>JAQPPZ010016930.1:0-2423750 GCA_028583015.1 Wollemia nobilis
TTATGATTGATTAGAGTGGCCTTTCATCTTAAGCATACTTCATTGGCTTGGTTTTCGTAATAGATTCATCGATATGGTAGCTTCCCTCTTTCCAAATTATTTTGCAAGAGTGGTTATTAATACAAAAATATCTAATAGCATTTCTATGGAAATATTAGCTAGGAAAGGCTTCTCATTGGCTCTCTATCCATTTGTAATTGCAACTGATACCCTTGGTTATCTATTGGAATATGCAATTAAATAAGGTAGGATAAGAGATATTCCCTTTCCAAATGGCTCCCAACTTATCAAATCTTACTTCATAGATGATTTTATGCTTTTTCCTTTGGAAGATCAAAAAAATATTATGAACATCCTTCAAACAGTTCACACCTTCTATAGGGTCTCTAGTGAAAGAATCCAAGAATAAAAGAACTCTATTATTCTCTTTGGATTTGATAAGTCATATTGAATACCAAAAACATGGAAGTGGGTGAAAAGAGGAGAAATATCTAAGTATTTGAGCTTTCCTTTTGGTGTTGACATTTCACCCAAATCTATGTGCAATTGGTGTATGGACAAATTTGCCAAAAAAATGGAATATTGGAAATCTCTAGAAATTTCTTAAGTAGATAAAATCCATATTGTTAAAAAAAAGTATCCCCTTTCATGTTTACTTCTCTTCACTTTTAACTCCTAGCATGGTTGGGTATTATAAGATAAAAAATATGCTTCAAGAATTGTTTTGGAAAAAAACCTAACCAAATGAGGTCTACCAATGGTCTCCTGGAGCAATTGTTGTAGACTAGTTTCATACAATGGGCTAGGAATACCCAACCTTCAATTACAGGTCTATGTGCTCATATCTAAATTGATGCAAATGGTGATCATAGGGAATGATCCATGGAAGGTGTTAATGAGGGAGAATTTGAAAAAACCTTGGATATATGGTAAAATTTGGACAAATATGTCATACACTAATGTTCTTTTAGAAGCCCCTTATTTCTTTATAGAAGGTTGTAATATTCTCAAAGGGATTTGGAATGCCTACCAACAAGTACATCAATTTATTTCATGGTAGATTCCTCCAAAGCAAGGCCCCATATATTTCCTCTAAAACAACTTATGGTGGTCATGTCTCCTCACCTTTAATGCACCTCTTGGCATGAGTCCATAGTTTCTTGCTAGGTGTCTCTTCAAAAGGGGAATAATTTTGGTGGATGACATTTGGAATTTTTTTAAGTCATCATGGAAATATTGGAAGCAAATCCATTTAGAATTTTGCCTCTATCCTACTGATAAAGTAGTCATTATGTGGATCCTTTCCATCACCTCCCAGGTGCCCCAACCTCTATCTTCTCCATTGGAAGCTAGTCCCTATTGGTATCATTGAAAATGGTTTGGAAATCATGACTTTGAGTAGCCAATCCTAAAATTTTGGTACCAAGCATTTCCTATGAATTGTCAGCAATTTACAAATATGCTCAGTAAAAAATAGAACTTAGAGTTCGATTGGGCCACTTGTGCCACTTGGGCAAGAACCTTCAAGCTTATGAAATCTACCCCAATTTAAGGAAAGTTACATATTCTTCATTGAAATTTAGTCCTTCAAGGTCTACCTAATCAAAGTAGACTAAAATGGACGGGCCAACGGTAAGGTGATTACCCATTTTGTGGTTTGGAAGAGACGGTACAACATCTATTTTGGAATTGTTTTTATGCCCATCATATTTGGTGTTATGCAACAATTACTTTATCTCTTACCACTACCCATGACAAAGGATCAAGCCTTATTGGGTATCAATCCGATGCCAAATAAAAAATTTCTTCTCCCCATTACTAGGGCAAATATCATCTTTCATATATGGAAGACTTGATGCAAATCCATTTTTAAAATTGATCAAGAAGATATCCCTAATCTCTGAGTAGCTAGCATCTTTGTTGTTGTAAAATTCTAGTTGCAAACTGAGTTAGCAGGTTGCACCCATAAGGAGAAAGCAATACAAGAAGAAATCATAGCTCTAAAGAGGCATATCTATGAGACCTTGGCTCATAGCTTGGATAAAATTTATAGAACATGGTAGGTGAATTATTAGAGAAACATTACTTGGTGATGCATAATCAGGCACACTTGATGAAGCATTTGGGTCAAGTGGAATTAGAAGCCAACAACACTCACTCCAATCCTCATATTAGGATCCCATCATAGCATGAGGTAGAGTAGGGTCACTTAGGATCTTCTCCTTAGCAGATGTTTTCCCAACATCGCTTCTCCCTTGTAGTTTTTATTTTGGCAAAGTGCAATAGTCCCTTATTAGCAGATAATGTGCAAGCCACCCATTAGAGGGAGCAACCCAATAGTCTCTAGTCATTCAGTTTTATGTTAGCATGTATTTTTAGAGTATTTGTGATTGCATATTTTTCATCCCCATAACAACCATTGAGGATATCTCAGTTTTTAACATGGATCACTAGGGGATCATTTGTGAGGTTGTTCATTTCCAATGCTTGTATTCGGGTGCCCTGAGTGTCACAATATTTCTTAGTTCTCTATGTTGGTCCTTCATGACCTCATGTTATAATACAGAAATGGGGGTTTGTGTATGGTCTCCATTGTGCTTATTTTTTATGATGGGTGTCTTGCATGACCTTGCGAATGCACATGTGTTTGCTTTGTCCCTACTAGAATGAAGTCTACATGGTTTCAATGTTATTGGGTGTTCAGGCCTAGATGTAAGCACCCAAATCACAATATACCTTTATATTCTATTTGTTCCTTTAATATTTTGGTTAATATGATTTTGACAGCAAATTCAATATAATATATATATATATATTACAATAATCAATTAACATATGAATAAAAACTAATTTAAATAAATATTTAAAAATATTATCAATTATTTACACAGAACAAATATTACAATAATCATTAATAACACTGAATATTCTTAGAAAATAATATTTTGAGTTAAATAAATACACAAAGAAATTTAACAAGAACATGTACAAGCAAACCTGCATATTTAAGGTTTAAGATAAATATATTAAAAATATTTAAATCGATATTATGTTTATACTTTAATAAGGAAATTATGTCATTAACAAAAAAAAAAACTAATTACATCATAGTTTTTCCATGAACTATAATCATATATGGTGGAAATCCTCTATTCAAAGCAACTGTAAGAGCTAATTTGAAACTACCAAAAAATAGAAGTGTCTTGTCTTATGGCATTACAACAATACATCTACAAACCCTTCAAGCTTTGGAAAAAAAAACTTTGGTTATGAGATCAATGCCCATATGGCCTTTCATTCCAACTTGTAATGGTTGTATTGGTAGAAATGACAAAAATGGGAAGAACTCTAGTGTTCACAAAATGCCCAAAAATCTTGTTCACAAAATATAGACAAGTCTTAGAACATCAAGTGAAGGACACTAAAAAATGTTAGTGGAGGACAATGGAAAAGTAGTCTTTATTTTCCTGTGCTTCAGTTCCACGAGATGGCACTGGTTCCATAGCCCAACGAAGAAATAAGTATGGGTGGTTTTGTAACAGATTCCTATCTTGTGACAAGGTTTCTCATACAACTTAAATTGGCCATGTATTCAACCTATAAACACAAATATTCACATAGGAAACAAAACTAAGTGAAAATAAAAATTGGCCATGTATTCAACCTAAAAACACAAATATTCACATAGGAAAAAAAACTAAGTGAAAATAAATAAATAAAAATAAGAAGTTTACTGGTTCCAATGAAAGCCAAAAAAGCTATCACATAAAATATAAGATCAAACATTATAACCTATGCAAACAGTTTGCTAGGGACATTGTTTTGGGGCATTGTTTTAGGGTATACCTGCTTCTTTGGGCTAGAATGGACAACACCAAATATAAAATAAAACATGATATCCTAAGCACATTGTCGTTAAAGACTTTGTTTTAGGGTATACCTACTTCTTTGAGTTGGAATGGTCAACACTCAATTGATACATATATTGTTGAAAATAAACTTGATGCTCATGCTCCAGATCGCCATCGCTTAAGAAAAAACTTGAAATCACCCTCAAACTTTAGTGATTTCAAGAATCGCTCACCTGAGGGAGTGACATTGGGTTTCCTACCATAAGCTCTGATCTGATGCTGCACATGTTCCTTGTCCAATCAGAATTTACTTCCTTTGTACGACGATTGGTGATTGGTCCTTTTACCTAGCTATTTAAATCCTAATTTTGTTGTCATTTGTAGCGAGAGTGGAATGCAGAGAGATCAAGGATGTAGAACTGTGGACGCAAATTAGTAGCAGAAGGATATCTATGTAGTTGTATCCTCAAACATCAATTTTAGAGTACTCCTATGATTTTGTTTATCTTGCTTCAACGCAGATGCTTGTAAACCCTCTACGGAGGTTCAAATGTAATTTCTCCACCATTATAAATAAAATTTTGTTTTATTTATTCATCTTATCTGCAACTCCAGAACCTTTGGTTTACCACATTTCATTCTCATTAAACGACCAAGTCCGAGGTTTCCTAATACTGAGAGCAGAATTTGACTTTTTCTCCATATCTCTCGTTTGGGTTCATTTTCCCCCTTTGGTACTCATGATTTGAGCGATCTTCGATATTTTAAACTTAACCAATTGCAAGGCAAACATTTTTGTCATTTACTTCTTCTGTCTTTAGTGTTTTGTCTTATATGGTTTCATCCTACTCCAATTTTCCCTCCATCGCTCAAAACTCCTCAAAATTCCCTTTAGCACTCATGAGACGAGCAATTTGCATCATTTGCATGTTTGATTAGCAATTTAGGGCACAAGGTCCCTAGTTCATCCTTTGTCTATTTTATCTTTTAGCCAAACTCTCGAAATCGCTAAAACCCTTTGTCGCTCGATGTCTTTTCCATGTTCATTTAACGATTTGGAGGTTTAATGTCTTAGAAGATTTTTTGCATTGTGTGTCCATTCTCCTTATCGCTCGCGAAACAAATATTTTCCCTTCATCGCTAAAAGTGACAGTGATTTCGAGATTTAAGTAATTTGAAAGTTTTTTTTCTTTCTCATCGTCGCTCATAAAGTGACCCTTTCCTCCTTATCGCTGGTCCACAACAACTATTTGTGGTGCAAACCTTTTGTTCTCTATTTCACCAATGCTTGTCAGTATTTCTCAATATCGCTCAAGGAGAAAGTGATTCAAGGAATTCGATTTTAATTTTCTTCAAATTGGTATCAGAGTCCTTCAGTTCCCTGACACGGAGATGGAAGCATGACTTCTGACAGTAACAACTTGCAGTTGCAGATCCTGCACTTCAATGGCAAGAATTATGACTACTGGAGCATCCAGATGAAGATCATGTTTAGATCTCAAGAGTTATGGTACCTGGTCGAGAATAGCTACCCTAAAATGGTAGATGCAATAGCACTGGCCATCGTCTCCCAAGCATACAGGGACCTGTTGAAGGAGAACACCAAGAAGGACCATAAGGCCCTATTTTACATCATTCAAGCAGTCGAAGAGACCATGTTCTTGTGGATCGCATCGACCACCAAGGAAAAGTAGGCCTGGGATATTTTGGCTAGCTTGTATTAGGGCACCAAAAAATTCAACCTCATGAAAATGCAGATGCTAAGGAGGGAGTTTGAGAACCTACAAATGAACAAAATAGAGTCCATGGGTGACTTCTTCACTCAGATGCAAGACATCATCAAATAGATGTGGTTGAATGGAAAAATTGTGCAGAGCCAAAGAATCATGGAGAATATTCTCGTAAGCTTTCTTTCTAAGCTTGACTTTATTTTGATAGCAATCGAGGAGTTGAGGGATCTAACAACCCTCTCGATGTATGAGCTCATGGTTTCATTGCCGACACATGAGCAGAGGTTGAGCTACTCTTCTCAGCCATCTCTATAGCAAGAATTCAAAGCACATGTCTCATTCCAAGACTGTGGCAGACAATATTCCCACCATGGCGCCTCTAGTTCTCAAGGAGGAAGAGGTAAAGGTAGGCATGGGAAAGGAAACAAGCAAGGAGGACGATCAAACCCTAGCGAGGGAGAGACCAATTACAATTTCCATCAGCAAGGTGGAAGAGGTGGAGCAAAGAACCAACAAGGTGCATCAAGCCAAAAAAATGACATATCCAAGGTCCAATGTTATTATTGCAATAAATACAACCATTATATCTCATAGTGCATAAAGAGGATGGCCAAGGAGAACCACTAGCAAGCCCATTACACGGATGAAATCAGAAATGTGGTAGGAGGAAACATGTTGCTGACCTATAGTGTTGAGGAGAGCTAGAAGAACATATAGTATCTCGATAGTGGATGAAAAAATCACATGACAGGGAACAAAGGGATGTTCTCCCAAATGGATGAAACACTCCAGTCTGAGGTGAATATGGGGACCAATAGCAAGGTTACCATAATGGGGAAAGACAAAATAATCATCCACACCAGGAACGATGAAAGAAAACAAATCTATGATGTGTACTATGTGCCTGGGTTGAATCACAACCTGCTAAGTGTGGGATAGCTCATGCAGAAGGGAAACACTATTCAATTCAAAGACAAAACTTGCACCATCAGAGATAAAGCACATGGATAGATTGCAATGGTGTCCATGACAAAGAACAAGATGTTTCCATTGTAGATTCATAACAAGTCTCTAATGTCCCCGAGTGCAATCGTGAAGGATGCTACCTGGTTGTGGCATCTCAGGTTCGGTCAACTAAGTTTTAGTGGCCTAAATTTACTGCACAAGAAGTAGATGGTGAAGGTTTTACCTCTTATTGAGCAGTCGAATCAAGTTTGTGAAGGCTTCTTAGTCGACAAGAAACACAGGGATTTGTTCCCTTCCAGTCAGTCCTAGAGAGCATCACAACCATTGGAACTGGTGTACTCAGACATTTGTGGTCCGATGCAGACCACCACATTTTTCAACAATAAGTATTTCCTGACCTTCATTGACAACTTCAGTCGAAAGACCTAGATCTATGCCATTAAGAAAAATTCAAAGGCTTTTGGCAATTTTAAGGAGTTCAAAGCTTTGGTGGAGAAATATAATGGCTATCGGGTCAAAACCCAAAGAACGGATGGTGGATATGCATACATCTCCAATGAATTCCAAAACTTTTGCAAGGTGCATGAAATTTAGAGGAAGCTCTCTACTAGATACATGTTGTAGTAGAACGACATAGTTGAGAGGAAGAACTGTACCATCATGGAGATGGCACGTAGCATGATGAAGGTGAAGGGGCTACCACATGAATTCTGGGTGAGGCTATAACTTGTGCAGTATATCTGCTAAATCGATGTCCCACCAAGAGCATGAAGGACAAAATTCCTCAAGAGGCCTGGAGCGATCAGAAGCCATGTGTGGCTCATTTATGCATGTTTGGATGCATTGCATATGCACATGTTCCAGAAGAGAAGTGAAAGAAGTTGGATGATAGAGCAAAGAAGTGTATATTCATAGGATAGAATGAGTGGCAAAGGCGTACAAGCTGTATAATCCTATGACAAAAAAGCTCATCATCAGTCGTGATGTGAAGTTATTGGTAGATGAATCCTAGAACTAGAAGTCCAAGACTGGTCAACCTGAGCCAGCATTTGTTGAGCCTATTGATTTAGAGGAGAGTGTGTAGCCATCTGCAGCCTCCAATAGCAGCATAGTCTCACCATTCCAGTCACCTCCACTTGCAAGCAGAATCTTGAAGTTGAGAACTCTAGCGAAGATGAGGAGCTTACAAGACATCTATGAGGCAACCCGTCATCATGAAGATGAGGAATACTACAACTTTTCCTTCTTTACTTAATGTGATCCAGTGGAGTTTAATAGGTAATTCAAAATCAAAAGTGGGTAAAGGTGATGGATGAGGAGATAGAATCCATTGAGAAGAACGATACATGGCAACTTGCAGATCTCCTAGTAGGGAAGAAGACCATTGGGGTCAGGTGGGTGTATAATACCAAGTTCAACACCCAATGTGATGTGGATAGGCATAAGGCCAGATTGGTGGCAAAGGTCTACAAGCAAAAGTCAAGCATCGACTGCCATGAAGTGTATGTGCTTGTAGCCCGAGTTGATATAGTTAGGATGATCTTAGCATTGGCAACCAAGCAAGGTTGGAAGGTGTTTTAGACAAACGTCAATTCAACCTTCCTCAATGGTTTTTTGGAGGAAGAGGTCTACATAAACCAACCACCCGATTATGAGATCGAAGGATAGGAGGACAAGGTCCTAAAGCTGAAGAAGGCCTTGTATGGGTTGAAGCAGGTGCCCAAGGCATGGTACAACCAGATTGATGGCTATATTTAGGAGAATGGGTTCATCAAGTGCTCATAAGAGAATACCTTGTACCTAAAGGCAAATGAAGCATGGGAGCTCATTATCGTCTGCCTATATGTGAACAATTTGATTTACACTGGCAACAACAATGTCTTTTTTGACCAGTTTAGAACAACCATGAAGAAGGAATTTGATATTATAGATATGGGACTAATGAAGTATTTTCTTGGCATCGAAGTTGACCAATAGGCAGATGAAATCTTCATTTCTCATGGTAAGTATGCGAAGGATGTCCTGAAGCAGTTCAATATGGAGGACAACAAACCTGCCATCACACTTATTGCCATGGGATTAAAGTTGAGCAAGTTGGACTTCGAGAGAAGCATCGATCCAACTTTGTTCAAGTGGCTATTTGGCAGTCTGTTGTATCTGACTACAACTCAGCCATATCTGATGTTTGGAGTTAGTCTTATCAGTCGGTTTATGGATACTCCAAAGGATCCACATTGGCAAGCTAGGAAGTGCATCTTTTGCTATGTCAATGGGACGTGGAACCATGGCATATTCTATACAAAAAAAGACCAGTTGGAGTTGATAGGCCACATAGACAGTGACTGGGATGGCATCATTGATGATTGAAAGAGCACTTTTGGTTATGCAAATTCATATCAGTTTAGGGGCAGTGTCATGGGCCTCCAAGAACCAATCAATTATTGCATTATCCACTGCTGAAGCAGAGTATGTCACCACCACTTCAGTCACATGCCAAGCAGTCTGGCTGCAAAGAGTTCTAGGAGAACTGAACCATCCTTCGAAAGGCACGACAACCATATTCTGTGACAAAAATTTCACCATTGCACTGTCAAAGGATCTAGTATTCCATGGGTGAACAAAGCATATCAAAATTCGGTATCACCTCATCAGAGAGCTGGTGAAGTAAGGCGAGCTGCAGCTATAGTTCTATAAATCAAAGGAGTAGGTAGCAGATATTTTTACCAAGCCTTTGAAGGAGGAGAATTTTAGCAAACTGCATGAGCAGTTAGGTGTCAAAGGCCTTGTGAGATCAGGTTTAAAGGAGGGTGTTAAAAATAAACCTAATGCTCATGCTCCAGATCGCTATCGCTCAAGCAAAAACCTAAAATCACCCACAAACTTTATTGATTCTCGAAATCGCTCACATGAGTGAGCGACATTGGATTTCTTGCCATAATTTTTGATCTGACGTCGCACGTGTTTCTTGTCCAATCAGAATTTACTTCCTTCGTATGATGGTTGGAGATTGGTTCTTCTACCTAGCTATTTAAATCCTAATTTTGTTATCTGTAGTGAGAGTGGAATGCAGAGAGAGCAGGGGTGCAAAAATATGGACAAAGATTAGTAGTAGGAGATCTGTGTAGTTGTAGCCTCGAACAACAGTTTTAGAGTGCTCCTATGATTTTGTTTATCCTGCTTCAATGCAGATGCTTGTAAAACCTCTACGGAGGTTCGAATGTAATTTCTCTGCCATTATAAATAAAATCTAGTTTTATTTATTCATCTTCTCTACAACTCTAGAACCTTTGGTTTACCATTTTTCGTTCTCATTAAACGACCAAGTCCATGGTTTTTTAATACTGAGAGCAAAATTTGACATTTTCT
Source organism: Wollemia nobilis (assembly GCA_028583015.1). NCBI lineage: Eukaryota > Viridiplantae > Streptophyta > Pinopsida > Araucariales > Araucariaceae > Wollemia > Wollemia nobilis. Next base: position 9,914 of record JAQPPZ010016930.1, read on the forward strand.
CCATATCGCTCGTTTGGGTTCAGAATTTGAGCGATCTTCGGTATTTTAAACTTAACCAATTACAAGGCAAACATTTTCATCATTTACTCCTTTTGTCTTTAATTTTTTGTCTTATATGGTTTTTTCCTACTCCAATTTTCCCTCCATCGCTCAAAACTCCTCAAAATTCCCTTTAGCACTCATGAGACGAGAAATTTGTGCCATTTGCATGTTTGATTAGTGATTTAGGGCACAAGGTCCCTAGTTCATCCTTTTTCTATTTTGTATTTTAGCCAAATACTCGAAATCGCTAAAACCCTTTGTCACTCAATGTATTTTTCATGTTCATTTAGCAATTTTGAGTTTTAATGTCTTAGAATATTTTTTGCATTGTGTGTCAGTTCTCCTTATCGCTCGTGAAACCGATATTTTTCCTTCATCGCTAAAAGCGACAATGATTTGGAGATTTAAGTAATTCGAATGTTTTTTTTCTTTCTCACTGTCACTCATAAAGTGACCCTTTCCTCCTTATCGCTGGTCTGCGACAACGATAGCTCAAACCTTTTGTTCTCTATTTTTCCAGCGCTTGTCAGTATTTCTTGATATCACTCAAGGAGAAAGTGATTCAGGGAATTTGCGTTTAATTTTCTTCATATATGTCATTTTTTCCACCATGGAAGAAGGTCCTTTGCATATTGCACAAACGACACACTTGAGTGACTCTTTAAGGGCCTAATTTTCCATTAGGAGTTTCTCATTTTCTGCCTTGAGTATTTGGTTTTTTCTATATGATTCAGTTGTATTTGCATCAGAGATAAAAATAAACCAGAGAAAGAAGAAAACGAAGGGAAATAAGTAACAAGCATATTTTCTCCTCATGAAGTACTAAGCAACCTTTTGTGTATAGCTGGTGTTGCTTCCTAAACAAACATAGGCATTTTTATTCTTTTATTATTATTTTTTATATATAGGAGAGTTGGTTGCATCCACATTATTTTTAGTAACAGTAAGGATTAAACCAAAAGTTTCAAATCATATGGATTGTTACCAGCAAGCTTATACCATCTTGTTGTTGATTACCCATCGTGAAGGGACCATGGGTGGCTAAAAATTTGTATCGTAGTCATTGGTCCCGGGATTTATACCATCCTCATTATTTTTGGGTTCTTTGGGGATTTATACCATCCTCATTATTTTTGGGTTCTTTGGGATTAATAGCAACGCCATAATTCTAGTTCATCGATTTCAGCTCTTTGAATTTTGTAACATCGTCATACTGTTGTAGGTTGCTCTCAAGATTTGGGATTCATACCATTGTTATTGAAATTTGGTATTCTTACCATCTTTATCAGAATTTGGGATTCGCACCCCATATTTGAGATTCATATCATCGATCCAACATGTACTCCCTCACACATGCCCCCAAGTTTGAACCTAGGTCTCATCATCATCCAAATTTATGATTCATACCATCTTCCATCCAACATGTACTGCCTCACACATGCCCCCAGGTTTGAATACCTAACCAAATAAACAATTATCAATCTACTAACCTTTAAAAAATGTACACTTTTCATTTTGAGCAATTAATCTTAAGAGTAACATAATTAATCTTAAGAGTAACATGAGCCTAAACATAGTTAAATGTAAAACATGAAAATATGGGATTTTCTATTTTACAACCCATCTAGTACACAAAGTAATCCATATTGGCTCTACACATGAAATCCCCTGAATTAGACGCAAAATAATAAAAAAGAGCGTCATAAAAAAAAATACAACCTCTACCAAAACTAAAACTAAACCACCCACCTTCATCGATTTACAACAATTTTGAAACCGATAGGCAACTGGGACAGGCATGACGCCCAGGTCAATGCAGAGTTGTTGTATTTGATGCTTGCTCGGGTACCTACACACTTGAAACAACCTGCAGATAGGCACACAATCTATAGTTCAAAAATACCAATATCATTATAAAACCATGTAGAGCTTCTTCACAGGATTTTAATACTGGTAAACTATCTCACCCTTCCATCTCTTGAATTTGTTTTGCAGTATAGTACCCCCGGTTTCTTTCCCTTAGCGGATCCTCGTCCTACTCACTTGAACCTATGCCTGACTTGAATCCATGCTGGTCTTTCTCTACATACTGCATGTTTTCACTACGTTGGATTCCTTGACAATTTCTCGACATTCCTGTCAACACACAACTTTTCAAATATCCTGGGTCTGCAACGGGCATCCCACAGTCTGTAAAACTCAATGAATTCAAAAAGAGAGATAAAGGCATAAAGGCCTTATAACCATTTAACTGTTCCTGATCCGAAGAAAAAAAGTAACCACAATGAAAGCCTCTGCTCCATGTTTCATTTTGTGTCTCAGCTACACTCCTTAAATGGAGGAAGAATCTTTCAAAAGTGGTTCATAGAAAGTCAAAGCCTTCACACAGGAACATTGAATTCCAAAAGTGTTTTGAAGATTACCAATGCAATCGGAACCAGTAAAAATGCGGCTCACAATCCCAAAGAGCATCGACAACAATTTCCTTAAAATATTAAAGCATATGTATACAGCGTACTGGTTATAGCTTGTTTGATAGTCTCACCAGCTCTTGTGTAGGTAAATTCCAATTACTTAAATGACACTACTATTGTTGACATCCAATGTATGGATGTGGGCTGTCCCATAGATTTTAAACATTTTTATTTAGTTTTTACATTTATCAGAACATGGTGTGAATCTTTGGAAAAAATTAAGTAAATACATAGACATTTTTAATTTTGTTTCTTGAAATATATTAATGCATTCTCTTTATATATATAAATTTTCCCCTCTAGAAAAGTATAAAACAAGATGGTTACATCCTTTTTGTGTTAGACTCCAATACATATGGAGATATTTTTTATTTGTAGTTATTTTTTAGGTTATATAGTTATTTTTTATTTGTAGTTATTATTTTTTTTTTTTTAATGATTGTAAGTTTATTAAAATGTTTGGATTATATTTACATAAGTGAAAATAAATAATTTTTAAATATAAAATAAATTTATTACAATTTGTTTTAGTATTTTAAGTTAATCACATATTAGATTTTTAATTTTTTTTGAAATAATATTATTGAGGGGAGATTATTCATCTCCATCTTATTCAATTCTCAAGTAAAACTGAAGGTGCATGGTACAAGGTCTATATCTAAATCACCTTCCATCTTAAATCTATTTCATAGTTTTTCTTATTTTCTGAATTGATTGGAGACTAATTTTCTATTGTAAATTACTTTTGAAATTTCTCTACTAGTTTTACATCCAAATCATTTCCTTCATTTTTTTTAATCCCTTCTAGGGTGCTTTCTTATAAAACTCTAGTGTCCCTCATAGGATTAGGATTTGACTGCATGTAACAAATTTTATCCTTTACCTTTTCATTTCACATTGTACTACCTCTCATATGTTTCTTACCATCATCTACATGATTAAATTCATTTTCTCTATCAATTATATGATCTAACTTCAATTCACACACTTCATATTGCCTATTTTCAATAATATTTACATTGGTGTTTGGGTGAAGATGTTCAAATCTATCAACCTTTCTTTTCTACACCTTTCCATCAATACCCTCTTTATATTTGGAATGAAATTTTTGTCTTCCCTTCATATTTCTCTTTGCTTTCAGTGGGTGATTCATGCTATTTGTTCTATTTTAGCACAAATTTTGTAGCTAAAGGGATCTTTTTTAAAAATAAGGGCATGTGACCAAACATCCCACTTGGAAAATAGTTTTATGTGATTCAAAATATCCCTCTAACTCAACCAATACGCACATTCTACTATTTGTTTTTTATTTGCTTCATCATATAATCAATAACCAAGAATATTCTAAAAATATTCACAATACATTTAAACACCTACTCTTCCTAGATATCAAGGGGTAGACCAAGAATCATAACCCATAAAAGGGCTACATAGATTTTCTATGTTTTGGGGTTGAATTCTAGAGCCCATTTCTTTAGAAACATTCAACACACATCCCTAGAAACTATGTTTTAGGGCATACATGCTTCATTGAGCTATAATGGTTAACACTCCATTGATATGTATTACATGTCATTGTTTCCACCACGGAAGAAAGTACTTTGCATCTTGCACAAATGACATTCATTCTTCAGTGATTCTTTAAGTGCCCAGTTTTCCGTTAGGAGTTTCTCATTCTCCGCCTTCAGCATTGTCTTTTCTCTATGATCTCGTTCTATTTGCATCAGAGAATGAAAGATACATGAGACAAAGAAGAAAATGAAGAAAAATAGGTAAGATGCCTTTTTTCTCCTCACGAAGTACTGAGCAACATTTTGTGTATAGCTGTAAAAGGTGCAGTTTCGATCTTAACTCCTTTTCATAGTTTTTCTTATTTTCTGAATTGATGGACACTAATTTTCTGTTGTAAATTACTTTTGACATTTCTCTACTAGTTTTACATCCAAATCCTTTTCTTCATGCACTCCTTTATAGGGTGTTTTATTATAAAACTCTATTGTCCCTCATAAGATTTGACTCATGCAACAAATTTTATCCTTTACTTTTTCATTTCACATTGTACTACCTCTCATACTTTCTTACCATCATCTACATGAGTAAATTCATTTCCTCTACCAACTATATAATCTAACTTCAATTCACACACTTCATATTACCTATTTTCAATAATATTTACAGTGGTGTTTGGGTGAAGATGATCAAATCTATCAACTATTTTCCTCTACACCTTTCCATAAATACCCTCTTTATATTTGGAATGAAATTTTGTCTTCTTTTCATATTTCTCTTTGCTTTCATTGGGTAAATCATCGCCATTTGTTCTATTTTAGCACAAATTTTGTAGTTAAAGGGATATTTTTTAAAAATAGGGGCATGAGACCAAGCATCCCACTTGGAAACTAGTTTTATGTGATTCAAAATCTCCTGCACAAACTCAACCAATATACACATTCTACTATTTTTTTTTTATTTTCTTCATCATATAATCAATAACCAAGAATATTCTAAAAGTGTTCACTGGAAGCACGAGATTCCAGGCAAAGGAAACACCAAGTGCGATTGCATTCAAAATTAAGTACGCTTAAGTCCTAGAAATGTAAATTGCATGAAATGGAAAAGAAACACATTGGAAGAGACACAATCAAATAGAGAAAACACAGCCCTTTCATTAATATCCCTTGATCTCTCTTACAATGACGTCTCCTCCCTTTTCGGGGGCTAGGAGCGCAAATAGAGTTTGATTACAATCACCGAATGATTCCTCTTTCCGCGTGCCCACGATTGCAATGGGTGGGCCAAGATGATGCCGCCGCTGATGTCGATGAGTTCTTCGCCTCCGCTTGCTTCTCCCGTGAACAAAGAAATGACCAAGACGTCGGTAGCACCTGCCGCAAATGAAAAGCGTTTGCTCTCTAAAACTAACGAAATATGCATGTAAATATTTGCCCGAAACAGATGAATACAGGTGAGTCCAAATTGCTTCAAAACTTGACAGAAGGTAAGAAAAGTTACCGGAAGGCCACTGCCACTGAGGCAGCTGGCCAATCCACCTTCAACTCGGAATTCGTCCCCGGGCGGGGACGACTTCGATCGCAATTCGTCCCTGGGTGGGACGAATTCTTCTGTGTTGAAGAAACCGACTTGTCGCTGCTCCAATGTCGGATCCCGAGACCTGCAAAACGCCTGCAAACAGGGGGGTTATGTAATTGGGGCCATTTTGGGACGACCCAGATGGTCGGATTTTCCCAATTTGGCCTCCACCCTCGGGAATTTGACCTTGACACCTGCAAGTTAGCGAAACGACAAAGCAATACAAAACATCCTAGAATTGACCAAAAGTTACAAAATTGCAGCTATGGATTAATCAGACCTAATAACACAAAATGCAATCTAAAAAATAATCTAAAATGCTCAAAAACTAAAAATAGGACTTGGGAGGTGCGGGGGTGCCCAAGTGGGCCTCCCACCGTTGGCCCTCGATTTTGGAGCCAATCCACCGGGGATGGGCCCAAAACCTTTTAGGATTGGGGGGTCGGCGAATTGGTTGGTTCAGGTGTCCATGCGTTGGATTTGGGTAAGGTTCGAGCTTCCAAAGGCCACCCAACAACCTCCCTTGCAAAAGAGATTGGTGGATGTGGGAAGGTGAACCAAGAGGGATGCAAGTGGGTCTTCAATTCGGCAGCACTTCGTTGCTTGAAAACTCCTTCAACCTGTATATTTTGGGTGAGAAAAGTCCCACCTTTTATAGACCCAAGGGGTCTCTTTTGGGAGGGAAGCACAAATGCCATGTGTTGGCCATAGGCGCCATGTGGCAGTCTTGTCTTCCCATGAGGGAGGGGAGTCCTCCATTGACTTGAGCTTTGATAAATGCTTTTTGTAACAGTCTTCTAACGGCCCCTCTGTCCACCTACACACGCGTGCAAGGCAGGAGTCCTTAACTGACTGTTCTGGGCTGCCACTTGGCACCATTTGCCTTTTTGCCCGTTAAGCTTAGAATTCGTCCCACCCAGGGACGGATTCAGAATTCGTCCTGGGGTGGGACGGATTCTATTTTGAATTCGTCCCGGGGTGAGACGAATACTGGGCAAAGTGTCCAAGTGTGCCAAATTGCTTCTTGACCTTACAAAATTGCTATGAAAGTGGTTAAGACCACTGTTTAACCTCCGAGGGCTGCCCCGGGGGCTGTGTTTGTCAAAGCGATCGGTGTTTGCAGTCACATAATCGGATTGGTGTTGTTTTGGTGTCTACAGATGCCCATTTTTGGGAAGCGCTACGGGTGACGCAGTTGTTGAGCAAAAATAGATAACCAAAGCACTAATGATTAGGGTTTCTTGGTAACCTAACCAACTTTTGATGCCCCAAGTATGGAAAGGGCATGCATTCTTGAATCCTTGCTTCGACGAGCTAAGGAATTTGATTTCAAGTATTAACCTATTTTGGTGAGGTGTGACTTGAACTTAGACATTGATCGACCATGAACAAGTGAAGGGCGTTTTTATCCTCGGGGGGAACCTTGTGTTCATGATTCACGAAATGCCAAGTGTTTGATTGATTTGATTGTTGCTTGTTTACCGCCCCAAGCAGGAGCGTGATTGTCTTTGTCAATGATTCTTTGAATGCATGTCGTTTTCCTTAATTGGGTGTGTGATTGTTGGTTGGTGACTAAGTGTGACTACCCCCTCAAGCGACGAATCGATGAGGGAATGACCTTCGTGAGAGAAGCGACGAGTCGCTTGACCCAAGATGACTTGTGCAGGTGCGCCTTAAAGGGTTTACCGTTAAGCGTGTGCAATTTTTCCAACATATGGACCTATTTTTGGTGGGTGTTAACCCTTTTGGTGATGTCATAATGAGGTGAAATCATCGAAAACCTAACTTCCCGTGGAGCGGTCCGGCTATGATAGCCTTCTTGGGGAATTAGGAGAGCGATAATTTGGACCTCGACATCGATTTTCTTTGCCTAGAGGCTAAGTGCGAGAGCACTTATGTCCGGCAATGTTTTTTCTGTATTTTTGTTGAATTTTGTACTATTTTTGTTGTTTTTGTGACACCATTTGGTGATTGAATTGTCGCATGGGTATCGTCTTTTTTTTTTTTTTTTTTTTTTTTTTTTTTTTTTTTGTGACACCATTTTGGGATTAAATTGTCAAAATCTGTCTTCCCGTGGAGCGGTCCGGCTATGGTAGCCTTCTTAGGGAGTAGGATAGTGATAATTTGTGACCCCGATGTCGATTTTGTATGCCCATGTTGTCAGGTGCATTTGCAATCCTGTCAGGCAATTTTATTGTCTGTTTTTAGTGCATTTTTAGTCATTTTTGTTGATTTTTTTTTGTGCTGGCCTGAATTCGTCCCTGGGTGGGACGAATTCCAGCTGGAGAATTCGTCCCTGGGTGGGACGAGCGCTGATCAGAGTGCTCGTCCCAGTCAAGGATGAATTCCAGTGCAAAGGGCCTATTTAAGGGCCAAAACTTGATTTTGGGCTCATTTGTGTCATTTTTTTCTTGCGATTTTGGAGCTCTGGGAGGAGGAGGTAATTCTGCGAAGCGAAGCGCTCGCTGGAATTCTCTCTCGCCATCATGAGTGCACAAACTGGTTCGAGCGGCGGAGCCGAGGCGAGACCTCTAAGTGACCCTAGGGTTTATTTTGCTTTAACTTAATGCATTGTTTTTGTGTTGACGCTTTTCAAAACTTTAAGATTTTTTTGTGATGTTTTTGTTTAACAGTTAAGGTTAGAAACCCTAGAACTGAAAATTTGATCTTTTTTATTTATTTATTTTATTTATTTATTTTTTTTTGCTTGCAGGTTGTTAGGAGCCGGTACCGTGTACCCGCTGCCTTTACTGAGGCGCGGTTGGCATTGACCGATGATGACTGGGAATGGCTTGATGCCCTTGGGCTCAAGCAGGTGGCTCGACTGGAGCCTGTGGTTTCGGATCAGGCCTATCTGACGGCCCTGATCAAGCTTTGGGATCCACGGACCAATACTTTCCATCTCCCGACAGGGGAGATGACTGTGACTCTTGAGGACGTCTATCGGTTGCTTCGGATTCCGATAGATGGTCTGCCTATTAGGACATCTCCGTTTGATCAGCGGTCTGCTATACTTACGAGATGTTTTGGGCATGGGGGGGAGCTGGGTGTAGCAGACCCAGTGGAGACAGCCGAGGCGGATTGCCAGGCTGGCGGGATTTTGGTTGGCTGGTGGAAGGAGAGGGGGGTGTTAGGAGTGAGGCACGCATTCTTGATGGGCCTCATTTCTAACATTCTTCTCCCTGATTCGTCAGGCGCGAGGTTCCCGTGGAACCTGCTGGATTTGGTGTGGCAGTTGGCAGAGTGCCCGATAGAGGCACCGTTGATTCTGAGATGGGGACAGACTTTGTTGGCGCAGCTTTACGGGGAGCTATACGGGGTCCGCTGTCGACGACGGAAGGGTGTCGCTTGCGCTTTTTGTTGCAGTGCTGGGGTTGGCAGCACATAGCTGTTGAGAGGCCTACCGGGTTACCGTGGATGACTCGGGCGGCGATGGAGGATGAGGAGATTGGTTATGCAGCTTTGTGGCGACGGTCTACGGAGCAGGGGCAGAGTCGGCGATGGGCAGGTGCCGTTGAGCACTACATTGATGCCTTTTCGTGGCTCACTCCAGGGGAGGTGTTTTGGCGTCCCTATCGGGACTGTCCAGCCTGGCTCGAGGCTGGAGAGTGGCTCCGACGGGTACGGAGGGAGCGATGGTTGACTGGGCGGCACGGGACGGAGCATGAGTTCTTTCCGTACCGCCGGGTTACACGATAGTTTGGGGTGCGCCAGGGGTTGCCTGGTGAGCCCGTAGGCTATCGGCGTCGGGGAGATGAGAGGGATCTGGAGCCACCGGTCCTCGTGCCATTGGGCGAGGAGTCGGATGCGGTGATTGAGGTCCTGGATGTGGATGACGTCGGTACTACCACTGAGTATGACTCGTGGTGGGTATTGCGGCGCCGGAGAGGAGAGGGTCCACTAGGAGGCACGGAGGCGGCAGTGGAGGATGCTGAGGCGGCAGGGGGTGATTGGGGGGCCGTTGGATGATGCAGACATGGTGGATGTGGGAGATGAGGATGTGGACTTGGGTGTTCCGGAGCAGCCGGACATGCAGGATGTGGAGGAGCATTTGGAGCCTGAGCAGGCTACTGTCCCCGCGAGTCCTATGCGTCCGGCAGATACAGAGGAGGTGGGGTCGGATGTAGGCGATGAGGTTGCGCGACTTACAGAGCTACTGCGGATGCGGGATCTGGAGAGGGATCTTCTGCGGGCTCAGTTGGTAGAGCGGGATAGAGTTTTGGCGCAGCGCGATGATGCATTGTCTATCTATCATCGACGGGAGGCAGAGTGGTGTCTGTACCGGATAGACTTGGAGAGGGAGGTCATCCGCCTTGGCGGGCGGCTCCCTGAGCCTTCGATCGCGAGATCTTCTCGACGGACGAGGGATAGTCTGACTGAGCAGTCAGCATCATCTCGCCGCAGGCGGTTAGATGAGGGGGGTGGTAGTAGGCATGATGCGGGGGCTAGCAATAGCCGCCCTGCAGGGTCCCGTAGGACCCACACCACGGGGGGTAGTTCCCGTCGCACCGATCCTGCGTGATCATGGTGGTCGACGCCTTAGGTTGGGTTTTGGATATGATTGCGGGGTCTGAGGACCTGTTTTGTAGCTCGCGGGCATCTTTTTGACGATATATATATATATATATACCGTTTTATTTTTGGATTTGTACATGTGATGATGTGATTTTTTTTGTTATGCATGTTTATTTATTTTGATGAATGCAGATGTTATGATGAATGCAAATGTTTTAGATGTCTATGTGATATGCAAATTGAAATGGATGAATGATATTTGTGATGATTGCACCATTAGGTTGTTTAAGAAGCTCTTTATTTACCTGGTTTTTTTTTTTTTTGTATTTTTTGATGGTATCATAAGGATGATAAGTAGCGCAGATGGTTTTGGGATGAATGTAAGATTTTCTGAGATTCAGACAGTTTTAACTCACTATCCATGACTGTACTTTATCTTACAGGACTTTTGAACAAGGTATGAATCGGACCTTTTTTTGACCAAGTTATTTAACATCCCTGTGTGTGCAATTGAGTTCATTTAGTGGTATTTGTTAGGATACCGCCGGTGCTAGGTGGGCTTTCAACCGAACTCGTACTGAGGATCACCTAATTAGCTCCATGAATTCCTTTGTTGTATGTACTAAGATTAATCTGCGGTGTAATCCAGGATGCCATAAGCTAGCTCATCCACATGCAAACATTGATCTGTACGCAAGTTAATGTGACAGATATATCGTCATGCGGGAGGTTTACTTCTGTTACCGATAGGCTATCAACCAAATTGGTACAAAAGCTTGCCTTATGACCTATAGAATGTTGAGAGTTCCAGGGATTCAAGGTCAACTCCCTTCTTTTTTTCAATTGTATTGGGATACTTGCTCTTTTGTAGTGATAAGATCACTGTTTATTTTGATTTTTTTTTCTTTTGAGCAAGGGATTGGGGATATGGAGTGATGAAAATCACTGTTGTTTGTGCCTTTTGATGTGTGCACTATAGTTTGTCAAATTTGGAGTTTTGACATTTTGCAAATTTTTGTGTTTTGCAACTATTGAGAACTTTAGGGATTCTTAGGGAATTGGGTAGGGAGGATGCTTGTCCTTTTGCCAACTCTCAGCATTCTAGGGGTCATTCGCACAGGGGGATGAGCAAGATAACCGTTTCGCTTGTGGTGACCTAGATTATTTTGCAGGTTTCGTCTTTCGTTCACACAATTTGGGAATTTTAGTGTTTTGATTTGTGTTGGGATGTTACGTAACAAGGTGTATTTCAAGTATGACTCTACCTTCGTAAAATCTGTTCGACTTGATACACTACATGGCTAAAGAGGAAAATGATGACTCGAATCATCGAAACTCTTGGTACATTCCAGGACCACCGATTGTAGTGTGGTAAAAGTTATGCATGGTGTTTTTGTTGTTTTTGTAAAATGAGACAATGCGGAACAAGATGGACTATAGAGCTATTGCAGCCTATGGTGCCTTTGACCTGTATGACTACAAATATGCAATGTATGGATGCAATGCTTAATGCAACTATATATTTTTGTAATTTTGATGGATTGTTTTTGGTGAAGGTGAAGATGAGGTGCGAGAATATGAATTTTTTTGATGAATTTGAGTATGCCTAGAATTGAGATGCAAATCTTTGTTGTTTTTGATGATTTTTGTTGTTTTGTTTTTTTGAATTTCTTGATTTTTTTTACCAAGCAAGGATTGCGATAATCGTTGGAGCTTTTTGGGTATTGACCAAGAGATTGCGATAATCCTTGGAGCTTTTTGTTTGACCAAGAGATTGCGATAATCCTTGGAGCTTTTTGGGTGACCAAGAGATTGCGATAATCCTTGGAGCTTTTTGGGTTGACCAAGAGATTGCGATAATCCTTGGAGCTTTTTGGATTGACCAAGAGATTGCGATAATCCTTGGAGCTTTTTGGATTGACCAAGAGATTGCGATAATCCTTGGAGCTTTTTGGGTGACCAAGAGATTGCGATAATCCTTGGAGCTTTTTGGATTGACCAAGAGATTGCGATAATCCTTGGAGCTTTTTGGTTGACCAAGAGATTGCGATAATCCTTGGAGCTTTTTGGGTGACCAAGAGATTGCGATAATCCTTGGAGCTTTTTGGTTTGACCAAGAGATTGCGATAATCCTTGGAGCTTTTTGGATTTGACCAAGAGATTGCGATAATCCTTGGAGCTTTTTGGATTAACCAATACGATTGATAACTTTTGGGGACCAAGAGATTGCGATAATCCTTGGAGCTTTTTGGGTGACCAAGGGATTGCGATAATCCTTGGAGCTTTTTGGGTTTGGATTATGGTTCTTCAGGGGATAGAGGTACCCCCAGCTTGATGGTCTTTGCACTTCGGATCTGGCTCTAGAGGTATGGGCATGAATGGATCGGCCCTATGCACGGAGATGAGGACAGGGTCCGCCCGTGGCACTGATGTTGCTATGATGTCTCTTGGTGGAAGTTGCTCTTTGTGTGCCCAACGTGGCGGATGTAATGCTTGGTCCCACTGTGGTGGGTTAACGCGCCACTCATGCCCTAGTATTATGTTTATCTGGTTGACATGCTTCTTCAAATTTTATGGGATGCCGATGTTGTCGCATGTGATTGTTGTGGGCTATGTCTGTTTCATCCTCACCTTCGGACTAGTGAGTATAGCTCATCAGAATCTAGAGATTCTGAGACATGGAGGACTGCATCATCAGGTAGCCCTATGGTTAAAGGTTGATCCTCTTCGAAAGGAGCCTTATGTAAGTTGGGCCTTGGGAGCTCCAAAATCTTGGTCTCTACCAACTCTAAGTGCTCTAGTGCTTTGCATGTATCGGGAGATTTGAACTCCTCCTCTTTGGTTGGTTCTTGTTGAGGAACTTGGGGCTTATGGAGGGGTGGCCAGATGGCACCCCCATGCCTTGGTAGGGCAGTTCATCCCGCTCTTCTTCGCGCTCTGATTCCTTAGAGGCTTCTTGATGAATTTCTAAGGGTGGCTCATAAGCCTGGGTGGATGTCTGAGGAAGGCACCCATCATTGGTTATAGGAGCGGCCTCCCATTCATGTCTAGGAGGCGTCGAGGGTGGTGCTTCAGGAATCGGGAGAGTAGCTTCCCGCTCCTGTCTAGGAGGTGTTGGGGGTAGCTTTTGATGAGGTCGCGATGACCTATCTTCCCCCATGGGTTGTGCCACTCAAAATATTTTGTCTTATGCATGTGAGGGGTTGGAGTCTTCTTTCCTCCCTTTCCCTTCTTGCATAGTGTGTTGGAACAGCTCATCCTTCCGGCGCTCGAAGGTGCTCTTCATTAATATGGTACGGTTCCTCTAACGGTAGTCGTTCGAGCTCAAGTTGCGTGAGTTGCTTGAGATGTGTGATATATTCGATAGATTCTATGATAGTTGGTCCCACCGCCTCATGTCTAGAAGGCCTAGATGCCTCTCTTAGATAAAAATCTCGGTCGTAGTGATCCAAGATCTCTATAGGACACATCCCTCTGTTAGGGGTAGCAACATTCTCTCGGGGCTTTGGCCTCAGTGAGTGGTCCTGATAGATAGCAGGTGCGAAGGCATATTGCTCCCGCACGGTATATTGCTCTCGAGGAAGGTAGATGTCTTCCTCATGCTCTCTTTCATAAGTGAAAAAGGGGTGGACGGAGCTATCTCGCCTTGCCCAAAGAGCCTTGTGCTCTGGATTTGTCTTTGTAGTCCTGACAACTAGAGGGGGTGAAGGAGGGATAATGTAATCATGTGGTTCCTCCCGTCGAACCCTATGTTGACCTAGCACTTCATCGCGCGATGACCGCTCATAGCGATCATCTAAGGGAGCTCTCCTATGACTGTACCCCTCATGGAAGGGTGTGTGATGAGTGCTATGTTGAACAGGAGTGCTCCTCGAAGAGGTGTCCCTGTAGTCCCTTTCCTTTAAGGTGTGGAGGGGACTGCATTGTGTGTTAGGTCGCCAAGGTGGTATGACCAAATCCTTGGGATTGTAATGGAGGTGACTCGTGCCTCCTGGGACATTCCCCATAGCCTTCGCCCGTGATTGGGCTTGGCTACGGGTGAGCACCATGACGATGTCTCTCTAAAAAGCCCTAAAATTGAAAATGAGTCAGATGGGGCCCAAAATTGGTGTGCGCATCCCTCTTATAGTAGATAAGACAAAAATGAAGTTTCAAGTCCTAGCTCTAAATACATTAGGAGATATTGACATCCGAACAGCTCAAAAAGTGCAAAAAATTGGGCACGCAATTTTAGAACCTAATTTCGGGGCACTAGATGATGGAATTTGGCCTCGAAAACTGGATTTCTGGGGAAATACAACTCTAGGGAGTTATATTTGTTTAAAATTATCCCAACCAACTCCCTGTAAAATTTCGTGTCAAACGGAGCTACGGTTGAGAAGTTATGGCCCCGGCAAGATGCACTAAAATTTAGAGAAAAATACAAGATTTCCCATATTTTTGTTGGATGGTCCTGCATCACTTATGGGCACATTTGGGGTGATTTTGGGTTGACCAAAGGGTTCATGGACACCTTTGGGGCATTTTGGAGTGACCAAGCGATTACGGGAATCCTTGGAGCTTTTTGGAGAAAATGACAAAATGCGTAGATTTTTATCTTTTTGTTTATGATTTTTTTTTTTTTGTCTACACTAAGCAGAATTAAACACACACATTCACAAAACCGTGATTATCTCTTTTAAGGATTCTTGGTGTGCCCTAAACTGGTTTAGTGCATTTTGATGTTTTGTTTTGTTTTTGTAGGTTTTGTAGAACGTTTAAATGCATCATGTAGGCTCTTATAACTCCCAAAAAGGTCGCCCCTTCAATATACCAACCAGGCCGATATACCAACCTCTCTATATACCCGCCCTTACGAGAGGGAGACTATAGGTACGTGAGAGCAGAAGGTACATGGTACGTAGGCGGTACGGAAAGGGGGATTGTCCCGTTAATGGCACCTACCATAGAAAACTTATCCTCGCGCGCATGGGAATCACCCCAGCTACGCTCGGTCTGTCTTCGTCAGGATTTACGCCTAACAACAGTTGACAATCGGGAAATGGATGCAAATCAAGCCAAGGTGGTGATGAAATCCACCAATGGTCTTGATCAAGGGCTGGGGTCTTACGACCAGCTCCTTGGTTTAAAATTGTTTCGTGATGTGTGTGGGATTCGTTTTATTCAACAAAAATGAAACTAGCATACATGACTTTTCCTAATGCAATGCAAGATTAAATGAAAACAATTAAAGAAACAGAAACAGAAACAAAAAATTTAACAGAGATCATGAAAATCCCTACCTCTTCTCTGCTGCTCCTGTTGTCTCTGAATTTCTGCTCTGAAAATCCGTAGACAGGAATTCGTCCCTCTGGGAGACGAATTGCAGAACAGAATTCGTCCCTCCCAGAGACGAATTTGAATTCGTCTCAGGGTCAGACGAATTGCAGAAAAGAATTCGTCCCTGTCAGAGACGAATAGCAGTCTGCAACAAAAAAATGTACCTGTCAAGCACAAACACAAAACTTTGATCAGTTTCTATGATTTTAAAAACCAGGGAACAGGGTCCCACCGTGATCGCCACTGAAAGCACGAGATTCCGGGCAAAGGAAACACCAAGTGCGATTGCATTCAAAATTAAGTACGCTTAAGTCCTAGAAATGTAAATTGCATGAAATGGAAAAGAGACACATTGGAAGAGACACAATCAAATAGAGAAAACACAGCCCTTTCATTAATATCCCTTGATCTCTGTTACAATGATGTCTCCTCCCTTTTCAGGGGCTAGGAGCGCAAATAGAGTTTGATTACAATCACTGAATGATTCCTCTTTCCGCGTGCCCACGATTGCAATGGGCGGGCCAAGATGATGCCGTCGCTGATGTCGATGAGTTCTTCACCTCTGCTGCTTCTCCTACGAACAAAGAAATGACCAAGACGTCAGTAGCACCTGCTGCAAATGAAAAGCGTTTGCTCTCTAAAACTAACGAAATATGCATGTAAATATTTGCCTAAAACAGTGAATACAATGAATCCAAATTGCTTCAAAACTTGACAGAAGGTAAGAAAAGTTACCAGAAGGCCACTGCCACTGAGGCAACTGGCCAATCCACCTTCAACTGGAATTCGTCCCTGGGCAGGACGAATTCTGACTGCAATTCGTCCCTGGGTGGGACGAATTCTTCTGTGTTGAAGAAACCGACCTGCTGCTGCTCCAATGTCGGATCCCGAGACCTACAAAATGCCTGCAAACAGGGGGGTTATGTAATTGGGGCCATTTTGGGATGACCCAGATGGTCGGATTTTCCCAATTTGGCCTCCACCCTCGGGAATTTGACCTTGACACCTGCAAGTTAGCGAAACGACAAAGCAATACAAAACATCCTAGAATCTGACCAAAAGTTACAAAATTGCAGCTATGGATTAATCAGACCTAATAACACAAAATGCAATCTAAAAAATAATCTAAAATGCTCAAAAACTAAAAATAGGACTTGGGAGGTGCGGGGGTGCCCAAGTGGGCCTCCCACCGTTGGCACTTGATTTTGGAGCCAATCCACCAGGGATGGGCCCAAAACCTCTTAGGATTGGGGGGTCGGCGAATTGGTTGGTTCAGGTGTCCATGCGTTGGATTTGGGTAAGGTTCGAGCTTCCAAAGGCCACCCAACAACCTCCCTTGCAAAAGAGATTGGTGGATGTGGGAAGGTGAACCAAGAGGGATGCAAGTGGGTCTTCAATTCGGCAGCACTTCGTTGCTTGAAAACTCCTTCAACCTGTATATTTTGGGTGAGAAAAGTCCCACCTTTTATAGACCCAAGGGGTCTCTTTTGGGAGGGAAGCACAAATGCCATGTGTTGGCCATAGGCGCCATGTGGCAGTCTTGTCTTCCCATGAGGGAGGGGAGTCCTCCATTGACTTGAGCTTTGATAAATGCTTTTTGTAACAGTCTTCTAACGGCCCCTCTGTCCACTTACACACGCGTGCAAGGCAGGAGTCCTTAACTGACTGTTCGGGCTGCCACTTGGCACCATTTGCCTTTTTGCCCGTTAAGCTTAGAATTCGTCCCACCCAGGGACGGATTCAGAATTCGTCCCGGGGTGGGACGGATTCTATTTTGAATTCGTCCCTGGGTGAGACGAATACTGGGCAAAGTGTCCAAGTGTGCCAAATTGCTTCTTGACCTTACAAAATTGCTATGAAAGTGGTTAAGACCACTGTTTAACCTCTAGGGCTGCCCCTGGGGCTGTGTTTGTCAAAGCGATTAGTGTTTGCAGTCACATAATCGGATTGGTGTTGTTTTGGTGTCTACATTCACAATACATTTAAACACCTAATCTTCCTAGATATCAAGGGGTACACCAAGAATCATTACCCATAAAAGGGCTACATCTATTTTCTATGTTTTGGGATTGAATTTTAAAGCTCATTTCTTTAGAAACATTTCCACTTAAGCCAATAATGTAGGACCTCCTAATAAAACCTTTTGACAATCCCCTTCTATTTTGAAATAAGTTTAAAAAAATATTTTGATGCAAAGGAGAAATCAACACGTCCAATTTTTCAAAAGGTAGATGCACAAACCTACGACCATGGAAGAACAAATTTTCACATATTTAAACTATGTTAACTATTCAAATATACAATCATTCACATTGACTATGGCTAGCTTTTCTATAGTTTATATTACGATCATCATTTTTTAAATAATTTATAATGTGTTTAGTATGTCATATTACTATGAACTATAAAATCTATTAACAAGAATATAAGTACCTCCCCTAATAAATCATAATACCATCTTATGTTCTATTATCTTGTTGTGAATATAGGCAATGCATTGATTTTATTATTATGATTTTTATTATAAAATTCTTCTTCATGTTATACTTAAGCCAAATAATGAAACTTAATTAAATATTTATCTTTTCTATGATAAAGGGCATACATAAAGTAGATGTTATAAATAAGAGAGACCATGAATCACTCAGTACTTCTCTAAATATATACATTGTTACTATTGTATACACAATACATCTTTTATCCATAGATATTACTTTATAAAAGTATCTATGTGTAGAATTATAAATATTACTTTGTTCAAATCACGACATGGCATGTTAAATTTCCTATTGAGAAGCATAGATCTAGGCTTTAGGAGGGGTCATAGTTGGGGGTACCTGCTCAAACCTGTGAGTTGGTTGTAGGGATTTCTCACACTAACCAAATTAAAAATATATAAAAATAAAAATAAAAATAAAAATAAAATTTTATTTTATAAGAGGAAAAAAAAGAATACATCATATAGGAGATATTTTTCTATATTGATAAATACATATTGTCCTAGTATCCTTGATTAGAGAGTTTTTTTTTAAATGTGAAATATGGTTTATTAAACACAAAACTAAATATATAATACTTTAGAAAGTAAATAACATTAACTCTTCACTTTTTAAACATAAAATTGTAAATAGCTTAAATACCCATTAATAATTTACACATTATTATAATAATTATTGTTTATAAAATCGCATGATCCTAACTTTGTAAGGTTTCTAAGATTTTCAAAGTGATAACCCGTGTTCAAATACTAATTGATGACATATACATAAATGTCAATATACATAAAATGATCCTATAATATATAGACAATTCAGAGTGTTAATATCATGATTTTATTAAAAAAATTCTTAATTATAGTTAATTTTTAAGTATGATATATTCTATACTTTTGTATGAGCATATACAACATACAAACAATAAGACTTTAAGATTCCAAATAGGAGGTTCAATATTTGAATCCAATGAGGATAGAAATGTATTTTATTAGGAATAAGAGTTTGGATAGATATTGAAAGCACGAGATTCCGGTCAAAGGAAACACCAAGTGCGATTGCATTCAAAATTAAGTACGCTTAAGTCCTAGAAATGTAAATTGCATGAAACGAAAAAGAAAAGACACATTGGAAGAGACACAATCAAATAGAGAAAACACAGCCCTTTCATTAATTTCCCTTGATCTCTGTTACAATGATGCCTCCTCCCTTTTCAGGGGCTAGGAGCGCAAATAGGGTTTGATTACAATCGCTGAATGATTCCTCTTTCCGCGTGCCCACGATTGCAATGGGCGGGCCAAGATGATGCCGCCGCTGATGTCGATGAGTTCTTCGCCTCTACTGCTTCTCCTGTGAACAAAGAAATGACCAAGACGTTAGTAGCACCTGCTGCAAATGAAAAGCATTTGCTCTCTAAAACTAACGAAATATGCATATGAATATTTGCCTGAAACAGTGAATACAGTGAATCCAAATTGCTTCAAAACTTGACAGAAGGTAAGAAAAGTTACCAGAAGGCCACCGCCATCGAGGCAGCTGGCCAATCCACCTTAAACTGGAATTCGTCCCTGGGCAGGACGAATTTTGACTGTAATTCGTCCCTGGGTGGGACGAATTCTTCTGAGTTGAAGAAACCGACCTGCTGCTGCTCCAATGTCGGATCTCGGGACCTGCAAAACGCCTGCAAACAGGGGGGTTAGGTAATTGGGGCCATTTTGGGACGACCCAGATGGTCGGATTTTCCCAATTTGGCCTCCACCCTCGGGAATTTGACCTTGACACCTGCAAGTTAGCGAAACGACAAAGCAATACAAAACATCCTAAAATCCGACCAAAAGTTACAAAATTGCAATTATGGACTAATCGGACCTAGTAACACGGAATGCAATCTAAAAAATAATCTAAAATGCTCAAAAACTAAAATTAGGACTTGGGAGGGGCGGGGGTGCCCAAGTGGGCCCCCCCCCGTTGGCCCTCGATTTTGGAGCCAATCCACCAGGGATGGGCCCAAAACCTTTTAGGATTGGGGGGTCGGCGAATTGGTAGGTTCGGGTGTCCATGCGTTGGATTTGGGTAAGGTTCGAGCTTCCAAAGGCCACCCAACAACCTCCCTTGCAAAAGAGATTGGTGGATGTGGGAAGGTGAACCAAGAGGGATGCAAGTGGGTCTTCAATTCGGCAGCACTTCATTGCTTGAAAACTCCTTCAACTTGTATGTTTTGGGTGAGAAAAGTCCCACCTTTTATAGACCCAAGGGGTCTCTTTTGGGAGGGAAGCACAAATGCCATGTGTTGGCCATAGGCGCCATGTGGCAATCTTGTCTTCCCATGAGGGAGGGGAGTCCTCCATTGACTTGAACTTTGATAAATGCTTTTTGTAACAGTCCTCTAACGGCCCCTCTGTCCATTTACACATGCGTGCAAGGCAGGAGCCCTTAACTGACTGTTCTGGGCTGCCACTTGGCACCATTTGCTTTTTTGCCCGTTAAGCTTGGAATTCGTCCCACCCAGGGACGGATTTAGAATTCGTCCTGGGGTGGGACGGATTCTATTTTGAATTCGTCCCGGGGTGAGACGAGTACTGGGCAAAGTTTCCAAGTGTGCCAAATTGCTTCTTGACCTTACAAAATTGCTATGAAAGTGGTTAAGACCACTTGTTTAACCTCCGAGGGCTGCCCTGGGGGCTGTGTTTGTCAAAGCGATCGGTGTTTGCAGTCACATAATCGGATTGGTGCTGTTTTGGTGTCTAAAGATGCCCCTTTTTGGGAAGCGTTGCGGGTGACGCAGGGTTAAGCAAAAATAGATAACCAAAGCACTAATGATTAGGGTTTCTTGGTAACCTAACCAACTTTTGATGCCCCAAGTATGGAAAGGGCATGCATTCTTGAATCCTTGCTTCGACGAGCTAAGGAATTTGATTTCAAGTATTAACCTGTTTTGGTGAGGTGTGACTTGAACTTAGACATTGATCGATCATGAACAAGTGAAGGGCGTTTTTATCCTCGGGGGGAACCTTGTGTTCATGATTCACGAAATGCCAAGTGTTTGATTGATTTGATTGTTGCTTGTTTATCGCCCCAAGCGGGAGCGTGATTGTCTTTGTCAATGATTCTTTGAATGCATGTCGTTTTCCTTAATTGGGTGTGTGATTGTTGATTGGTGACTAAGTGTGACTACCCCCTCAAGCGACGAATCGATGAGGGAATGACCTTCGTGAGAGAAGCGACGAGTCGCTTGACCCAAGATGACTTGTGCAAGGTTGCCTTTAGAGGGTTTACCATTAAGCGTGTGCAATTTTTCCAACATATGGACCTATTTTTGGTGGGTGTTAACCCTTTTGGTGATGTCATAATGAGGTGAAATCGTCGAAAACCTATTTCCCGTGGAGCGGTCCGGCTATGATAGCCTTCTTGGGGAACTAGGAGAGCGATAATTTGGACCTCGACATCGATTTTCTTTGCCTAGAGGTTAAGTGCATGAGCACTTATGCCCGGCAATGTTTTTGTTGTGTTTTTGTTGAATTTTGTACTTTTTTTTGTTGTTTTTGTGACACCATTTGGTGATTGAATTGTCGGCAATCCGTCCTCCCGTGGAGCGGTCCGGCTATGGTAGCCTTCTTCGGGAGTAGGATAGTGACAATGCAAACCCCGACATCAATTTTGCTATGCCAAGAGGTTAAGTGCAAGAGTACTTGTGTCTGGCAATGTTTATTGCTTGTTTTGTGTTGCATTTTTTGTTGTTTTGTTGTTTTTTGTGACACCATTTTGGGATTAAATTGTCAAAATCTCGTCTTCCCGTGGAGCGGTCCGGCTATGGTAGCCTTCTTAGGGAGTAGGATAGTGATAATTTGTGACCCCGATGTCGATTTTGTATGCCCATGTTGTCAGTTGCATTTGCAATCCTGTCAGGCAGTTTTATTTCCTGTTTTTAGTGCATTTTTAGTCATTTTTCTTGATTTTTTTTTGTGCTGGCCTGAATTCGTCCCTGGGTGGGACGAATTCCAGCTGGAGAATTCGTCCCTGGGTGGGACGAGCGCTGATCAGAGCGCTCGTCCCAGTCAAGGACGAATTCCAGTGCAAAGGGCCTATTTAAGGGCCAAAACTTGATTTTGGGCTCATTTGTGTCATTTTTTTCTTGCGATTTTGGAGCTCTGGGAGGAGGAGGTAATTCTGCGAAGCGAAGCGCTGCTGGAATTCTCTCTGGCCATCATGAGTGCACAAACGATTCGAGCGGCGGAGCCGAGGCGAGACCTGTAAGTGACCCTAGGGTTTATTTTGCTTTAATTTAATGCATTGTTTTTGTGTTACGCTTTTCAAAACTTTAAGATTTTTTGTGATGTTTTTGTTTAACAACTAAGGTTAGAAACCCTAGAACTGAAAATTTTATTTTTATTTATTTATTTTTTTTTTTGTTTGCTTGCAGGTTGTTAGGAGCCGGTACCGTGTACCCGTTGCCTTTACTGAGGCGCGGTTGGCCTTGACCGATGGTGAGCGGGAATGGCTTGATGCCCTTGGGCTCAAGCGGGTGGCTCGACTGGAGCTTGTGGTTTCGGATCAGGCCTATCTGATGGCCCTGATCAAGCTTTGGGATCCACGGACCAATACTTTCCATCTCCCGACAGGGGAGATGACTGTGACTCTTGAGGACGTCTATCGGTTGCTTCGGATTCCGATAGATGGTCTGCCTATTAGGACATCTCCGTTTGATCAGCGGACTGCTATACTCACGAGATGTTTTGGGCATGGGGGGGAGCTGGGTGTAGCAGACCCAGTGGAGACAGCCGAGGCGGATTTCCAGGCTGGCGGGATTTTGGTTGGCTGGTGGAAGGAGAGGGGGGTGTTAGGAGTGAGGCACGCATTCCTGATGGGCCTCATTTCTAACATTCTTCTCCCTGATTCGTCGAGCGCGAGGTTCCCGTGGAACCTGTTGGATTTGGTGTGGCAGTTGGCAGAGTGCCCGATAGAGGCACCGTTGATCCTGAGATGGGGACAGACTTTGTTGGCGCAGCTTTACGGGGAGTCGTACGGGGTCCACTGTCGACAGCGGAAGGGTGTCAGTTGCAGCTTTTTGTTGCAGTGCTGGGGTTGGCGACACATAGCTGTTGAGAGGCCTACGGGTTACCGTGGATGACTCGGGCGGTGATGGAGGATGAGGAGATTGGTTATGCGGCTTTGTGGCGACGGTCTACGGAGCAGGGGCAGAGTCGGCGATGGGCAGGTGCAGTTGAGCACTACATTGATGCCTTTTCGCGGCTCACTCTAGGGGAGGTGTTTTGGCGTCCCTATCGGGACTGTCCAGCTTGGCCTGAGGCTGGAGAGTGGCTCCGACGGGTACGAAGGGAGCGATGGTTGACTGGGCGGCACGGGACGGAGCATGAGTTCTTTTCGTACCGTCGGGTTACACGACAGTTTGGGGTGCGCCAGGGGTTTCTAGGTGAGCCCGTTGGCTATCGCCGTCGGGGAGATGAGAGGGATCTGGAGCCACCGGTCCTCGTGCCATTGGGCGAGGAGTCGGATGCGGTGATTGAGGTGTTGGATGTGGATGACGTCGGTACTACCACTGAGTATGACTCGTGGTGGGTTTTACGGCGCTGGAGAGGAGAGGGTCCACTGGGAGGCACGGAGGCGGCAGTGGAGGATGCTGAGGCGGCGGGGGGTGATTGGGGAGGGCCGTTGGATGATGCAGACATGGTGGATGCGGGAGATGAGGATGTGGACTTGGGTGTTCTGGAGCAGCCGGACATGCAGGATGTGGAGGAGCAGTTGGAGCCTGAGCAGGCTACTTTCCCCGCGAGTCCTATGCATCCGACAGATACGGAGGGGGTGGGGTCGGATGTAGGCGATGAGGTTGCATGGCTTACAGAGCTGCTACGGATGCGGGATCTGGAGAGGGATCTTCTACGGGCTCAGTTGGCAGAGCGGGATAGAGTTTTGGCGCAGCGCGATGATGCATTGTCTATCTATCATCGGCGGGAGGCAGAGTGGTGTCTGTACCGGATAGACTTGGAGAGGGAGGTCATCCGCCTTGGCGGGCGGCTCCCTGAGCCTTCGATCAGCAGATCTTCTCGACGGACGAGGGATAGTCTGACTGAGCGATCAGCATCATCTCGCCGCGAGGCGGTTAGATGAGGGGGGTGGTAGTAGGCATGATGCGGGGGCTAGCAGTAGCCGCCCTGCAGGGTCCCGTAGGACCCACACCACGGGGGGTAGTTCTCGTCGCACCGATCCTGCGTGATCATGGTGGCCGACGCCTTAGGTTGGGTTTTGGATATGATTGCGGGGTCTGAGGACCGGTTTTGTAGCCTACGGGCATCTTTTTGACTATATATATATATATATACCGGTTTTATTTTTGGATTTGTACATGTGATGATGTGATTGATTTTTGTTATGCATGTTTATTTATTTTGATGAATGCAGATGTTATGATGAATTGAAATTTTTTTAGATGTCTATGTGATATGCAAATTGAAATGGATGAATGATATTTGTGATGATTGCACCATTATTGTTTAAGAAGCTCTTTATTTACATGGTTTTTCTGTTTTTGTATTTTTTGATGGTATCATAAGGATGATAAGTAGCGCAGATGGTTTTGGGATGAATGTAAGATTTTTTGAGATTCAGACAGTTTTATCTCACTATCCATGACTGTACTTTATCTTACAAGACTTTTGAACAAGGTATGAATCGGACCTGTTTTTGACCAAGTTATTTAACATCCCTGTGTGTGCAATTGAGTTCATTTAGTGGTATTTGTTAGGATACCGCCAGTGCCAGATGGGCTTTCAACCGAACTCGTATCGAGGATCACCTAATTAGCTCCACGAATTCCTTTGTTGTATGTACTAAGATTAATCTGCGGTGTAATCCAGGATGCCATAAGCTAGCTCATCCACATGCAAACATTGATCCGTACGCAAGTTAATGTGACAGATATATCGTCATGCGGGAGGTTTACTACATTACCGATAGGCTATCAACCAAATTGGTACTGAAGCTTGCCTTTTGACCTATAGAATTGTTGAGAGTTCCAGGGATTCAAGGTCAACTCCCTTCTTTTTTTTCAATTGTATTGGGATACTTGCTCTTTTGTAGTGATAAGATCACTGTTTATTTTGATTTTTTTTTTTTTTTTTTTTGAGCAAGGGATTGGGGATATGGAGTGATGAAAATCACTAGTTGTTTGTGCCTTTTGATGTGTGCACTATAGTTTGTCAAATTTGGAGTTTTGACATTTTGCAAATTTTTGTGTTTTGCAATTGTTGAGAACTTTAGGGATTCTTAGGGAATTGGGTAGGGAGGAAGCTTGTCCTTTTGCCAACTCTCGAGCATTCTAGGGGTCATTCGCATAGGGGGATGAGCAAGATAACCGTTTCGCTTGTGGTGACCTAGATTATTTTGCGAGGTTTCGTCTTTCGTTCACACAATTTTGGGAATTTTAGTGTTTTGATTTGTGTTGGGATGTTACGTAACAAGGTGTATTTCAAGTATGACTCTACCTTCGTAAAATCTGTTCGACTTGGTACACTACATGGCTAAAGAGGAAAATGATGACTGAATCACCGAAACTCTTGGTACATTCCCAGACCACTGACTGTAGTGTGGTAAAAGTTATGCATGGTGTTTTTGTTGTTTTTGATGAATTCGAGTATGCCTAGAATTGAGATGCAAATCTTTGTTGTTTTTGATGATTTTTGTTGTTTTGTTTTTGTTGAATTTATTGATTTGTTTGACCAAGAGATTGCGATAATCCTTGGAGCTTTTTGGGTGACCAAGAGATTGCGATAATCCTTGGAGCTTTTTAGGTGACCAAGAGATTGCGATAATCCTTGGAGCTTTTAGGTTGACCAAGAGATTGCGATAATCCTTGGAGCTTTTTGGGTTGACCAAGAGATTGCGATAATCCTTGGAGCTTTTTGTATTGACCAGGAGATTGCGATAATCCTTGGAGCTTTTTGATTGACCAAGAGATTGCGATAATCCTTGGAGCTTTTTGGTTGACCAAGAGATTGCGATAATCCTTGGAGCTTTTTGGATTGACCAAGAGATTGCGATAATCCTTGGAGCTTTTTGGGTGACCAAGAGATTGCGATAATCCTTGGAGCTTTTTTTTAGGTGACCAAGAGATTGCGATAATCCTTGGAGCTTTTTGGTTGACCAAGAGATTGTGATAATCCTTGGAGCTTTTTGGGTTGACCAAGAGATTGCGATAATCCTTGGAGCTTTTTGGGTTGACCAAGAGATTGCGATAATCCTTGGAGCTTTTTGTTTTTTTTTTTTGACCAAGAGATTGCGATAATCCTTGGAGCTTTTTGTGTTGACCAAGAGATTGTGATAATCCTTGGAGCTTTTTGTGTTGACCAAGAGATTGCGATAATCCTTGGAGCTTTTTGGTGACCAAGAGATTGCGATAATCCTTGGAGATTTTTGGGTGACCAAGAGATTGCGATAATCCTTGGAGCTTTTTGGGTTGACCAAGAGATTGCGATAATCCTTGGAGCTTTTTGGGTTGACCAAGAGATTGCGATAATCCTTGGAGCTTTTTGTTTGTTTGTTTTTGTTGAATTTTTTTTTTTTTTTGGTACATGGCTTTCTTAGATATGAAATGGTCGCAAATGACTGATATTCAAGGGTTCTGTTTCCTTGATACCGTCAAGAGAAGCTAGCCTGTACGTTCCTGGTCCTATTTTGCTATCAATGACATAAGGACCTAGCCAATTTGCCACGAATTTGTCTCTCATATGGGACGGCAAATTAGAGTTTTGTTGGTTTTCCTTCAGAACCAGATCACCAACCCGAAAGTCTCTTAGGTGAACTTTCATGTTGTAAGCTCTCTTAAGCCGCTCTTGATAGATACGTAAGTGCTCGAGAGCATTAACGCGTCTTTCGTCAAGCAACGTAAGTTGGTCTAACCGGGCCTGCCGTGCAGTGTCATCATCGATGAATTCCTGCATTGATATGCGGAGGGAAGGAATTTCCAACTCGAGAGGCATTATTGCCTCTGAGCCATACACTAGTGAAAACGGAGTTGCCCCAGTGGGCGTCCGAATGCTAGTGCGATAAGCCCAAAGGGCAAGTGGGATTTGTATGTGCCAATCCTTATGACTGTCTGCGACGGTCTTTTTAAGGATGGCGACTAGCGTTTTGTTTGACGCCTCTGCTTGCCCATTTGCTTGCGGATAATAGGGTGTTGAAAAGTTGTGCTGAATTTTGTACTTTGTGGTTAAAGCACGCACGTCTTTGTTCTTGAATGATGGCCCATTATCCGAGATTATTTTGGATGGAATACCAAAACGACATATGATGTAATGCAAAATGAACTCCGCAATGCGGGGTCCTGTCGTAGAGGTTAACGGAATTGCTTCCACCCATTTGGTAAAATATTTTGTGGCCGTTATGATAAACGTGTGACGGCCTGACGATGCAGGGGAGATCTTTCCGATTAGATCGAGGCCCCACTGCAAAAATGGCCAAGCAGATCGGACTGTCTGTAGGGCCTGGGAAGGTGCGTGCATCAAATTGGCATGATGTTGACATTTTACGCACCTCTTGACATACGCGCAGCAATCTCGCTCTAAAGATGGCCAATAATAGCCCATGCGAAGAATGCGCTTTGCAATGGCCATACCACTGAAGTGGCCGCCACATGTACCGTCATGCGCTTGGGTGACTGCCCAAGTGGACTCTTGCTGGTCCAAGCAACGAAGAAGAATTTCGTCGTAGCTGCGACGATACAGAATGTCTCCTATCAAGACATATTTTGCCGCTTTCTGTTTGAATGTTCGTTTTGCGGCTTGCGTCAATCCAAAGGGTAGATTACCTAACTTGAGGTAGTCTCTTATGGGTAAATACCAGTCCTGTTGATCGGATACCTCGACAGTTTGAACAGCCAATCCCTTTTGGAGTTCTTCCCTAACAAATGCTGATTGGGATAGAACTTGTAAAAATAGCGTTGTGTTGCTATTAATGGGAGTGGGGGAGAATAAAGACCCCAGCTTGGCATGTATCAGATAGTCTCGGATTCGAAAGAACTTATCCGAAGATGGTTCGATCTGGATCATGTGGATTCCTGGCGTCAAGTCTGAGCTTGCGCGCTCCATCGCGGGTTGCGATAAGGTTTTGACCTGAATGGTTGTTACATCACCGGAAAGGTCTTGCGGGATTAGTGACCCTAAGGAGGCCATTGTGTCCGCAAAATGATTCGATGATCGAGGGAGTGCCTCGATGTCATACCACTCAAGTTTTGCCAGGAATTTATCCACGAGGGCTTTATAGGCCTTCGAACTGGGCATTTGCATTGATATACCCCTTTGACTTGATTGACGATTAACAGCGAATCGCCAAAGATGTTCAATATTTTGATGTTCATGGCGATTGTTGTCTGAAGACCTAGGAGCAAGGCTTCATATTCTGCATTGTTGTTGGTGCACTGGAAGTTTAATTTAAATGACAGGGGCATTGGAGCGCCCTGCGGTGTGAAGAATACAATTCTTGTGCCACCACCTTGCTCGCATTTAGAACCATCAAAAAATAAGGTTATGTCGGCCTGAGACTCAGGCTCTTCAGAATCTGGCGATTCTGAGACATGGAAGACCTCATCATCGGGTAGTTCTATGACTAGAGGCTGATCGTCTTCAAGAGGAGCCTCTGCTAGTTGATCGGCTATGACTTGTCCTTTTATAGATTTTTGCCCAATAAACTCAATGTCAAATTCCGTCAACAACATGATCCATTTCGCCGTGCGGCTACTATGATAAGTATGACTCATCATGTATCGCAATGGATTCTCCTTAGACACAACATACGTCGTGTTGCTCAGCATGTAGTGGCGTAGCCTCTTGGTAGCAAACACCACTGCCAAGCAGAGTTTTTCAACGTATGCATAGTTAAGTTCATAATTGACCGGGGTGCGGCTAAGATAGTAAGTAGCCTGTTCTTTGTGAAGTTCATTCTTCCGGGCTAGCATTGCGCCCGGTGCCACCTCGATAGGCGAGATGTATAAGTAGAACGGCACACCTGGTCTAGGCGGTGCCAATACGGCGGCGAAGCCAAGTATTGTTTGATTTCGTCAAAGGTCGATTGGCACTCGTCATCCCAATGAAATGTGACCCCCTTGTGCAATAGTTTGTTCATTGGTCGGCATTTGTCAGATAATTGCGCTATGAAGCGTTTAATCGACGTGACCTTTCCTTGCAGACTTCTGAGCTGCTTGATAGTGGTTGGGGGAGCCATTTCAAGGATTGCCTTGACTTTGTTTGGGTCCACTTCGATGCCTCTCTTGGAGACTATAAAACCCAAGAGTTTTCCAGATGTGACGCCGAACACGCACTTCTTGGGATTCGGTCTGACCTTATGCTCTATGAGGCGATCGAGAATCTTGCTTAAGTCACCGAGATGATCTGAGCGCAATTTAGACTTGGCTAACAAATCATCCATGTAATCTTCCAAAGTTTTGTGCATGTAATCGTGGAAGATATAAGTCATAGCACGTTGGTATGTAGCGCCAACATTTTTAAGGCCAAAAGGCATGACCTTATAACAAAATGTCCCCCAAGGCGTTGTGAATGCCGTTTTGAGTTGGTCTTCAGGATTGATACGAATTTGATTGTATCCTGAGAAACCGTCCATTAGGGAGAGCATTTCGTGACCTCGTTGTAGCGTCTACCAATGCGTCGATGCTTGGCAAGGGGAAATCATCCTTAGGACTCGCTTTGTTTAGGTCTCAAAAGTCGGTGCATATGCGAATCCTCCCGTCGGGCTTCTTGACGGGAACCATGTTGGACAACCATGGCGGATAATCCATGCAGATGACAAATTGTGCATCCAACAGCTTTTGCAATTCATCTTTGACCATCAAGGCCACTGTTGGGTGCATTTTTCTTAGTTTTTGCTTTACTGGCTTGATTTTCGGATCAAGCGTTAAATTGTGCATGACTAGCTGCGGGTCTAGTCCTGGCATATCTTTGTATGACCATGCAAAAACCTCCTTCTTTTCTTTAAGAAGGGCAATGTAATCGGCTTGCTCTTCGGGGGAAAGGCTTACCCCAGCTTGAGAATCCGTGGATTCATTGGATCTGTGCCGATGTCTACGTCAGTCGTCTCTTCGACTGACATGTGAGATCCGTCCTCCAACTGATGTGGAGTTGGGATTAAATGGATATCATCAGCTGAGTTAAGATCTGCGTTTGGGACCTCGGGTCCCTCTTCAGCTTGAAAAATATCTTGAGTTGTCCTTGGGGTAAAATGAAGCATTTCACCGAAAGGCCAATACTCTGATGGTGACAATGGTGAATTGACGCGATCCCGATCAATGGCATCCATGTTTAGATGCAATGACCGTGATGGATCGGTCGGATTGCGGATGGGTGTGGTCAAATCAATGGAGATCATGTGGATGGAATGAATTTGGTCTCCAGAACCACGGGTGTGATGACTCGATTTTTTCAGACGTTCCCTATACTCTGGATCTGGCTCTACGGGAACAGGCACGAATGGATCCTCTCTAGGTGCAAATTCATCTCTATGTGCGAAAAGGAAGGCGGGGTCTTCCCTCGATACTGTTGTCCTGATGGGATCTCGAGGTGGACGATGCTCATCTTGAATTTGGAGCCATAGGCCTAACACTTGGTCCCACCTCGTTGGGTCTACGTGCCATTCATGTCCTAACCGTATACCCATTTGTCCCATTAGATCTTCATGAGTTAGAGCACGGTGATGTCGTCGCGCATGTCTGAGATAGTCCATTTCAGTTTCGTCTTCTGAATCGCTTTCATAGATCCAAAATTGTTCATCCTCTTCAGCATCCGTTGCTTGCGACATTGAGGACTCTTCCTGTTCCAGTGAATTAATCTGGTCCCATTGCGGTTGTTCCACTCTTAGTGGAGGGACCTGATTCTTTTGAGACTGTGTTATTTCGTCTGGAACCTCTAAGGGGAACAGTTTCAAAAAAATGTCTGGAAGCCGTTGTTGTTCTCTTTGAGGGTTGCTCTCTGAACTTTCACCTCTCTCTAGCAAAGGAGAGGGATTATTGCTATTTCCAGGGGTGTTTGTAGACCATGGGAGATAATCCCCCAATGTGTATTCTGTGTTTGGATTGGCGTACGGGTCTTGTGCCAATCCCCCCCTGTTGCCTATTTCTAGGCCTTGCATGTTTTCAACCAAGATGTCTAATGGCAGGGGATGGTTGAACCCTACCCCGACTTGTCATATGGCATCTGATACCTTGGTTGGCAAAGGATCCGCATCCCTTGCTCATATCTGCCTAGCCCATACCCATGCCAATTGCATTGTTCGAGATATTTTAGGGCAAATTCGGGTTCGACGAGATAATTGATGTTTTCGACAAAAGGCTCTTCATCTGTTTCCTTTTGTTCGCATGGTTCAGAACCATGATCAAGGCCCCCATACACAAAATTCGTTTGGTTCGGTGGGTAGCCTAGAGGGACGATTGTTCCAATGGGAAGGCGAGGTCTTCCCATGTCTTGTACTGACTCCAGTGTGGGGGTTGCCACAACATTTTGCACTATGTATTCTCCCAGGCCTGTACTGGCCATCTCAATAGTGATTGTTGATGATTGGGTAGGAGGAAACGGTAGTCCTTCCTGAGTCCATTCCATGTTTGGTAGTTCAGGAATCTTGGTTTTCGTTGCGTTGGGCGCTTCCTCTGTTGATATCGTTGAAATTGTGGGCAACCCCTCTTCTAGAGGCTTAACCTCTTCCATGATTTGCTTTCCCTTGTCCTTTTGTTGGGCCACGATAGGTGGCGTTGATGATGAAGGAGCCGATGATGAAGTCTCACCTGGCTGGGATTTTGCCTTATTTGCCACCAGTGGTGCCTGCGGTATCGGACCTTGTTTAGATGGATTTAATTGAAAATCCAAATGCGTTGATGGGAGGGTCGATTGAGGTATGAATTGTACCGCATTGCAATACTTGAAGGGCTCTAAGTCCATTGGGACTACATGTATTTGCCCTTCATAGGCATACTTCAAGCAATGGTGTGCGATCGAGGGGACACACTTCATGTCCCTGATCCAAGGCCGCCCTAGCAGTATGTTATAAGCCATTTCGCCTTCCAACACATGGCACAGTGTGGGTATTGACTTTTGTCCTACCTGTATAGGCAGAACGACTGTGCCGACTGTCGAGCATATTGCATCGTTAAAAGCTCGCAGTGTGTACGTGGAAGCGGTGATGTGAGAGGCTGGCAGTTTTAAATGCTTTAACGCTGCAGTGGTTATGATGTTACTGGACGAGCCAGTATCTATCAGCACTCTCTTGTACGGGATCCCGTTGACCCGCGCGATAACGTGCAGGGGTGGATCCGGCATGTCATTTGATATTGTTTTGACCTCGTTTTCTTTGAATGTGATGACAGGCTCCGTACATTGTTTCACATGTCCCACGAAGGCGTTGAAAGAATTAGCTTCGTGGGGTTGTACTTCAATGGCTTTTAAGATGTCCATAAGAGCTTCTCTATGTGGAGCTGATTGTTGAATAAGCTCGTAGATGGACAGACCTAGCTGACGTGGTCCGCAAACTCTGCGTGAGTTTGGTTCGTATCGTGACCTCAGGTCTAGGCGGAGGTAACTGCGTTGGGCGTTGTTGAGGCTGCGATGTCGACGGAACTTCCCTCGCAGGTACCTCGGGGGCAACTGCTGGGTATTTTTATGTTCCTTGTTACAATGCTAATCATTCCCACAAATCCTTGCACGGGAAGATCTTGTCGCACCTCGTTAATTTGGAGCGGTTTTGTTTGTGCCTCGTGGGCAGGCAAGGGGTCCTTGAATACCCCCATTTGTTGGTTGTTAGGTGCGATGGGGTTGTCCACGACCAATGTTCGGTTGTCGATCAAATCCTGGACTAGTTCTTTGAATTTCCAGCACCCATTTAGGTCATGTCCTCTGCGCCTATGAAATCTGCAATACAATTCCTCCCTATACCCCCTAGGCTTGGGAACGTTAGGGTCAAAAATTTGGATTTATGGCAGAGTAACTAAATTTGCCGCTGACAAGCGGTCAAATAAGGAGTCTCTAGACTCCGCATACGGGGTGAATTGTCGCCTAGGGCGATGCTGCTGATACTGCTCCTATCTTCTGTTATCTCTTTCGTAAGCAGGAGGCACTGCCTGGTAGTTAGCCTTTTGAGGCTGCGTTTCTTGCACAGGCGCGGGGACATTTATCGCAACTTGGTTGACTACAGCGTGTTGTGGTTGCGTTGTCCCAGTTTTAGTGGTTTTATTCCACTCTTTCTTCTTAGGCTTGGCAATTGCGCCTTCGCCTATCTTAATCTCTTCTATGACTCTGGCTTGCGCCAAAGCTTCTTCTAAGTTGTCGTATTGTCGCAGCAACAATAGACCAGAGATTGATTTTAAACAACTTTTCATGAACATTTGCGTGAGGTCCGACATGGGAGGACGGTAGGGTAACTTAGAAAGCAAAGCTCTCCATCGGTTCCCGTACGCTGCCATTGTTTCCTCCTCAAATTGTTTAAGGCTAGCAAGATCACTAAGTGATGCCTTCTTCCTTGTGTTGAAGGCGAAACGTTCAAGAAACGCATCTACTAGCTGATCTAAGATGCTTATGCTGTGTTTGGGCAGTTGTGTGAACCAATCCGAGGTAGGGCCTGCGAATGTGGTTATGAATGTTCTAAGCAATAATGCGTCATTATCTTGAATGCCGAAGCATTGGCTTAGAAATCGTGTAACATGTTCCTGTGCGTCCTCTTCACCTTTAAAAACTGCCAATTGAGGCAACTTAAAGTGTTCGGGGTAAAGAGGTGTAGGCACTGAGGGATGCACCGGATTATTGCGGAGTAGACGTAATGTGGGTTTTTGATGCCCAGCAGCTTTTGTCTCCACCGACTCCAAACGCTCCAATAGCGCTTGGTATGCATCGGAAGATTTTATTTCTTCCTCTCTTGTTCGCTCTTGTTGCAAGTTACGGTAAACTGGAGGCCTATGGAGGGGTGGCCGAATGGCATCCTTCCTGCCTTGATGGGGAGTTTCAATATATTCCTCTTCTGGTTCATACTCCTCATAAAATTCTTGAGGAGTCTCAGGGCGAAACCTATGACCCTGATCAAGTTCTTGCTGAAGGTACCCATCATTGTTTCGGGGAGTTGCCTCCCTCTCGAATCTATGGGGTCTTGGAGGCAGAGCTTGACGAGGTCGTGGAGACCTGTCTTGCGCCAACGGATTACGCCTCTCATACTGTTCAGCTCTTTGGATGCGAGGGGTTGGCCCCCTCTCAGGTATTTCATAGCGTAACTCATCCGCTTCGCGTTGCATGCGTTCTTTATCCAAGCGGTATTGATACTCTATCTCTTGCTGACTTTGTTTAAGCCGCATGATTTGGGCTTGACGGGTGGTATATCTGGCGACATCCGGGTCAATTTGATCTACCCTATTTTGTTCAGAAGGTTCAAATGTTCCTCCTATGGGTTTACCTCGGTTTTGATGCTCTAAAATCTCAAGGGGTCGCTTCCCTCTGTCGAGGTAGGCGGTATGTGCTCGAGGTTCTGGCCTCAAGGGGTGATCATGATATCCTGCTGGTGCGGAAATGCAAGGTTCCCGCATTGTTTGTTGCCCTCGAGGAATGCGATGGTTTTCCTCATACTCCCTTTCACGAGTGTAAATGGGATGGGCGGAGTTAGGTCGCCCTATGTAAGGAGCCCTGCGCTCCGGATTTGGTCTCTCTGTTCTGATGATAGGTAAAGAAGGGACGCCATATCCACGTTGCCCCTCCAAATGGACAGTGTGCTTGTTTAGCGCTTCATCGCGCGATGGCCACTCATGCCTAGCTTCAAGAGGTGATTCTCTATTTATGTCAAGGTCTACATGTAAGGCATCTTCCCGAAAGGGGCTGCTTTGAATAGGCATACCCCACCGAGGATTATGAATTGGATTCTTTTGTAGGTTTGACCTATAAGGCGGTATAACCAAATCCTCAGGACTGAAGTGAAGGCGACTTGCGCCTACTTTTTGTGTACCTTCCGGAGCTTCTGCCCTTGATTGGGCTTGACTGCGGGTGTACACCATTGCGGTGCTTCTATGCTATCTAAATAAGTTTTTATCTCGTTTTATGATTTTCTTTTTTTTTTGTCTACACTAAGCAGAATTAAACACACACATTCACAAAAACGTGATTATCTCTTTTAAGGATTCTTGGTGTGCCCTAGACTGGTTTAGTGCATTTTGATGTTTTGTTTTGTTTTTGTAGGTTTTGTAGAACGTTTAAATGCATCATGTAGGCTCTTATAACTCCAAAAAGGTCGCCCCTTCAATATACCAGACCGAGTCGATATACCAACCTCTCTATATACCCGCCCTTACGAGAGGGAGACTATAGGTACGTGAGAGCGAGAAGGTACGTGGTACGTAGGCGGTACGGAAGGGGGATTGTCCTGTTAATGGCACCTACCATAGAAAACTTATCCTCGCGCGCATGGGAATCACCCCAGCTACGCTCGGTCTGTCTTCGTCAGGATTTACGCCTAACAATAGTTGACAATCGGGAAATGGATGCAAATCAAGCCAAGGTGGTGATTAAATCCACCAATGGTCTTGATCAAGGGCTGGGGTCTTACGACCAGCTCCTTGGTTTAAAATTGTTTCGTGATGTGTGTGGGATTCGTTTTATCCAACAAAAATGAAACTAGCATACATGACTTTCCCTAATGCAATGCAAGATTAAATGAAAACAATTAAAGAAACAGAAACAGAAACAGAAAAATTTAACAGAGATAATAAAAATCCCTACCTCTTCTCTGCCTGCTCCTGTTGTCTCTGAATTTCTGCTCTGAAAATCCATAGACAGGAATTCGTCCCTCTGGGAGACGAATTGCAGAACAGAATTCGTCCCTCCCAGAGACGCAATTTGAATTCGTCTCGGGGTCGGACGAATTGCAGAAAAGGATTCGTCCCTGTCAGAGACGAATAGCAGTCTGCAACAAAAAAAGATGTACCTGTCAAGCACAAACACAAAACTTTGATCAGTTTCTGTGATTTCAAAAACCAAGGAACAGAGTCCCACCGTGATCGCCACTGAAAGCACGAGATTCCGGTCAAAGGAAACACCAAGTGCGATTGCATTCAAAATTAAGTACGCTTAAGTCCTAGAAATGTAAATTGCATGAAACGAAAAAGAGACACATTGGAAGAGACACAATCAAATAGAGAAAACACAGCCCTTTCATTAATTTCCCTTGATCTCTGTTACAATGATGCCTCCTCCCTTTTCAGGGGCTAGGAGCGCAAATAGGGTTTGATTACAATCGTTGAATGATTCCTCTTTTCGCGTGCCCACGATTGCAATGGGCGGGCCAAGATGATGTCGTCGCTGATGTCGATGAGTTCTTCGCCTCTGTTGCTTCTCCTGCGAACAAAGAAATGACCAAGACGTCAGTAGCACCTACTGCAAATGAAAAGCGTTCTCTCTCTAAAACCAACGAAATATGCATATGAATATTTGCCTGAAACAGTGAATACAGTGAATCCAAATTGCTTCAAAACTTGACAGAAGGTAAGAAAAGTTACCAGAAGGCCACTGCCACTGAGGCAGCTGGCCAATCCACCTTCAACTGGAATTCGTCCCTGGGCAGGATGAATTCTGACTGTAATTCGTCCCTGGGTGGGACGAATTCTTCTGAGTTGAAGAAACCGACCTGCTGCTGCTCCAATGTCGGATCCCGGGACCTGCAAAATGCCTGCAAATAGGGGGGTTAGGTAATTGGGGCCATTTTGGGACGACCCAGATGGTCGGATTTTCCCAATTTGGCCTCCACCCTCGGGAATTTGACCTTGACACCTGCAAGTTAGCGAAACGACAAAGCAATACAAAACATCCTAAAATCTGACCAAAAGTTACAAAATTGCAATTATGGACTAATCAGACCTAGTAACATAGAATGCAATCTAAAAAATAATCTAAAGTGCTCAAAAACTAAAATTAGGACTTGGGAGGTGCGGGGGTGCCCAAGTGGGCCTCCCACCGTTGGCCCTCGATTTTGGAGCCAATCCACCGGGGATGGGCCCAAAACCTTTTAGGATTGGGGGGTCGGCGAATTGGTAGGTTCAGGTGTCCATGCGTTGGATTTGGGTAAGGTTCGAGCT
This sequence comes from Wollemia nobilis, assembly GCA_028583015.1. NCBI lineage: Eukaryota > Viridiplantae > Streptophyta > Pinopsida > Araucariales > Araucariaceae > Wollemia > Wollemia nobilis. Next base: position 46,957 of record JAQPPZ010016930.1, read on the forward strand.
TCCAAAGGCCACCCAACAACCTCCCTTGCAAAAGAGATTGGTGGATGTGGGAAGGTGAACCAAGAGGGATGCAAGTGAGGTCTTCAATTCGACGAGCACTTCGTTGCTTGAACACTCCTTTAACTTGTCTGTTTTGGGTGAGAAAAGTCCCACCTTTTATAGACCCAAGGGGTCTCTTTTGGGAGGGAAGCACAAATGCCAAGTGTTGGCCATAGGCGCCATGTGGCAGTCTTGTCTTCCCATGAGGGAGGGGAGTCCTCCATTGACTTGAACTTTGATAAATGCTTTTTGTAACGGTCCTCTAACGGCCCCTCTGTCCACTTACACATGCGTGCAAGGCAGGAGCCCTTAACTGACTGTTTTGGGCTGCCACTTGGCACCATTTGCCTTTTTGCCCGTTAAGCTTGGAATTCGTCCCACCCAGGGACGGATTTAGAATTCGTCCTGGGGTGGGACGGATTCTATTTTGAATTCGTCCCGGGGTGAGACGAGTACTGGGCAAAGTTTCCAAGTGTGCCAAATTGCTTCTTGACCTTACAAAATTGCTATGAAAGTGGTTAAGACCACTGTTTAACCTCTGAGGGCTGCCCTGGGGGCTGTGTTTGTCAAAGCGATCAGTGTTTGCAGTCACATAATCGGATTGGTGCTGTTTTGGTGTCTACAGATATGATAAAAATAACTTATCTAAAATATACAAAAACATCATAGACATAATATAATCATACAATAAAGAAATTGGTCATGTAAAGTGAGATAAAGTGAGATATAGTGTCATGTATTGAAATTTAAAAAGTATTTAAAAAATGCTAATGTTATGTGAATAGAAAATAATTTTGTTAAATAAAAGGTAAAAACAAATAAAATATTTACACCTAAGAGAGCACCATAATACAAGGAAAAACTTTATTATATTAAAAACAATAACTACTTTAAATTAAGATTAATATTTTTAAAAACCTTAAATTTTCTCTTAATGATAATAGTTAAATTTACCATTTTTAATAAATAATTTATAGTTTTTTTTTTTTTAACAAAGAAAGTAAAGAAGGCCTTTAAAAAAATAAAACTAAAAACCTAAATTCTTATTAAAAAAACATTATTTAATATATCATCGTAATCTTCTTTACGACCCCCCCAAAAAAAAAAAACCATACACTTAATTTTAAATATAAACTTATATTTTCTCACCGAAACTCAAAAATTATCATTTCAAAAAGTATACGATTTAAGCACATAAATATATAATCATGGAACCAATATTAATTTTAAAAAATGAAAATAAAAAATTATATGAAAATTAAAATAAATAATTTTTAAAAAATTAAAAAAATATCATATTAAATATAATAATTAAATAGATTCTAGATCAATTGGTTCATATCAACCTTTTAGGGGTGGAGGTATAAGGTTCAAATCTTGAGCTTCCTGGCACTAAAGGCTTGTCCCTTTCTTGGTGCGTTTAAAATAATTATGGCATGGCGGATTGTGCAAAGATTTGTGTGACGGCTTCCGAAGTGGACAGCGCAGAATATTATGGCAGCCATAAAAAAATATATATATATTCTACTCGAATTCGTGGCGGCTACCATAAAAAAAACTAGACATCGTGCTCGAATTGGTGGCGGCTACCAATTCTACCATATAAATTCAAAATATATATATATTAATTAAATAACATATTAACAAAACTTTTCCGAATGACATTTGGTGTAATGGCAATTGCCTAGTTATTATGATCCATGTGGTTGTGAGGTCGATTCCTCTTATTCCTCTTATGTTTGCTCGATAATATTTGTAAACGACATTCAATATAAAAAAATTATTTTGAAATATTATTAACTATAATTACCATAACACACATATTTTAATTGTCATTAATAACATTGAAAATTACTACTTACAAAACCATTTGAGTTAAATAAATATGCATATTGAAATTTGACGAAAATATATAAAAGTAAACCTCCATAATTAAAGATCCAAAATAAATATATTAAAAATATATATTTAATCCAAGCCATGTTTATAATCATCTCATTAATCCAAAAAACTAATTACATCATAACCCGTAATCAATGGCATTATAATCATATTTAGTGCTAAGTGCTTTCCCACAAATAGAAGTGTGCTTTGTCGTATGGGATTACATTAATACATCTCCATTGCAACCCCTCTATGCTTGAAATAAAAACGAGAAAAAAAGTTTATTGTTCATTATAAGGTCAATGCCCATATGGCTGTCCATTCCGACTTGTAATGGTTTTATAGACAGAACTGATAAAAATGCGAAGACCTTTAGTGTTCACAAAATGCCCAAATGGTTTTATAGAAACATCAGCTGAAGGACAATAAAAAATGTTAGTGGAGGACGATGAAAAAACAGTCTGATTGTCCAGTGTTTAACCTCCACGGTCAAAGAAGGAAATGGCCCCAGCTCCATAGTCCAAGGAAGAATTACGTAGGGGTGGTCTTGCAGCAGATTCTGATCTGGTAATAGAGCTTCCCATACAACTTGAATTGGCCATGTACTCAAGCTACAAACACAAATATTCTCAAATTATTGCATAGAAAATAAAACTAACTGGAAAATAAGAAGTTTACTGTTTCCAATGAAAGCCTTAAAGCTAACAGAGAAAATATAAAATCAAACATAATATCATCAACACACGTCCCTAGAGACTATGTTTTAGGGCATACCTGCTTCATTGAACTATAATGGTTAACACACAATTGACATGTATTACATGTCATTGTTTTGACCACGGAAGAAAGTGCTTTGCATCTTGCACAAATGACATTCTTGAGTGACTCTTTAAGTGCCCAGTTTTCCATTAGGAGTTTCTCATTCTCCGCCTTCAGCATTGTCTTTTCTCTATAATCCCGTTCTATCTGCATCAGAGAATGAAAGATACATCAGACAAAGAAGAAAATGAAGAAAAATAGGTAAGACGCAGTTTTAATCCTCACGAAGTACTGAGCAACATTTTGTGTATAGCTGTAAAAGGTGCAGTTTCGTAAACAAGGATAGGCAATGTGCACTTTTCATTTGACCAGTTAGAGTCTTAAGAGTAATCCGAGCCTCAGCAAGATAATCAAAGAGATCGTGATAAGAAAAAAACCTACAACCACAGCCAAAACTAAAACTAAACCACCCACCCTCATGCGTTTACGACGATTTTGAAACCAAAAATAAACTTGGGCATACGTTCTTCCTAACTCAATGCGAAGTTGTTCTATCTGATCCTTGCTTGGGTAATTACACTCTTGAAACAACCTGCATATAGGCACACAAACAGTAGTTTAAAAGTATGAATGTCATTATAAAACCATTTAGAGCTTCTTCACAGGATTTTAATATTGGAAAACTATCTCACGCTTCCATTTCTTGAATTTGTTTTGCAGTATAGCGCCGCCGGAGGTTTTGCGTTCGCCGAGCATTCACATTCCCTACGCCTGACTTGAATCCATGCTGGTCTCTCTCTACGTACTGCATGTTTTCTCTGTGCTGGATTCCGTGACAATTTCCTAGCATTCCTGTCAACACGCAACTTCTGCAAGATCCTGTGTCTGCAACGAACCCAATTTGCTAGCATTCCTGTCAACACCCAACTTCTGCAACGAACCCAACTGTCTGTAAAAACACAATGAATTCAAAAAGAGAGATGAAGGTATAAAGGCCTTACCACAATTTAACTGTTCCTGATCCGCAAAAAAAAAACATAACCACAATGAAAGCCTCTACTCCATGTTTCATGCCATGACCTATACTCCTTAAATAGAGGAAGAATCTTACAAAAGTGGTTCCGAGAAAGTCAAAGCGTTCACACACGAAAATTGTTTTATAGAATTTCAAAATTGTTTTAAATGCTACCAATGCTTTACTAAATCTGAACCAGTAAAAATGCGTCTTATTCCCAGTCCATTCCCAATGAATATCTACAACAACTTCCTAGAAATATTAAAGCATTTGTACATATCATACTGGTTTTGGCTTGTCTGGTGGTCTCACTAGCTCTTGTGTAGGAGGATTCCAATGTCTATAGATTCGAGTCACTTAAATGACAATAATATTGTTGACGTCCATATGTGGGGGTGTCCCACAGATTATGAATTTTATTTTTAATAGTTTGTGGTGTGAATTATAATCCTTAAAAATTAAAAGCAAAATTAAATAGCTATTTTTTTTGCAATATTTATTCTTAATAATGTATGGGCTCTTTTATTTGTGGTTATTTTTTCTACACTTTCCATGTATGTTTATTAAAATGATTGGTATACATATTTAACTAAAGTTTTTATTGGTTAAAATAATTATTAAATATTTAATAAAATAATATTTATATTAAATGGGCTCATAATTTTTTATGTAGAACATTCTTAACAATATAACATTACAAACCTACATAAATATTATATGTTTTTAATAATCATAATCTTGGGGAGATCTTTACCGATTTTAATTTAAAATATTTATTAAAAAATATTTATAAAAATAAATTATCAAAAAATCTAAAGTAATTATTCCAAGGTGACATGGAGGCCATCGAAACCGGTATATGTTTCCAATGATTATTTTGTCCTTTGAAAAGGTAGTACAAAGTGAATGTGAACATCTTAAAATCCGCTAAATATGACATGATGTTGATCATGTCAAGCAAATGAAAGTTAAAGTTTGTTATATATATACATATATAGATAACCTCTTATTTTATGACATTTTTATTTCTTTTATATTTTAAAATAGTTTGGATGTAAATAATTTTATATTTATATATAAATTTAAAAGGTGCATTTTTACGTTTAAAAAAATATGTTATTATTATAATTTAAAATTTTGAAATATTAAATGATATTAATTTAATTTATTAAATTCTTTAATTTCTTAGAAAAAAATAAATCTTATCAAGTAATACATGGATAATTACTAAGTTATTATAATACACATAATTGCAATAGGTGATATAATTCACATAATGGTTATTTCAATCACATATAAACTCTATGTCAAATATAAAATATTTAGCTAAAGATGGTGGTTGTTTCTTAAGTGGTCTTGTGTTCAAACCCCTTGAAAATGGTTGTTGATGTAATTTGTAAACGTTTTCCTAATATATATATATATAGTAAACCCAAAAAAAATTATCTCCCCTTTTAGTTTTTAAATTATATTTTCTAATATTGTTCTAATATATCATATACTAGTAAAAGGTCCATGATTATTGTCACTAGAAGTTTGATTTATAAAAATATTTTATTTAAGAGACCCAAAAAGTTGTAATTTCTATAAGAGTTATGAGCATATGTTTTGTTATTATATAACTATGTTATTGTTATTATTTGAGTAAAAATGTTTTAATAAATAAATTATAAAGTATAATATTAATTATTTTCTATTTTAGGTTTGTTAGTTATTTTTATTGTAATTTTTTTAATTTTTATTGAATATAATTTTTGGTTCTACTAAAAATATTGGTTTAAATATCATAGCATTAAATGTCATAATTTATTATATGCTACTATTAAATTCAAGACATAAGTTTAGTTGTCAAGATCGAGTTCGTATTCGAATACGACACTTTTGAAATTCGAAATAAATTCGACATGTTCAAAAATTCAGAATAAAATTCGATATAAAATTTGATATATTACAAAATGTACATATATTTCATTTAAATTTTTTCATTCAAAATAGCATATGGTCACCCTTTTCTTTGTTAGTGCTATTTTAAAATTAGTTACATATCCGTGTGTTGTGGTCTACCGGTAAGAACACCACTTGTATTATCGATGATGTGACCTGGGTTCAACCCCACGACTGATATGTATATGTATAAGAGGTATTTACTCAATATAAAAAAATTAGTTACGCATGTAATAAAATATTATTATACTTCAATAATTTTTTAAAATAATTATTAAAATAATAAAAATGTAATATTACTAATTTATAATTATAATAATTTAAATTATAATTTAAACCTAATTAAATATACATAATAATTTAAATTATTATTCAAACTTTTATAACTTTTATAGTTTAAATTATAATATAAATTATATAATTTAAACTTTTTCCCATAACCTAACATGGCTAATCATGCTATAGTCTTTCCCCGCCTACAAATTCACTTATTCCAGAGTTAGTTTTTAACTTTCAATGCTTGAATCCTTAAGATAGGTTGCACAACCTTAATGCAGACATGAAACAATTCAAATTCAAGCGTTGACAATACAAATTACCAAATTGTACGTCGAATATTCCAATGGAGGAATCTAAGCACTGATATATACGAGATAAAACTATAAATATATTGATAATTACATTGACACGCAATAACACAGAGGGTATTTACAACAATCTTGCCACTGGCTCATCCACTTCGACCACCATGTCCAACATGTTCACCATTTCTGCATCGTATCAGCTATGGGCTTCAATTAATTATGTGATCAAGTGATCATGGTCATCGGGTCATGCATATTCCTAACGTAACCAGGATAAGGAGGATGATTAACCAAATGATTTGTTTTGTTACAATGAAAAGACCACCCAATCTTCTTTGCAGCAAAATACAATTTATCACATAATTGTTTCCCTGCTTGCGGGCATTTTTTTCACCTCTCAAAATTTTCCCATGATTTTTTTTTACTTGTCGAATTTAAGCTTTGGATGATAAATTTGTCAGGGTTTTAAGTTCGGAGAACTTCAAATTTTATTTTAAAAATTCAACAAATTTGATAACTAAGGATATAAGGAAAAGTTATGAGTAAAAGATATTTGTTATAAATATTGATAGTTTAATCAAAACTTTAAATCACGCATTGATTACATTGATTATCACGATATCACAAATATTAGTTTATTTTTTATTTTTTATAAATAGGGATTTGGTTACATCCACACTATTTTTAGTAACTACCAAGTGTAGGTTCAAAGCATAGGAGTTCCTCCTAATAAGCCTATACCACCTTATTATTTTTGATCCGATATGAGGAGGACTAGTAGTCACTCAAGATTCATACCATCATTATTGATCTAGCATGCACTCAGAGGATTCAGATTAGACTATTACATTTGCAATAAGCATGTTTCCAAGGTTTGAACCTAGGTCTCTTCTTGGTAAGTGAGACTCCCATTTTTTAATAAGGAAATAAAATATAGGGTCTCCTAGCTACAATCCTATAAATTATACAACTAATAGATAAATAATAAATAAATAAATTATTTAGGAATTAAGAGGAAATAATAAAATTATATATATATATATATATATTAGAAAAGTTTTATAACAAATCTAAGGTATTCAAATGCTAAAATAAAGTGGAAAATTTTTAAATCATAACTACATAATTATGGGAGATACTTAAATTCGTCAAGGTTCTACTAGGAAGCTTGTTCGTCTAGAAAAATTTTATTTTAGTAATTATTTTTTGGATAAATTCTTTATCCATGAGAAATTTTGTGTCCTTTCTCACACAAATTTGTTTTATCACCTTCCTATATTATTTTATGTCTCAAATTCCTTCATTTCCCTTCATTCCATGTTGCTTCCATTCAAATTAATTGTTGCTCACCTTGAAAACCCTACTTGTTGCCTCCTCATTGAGCTTGTTTGGAATAGAATTTCTAGACCAAATGGTATTACTAGTTGGAGAAAATGGTTTAAAATAGCTATTTGCAATAAAATTTCTTCCCTTAGATGGTATGGGTGATCTATTGCGAAGAGAAAGAATATTCAAGAGAGTTGCCTTCATAGAGAGATCTCTCATCTTCATTCCATGCTTATGAAGGACCCCACTAACATTTTTGTTCAATGTAATCTAGCTAATATTGAAATTGGGTGAGAGTTTATGAGTCTTAGCATACTAAAGGGGTACAAGTTCGATATCACATCAATTGGATCTCCTAGGGTGAAAAATGAACTAAATTCTATTTAACTACCTTCGGCATAAGAATATTTTGGAAATGATTACTAAGTTTGGAATACCCTTCAAGTCATTCATTTTTTGACTCCAACAAGATCATGAATCTATTTGTAACTTTACTTCTCTTAACTTTATACAATAGAGCCATGGAATGACACCCAACTTATTTTAATAAAATATGTGCAAGAACATATTTTCTTCTTAGTAGACCCCATTATTTGAGATGAAATAGAATATTCTCTTTTAATGGATGATCTACAAAATGTTATTTTTTCTATGTAGAATGATAAAGGTCCTAGTTTGTGATGAGGTCTGCAAATGCCTCATCCATGGACTAGTTTTGATAACTTATAAACACTTTTGAACACCTTATGTTATGTTTTGATGCTAATTATAGTGATAGAATGCATTATGTATTGATGTTTACATGTTGTAAATGTTAAAGTGCATATATCATTTTTTGACTATTTTTCTATATTTTATAGTCTGTTTTAGTTGTATTATTTAATATATTTTGCATTAAGTTAATGTTGTAATATTAAGGTGCTGCTATCTATTTGGTTTTGTGCTTCTTTCATAAGATTTTCCCACCGTTTAAACTATTTTAATTAACCAAAAGGTGCCAAACCTTTGTCAACAGTTTGGCTATGCAAAAAATAGGAACTTTTCCATACAAATTCCAACCAGTTGTATATATACAACATGGCTTGGAAATTGTCCACTCCAGCTCATGCAAAAGATGGAATCAATTTTTTGGGCACTTATGGAGACTATTTCTATTGTCACAACTGTTCTCATGCACTTCTGGAGCATAAATTAATATAAACTCTATTCTACTGCTTGATATTTCGGAGCAGCTCCGAAATAAGCGTAGAAGCAATAGTTTGGGTCAAAAGTGCCTTTAATTGCAACAAAGGGTGGTAAATGATGGTTGCAGCTATTTTAGGGATATCCCTATATTTTCCAATACTTGTCCCTCAACGGATGAAACCAAATAGATGGAATTGATAAGAGATAATAGATCTGATCCCTGCATTATGGGAAATAGTCCTGTAATAGTTGTAACAATCCTACATGGAAGCACAAAACCTTATCAATGTTGTAACCTACTTGTATAAATAAAATGCTCCCGTTTTGTTGAGAATATGTAGAAAAATATTGGAAATAAGTGATAAGAGTTAGAACTATTTTAAGTGTTTTAACTATGTATTGCAGTAGCATAGTAGCCTACAGATCTTCCCCTTCATTGTTGTTATGGTACTAATAATAAAATAAAGGTGCAATATTTGACATTCATGTTTGCTTTTGAGTTGAGAGTGAAGAATTAATAGTTTAGAGCAAGTTTATTTGCCCTATTTTGGTTAATTAAGAAAGGGCCACTTCCATGTCCAAATGAGGGTTTTTCCCTGACAAAATTTTGCTATTTTTGGCTATAGCAAGTCAACAGAGATCTGATAGTTTTTACATGGTTAGAGATTAGGATAATGTGGCAATTGAATGCATGGTAGGTAACTCATCTATGGTAGAATTTAACATAGTAATTTTTGTTTCTAATTTGTTTCATAATTTGCAGTATTTCCATAATTTCTTGTCAACCTAATTTGTTACAATTGTGCAACTTTATTTATCATTTTTTGAATGTTATTTCCATTTCATAAAGTGACATTGTTTTTTGTAATTTCAGAAAGTTTCATTATTTACCAGTTTGAATGTTAATGCTGCAATTTCAATTTAGTAATTTCCTGTCAATTAAATTTTGCTATTTTCAGCTTTGCAATAGTTTAGCTTTATTTTTTGGCAACAATGTGAATTTCAATTCTGCAAGGATAAGTAGGAGTTTAATTTTATATTTTAGGAATAAGAAAGGAGACCCCAAACACCCCACTATCTAACTATTCCATGAATAAAGCCATGATCTAAATGAACTAAAAATCAGTTTGTTAACCCCTGCTTTTGTATATAGCCTTGGACACTATCCTGGATTGACACATAATTATTAAATGATGAAGATTTTACGACACTCATCATTGTTGGTGCCATTTATGGGGATACTTAGGTGTTGTTAGGATAGGTATAGTAGTCCAAAAACTATCCTATTTTAGGAAATAGTTTTTGGAAACCTGAGATTTAGTTTATTTAGTAAATAGACATGAATGCATAGGCCAAGAGACAAAAGAGGAAGGATTATCATAACTAGATATTTTCCACCAAGGCGTTCTTCATGATCAGGTGAAGATCTGCCTGTGTATGAACTTCTTGAAAGACTTAAAAGTGAATCATCTTCTTCATCAACTGAAATTGTAGGATATTTGCAAGAAGATATTTTAGAGGCACTTGAGCATACCCATAGGGTTGATCCATCTAAACCAGTTGAACAAATTAAAGTTGAGGAACCACCTATGGCAAAAAAAAGAGAACATGATAGGAATATTATTGGTCATGATGCTGACAATCCTTATATTAGAACTTTTGAATACCCTATTCATCTGAATCCTACTCAGAATGCTCCTAAGAAAACAATTTCACCCCCAATATTACCAATATTTAGGGGAGTTGTTTTTGAAGATCCTGATAAATTTTTGTTTGAATTCAAGGTCCTGTGTCAGACTTATAACTATGTCAATGATAACAAAAAACTAAAGTTATTTCCATTTACACTCAAATATACAACCTTACAGTGGTTTATGAGCCTTGAACCAAATTCAATCTGCACTTGGGATCAAATGGAAACTACATTTTTGGATAAGTATATGGAGTATTGTAGAGTGATAAATAGGAAGGATGATTTATTTCAGATAAGACAAGAAGATGATGAAAACTTAGAGGATTATCTTGATAGATTTACCTTTATCCAAAAGAGATGTGGTCCTGTGGAAACTGACTTATTAAAAACTATATTTTTGAGAGGTTTGCAGGATGATTCTAGAGAAGTATTAGACTTAATGGGTAAAGGAGATATAAACTAGTTTGATATTAATTATATTGTAGAGTTGTACAAAAATTATTCCTGCACTAGGCAAAGAAGAAGGAAAAATAATCCTAGTAATACTGATATAAAATATTTGATGGAGGAAATGGCTAATATGAAAACTGATATACTTGTTCAACTAAACACTTCTTTAGGAGAAAATAATACAAGATCCAATTCTTCACCACCCTTGTCTATCTATTGTTCTAGGTGCAAAAATAAGCATGCTCTGCAAGATTATCCTTTGGACAAGACTTCAATTTCAGCAATTTGTGGCATTTTCTCAAAGGAGCATAAAACTGATAAATTTCACCTTTTTCCCCATCTTCGGAGTGTTTTAGAAACCCAATTTGAAGAACTTCATTCTATTGGGCCAAGGCCAGGAAGCAACTTCATACAAAACCAAAATACCCCTCGCTTTTCTTCAAATTGGGGACATAATCCTTAGAATATGCGATGGGCATATATCGAACCTCCTCCCCAAACTTGGAATCAATCCTGGGAAACCCCTCAAGATTGATCACATTCTAGTTGGAATCAACCATGGCCTTCAGTTAATCCATCTTGGGTACCAAATCAATCAGGGCAAAGATGAGGGCCACAATACCCATCCTATCAAGGACAGCAGAGGTATCAATCATCAAATCAACACTTGTTGCCAACCCCTAATAAAAATTTTTAGGGAATATTTCAACCACAATAAACACAATCAGTTAAGCAACCTCCACTTCCATCTCAGCCTATATATTTTCTATTCTTTATTATTAAATAACATAAATAAAGTAGATGTATAAATAAGAGAAAACACTCATGAACCACTCAATACTTCTCTAAATATATGCATTGTTACTATTGTATACAGAATACATCTTTTATCCATAGATATCACTTTATTATGTAGAATTATAAAATTTTATTTTATAATAGAAATAATAAAATAATGAATAATACATCACATAGGAGATACCAATATATATTGATAAAGACATATTGTCCTAGTATCCTTGATTAGAGAAAGTTTTTTTTAATGTGTAATATGGTCTATTAAACTTAAAGTATATATATATATATAACTTTAAAAATTAAATAACATTAACTCTTATATAAATAGCTTAAAAACTCATTAATATTTTTGCACCATCTTATAATAATTAATTTTTATAGAACGCCACTTGCATTATCGATGATGTGACCCGGGTTTAATACTCGGTTTCAATCCCCATGGCTGATATGTATATGTATAAGAAGTATTTACTCAATAAAAATAAAAAACAAAATAATGTTTATAAAATAGGATAAAATCACATGATCCTAAGTTTGTAAAGTTTCTAAGATTTTCAAAGTGATAACCCACGTTCAAATACTGCTTGATGGCATATGCATAAATACCAATATAAGTATCAATATAAAAAATATTAAATAAATCTTAATGGATGAATTATCCTTGGCACTTATGAGTATTTTTCCTTTTAATTTGATGGAAATTTTGTGTCAAGGCTACAAACATTATAATTTTATGTTTAAAGTTTAAAATGATCCTCCTCTTCATGATCCTATAATATGTTCACACTGTTAATATTATGATTTGATTAAAAAAATCTTAATCATAGCTAATGTTTAAAAATGATATATATATATATATATATATATATATATATATATATAAATAAAAGATGATATATATTTTATACTTTTGACATGAGCATGTACAACATATAAAAATTTTAAAGAATAAATTTGAAAGGCATGTCGTTGTTACTTTTTGGCATCATCAAGTCCTTGTAGATTATGAAACAAAGTTGTTGTCCATGATTTCAAATCCTTGTCCTCAGACCCGGGGGCTCTATTTCAAAAGGGATATTTGTCATCTATTTCTTCGTACTTGCACCGCAAGCGGGAAAGGAATTAATAAGACTTTAAGATTCCAAATAGATGGTTCAAGATTTGAATCCAATAGGGATAGAACTATATTAATTGGGAATAGGAGTTTGGATAGATATGATAGAAATAACTTATTTAAAATATACAAAAACATCATAGACATAATATAATCATACAATAAATAAATTGATCTAGTAGAATGAGATATAGTATCATGTATTAAATTAAAAAAATATTTAAAAATGCTAATGTGAATGTAAATAGAAAATAATTTCTTTAAATAAAATGGTCTAAATAAATAAAATATCTACATCTAACAGAGTAACATAATACAAGGAAAAATTTTATTATATTGAAAACAATAGCTAAACTTTAAATTGAGATTAATATTTTTAAAAACTTTAAATTTTAGTATTATAATTTATAATCATAGTTTAATTTGTCAATTTTTTTAAATATAATATATATATATATATATATATATATATATATATATATATATATATATATATATATAGTAAAAAACACATTATGAAGAGCCCTATAAAACTAAAAACCTAAATTCTTATCAATGAACAGTATTTAATATATCATAGTAATCTTCTTTACGACCAAAAAGCATAGAGTGTAATTTTAAATATAAACTTATTTTTTCTCACCAAAACTCAAAAAATTTCATTTTAAAAAGTCTAAGATTTAATGACATAAATATATTATCAATAGAACCAGTATTAATTTTAAACCATGAAAATAAAAAAATTATATGAAAATGCATTTGGGGTGCAGTGCAACAGTTGGCTCTTTTTTGGAAGGTCCAAGGTTCATACAGGACAGGAGGGTGGTGTGTGTGAGGGGGTGGGTGTGTGATAGCTTTGTGTTAAATTTCCTATTGATAAGTATAGCTTACTGTGTACGTCGGTCATAGGGATTTCTCACAATAACCAAACCAAAAATAAAAATAAAATGAAATTCAATAATTTTAAAACTAGCTTAGATATATAAAAATATATATATATATATATAAACGCTGAGAGTTATCAATCTCGAGTAGCTTCTTAATGTTCATTTTTTAATAAAATATTAATATTTTTTACGGCGTTGCTGACTTCTGGCTGCCATTGTAGACGCCTCTGGCATAATAAACTAAAGAAAATATTATATTAAATATAATAATTAAATAACATATTAACAAAACTAATTAGAAAAAATATATTTAAATTCTATTTTAAAATATTATTAACTATAATTACCATAACACACATATTTTAATAATCATTAATAACTATGAGAATTCCTACTTAAAAAATCATTTGAGTTAAATAAATATGTATATAGAAATTTTACGAAAATATATAACAGTAAACCTGCATAATTAACATTCAAAATAAATATATAAAAATATATATATTCAATCCAAGCCTTAATCCATTAATCCAACCTCATTATAATCATCTCATTAATCCAACCTCATAACACGTAATACATGGCCTTATAATCATATCTAGTGCAACTACCGGTCCATTTCAAAAAAGTATAACTGCCTATGTGCAATTGCCCACAAATAGAAGTGTGCTTTATCGTATGGGATTACATCAATACATCTCCATTGCAACCCCTTCATGGTTGAAAAAAAATGAGAAAAATGTTTCTTCTTTCATTATAAGATCAATGCCCATATGACCTTTCTTTCCGACTTGTAGTGGTTGTATCGATAGAACTCATAAAAATGCGAAGACCTTTAGTGTTAACAAAAGTGTTAACAAATCTTGTTGTTCACAAAATACAGACAACTCTTAGAAACATCAGCTGAAGGACACTAAAAAATGTTAGTGAAGGACAATGGAAAAACAGTGTGATTGTCAAGTGTTTCAGCTCCACGGTCAAAGAAGTAAATGGCCTCAGTTCCATAGTCCATGGAAGAATTAAGTAGGGGTGGTCTTGCAACAGATTCCAATCTGGTAATAGAGCTTCCCATACAACTTGAATTGGCCATGCACTCAAGCTACAAACACAGCTATTCTCAAATTATTGAAATAGAGAACAAAATTAATTGGAAAATATGAAGTTTAATGGTTCCAATGAAAGCATAAAAGCTAACAGAGAAAATATAAAAGCAAACATAATATCTTAAACACACGTGGCCCTAAACTATGTTTTAGGGCATACCTGCTTCATTGAGCTATAATGGTTAACACTCAATTGATATCTATTACATATCATTGTTTCAGCCGCAAAAGAAAGTCCTTTGCATCTTGCACAAATGACTTTGTTCAGTGATTTTCAAATGCCCGGTTTTTCATTAGGAGTTTCTTATTCTCCTCCTTGAGCATTGCCTTTTCTGTATGATCCAGTTCTATATGCATGAGAGAATGCAAGATACATCAGAAAAAGGAAGAAAATGAAGAAAAATAGGTAACACGCATTTTTTTGTCGTCAGGAAGTACTCGGCAACAAGGATAGGCAACATGCACTTTTCATCTGACCAGTTAGAGTCTTAAGTAAGAGCACGCGAACAACTCAAGAGCGACAAAGAGATTATATTAATAGGAAGTGACGTGAACGGCTACAAGGAAGATTTCATGATCCGGATCCAATATTGTTTTATGTTGCGAATCCAAATAGCTTTCACACATTTCAATGCGCATAGTGGATGGGATACAACACGATCTGGATAGAACAAGGTTGTTCTGAACTGTGATTTAAAATGTCTTTCACTCTTCCCAATACACAAGACGAGCGCGATATAACATCAGTGGGATAGAACATCAGTGGGATAGAACACCAACGGGATACAACGTGTGTGGGATATATGAGCGAGATACAACAAACAAATGGTTCTAATCCGGTTTGGGGATAGAACAAATAGATTGCACACCAAGATAGAACAAAGGTTTTTGTATAGCGGTATAGAACAAATAGATTGCTCACCAAGATAGAACAAAGGTTTTTTTACAAAAGGATAGAACAAAGGTTTTTGTCCAACATGATAGAACATAAGGTCACGAGATAAAAGAAAGAAAACCTAACTTTGCTAAGTTAAATCAATCAATCATTGGAATATCTCAGGAAAACATATACTCGTAGGAGTTAATCTAAAAATATATATATTATATTTAATTGAAGATAAAAACACATTGCTGCTGCAGTTTTATTATGAAAAATAAGATAAAAATTTACACATCTGCAACATTAACATTCATTATTACAGGTTTGATCCAACTAGAAAGTTTATGAAGGTTAGAGCTTCAACTTTCGACTTTTCTCAATTACCCTTCTAGCATTCCTCTTCTTCACTCTTCCCTACTTACCAACAATGATGACAACAACTCATACATATAGCTGGGAATGAGGGAAAGGCTCATCAACTTTTTGACATGCATTGAATTCAAAAGTATGGTGTCTATCCAACTGCAACTATCAGTAATAACTTTGAAAATAACTTTGAAAACTTTTAAAATATGATCACATCTAAAGATAAAATTTGTCAAAGATCTATTAGGTGAAATCTGGTTTAATTTCTAACATCCTCTCTTAAACTATATTTCACAAAAAATTTGACACCAAGTGTTTCCCTCAGTCTTTTAAAATATTCCTCCTTCAAAGGTTTTGTGAAGATATCTGCAATCTGCTCTTTGGAGATGCAAAACAATAACATAACTTCATTTGATTTTACCAGTTCTCTGATGAATTTGTATAGGATGTCAATATGCTTGTTCCTTCCATGAAACACTAGATCCTTTGATAGTTCTATGGTAAAATTGTTGTCCAAAATATTGTTGTTGCTCCTTCTAGGTGATGATTTAGCTTACCCAAAAAATTTCTCAACTAAATTGCTTGGAAAATGGTTGAGGTGGTAGTAACATACTCAGCCTCAGTAATTGATAATGCAACAATTGGTTGCTTTTTTTATGATCATGAAACTACACCCAATACAATATGGAATTTATAATCAAAAGTGCTCTTCTTATCATTTATATTGCTAGTCAAATCGCTATAAGTGTAGCCTACAAGCTCAAGCTGGGATTTTCTTGTGTAATAAATTATATGCTTCTTGGTCTCATTGGCAAATCGTAGAATCCTTTTGTCTATCTAGAAGTGAGTTTTCGTTGATGCCTCCATAAATATACTAATCAAACTCACTACAAACATCAAATTTGGTCTGGTTGTAATTATATACATGAGACTTTGAACTAACCTTTGTAGAAAGTTGGATCAATATTGTTGCTCCAATCATTCTTGCTCAATTTCAACCCTATTCCAACTAGCGTGATTGTTGGTTTGTCATCCTCCATTCTAAATATCTTCAAGACATCTATTGCATAATTGCCTTGAGATATGAAGATACCATTCGTAGATTGGGTAACTTCAATGCCAAGAAAATACTTGATCAGACCTAAATCTATCATATCAAACTCCTCCTTCATGGCATGTCTAAACTACTCAAATAGCATATTTTTATTGCCATAAATTATATGTCTACATACAAGCAAAATATGATCATCTCCCCTCTTCATTTATCTTCATGTAGAGAGTGTGCTCATATGAGCATTTGATGAATGCATTCTCTTGAAAATATGCATCAATGTGATTATACAAATCCCTGGGTGCTTGCTTCAACCCATACAAATATTTATTTAGTTTTAGGACATTTCATTCTTTCCCTTTTAGCTCATAGTCAGGTGGTTGGTCTATGTAGGGCTCTTCTTCCAACACTACATTTAGGAAGGCATACTTGACATGCATCTGGTAAACATTCCAACATTTTTGGACTTCCAATACCAGAATCATTCTAATTGTGTCAAGTATTTCTACAAATTCATACACATCATGATAGTCAATCCCTAGCTTCTGCTTGTAGCCTTTTATAACCAATCTAGCTTTATGCCTTTCAACGTCACCTTGGTAATTAAACTTAATTTTATATACCCATTTTATTCCAATGGTCTTCTTGCTTGTTGGAAGGTCCATTAATTTCCAGGTATGATTCTTCTCTATGGCTTCTATCTCATCATCCATAGCTTTCACCCAAGTTTTGTTCTTAATTACTTCTTTAAATGAAACTAGATCACACTCAAAAAATAAAGCAAAATCAAAATGTTCTTCTTCTTAAATTGCATATCTGATTACCTCATATATATCTTGCAAGCTCCTTATCTTTGATGGTGTCTTCAAGTTGGGGACCATTCTTACAAGTGGAGGTGATTGTGATTATGAGGTAGTGTTGCTACTAGCATCAATACTATTATTTGAAGCTACATGTGAATGCATTCTATCTTCGTCCAAGTCCTCAGACTCAATAATTGTTGGCTATTGCTGACCAGTTTTGAATTTCCAGTTCCAAGCTTCATCTTCCATGAACTTCACATCTTGGCTTATAATTAGCTTCTTTGTGATAGGCTTGTACAACCTATAAGCCTTTGATTCCTCACTATAACCAGTGAAGATACATTTTTTTGTATCTAGCTTTTTTATCTTCTCATATGGAATATGTGCATATGCTATGCACCCAAAAACTCTTAAATGAGAAAAACTTGGCTTTTGGTTGCTCCATGCTTCTTGAAGGATATTGTCTTTCACACTCTTTGTGGGACACCTATTCAGTAGATAAACTGCACAAGCTACAACTTCTACCCAAAAATCATGTGGTAATCCTTTTACCTTCAACATTCTCTTGGCCATCTCCATTATGGTTTTTTTCTTCCTCTCTGCAACATCGTTATGTTGTGTATATATGGATGTGAACTACATTATTATTCCATTTGCTTTGTAAAAATTATGGAATTCATTTGAGATGTATTCACCTCCTCCATTTGTTTGGAGAGTTTTCACATAATAGTTTATTTTTCAACCAAATATTTGGACTCCTTAAATTTACCGAAAGCGTCTAACTTTTCTTTGATTTAGATATCAATGTCCTCTGACTAAAATCATCTATGAATTTCAAGAAGTATTTTATTTGCAAATGAGTTGGTTTGCATAGGGCCACAAATATTTGAATGCACTAGCTCCAATGGTTGTGAAGCTCTCCATGACTATCCCATAGGGAATGCATCCCTATGTTGCTTTCCGACTAGACAACCTTCACATGCTTGATTGCATTGCTCTATGAGAGGTAATTCCTTCACCATTTGTTTCTTGTGCAATATGTTTAGGCCACTAAAACTTAGGTGACCATATTTGATATGCCACAACCATGTAGCATCTTTCACAACTACATTAAATGAAAGGAGTAATTCATTTTGAATTTGTAGAGGAAATACCTTGTTCTTTGTCATGGCTACATTTGCTACTTGTACATTCTCTTTATCTCTTATTATGTAGACTCCATTTTATATACATAAAGGATGCACATTTTTTCACCTTGCTTGGTGTGGATTATGATCCTCCCTTTACCCATGATAGGTACCTTGCTATTGTTCCCCATATTCACCTTAGATTTGATACTTTCATCTAATTGTGAGAAAATTTCTCTATTTCTAGACATGTGGTTACTACACCCATTGTCAAGATACCAAGTACTCATTTGGTTCTCTTTATCAGTATTGTAGTTTAACATCATAGACCCACATACATCTCTACTTTATGTATTTTCATTTTCATTTGTATAGTGGACTTGCTACTTGTTTTCCTTAGGAAAATTCATTCTACATTCATAGCTATAATGACAAAATTTCTTACAGTAATAACATTGGATATTTTATTTATCATACATTTGATTTGATCCTTCTTGTTGATTCCTAAAATTACCTCTTCCTCTTGCTTGATGGAATTTACAGTTGGTCTCTCCTTTGATGGAGTTTTGACCTTCCTCCTCTCTTGTGGCTTCTCCCATGTTTGCCTCTATTATTTTATCCTCTCCCTCCTTGAGAACTTGAGGTAGCTTGGTGATAATTTTCTCTTCTACTATTATCTTGAAATAATACCTACATCTTAAATGCTTGCTCTAATGAGGATTGAGATGATCTATTCAACCTTTTCTCATGTGTTTGCGGATAACCCATGAGTTCATATATTGAAAGGATTATTAAATCCCTTGATTTTTTAATTGCTATCACAACTGAGTCAAACCTCGCTAGTAGGCTCCTTAGTATTTTCTCCAAAAATTCTTTGGCTCTCAACATTCTTATCATTCATCCTCATCTGGTTGATGATACCCATAGTGCACATAGAGATGTCACCCAAAGGACTCTGATTCACTCATTTGTAAATTTTTGAACTCTCTTCTCAGCATTTGCAACCTCACCAAGTTCACTTTATTGGTGCCTTAGAAGGAGTTGGATAAAACTTTCCATGTCTCCTTTGATTTGTTTGTTGTTGCAATTCTTGGAAAAAATAGTTTCTTCAACTGCTTACATTATGTAGAATAATACTTTTTGGTCCTTCTTTCGATTATCCTTCAATAAATCTAACTCTTATTGGAATATGACTAGAGCACTCAATGCTACTACATCTGTGAATTTTGGGTAACCATTCTCCACCAGGTCCCATAGCTCCTGAGACCCAAATAATATCTTCATTTGGATGTTCTAGTAATTGTAATTCTTACCATTGAAATGTGGGATTTGCAACTACAATTAATTATCATTGGAAGTCATTGTTTCTTATCTTCCATGAATGGTGCTAGCTCTCATACCAATTTGAGAGCATGCGAACAACTGATGAGTGTCAAAGAGATTATATTAATATGAAGTGATACGAACCACTGTAAGGGATCTGTCATGATCCGGATCTGATGTTGCTCTATCATGAATCCAAAAAGCTTTCACACATTCCAATGCACAAAGCAAGTGGGATACAATAAGGTTATTCTGAAACATGATATAAAATATTTTTCACTCTTCTCGATACACAAGACGAGTGAGATATAACATCAACAATATAGAACACTAGTGGGATAGAACACCAATGGGATATAACATGAGCAGGATACTTATTCAACACCAAGTGGGTGCAAATCGCGATAAAGCTTATGTTGCACCAAATGTACCCTAATTCGCTGAGTGGGATACAACAAACCAATGATTCTAATCCGCTTGGTGGGATAGAACAAAGGTTTTTGTCAAACGGAAGAGAACACATGAGACCACGAGATAAAAGAAAAACAAACTAACTTTGCTAAGTGAAATCAATCAATTATTCTAATATCTCAGGAAATCATATACTCACAAGAGTTAACCTAAAAATATATATCTTATATTTAAGAGAGATAAAAACATGCTACTGCTACAATTTTACAATAAAAAACAAGACAAAAGTTTACACATTTGCAATATTAACATTGGTTGTTGTAGGTTTGATTCAACCATAAAGTTTCTGAAGGCTGCAGCTTCAACTTTTGGCTTTTCTCAATTGCCTTTCTGATATTCCTCTTCTTTACTCTTTCCTACATACCAACAATAATAGCACAAACTCATATATAGTTGGGAATGGAGGAAAAGTCTCACCAACTTTTTCACATGCATTGAATTCAAAAATATGGTGTCTATCTAATGGATCGAACGACTGCAACTGTCGAAAACACTTTTAAAATACGACGATCAGATTTAAAGATAAAATCTATCCAACATCAAAGTAATCCATATTTGCTTGACCAGTTAAAGTCTTAAGTAACATGAATCTGAGCATAGTTAAATGTAAGACATGAAAAAGTAGTATTTTCTAGGTTACAACCCATCTAGTGGGCAAAGTAATCTATGTTGGCTTTACTCATAAAATACCCTTAATTAGACCCAAAATAATCAAAGAGAATCGTGATAACAAAAAAAAAAACTACAACCACAGCCAAAACTAAAACGAAACCACCCACCCTTTAGGATGATTTTGAAAATAAAAAAAAAAGAACTTGGATAGGCGTGATTTCTAATAATTCAATGCCAAGTTGTTTTATCTGAAACATCGTGCAGATAGGCACACAAACAGTAGTTCAGTATTATTATAAAACCATTTAGAGCTTCTTCACAGGATTTTAGTATTGGAAAACAATCTCACGCTTCCATCTCTTAAATGTGTTTTGCAGTATAGCGCCGCCGGAGGTTTTGCGTTCACGGATCCTCGTCATTCTCATTCCCTACACCTGACTTGAATCCATGCTGGTCTCTCTCTACATACTGCATGTTTTCTCTATGTTGAATTCTTTGACAATTTCCAACATTCATGTTTTCTCTATGTTGAATTCCTGCGCATAAAGGCCTTACGACCATTTAACTGTTCCTGATCAAGCCTTTACTCCATCTTTCATTCTATGTCTGACGTACACTTCTTAAATACTTAAATAGAGGAAGAATCTTACAAAAGTGGTTCATAGAAAGTCAAAGCGTTCAGACACGAAAATTGTTTTATAGAATTCCAAAATTGTTTTAAATGTTACAACTGCTTTACTAAATCTGAACCAGTAAAAATGCGTCTTATTCCCGGTCCATTCCCAATGAATATCTACAACAACTTCCTAGAAATATTAAAGCATTTGTATTTTGGCTTCTCTGGTGATCTGGCTAGCTCTTGCGTAGGTGGATTCCAATGTCTATAGATTCTGACAATAATATTGTTGACATCCAATAAATATATGGATGTCGGATGTGACACAAATTATGAATTTTATTTTTAATAGTTTGTGGTGTTGAATTATAATCTTTAAAAATTAAAAACAAAATTAAATAGTCATTAATTTTTTTTCTTCACAAATAAATTAATACATCCTGTCCAATATTTATGTTTAATAATGTATGGGCTATTTTATTTGTGGTTATGTTCTTTACATTTTTGCCATAATTTTAAGTTTATTAAAATAATTGAACTATATAATTAATTAAAAAAATTATTAAATATGATAATAAAATTATTTTATATTAAAATGGCTTATAAATATTTTTTATATAGAACATTCTTAACAATATAACATTATAAACCTGCATAAATATTATGTAATCTTGGGGAGATCTTTACGGATTTTGCATTAAAATGTTTTTTGAGATATTTATAAAAATAAAATATGACAAAATCTAAAGTAATTATTCCAAGGTGACATGGTAGTCAAGGCCATGGAAACTGCTGTATGTTTCCAATGATTATTTTGTAAAGTGAATTTGAACATCATAAATCTTGGAGGGGTCTTTTGCAGATTTTGCATTAAAATGTTTCTTGAGATATTTATAAAAATAAAATATTACAAAATCTAAAGTAATTATTCCAAGGTGACATGGTAGTAAAGGCCATCCAAACTTCAGTATGTGGACAAAAAGGTAGTACAAAGTGATAGATAGATAGATAAACGGAGTTGATCATGTCAAGCAAATGAAAGTTCAAGTTTGTTTTAGATAGATAGGTAAGCTTTTAATTTTGTGTATATTTTAAAATAGTGTGGATTTATATAATTTTTATGTAGTTATCAATTTTATTATATAAAATACATAAAAAATGCACTTGGAGTAAAGCACAATGATTCGGGGCTTTGGATTTTTGGTTGGTGTGTGATGGTTTTGTCTTAAATTATTTATTGATAGGTATAGCTTTCAATAAATGTCACCAAATCAAATAAAAAATAAATAAATAAATCTCATGTATTTAAATATATATATTTTAAATTATTTATTAAAGGTGCATTTTTTAGTTTAAAAAGAAATATTATTAACATAATTTAAAATTTTGGAATATTAAATGATATTAACTTAATTCATTAAATTCCTCAACTTACTAAAGAAGATTAAATCTCATAAAATAAACATAGGTAATTACTAAGTTATTGTAATACATGATATAATACACATAATTGTAGTAAATGATATAATTCATGTACGATGATTATTTCAATATTATATAACCTACAAATTTCTTATATATACATAATTTTTAAGTTATTGTAATACATAATATAATTTTAGTACATGATATAGTTCACATGATAGTTATTTAATCTATATAACTTTTTAATTTTTCATTAAAGTTGGAGTAAGTCAAATACAAAAATATTTAAGTAAAGTAAACCCTAAAAAAAAAATTTATCTCAATTTTAAGATATATATTCTAATA
This sequence comes from Wollemia nobilis, assembly GCA_028583015.1. Classification (NCBI taxonomy): domain Eukaryota; kingdom Viridiplantae; phylum Streptophyta; class Pinopsida; order Araucariales; family Araucariaceae; genus Wollemia; species Wollemia nobilis. The sequence continues at coordinate 70,757 of JAQPPZ010016930.1, forward strand.
TTGTTCTAATATATCATGTACATGCAAAAGGTCCATGATTACTTGTCTGTTTGAAGTTTGATTTATAAAAATATTTGATTTAAGAAACTCAACAAGTCTTAATTTCTATAGGCTTTATGAGCATAGGTTTTGTTCTTATGTAATTATGTGATTATTTGAGGACCAATGTTTTAATAAATAAATTAAAATTTATAATATTATTTAATTTTTATAATTTAAAAAATAATAATAATAATTTTTATTTAAATATTATAGCATTAAATGTTATAATTTATTGTATGTTACTATTAAATTAAGTTATAAGAAAAAATTATGAGTAAAAAATATTTATTATTAATATTGATAGTTTAATAAAAATTTTAAATCATACATGTATTATCATGATATAAAAAATATTAGTTTATTTATTTATTTTTTGATACATAGGGGAGTTGATTACATTCACACTATTTTTAGTAACTACCAAGTGTGCAGGGTTTAAACCATAGATGTTGCTCATAACAAGCCTATACCACCTCAGTATTGTTGACTCAATGTGATGGGTACCAACAGTCACTCGAGATTCATATTGTCATCATCAGTCTGACATGAACTTAGAGGACTCATATTAAACTACTACCTTTACAACAAGCATGTCTCTAAGGTTTGAACCTAGGTCTCTTCTTGGTAAGTGCCTGACCAAACTTCCACTTTTTAATAAGGAAATAAAATTGTAGGGTCTCCTAGCTATAATCCTATAAATTATAAACTAATAAATAAATAATAAATAAATAAACTATTTAGGAATTAATATTAAATAATAAAATATGTATATACCCTATTAAAGATTGATAATAAATCTAAGGTATTCAAATGCTAAAAGAAAGTGGAAAATTTTAAAATCATAGCTATTATCTTAATTATGGGAGATACTTAAATTCATCAAGGTTCTACCAAGAAGCTTGTTTTTCTAGAAAAAAAATATTTTAGTAATTATTTTTTTGATAAATTCTTCATCCATGAGAAATTTTGTGTCCTTTCTCACACAAATTTGTTTTATCACCTTCCTATATTATTTTATGTCCCATATTCCTTCATTTCCCTTAATTCCATGTTGCTTTCATTTAAATTAAATGTTGCCCACCTTGACAACCCTACTTGGTGCCTCCTCATTGAACATGATTGGAATAGAATTTCTAGACCAACTAGTAATACTACTTGGATAAAATGGTTTAAAATAGCTCTTTCTAATAAAACTCATTCCCTTAAATGATATGGGTGATTTTTTCCAAGAGGAAGAAGATTCAAGAGAGTTTCCTTCATAGAGATATCTCCCGTATTCATTTCATGCTTATGAAAGACTCCCACTAACTTTATTGTTCAATGTAATCTAGCTAATATTGAAAATCAGGTGAAATTTTATGAGTCTTAGCATGCTAGAGGGGCACAAGTTAAATCTCACCTCAATTGGATCTCCCAGGGTGACAAGGGAACTAATTTTTTAACTACCATAGGCATAATAATATTTTGGAAAGGATTACTGAGTTCAAGGACCCTTCAGGTCATTCTCTTTCTGACTCTAATGAGATCATGAATCTTTTTGTAACTTCTCTTAACTTTTTACAATATAGCCATAGAATGACATCCAACTTATTTTAATGGAATATGTGCAAGAATACATTTCCTCCCTAGTAGACCCCATTATTTGAGATAAACATGAATATTTTTCTATGAAGAATGAAAAAGCTCCTACTTTGGATGGTCCTCTAGTATAGTATAGTAAACAAATGGTATATCCTTTCCTTTGATCTTCACCATGTATACATTGAATATCTATAGAAAATTTCCCTTGGAGCTTATATCAATGTAGGGTTAATAAAATTGATTTCTAAAGGTATGATTGATAACCAAATATCCAATTGGAGACCTATTACGCTCATTAAAATTTTGTACAAGATCATAGCTAAAGCTATAGATTAAAAAATTGAAATTGTTTCTCAAGCTATTGTTCACCAAAAATAATTTGTTTTTCTTAAATGTTATTATATATTAGATAATATTATGAAGCCTTGGGAAACTATACAATGGGTTATTAACTCCAATCAAGATGCCTTCTTGGTTAACTTATATTTTGACAAGTGTATGATATAATCAAATGGAATTTTATTTTCCATATGCTTTCTTGGTTTGGTTTCATTCCAAAATTCTATAATAAAATTGGTATACTCTTTGGTGATGCTTCATCTTGTGTTGTGGTTAATGAAACTCTTTCTCTCTCCTTCCATTTGCAATAATCTATCAAAAAAGGTTGCGCTTATTTTTTGTATTTTTTATATTTTAATGATCTTGTATATCTTATTCATAAGGCTCAATCTAATTACCTCATTTAGGTTATTAAAATTATTGGAAATAATAAAATTCTTGTAACCCTCATTTTATTTATGATTCCCTTCTTTGTTTTCAAAATACCTAAAAATAGGTAGATATGGTTTAAGAGCTTGTACAATTGTTTTGTGATGTCTTTGACTCTCATATCAACCACTCTAAAATAAAATACTTATTCGCTTTTAAGGTAGATTGCAATGGGAGATGAAAATCACAGGATGCAAATATATAAGAGAAATTAAATTTACGAGATTATAGAAATATGCTATAAATAGAAATGATGAAAATGAATATAATATTGCTATGGAGGAAATGGACACTCCATGCAAGATATTACAAGACTACATTGTACTCCATAACTAATGAGGCCCTTTTATAATGGAAGATAGTTTCCTTGGCCAACACTCTACCTAGTTGTACAAGGGATACCTTGCACATTTAAAACTTGCTCATTGACACTTGTACATTTATTACATTTGCATAAAGTAACTAAATAACTTCCACATAAAGTAATCTAATGTCCTAAGTATGTATCTATAAAGGTACATTTACATGATCTAAATGATGTAATAGACTCTAACTCTAACACCCACCTGTATTACATTATTTGGGTACTGAAGACTTTAGTCTTCAATATGGATCTTCTTCCTCATCTTGAACTTTGTACTCTTTATTTGAATTATTTGTAACCTATTCAAGCAAATGGTTAGTGTATCTATAAAGTGTTACATTTAGTGATAGATCTTTCTCCTTATAATTTTTTGAGTGTTCATGTATTTCTTCAATTTCTTCTATCCTCTGAACCAGGTGTCCTTTCTGATTCCCCTTTCGATACTCCAATTGAGGATAATCATTTGGTCACTGAAATTAATGTTGACAAGAATTTCTTTGATACTATCTTGGTTGAAATTGATTCCCATTATTTATCTAATTTTCTTGATTGTGGTTTTTGGGATTGTACTCACAATAATTGGTACTATGACATTTCTTTTTGCATATCTAACAATATTGTGTTCTCCATGCTTTTGTTGATAAAGCAATATTTCTCTATGTATTATATTTTGATGGTAATACAGTGTTAGTCATCTCATATTTTACAGTGTGTTCCACCTCACATTCTTGAAGTATATTGACTAAGTCATCAAAAGAAGTATCTTTACTTAGGATTTGTAGATATGTGACCAAATGCTTATAGTTTTCTAGAAGTGCTCTCATGGTTACTTGATTAAGAAGTTCATATTTAGGATCCTATCCAATAGTTAATAATTTTTCTTTAATATTTGCTACCTTCCTTAGAAAAAGTTCTATGCTTTATCCACTACTCATTTTCAAGAAATGTAGTTGAGTTTGTATATGAATAATGGTGGCTTTGTTATTTTATTTGAATATTTTTTCTAAGCTTGTCCAAGCTTCAGAATATGTTTTTTCTAAATTTATATAAGGTTGTATTTCATCAGTGATAGCAAATTTTATGATCATTAGAGCTTTTGAATCATTTTCCTAAAATTTTAGAATCTCAATATCATATGTGGCAGGTTTCTTTGTTTTCCCTTGGACAATATCCCAGAGTTTTTCATATACCAATATTGCTTTTACTTTATTATTCCAAGAGAAATAATTTGGGCCCTTGAGTATTTGGGATCTAGCTAGGAAGAATTTATTGGATGTCATTGAATTCCCTTTATAAACTCTTATATTTTGTGTACTTCCTTATTTCTCTCTAATGATGAATGTTTGCAAACCTAATAATATTTTAGGTTTTGTAGGATGCTTACATCTATCCAATGGATTTAGAACTTGATATTTTTTTATGGATGCTAATATTACTAAGTTTTGTAAAATGCCTTATGACTTCCTAAGATGTTTTGGATAGGATATATAATCAATATAGTGTTTTTTGTAAATTGTAGTTCAATTTTGAGTTAATCTTGTGAAATTTTGTAAACACCAAAATAAAATTTGTATCTCCTTGTTAATCCTATTGAACTAAGCACTATTTTAAATTTTTGAAGAGGTTTTGATGTTGGATTTATTTTCAATTCTTTAAGTGTTTTTGAGATAACACTATTATAAAAAGTTTCAACCTTTGAAAAAATTTAATAAACCTTTTTAAATACACTTTTTGGTTTATTTTAATGTTTTCTAATTTTTAATTCCTAAATTTGATGGTGTATTCCTTATAACTCCCAAATTTGGAAAGATTAGAAAATAATATTTGCAAGTAATTTAAATTTTAATAATAACCCTTATTTTTCCTTGTTAGCCTTTTACAAATATTAACAATTTTGAAATATGCTTGCTTAATAAATCATTAATGCTAAATATTGTAATAGGTGATGTAATGTTTCCTTATAACTCTAAAACCTTGGGTTTAAAGCAAGCAAATAATAAATCAACATTTACCTTAATAATCCTCCAATACTGTGTTGTGTGGCAACTGACTAGAAACTGTGTGGAGCATAGTTCTCATGGGCATTCAAAGCCCTCTTTGACCAATGTTAAATTTCCCTTAGTTTGGTGCTTCTTATCTTCTATATATGACATTGAAAGATCCTTGAAATGTGCTCTAAATATGATAGAGCTTCTATGAATGCAAGCACTGGTTCATTGCTTTTATGATAGCATCTTAAATGCTTTTTTTACACCTTTGAATGGTGTATGGTGAGTTTCAATTCTAGTTTGAGTACATTCTAGCTTCATTCTACTACTTTATACTTCACACTATTGTATTCTTCTTCATTCTTCAAAATTGGTGTCTTAAGTAATATGGGATTCATGACAAGTGTCACATGAAGCATTACAAGGTAGGTGTCTTCAACATACCTTTAGCAATGATGAGGTTGGTGGTAACCTCCAGAGATTCTTAAATCCTCCAAATGAATGTAACTCCCTTTAGGTGAGCACTGGGGTCTTCATGAACGTTGGGAAGCTTAAAAAATTTGTGCCAAGTGGCACTCAAGGCTTGTGCATGTGAGCCTCCTTTCTAATGCTTCAAATATGTTTTTGCAACTCTAATTATTTCTTTATATTTGTACCCTATGTAAGCTTGCTATATTTCTTGATATGCAAGCTTCCTTTTGCATGCTGGCTTGGTGAGGATGATGGATGTCTATAGGTGAATTACTTCATGATTCTATGGCATAATTTTGATCTTTCCTTTTGGTGGATATTAGCTTCAATGGATGCCTTAGGTATAGATCTTATATTTGTACCTATTTTTAGGTTTCATAGGTCATTTTAATGCCAATTTGTGCCCTTCTTCAGTGCTTGAAAAATAGTGTTGGTTATAACAACCAATAGGTAGCCCTTTTGCTTTATCTTTTATGTAGATAACCTACACTAAATGTTGCCATTTTTTCTACGTAAGCATGAGTGGTAATATATTTTTTAAATAACTCCACTATTGCATGTGATGCATTGCTTATAGGGTTGTATTTGATGGAGGAAAACATTGTTTTTAAACACCTCAACTCTTGGACGTGTGAGCTCTTCGGTGGTTCCTTCCTCTGACTGCAAATATAATGATTGTATGAGCTCTTTGGTGGCTCCTTAATTTGGCAGTAAATTTACTGGATAAAAACATCCTTATTGTCCACTTGTAAATAGTAATACTTTTTTTCTTCCAAGGAACAAAAGAGGTACCTTTTGTAATAAGTAAATCTTGCACAAATATGAATAATTATTTTTTAAATCCTTCTTCCTTATTCTTTGGATGATATTCAATCCAATCTAATAAAATATAATTTTGAATAAGGATTCTGGTACTCTATGCTAAAAATAAACCCTTATATTCTCCTTGAATCTTGAGACTTCCAAGGTCTCGATTTGAGGCTTCCTTCAAGGACATCAATCGTGGTTTTCTACTCCACATTTTTTCTTGTAATGGTGGCTTCTTTTGGCCATGAAATTTCTGCATATTTTTTATAGTTTTTATGCTTTTTAACAACACAAACTAATTGAGAGCAGCTAGTTAAAAAATAAACTAGAATGGTACTCAATAGATGCACTTTAAATGGTAACAATAATTTTACCTTATTGCTCTACTAATTTCTCAAAAATGCTCTTAAAAAATCCACTGCAACCTTTAAAGCTTAATATGGAATACATTCTTACAAATTTCATTACAAACATAGTTGTAGGATCTAGTCTTCTTTTTCAAGATATAATATAGGTAGTTGATTGTAACTTTTTAAATTTAATCAACTTCTAATGTGAAAATGAAACTTAAAAGAAAATTTTATCTTTTGCACTTTTTAAGACTATAATTCAATTTTCCTCTTTACAACTTCTAATATAATATAAGGTGCTTTAACAAAATTGATAAGTAGTCCAATTAATGAATTTACTTGCACCAATAGTTGCTTACCTTTTTGATAGCTTTTGTAGACGATGTAGATCAAGCTTGTTTCTTTAGATTTCTAAAAAAATTGTTAGCTTTTAAAAAAAACTCCTCCTTCACCAAAAAAAGGTTTCAAACTTTCTTTCACAAGCCTAGGGTTTGGTGGTTTCTTCTTATTTAGTAATATTCTCATTTTTACTATGTATTTGGATGAATCTTTATACCTTCTTGAAAGGTAATCATAAAATATCTTGGCTTTGACAAGCTTATTCTATCTTCAAGTCTTCTTTTCAAATTCTGATTTCAAGCAAGATATTCTTCTCAAGGCGTTGAATTTCTGGAGGTCTTAATTATCTTCTTTGGCACTCTTTTCCAATTCTTCTTCTCCTAATTGGGCTTATTGTTGAATGGTGATAATTGTCCCAAATATTTCCCTTATCATAAAGTTTTTCCTTGATGGATAATTTCTTCAATGAGTTCTTCTAGGAACTCTTTTGATGATCTTGCTTTAGCAACAAGGCTGTACAAGAGTTTTTCCTTGAGACATCTCCTAGGTATTTGATTTTGTAGCTTCTTTGGTCTTCCTTGAGACCTTCAAATTATAGAATTGAGATATCCCTCCTGGATCTTATGATTCTACTGCTTCTATATTTGAATAGGATTCTCCTAGTTCTTCTCATCCTTCCAAGAATGGAAGCTTATTAAATGATATTTTCACCTAATCTCTTCACCTTCAAGTTTTGAATGATTCTAAAGAAAATACTCTTCCTAAATTTCTTGTAGAAAGTTTTCAAACTCACTGAATCTCCTTTTCCTACAACAAATTATTAGTACTAAAATTTGAATCTGCTTTTGAATTAGTTACTCTCTTCTAGAGTCTTCTTTAGGATCAAGGCTTCTATGGCCTTTTTCAGATTGAGGCTTCTATGGCCTTTTTTTGGATTAAGACTTTTGTATATTTTTCTTAGATCAAGGCTTCTATGGCCTTTTTAGGATATAGCCTTCTATGGCATTTTTTGCTGTGAAGTTGAATTTATCTATGGAGATATTCAATCTTAGACTTCACTACAATCATTTGTCCTAAAGTCTAATCTATAGTATTCTCCGCTTGCAACAACTAATATCTAGACTATGAAGGTACTCTGACTTTCGAGAAATGAAGTTGAAATATCCTATATTTATATTATAGGATGTGTCTCAATAATTTGATAATTAGTTCCCTATAATAAAAGAAACTTCAAACAATAATAAACTTTTCAAATATCTTATATGAGCTTCACTAGTTGATTCATCAAACTAGTGGATCAAATTCTAAATCCTTATCTTCATGAGTTTTTCTATAACTATGTGGGAAGACTTTTATCCAAATAAATTTCATAATTTCTCTTTCCAATATGTTCTACTAGATAATCTTAAGGAAATAAAATTTACATGCAATGGATCCAATGAAACATCCGATTTACAAAAATTGAAGTATGGTGACTAGTCCTATTTTAATAGTAATACTTTCTCGAAGCTCTCCCTACCACCTTGATTCTTTTGAAGACTTTTGCAAGAGCCTGTGTACTATGGTGAATCGGGTTCATAAAAATTTAGGCTTAATAATAATGGTGGTTCTCCTTTCAATATAAAGTAGCTAGTTCTACTGTGACTAGATCTATCGTGGCTCAAATACCATTGTTAAATTTTGAGATAGATTACAATAAGATATGGCAATCATAGGATGCAAAAATATAAGAGAAATTAAATTTAAGATATTACAAAAATATGCTATAAATATAAATGAAAAAATGAATAAAATATTGCTATGGATAAAATGGACACTCCATGCAATATACTACAAAACTACATTGTACTCCATCACTAATGGAGTTACATAGTAATAATACTACTACCTACTATCTTTTCAATCTCTTATAATAAGGCCCTTTTATAATGGAATATAGATTCCTTGGCCAACACTCTACCGAGTTGTACAAGAGACACCTTGCACATTTACAACTTGCACATTGACACTTGTGCATTTATTATATTGTATAAAGTAACTAGATAATAGAGTTACACAGTAATACTACTACTACCTACTATCTTGTCAATCTCTTACAATGACGCTCTTTTATAATGGAAGATATATTCCTTGGCCAACACTCTACCTAGTTGTACAAGGGACACCTTGCACATTTACAACTTGCACATTGACACTTGTGCATTTATTACATTGCATAAAGTAACTAGATAAGTTCCCCCTAAAGTAATATAATATCCTAATTATATACCTATAAAGATACATTTATATGATCTAAATTATGTAATAGTCTCTAAATCTAACAAGTCTTCTATATTATTCCACACCTAGTAGATGCAACTCCTCAACTGAGTGGAATATAATACCTTATGGAATGATTTTTCAATACTTGGGAACCCTCTTGAGGATCAATATTTCTTCTAAATATGTGGTGAACTAGGTTATGAAAAGACTTCAAAAGAAATTCAATGCTTGGTAAACTTAGTTTTTTCCTAAGTGGGAAGAATTCAATTTATGAATAATATATGACAACCTCTCATATTTATTACTCCTCTTAGTGGGTGGCCTCCAAGGAAGCCTATAAAAAATTAACTAATGTCATTCATAAATTTTTATGGACCAAATGCTATGGGGATATGGGAATGGCAAAAATATCATGGAAACCTTGTGCTCAACTAAAGGCTTTAGTGGGTATAGGTATTATTGGTCCTCTCACCCAGAGAAACATTTTAGCTATAAAATGGGTTGCTAGAGCCATCAATGGAGATACAATTTTGAAACACTTGCTTCAATACAAAATCTCTCAAGCTAATCACATAGGTAAATGGAAACAAACTCCTTGGGAGGATAAGGTCCTTAATGAACCATACATTATGGTTAAAGGTTATATCCCTCTTACCTATAACTAGAAATATTGGTAATCAATTTCTCATTTATAGGATTGGAAGTTTGAATCCTTAAGACATGATCTAACCATTGCTCTAAATAGTCTTTGGTGGAATAAACATATCCTCCATAATGATAAGGCTTGTGTAGTGTTATTTGAGGACTAGTATTTATGAAAATATTTATAATTAAAATAAGAGATATTTGGGATCTAGGTAGTTACTCAATTCTTACCTAAAACCAAATCTATGATTATTGCTCTTTTCCCCCTTGGTTAAAATAGTATTATGGCTTAGTTATGGCTCCCATTCCTTGGTAGGTCCTCATAAAGTTAAGAATAATTACATACAATATATGATCATAGTAGAGATGACTTAATAGCCATATAATATATTCCATTAATTTCAATTGGATATACAAAAATAATCTGTCCTTTACCATTGGACTCTAATATTAATGTCAAATGACAAGTTAATTTAATGAATAACCAATGGTATCCTCTTGCAACTCAAATTTGGAAATTTCTTCTTGAATACAAAACTTAGGTTCTTGGATGATGGGTTCTACATAGAAAATTCCCAAGTTCTTAAATTCTAGATTGGATTTTACATATTTTCCCTCTATGCAAAGTTTGTAATGCTTCATAAAATTGTATTCACTTGCCTTGGTTTTGTGATATGGCAAAATAGTTTTGGGATGCCTTCTAAAAAATTTTATACTCCTCTTTGACTTGGAAGTTTTCTTTGCTTAATTTCTTATAGTAGGATAATTACCCTAAACTATGGGATGTTTTTAGACTCATCCTTCTCAAGCATATTTGGAAGTTTATATGCAAAAATATGTTTACGAGTTTTTCTCCTCAATGGGATATAGTTTTAGCATACTTGAACTTTGATCTTATATTACATGTGGGATGTATTCATTCCAATGTCCATGGAGTTTCCAACACTCTAGAATATGTTAAATACAAAGTTCATCAATATTTTCACATGATACAAGATTTTCATAAGGTCCACTTAGAAAATAATAAGAAGGAAATTAATAGTGATTGAAAAGTTTAGGATTTGATTACTTCTATTTCCTCCTTGAATTATTCAAAATATATAATAAAAACATACTCAAGACTTCACAATATTAAAAGTTATTCCACATATGAGTGATGATATGTGGTGTATTACAATAGGCTACAATTATAGTCCTTTTATTATTATAAGCTTCTATTCTTATGTTTATTCATTTTTGGATGTTTTACTCCTTATCCACCTCATTTTGTTTTTTTGGTGGATGGTGTTAGCACCAAAATATTATAATGTTTTATTAATTACATAATATAATCCAACTTTTACTCAAAAATTGAGACATAATTACAATGTTAATAATTCATAATCATGGTGTTAAATACAAATGTTAGAAAGTAATATAAAATATTTCTTGCTTTCATGGAAATTCCAATAGAGGAAAAAGTGTATAAAAATTTCAAATCCATTATTGGAAATATTAAAAATATTGATGTATAATCTGTTAGAGTAAGGTTTTAATAAAATGGCTTTTTAAAATATTATAAATACTTTTTATTATTATGAATTATAATATAGATAATAAATAAAAAAATTATATCCTTTATTATCATGATATATATAGCCTATGACTAAGAAAGTAATAAATAAAATCATACACTAAATGTTAGCAAGACTATATAAATATATTTTTTATTATATTTAAGAAAAAAACTTAGTAATAATCTAAATCTATCAAATTAAATTTTATATTTCATGAAGAACAATCCTAAATTTTCTATGAAAATGTCAATTATATAAAAAATTCAAAGCTAATGTAAGCAATTACTATTAAATGATACATGTTTTCACCTATGTTTAATCTAACAAGATATTCCAACCATTAAGTTTTTTTCACTAACCTGTAAAATGGTATTAGTTCAACTATTCTGATTCCAATACTTTAAAAAGAAAATACTAAAATTAGAATCTCATAGAGAGATAGATGTGTACCTGTCAAGTTGTTGTAATAGCACTAAGGTAATGATGTAATCTAGGTGGGGCCCATTTCAATCCCTGATAATCCTTTATTTTTTCTTTAGTTCATACCATGGTTGGCTCAATGAAAAAATTAATAGTCCCTCAAACTATATTTTTTATATTCTAGTTGAACGAGTGAAACAATAAAGTAACTTCATCCTTTATTTTTTCTAGGGGAAAACACAACAATTCAAGGTTTGGCTCTTCTTCAGGAGGTCCAAGGTTCATATCGTGATGTGTGTGTGGTTGTGTGTTACATCCCCTGTTGATAAGCTTAGATCTCCCCCTTATGAGAGGTCATGGTGGGATGGGAATTACTAGTCCTAAGTGTCAATCGTAGGGGTTTATCACACTAACCAAATCCAAAAAAAAAAGACCTTATCCTTTATTTTTGAAGAAAATTTTATCATTTAGAGAAAATAAAGAAGAAATAACTATTGGAATGAAATTGTATATTATATGTTAACTAAGGAATTTAATTATATAATATTATATGTTAAAATCCCTAGTCCATAAATATTGATTGGTTTTTACATATTGTCTCACACATCAAAGGATAATATTGACATCTTTATGTGTATAAAATGCCTATATGATTGAGTGATAAGATATCCCAATTGGTTTGTTCTTCTCATTTGAAAAAAGTAAGGGTTTATCAAGTCCTCATGGATTGTGAAATTACAATTATGTTAGATTCTAGATCATTGTGAACATAAACTTTTCTTACTCAATGGATTAATATCATAACAACTTATGGCATCATGCATGTTCATGTTACCATTCATATATTTAGTATAATTGCCTTACATATTGAAGTACCATATTTATATTTTTATTTATATTTTTAGTGGATAATTTATTGCAAGTATTTTATTCTTAATGTTTGAAAAAAATAAGGGTTTCTCAAGTCCTCATGGATTATGACTTTAGAATAATATCGTTATGATTGTAAAAATAAAATAAATTTGATTTTGTAAGTGGAAGAGAGTCTTGTCCTTCTATTTATGGGAAAGGGATGGACTAAATTTATTAGTCCTTATGTAGGAAAACAAGGATCCATGTAAAACTGTAAAAAATAAAGATAGAAGTAGGACTACGATATGTCATCACATATGTCCTCCAAAACATATTTTCTAAAAATTGATCTCTCTCTCTCTCTCTCTCTCTCTCTCTCTCTAGTGTCATTTATTTGATTTAGTACTATATCCCCTTTTCTTATAAATATTTTAGTGAACTCAATATGAAATATGACTTTTGAGGTTTTATTTCATTTTTAACCCCTAGGATTTGGTAGATTATTTACCATAGATTTTGTGTTAGCCATTGCTACTAGCATAGTTTTCTTTCTTCTCTTAGGGATTTTCAAAAAATTAAAGTTTGTTTGCTTTGAATATTTCCACAGTTTATTTTCTTAAGGATAAAATATTTTGGCAAAACTCTACTTCCTCTTGATTAGATATTTTTTTTATCCTTATGGACCCTCCAAATTCTTCTATGGGCATTGGAATGACTACCAAGTCTAAGAAGAAGGTTGTTCTAGAAATTGTGGAAATATAAGAGGATATTTCTTCTGTTTATCATCCTTCAAAATTATATCAACTATTCATTTTGTCTTCCTCATGATGATGTACCTAGGTTAAAATAATGTACTAATAAATATTTTGATTAAGAAAAGGCCCTATTATTGACTTTGACAAGCCATACAATTTTTTAAGAAAAATTAAAAAAGTTATAGGAACTTCAATGTTAGGTAGTGAAGATGAGCATTACAACAAATCTAAATCACCCCTTAATGAGGTATTCATGGCATGACCATGATCACCTTAAAATTATGTATTCTTGACATGATTTTTGTCTTCCCAACATACATTAATCTTGACAAGATAATTGGGTGCATGAACAACACAAGCCAAATGATAATCTCCAAGGTTCAACACTCATTCTGAATCTAATGATGAAAAGCTACATGCATACATGACAACCCTTAGATAATGTATAGGTTACCATATATATAGTGGTAGGAATAATTTTTAAAACTAATTAAATATTTCTAGGATATTTTTTGAGGCTTCTAGAAGAGAATCAACCAAACAAATGCCAGATTTGATAACCAATATGACTTAAATCTTGAGTGCTAAATAAAACCATATGGTACAATTTGTTATTATTTCCTCAATAAGTAGTGCTAATGCTCCTCCTCCTCTTTATCTAGAAAACCCTAGGAAGGATTTACTTGTATCAATTGATCCAAATTTGAGAGATTATAAAATTCACTCCCTAGCCCATGGTGTAGAAAATAGTAATCTATCTATGTAGGTGCCTAAGTTCCTTTATGATGAGACCAATAAAGCATAATGATTTATAGTTAAGTTCATGGTATACTGTATAGATATACTTCACAATAATAAATTTTTATTAAAATTAATGTCTAGGGAATTGGTAGAAAAATCTCTTGATTTGTTTGTCTCCTTACCTAAGCATTCTACTAATTCTGATGAGGCATGAAAATACCTCATTTTTTATGACCATTTACCACCTTTTTGTACTAATAGGATGTATCTTGTTTTAATTATTTCATTAGTTATGTGATTAGATAGGGTAAATAGGATGAAATATTCACTTAATTAGATAGAGTATAGTCATTTTCCAAGATAGGTAATAAAGGACTAAATTGCTGATTTTTGTCAAGATTATGTAATAAAAAGAAGGGTTATTTAGTTTTGTACACAACTAGGGACTTTGGCAGAGTTTGGGATCTTATTTTAGGTTCACCCCTTGCCTATGAAGGTAGTAAGAGGAGGTGTTGGACTATGTTAATTAGGGGGAAATTGGCTAATATCTAGCAAGACACCATATTAAGAGAAAAATAACTTTTTGTTAATTTTGGTCAACTTCTTTTGACTAGCTATAATATCGAAAATAGAATGTTGTTAATAGTTAGTAGCAAGTTGGAAAAGAGATAAAACCGTTGGATTATATGCATAGGAGTTAGGAACATTTTGTAATTTATTTTCATTACTTTATAATAACTCCATTATGGTGGTTAAAGTACACCAAAGTTGTTTACTATGATGATTTTCCAAATGTAACTTCTCTTTTGTTTTTACATGCTAATTTGGAGATTGAATTGTTAGTTGAATCTTTGTTATTATAACTTGTTTAACCATGGAGGTATGAGAGGGCCTTGCCCTCTCCATTATATGCAAACTAGTACCCTAGGACCTAGTATTAAGTAAGAGATGAATTATACTATTATGTTGGTAGTTTTGTACTGCAATTTGTAAGAGTTTTTTGCTGAGTTTAGTTTGAAATAAAATTATGCTATAATTTTGCTATTGTACTACATATATATGATCTGAAGTGATTCATTTTACCTTAAACATTGCTATGAGCAAGGTACCACTCCTAGCATGATGGAAGGTACTTTTATTTATGTTTTATTTGCTATATTAATAGACTAGGTTTTACTGTCATTTTCTTGCACCTATAATAATTAATTAGCTACGCCATTTACTTCTAGGAAAAAAGAGTAATTAGTTGCATAAGTTTTAGATTTACTTTACCATAGTTTAGATTTAATACTTATTTGTTTTATGTTATGTTTCTTTCCTAAATTTTCATTTACTTTTTCATTGCAATATTTTCAATTCCTACAAGTGTGTTTTATTAGCTAAATCCTTTTTTATTTTAGCTATAGTTAGAGTTCAATTCTATTTTTAGAAGTTTTTGTAGTAAAGAGATCCAAAAACAAACCTAATTTAGATACTTCCTAGTGCATATTACCCATAGTATACCACCTTTAGGTTGATAAATAAAAGTGACCTCATTAATGTGTGGTAATAACAATAGCCATAAAATTCTTGTGTCACTGCCAAGGAATATGGTATTGCTAAGAACATTTAGATCCATTAAACATCCAACATTGAAAAACTCTTGATTAATTAGTAAAATAATTTAGTCACCGAGGTAATATACCTCCTTAGTGGTCATTATTGATATAAGTATTCACTAGGATGGAGGTTAAAAAACCAATCATATAGACCAAGATACCTAGTGTCCTTATTTATGCTCATGCTAATAGGAGACCAATCAGTTACCAAAGCTAGTGATATTGAAATAAAAATGTAAAGGCAATTAGATTAAGATTAAGATAAAGGCTTATTTAAAAATTTAGAGTGTACAAATAGGTTTAGATACAAAAAGGGGAGATTCATTACAAGGAACCCTCAACAATTCATAGGTGCACAAAAACCACACCAAGAGGTTGAACAAGAGTATCATATACCTGTAATTTATCGCAAGTCGATGAAGAATGTGCTAGTGAACTATCATCATCAACTTTAGGATCTGAAAGACTCCTTAAATTAGAAGAAATTGATAGTGGTCTACATATTCTTTTTAGAAATTTCTAATAATACAAATGACTTCATATCATTTGGTGGGAATATGGGATATAGTCTAGGTGTAATCAACACTAGATATGGACAGAGAAAAATACAACAAGGTAAAACTAGTAATGGTTTTAGGAC
This sequence comes from Wollemia nobilis, assembly GCA_028583015.1. Lineage (NCBI taxonomy): Eukaryota > Viridiplantae > Streptophyta > Pinopsida > Araucariales > Araucariaceae > Wollemia > Wollemia nobilis. Next base: position 86,936 of record JAQPPZ010016930.1, read on the forward strand.
CTTTACATATCCTATTTGGTCGAACCTTGGTGTACAAGCCCCTAAGAAGAAAATATCTTCATAAAACCTATATATCTTTAGAGGAACCAAACCAAATTTTGTTTAAATTTAAAATCATATGTCAAACTTATGACTACACAATCAATAATTAAAAACTTAAATTGTTCTCTTCCATGGTCAAGGATGCATCTATGCAATGGTTTATGGGTCTATATCTAAAATGTATACATATCTAGGATGATATGGAAAATGTTTTTCTAAAAAATTATCAAGAGTATTGTTAATTTAGGCACTGAAAGGAAGAACTATTTAGGATAAAATAAAGTGAAAATGAAACTCTTGAGGAATACCTAGATAGGTTCTTTTTTGTTTAGAAAACATGTGGGAAAAACACGGATATTGAACTTATCAAAGTGATATTCTTATGAGGATTACAATATGAATCAAAGGATTTTTTAAATCTCATGGGGAAAGGTTATGTGAATAATCTAGCCCTTCCTAGTATTATGGAACTATGTCAAAACTACTCCAAAACAAGGAAATGAAAATATAGAAATAAAGTAGGAAAGAGTGGCAATGAGTAGAAAAACTATTAGAAGAATTTTATAACTTCAAAATTGATATTCTCCTGCACTTAATCAAAATATTGGATGAAATATAAGATAAAAATAAATCCAATAAACCATTGGTCATATGTTGTCCAAGATATAGAAAAAACATGCTTTACAAGAATGCCCCCTTAACAAAACCACTGTCTATAGTATTTGTGAGAAAAGTCACCCTATAGACTGATGTGGTTTTTAAAAAAAAATTAAAGCTAACCTTGGAAGGATTCCTAATACATAAGAAATCAATTACATGCAAAAAAAAATATTTTTTCCCATAATAAAAGATAAGCATGGGAAAAAACTCTATGGAACATACCCCCATCACAATAACAATTGGTCTAGTACCCCTAACCCACATCTCTTTAATGGAACAACCAAGGATGGTTTAATCCACCATGGATGCAACAAATTTCAAACCAATTGTCGTTACATTAGAATCAACATTAGTCAGGCTCATCCTAATCCAATCAACAACAAGTACTGCTACAAATACCCATTGGTACCTCTTAACCAGTACAATAACAACCACCAAAACAATATCAACCACTAGATAAACTTGTGGCCAATCCAAAAAATAATAGATATGCAACTCTTATCTACAATATAGAGCATAAGGATATAGTTAGTATCAATTTTATAAATTGTGATAATGTGCAACTTCATTCAAGAAAGGTATTATCTAATCTAGAGCCTCACAAAATAGAACTTTAGAAGGAAATATAAAATACTAAATCAATTATCAAGCCAAAAATTAAACTAGAAGAAAGCCTTCCAAAAAGTATTCCTCTAGAAATTCACCAAGCAGAATATCCTAAAATATTGGAGTCTAAAGAAGAGAAATCTAGGGAATTCGACCTATTAAATTAGTTAAAACAAATAAAAATAACAATCCCTTTACTCCAAGCAATGAAGAATATATCAGTCTTAAATAAGGTCATTCAAAATATGTGCATTAAAAATCCTAGTAGGAGATGAAATGATTATCCAAAAACCATACAAGTGGATGGGAAATTAGTTGACATTTTAGTAGGTAAGTTCATTCCACCTAAATATGGAGATTCCAAAAACCCTGTTATTACTATTTATATTAGTATAACAAAGATATTCAATGTTTTGGTTTACTTGATAGCCATAATAAATATAATAACTATATAAATGATGAATCAATTACCCTTGACTAATATATGATCCACTTCCACTGCCCTTCATCTAATAGATCAATCTATAGTACAACCTAAAGGAATAGTAGATGTACCTATGGTCATAGAATCATGGAAATATCCTATTGATTTCATGATTCTCCAACCAAGGACCAGGATGATTGGTTACCCATTAATCCTTGGAAGACCTTGGTTGTCTATGAATCTTGCTTTCATAGATTTTTATTCGATGAATATGACCATATTTAATGGATTCATACCAAAATTATGTCTCTATACCCTCCAACTAGACCTACCATGGATTTCTCTAGAAATATATAGGTGGACCAATGAAGAGAATAAAATAAATTTTATTGTTTAGCTATGGAGATAGTGAAAGAGCATGCAAAATAACTAGATTCATTAGAAGAAGCTCTCTTTGAGGATGAAACCTGTAGAGACAAAAATGCAACACCAAATAATAAGGTATATATTGAACTCAAAAGACAATATTGCACAATAATGATATTTAATAATGGGGGGAGAGTCAAAACTCCATTGTTACAATAAAGAATATTTGAACTCTTTGATACAAATATACACGATGTTAGGGTTCTCCAAAACCCTAGCTACAACACTGGTGGTATCTTCAGAATGTGTTCTTGATTCCAATGAAATAAGTGGGCTTCTAGTTATCTGATTCCAGGACACTCCAACTTAAGCAGTTGCACAACGCTAATGTAACACTTCCAAATCTACACATAAGAAAGTAGAAAATATGTTAGTAGAAACTATGAGGGATCCACATTGTGAGGCCTTCTATAATCAATACAAAAAACCTAGCTATATGATGTAAATAGCATGAAAAAAAACTAAAAATATATTGAATGAAATAAGAAATAAAATATTTACCTTATGACACTTGTTGTTCTTTGATCTGTGATATTTTGTATAGGAAGTTGTTGCGAAGATGCCCTAGCGTCACCCAAGGGCTAGCAAGACTACATATCTCTAGTGCAAAACACCTGTGGGTGCTTAACAATAGAAAAAAATGCTTGTGGGTGATCAAGAATTACAGAGGATGCCTATAGGTGCTTGGTGGTGAAGGAGAAGTGCCCAAAGGTGCTCGACAGTGATAGGGAGTTCTCGAAGGTATTCAGGAGTTGAGGTGAAGATCTACAGAAGTAGATCTGGTTGGATGAGAGGGGTGAATGAAGAATGCAGGGATTGCTTAGATAAATTAGGATAAAATTCAACTCAGGGAACACTCAGGGGTTGATCCATCAAAATGGCTCCTATTAATAATCCATACTAGGGTATTTTAGGGTTTGAGAGACACAAATTGTGTGGCTCAGAATTAAAACATAACGAAGGGTGGATATTAATTTTAGGTGTGTGGCATGGATTGATGTGGATGGATGGCTAGGATTAAATTAAATTGGATGGTTGGGATTTATTCGCATATATAATATGTATATTTATTAAATATATATAAAATATAATATTAAAATATTAATATTACAAAATATATTTAATGAATATGCCTAAATATATATAAATAAATGGGTAAAATTATAGGAAGACTTGGATGGGTGACAAGTGGCTAGGTTTTTGTGTCTACAGATTCCCTTTTTTGTACTACGTTGTGTGAAACACAATGCAATGCAAAAATACAAGACACTTGTTTGGGAAAGGTGCAGAAGCATGTTGAACATTTTTAGGAATGTTAGTTGTCATTGGTGTCAAAATGTTCTAAGAAGAATTGTATTTTTATTGGTTCCAAAAGAGCTTCATGGGAAGCATGATCAAAGGTTTTTATGAAAACCATGGTGGAAAAAAATCAAATATTAATTATCCATGATGGGAAAAAATAAAAGGTCTTATTAAAAACCAATGTGGCTTTTCATTTGGTTAAAAAAACCCAAAGATTAATTATTTATTTAATTTATAATATTTAAATTCCAAAGAGAATTTAAATTATTATAAATAAATAATAACTAAATTTAATTCAAATATTCGAAATTCAAAATTCTAATGCACCGACATGTGAGAAATTTCCTCCATTCATGTATAAAAGGTGGATCTTTTCACCTTTGAAAGTACCAAGCTTACTTTTGATTTAATGCTCCCGAATCCCCTATGAATGGTATCTCTGATATTCGTGTGATTAAAGAGCTATGGCTAGTGGACGGCATGTGGTGTTCAAAGGAGGTCAACGTGTGCGAAGAAGAGCATAAGGTAAAGGAAGCTCCACTTCCTTCACATGGGTATTGCTAGCCCACACGGTGGACTCCCAAACGCTAAGGTGCTTAGGCTTGTGAAGACGATAGTTCGATTATCATCGAATCTCTTTTAGGGATCAACGAAAAGGTATGCACATTATTTGAGCATCGGGTTTTTTAGAGAAGGTTGTTGAAAATTTAAATTTAATTTTTGGCTTTATTAAATGGTTTTATAAAGTGACGTGGGAGTTATAATGGATAGATAAAAGGTTTTTTTTCTTGGTAATTATTTTTGGTTAAAAATAATTAGGAGGAATAAGGATTTAATTATTTTATAAAGCCTTTTAATATATTTAGCTTATTGGAGAGATAAATGCTTTTAATTGTTGATTATTATTCAAAATGTCTTCTTGTCATTAAGAAGTGTTGAGAAAGTAATTATTTTGAAATTATTTTCTAGTGGTAAATATTATTCCAACTGGGAGATTATAAGGTGTAATTTGTCATTTATTTCTATGTGTTGATGGATGTTTAATCAATATGGAGTAATAATGTGTATTTATGAGTTGCTATTTGTTTTGTATTATCATATAACCTTCTTTGAGCTCGGAAAATAAGTATTTGTGGTTATGGCAGATTTATGAGATCCCTTCATCATCAAGAAAATGTATGAGCACATTCTTCCATAATTGATTTGATTGGTTGTTTTCTGGAAAATTTTGGAGTGAAAAGGACTTGATTAGGTCTTACTTATTGAGTGTGTTGAGTTAATGCTTCAATATTTTTTGGAATAAAGAGTTGTTAAAATCTTGTTTTATAAGCAGTGTTGTTGAAGCCATTGATTGAGTGAAGAACTTGAAATGGGGTTTGCAAATAACATGAGTATCATTGTTATGTGAAGATTGTTTTATAAGCATTGTTGTTGAAGTGAGTTGTTGAACAAAGAACTTGAATTAGGGTTTGAAAATAACATGAGTATCATTGTTATGTAAGATTGGTTGATAAGTATTGTTGGAAATATTTTTAGTGAGTGTTCATATGCTTGGTCTAGGGTTTGTAAGCAAGGATTATTTCATTGAGTGATTGACTAAGTAGAGTTGGTTGAGCCTAGTCAAGTGGATGTGTGAAGTGATTTTTCAAATTCCATAAAATAAACTATTTTATATTTTGAATTGAATTGAGAAAGTGATTGACTTGAATCATATTGAATCTCTAACAATTATATGTATTTTTCTAAAAGAGTGATTGAAAGTGATTGAGCATTGTGATGAGTATAGGGTATATTGAGTCTCTGACATTTCTCTTTATGTTTCTATGATATTGGACAAGTTCTAGTGTGGACTTGTTGAGCAGATTTGAGGTAAGTCTTTGAGAAGACTTTTGGATGGATTTGGGTAAGCTTTTATGGAAGCCTATAATACAGATTAAGAGTAGATTTGGATAAGTTCTTGAGAGGAATTATTGACCAAATTGGATAAGTTCTTGAGAGGAATTATTGAGTAGAGTGGATAAAGTTCTAGATATAACTTGTGGATAGATTGGTGTGAGCTTTTTTGGAAGCTTACAAGGTTCCAAAAAAGCTTACCCAAATCCAACCGAGTTGATTTGATATTAAGTCCAGATTTTTTTAAGGCTTAAGGATAGAGATTGAGGATAGATTTGTGCTAGACCGAAGGAATGTGTTTAGTAAATATTTGAAGATAGATTTTGGTGTAGATTTGAGGACAAATTTGTGCTAGATCAGAGATAGATACTAAGAGAATATTTGTGCTAAACTGAAGGATTGTGTTTGGTACATATTTGAGATAGAGATGAGTGTAAGCTTTGGAGGTGATGGAGTATAGAGGATCATAATATCTAGTGGATAGAAATCCATTAGCCAAGGTAGAGAAGACAAGTGTCTTCTATGGATAGAGTTCCATTTGCTAAGGGTAATGGAGCCATAGGTCTTCTATAAGATCACCAACCATAGCAGAGATTAGGATATTGGTGTATCCTATGGATAGAGATCCATGAAATTGATTTAGGGTAATTGTATCTCCTTTGGACAAAGATCCATAAACATTGTAATAGGGAAAGGATTCCCAAGAGACTGATTGAGAAAATTTTAGTAAAATTTTTCTTCGTGGAGTAGCCCACATTGGGTGAACCACATAAATTATGGTGTCTCTATTATGTGTTGTGATTTGTGCTTTGCTTTGATTACTCCTATTGATATTGATATTTTTACATTGCATAATATTGATTGGGAAAGAAAAGTAAAAAATGGTCTTATACTATTCAGACCCCTCTCAGTATAATATTGTGTTCTTCAAAGTAGCTTTCTATTGGGATGAAAAATGATCTTGAATATAAAAGAATGAAATAATTTGGATTTGCATAGCTTAACCCCTAAATTTGCGAGTGATTTTGTAGATGAATCTCATGAGCCAATTGAAAAATATATGCAAATGAATGGTGGATGATATGAATGATGTAAATGTGATACCATTTTCCCCCAACAGTATAAAGGGGATTAGTGAAAAATGTGAAATGATGTGTTTGTTTTTGCCCCAATAGATGAAGGGTTTTGTGAAAAAATGTGATGAAAAATGTGTTTGTTTCTGCCCCAATAGATGAAGGGTTTTTTATCAAGTATAGATGCCATTATCTTGTAAGATGTATCCCATTGTGGATTTTGGGTAAAATATTGGTTAGTTTTTCTATGGTTCAATTAATTACCTCCATTTAATTGTCAACCTAGGGTAGCTCATAGTCTTGTGAGCATCTGTGCAAATCTATGCTTGTAATTTCTCCTTCAGAGATGAGTCCCTTGGATTATGGTTTGGGGGATGTTTGGTGTTAGTTGAATTTTATGTTTACACCAATAACCTCATGCTAATTCTAATAAATAAGACTGAAAACATTCAAAATCTAAATAATTATCTTGCTAGAAATTATAGAAAATAGGGAAAATATTGAAAATAAATTAATCTATTAAAATAATTATAGAAAATAAGGGAAATAGGGAAGAACTCTGTTGTAAGTGGTCCCACACTTCCAACAGGTTGTGCCCATGGTATAATGTTCATCGGACACTTACAATATGTTTTTACAAGAACAATGCAAAGATTTTATTAACATTTTATAGAAAATAAAATTACATAAAAAATCTAGGGGGGTCTTCTTCAGGGGTGACCTGCATATTTATAAGGTATGCGGCTAACCCTATTACAATTTTTAGAATAAATCAACACATGATTTTTTGTTACAGCTAGTTTCTTGAATCGAAAAAAATATCATAATTTTTTAGCGTATTCTATTTCCATAATACACTATTATTTGATTTACCCAACTTAGAGAACTAATTTACATAATAGCTAAAAAATAGGTGATGATTCACATTTTATATTTTCTCGTGTTTGGTTGTGATTCTATAAATCCTCTCACAGTAGTTGTCGACATGTTCGCTCTATTCTATCGACCACAAAGTTGTGCTAAATTTTGATGTTAATGGGATTCAGAAACCGTGGTTGAAGAAGTTGGGAAGTAAGTACCTTCTATCACATAACAAGAAGTAGGCACCTTCCACCATACAATGGGAATCAAGCACATTACACTACATAACGAGAAGCAAGTGACTTCCAACGTACAATGGAAAGTAGGCATCTTCTGCCATACAATAGGAAGCAGACACCTAACAAAAATTAGGTGCCTAACAATTAGGTGTCGAACGAAAGTCAAGTGCTTCAAAGGACTTGGGTGCCTAAATTCATACCTCTTTATTGATATTCTACAAATATTTTCCCTTCATTAATTTTTAAGTGCTAGATCTGAGTTAGACCTCAATGAAAACATGCCAAAATTCAACGATTTCCATTAAATATACACAAATTACACTTAAATACAAATATTAGAGAACATGCAAAATAAACTATTAATTATATATATATATATATATATATATATATATATATATATATATATATATATAATTTCTATAAAATATTTTTATCCACAAGAATATATACCACACATTATAGGAAAAGAGTACAAAAAATGAGCAATTTTATGTCTCATCATCCCCCATGCTTAAGGGGTGGCACATCCCTATGCCACTTTGAACTGGTAATTACCAATTCTATTCACCTCATCCCAATAGGCCCGGTTGGTATGTGTCCTCTCCCTATTTATGGCCTTGGATTTCTCTTTGTACTAGGGATTTCATCCCTTTGGTGTTGTGGGAACTGTTATCTCCTGTCCCTACTATTTTTGGCATTTTTTGCATCGAAGTGGTTCACTTGGCCCTACCCTCTTCTTGGGTGGTTCTATGGTCCAGGTCACCTTTCCCTTATCAACATTAAAATTAAAACCAGATAAGTTGGTGGTATCCTTCTAGAATGCAGGCTTAGCCATTTTCCAATACTCATGGTGAAGTGGCAACTTCTCACCCACAAGTAATGATTTTTTATCTTCAAATGGGATGCTAGATTCCTTGGAAACCCTGGTTGTGGGTAAATCTCCCCCTGGTGGGTCAAGCTCAGGTTCAACTTTAACCTTTGTTTTTGACACAGGAGGAGTTTTGATACTTGATGCCAAATCCTCTTTTTGCACAGGGCCTAGATATCCCATACGCTTAAAATATGCCTACATCCTCGAAGAATTTCCATCTTCTGACCCATACAAAAACCATAACTGCTCAGGTTGAGCAATTGGAATCTTCCTCTAAGATCTGCCAAATTTTTTTTCTGGCTTCCTGTCTACTTCCTTGAGGGATTTTTTGGAGTCCTTCCATTTCTTCTTGTTTGCCTTAATTTCATCCTTCAACTCCTCAAATTTCTATTTTTGGGTAGAAAATAGATTCTTTGTTGTCTCCCATTCCTCATCAAAATCTAGTTATGATTCCTTGTCAAATTCAATCCCTAAGGCCTTCAACTCTACAACTCTTACTCTGGTTCAGGGTTGGCATTGAGATGGCCTTACGAATTTTTGTTTTGATCTCAGCTTTATACTCTATACCCTAGGGTATGTTGGTGCAACTGGTATTTCTTGGTGTACATGGGATGTATGATGCTAAGCCTCCTGGTCCTCTATAGCTACTTGTTGCACATCATGGACTACTTCTTTTTCCTACGTAGCTTCTTATTGCACATCAGGGACTGTTGCTTCTTCTTGAGGCTAATCGACCCCTATATTAATTGGAGAGTGCTCTGCCTCTCCCTATCTACTTGTAGTTTGAGGCTCTTTGGCATCCATCTCATTTTCTCTATCTTCTCCCCCATTTTTAGGATACTCTACATTTTAAGGTTCTTCAACTTCAACCTCATCCTCCTAAATTACCTAGTCTAAAGAGGGGGACGTAGAGCAGGGTTGACTACTTCCATTGTAGCAGTGTATCCCCATTCTATTTCCTTATCAACTAGGGGCACTTATGTTGTCCCATAGATTTGAACTACTACATCAACCCTGGCCAGTTGCTTGGATCCTTCTGGTCTACCTTAAAATTGTAATTATCTTCACAATTTCCAAATTGTTTGATACAATTCATGCATTTTTAGGGTGACCTACTTTCTGGACTCTTCAAACAAAGCATGTTCCTCTTTAAATTTGGCTTCCCAAGTGGAAGCCTTCTCTTTCATAGCATTCAACCATTGTTGCAAATACTCTACCTAGCCCTTTTGTGGTACATCTACAATGGTTGCCTCATGTTGAGGAGTTGGACTACAGGAAATATCCTATAAAATGTGGTTCAAATACTCTTCCTTGTTGATCTCATTGATGGGTGTCTCCTCATCATATGAGCTTGAAACCACCCTCGATGCCCTTATTCTTTTGCTTCACATCCTGGTGGATATAGGCATGGAATACTATGCTACCTCATCCCCAAATTGGGGTGTAGAAGAGGACAAATCCTACCCTAATTTCTCCCCTAATTGAGGAACATCAATGAACAAAGTATGTCCTGATTCCCCTATATTTCTTGTAGGTTGGGATGCGAATGCCATCATTTCTTGTTCTATCATCTTCTAGATCAACTTTTCATTTTGAATGGGCACCTCTTCCTCTTCTTGTGCCCCTATTGTTGCACCAGTACCCACAAATTCCTCAATTGTCACATTTCTATGTGACTGCATATCTCACCAAGGCAAACAATTAGGCCATGGTAAGCTAGGTAAAATATGGTACCTTCCTGGTATTGTCTGGCCTCATCTTTCAAAGCTCATGAAAGGTAGTGGGGGACGTTGATTTTATCCCCATTTAGAATATAATTAATAAAATATAAGTGGATGACATTCAAGTGGGAGTACCTATTGTTGTGGTTGCTCCACAACGTACCCCAAAATTGGGGACCCACATTTTTGTATATTTTCCAAGAAGACCAAAGTGGCCCATATGCTAAATATCAAAGAAAAAGCAAAACACCATGAGGAGAAAAAAGTGTCGCAATATCATGACATGTTGCATTAAGGAGAAAAAAGTGTCGTGATATCGTGAAATGTTGCATTTTTGCGGCCAAAAGAGAAGAGAAAGAACAAGAAATAAAAAGTGTCACGATATCACGACATGTTGCATTTTCATAGCCAAAAGAGAAGAGAAAGAACAAGAAATAAAAAGTGTCGCGATATCGTGACATGTTGCATTTTTGTGGCCAAAAGAGAAGAGAAAGAACAAGAAAGAAAAAGTGTCGTGATATCGTGACATGTTGCATTTTCACGACCAAGAGCAATAGAAGGGAACAAAAGTGTCGTGATATTGCAACATGTTGCATTTTTGTGACTCAAAAAGGGTAGGCAAGTAGAGAAACAAAAGTGTCGCGATATTGCGACATGTTGCATTTTCATGACTCAAAAAGGGTAGGCATGCAGAGAAACAAAAGTGTCGTGATATCGCAACACTTTTGCATTTTTGTGACTCAAAAAGGGCAGGTGGGTAGAGAAACAAAAGTGTCACGATATCATGACATGTTGAATTTTCGTGACTCAAAAAGGGTAGGCAGGCAGAGAAAAAAAAGTGTCGCGATATTGAGACATGTTGCATTTTTGCGACTCAGAAAGGGCAGGCAGGCAGAGAAACAAAAGTGTCACGATATTGCAACATGATGCATTTTCATGACTCAAAAGGAGTAGGCAGGCAGAGAGAAAAAAGTGTCACAATTTCATGACATGTCCGATTTTTTCCAAGGGAACAGAGTAGTGGATAGTGCATCGAATATTAGTGATGAACACCAGGATAGTGAAACTGAAGACTGCATAATGACGTGGACCTCTAAGGAATAAATCGAAGATTGAATAATGTAATTTGTCACATAAGGACAAAATTCAATGAATAAGACAAAACATTACATAAGGAAACCTTAATGAATTGAAATCATTTAAGATGGTCGTTACACATGGAAGGAAGCGGACACATACCCATGTGGAGAAAAGGAAACATTTTTTTTAAATCAAACGAAAAGTGAAGAAAACCAAACTAAGGAATCCAAACCATGGGAATGAAACGAAGGGCCACAAAATAGAAACAAAAAGCCTTTTTGGAAACCAAAACACATGCATGCACAAGGGAAGGTGAAACAAACAACCATTGGAAAATGAAACGAAAAGCTTTCTGAAAATTATAAATACGCCAAGCAAGAATGTTTTGAGGGGTTGGAAACTGCTGCGAGCAGAGTTGTAGATTTGAAGACAAGAGGGACATTCTGGACCTGTTTGAGTCATTTTCTTCCATGGACTGGTTTAGGAAAACCAGAAATTTATGTTATTGTAAAATGACAAATTTTGAATACAGAAAATTTTAGAAAGTTGCATCTTATGGACAAGAAAGGAGGAGTCATTTTCTGCATGCAATATTAAATGTCTATTTTTCCCCTTTTCATATTTTAGGCTTGTAAATGGAGTTTATGCAAGTTTCTTGATTGCTTCATGTGAATGTTTAAATCTGAAAATCTCATTTAAAACCCTAGGAGCCAACACTTAGCTTATCCGGATTGTGCTTGTTTTGCAAGTCCAATAGGTTAGGTTGCATACATGAAAACCTCACATCTTCTATTTTGTCGAAATAGGATAGCATCATACTGAATGCATTTTATTTTCATTTTCTGCATTTCAATTTTCATTTTTTTTGCATTTTATTTTTTCCAAAAATTTTAACTTTTCTTTTAATTTTCAGGCATTAAAATAAACATTAAAAATTTTCAAAATCCAAAAATAATTTCACTATTGCGTAGGTTATACTTCAGACTTCCAATACGCACTTTGAAATTTCATTTTCGAAGTTGTCTAGTGGTTTAAAGATTCACCGAAGTTGTTGTTTTAGTACAGATTTAAAAAAAATCCAAAAATAGAAAATTTCATTTTGGACCGAATTTCATTTTTTTTAGTTTCATGTTTCATTCATGAGCCTATGATGACATTCCCTTCATGAAAACTTCAATTTCATTGAAGGAGTTATGTTTTATGGCATTTCACAAATTTCTATTTTTTGAGCCTAAAATTACCCTCTTCATAAAAAAATCTAATGTTACGAAAGAGGGATAATTTGAGTATTACAATGAAGGTCATTTCTTCAAAGCACTTAATTGTTCATATTAATGAAAATTTGATTTCATTTAAGAGGGATAAGTTAAAGTGACATTTAAAGTCCTTAATTTAAGGCCATAAATTATTGCCTCTTTGTGAAAACCTATTTCACCAAAGAGGGGTGGTTTATCGATCACATTGAAAGCTATCTTCATCTTCATGATAAGAAGCCATATTTGGACTTAATAAAGAAGATAAAATCTATTTTAAAACCCTCAAGATAAAAGGAATTAAGGCACTACATCGTAGTCATATGAGGGCCAATTCACATGTGCTTTATTTGGTTCAATGAACAATCACTAAAGTTTCATGGTAAAATAAACCAACATTGCCCCTTGTTTACAGTTACTTGCAATCACTAAGGTGTCCAAGCATTTAAAATTGAATATCTTTATTTGAAATTACTAATACACATATGCAAATTCTAATACAATGGAGACCTTGGAGAAGTTGTTTGTTTAACTTCTTTGCAAGAGGGGATTTGGAACCCAAATCCTAAGGAAGGGTGTACTTTCACAATTGGGTGAAAATACCACTCAAAATTTTGGTGCTAGAAGGAGGGCTTGAATTGGTTTATTTCAGTGTGATTTAAATGCTATAGGGATTTAAATTTTGAATATTTCATGCCCTATTGATTATTATCTTTAGCCCTCTTTTAACAATACAACCTTGTAGTGTTAAAAGGAGGACATGAATTGCTCTGCATTGTTCTAATGTTTTTGATTGTTCATATAGGAATAATGTGTTTTGATTTGATTTTGAAAAAGTTTAGTCTTGACTAACGAGGTTGTCTCCATGCAATTACTTTCATTTTATTTTAATGGATACATCTCTTGGTTGATGCTAACATGATTATTAATACGTTACATTTTTTATATTTGCTAGTCATTTCATGCTTATTTGTAAGGAATTATTTTGTCTAAAAAGTAGTTGTTATCGGTATTATGCTCTTCACTTGCGTTTAATGCAATCTTGTGAATAATAAAGCCTACAACACTAGGAGTATGATATTCACTTGCGCATATGCGATTTGGTGAATCAGAAACTAATTTACATTTTTAGAATATTGCTTTGTCATGGTTCCTTCTTTTATTCATGACTAACAAATTGATGTTGAAGTTATTCTTTGAGTTTCATAAATGGCTACAACTATAGGAACGTGGTATGGGATACATGCTAATCCTTTGAACATTAGTGGAGATTCTCATGATTTACCCAAGAATGTAGAAAAACATTTGCCCAAATTTAAGCACAATGGTCCAACATTAGCCGAGGAACATATTCAAGCCTATGTGGATATCCTATTTATATGGAATGTTGAACATGAGGATGTGGCATGTAGAATGTTTCCTAGAACCCTATATGAGGTGGCATATGATTGGTACATCAATTTACCCACTGGTTCTATTACATCTTGGACTCAATTGAAAGATGATTTTATCAATCAATTTAGGTTGCTCATTGATCCTCTCACGATATATCAACAATTTACTTCTTTCAAAAGAGAACCTAATGAGCTAGTGAGAAATTTCAACTTGAGGTTTCGAAAGGTTTATGCGAGACTAATTTCTCCCTATACTATTGAGGAAAGTGGTGCTCTTCAAATATACTTTCAATCATTGGATCCATTATTTGCCATATTTGTTAGGATGAATCCCTTGGTTACTGATCTTGCATCGGCCTACACAGAAGCTATGATTATAGATCAACAATTGAGGCCACAAGGTTATGGAATGGAACAATCAACTATGGTAGGACAACTAGGGGCTTGCAATTAAACCTTAATGGTAAATCAAACATGGGCACAACAAAATTTGATATCAAATGTTTTTCCCTACAATAAAATTTATCCTACCATATCAACTTATGCTCCCACATGTGCTTATATAATTACTTCCATCCATCCAACCATGCCTCAATTATAGAATCATGGGGTCACTCATGGAACCATTGCAACAAATGTTCAAGCTTTGTTCATGGATATCAATCCAACTAATCCTACTACTTCTACCACTCAACCCAAAGAGTTCGTATCAAAAGTAAAAGAGAAAAAGAAAGTGGTTAAGAAGGTATGTAGGCATGTTCCACCACAAAAATGAGCACATCAATGTATGCATCCAAATCATCCTAAGAAGAAAATTTGTTATGTCGATCTTAATGATGTTTCATGTTATGCTTCTTCAAGTAATACAAGATATTTTGAGGTGAATTACATTGAAGTAAATACCTATTCGAAATTTCTTGAAGAGCATGAATATTTTGGAGAAGAAATTCTATGGATGGGTAACAAGAAGTTGGAATCAAATGATCACCATCTTATTTTGGAAAAGAAATATCTAGAATCATTACCCAAAAATGAGGATGTGGATGAACAAGCTTATGTGGATATGATTTGGTCAGATGTACTTGCAAAGTATGGGAGCAACTATATGACATGAAATTCAAAAATCGATCCCATTATAGAATCTCCTAAGCCATCACAAGTGGTTGAAAATGAATTTGAAAAAAAATCAACAAATGAAGTTGAAGACATAATCGAATTTCACCACTTGTTCTTGAAAGAAACTTTGGATGATGTTCTCAAAAGGGATGACCAAGAGGATCCACACCTTCCAAATTGGGATAAAATTGAATCATGGGTTACAAATTTGGATTATGATAGCTTTACCAATTTGAATTCAAGAGATAACCCACTTTTGGAAATAATTGGACCATCTAAGGAAGGTTAAGATGAACTGGATAAGAAACATGCTGATGAATCAGAATATGAAGAAGTACTTGAGCATCACAACTTGAAATTGGAAGATGATTACTATGATTCGTGGAAGAAATGGGAAGAATATTATCAATCTAAGTCTTCTAACAAACTTGTTGTGTCAATTAATATGCAGGATAACTCAATTGCTTCCTCACATGAGGATACTATAAATCCTATACAATTTGAGAAATTTTGGAAGAGGAATTCGAATCTCATCAAATTTTGGAACATGATAAGGATTCTACAACCATGAATCAAGAAAGAGATTCATTTACTTTAGATTCCTTTGAAGGAAAAGAAATTAAAAATCTTGATCCACTTACTTGTGCTACAATGATTATGCCATTTCAAAATGAGAAAATTACAAAACCTAAATCATTTGGGTTTGATATCATTGATGATACAATTGAAAATCTCACATTACCCAAAACAACCCAAGTGATTGATCATGGAAATGTGTTAGTTAACCCATCCCTAGATAGACAATACTTATGATTTGAAAGGGATGGACATATTTTCAATTGGGTACCTAAGTTTGGTGCCTTTGATAAACAAGTCATGGAGAAAGAACAAGTGCTACATGATGATGAATGTCATGAGAGAAAAGAGGAATTTTCAAATCCTCTTCAAGTAAGGTCAAATGAAAACATGCCAAAGGTAAAATCTCACCTTTTGGGTTTCACCATGCAAAATTCGAATGAAGGTTTGCCTAATGAATGGTTTGATTCAAATATTATTAATGTTATGGCTTTATTGAATGAAAATGAAATCTTATTTCTACACCATGAATCAAAGTGCGGAATGGACATCTTAAAGAATAGACATAAAGGAATTGAATATCAATTGTTGTCTAATCAATTTGAAAACTTGAAACTCCACCATAGGATTATTAATGAAACTAAATCAAATTGGTATGGTGAGAGGGGCAAGTGGAAGTTTATTTCTTTGTTTAGTTTGATCTTGTTATTGTTGTATTCCTACAAAACTTGGTATGCGTATCACGTCATATGTCTTTTAAAGAATTCTAATCAGGTTTGGGATCCGAGAAAATGATAATCCAAACTTTTACACCATCTTGTATTATATTGTACATTTGTATATACTTTTGGTTTTTGTGTTTTGGTTTTAAGTTTTGCGTGTTGGTCCTTTGGACACTTTTGGTTTGTCTTAAAAAAAAAAAAAATCGAGATGTCAACTTATGTCCTTATGAATGTTGACTAAGACTAAGAGAATATGAAACATCGAAATTGTATTGCAGAAAGCTCCACAAGTATCGCAAACACATTAAATAATATCGTTTGGAACTTGTGATGCATGAAGTTGTCAATTTTACAAATTATGGCAAAATAGGTGGTATACTCCATCAACATTTCAAAAAGAGCAATGCATTCATCCATATCTCATGTTACATTTCACATTGCATATACATTTCATCTCAGTTGCATCTATATTTCAAATTCAATAATTGAAAAGGTTTTGAATCCTCTTAGGGTTATTACGTAACATATATTAAAAGGATCCTAAGGTTGGGAAATGATGCCCGAACTATCTTGAACCAAGCACGTTTTACACATATTAAAGAGGATATTGAGAAAAATGGTCAAAACATACTTGGAAGAAAAGGTGAGGTGAAAGGAGTATTTTGTGTCTGTCCTATCATGCAACATAATCCTTAAAACAGTGGTTTTTACCACTCCTATAGTGCTTAAAGCATAAAATTAGAGTAGTAAGGATAGGGTTAAATCCCCATCAAACTTAGGTTGAGGATCCAATTCCCCAAAGCTCTGATTTTATCTTCATGGAGTAGTAAGGATAGGGTCTAATTCTCATATCACTTAGGTTGAGAATCTAATTCCCCAAATCTTCTATTTTTCCTCCATCACGCTTTAAGAAATTAAAAGCATGATCTACACTCAAGAACTTGAAGTTCCAAAGAAATTTGTTTTCATTCTACTTTTATTACATCATTGATATTGGATTGGAAGGATCATACTACATGTCCCTTGCAAGGATGGGCAGTCATCCCCAAGGTTCAAGAAATCAAAAGTAAAGTCAAATCTTGTATTATGGGGTTGATCTCCATTGGGGCTATAGATGCTTGACTGGCAGTGGAGTATGCTCATGCGTGGAAACATGTCTTGTCTAAAAGAAAGACCACTGACTACTCAAACGAATAGGCTAGCTTGACAGTTTCATCCATAACAGGTTAAATCATTTTGTTCAAGATGAGGTAATGAACTCTAGATCAGAGTAGTAAGGATAGGGTTAAATTCCCATCTCACTTAGGTTGGTAATCCTATTCCCAAAGCTCTGATTTCATTTACACTTGCACATGGGTTCAAAATGGTAGTGACACAACCAACTTTGGGATCTAGTAAATTAATTTAGTATACTCATATTTGGTCCTAAGAGGATTTGACAGTTTTAATATGTTTGTTCATGGTACTAGAAAGTTTGAGCCTTTGCAAAGCTTGTTATATCTCTAGAATCTTCACCATATGTTAAATCCTATAGGAATCATCCATAACTTCTCATACGCTCGAATCATAAGTGAAAATGACAATGGAAAGTTGAACGAGTTTCAAACGATAGGAAATGAAGCACATTGCACACATCGAGTTGATCCTTAATAATTCTAATGCTTCATGTATTTCTCGTCTAGTTTCATTCTTGGGATATTTGCTGACGCTTGTGTTTGAGTTTTGAAGGTGTTCAGGTTGAGTTCTCATCGAAATGCTCAAGAGCATTTCCCAATAGAGTCGCCATTTGTTGTGGCTGCTCCACAACGTACCCCAAAATTGGAGATCCACATTTTTGCATATTTTCCAAGAAGACCGAAGTGGCCCATATGCTAAAGATCAAAGAAAAAGCAAAACACCGCAAGGAGAAAAAAGTGTTGCGATATCGCGACATGTTGCATTTTTGTGGCCAAAAGAGAAGAGAAAGAACAAGAAATAAAAAGTGTCGTGATATCACGACATGTTGCATTTTCGCAGCCAAAAGAGAAGAGAAAGAACAAGAAATAAAAAGTGTCGCGATATCGTGACATGTTGCATTTTTGTAGCCAAAAGAGAAGAGAAAGAACAAGAAAGAAAAAGTGTCGCAATATCGCGACATGTTGCATTTTTGCGGCCAAAAGAGAAGAGAAAGAACAAGAAAGAAAAAGTATCATGATATCATGACATGTTGTATTTTCGTGGCCAAGAGCAAAAAAAGGGAACAAAAGTGTCATGATATCATGACATGTTGCATTTTTGCAACTCAAAAAGGTTAGGCAGGCAGAGAAACAAAAATGTCACGATATCGTGACATGTTGCATTTTTGCGACTCAAAAAGGGCAGGCAGGTAGGGAAACAAAAGTGTCGCGATATTGCGACATGTTGCATTTTTGTGACTCAAAAAGGGTAGGCATGCAGAGAAAAAAAAACTGTCATGATATTGCAACATGTTGCATTTTCACGACTCAAAAATGGCAGGCAGGCAGAGAAAAAAAAGTGTCACGATATCGCAACATGTTGCATTTTCATGACTCAAAAAGGGCAGGCAGGTAGAGAAACAAAAGTGTCACGATATCACGACATGTTGCATTTTCCTGACTCAAAATGGGTAGGTAGACAGAGAGATTAGAGTGTCGTGATTTCGTGACATGTCCAATTTTTTCCAAGGGAACAGAGTAGTGGACAGTGCATCGGATATTAGTGATGAACACCAGGATAGTGAAACTGAAGACTGCATAATGACGTGGACCTATAAGGAATAAATCAAATATTGAATAAGGTAATTTCTCACATAAGGACAAAATCCAATGAATAAGACAAAAAATTACATAAGGAAACTTTAATGAATTGAAATCATTTAAGATGGTCGTTACACATGGAAGGAAGCGGACACATACCCATGTGGAGAAAAGGAAACATTTTTTTTAAATCAAACGAAAAGTGAAGAAAACCAAACTAAGGAATCCAAACCATGGAAATGAAATGAAGGGCCACAAAATAGAAACAAAAAGGCTTTTTGGAAACCAAAACACATGCATGCACAAGGGAAGGTGAAACAAATAGCCATTGGAAAATGAAACGAAAAGCTTTCTAAAAATTTTAAATACGCCAAGCAAGGATGTTTTGAGGGGTTGGAAACTGCTGCGAGCAGAGTTATAGATTTGAAGGCAAGAGGGACATTCTGGACCTGTTTGAGTCATTTTATTCCATGGACTGGTTCGGGAAAACCAAAAAATTTTGTTATTGAAAAATGACAAATTTTGAATACAAAAAATTTTAGAAAGTTGCATCTTATGGACTAGAAATGAGGAGTCATTTTCTGCATGCAAGATTAAATGTCTATTTTTCCCCTTTTCAGATTTTAGTCTTGTAAATGGAGTTTATGCAAGTTTCTTGATTGCTTCATGTGAATGTTTAAATCTGAAAATCTCATTTAAAACCCTAGGAGCCAGCACTTAGCTTATCTAGATTGTGCTTGTTTTGCAATTCCAATAGGTTAGGTTGCATGCATGAAAACCTCACATCTTCGGTTTTGTCAAAATAGGATAGCATCATACTGAATGCATTTTATTTTCATTTTCTACATTTCAATTTTCTTTTTTTTTGCATTTTATTTTTTCCAAAAATTTTAACTTTTCTTTTAATTTCAGGCATTAAAATAAACATTAAAATTTTTCAAAATCCAAAAATAATTTCACCATTGCGTAGGTTATACTTCAGACTTCCAATACGCACTTTGAAATTTCATTTTCGGAGTTGTCTAGTGGTTTAAAGATTCACCGAAGTTGTTGTTTTAGTACAGATTAAAAAAAAAATCCGAAAATAGAAAATTTCCATTTTGGACCGAATTTCATTTTTTTTAGTTTCATGTTTCATTCATGAGCCTATGATGACATTCCCTTCATGAAAACTTCAATTTCATTGAAGGAGTTATGTTTTATGGCATTTCACAAATTTCTATTTTTTGAGCCTAAAATTACCCTCTCTTCATAAAAAAAATCTAATGTTACAAAAGAGGGGTAATTTGAGTATTACATTGAAGGTCATTTCTTCAAAGCACTTAATTGTTCATCTTAATGAAAATTTGATTTCATTTAAGAGGGATAAGTTAAAGTGACATTTAAAGTCCTTAATTTAAGGCCATAAATTATTGCCTCTTTGTGAAAACCTATTTCACCAAAGAGGGGTGGTTTATCGATCACATTGAAAGCTATAATCATCTTCATGATAAGAAGCCATATTTGGAATTAATAAAAAAGATAAAATCTATTTTAAAACCCTCAAGATAAAATTAATTAAGGCACTACATCGTAGTCATATGAGGGCCAATTCACATGTGCTTTATTTGGTTCAATGAACAATCACTAAAGTTTCATGGTAAAATAAACCAACATTGCCCCTTGTTTACAGTTACTTGCAATCACTAAGGTGTCCAAGCATTTAAAATTGAATATCTTTATTTGAGATTACTAATACACATATGCAAATGCTAATACAGCGGAGACCTTGGAGAATTTGTTTTTTTAACTTCTTTGCAAGAGGGGATTTGGAACACAAATACTAAGGAAGAGGGTACTTTCACAATCAAGTGAAAATACCACTCAACACCTACCAGAGCATGTGAAAAAATGAATAATTTGTTTGAAAATGGCCCTCCAAAGCTTGAGAATGTGTTGTTTTGGCAAGGCAACACGTGTTAGGTACTTTTTTAGTGATCCAAAAAATATGTGCATAGAGGGTAAGGTTATCCTCCTTGTATGTATGCTCCCTTGTAAGAGGGAGGGCCATAACTCTGGTGATGTAGTCATCAGTGAGTGGGATCTCCAAATTCGTTGGCTACTATCACATTCTGGACCTAACTGACCAGTTAATAGTATTCCATCCATTATGTAGAATCCAACTATGTTTGAACATCTATAAAAATTCTCAAGCAATCGATCAACTAACTCTTCTTAAGGTCATGATTTTTTGAATTTCCCCCCATGCTTTACCTCTAGTTCACAATTCACTCAATAATGTTACTGCCTCCCCTTCAAATTACCTATGTGTCTCATTGCTTTGTGTTTTTCTTATTGAATTTGGCTGCACAATAGCTGGTAAAAAGCTTTTTAAAACAATTGTGTTTATGCACAAATGTGGTTAATTATCGTAATCAACAGTGATTATGGTTATCCACAATAAATTTCCTTCAAGCATGTGCTTGATTGTGCGGATATGATAACCATAAACTGTCGACCAATCAGAGGTGTGCCACACAACATCATGCCAAGTGGATTTGTTCAAGTGGTTAAGGTAATAATGGGGGGTTGTGCTGGCACATTTCCATAGACACACATGTTCATGAAAACAATATAGACAAGAAATAGAAAATTTAAACATGCACCTAAATTTGTTTTGTGGGTGCATGTGTAAATGTTCATGGTGCATCACTATTTGATGGCATTTGATGATGAGGCAAACCACTACATACAACGATGGTCATGGTTCCCATGCAATGAATTTCCTTGAACGTGATTGGTTCTTGGTAGCTGCACTATAGGTTTTTCAAGAAATCCTACAAAAATTAAAAACAAAAATTATAAAAACATATCACCTTGGGATGACAAACATCCTCTCCTTGGAAATTGGTTGACATCAAATTTTAATTTTGTCCACGGCGGATTTGAATTTGTACATGTATGGGGTTCTAACATGGCTCGGTCCACATCCTAAGGCTGACGTGTTATTATATTAAGGTAGAAAATGGTTGTAGTAAACGAAAATCAGGTACCTTTCTTGTATAGAAATCAGGTGCCTTATTTTTTATTTATGGTGTGCAAGTACCTTGTAAACTAAAAATATGCACCGTAGGAATTGGGTGCTTACATGGGAAGGAGGCACCTTAGCAGTTAGGTGCTCTACTTAACATGGGAAGCAAGCACCTTAGCAATCAATTGCTTATGTCTATCATGGGAAGCAAACACCTTTTTGCTAATATTTGGGTGACATAATTATAGAATAAACTTTATAAAAAAAATTAACATATATGCTAAGAATATTTGGTGTTAATTTTCAAAAAACTGGCAGTCGACTGTTCTCTTGAAAAAATGGGATTCAAGCTTTTAGCTACCAGCAAATGGGACATAGGTGTCATCTTTGTAACATACTGGGAATTAGGTGCCATGAAGCATACAATGGGAAGCATGCACCTTCCACCATACAATATGAAGTAGGCACCTTTCGTCGTATAAAAGGAATTAGGTATCTTCCTCCATACAATAGAATGCATGCACCTTCCACCATACAATGAGAAGTAGGAACTTTTCATCGTACAATGTGAAGAAGGCACTTTTACTGTACAATGGGAAGCAGGTGCCTTTTCTGATAACTGGAAGTAGGTGCCTCCCCATAAATTACAAACACATGGCAATTTTATTTTATTCAATATGTATTGACTTGTCCTTATATATGTGCTATTAGGTTGATTAGGCCTTTCAGTACCTCTGATTGAACAATAGGTATAGAATCAGCATCTACCCCTGAACTAGCAGTTGAGTGTTTTATTATCCATAAATATCAATCCAAATGCAGGTCCAGGTTTAGTATTCCTCTCTTTGAATGGGTACTAACTAATCCTACTACAAGAAAATTCTTCTAGAAATCTTGAAAATCACAAGTTCATGAATCCTATGCTTGTTAGGCCTAGGCCTCTAAGGTTTCCTAATAGTTGCACAAAGGGCATTGTTCCTACAAAACAAAAATACAACTAAAAAGAATAAAATTTTAAAAGAATAATTCTCTTTGTGACTATGTGGACTAGGTCCACATCTCATTGACTCAAGATAAAATCAAAATCAACTGGGGTATCCCCCATGCCTAATCTAGACTCAATAATGTATGCTTCAGACACATAGTATGGATGCAGGTAGTGGCCATTTACTATTAATGTAATGTTCCTGCAATATATTATTCTAACTCTTACAACCCCATTATTGATGATTTTAGTTACTTCATATGGCCCCATCCAACTTTGCATGATCTTGCCCTTTATTTCCTAGAACTAGAAATCGTGGAGTAATGTCCATTCTCCCACTTTAAGTTGCTTTGGCCTGGTGTGGTGAGCATGCCACTTGGCCCTTTTTTTTGAATGATCTCTATTTTTTGAAAAGCCTCAAGGAAGTATTCATCCAACTTATTAAGTTATTGAATTCTATATTTTTGTGCATCATCCAGATTGATATTCAATTCTATAGAAGTCCTAAGTGTTTTAACTTCAAACTCTATAGGCATCATGGCTATTTTCCCATATACACACTGAAATAGTGTGAAACTAGTAGTAGTCTTCCAAGTGGTCCTATAGGCCCACACTGCTTCTGGTAATCTAGTAGCCCAATCCTTTCCGTGTTGTTGCACTGTCTTTGTTAGGATATTCTCCAATTTTCTATTGATCACCTAAACTTACCCATTTGATTTTGGATGGTAGGCAGTGGTTTTGTTATGCATAATTTTGTATTGTTGCATGAGTTATTGGATCATACTTGAATTAAATAGAGGTCATTTATCTATTGTGATCTCCATTGGGACCCCAAATCTTGTAAAAATTATTGAATACAAGAAATATGCTACAATTTTCTCTTTTGAATAACGTAAAGCTTGTACTTCAACCCACTTTATCACATAGTTAGTACAAACTATGATATACATCTTACCTTCTGAATGTGGATTAATAGATCCTACAAATTCCATTCCCCATTTATCAAATGGTTCAATGTGAACATGTGGTTGGAGTAGCATCTCATCTCTAAGAGTATGTCTACCCATCCTCTAACATTGATCACATTGGCTCACATGCTTGGCTATATCTTTGAATAGTGAAGGCCAGTAATAACCAGCCTAAAACACTTTATATGTAGTCCTTTTTCCTGAAAAATGGCCACCACAAGGTTCATCATGGAAAGAATTTAGTATTTCAATTATTTCTTCTCCATCAACACATCTCCTCATAATTTGATCAGGTCCTATTTTAAACAGACACCCATCAATTCATGATAAATCTACACTTTTCTCAATTAAAGTCTGATTTTCACGAGGTAATGATGTAGGGGATACTCTACCAATGGCTAAATAATTATCCATATATACGTACCAAAGTAATTGATCATTTAGATTAAATAAATGCTCATCTAGAAATTGGTCTTCTGTAGATGCATAGTTTGGAGGTGTTAATTTGGACAGGAAATCAGCTACCATATTATCCTTTTCTAGCTTTTCTACTATTGTCACATCAAATTCCTGTAAGAGCAACAACCATATGATAATTTTATTACTAATTATAGGTTTCTATGTCAAGTATATTATTGTTGAGTGGTCAATGTGTACAAATACCTGATAACCTATAATATAATGAAAATTTTTATGAAGAGTATGTATTACTATAAGAAACTCTTTCTCTATGATAGCATAATTCAGTTTAGTACCTATAAGATTTTTACTAACATAATATATGGCATAAAAATCATCACCATGTTTCTATCCTAGTACTCATCATATTGCATTGTTAGATGCATCAACATATATGTAAAACTGTATGGTCCATTTTGGACCTCTCAACATTGGAGCAGTAATCAATTTTTCCTTCACGGTGCTTGTTCATATTCTTTAGTCCAAATAAACTCTACATATTTTGTTAACAATGTGGTAAGAGATTTAGTAGTTTTTCTAAATTCTAATATAAACCTCCTATAATAATAAATTGATCCTAGGAAACTACGAATGTCATTTTGTGTTTTGGGAGTAGGTATAGTTTGGATGACTTCAATTTTCTTTCTATCTACTTTGATCCCTTCTATAGAAAGGTGATGTCCTAAAACTATCCCTTCCTACATCAACATATAGTTTATTTTCCTCACAACGTTTAAGTGTCTTTTCCAAATTTTTTGTGGTAGTTTCA
Source organism: Wollemia nobilis (assembly GCA_028583015.1). Lineage (NCBI taxonomy): Eukaryota > Viridiplantae > Streptophyta > Pinopsida > Araucariales > Araucariaceae > Wollemia > Wollemia nobilis. The sequence continues at coordinate 112,145 of JAQPPZ010016930.1, forward strand.
AAAGTTTCACCATATACGGTGAAATCATCCATGTATACTTCCACAGTATCTCCAATTATATATGAAAAAATGCTAATATCTACCCTCTAAAATGTGGCAGATGCATTGTATAGACCAAATGGTAAGACTTGGTAAGCAAATGTCCCACATGGACAAGTGAAGGTGGTTTTTTCTTGATATTCCTATCCTATTTGGATCTGATTGTATCCACTAAACCATCCAGGAAATAAAAGTACTTCTTGTCTACTAATGTGTCAAGGACCTCATCTATAAATGGTAATGGTAAGTGGTCCATTTTGGTTGCTTTATTCAGCAACCTGTAATCAACACAAATTCTCCACTTTCCATTCTTCTTGGGTACCACCACTAAAGGTGATACCCACTCACTATCTAAAATGGGGTAGATGAATCCAACTATGAGGATTTTTGTAACTTTGTTTTAACAATTTCTTTCATGGTTGGGTTCATTCTCCTCTGTGGTTTTCTTACTGGTCTGACCAGGTCTTCCAGATATATTCTATGTGTACAGGTCTTAGGAGCTATTCCTCTCATGTAAAAATACTTCCAAGAAAATGTATCTTTATATTTTTCCAATGTTTTTTTTTGTTTGGTCTATTGTTTGGTTGTCAACTTGTTATCTACATTCATCATTCTACTAGGTGCAACTTCTATTTGTTAAATATGGTGGTATTTCACTCATACTAAAGGCAACTCAAGAGGAGGACATGAAGGTTCTCCCTAAAAAAAGTGGAATATCATCTTATCCTCATCATTTTCATCTTCCAACTCCTCAAGTGTCATCACAGGTTGGAGCATTGATAGACCATCAACATTTTAATTTTCATCCTCAAGTTATCCCAACAAATATGTAGACTATGCAGGTGGATGTATGATCAGTTTCTTTATATCCTGACCATCTGAAATGGTCATTTTACCATATCTACAACTTGTAGGCATCATCTATTACCATCCAAGGTCTACCTAAGATTAATGGGTATCCACCTAGTCCAGACTTAGATTACAATACTAAAAAAACTTTTGGATACTCCCATGCATCTACTGTAATAGTGATATCTTCCAGTATTCCATCAGGAAGTATTGTAGACCTATCTACTAACTATAGCATAGTTTTAATGGGATTTAGGTTGATCAATTTTAGTTTTTGTATGGTTCCTAGGGTATGACATTTATGTCAGACCCCAAATCTACTAGTGTGTTGGTTAAAATATAGCCTTCTATTTTTACAGTCAACAAAGGGCTTCCTCGATCTGAATACTTCTGGTTGTAGGTATTCCCTGACATAAGATCAACTAACTAACCTACCAAAATGATTTATTTAGCTGGTTTCCTCCCTAGTTTCTTGAGTCACAACTCTCTTATGGTCTTACCATATATAGGTATGTGTCTAATGGTCTGAAAGAGAGTAATTGTGATTGTTAAGTTCTTTAGACTGTAGAGGATATCAAACTCTATTTTTATTGGTTTCTTGGGTTCCTGTAACCTTTGTGTAAAATGTGGAACCTCTTCTTTGTTATGTAAAGGTGTTGATTCTTCTTCTACCTCTTCTATAAGGGGTTATTCCCCTTTATCTATTTCTATTGGTTCATCTTCTTCTATAAGAGGAGTGACTTCTACACCTACTTTCTTTCATAACCTTTACTAGATAGGATTGTAATCTACCTTAATATTATACATAGGGTACATCTCATTTTCCATCTAATAGGTTGGATGCTTGTTGTTTGGTTTTGTTGTTGGTTGTGCTAATAACTGAGGAGTCCTTGGAGTAGGTAAATTTGGCAGACTTGGTTGTAGTGGAGCTGGAGTAGTATGTTGTGGATACTAATTCCAAGCATTCTGATTTCTCCACTGCTGCCTAGGCTACTGAAATTGATTCCAAGGATAAGGGTTGTAAGGATTTGCTCCTTGGGGAAATGGATTCCAAGGTTGTTGACCATACCAACCCATGTTGGGTGGCTAGTTTTGACCTTGATTCTGGTAATTACTGCCCCATAGGATGACATTCCTGATTGCATATTGTTACCCAGTCTCTGACATTCCTGATTACATATTGTTACCCATAGGAGACTGTTGCCAGTTACTCCTATTACCCATGAAGTATGCCTTGGCTACTTTAGGTTTCTCTTTAGATTTCATTAATTATGGACATAAGTTCATTTTATGATCCTTCTTACAAACAACACATACTTGGACTTTGTTTTCTAGGCACTCATTTTTTGGGTATTTGCCTTTACATTTAGGATATAAGTAGGCCAATGTTACCTCATTCTCTTAATTCTTTATTTTAAGTAGAAGAGTATCCATTTGAATATCCAGATATGGTAACATATCACTCTTAAGGTCTTCTAACATGTTTCCTATTTCTATTTTAGTGATTGTGGTTGACTGCTTAACATTTCTAGAGGTTAATTTACCCTTTATTCTTGATAAATGTTGACACAACTACCAAATATCATCCATTTTATGTTGGTAAATGTATCCCCCAGAGATCATGTTTAAATATTCCAAGTATTCATTTGTTATTCCTTTCATAAAAATGCTTCTTAGGCATCTATCTCCTAGTTTTGAATGGGGTGATATTTTCAAATTGAAGTTGAACCTATCCCAATATTATTCCATGGATTCCCCTTCCTTTTGGGTCATATCTAGGACTTTATCTCTTGCATGTCTTACTCTACCAAAATCTTGATACTAATATAGGAAAAGTTTCTTCAACTATTCTCATGTAGTTATATATTTATCCCCAAGCTAATGAACCAGAGTAAATCTGAATCGTCAAGGGTGGAAGGGAATACTTTTAGTTTCTGAGGATTTGTGTTGTAATCCATAGATCTACATAAAACATCAAATTTTAATAGAAACATGTCTAGATCTTATGTTGGTAGTCCTCTAAAAGATGGAATATGGACAGGAGAGATGTATTTCATCTTGTGATCTCCTCCTACCTCTCCTATTGGAAAACTAAAAGTAGTGGATGTTTCCTCTAGATTTTCTGTCATTCTGCCTACTACTAGTGTTTTTACCCCTGCTTCATTCAAAGATACTTCTAGTTCATTTCTTTTATCCTTTATAAGGATGGATAAGTCAACATTTGAGATAGTTTCGTATAACACTGCTTGCAAACATTCAACATTCAGTAGATCCTCCTTAGATTGAACTCTATTTATCTTTGATCCTACTCTAGGATTCTACTGAATGTTTTCAAATGGATCTTGTGCAAATAGTGGGTTTTGCCGCCAATGCATAGGTGGAGATTGAGATGGTGAGATTTCAGTATTAGGTTGAGATTCTACTAAAGTAGAAGGATTTTGAGAAACAACTTCTTTGTTTTTGAAAAAATGACCATTTGGTCCCCTATTATAAGGTGGACTCATACAAAGTTTCAGATTAAGGTTTCTGAAGAAAACACTCTAGACTACTGTAACTATGCTTTCTTTAGAACAAGAATTACAATGGCTACTCCCTAGCAATGACATCAAAATTTTGGATAAAACATTGGTTAGTTTTTCTATGGTTCAATTAACTACCTTCATTTAATTGTCAACCCAGGGTAACTCATAGTCTTGTGAGCAGTCATGCAAAATCTATGCTTGTAATTTCTCCTTTGAAGATGAGTCCCTTGGATTATGGTTTTGGGGGTGTTTGGTGTTCGTTGAAGTTTATGTTTAAACAAATAATCTCATGCTAAGTATAAGAAACATGACTAAAAATATTAAAAATATAAATAACTATCTTGCTGGAAATTATAGAAAATAAGGGAAATACTAGAAGTAAATTAATCTAGTAAAATAATTACAGAAAACAAGGTAAATAGGGAACAACTCTATTGTAAGTGGGCCCGCACTTCTAGTAGGTTTTTCCCATGGAATAATGTTCACTGGATGCCTAGAAGATTTTTTTACAAGAATAATGCAGAGATTTTATTAACAATTTATAGTAGAGAAAGTTACATAAAAAGTCCAAGGGGGTCTTCTTCAGGGGTGGCCTGAATATTTATAAGGTATGCAGCCAACCCAATTACAATTTTTAGAATAAATCAATACATGATTCAATGTTACAACTATTTTATTGAATCAGGCAAAATATCATGATTTTTTAGTGTATTTTGTTTCTATAATATAGCGTATTATGTTTCTAGAATATGCTAATATTTGATTTTCCTGACTTAAATAATTAATTTATGTAACAACTAAAAAATAGGTGATGAGTCACATTTGACATTGTCTTGTGTTTATTTGTGATGCTGTAAATCCTCTCACTATGGTTTTTGATGTGTTCACTCTGTTCTACCAACCTTAGAGTTGTTCTAAAGTTTGACGTTAACAGAAATCAGGCATCGAGGTTGAAGAAGTTGGGAAGAAGGCACCTTTCGTCGCATAACAAGAATTAGGCATATTTTATCATACAATGAGAAGCAGATGCCTTCCACTGCATAATGGTAAGTAGGTGCCTTTCATCATACAATGGGAATCAAGAACCTTCCACCGTACAATGGGAAGCAGACACCTAACAAAATTTAGGCACCTAACAGTTACGTGTCGAACGGAAGTCAGGCGCTTCAAAGGACTTGGGTGCTTGACTTCGTGTATCTTTATTGATATTATGTAGATATTTTTCCTTTATTAATTTGTAATTTCCAAGTCCAAGTTGGACCTTGATGAAAACATGCCAAAAAGCAATGATTTCCACTAAATCTACACAAATTACACTTAAAGACAAATATTAGAGAACATGCAAAATAAACTATCAATTACATATAATTTCCATAAAATATTTATATCTACAAGAATATATGATGTGCACTATGGGGAAAATAGTACAAAAAATGAGCAATTATGTGGCTCATCAGTGGGAAAGTTAAAAACCAAATGTGGTTACCCTAAATTTGGTGTGATTCGATGTTGTTGAAGAATGTGCCTTCTAGAGTCATTGATATACAAATATGAAAATGCAAAGATAAAAATAGTCAACTTCAGAGGGCCATTTAGTGACTATCAAATAATTCCTATGATCATAACCAATCACCCTAGCTAATACCAGTCACTATGATGACTGTCAAGGAGATGTAAAATAATGAGATGTAATTTTGTCCATGTGTTAGGCCCCACAAACTAGGCCATCAATGATAGGTTTTGTGTAAATTGTTCTTGGTAAGGTCTCACTCAAAATTTGAAGTACCAGATGTGATTGTGATTTTAAAAAACAAGATAGGATATGATGAAAATGATCAAGTTTCCTTATGGTAGGCTCTTCATATTACCGAATAGCATGGATGCAAATCATTGTAATTTCCAAGTATATAGAATAACCCACTAGATTTAAGGTTCACTTGAATGTTGTTTGAACTTGGAAAATATGCAAATGATGATATGGAATGATATTGATGATGTAAAAATTATGTATTAATGATGAGAATGATTATTATGGTCATTTTGTGAAGATTTGGACCATTTTGGAGTGCTTTTATAACTTGTTAATTGGATTTGCAATTTATGGGCACAAACAAAAATCATGTGTTCAAATAATTTGGAGTCTTCACAAAACTTGTTAATATGATGAAATAGATGCATGGGTACAATATGAAGTGATTTTTTGAGGATAAGCCCTTGTTTTGGAAATATTTACTCTTTTGTCAACATTGATGCCAAACATCGGTTGGTGCTTTTGACATACAAAAATGTCCACTGGTATTTGGGCATTTTACAAACACCTTGGTGTGCTTCAATGCACCAAGAAATACCCTTGGGCATCTCAAGGTGCCTAGAGCAGCCATAAATAGCTTACTTGGGTGAAAATGAATGTCATTTGTGTGTTTGTGAGTTTGAGAAGTTGCATCTAGGTGAAGTGGGTGAAGTTGAATGGATTGAGGTGATGGGAAGTGGGCATGAAATCTATGGCAGTAGAAGGAATGAATGCAGGGACTAAAGCTGGAGCTGGAGTGCGAGCTGCTAAAGTAATTATGCTTCTTTTGTTTGTACAAAAAAAAATTGTTTTTGTGTTGTGTTTTTTTATGATTTGTTAATGACAAATGTTTTATGTTGTGTTGTAGCTTAGGATTTTGGAGGCTCAGCATCGTGTTGAGAAGCAACACACCCCCACTGAAAAATGAGATTCCATCCTTAGAAAATTTTGAACTTTCATTTTTGCAGCAGGGACCCTCTTGATCCTTTTCAGGTTTTAAATTCCAATTTTCTTGCCTCCTTTTTAAAGTTGTGCTTTTCTTGCATTCTAGATGTGTTATCCAAGAATTCACTTTTTACATGCTAGAAATCATTCATGTTTAAGCCAAATCCTACATCGGTACCGAGAAAATGCATAAAAATTGGCCAAGCAAGGAAAGATGTGCGAAATCACGACGTCGCGAAATCGCGACAGAGAGAAGAAGGTTGTACGGAGGAGCGCGATTTGGCGACATGTCACGAAATCACGACATGTCCCATTTTCGCTGAGGATAAATGAAAAAGTGGCCAAGTCCAAAAGTTGCAGCGATGCGCTACGTGTTTCAAAATCGTGGGTTGGAGCTTGCAGCGATGCGCTGCATGTTTCAAAATCGGGGGTGAAAAGTGGCAACGATGCGCTGCATGTTTCCAAGTCGAGAGGTAAAGTTGCAGCGATGTGCTGCATGTCTCAAAATCGTGGGTAGGAGCTTACAGCGATGCACTGCATGTTTCGAAGTCAGGGGTGAAAAGTGGCAGCGATGCGCTGCATGTTTTGAAGGCAAAGTAAGAAAATGGTAGCGACGCACTGCACGTTTTGAGGAAGTTGTACGACAGCCAGCGAGAGGTGCGATTTTGTGACATGTCGCGAAATCGCGACAGGAAGCAAGGAAGATGTACGGCTGCCGGCAAGAGGCACGATTTCGTGACATGTCACAAAATCACGACATGTCGCATTTTCGTGGCCGACAAGGGGAGAAGCAGCGCAGCGCTGGGAACGTCGTGATTTTGCGACATGTCGCGAAATCGTGACATGTCGCAGAATCACGGTAGGAGAGAGAAAGTCCTCAAAAGGCCAGAAGTGCATTCCAGTGGGAAACAGAAGGCTTCCTGGGGTAGCGACACATGTCAAAGCATGTATGAGACAGAGCAGAAGCCGACATGCAAGATTTTTAGCTGATTTTAATCTGATTTTAATGCTTTAAGCTTTGATTTTAATGATTTTAAAGTGCTAATATAATCTTTTTGTCTTTCATGCAGGATTCCATCTGGCACTTGCGGGACAACCGAGAAAGGCCATAAAGACAAAGTTAAAGTGCAGATTTAGTCAAGGACCGCCATGCTAGAAGAGAAGCTGTCGGTGAGAACATTCAATGACAAATTTATTGTAGACTTGATAGCATGAAGACAATTTCAACACAAGGATGGCTTTACGAAGATCAAATCTGAGAGAGGTGGTGACTCATCCGGCTCACCAACAGAATTAATGGAGGCATTTATTTGTAGCTGCGGATGAATGCAAGTTGCATTTGATCCTATCTTCTCCATTTATGGCAGTTGACTGCACATATTTGCAGAAGGGTTAAGTTCTATCCGGACTTTGGTCTTAAGAGGAGCTTTTATTGTAAAACTTGGGTCCTAGGGTTTAGATGTGATAAAATTTGCAGTTATGAGAAGAAGATATTTTTGAAAAGATCAGGGTCTATCCTGAGTCTATAAATACTTCTTCTCAATGTAATTGCGGGAGGCGGAGACTTAGAAATAAAAGGCTTATAAGAAATTTCTTGCAAATCTTGTGAAATCCTTTGTTTCTGGACTTGGAGTTGATGTGCTTTAGCTTTTCTGTGATAGCATGGCCAGGAGCCTAATCTTTTGCAGAGTGTGATAAGTGTATCTTCTTTTTTTATCCATTTCATTTAAATTTTATTAGATATATGCTGTAAATATGAGTTATCAAGTTTAAATATGCTGTTAGGCTTCAGTTGTTCTCTTGTCTACTAGGGGAAATTACAGATTTGAGGTTAAGTTTGTTCTAATTGCTCTGTATTCACTATGTGAGCTAGGCTGTCGATGAAAGATACCAGTTTTAACCAGCTGCCCTTGGATTTATAATTTTCTGCTAGATCTATTTCACTCTGCCTTGTGCTCTTAGTTGAAAGTGATCTTAGACTGACTGGACACTTTCTTCTTTGATTTGTTCTATTGTGAAGCTGATAGCATAGATAATATTGACAGTTTAAGTTTTACAGTTGATGTTTGATAAACTTCTCTTTCTGCCCTACCCTACCCTCTCTTTGTTTTTGGTGAATGATCCATTTTTATTTTCTTTGTTTGTCTTTTATTTAAATCTGCTGACCCATGAGAGCTAGATCAAGAATTCAAGTTAAATCTGATAAACAACTTTTGCAACTACTGAACAAGTTCAAGAACCCCCTGTAAGGTAACAGAGCAGTCCATATTGAAATCTATTCCAAAAGTGGAAAAGAGTGAATAGCCATTCGACCCAACTCTGTAACTCGCACCTTGGATAACCAGCTAGATCCTAAAGTGAGTGGGATCCGTCCCGTGGGTGTCTCCGGAGCTTCCCTGCTTCATCCTTTCTCGGGGTGTGCATGAAAGCCGGACCAACAACCTAATTGGCGCTAGAAGGAGGGCCACAGAACATATGTTCTTAGTGCACTTGAGTTGAGAAATCTGACTGTATGTGGTGCTTGACAAATACTGTATTGTATGTGCTGAGTCTGGTATTTTATCTTTTGAATCCTTTTCCCTCCTCCTCAGCCAACAACCTAATTGGCGCTAGAAGGAGGGCTGTTGAACTCAGTTCAAGTATTTTAAGGGCATAACAACAACATTTGAAGGACCCACAGTGAACTCCGGACAATTTTGTAAATTGTCAGTACAATTTTGTAAGTTGTCAGTACAATTTTGTAAGTTGTCAGTACAGTTTTTAAAATTGCCAGAGAAGACCTCAAGTTAAGAATAGTTTTATCTCCACTGGCAGTTATCCAATCACAACTCAGAACATCACTGTCAGCCAAGTAATAATGGCAAATTGGTTAGGCCCCACTGCTTTGAATATCCCGGGTATAGCCCATGACCTACCCAGAAGCCCGGAAAGATATCTCCCCAGGTACAAACATGATGGGACAAGAACTGCAGAAGAACATCTGCTAGCTTTCAAAAATGCTTTAAGATTATTGAATATACAACATGAAGATGTTGCCTGCAGATTGTTCCCGTTCACTCTCCAGGAGGGAGCTTATGACTGGTTTTTAAACCTCACCAGACAATTCCATTACTAGCTGGGATGACCTAGAGAAATCTTTTATATCACAATTTGGGGAAGTGATAGACCCCAGTGTGTTATACCAACAATTTTCCAGCATCAAGAAAGAGTCGAGAGAAACTGTCAGGTCTTTCAATATGAGGTTCCAAAGAGCTTACAGTAGAATGACTGGCCATTACATTCCAAATGCAAATCTAGCCTTAGAAATCTACAAGAATGCATTGGATTCAGTGACCTCTATTTTCCTCAAGAGAGACATCAATGTTACAACCTTGGCAAGGGCTTATAAAGAAGCCTTAATTCTTGAGAGACAGTTAGGGCCTCAAATTTTGAGCAGTCCTTTGATATCCTATGTTACACAGAATATGCATGTTCCAAACCCCATTCCACATCATGAGTTAGTGCCAACATGTCATGCTCTACCCAAGGAGACTCCATTAACTGTGACATCCACTCAGCATGTGCAAAATACAGAGAAAAGTTTTGACAAATTCAAAGTGCAGGTGCTTGAACTGAACAGTTGTGATCTGGCACCACCCAAATCTGAAGTTTTTCCTGGTGAGTTAAATTTTCCTAGATATCAAAGAAATATTGATATTTCTAGTTCACCCAAAAATAGTACAACCAGGGTTTCAGATTCTTTCACTTTTCCTGAAGAGACAGAAAGTCTTGTACAGACTCCTGTGGATGAAATGCAAGATTTTCAACAGTTAAAAAGAGACAGTTATGACTTGAAATGTCAGAGTCCAGAATCTAACAATGATCCTTCCTCATCAGAGGATGATGAAAGTGAGATTCAATATCACTATGCAGAAGTAACTGAGGAGGATAACATCATTGAGGATATGAGGGAACTTAAAGCTGACATCACCCTCTATGAACTGCCTCAGATTGTTGAACAAAAGGATAGCTTGATTGAGGCTTACTCTGGACCACCTGTTGAATTTCAAAAAAAGGAGGAAAAGCTAGTAAATATGAATGTGGTCAGCCAACTTGGATTTGATGAACTGTCTCAACATAAGCCTGCAACTTCTGAACATAATGTCAAAGAGAAGGCTATAAACTATGTTGATGCAGATATTGGAGTTTATAATTTGGCAACTGAGGAAGTGAGAACAGTTACAGCCCTAATCAATCACAACAATGACAGTTGGATATTACACATTGATGAGGTTAAATCTAAGCAAGGCTCAGGTGAAAAGGAAAATTGTAAGCATCCTTCTAGAGGGATAAAAATTGAAGTCCTGGATATTGAAGCAGTGCAGCAACCACAAAATGTTCAAGTTGTTAAGAACCAGGGCATACAAATAAAACATGATTTCTTTCAGTTGTCACATAATTTTGAAGATGTGGTGGTCTAGGTCTGTCAAGATTTTAAGGTATTTGATCCTGGGGGTTTTTTACATTCAGTCCTTTTGAAAGAACTCTGCAAACCCTTCAATTAGAAGCATAAATATGTTATCATATGATTTGTTATTATATGATTTGTTTAATTTGGAGGAGTTGCAGATTTGTTTTTCAAATGGGACAGGGAAGACAGTAAACACAAGTCTTTCCCAGATAGCAAATTTTTGAAGCACGGTCTGGAGTGCATTTCGTCAACAGGACCTGAAAGGTAATTTTTCTAAATTACTTGCACATGGTCCAAATTTTTTAAGGCACCATTTCTCTGCTTTCCCAACTGCTGCATTTTTTGAGTATGAAGGGAAGTTGTAATATGTGTATACATTGTAAATAAGCTTTGAAGTTTTTCAGTTTATTTCTTTTTCAGTGCAGTTTTATTTTTAAATGTCTGTACAGTTGCAGTTTTTTAGTTTTCTTTAATTGTTTTTCAGTTTTAGCTTGTGCAGTTTATTTCTTTTGTTAGTGCTTTTTATTTCCTTTCTTTGTCTTTTTATGTCAGCTTGCTGTTTAAGTCTGTACAGTCATTTGTTTCAGTTCTTTTCTTTGTTGTCTATTCAGTTTATTTGTTTCCATTTGCCTGTACAGTTCTGTGCTTTAGTCTGTGCAGTTTTTTATTTTTGTTTTGCTTTAGAGGCCTGTCTCTGTCCTTGAAAGCCTGTACAAAGTCCTTTGGCTTCTAAAAATTCTGTCTTTTAACCTTTGCCTGAGCAATCAATGAAAAGTCAGCCTGCTAAAAATTGTTTATTCTAAGCTGATAAATCCACAATCCAGTACCCCATTCTGTTCATTATTCCAATTGAGATAGTCTGCTTACTCTGAATAGTAGAGCTATTTTGTTATTCAGGACAAAGGTAGAGAGATGATGGGATCTTGTGTCTTACTTGCCACAGTTGTTTTAATGATAGAAAAACTGCTATGCTGTTTAGTTGGAGGAACTCCCGGGGAATCCAAGAAAAGCTGGTTATGAGAGGGGACTATGCCATGTAATTATTTGGGTATCCACAGAGGCTATCATTGCCTAGACTGAAGCAGTTCCGGATTGATCAATTCCAGATTGATCAAATGTTAAAAGAAAATTGTGATTTCCCTAAAAGCATCTCAGATATTGATATATTTCAGAGGGAGAGATATAAAAAAAAAAAAAGGAAGAAGAGAAAAGAGTTGAACAATTAAAAGAGGCAGCCAATATTAGATTCTACCCTACAGTTGTAAATTTGGGTCGTGTAAATCTAAAGGGTAACTCTGTCTAGGCTGTAAAAGGCTAAACTAGTAAACAGAGCTCTACTCGGTTTCCCCTTTTACAATCTAGAAAAGTTGATTAATCCAAGTTTATCATTCAATTCAGTCATCTTTGAAGAAAGTTCTATACCCTTGTAATTGCACATCAGAAATCTTCCTTGAAGTAATCTAGCCTAGTATGTCCTTGGGAAATTTTAACAGCTGGCAGTTAACAGTCAATTTATTATGAAGAATGTCTGTGGCAAGGCATGATGCATGGTCTTTTTGTTTTGAAACCAGAGTCTTGGGTTCTAAAATAGTGTTACTATTTTACCCGCAGATATCGCCATTTGTTGAGAAGCAACACACCCCCACTGAAAAATGAGATTCCATCCTTAGAAAATTTTGAACTTTCATTTTTGCAGCAGGGACCCTCTTGATCCTTTTCAGGTTTTAAATTCCAATTTGCTTGCCTCCTTTTTAAAGTTGTGCTTTTTCTTGCATTCTAGCTGTGTTATCCAAGAATTCACTTTTTACATGCTAGAAATCATTCATGATTAAGCCAAATCCTGCACCGGTACCGAGAAAATGCATAAAAATTGGCCAAGCAAGGAAAGATTCGTGAAATCGCGACGTCACGAAATCACGACAGAGAGAAGAAGGTTGTACGGAGGAGCGCGATTTGGCGACATGTCGCGAAATCGTGACATGTCCCATTTTTGCTGAGGATAAATGAAAAAGTGGCCAAGTCCAAAAGTTGCAGCGATGCACTGCGTGTTTCAAAATCGCGGGCTGGAGCTTGCAGCGATGCGCTGCATGTTTCAAAATCAAGGGTGAAAAGTGGCAGCGATGCGCTGCATGTTTCCAAGTCGAGAGGTAAAGTTGCAGCGATGCGCTGCATGTCTCAAAATCATGGGCAGGAGCTTGCAGCGATGCGCTGCATGTTTCGAAGTCAGGGGTGAAAAGTGGCAGCGATGCGCTGCATGTTTCGAAGGCAAAGTAAGAAAATGGTAGCGACGCGCTGCACGTTTTGAGGAAGTTGTACGGTGGCCAGCGAGAGGCACAATTTTGCGACATGTCACGAAATCGTGATAGGAAGCAAGGAAGATGTACGGCCGTCAGCAAGAGGCACAATTTCATGACATGTCACAAAATTGTGACATGTCGCATTTTCATGGCCGACAGGGGGAGAAGCAGCGCAGCGCTGGGAACGTCGCGATTTCGCGACATGTCGCGAAATCGTGACATGTCGCAGAATCACGATAGGAGAGAGAAAGTCCTCCAAAGGCCAGAAGTGCATTCCAGCAGGAAACAGAAGGCTTCCTAAGGTAGCGACATGTGTCAAAGCATGTATGAGACAGAGCAGAAGATGACATGCAAGCTTTTTAGCTAATTTTAATCTGATTTTAATGCTTTAAGCTTTGATTTTAATGATTTTAAAGTGCTAATATAATCTTTTTGTCTTTCATGCAGGATTCCATCTGGCACTTGTGGGACAACCAAGAAAGGCCATAAAGACAAAGTTAAAGTGCAGATTTAGTCAAGGACCGCCATGCTAGAAGAGAAGTTTCCGATGAGAACATTCAATGACAAATTTATTACAGACTTGATAGCATGAAGACAATTTCAACACAGGGATGGCTTTACGGAGATCAGATCTGAGAGAGGTGGTGACTCATCCGGCTCACCAACAGAAATTAATGGAGGCATTTATTTGTAGCTGCGGATGAATGCAAGTTGCATTTGATCCTATCTTCTCCATTTATGGCAGTTGACTGCACAAATTTGCAGAAGGGTTAAGTTCTATCCGGACTTTGGTCTTAAGAGGAGCTTTTATTGTAAAACCCGGGTCCTAGGGTTTAGATGTGATAAAATTTGTAGTTATGAGAAGAAGATATTTTTGAAAATATCAGGGTCTGTCCTGAGTCTATAAATACTTCTTCTCAATGTAATTGCGGGAGGCGGAGACTTAGAAATAAAATGCTTATAAGAAATTTCTTGCAAATCTTGTGAAATCCTTTGTTTTTGGACTTGGAGTTGATGTGCTTTAGCTTTTCTGTGATAGCATGGCCAGGAGCCTAATCTTTTGCAGAGTGTGATAAGTGTATCTTCTTTTGTTATCCGTTCTATTTAAATTTTATTAGATATATGTTGTAAATCTGAGTTATCAAGTTTAAATATGTTGTTAGGCTTCAGTTGTTCTCTTGTCTGCTAGGGAAAATTATAGATTTGAGGTTAAGTTTGTTCTAATTTCTCTGTCTTCACTATGTGAGCTAGGCTATCGATGAAAGATACCAGTTTTAACCAGCTGCCCTTGGATTTATAATTTTCTGCTAGATCTGTTTCACTCTGCCTTGTGCTCTTAGTTGAAAGTGATCTTAGACTGACTGGACACTTTTTTCTTTGATTTGTTCTGTTGTGAAGCTGATAGCATAGATAAGATTGACAGTTTAAGTTTTACAGTTGATGTTTGATAAACTTCTCTTTCTGCCCTACCCTACCCTCTCTTTGTTTTCGGTGAATGATCCATTTTTATTTTTTTTGTTTATATTTTATTTAAATCTGTTGACCCATGAGAGCTAGATCAAGAATTAAAGTTAAATCTGATAAACAACTTTTGCAACTACTGAACAAGTTCAAGAACCCCCTGTAAGGTAACAGAGCAGTCCATATTGAAATCTATTCCAGAAGTGGAAAAGAGTGAATAGCTATTCAACCCAACTCTGTAACTCGCACCTTGGATAACCAGCTAGATCCTAAAGTGAGTGGGATCCATCCCATGGGTGTCTCCGGAGCTTCCCTGCTTCATCCTTTCTCGGGGTGTGCATGAAAGCCGAACCAACACATCGGTTATCATATTATATTCTTGGGATGAGGAAGGCACTGTGGAGGATGATTGGGAGCTACTAGAGACTATGGGGCTAGTAGAGGTAGCCCAAATTAACATTATTAGGGTGGATGAGGGGTAGCTTTCTGCCTTGTCAGAGAGGTGTTATCTAGATATGGGAACATTTTAGCTCCTTATGGGAGAGGTGATCCTTATAGTTGAGGATGTATACCACATACTCAAGGTGATAGTGGACGGGGTGCATGTTGAGTTTGGATGTTATCAAGGTACAAAGATAAAGAATATGTTTGGTGATAGCTAGGAAGATGTGAGGGTGGAGAGTGGGGGTATTCTCTACTTGTCCATGTATATAGACAAGGATTTGGATGTCCTCCATGCTTTGGTGATGTTCATGTTGGACAACAACGTATCTCCAAATAGTACTCGATGTAGGTTCCCTTGGAACCTAATAGGGTTAGTGAGTGATATGCTCACTATGCAACAAGTGTATGTATGGGATTCTACCTTATTGGTGCAAGCATACTAGGATCTCTATGAGGTGAGGTGGTGTGGTAGGAAGGGGTTAGGATGCATCTTTCTAATGTAGTGTTGGGGATGAGAGCGCTTCAATGTGGCTCGATTAGAGGGATTACCAGTGGTAATTTTGGGTAGGGAGAAGCCCTATGAGAGAAGATGGGTAGTGTTTGGGGAGGTACATATGAGTCAGCCTATGTGGACAAGCTGATGGTACCAATATTAATGGGTTGGATTGACATCGGTCTAAGTGAAATAGAGGCCATGATGGGGTAGTAGGTGGACTAGATATGGAAAATATATTTGACAAGTGCAATAGTCTAGGTGGGTGGTTGGAAGATATTGGAGTGAGGCTGAGTATTTTTAGTTCTCACATATACTCAAATAGTTTAGCTTGAGGTAAGGGATTTTGGAGGATTTGGTGCTCTATAGGAGGCATTGGGAGGATATAAGACTACCATGCATGGAGACATGGAGGGAGGTGTATGAGGATGATGATGAGATAGATATCCTAGATGTGGATGATGTAGGTACTACTCTGAAGTATGATGTATGGTTTGATACATAGCCACCATGGGCATTGACTCTAGTAGCAACTAGTGGAGATGGGGATGAAGATGAGGATGATGGGACCCATGAGACCCCCAAGTAGTAGCAGTACCTTCGATCATATAGTCAAAGGATGAGGACTATGGGTGTGGCTAGGTGGGTTCTCGAGAGTGGAGGAGATGGTGAATATGAGGATGATGTGGAGGAGACTATGGATGGGTCTCCAGATCAGAGCGAAGAGGATTGGGTTAGGCTAAATCAATAGGTAGGAAAGCGAGATGCGATGGTGAGGGCTCAATATGAAAGGATACCGAGGCTCTAGGTAGAAATACTATAGATGAAGCATTGGCATAATTTCAACATAGTGTACCTTTGGTTTTGGCATAGGTATATCGATGCATTGGAGGATAGGTTGATGGAACATAATATTCCACTTCTTGATCCTCCAACCTCATCTATATCTAAGGTTGCTAGGTATAGTGAATCTAGGTATAGCTCTAGGTCTAGGTATCCTTCTAGGTCACAAGGGTCCTCTTGGAGGGTGTATCTAGTGCTTAGATGCACTTTTTGTATATGAGCCTTGGTGCTCCATTGTATGTGGCCTTTTGGAATTCATTGTACATGCAATATTTATACGTATACATATGTATATATATACATGGCTTTTTCCTTGTGTTATATTTTTGTGTGAATGATTTTTGTGGAATGCGTATTTATATGGGTGATGAATGCATATGATATGTTATGGATGATTAATGCAAGGTATGGAATGCAGTGATTCGAATGATCATTTATAGTTTAGATCTTGCTTGGTAAATTTCTAGCATTGTTTTTTTATCAGGGGTACCAACGGTGGTGGTATGTTGAGTGAATGACTCATGAAGTGACACACATGTTGACATGGATGAAGATATGGATGTTGATATGGAAGAAGTTATGGACTTTGATATGGAACACTAAATATTTTGTAGATACTCAAACATACTTGTGGTATCAAACAAACTCAATAAAATTACCTAATTCCTATAGGACCAAATGTGTGTGCAGTGAATTCATTTACCAAATCAAGAGCATGGTAATAACTTGAGGTAATCAAGAACTAATGTGTGTACAAGTGATTTCATTAACTCATATTGAGTAAATTGGGTGTGGCCTATTATGGATGAAACCAAGAAGCTAGCTTGTTTGTATGTGTAGCCAAATGTCTCTTTAAAAGAGACATGTCACCACACATGAGCGTACTCCACTACCATTCAAGCGTCTATAGCTCTAGTGGAGGCTAACTCCATAGTTCAAGATTTGTATTTTTGATCTCTTAAGTTTTGGGGATGAATATTTAACCATATGACTATAAATGTAGTACGATCCTTACAACCCAATTATTAGTGGTGTGTGATGTAAAATACTTAGAGCTTTGGGAAATTGGATTATCAACCTAAGTGTGATGAGAATTGTGCCCTATCCTTACTACTCTAACTTTTGAATTTGGAGGTAATTGTGATAGTGGTAAAAACCATTGTTTTTTGGACTATGTTGCATTATGAGACTAACAAGGATGAACATTTTCACTTCAAGGCTCATACCAAGGATGGTGTTATCCCTATTTGACACAAGATATTTTTTTAAGATGTGAAATTGTGTTTGGTTCACAAATTTTTTGGAGTCAATTCCCAAAACTCAATATTTTCTTAGTGTATATATGTGATGGTCCTAAAAGGAACTTGACATGTGTTTTGGAGGTTTATTAAAACACTTAGGAGTGGCTGAGTGACCAAAAATACCTAGGTATTATGGAAATGACAATTTGGCTTTGTGGGAAAATTGATGATGATTTGAAGGTGCCCCTAATTAAGGAAACATAATTTTACTAGACCAAATTAAAGACTTGAACTTAATAAATGATCCTTATTATGAAATTTGAAATGGGAATGGGATGTGTGAAATGAAATGTAATATGAAATGTGTGTTAATATAATGTGTTGGCATGAAATGTATGCAAATAAAGTGCAATGTTTTGAATGCAATGTATGCAAACATTTTTGTGTATTAGCCATGTATATATGTATATATATGAACTAAATCATGCATAGAATATTCTCAAGTGTATAAAATTAAGTGGTTTGGGTTCTTCTTCTCCCTCTAGACTGGAAAGCCTATAATAATTGTTACCCACTCTTTGAGTGACAACATATGGACCCAACCAATTAGCCATGAATTTATCATGAAGATGCAACAATGCATTGGTGTTTTGTTGATTCTCTTTAAGGACAAGATCTCCTACTTGGAATTCATGTAGATGAAATTTGGTATTGTAAGCACACTTTAGGTGGTCTTGATAAATGCGTAAATGCTCTAATGTATTGACTAACCTCTCATCAAGAATTATGATTTGTTCAAGACGTGCTTGTCTAGCAGTGTTGTCATCTATGAATTCCTGCAAATAAATTTGCAAGGAGAGGATCTCAAACTCAAGAGGCATGATTGCTTTAGCTCCATAGACTAGTGAAAATAGTGTTGCCCCTGTAGGCATGTATATGCTTGTTCGATAATCCCATAATGCCAAGGGAATTTGTGTATGCAAATATCTATTAGTTTCATTAACAATTTTCTTGAGAATAGCAATTAATATATTATTGGAAGCTTCAACTTGTCCATTTATTTATGGGTAATAAGGAGTCGATAAACTGTGTTGAATGTTATATTTTTTATAAAGTGCTCGAACATCCTTGTTCTTGAAAGATTTGCCATTGTTTGAAATTATTTTTGAGGGGATACCAAAATGATAAATTATGTGATGAAGTATAAAGTCCATAATTCTAGTTCCTATCGTACTAGTTAGAGGAATTGCCTCAACCCACTTTGTGAAGTATTCAATGGTTGTGATGATGAATGTATATTTTCCCGATGAAGGAGGTGAAATTTTACCAATTAGATCTAGATCTCATTGTGAAAAGGGCTAAAGTATTTGAATGGGCTATACATCTTGTGATTATACATGAGTTAAATTAGCATTTTCTTGATATTTCTTACAATGTTTAACATAAGTGCAACAATTACGTTCCATTGTGTGCCAA
Source organism: Wollemia nobilis (assembly GCA_028583015.1). Lineage (NCBI taxonomy): Eukaryota > Viridiplantae > Streptophyta > Pinopsida > Araucariales > Araucariaceae > Wollemia > Wollemia nobilis. The sequence goes on from JAQPPZ010016930.1 coordinate 130,994, forward strand.
TAATAACCCATGCGTAAGATAATATTTGCAATAGCTATTCCACTAAAATGACTACCACAAGTACCATCATGGGCTTTATATATGGCTCTTTGTGCCTCAATAGACTCGAGATAATGAAGGAGAACTCCATCATAAACACGTTTGTACAACACATCCTGTAAGAGAATGAAATATGTTAATTTTTTCTTGAATGTGCATTTAGTAGTCTGAAACATGTCATATGGGAGTGTTCCAAACTTGAGAAAGGCTACTATTTGGCTTGACCAAGGCTCATACAAATATAACTGGATAAAGCAAACATTCTTTTCATCTTTATATTTAGCATGGAAAATTGCAAGTTTAGAGACTATTGAAATTATAAGGGGTTGTATCTCTCCAAAGGAGTCTTTTGGAATCAATGATCCAAGGGATGCAATTGTATCTACAAATCTATGAGTTGAACATGGTAAAATATTGATTACATACCACTCAAACTTAGAGAGCAATTTCATTTCTACTTCATGGTAAAGCTTAATGGTAGATTCTTTGCATTGGTATTCTCCATTTATTTTCTAAACAACAAGTTGAGAATCATAAATTATCCTGTTACACTTAATGCTCATAGCTATAGCTTATTGAAGACCTAATATTAAGACATCATACTCTAAGGTGTTATTTATGTATTGGAAGTTAAGTTTGAATTATAAGAGGATAGGTACCCCCTAGGGTGTATGGAACATGACTCCAACACCTTGACCTTTCGTGCAGTTAGAGTCATCAAAGAATAGTGTGATATCAATGTCTTCCTTTGGAATGCAATCTTCTTATTGTTTGATGATAGCAAATACCAAATCATTTGGGAGTTGAATAATCAAAGGATAATCACTATTTAGTGGAGCTTTCAAAATTTGATAGGCTATTAATGGATTTTTGACTAATGAATTCAAGGTCAAATTCAGTACGGAGCATTATCCATTTAGTGATGCGGGTGTTATTGTAAGTGTGAGATATCATATAAATTAGAGGATTTTATCTAGATATGACATATGTTGTGTGACTAAGCATGTAATGTGTAAGCTTATTAGTGGCAAAAACCACTGCTAAGCATAATTTTTCCATGTAAGTGTATCTAGTTTCATAGCTTACCAATGTTTTACCAATGTAGTAGACAACTTGCTCTTGATTTTCATCATTTTTTTGTGCAAGCATTGTCTCTAATGCAAAATTTGTTGATAAAATATAAAGATAAAATAGGACCTAAAACTGGTGAAGAGGTTAGGTATTGCTTAATTTCAAAAAATGCCTTTTGACATTCATCTATCCAAGAAAACAACACTCCCTTTTGTAATAGGTGATTAAATGACCTACATTTGATAGAAATATGCGTAGTAAAATGATAGATAAATTGAATCTTTCCTTGTAAACTATGCAATTTATTTAAGTTAGTTGGGGGAGGCATCTCCATGATGCCCTTGACCTTGTTTGGATCCATCTCAATTCCTCTTTTAGATATAATAAATCCTAGAATTTTGACTGAGATAACACCAAAGACACATTTCTTGGGGTTTAACCTTACCTTATGCTCTAGAAGTTGATAAACAACTTTCACCAAGACACCAATGTGCTCTTATCAAGTTTTGGATTTAGCTAAGAGATCCTCTACATAATATTTGATAATATTATGCATATAATGATGGAAAATGTATGTCATGGCACGTTGATAAGTTGCACCTACATTTTTAAGTCCAAAGGGCATCACCTTGTAACAAAAAGTCCCCCAAGGTGTAGTAAAAACTTTTTTGTGTTGGTCATTAGGATTTATTTGAATTTAGTTGTATCTTGAGAAACTGTCCATGAGAGAAAGAATTTAATGGCTAGTGCAAGTATCAACAAGAGTATCAATGTTTGGAAGAGGAAAGTCATCCTTAGGACATGCTTTTTTAAGATCTCAAAAGTTATTACAAATGTGTATCACCCCGTTAGGTTTGCAAATGGGTACCATGTTTGAAAGCCACTTAAGATAGTCGATAGGAACTATGAAGTTCATGTCTAAGAGTTTTTGAAGCCCTATTTTTACCAAGAGGGCCACGGTATGATGCATATTCCTAATTTTTTATTGACCGAATTAGAATTAGGATGTAAGGTGAGATTATGGACAACCAAGCTAGGGTCAATACCAGACATGTCCTTATAGGTCCATGCAAAAATCTCCTTCTTTCTCTTGAGGAGAATAATTAATTCCTCTTATTCATCAACTGATAAAATTTTACCAAGTATGACAATTTGGGTATTGTCTTTGTCTGAAATAAGATCCACATAGATGGTATATTCAATAGACATGTGAAAACCTTCCTCAATTTTATGGGACATAGAGATTATATAAATGTCATCTAGGATGTTATAAAAATCTTATGGATTATCCTCATCTATGTTTTCTTGGATAACCTTGGGATCCAAAGGTGAGGGTGAAGGTGAAGGTGGAAGGGATGGAGGAATGTAATTTGTGGAAGCCCTTACCAATTCCTCAAACAATAAAAACTCTTAAAAGGATGGAGGCAAGGAAATCCAGTCCATATTGATGAGACTCATATCAATTATAATTTGTTTAGCCAAATAATATGGATTATAGAGTGGGGTGAAAAAATCAACAAGATTCATGCTAATTTATGGGTAAAGTGGATAAGGTCAAATGGAATGGATGGAACCTAAGAACCAATTCTACGAGATTGGTAAACCTAGAAAACATCAAGCAACACAAATAAATATATTTAACTTAATGATATATACATGCAATGTTGAAAAAAAAAACTGTTTTTGTTTGATTTTTAATTTTTTGATTTTTTTGTTTTTTGTAGTGGTGAAAACCACTATTTTTGTGTTATGTACATATGTTATAAGTTTGTATTGTGAAATGTATTAAATGAGGTAGGGGTGGTGGTTAACCGGTAGGGTTGGCTCGCTCTTGTGGAATAATCAAGTGAAATATGAGCTCATGGATGGAGAACATTCTGAGATAAAACTCATCTTGTTTAGTATGGGAAATGATAGGCTTCAACTCTTCTTCATATTCATCCAAAATTATCGATATGAGTTCAAATTCTTCATGGATTTCATAGTCAAAATCATCGATATGGAGGGATTCTTCTCTTGCATTTAAACTAAGCCTTTGGAAGGCTTGTTCAAGAGAAGAGGTGGTGGAAAGTGGGTGATAAATTAGACCTAAACGATCGTACATTTCTTGATATGGAACATCAATAGGCTTTTTGAAAACGTGAACTGATTGTATTATTGAACATCTCATTAAATAGTACAGCAGTAGTCCTTAAGATAGTGCTGGAGGTTTCAGTAGTTGTAACAAGTTGCTAACATAGCTAACATAGTTACAACAGCACTAACTAAGTACGCTAATAACATCATTAACTAAGTACGCTAACATCCCCCTTTATTACATTATTTGGGTAATGTAATAACTAATAGCTATACTAGAATACTAACATCCCCTTACATTATTTTGCAATACAAAGTGAGCTGCAAAATAATTCAAATTTGACATGTCCAAGTGCCTTAGTGAAAATGTCTGCAACTTGAGCATCGGTGGGAATGTGTTGAAGCTGAATTCGGTGCTTTGGAACTTCATCTCGAATGAAATGACATTGTGTGTCAATGTGCTTTGTTCTTTCATGATGGACTTGATTCTTGACGAGGTTTAGAACACCCTGATTGTCGCAAAACAAGTGTATTGGAGATTTTTATGGATGGCCCATACTTGTCAGAATGCGATGTAACCATATCACTTCGCACACAGCTTCATGTGCGACACGATATTCTGCCTCTGTTGATGAAATAGCAACCACCTGTTGCTTCTTGTTGTGCCAAGAGACAGGACCGGATCCCAGATGAAAAATGTATCCAGAAGTTGACTTGCGATCATCAAATGATCCGGCATAGTCGAAGTCCGTGTATCCTTACAAGAAGAATTTTTTGTTCCTCTTGTATTCTAGGCCATATTCCATAGTACCACGGACATAGTGAAGAACACGTTTTGCTACTTTCCAATGAGTGGTCTTAGGCTCCTCCATGAACCTCGAAATATAGTTGACAACAAATACGAGATCTGGCCTAGTATTGGTCAGATATATGAGACTCCCAATCAACTATCGATAGAGAGTACCATCTACCTGAGGTGAATCATCATATCACGATAATCGAAGTCCATTCTCCATCGGAGTTGCCATTGGCTTGCAATCAGTCATGCGATATTTTTCAGCAATGTCTTGGCATATTTTTTCTGAGACACTTTGATGGAGTGCTCCTTCTGGCTGAATTCTAGACCAAGACAATAATGGAGAAGTCCGAGATCTGTCATCTCAAAAGACTTGCACAAGTTTCTTTTGACAGTAGAGATCATAGTTTCTGAACTCCCTGTAATGAGCAGATCATCCACATAGAGTACAAGCAACACTATCTTAGAACCCTGTTTCTTGAAATAGAGGTTTGCATCTGACGGACATATCTTAAATCCATGCTGCATAAGGTGATTGTCCATTTTTATATACCAAGCTCGAGGAGCTTGTTTCAGACCATACAAGGATTTGACCAATTTGCAAACCTTCTGCTTTTGGCCTTCCACTTCAAATCCTTCAGGCTGAGTCATATAGACTTCTTCTTGGAGATCACCATTTAGAAAGGCACTTTTGACATCCATCTGGTGAACTTTCCACCCATATTGTGCTGCCATAGCACACATAACCCGAATTGTGGTCATCCGAGCAGTAGGTGCAAAATTTTCCTCGTAGTCAATGCCTTATTTTTGAGCATAGCCCTTTGCAACAAGACGAGCCTTATGCTTATCAATTGTTCCATCTGCCTTGTACTTGACTTTATATACCCATTTGTAGCCAATAGGTTTCTTTCCATGTGGCAGATCAACAAGCTTCCAAGTTTTATTTTTCATTAGAGACTCATACTCTGTATCCATAGCGGCCTTCCACTGAGGCTCACTGAGAGCATCTTGCACTGATGCAGGTTCAAGACCATCTATGGTAGACATGAACGCCCTGTCATCATCAATATCCATATCCTCTACTTCTGTACTTGGAGTCACAGAAAGTTCCTCAAAAGATTGACAAAGATCATCAACCTCACCAGTTTCTCTGGCTTCTCTTTCCTTTTGAGCCATACTGCGTGTACGAGGTCTATCCAAATTCAAATTGGGAGGAGTGGATAAATTTGCATCTCTGATTGTATTTGTACACCATTTAGGATTCTTCTTCGATGGTGGTGAAGAAGATGTAGAAGGACCTCCTGTCTGTGTTGACGAAGGAATCTTCTCTTCCTTAGGTTCCACAATATCTTGGTGTACTTTAGATGTGCTCTGTGATGTGAAAGCTTCATCAAAGACAACATCTCTGCTGATATGAATTTTCTTGGTCAAAGGATCTATCAACCGATATCCTTTAGAGTTCTTAGAATAACCAAGAAAAATATATTTTAGTGTTTTCTCATCTAGCTTCTTCCTTTTCTCTTTCGGTATGTGCATGAAAGCGTGACATCCGAAAATACACAGATGAGATATGGAGGGTTTTCGACCACTCCATGATTCCTGTGGAGTCATTCCTTTTAGGGCCTTTGTGGGTGCCCTATTCAACAGATACACTGTAGTGGTGACAGCTTCTGCCCAATATTGTTGCCCAAGAGTAGCTCCTGTGAGCATACAAAGAACCATTTCCATTATAGAACGGTTCCTTCTCTCAGCAACTCCATTCTGTTGAGGAGTATATGCATTTTTTAACTGTCTCTTGATTCCATGCTTATCTAGGAATGCAAAAAATTCATTAGAGGTAAACTCTCCCCCTCGATCTGAGCAGAGGGTTTTAATAGAAGCTCCTGACTCCTTCTCAATGGATTTCTTGAACTACTGGAAGAATGCGAAAGCTTCAGATTTTAGTTGGAGAAAGAAAACCCACATCTTTCGTGAGTAGTCATCTATGAATAACTGAAAGTACCTCTTCCCTCCACAACTGTTGGGTGTGAAAGGACCGCATAGATCGGTGTGAATTAACTCCATAGGTTTTCGTGCTCTTGTAGAGCTCTTCTCAAATGGTACTCTATGCTGCTTTCCTACCAAGCAATCAGAGCACACTGGCAATGTGGCAGAAAAGGAAGGAAGACCCTTTACCATCTCATACTTGCTGAGCTCAAGTAAGTATCCAGAACTAAGATGCCCCTATCTCTTGTGCCATAGGGAATTTGCCTCCTTGGTAGAGACAGTCATGGCAACATTTGGAGTAGAGATAGCATCTAGTGCAAATAAGTCGTGCTTATATGAAGTTGTTGCAATCTGTTTACCCTTCCTGGTAATGGTACAACACTTCTTTCCATTCTCAACATGAAAGTTGACAACCATATTTCTATCCAGGATTTGTGTCACTGACAACAAATTGTTGGCCAATCCCGAAACATAAAGGAATTTTTAAATCTGACACTTGCCATCAGGAAGAGTTACTAAAACTATACCCTCTCCCTGAACCCTGTAGGTTTTATCATCAGCAATGGTGACAGGTTTGCCCTCTTTGGCCACAAATGATTCAAACCACGATCTGTCACCAGTCATATGTTTTCTAGCTCCAGAATCGACATACCAAATGGGATCCCTCTGTGTGGAATCTGTGGTAGTCATGAGCACCTTGTGTGCCCATTCAGAATCTAAGTCAGATTCTTCAACAAGCAACATTCACTCGGGGTTGCTTTTTTTATTTTGTGGTTTGTTTTGGCCTTTCTGCTTGTTCTTATGCCAACACCTATTGGTGTCATGGTTGTCTTTCTCACAGATCTTGCACCACCTCTTCTTCTGTTGAGGTTGTTTGCCTTTTCCTTTCGTATCTTGTTGAGAATTTCCTCCTTTTTGAAAGTTGCCTCTTTTTTGCCCATTACCTTTCTTCCTAGAACCCTGCCTGTTGGTGTATAGGGCTGTATTGGAAGAATCATCCTTGTGAAGTTGGCGTGCCTCCTGTTGTTGAAGCAGATTGACCAACTCGATGTAGGTAATTTGTCGTTGAGACACCTGGATGGAGGTTATCAACATATCAAATGAAGAAGGTAAAGCTCTCATCACAAGTGAAATGAGAAGCTTTTCATCCATAGTATCTCCCAAAGAACTCAATTTCTCTTTCAACTCAGACACTCTGCACAGAAAGAGTTCAACTATTTCACCCTGTCTCAAACTCAGGTTATGAAGTTGTTGTTGAAGATGAAGAATGGTGGATTCATTATTCCCCTCATATATGGTTCTAAGGGCATCCCATGCCTCTTTACCACTTGCTTTGTCAGCTATATGAGGTTGCACTTCATCTGAAACAGCAAACAAAATGAGCACCTTTGCTCGACTGTATTTCTTGTCAAAAGCTATCTGATCCGTTGAAGGACCTGTGGATCCTGTTGTTGGTGAAGGCCTAGTTGCTACTCCAGTAACAATATCTCACAAATCTTCCATTTGGAGAATAGCCTTCATCTTATGTTTCCATGGTGTATAATTTGGACCTTTCAATAACTGATGCGGATCAGTCATCAACTTTGCAACAGCTGCCATAGTGAAGGTTCCTTATATCACCAATTGGTCCCCCTTTCTATATACCTTTTTCTAGGCCAATATACCGTACAAAATACCCGCCCTTACGTGAGGGAAACTATAGGTATTTAGAAAGATCAACAAAAATCACCCGTCCTTACATGAGGGAGACTATAGGTGAGTTTTAGAGATCATACAATACGTGGAACATAAGCAGTACTGAAAGGGAATCGCCTTGTTGATGGCACCTACCATAGAAGATTCTTCTCATGCGTGGGGCGTAACTTCCCCTAAACACTATGAAGAATACTTCATCAGGATTTACGCCTAAACACAAGTGCGATAAAGGGTAGTGGATGGAGTAAAAAATGCAAAAATGGTGTACTTATTCCTCCCCGATGATTTATAGACAACAATCTCAGACGTCGTTGTAGCAGCGGTGGATATAGTAGCCAAATCACGATAGCTTTACCTGTAAGCGCTGGCCAGAGGTATCACAAATACCGAACGCTGCAGTGCAATAAATTGCACGGATGGGTTTTAATTATTTCGGGGACTTAGGGAGTGTTTTGATTTTTAAGTTTTTAATGTTATAGTGCAAAAATGAAATATGCAACATACAACATAAAAAAACTGCCCACAAGAATAACCCACAAGGTGTCGGTCACAGCCGAAAATGCACCTTTTACAATTTGCCAAATTGCTATTTTTCAAAAAATTACTCTGTATCCCCCTTTGATTTTTGAAAAAATATCCCCCCTTAAAAAGGCTTTCTTTAACAAAGCATTTTAATAATTATTATTTATTTAAAGTTAAAAAAAATAATTTTAATTTATATAGTTTTTAAAACTTTAAAAAATAAATTAAAAATAAATTTTAATTTATAAAGTTTAAAAAACTATTAAAAAATAAATTAAAATTAAAAAATTTAACTAAAAATAATAATAATTAAAAAACGTTTGAAAAAAAAATTATACCTTGGGGGGGTCGGCGGGATTTGAACCCCCGACCTATAGGCTCCCTGAGCCTTACCGCACGGCTCACGACCACGTGAGCCAGCGGGCTGATCCGAGAGGATCAGTCAACCTCCTCCCTTTTCAACGCCCAAATGGTCCTCCTCCTCTGCAAATCGCCCGTCCGCGTCTGTTTCCCGTCTGCGTGACTGTTCCAGGAGATTCCTGTCTGCGTCTGTTCCCCCTCTGCTGCCTGCGTTCCCCGACGTTCTGGTTTTTTTTTTTCTTTTAAATTCGCGGGAGCGCTACGTCGGCCTCCTTCCGTCGGGGGGGGTGCAGATCGTCCGGAGATGCGGGGGGAGAGCATTTCGCGCTGCACCTACGAAAACGCGGGGGGGGGGGGGGGGTTTATAGGGGCAGGGAGAGCGAGAATTTTAAATTCCCGGGGGGGGCACCGGGGAATTTTAAATTCTCGACGCTTTTTTTTTTTATTTCCCGCTCAACGCGGGGGGGGAGTGGGGTGGAGTCCCTCCTCTCCTGTGTGCGTAGTCCGCATGGCATAGACTTCTGGGCCCGTGCATCTGTGTGCGGGTCTCGATGTGCATAGCTATATGCAGTCCATGTCGAGCGGACGTCTGGGCCCGTGCGTCTGCGCGCGGGTCCCGACGTGCACAGCTCTACACAGTCCGCATCGAGCGGACATCCTCCTCGCCCGTGCCGTTCACGCGGATAGCCGGGTTGGTGCCTCCTACGCATCCATGGACAGGGGGCGCGACGTGCAGCGGACTTCCTCTGCGCGGGGGTTGCGCCTCCTGCGCAGACCTCCCTGTGCGTTCCAGCGGACGAGCAGGAAAAAACTTAAAAAAAAAAAATTCGCACAACTTCGAACAAACTCGTGTTCAGAAAAAAAACACGCAGATCAAAATTGTCGTCCGCCTCCACCTTCTCCCTCTACGCCACTGGCTCTGATACCATGTATAAAATGCGAACTGATTGTATTATTGAACATCTCATTAAATAGTACAGCAGTAGTCCTTAAGATAGTGCTGGAGGTTTCAGTAGTTGTAACAAGTTGCTAACATAGCTAACATAGTTACAACAGCACTAACTAAGTACGCTAATAACAGCATTAACTAAGTACGCTAACAAGGCTGAAGCACTCCCTGTTCATGCAAAACTAGACCATAACATTTTCAACTGGCCATGTGAAAATAGTGGGATGGAAATCTCGATATGTTTGGAATATTGGCACGTTTTGGTTTGTTGGGTTCCTCTAGAGGAGCTAGATTTTATGAAAAATCAATCCCCCATATATAAAATTTATGCTATTGGGAGCTGAACCAATGTCATATACTACTCCTATGGCTAAATGTCTGTCATGTGGGTGACTAAAATCCTTAGCATTATGAATGGTGAGCATTTTTACGATGATGTCTTGGACCACATATTCACCAATACCAATATTAGTGAGGTGGACCTTTAATTGAGGTTATGTGGAAGGACCATGATTGGATAATGGCTCAAAAAATGGTGGAGGTGAAGACATCTCACAATCTATCAACTTGACTTGTGAAAAACTGGCTAATTGAGATGGGTTAGGTTTTTGAATGGATGAGGATGATGTGGAAGGTAAATTTGTGGATTGAATTTGACCACATGTACATGTAGTCAATGATTAAGATGATGGGGAATGGGTGATAAGGTGTTCTTCATAAATGGGGACTTTTGATGAATAAATGGATGGCATTGTAGATGGATTGACTAACGATGATAGGAAAACATGGGTGGAAGGAAGCATGGATTCATAAGGATTTGAAATAAAATTGTAATACTTTAACGATTCAACATTTGCTGGTATGCAATGTACTTGTACCTCATGAAAATATTTCAAGGATTAATGTATAATGGAAGGGACACATATCATTTCCCTCATCCAAGGTCTTTCAAGGAGTACATTGTATGCCATGGATCCTTCTGGGATGTGGAACATAGTGTGCAACATTTTGACCCTTATTTCAATGGGTAAAATGACAATGTCAACTATGGAACACAAAGCATCATTGAATGATTTGAGGGTGAAGGATAACTTGATGATATGAAATGGAGGAATATTCAAATGATGAATGAAAAATGTGATGATGATATTTATGGAGGAGCCATTATCAATTGGAACTCTTTTAAATGGCTTCTTGTCAATTAGAGCCATAATGTGCAATAGAGGATCTACTAATTCCGATGATATTGGCTTAATATCAAAGTCATAAAATGTAATGAAAGACTCCATGCATGTTTTAATTATTCCTATAAAAGTATTGAATGTATTAGGATCTTCATATTGTAATTCAATGGATTTCAGAATGTCCATTAATACCTCATGATGTGGGGGGGATTATTGAATTAACTCATAAATTAAAATTTTGGTAGAATCCATATTTAGACTCGTGGTTAACTGGATACTTAGTGAGATGACTAGTCATGGTGGATGATTTATGGCTGGAATGGGTGGATTTAATTGACTATGAATTTGGATTGGTGATGAAGGATTAGGGGAAATTTGGATGGGGGTGATGTGGGATGTTGTGACACACTTGCTTAAGGTTGTTGCCTTGTATTTTGTTGATTGTTTCATTGACCTCTAGTGACCACATGTATGGCCCCTACAAATCCTTGGTATTGTTGTACATGATTAACTTAATTAGGAGGATTTTTGATATTAGCTCCTCCCATATATTGTTGCACCTCCTCATGGTGAGGAAGTGGTGTTTGAAAAATTCCAAGGTTTTGGTTCTATTGAGCAAGGGGGTTGTAAATCTTGATGGCCCCCAAGTCAATTAGATCTTGAACAATATCTTTTAAAATATGGAAATTATTAATATCATGCCCATTTTACCTATGGTAAGGATAAAATAAATATTTTTGATAATGTTTTCCATGTTTAGCGATATCATCTAATCTGATTTTGGTCAAAGCAAGTTTGTTTGTGTCATACAACCTTCAAAAAAGGGAAGTCTATGACTCATCCAAGGGGGTATATTGGTGATTCTATTAGACATACTATCATCAAAGATGGTTTTCTATAGTTTGTACTATATTTTGCATGGCTTGAGTTACCGAGGGTACCGCATGATAAGCAATTTATTGTAGTGGTTTTTGCATTGATTATTATTGAGCCATTACTAACTGGCTTATGACCACTTGATTAACATTATTAGGTTGACTGGATGGAGTGGCCTATATTTATTTTTATTGGCCAAAATAGTTAATTTTATATTGACCCCTATTTTTCCATTCCTTTTTCATAGGTTTAAGTATGTCCTCTAGGATTTGTATTTTCTCGATGACACTAGTCTATGCTAGATATTCTTCAAATGAAAAATAAGTCTTTAATTGAAGCATCCAAGAGATAGGTTTTAAACAACTCTTAGTAAATATTTTGACAAGCTCTTCCATTGGTAGGGTGAATGGAAACTTGGTAAGGACAACCCTCCAATGATTTCCAAAATTGTATATAGATTTATCGTCATGTTTTCTTAAAGCATAGACAACAGACAATGATACTTTCTAAAATTTAGGATAAAATGCTCAAATAATTCATCAACAAATTGTTCAAAAGTATAAATACTATGACTAGGAAATTGGTTGTACCACTCTATGGTATCTTCTCCTAATGTTTGAGTAATTATTCTAAGCATGAGAGCATTGTCATTTTGGATTTTAAAACATGAGTGTACAAACGTGCTCACATGTTGTTTGGGATTCTCATTTTTCTTGAATTTTTCAAACTTGGGCATTGTGAAATCTATCAGATATGCCAGTGATGATACCAAAGGATGAATAGGTTGTTTGACTAGCTGACGTAAGGTTGGCTTCTGGTTTATCAAACCAGGATTATGTTGTATCAACTAATCTATCTGTTGTTTCATGGCCTTAATTTGAGGGTCTTATCCAAGAATGTGGAAACCCTAAATTATCTAATGTTTTTGTGGGGTGGAAAAATGTTATGGGAGAACCTAATGATGATGATATTTGTGATGATGACTAGGTGAATGTGATTGAAATTGATGAATGGAAGATTGATGTTGAAAATATGGAGAATTTTGGAATGGTGTCTATGCATGAGGGTTATGGTTTGGTTGACCAATGAGAATAGGATAGGTATTGGTCTAGCTTTGTGGAGGAACAGGGATAGAAACCACAGAAGACTATGGTTTCCATGATGGACCTTGGTTAATGAGGACTGTAGACATTAAAATCATGTAAATAAAATAATACTGCTAATGTACCACTCTTATCGACACCATATGGCCCCATTGGGAAACCCTCATGGTTTAATTAGGGGTACTAACCACTTTTGGGAAGGTTTACCCCACTTTTGGGAGGTTTTGGGCCATGTAGCCATGGATGTCCCACCCCAAAATGACCATAGTGTATGGTTGTCCAACCAAGGGAAATCCATAAAAAATCATCCCTAGGTGGGATGGCCATGGTCTAGCCCCCAAAAAAGTTAAGGGTGGGATAAATGGTAATCAATTTCTGCCATTTATCTTGCCCAATCACTCATGATATATTTGGGATACTTTCATGGCCATTAGGGACTACAAATTGGAGGTCCAAATGGGAAGCCTCTTTCACCCTATGCATGGCAAAGGCATTGAGAAGTGGTGGCACCTACCTTGCATGCCCAAATTTTCTCACTTGACACCTTTGCCCTCTTGGGATATAAATTGTAGTGTTTTCACTAAATTTTAGAGAGAGACTTTTGCAAGCATTTACCATGAAGTACTATCAATATTTCCTCTCATATTTGACCCTCGTAATTGCCCTTGGAAACTTCATCAATCGTAGGCATTTTCAAGGCATCCCCAAATATGCACATCCTTTTCAAAACCTACCAATTCCTTTGATTTAATTTACCAAATTTTATGATAACATCCCTAAGAGGATTCTAAACCAAATCCAAGTGGAATTGGTGGCAAAAACCACCCTATTTTGTGGCAGTCCCCACATGGGATGGTTAATATTCCCAATTGGAACTCTCAGGGATAGCCATGAATTGGCCCATAATTTTTATCCAATTTCAGTGTAGATCAATTTGATAGCATTATATTAGCATTATACTTAATTTTTGTAAAGTTTGGAGTAGTTTTGAATTGTTAATTAGGGTTTTTGTGATTATAGTCCTAATTGGCCCACCTAGGGATGACCATAGGTTCTTATCATAATATCACTTCAATTTCTACTTAGATCATTACAAAATCATATAATATACATCATGCTAGGTTTTCATGTAATTTGGAATAGTTTAGACCTATTGATTGCACTTTTTACATTCAATATTGCATGCATTTCATAGATTTTATCATCATACACATATGTTATTAACCCATTTTAATTTCTTGTGTGTAGGTATAGGTATTCTAATGCATGAGGAAGGAGCTAAGGAGTTTAATATAGATAAATCAAAGCAACGATAATGCAAGCCTGCTCTTCAATCATGAGTGCAAGAAGAACATTTAAAGTGCAACATAAGTTTGTGAAAGGATTGGATCCTTCAAGTATGTAAATTTAATTGTATGAATTTAGGAGCCCTTAAGGGGACATTTGGAACCTTTTATTTTGAAAATTAATAAATACAAAGAGAACCCCACTTTTTCTTAGCTTATTTTTCATTTACTTGCTTATTTTATCGTCTCTTTTGAATGCTTTATTAGAACATTATATGCATTTCAATTTCTATTGCTAGGTGCACTTTTTTTCTTCTCTACAATGGTGATCATGATGGGACCCTTGTCCCTTTTCAATTTTTTTTTTTTTTAACCTTGCTTTTGCACTTTGGATATTGTAGGTTCTGGTCATTCTGAGCTGAAACAACCCCTAAATTCCTAATTGAAACTCTTAGAGATGGCCACAAAAACCATCCCACCTAGGGATGGCCTTCAAATTTGTAGTCATCCCACCCATGTATGGCCACAAAATACAGTGTTTTCTACTCAAATTTCCAAAAATAGCAACTTCCTGGACTAACAAGGTAAGTACCTATACATTCAATTTATAGTAGGGTTGTTCATAAAAGGGTAAATTGGAGTTTTTCATGTCTTGATTAGTTGATTGAAAGATAGATTTACCTTTTCCTAAATTCCAAAGTAATGAACAGAAGAAAAATAGGAAAATGAACAATATTAGATATGCATTTGAATGGTTTGCCTACGTGTAACCTAAATAAGGGTTATATTTTCATATAGGCTAAATATTTTGTAGGTTCCTTATTCATGCATCTAATTTTGAAAATAAAATACTTATTTTGCATTTAGTGAAAATTCATTCAATGCTAATTTGTTTACTTTCATTAATTATAAAAGGAACCACACACACCACATCACTTTTAAATTTCAATGAGTTGGAATTCATCCCCAACCACTAATAGAGTCTAATGATGGTGGGTTTCATCTCCACCTATTGTCTCAAATACTACAAACCCTATTTTTGGCCAAAGATGGCTCCAAGAACTATATTAGCCATGGAAAATAGTACACACTCCTCTTAGGAGGGTGTATCATTGCCCGTGGTCAATATGGGTGAGGACTGGTAGGACTTGTTCTCCCTGATCGGGTATGGGCTTCATCTCTATAATTTGGTTGGTTCACATGATCAGAATTTTATTGTTGGCTATCGAGCTATGAGTATATAGGTGAAATCCTTTAAATATTTAAGAATTACATCAACAACATTCAAACATGTGAAAAGAGATTTCTTTACAAAACAACAAATTAAAAACACACTAAATAGTTTAGGAAAACGTATCAATATTTAAAAGAGATAAACATTTGTATTCCTATGTGTTTCTATTTTTGTGTGTTTGAATCATTAAAAATTTTAAAGGAGATAATTACGTAGGGATTTAGAAAAATTAGTCATGGTGTATACCCATAACCAATACCACTTAAGGGTTGATGTTGTGAGGATTAGTCAAGGAGACATAGATTGTCTCTGATTTAACCCTAAAGACATGGTTATACCTCCTTGGTGTCTTCCTACTATCCCAAGTCCTAGAGTGTTAGATAAGGAACCTATCATGCAAGGGACCCTATGTGGGGCACCCCTACAAGTCACAATCCTAATCAGGAAAATTATTTCCCAAGTATGGACACGTCAAAAACTTTATTTCAAGAAATTCAATCATGTAATGAGGCACCTACACATAGATAAATACCATTCATTCATGTGCCTACTCGATCTACCTTGCACGCTTGTGTGCAAGATCAAGACTATGCACCAAGGGTGGGGCTAAATGATCATATTATGCTCTCAAATTGCCGTAATAGATCTCCAAAGTACAAGTACCAAAATGAGTATGATACTCATCGCATGGGGAAAGATAATTTTGTCCCTACCTTCCTCATTGATGAGGGGAAGCATAAAGAAATTATTGAATATCTTTAGCTTAATCACTCCATGTAAACATGATGTGCCTCTACGCTAGTAGAATATCAAGAACATATGTTTAGGAGTGAGCCTCAAGTAAATGTTACTTCTCTCAATCGATGGAAATGTGTAGTATACCTCTCAAATCCTCTTAAATAGGATAGATATCAGGGTAATAATTCTAGGGCACATAGGCCTCACATAGTTGAGTAGATAAACCAACTAGTAAAAATATATGTTGATCATCAAGTTAAGTTTAATCAACTTCAGTTAGATAAATAATGCTTGGATCTCTTATATCATCAACATCATTTAGAAAGAGAAAGACTTGAAAAACATATTCAAGAGACCTTGTGCAATGGGGTTCCTACCCCAAGCATGCATAGACATGAGGCTCATTAGAGGTATCCCACTTTCCATCAAAATAGGTCTCCTAGGTCTAATCAAATATTATTCACCTTGACCTCCTAGGCTTGATCATAATTTACCTATTAAGCCTAACATAGATCACCTTCAGTAGGTGTTAGTTCCTCCTTGTTGCCCCATTCAAGAAACCCCTTATGGGGCTTAAGATGATTTGGAATAATATGAGTAATACCTAGAAGTACCTTTTGGAGGTATGGTTGATGACAATAAACCACCTCACCATATGCTTAACATTCCTTACCTCCCATAAATACAAAATAAAGAATAGGATATTAAAACCTCTAATGCATATCAAGCATTGGTTGAGTGCATGGAAACTATAGAGATTAAGATAGCTAGGTCTAGGCTTCAAGATACCACCTTGCACTAGTTTCACAATCAACCACTGCATCCATCTATACCTTTCACTCTATGCTCAAACCATTTTAAAATATCCAAATTGGATAGATTTAAGGGGGAGGAATATGCACAAGAGCATGTCACTAGGTTCAGTGCTTCAACATCCAGAAGAATGATGCCTTACTCCTAAGAATATTTTTGCTTACCCTCTTTGGTCCAGTATTTGAGTGGTATAATCAACTTCCAAGGCACAATGTCTATACCTTTGAACAATTTGTAGATGCGTTCTTGGAAAATTTTACCTTTAATACCAAGAGAAATGTGACCTTAACCAACCTCAGGGGGTTAAAAAAATATAAAGATGAATCTATCACAAACTAGGGTAATAGAGGGTGAACGCTTCTAGCTAAGCTTCCCTACCTATTGCCAATATCCAAGTTGACTTGAATATTTTCAAAGAGTTGTATAAAACCAATATTATTATTATTACAACTCTGGAAGTATCTGACTCTTGAAGATGCTCTAGCACAGGTTATAACAATAGAAGAAATTAAAATTCAAGAGGATGAGATCTCAAAACCTCAAAAGAATGAGTGGACTACGAATACAAATGTCAATCTAACACCATCAAAGTTGGTCGTAGTCAACCAAATTTCCATCAATTTCCTAAGGCCTATGAAAATAATGCCACCTCAAAATGAAAATTATTAGGCCCAACCTCCTCTTATGAGTTATAACAATAACACCCAAGATAATCAAAGGTAAATTTAGCAATGTCATCTTATGTGGTAGTATACATCCTTCGTTGAGTCAATGGACTCCTTATTCGATCATCTATGGACTGCCAAAGTTATTACTTTACTAGAAATATAGCCTATAGACCCGAGTACAGGCAAACAAAATCTTATGGGACATCTAGAAGACCTATTTGGTAGATATCATAAGTAGATTGGGCATGAATTGCCTACGTACTACGGTTTCGAAAACCTAGTGTAGGATATGATCAAGAGGAATGAACTTCAAGTGGATAATCCTCTTGCCAAAATAAATCAAAAAATTAATGTTTTTAAAGACTCATTACCCACTCATGAGGTACAAATAACTCCTACCAAACAAATAAATGAAGTCAAGGTGCCACCCCCTCAACAATAGTTCATTGGGATGGTTAGTATCATGACCATAAATAGATGCTACCTAAATCAAGTTGCACCACCTATAGCTTCAAGTGATATTCCATCAATATCATAGCCTACACCACCACCAGTGCAAAGCCTCCCATCTCGTCTAGTGGTGACATTAAAAATTAAGCTTGCTCAAAGATTACGAACAACATCGGCTAGACTTTCCATATACAAGATCATTCAACAATTTCCACCTCATAGAGAAGATTTTATGAATATTATTAATTCAATTGATTTGAAACCCCAGGAGTCTAACTCGTTTATCAATGTTGTGGGGCATGTGCATTAGTGTAAAGAACTAGTGATCATGTTTCATGAGCATGAACTCAAATCGATAGCAACTAATGTCATTGATCCTCCTCTACACATAATTGCATATGTGAATGGAACACCCTGTAAGAGATTTTTAATTGATACTAGTTCATCAAGTAACATAATCACCACTAGTGCTATGAAATATTTGTGACTTACAACATCCCATGTTTTTTTGTCTCCTTACACCCTCTGAGCATTCAATGATATGATATGCTCCATAGTCGGTACTATAGTCCTACCCATTCAGGTGGGATGCAAAACTATACCAATATTGTGTCATGTTTTTGAGGGTGCATGTTACGACCCTACTCCTAACATATTAATAGCTATTAATTATATTATTACTATTTAAGGACCGACATGTCCTTCACTATTCACACTTTGATAGATATATTTCGGCAAGAGAGATGTCTCAAAGGCATACAAATTTGTTATTATTCCATTGTGGGTATTCACCTTACATCAAACTACAATTTATACTTAAAAATACGATTCTTTTAATTATAATTTTGCATCTACTTGTATACCTACTAACACATTGGCCAAGTTCATACCATCTAGATCAGAGCCATTAATAAGCAGTTATTTTATCAAACAATTTTTTTTTGGACACCAAGCCTCAGTTTTTCCATATCCAGTGGACATCTGCATCAAAATATCATTGATCTTAACCACACAGGGTCTTCAATAATTGTTATCCACTATCCTCACCTTCCATTGCTTCAAACAATGTAGCAACTGCATTCGATGCAAATTACTCTATCGATGAACGCATCAATAATCTAGTGAAAGAATTTAAACTAGAGTATACAAGGATTAAAATGTGATAGACAAAGTTTTAAAGTGAAAAAGGTAGCAAAATTAGGTTATTCTCGGTAAGCAGCATCACATAGATTCATTTTTTTGATATTTTGTAAAATTCTGATGTGAATATTTAAAAACAAAAAATTAAACCTAAGGTTAATATTTCCTGATGACTATTTTTTGTTGGCTATTTTTTGGAATTGGGGAGGTTGTCAAAAGTTTTTAAAATCCAAAGAGAATTATCTCACATTGGTAGTGTGGGGTGGAAGCACTAAATTAAAAGGAAGAATGTACAAGGAGTTTTTGTGACTACCGTGCTTGACATCTTCATTGTGCTGCCTAGCCTTCACCTCCCTACTTGCTTGTCCCTATGACACTTGCATTGGTCGCCTCATCTATGTTTATTGGTCTTCAATTCCTAATCCCCTCAGTCACCTCACCCATGTTTCCTAACTGTAACTTCCCTACTCGCTTCATTCGCCTCCCCGTGCCACCTAGCCTTCACTTCCTTGCTTGTTGTGGTCACCTCACCTATACCACCTGGCTTTGACTACCTTGGTCGCATCACCCCATTCAACCTAGCCTTGTGCTACCTCATTTGTCATAAGTCCATCACCATACCACTTTCCAACATTGACCTAACCTATCGTGGAATGCCAATTTACAAAAATTAAAATTTGAAAATAAATTTTCCACCGTGGAGCACCAAATTAAAAAAATTAAAAGTTGAAAATAAAATTTTCTTTTTTGCAAAATTTTTGAAAATTTGTTTTCACATCAACATAAAAAAATTTTGAAATTTAGAAAAAAATAAAACAATCCAAAACTAATTCTTGCGACCAAAATACATCGTGTAAATCACAATCACACCCTAAATGGCCAATGTAAGGTGATCTCAAGATACAGTGAAGGAGATTGTGAGAGAAGTCTCAAAAGAAGTGGCAAGGGATATTGCAAAATAGGTCTCAAAAGAGGTTTCAAATGAAATGCAAGAAGTGATGCAAGGAATGGCATTTTGGAAGAATAATTTAGAGGATAAGATCACTTATAGAATAGTAGACCTAACTATGAGCATAAAAAAATCTAATACAAAGATATCCACTAAGTTGTATTCTACAACCCACTCCATGGACTTGGTACAACAAAATTTGATGTTAATGCATAGCGGACAACAAAAAACTACACCACTACAATAGACTTTAATAGGGGTACTGCATACATCAATCCTTCCTCGTACCACAAAGCTATATTTTCCAAAATTTTATGGAGGTGACCCCACAAATTGGATATATAGGGCAGATCAATATTTCATATTATATCAAATTTTGAAGATTTAGAAAGTCCGTATATCATCATTTGACTTGGAAAAAATTGCTACACAATGGTACCAATGGTATGAAAAACAAAATATCCTCCCACATGGACCGAATTCACAAATAACCTAATTTTGCAATTTGAACCTACCAAATTTGAAGACTTCATAGGATCCCTCACCAAAATTTTCCAAACATCAACCGAAAGGGAATACCAAGCATAATTCAAGAAGTTGGCAAACATTACATCAAGACTCGATGCATCATTCTTCCAAAGTTGCTTCATCAGTGGCCTAAAATAATACATTCGAATGGAAGTACAAATACAAAAACCTATTGATATGATGCATGCAATGGCATTAGCACAAATGATAGAAGAGAATAACAATAACCAATGTCAAATAAGAAGAGTTTCAACAAGAAAACCACCAAATACTTACACTAGCCAAAAAATTGAATAATGTCATGCCAATTAAATGAATTAACCAAGAAGAAATTAAATAAATATGAGAAAAGGGCCTTTTTTTCCATTGTGATGAAAAATTCACATCCAACCACAACTTCGTTTCATCAAAATTATATATTTTGGACACAATTGATTGCATCCCCAGAGAAGAGGATAACATCAAAGTTTAAGTAATAACTGATATTTTAAAAGAAAATTAAGAGGATAAAATAGAAATATCCTTTAATGCGCTCGTAGGATATTCGGCCCCATAAATAAGGTAAAAGGGTATTTTAAGAAATAAAACCCTATTATGCTCTTAGAATCTGGTAGCACTCACAATTTTATAGACCCTAGTTTGGCCAAACAAGCTAATTGTTTTATTGTATCCCTGTAATAACTTCGAAGTCATGATAGGAAATGGTGTAAAAATTACATGTAAAGGCAAATGTAGGAATATCAAACTCACTATGGGAGAGTATAACATGAAAGCAGACATGTATGTACTACCATTAGGAGTATGTGACATAATTTTGGGAGTACAATGGCTACAAATGCTCGATAAAATTCAATGGGACTTTGAAGAATTATCGATGTAATTTATACAAAACAACCAAACTTACACAATCCAAGGTTTAAAAATGGGTCCCACAAAAATTGTAAGTTCTCATAGAATGGAAAATATTATTCACAAAGGAGGAAGAGGAATGGTTGCCCAACTATTTTCCTTACAAACCACTAACGAAGAATGACTAGAGGCACCAAAATTACTAAAAATCCTAGAGAAACATGATAAATTATTTAACAAACCATAGGGATTGCCTCCACATTGAAGCCATGATAATGCCATTCAATTACTTCTAGGACACCAACCTCCATATATTAGACCTTACCAATATCCATATTTATAGAAGATAAAAATAGAAAAATTAGTTCAAGATCTACTAAGGGTAAGGGTCATTTGACCTAGTAGATGTCCCTACTCTTCTCCAGTCATACTAGCGAGAAAAAAATATGGATCATGGTGCCTATGTGTGGATTTTTGCACCCTCAACAAAATAATGATCAAAGACAAATTTCCTATTCCAATCATCGATGAAATACTCGATGAACTTAATGGAGCCGCATATTTTTCTAAACTCGATTTACGATTTGGCTACCACAAAATTAGAGTTAAGGAAAGTGATATACCCAAAATGGATTTTCACACTCACGAGGGACATTATAAATTTTTTGTGATGCCATTTGGTCTCACCAATGCTCTATCCACATTTCAAAGTCTTATGAACAAGGTATTTTTTCCTTTCCTTCAAAAAATTATTTTAGTTTTCTTTGACGATATTTTGATTTACAACAAGACATGGGAAGAGCACTTAAAAAATATAGATCAAGCACTCAAGATATTTGAGGAAAATCAATTATACACAAAGAGATCAAAATTTTCCTTTGGAAAGTAAGAAATTGAATACCTCAGACATATTGTCTCCAAGGAAGAAGTTAAAGTAGATCCTCATAAAATTAAAGATGTTGAAAATTGGCTGATCCTAAAAACACTAAAATGGTTGTGTGGGTTCTTAGGATTAACTGGATATTATCAAAACATTATCAAGGATTATGGAAAAATAGTGACACCCTTAATGACACTACTTAAGAATAATTCTTTCTTATGGTCTCCAAAAGCTAATGAAGCCTTCATGACCTTAAAAAATGCCATGTGTACCACCCCTGTCCTAGCCATACAATATTTTTCCCAACCAATTATTATTAAAAGTGAAGCTTCAGAATTAGGAATGGTAGTCGTGCTCATGCAAAATGAGAAACCCTTAGCCTTCACTAGTAAACAATTTTCAAAAAATAATTTAGCATGTTCCACTTTTAAAAAATTAATGTTAGCTATTATGCATACAATATAACATTGGAGACCATACCTTATTGGAAAACATTTCATTATCCACACCGACCACCATAGCATAAAATATTTGTTGGAACAACGGATAACCACCCTAGAACAACAAAAGTGGGTGACAAAACTATTAGGCTATGATTATGAAATCATATACAAAAAGGGGAAGATAACATAGCTATGGATGCACTTTCTAGAAAGTTCGAAGAAACTTCCCAATTACATGCTCTTTCTTGCCCTACTCCTAAATGGATCAAACAAGTTAAGTAAGAATGGTATATGGACCCTACCACACATACCATAATTCAACACCTCCAACAAAACCCCATGATAAAACCTCACTATTCTTGGCAAGATAACATACTCCGTTATAAAGAACATCTTGTCCCCTCACCCACATTCACTTATCGTACAAAGCTTCTACATGAGCTACACACTAAACCTATTGCAAGACACTCTGGATTCCTCAAAACCTACAAAAGAGTGACTAAATATTTTTATTGGATAGGTATGAAAAATGATATCAAGATATTCATCAATGAATGTGAAACATTCCAAAGAAATAAATGCGAAACAGTGGCAACACCAAGTCTTATTCAACCCCTCCCCATACCAACAAAAACATGGGTGGATATTTCAATGTATTTCATTCAAGGTCTTCCAAAATCATCAAGAAAAATAACCATCCTAGTGGTGGTTGATCATTTATCTAAATACGCCCATTTTTTCTAGTAGCTCACCCCTATACCGCTAGTACTATTACCCAAATTTTCCTTGATAATATCTTTAAGTTACATGGCATGCCTTGGACTATAGTTAGTGATCGTGATCCCACTTTCACTAGTAATTTTTTGGAAAGAATGTCAAAATCCAAGGTACTCAATTTTGATGAGATCTGCTTACCATCCCTAGACAGACGATAAAACTGAAGTTGTTTATAAATGCTTAGAAACTTATCTCTGATGTTTCATTTCCACAGAACCCCTCCACTGGGTTAAATAACTCCCACTAGCTGAATGGTGGTATAATACTACATATCACACAACCATTAAAATGACCCCTTTTGAAACACTATATGGCCAATCACCTCCATCCCTAACCTCTTATCTTCCAATAAATACAAAGGTGCCTGTTGTAGAGAGGCAGCTTGTTACTCAAGATAATATTATTCAAAATATAAAATAAAATTTCCACATTGCCCAACACTGCATGAAGCAATAGGTGGACCAACATCAAACCGAGCAATTTTTTTAGGAAGAGGATATGGTATTTCTTTGCCTTCAATCATATCGTTAAACTTATTTAAAAATAAAGGGGTCTCAAAAGCTAGCATCTAAATTTTATGGTCCTTATAAAGTTCTACGGTGTATTGGACTAGTCACATATAAGATTGAGTTACCTTAATCCTCCTAAATCCATCTAGTATAAGATTGGACTAGTTACATATAATATTGTCTTAAGCCTGTAATCAAAACTCACATAACTACTCAAACTCAACTTATAGATTTTATCGACAATGGGGCTCTCATGGTTGAACCAGAAGCTATCTTATATCGCCGCATGTGCCACCTTCGCAATCACACCATAACCTAACTATTGATTCAGTGAAAAGGTCTATCTTCATAATATGCTATGTGGGAAACCCTCCATCATATTCAACAACAATTTCTGCAATTTAAACTTTGAGGATAAAGTTTTTTTAAGGAGGGTGGCATGTTAGGACCCTACTCCTAACATATTAATAGATATTAATTATATTATTACTATTTAAGGACTGACATGTCCTTTCACTATTCACACCTTTTGATAGATATATTTATGCAATTAAAGAGATGTCTCAAAGGCATCCAGATTTATTATTTATTCATTGTGGGTATTCACCTTACATAAAACTATGATTCATAATTAAAAGGTGATTCTTTTCATTATAATTCTACATCTACTTGTATACCTACTAACACATTGGCTAGGGTCATACCAGTGCAATGACCTACAACATATTTCTAAGTAGACCTTGGATCAGGTACATGAAGTGTGTCCCCTATGTTGCTCACCATTGTGTAAAGTATACTTATGAAGGGTAGGTACACATTGTCTCTACAAACCTTTAGCCCTTTAAATACTACAACTTGGTGTAGAAAATCCCAGAGTTGACCTTACCATCGACTCATGTGGAATTCCAACTAAACACATATATTTGGGGTCCACTTCCATCATCATCACCTCCCATTACCTCATTACCATCTTCCTCCATACCATCATCATCATTGGTGACTTTAGAAACACCTTCATCATCATCAGATCCTTCGTAGAGAAACATGTCAAAGAGACCAATTGATGAAATTCCTCTCATAATTTTCACCATATCTAAAAAATCAATTCATATTCTAGCATGTAAGGAACCATCTTGTAAGGTACTCATTGAGTCATATCAAGCCTCGCTTCTATCTCCTCCACCTTCACCATCCTAGGTTACAATCCATATGGCTAGTACATGGTTAGGAGAATACCTAGTGAGGCACATCACAATAGTTTGAGCCATTGATATAGTATAAGATATAGGAAAACCTCATCTCCCCATAGGTAGCATCATACCTCTAGGTATACTGCCCAATAAAATAAATTTTATATATGGGGGTATTGAATTTGGAACATTTTCAGCTCCTTAGCAAGAAGAAGATGAGGAACCTTTCATTGAGGACATAAATTACAATTCAAATCTTGACTATGCATTATGACATATACATCACTGTCACTAGCATGGTTATGATCTAGGGTTATATGAACAAGTTACTCATGTTCCTTGTTAGCCACAATATCAATTACAATATGATAAATTTGATTTGGGGTACAACAAGTCAGTACTTTTAGATGTACTCATAGAGATTTTAGAATTCCTAGGTCTGAACTATAGGTATGAGCTTGCACACAATCTCTATGCTAATTTAAATCATGTCCACTCTTTAGGGGATTACTTTGTCATAAATATGATAGATCAAGGTCTCTCTTACGATTTCACCCAATCCCATGAAGTGGACAAGATTTTGCATACCTTACCATATGATAATGAGGAATAGGATCAAGCTCCTCCTCATGAATGGATAACAGATGATGAATCAGACTATGGTATAGCACCCATCAATTACCCACATTTAGATGAGTAACATGAGAAAGTCATCCCATTGGACAATGAAGAAAAAAATTAATCTACATATATTCCTAGTGCAACATCCTATTTGACAATATATTTTGCCACTCGAAGAGCAAGATCGTTATCTCCCACATCGGCCACCACTGATCATTCTACCATATTTATGAGTTTTGAGATAGCCTATTGTCTCTAGACCCAATGGAAAATCCATTGGAAATCATCCATCCATCAACATGATTTCCATAGATCTTATTGCACCATTGCATGATATAAATATCCCATCAAAGCCACTGCACCTCAACCTGGGGGTAATCAAATTTAATTTGGAATATTCTCTACCTATCAATTATCATCTAGCTTCCTCAACCACCATTGAATCATCTCCTACACAGTATTCAATACATATCTTGGGTAGGCTATCCAATATTGAGTTACAAGTAAGTCACCAACACAATGATTAACAATAGACATTGAATTAACTCACAAGCATCGAGTTACAGTTGAGTCATTCAAAACCTCAAACCCTATATTTTCAAGACCAACCATCTCCTATGCAATCCACTATAAAGTCTCAATAGAACCTAGGGTAGAGGCAACAATGCCATCAACCTTACACATTTACTTATTTCTTAGAACCCTTAGCAATTATCTTCAATCGATTGCATGAGGTACAATCAATCATGCTTCCTGAGATTCATCTATTGAAACCTAATAAGCGTATATCAAAGCCGTATAGGAAAACACATGATATGTTTACCATCGACAAAGGGTTCATGACATTCAAACATGTTACCCCTTTAGATAGTTAGTTCAAGATATGATCGAGAGACAAGAACGTCAAGTAAGAGTATTCCAAGAACCCTTGCATGCACATGAAGTAAACACAATGCATGCCTATCAAGTCAAACAACCTAATTATCTGCACATTAATCTACCTCTCCAAGAGTTTTTTGGAATTATCAGTGTTGTAATAGAGAAACAAAAATATCAAAATCGATCTATGTAACCTATGGCATCATCCAATGTTTCACCTTCACTCGTCTCATCTTAACGGGACATTGATACTACATAAAATTACACATCACAGTAGGGGGGTCAATTTCTACTACTCCCCCTAGCCAACATAATCACATTGCATCAAACATAATACACATTGTTGGTACACAAGTTATCACACCTTCCTCCTAAAATCACAAAGTAATCAAAGTTACAAAAAGCTCAAAAGGTATCTATAAGCCCTTTGGTCACCCTAAAATCCTCCAAAGGTGTCTACAACCCCTTTGGTCAACCTAAAACACTCCAAAGGTTTCTACGACCCCTTTGGTCACCCTAAAATTCTCCAAAGGTGTCTACGATCCCTTTTTTCATCCTAGAATGATCCAAAGGTATCTATGATCCCTTTGGTCACCTTATAATACTCTAAAGATTTTTATGACCCCTTTGGTCACCCTAAAATTATCCAAAGGTGTCTATGACCCCTTTGTTCATCCTAAAATTCTCCAAAGGTGTTTTCAATCCTTTTGGTCATCCTAAAATACTCCAAAGGTATCTACGATTCCTTTGGTCAACCTAAAACACTCCAAAGGTGTCTACGATCCCTTTGGTCACCCTAAAAGACTCCAAAGGTGTCTACAATCCCATTGGTCACCCTAAAATATACCAAAGGTGTCTACAATCCCTTTGGTCACCCTAAAACACTCCAAAGGTTTCCATCATCCCTTTGGTCATCCTAAAATGCTCCAAAGGTATCTATAAACCCTTTGGTCATCCTAAAATGCTCCAAAGGTGTCTACGAACCCTTTGTTCACCCTAAAATTCTCCAAAGGTTTCTACGATCCTTTTGGTCATCCTAAAATGCTCCAAATTTATCTATGACCCATTTGGTCACCCTAAAATGCTCCAAAGGTGTCTACGATCCCTTTGGTCAGCCTAAAATGCTCTAAAGGTGTCTGCAATCCCTTTGGTCACCATAAAATACTCCAAAGCAGTCTACAAAACCTTTGGTCACCCTAAAATGCTCCAAAGTGGTCTATGAACCCTTTGGTCACCCTAAAATTATTTAAAGGTATCTACAATCCCTTTGGTCACCCTAAAATACTCCAAAGTAGTCTACAAACCCTTTGGTCACCCTAAAATTCTCCAAAGGTGTCTACAATCCCTTTGGTCACCCCAAAATGCTCCAAAGGTGTCAACGATCCCTTTGGTCACCCCAAAATACTCCAAATGTGTCTATGATCCCTTTGGTCACCCTAAAATATTCCAAAGGTGTCTATGATCCCTTTGGTCATCCTAAAATGCTCCACAGGTGTCTATAATCTATTTGGTCACCCTAAAACACTCCAAAAGGTGTCTACAAACCCTTTGGTCACCCTAAAATGCTCCAAAGCGGTCTATGAACCCTTTGGTCACCCTAAAACACTCCAAAGGTGTCTACGAACCCTTTGGTCACCCTAAAATGCTCCAAAGTGGTCTATGATCTCTTTGGTCACCCTAAAATGCTCCAAAGCATTTTACGATCCCTTTGGTCACCCTAAAATGCTCCAAAGTGGTCTATGAACCCTTTGGTCACCCATGGTCTATGATATCTTTGGTCATCTTAAAATACTCCAAAGGTATTTATGAACCTCTCCAAGAGTTTTTTCCAGTAGCTCATCCCTATACCGCTAGTACTATTACCCAAATTTTCCTTGATAATATATTTGAGTTATATGGAATGCCTTTGACTATAGTTATTGATCGTGATCCCACTTTCACTAGTAATTTTTGGAAAGAATGTCAAAATCCAAGGTACTCAATTTTGATGAGCTCTGCTTACCATCCCTAGGCATACAACCAAAATTAAGTTGTTTATAAATTCTTAGAAACTTATCTCTGATGTTTTTTTTCCACAAAACCCCCCCACTGGGTTAAATAACTCCCACTAGCTGAATGGTGGTATAATACTACATATCACACAACCATTAAAATGACCCCTTTTGAAGCACTATATGGCCAATCACCTCCATCCCTAACCTCTTATCTTATAATAAATACAAAGGTACCTATTGTAGAGAGGGAGCTTGTTACTCAAGATAATATTATTCAAAATATAAAAGAAAATTTCCACATCGCCCAACACTGCATGGAGCAATAGGCGGACCAACATCGAACTGAGCAATTTTTTTAGGAAGAGGATATGGTATTTCTTTACCTTCGACCATATCGTCAAACTTATTTAAAAATCAAGGGGTCTCAAAAGTTAGCACCTAAATTTTATGGTACTTATAAAGTTCTACGGTGTATTGGACTAGTCACATATAAGATTGAGTTACCTGAATACTCCTAAATCCATCTGGTATAATATTGGACTAGTTACATAGAAGATTGTCTTAAGCCTGTAATCGACACTCACATAACTACTCAAACTCAACTTCTAGAGTTTATCGACCATGGGGCTCTCATGGTTGAACTAGAAGCTATCTTATATTGCCACATGCGCCACCTTCGCAATCACACCATAACCTAACTATTGATTCATTGGAAAGGTCTACCTTCAGAAGATGCTATGTGGGAGACCTTCCATCATATTCAACAATTTTTTTTGCAATTTAAACTTTGAGGATAAAGTTTTTTTTAATGAGGATGGCATTTTAGGACCCTACTCCTAACATATTAATAGCTATTAATTATATTATTACTATTTAAGGACCGACATGTCCTTTCACTATTCACACCTTTTGATAGATATATCTAGGCAATTAGAGAGATGTCTCTAAGGCATCCAGATTTGTTATTATTCTATTATGGGTATTCACCTTACATCAAACTGCGATTCATAATTAAAAGGTGTTTTTTTTATTATAATTGTACATCTACTTATATACCTACTAACACATTGGCTGGGGTCATACCAGTGCAATGGCCTACAACATATTTCTAGGTAGACCTTGGATCAGGGACATGAAGTGTGTCCCCTATGTTGCTCAACATTGTGTAAAGTATACTTATGAATGGTAGGTATACATTGTCTCTACAATCCTTGATCCCTTTAAATACTACAACTTGGTGTAGAAAATCCCAGAGTCAACCTTACCATCGACTCATGTGGAATTCCAACTAAACACATATATTTGGGGTCCACTTCCATCATCATCACCTCCCATTACCTCATTACCATCTTCCTCCATACCATCATCATCATTGGTGACTTTAGAAACACCTTCATCATCATCAGATCCTTCGTAGAGAAACATGTCAAAGAGACCAATTGATGAAATTACTCCCATAATTTTCACCATATCTAAAAAAGAGATTCATAGTCTAGCAGGCAAGGAACCATCTTGTAAGATACACATTGATTCATATCAAACCTCACTTCTATCTCCTCCACCTTCACCATCCCAGGTTACAATCCATATGGCTAGTACATGGTTAGGATAATACCTAGTTAGGCACATCACAATAGTTCGAGCTATTGAGATAGTATAAGATATGGGACAACCTCATCTCCCCATAGGTATCATCATGCCTCTAGGTATACGACCCAATAAAATAAATTTTATATATGGGGGTATTGAATTTGGAACATTGTCAGCTCCTTAGCAAGAAGAAGATGATGAACCTTTCTCTGAGGACATAAATTACATTTCAAATATTGACTATGCATTGTGATATCTACATCACTATCACTATCATGGTTATGATCTAGGGTTATATGAACAAGTTACTCATGTTCCTTGTTAGCCACAATATCAATTACCATATGATAAATTTGATTTGGGGTACAACAATTCAGTACTTTTAGATGTACTCATAGAGATTTTAGAATTCCTAGGTTTGATCTATAGGGATGAGCTTACACATGATCCCTATGCTAATTTAAATCATGTCCACTCTTTAGTGGATTACTTCCCCACAAATATGATATATCAAGGGCTCTCTTGCGATTTTACCCAATCTCATGAAGTGGGCAAGATTTTGCACACCTTACCATATGATAATGAGGAAGATGATCAAGCTCCTCCTCATGAATGGATAATAGATGATGAATCAAACTATTGTATAGCACCCATAAATTACCCAATTTTAGATGAGTAACACGAGAAGTTCATCCTATTGGACGATGAAGAAAAAATTTAATCTACATATATTCCTAGTACAACATCCTATTTGGCATTATATTTTGCCACTCGAAGAGCAAGACCGTTACCTCCCACATCAACCACCACTGGTCATTCTACCACATTTACGAGTTTTGAGATAGCCTATTGTCTTTAGACCCAATGGACCATCCATTGGAAATCATCCATCCATCAACATGATTTCCATAGATCTTATTGCACCATTACATGATATAAATAGCCCATCAAAGCCACTGCACCTCAACTTCGGGGTAATCAACTTTGATTGGGGAGATTCTCCACCTATCAATTACCATCTAGCTTCCTCAACCACCATCCAATCATCTCCTACACTATTTTCACAACATATCTTGGGTAGGCTAGCCAATATTGAGTTACAAGTAAGTCACCAACACAATGATTTACAATAGATCTTGAATTGACTCACAAGCATCGAGTTACGGTTGAGTCATTCAAAACCTCAACCCCTATATTTTCAAGACCAACCATATTCTATGCAGTCCATTGTAAAGTCTCAACAGAACCTAGGGTAGATGCAACAATGCCATCAACCTTGCACATTTACTTATTTGTCAAAACCCTTAGCATCGATCTTCGATCGATTGCATGAGGTATAAGCAATCATGCTTCCTGAGATTCATCTATTGAAACCTAATAAGCATATATCAAAGCCGCATAGGAAAACACATAATGTGTTTACCATCGATAAAGGGTTCATGACATCTAGATATGTTACCCCTTTAGATATTTAGTTCAAGATATGATCGAGAGACAAGAATTTCAAGTAAGAGTATTCCAAGACCCCTTGCATGCACATGAAGTAAACATAATGCATGCCTATCAAGTCAAACAACCTAACTAGCTGCACTTTAATCTACCTCTCCAAGAGTTTTTTAGAATTATCAGTGTTGTAATAGAGAAACAAAAATATCAAAATAAATTTATGTAACCTATAGCATCATCCAATTTTTCACCTTCACTCATCTCATCTCAACAGGACATTGATACTACATAAAATTACACATCACAATAGGGGGGTCAATTTCTACTACTCCACCTAGCCAAGCTAATCACATTGCATCAAAAACAATGCACATTGTTGGTACACAAGGTATCGCACCTTCCTCCTAAAATCACAAAGTAATCAAAGTTACAAAAATCTCAAAAGGTATCTATAATCCCTTTGGTCACCCTAAAATCCTCCAAAGGTGTCTATGACCCCTTTGGTCAACCTAAAACACTCCAAAGGTGTCTACGACCCCTTTGGTCACCCTAAAATTCTCCAAAGGTTTCTACGATCCCTTTGGTCACCCTAAAATGATCCAAAGGTATCTATGATCCCTTTGGTCACCCTATAATACTCTAAAGATGTTTATGACCCCTTTTGGTCACCCTAAAATTCTCCAAAGGTGTCTACGACCCCTTTGGTCACCCTAAAATGCTCCAAAGGTGTTTGCAATCCCTTTGGTCATCCTAAAATACTCCAAAGGTATCTACGATTCCTTTGGTCACCCTAAAATACTCTAAAGGTGTCTACGATCCCTTTGGTCACCCTAAAATATGCCAAAGGTGTCTACAATCCCATTGGTCACCCTAAAATGCTCTAAAGGTGTCGATAATCCCTTTGGTCACCCTAAAATACTCCAAAGGTGTCCATCATCCCTTTGGTCACCCTAAAATGCTCCAAAGTTATCTATGAACCCTTTGGTCACCCTAAAAGGCTCCAAAGGTTTCTACGAACCCTTTGTTCACCCTAAAATTCTCCAAAGGTGTCTACGATCCCTTTGGTCATCCTAAAATTCTCCAAAGTTATCTATGACCCTTTTGGTCATCCTAAAACCCAAAGGTGTCTACGATCCCTTTGGTCAGCCTAAAATTTTCCAAAGGTGTCTACAATCCCTTTGGTGATCGTAAAATGCTCCAAAGCAGTCTACAAATCCTTTGGTCACCTTAAAATGCTCCAAAGTGGTCTATGAACCCTTTGGTCACCCTAAAATGCTTTAAAGGTATCTACAATCCCTTTGGTCACCCTAAAACACTCCAAAGTGGTCTATGAACCCTTTGGTCACCCTAAAATTCTCCAAAGGTGTCGACAATCCCTTTGGTCACCCCAAAATTCTCCAAAGGTATCAACGATCCCTTTGGTCACCCCAAAATACTCCAAATGTGTCTACGATCCCTTTGGTCACCCTAAAATATTCCAAAGGTGTCTATGATCCCTTTGGTCATCCTAAAATGCTTCAAAGGTGTCTACAATCCCTTTGGTCACCCTAAAACACTCCAAAAGGTGTCTACAAACCCTTTGGTCACCCTAAAATGCTCCAAAGTGGTCTATGAACCCTTTGGTCACCCTAAAAAACTCCAAAGGTGTCTAAAAACCCTTTGGTCACCCTAAAATTCTCCAAAGTGGTCTATGATCTCTTTGGTTACCCTAAATGCTCCAAAGTAGTTTACGATCCCTTTGTTCACTCTAAAATGCTCCAAAGCGGTCTATGAACCCTTTGTTCACCCTAAAATGCTCCAAAATGGTCTACGATCTCTTTGGTCATCTTAAAATACTCCAAAGGTATCTATGAACCCTTTGGTCACCCAAAAGGCCCCAAAGATATCTATAAAATCTTTGGTCACCCCAAAAATGCCAAAAATATCTATAAACTCTTTGGTCACCCAAAAATTCCCAATGGCATCCATTAAGCCCATTGGTAAAATGTATATCCATATATGTATCAAAATCTAAAAACATCATTAAAATATCAAAAACACAAAAATATCACATTGCATTGCATTTCATATAGTTGCATCATACTATCATTGGCATTAGGTATACTCCTCATGGAATTTTGCATTCTAGAGTTGATCATACATGTCTAGCACCAGGTATGTACACTAGGTATCCTTCAAATATCACATTTTTTAAAAGTCATTATTAACACCTCTTTACATTATAATTATCATTTTCATCCATATTTCATACTACGTGTCTATTTCCCTTCACTTAGCCATTTTTCATAAGGCATATTTAGGGTTTTCAATCATTCAGTCATATCTAGTTTTCTTTTTAGATTTTGTAGAAAGCTAGCTTGATTTTTAGAAGGTAGAGTCTTGCTTTGATTGTACCTTGTATATGTCATAATCCTAAACACATTTTCACATTAATAAATGCAATTTTTGCACAATAAAATAGGAAACCTACAAAGTGGTCCATGTTATCCTAAGTAAAAATTTTTACCTCCCTCATCCCCCTGTGTGAATGGTTCAAAAATGCTGAGAACCGACAAAAGGACAAGCTCCTCTCTACCCAAAATAGTAAAAATCCCTTGCTTCACACAAAATTGGGGCAAGTATCAAAAATAGAAAAATAAATAGTTGTTGTTACCACTTAATAATACTAAAAATAGAAGGTGGTTTTCAACATTAGCAAGAGCAAAGAGTAAAATAAACAGTGGTTCTCACCACTACCAAAATCCCTTGCTCACCAAAACAAAAATGAGCAAATTCCTAGATCAATTCAAAGATAAAAGAAAATAAGGGAGTACTAAACTTAAATCCCTAGAATTCTCAGCATTTGAAAACCATAAGGTGATCCTCATTATAGGTTGGTTGGTATCAATCCTGTCTAGTAATGGTGGTATCCTTATGCATGATGATATGTCTGTCACACTAGCAACCTTCTTTTGTACATACCAATGTATGCATGCGGATGAGCTGGATTTTGGTAGCCTGTATTGCCTAGTGGTCTAATACAACTATGTACAAAACTTAGGATCATGATACTTGTAGGGTTATCTTTAGTATAGATGGGTTTCATCAATACTATTTGGTACTGGGGTAACTTTATGTGCTATCATAGCAATGAATTCACATGCACACATAGGGATATTGAATATCTTGGTCATCCTAGCATATTTATATCTTACAAAAAATCCTTGCATAGTTACTATACAACTTTTGACTATATCACTAGAGTGTTTGAGTCTCATGAAAATCTCAAGGAAATTATATAACATCATATTATTTAGTCCATTACATATCATCTTATCACATGTTTGTCAGTTTACATTTTCACAATCCATTACATATTTGGATGATAACATTTAAAATGAATAGATAAATTTTGTACAATCTATGGTGCCTGCATCTATTGTGTCAACTAGTATTCATAATTCATCATACATTTTAATAAATCATTCATTTTATTATGCATACACACAAGTATATATCATCAACATCATAGTACAATACATGCATCTATGATAAGAATTCATAAAAGCATCAGTAACCCAAATATAAGCATTACATACATATAAAAAAGCAATAATGCAAATGGCCAAACGTCCCACCCTAGGACATCCAAAAACTATGCAGTCACCCTAGGATGGCCAACAAAAATAATCCCACAAAAAAAACTAAAAAATACCAAGAAAAGGGCCCAAAAGCCACCAAAAATAGGTGAAAATTGATTAATTTCACAAAGGATCAAGATTACACAATTTTTTTATGGATTAATTTGAATTTTTTTTACCTTAATTCCTAATAAGGCCACTATGGTTGGACTGCTCCATGGGAAAAAGGTATTCAATTCTATTCTACCTTGAAATATCAACACAATAATCAAAATATTCACAAAATTGATACATCTTACAATGGGTAAAACTGATGGTTATCTCAATCAAGTCATATGGGTCAAGTGACTGATTGCTTTTATCACTTTTCATACCATCAACTCATTTCTTGAGGGGTATTCATAATAACGAATTCATAATAAAAATCAACACTTAAACACTCAAAAGTACAACTTGCATACATTCAAAAGAATCATTGCCAAAGATAAATTTTCAAGCCTACATTGGGTTAAATAATTCAAAAAATTTAACAAAATAAAGTCGGTATATTTGAAGCCTTGGGACACATATCCCAATATAGGTAAAATAAGGAATCAAGACCAAGTACACCCTAAGCCCCTATGACTACCATTGTAGAGTGGCTGAAAGGTATAACAAAATCAATCCTTCAATTATGTCAAAAGTAAGGATTCCAAGAATGTATGCTCTTTCCATAATGGAGGCATCTAAATTTTATTAGGTTAATTAATAACCTTAATCATTTAACAATTTAGTCATCTATTTTTTATTTGTGCTCTGTTTCACATAATGCATCTCAAAAAGAGGTTTCTGTAGATACTAAAATTATATAAATCGGATAAGACTACCAAGGTGCCACTCTTATAGATACCATATGGCCCCATTGGGCAAATATGAGGGGTTAATTAGGACTCCTAACCACTTTTGGAAGGTTTTTGTCCATGTAGCCATGGTCGTCCCAACCTAGGACGACCACAATTCATGGTCATCCTACCTAGGGACAACCACAAGCAGCCATCCCTGGGTGGGACGACCATGGTCCAGGATCCCTAAAAAGTTAAGGGTGAGATAAATAAAAATAAATTTTTGTCATTTATCCTATCCAATAACTCATGATAGATTGGGATACTGTTATGGCCATTAGGGACTACAAATTGGAGGTCCAATGGGAAGCCTCTTCCACCCTATGGATAGCAAAGGCATTAACAAGTGGAAACACCTACCTTGCATTCTCAAAATTACCCCCTTTGCCCCCTTTGCCCTCTTGGGCCATAAATTGGAGTGTTTTCACTCAAATTCAAAGAGAAACTTTTGCAAGCATTTATTACGAAGTGTTGCCAAGATTGTTAGAAATTTTGAGTAGTTATGTTGTCATTGATGTCAAGAGTCAGTGTTAGTGATATCAAAAGTCAGTGCAAGGAATTTATAAAATGAGGGTTAAAATATTTATGTTTTAAGCCCAAGATATTTGGTTTAAGGCTTCATATGATTGGTCAAAACATTGTCTAAATACCCTGAAGGAAGGAGATACCTAGGTACAAAGGAAATAATATTATAATATTTATTATTATAATATTAAAGTTCTTAAGACAAGGCCTAAAGTGAAGGAAGGAAATACCTAGGCCCAAAGGAAATAATATTA
This sequence comes from Wollemia nobilis, assembly GCA_028583015.1. Classification (NCBI taxonomy): domain Eukaryota; kingdom Viridiplantae; phylum Streptophyta; class Pinopsida; order Araucariales; family Araucariaceae; genus Wollemia; species Wollemia nobilis. The sequence continues at coordinate 167,915 of JAQPPZ010016930.1, forward strand.
TAATTATTATTTATTAAATATTAAGTTTTAAGATAGTTTTGGAATTTTTTGGGGGAAAATGAGCTTTGGCGATTTTTTTCTCTGATCTAGGGTTTCTTGATTTTTGAAAAATCTCTGGCTTTTGCTAAGCTTGCATAAGTATCTTTAGGGTATGGTGGATCTGAAGGTTCGATAGGTGCCCCAGGAGGGTCCAATGGGGACTTCTCCGGCTCCTTTTCCAGGAAGTACCAGCTCTTACGCTGATTTGTTTAAAGAAGATTCTCCTCCAAAGAACGCCGAAGCCCAAAAGATGGCTTCTAAAAAGCTCTTCACGGCTGCTGGGAATAGGTTTTCAACATGACACATGAATGGTTGTTTGCCATAGGTTGAATCCAGGCCAAAAATCACCATTGACCCCAGCATGGTTGAAGAGTCAGTCATCTATAGAGCTAACCATGATTTAATCTGCAAGTTCATGGGTATTTGCCCTTCCCTAAGCTTTCTGCATTCTTGGATCCATCAGAACTGGGATCCCCACGATGAGTATTCATTGTGGTTTATTAGTAATGGTTATTTTATTGTCAGCTTCTCGGCTCTGGCTGATAGAAATAAGGCTTTCAAATCGGAGAAGAAAAACCATGGCCTGGCAGGGCTATTTGTTCAACCATAGAGAGTAGGATTTGATCCTCGTGTTGAACCTATTGATGTCCCAATTTGGATTCGGTTATATGCTCTTCCAATGGAATTCTGGGGTGAGCAAGTATTGGCAATGATTGGAAACTCGATTGGTAGACATCTGGGTGTTGTCAGAGACACTATTGAAGGGAGCATGGCGGTGTATGCTCGAATCTGTGTGGAGATGGATCTCAACCAGCCTTTGCCGATAGAGTTGGAAATTGAACTGGTAGGTCTCTCCTGGATTCAACAGTTGGACTATGAGGCCCTACCCTTTAGATGTAGGGTTTGCCATAAGCATGGACATTTGGCCCATTTCTGTCCTATCAATATGAATGCCAATATGGAGGCCCCTTTAGGAAGTCTAAACTTGCCTAAAGAGGATAATGCTGCACCTAATAAAGATCCTTTTAGCATCCGTCAGGGCCAGGAAGCTCAGAGAGAGGGTTTTGAATAGCCCAGAAGAAAAATAAGGACAAAGAAAAAGGAGGGAAAGGAGCAATCTCATCTCAGGCCTACCAATAGGTATAATATTTTTAAGTCATTGGTTGATGAAGAAGATCAATCTATAGAGGGCTTGGATGGTTTCAAGGAAACTTCTTTTGTTCGTGAGCAACTCCCCCTCTCATCTTCTCCCGTCATACAGCAGGTAGTTGATCCCTGTGAGGTATCACAGCCAGTGTGTTCTTGTGCCTTAGTAGTCCATAACTAGGAGTAGACCGTATCTCAGGATGTTCACATGGGGATAGCAGAGAAGAAAAGGGAAAGGCCATCTTTGGTGATAACCCAGGTAGAAAAAATATCAAAAAATACCAATTCTCAGGGAGCAGGTAGAAGGTCCAACAAGGAGCTGCTAGCAGCCTAGGGAGACAAATTGATCATGGGAGGATTGGTGAGGACAATTGAATCTTTGCTCCCAGGGTAACCCATGATTATACAATCTTGGAATGTGAGGGGTTTAAACAGCAGAACCCATCAATCTGCTGTTCAAATATTATTAGAGAATAGTAATACTGATTTTTTGCTTTTACAAGAGACTAAGATGTCTTTGGATCTTATGTCTAAAATAGTCAACATAATTTGGAGGGGTGCTGGTCATATGGATGTGGTTGCCCAAGGTGCCTCACGGGGGATTGTTACTCTGTGGAACTCTCTGGAATGGTCTGCAATAGAACACCTTGCCTAGAGGGGTGTTCTCACTTCTCTTTTTAGGAATAATGTCTTTGCGGAATTCGTTCTAATCACTAACTTTTATGGTTCTCAAAACCTAGAGGGTCAAAGGCGGTAGTGGAAGGCTGTGCATGACATGCGAGCATCAAGGGAAGATCTAGACTAGATTTGAGCAGGGGACTTCAATGCTAAATTATTTTCTAGAGACCAGGAAGGGAGAACACCTTTTTTGGATCCATGGGACTATTTCATGATTGCTTAAGTCTAGAATTTGCACTTAGTGGACATTAAATGCCCTGGCAATAACTTCACTTGGAATAATAAAATGCGGGAGCCACATAGTAGGAAGGTGAAGCTAGATCACTTTCTACTTTCAGAGGAGGCATTTGTAAAATGGAATACAATTTTCAAATTTTAGCAAGCCCTGTTTCTGATCACTGTCCTATTCTGTTGGAAGGCAGGACTAGGATGGGGCACCATCACAAACCTTTCATATTTGAGAATTTTTGGCTTTAGAAAAAAGACCTTCGAGAGAAAATCCCATAGTGGTGGGAAGAAGGCTGCCCAGCTTATGGGAGAGCAATGTTCAAAGTCCACAAACAACTTCAATATGTCAAAACTCAGTTGAAGTATTGGAGGCGTTCTCATAAAACTGACTTCCAGGCCCAAAGAGCTCCGTTGGTGGCCAGCTAGGATGCGGTCCAAAAATAGTTTAGAGAAGGAGTAATAACTGACCAGCTCAAAGTTGAGGATGATGCCTTGCATACAGCGGTTGAGGACATTAACAACCAGGAGGAGATCTATTGGAAACAGAGAGCAAGAACCACCTAGTTATTAGAAGGGGATAGAAATACAAAATTCTTTCATCGAACTGCTTGTGCTCGAAGATAGATAAATAAGATGGAGGTCCTTCAATATGAGAATGGACATTCCTTTGATACTCTTCCAGGTATACATTCTCATGCTATGGATTATTTTTCTAAGCTTTTTAAGGAAAGTGTGGTTCAAGATGTAGAGGCCCAAAATGAAGTTATTTATGTCATACCTACTATTATTTTAGAGGATGAAAATCTGGCCCTCCTCAAACCCATTGACAGGGATGAATTGAAAACTGTGGTCTTTGGTTGAGCACTGGTAAAACTCCTGGTCCAGATGGCTTCCAAATTGAGTTCTTTTAGGCTTTCTGGGACTACTTGGAGGAAGATGTAAGGGCTATTTTTGAAGAGTCCAGAGAAAATAAGAGAATGCTTAAAGCTATAAACCACACGTTCATTACCTTGATTCCAAAAGGGGAGGAGGGGGTTCATATTTCAGATTATAGGCCTATTGCCTTATGTAATGTGTTGTACAAAATAATCACAAAGGTAATGGCTGAGTGCCTGAAACCTCTTCTTCATAACATTATCTCCTCTGAGCAAGGGGGATTTGTTGAGGGATGGCAGATTCTGGATGGGGTGGTTGTGGCCCAGGAGGCAATCCATTCAATGCACACTTTTGGTAATAATGGGATGTTTATTAAATTGGACATGTCAAAGGCTTATGATAGGGTTGAATGGAGTTTACTGGCTAAAATGATGGTAGCCTTCGGCTTCTCTCAGGGCTGGATTGAGTGGATCATGAGCTGTGTCTCTTCCCCGACTTACTCAGTGCTTATCAAGGGCCTTCCTTCGCAACCTTTTGGAGCTTCTCGGGGTCTGCACCAGGGGGATCCTTGTTCCCCTTATGATTTTCTCATTCTGGCTGAAGGTCTTGGTAGACTTTTCTTGAGGAGAAGACAACAAGGCAGATTATTGGGTATTAGGGTGGGGGATGAAGTTTTATCGCACTTGCAGTTTGTGGATGACACTGGTTTGATGAGAGTGGCCAGCCTCGGGGAAGCAAGAACGATTAGGGAAACTCTTAATGTCTATCTCAGGGCTACTCAACAGGTCATTAATGACAAGAAATCCATAGTGGTCTTTTTTAATCTAGAGCAAAGGCTTCATAATATAATTTTAGAAATCCTGGGATTCTCTAGGACTTCTCTCCCTGTGGTTTACTTGGGGATCCCCTTGCACTTCAAGAAGCTGAAATTAGACACTTGGAGGAATTTTTTGGAGTGCATCAAGGACAAAATTAATCACTGGTCTCACAATTGGTTAAGTTATGGTGGCATATTAATGTTCTTACAGTCAGTCATTCAAGCCATGCCAATCTACAAATTCTCTATCCTAGCTGCCCCGCTTACAATATGGAAAGAGTTGGACAAGATGGCTAGAAAGTTCTTGTGGGAAGGAGCTAAGGGAAAGAGAAAGTGGGCCTTAGTGGGCTAGGATAAATTCACCCAGCCCAAGGCAAAAGGTGGGCTGGGTTTGAGAGGATCCAAGTTAAATAATCAAGCTTTGGCTAGGAAGTTGTACTGGAGGTGGATTTCCCAACCAACTTCCCTATTCAGCAGAATCCTAACTAGTAAATATTTGGGTCAGGTTCACCCCAATGAGGTGGGCCGTTTCCCTCTTGATGGTACTAGATCCTTAGTGTGGCAAGTTCTCAAGCTAGGATCTCAGATTATTAAATACCATTTGTTTTGGAAAGTGGGGAGAGGGGAGAAGGCTCGTTTTTGGACCGATTCATGGGATCAGTACCCGCCCATCATTGTTGAATTCCTCGAGTTAATTCCAATAAAATCTGCCATAGAAACCAAGGTTTGGGTCCAAATTGAAAGTTATTTCAACACTACTCAGCTGGGGGAGTATAAGTTTAAGAAGTTTAAGAGGTTGGAGGAGTGGCCAATTCCAATCCCCCCGGAGTTGGCACCCATCTTGACCAAAATCTTGACAAAAAGGTTTCTCACAAGGAGAGACGAGGAGGATGAATTAGCTTGGGGCTATGGGAACCTTGGTGTTTACACAGTAAACGACGGATATGACAAAATCCTCCCAGTGCCTCCCCCCCATTATTTTTTGATTAAGGATTGGAGAAAGATTTGGCACTCCAAGGGCTGGTCGAAAGTAAACTTTTTTGCCTGGTAGTTTATGCACAATGGTATTCTCACTTTTGACAATCTCATATGGAGAGGAATCATCGACCCTTCTCAATGTGTTTTATGCCACAAGAACGAGGAAACGACTGATCACTTGATGTTTGAGTGCCCTTTCACGTGTCAGCTTTGGAAGCAATGGTTCTCTCACTATAAAATCCAGGCTATTGGTGACATGAATCGGACTAATATTTGGGAAAGATGGAAGAGGGGAAAATTTAAATCTAAAGCTCTTCAAATTGGGTGGGAGCTCAGCTTATACTTCATTTGGTGGCAATTCTGGTTGGAGAGAAATGCAAGAATTTTTAGAGAAACCTTTTCCTCGCTAGATGGAGTTTGGCAAGTCATCTAGAGTAAAGTCACAAAAACTATTGTCGTCTACACTAATGAGGAAACTCAGGTTGGTTCTAGGCCAATGGAAGAGGGAGTTGAAAATCCAGAGGGACAGGACAGAGCTAGTTGGAAACCTCCCCCAGAAGGCTGGATTAAAATTAACACTGATGGTGCTGCAAAGGGCAATCTGGGTAGTGCCAGAATTGGCATGGTCTACCGAAATCATGAGGGATCAGTGCTCTATTGGGAACTGTAGGGCTTGTAAAGAGCCACAAATAATGAAGCAGAAGCCTTTGCTATCAAATTTGCTTCTATTTGGGTAGTTACTCAGGGCCACAGGAGGATAATTCTTGAATCTAATTCTCAAATTCTAGTTGGAGCTTTAGACTGCATGAGGAACTTTGCGTTGAAAGCTTGGAGGTTGAGGATTTTGGTATCTCAAATCAAGGACTTATGGAGGGAATTAGATGATGTGATTCCAGTTTATGTGAGCAGAGATTTAAACAAAGCGGCCAATTTCCTGGCTAATATGGGTGCTGAGAAAGAGGTAGGGGTGTAGATGCACAGTGACATGCCTATTGAAGATGAGGTGATTAGGCAGGGCCTTGAAATATTTTTGAGTCAATGATCAAAGAAAAAGCTAAGGGTGGTTTTTGTCATGATATCGTGACCTGTTCCACCATCACGGCCATTGGAGGTAAACTGTCACGATATCATGACATGTTGTGACATCACAGTTGCTGGAGGAAATTTGTCACGATATCGTGACATGTTGCACCGTCGCAAATGCTGGAGGAAAGTTTTCACGATATCATGACATGTTGCACCGTCACGGTCGTTGGAGGAAAGTTGTCGCGATATCGTGACATGTTGCGCCGTCATGGTCTTTGGAGAAAATTTGTCACGATTTCGTGACATGTTGCGCCGTCGTGACTACTGGAGAAAAGTTGTCACAATATCGTGACATGTTGTGCCATCGCGGCCGCTGTGGGAAAGTTGTCACGATATTGCGACATGTTGCGCCATTGCGACTGCTATGGGAAAGTTGTCGCGATATCACATGTTGCGTTGTCGCAACTGCTAGAGGAAAGTTTTCATGATATCGCAACATGTTGCTTCGTCGAGGTTGCTGGAGAAACGTTGTCGCGATATTGTGACATGTTGCGCCATCGTGGCCGCTGTGGGAAAGTTGTCGCGATATCGTGACATGTTGCGCCATCGCGGCCAAAGGAGGAAAGTTGTCATGATATCATGACATGTGCCATCATGGTTTCTGGAGGAAATTGGTCACGATATCATGACATGTTGCGCCATCACGGCCAAGGGAGGAAAGTTGTTGCGATATCGCGACATGTCACACCGTCACGGCCGTTGGAGGAAATTGGTCGCGATATCATGACATGTTGCGCCATCGTAGCCAGGGGTGGAAATTTGTCGTGATATCGCGACATGTTACACCGTCACGGTCACTGGAGGAATTTGGTTGCGATATCACGACATGTCGCTCCATCACGGACAAGGGAGGTTTGTTGTCGCGATTTCATGACATGTTGCAATTTCACGATAGGTTGACTTTTTGCGGTCAGAGGAGTCTTGTGTCGCGATATCGCGACTTGTAGATTTTTCGCGGCCAAAGGTGAAGTCGGTGTTTGCTGCTTGGTATTGGTTCAAGAGATTTGGCTCCTTTGCAATTCTTCCTCTTCTCTTGTAATCTTGTGCTTTCATTGCTCTCGGCTGGGATGTGTCTATTCCCTTTGTAACTGATCTTTGTTTTAATACAAGTTTTTTTCAATTTTTTCAAAAAAAAAATATTAAGTTTTAAAATAAAAACCTAAGGTTGCTTATAAATTAATTATAATATTCGTATTATAGTAAATTTATAATCCTAAGTAAGGGGTTGGCGTAAAACATTAAGTTTAAATATTTATTCCTATCGAAGTTCGAGCAAGGAAGGAGTATGGTATTTATACCATAATTTTTGAAGGTATAAGGAAACTCTTCGAATGCACATGAGTATATTGGATTAATTGGTTGATGCAAATTTGTGAGAGCAAGAGGACAAAAGCTTTTAATTTTTAAAATCAAATGAAAGAACCGAAAAGGATAAAGTGACAAGGTTTCATTCTCTTATCACCAACCAGGTGGTTGGGCTAGTGGCAAATCATGGTAGTATAATTCATTGGCGAATGGGAGGTTTCACATTCAATTCCTAGTAGCAATGAAGGAGAGAAATTTTTTTTTTCAATTGTTACCAAGAAGAATATAAAAAGCATAGTGGGCACTTTAAAGGTCTCAAGTGAGTGCTTATCTCATGCAATGGTTAGTCCGTGGCTAAGGCACTGGAGGTAGTGCAACGGGGGATCTAATCCCATGGAGGTAGCGCATAAAGGTATTTGTTTTGCATTAATAAATTTGCACCTTTGGTTCTAATTCGTATGGTATGCACTATTGTGGAGGTATAAGGTGTTAAAAATAATTTTTATTTTTTGCCATATTGAGGGTGTTGAATAATTTGAGTTGTGATTTAATAAGTGCATTGGAATATTTCTGAATGGTGGTTATAATTATTTTTAAAATGCATTTATGATAAATAGAGAGATATAAGGGAATAATTTTTATTATTCTATGAATTCAAATTCTAAATGAAGTTATAGTGAATTATTGGAGTCCTTGTTGATTATGTTTTGAGTGTGTTAAGAGGGAGTTAAAAGGTGTATGAGGTATTTTGATTATCTATATGTTTTGTTAAGCGTTTTGAAGGGTTTGATTATTTTAGAAACCTATAGAGTGGTTTGGAATTTATTTAGACACATTTTGAAAGGAATAGATTGTGAAGGTTTTGAAATAGATTGTTGGTATCTAACCTTTTGAGTGGCACAAGGAGAAATTATTGTGAATTTTTTTTTGAATACATATCACCATCAAATTAAAAAGGTATGGGCACATCATCCTTTGATTGAAGTGTTGTTGGATTAAATGTTGTGAAATATAAGGTGGAGTGAAAAATATTGTTTGATAAGCATTTTTGGAAATATTTAAGTGGGTTTTTATATGCATGATTGGTGAATGTTTAGAGAACATTTATGATAGAGATTGAGGATTATTTGAGTTAAGGTTTGAGACCCACATTATGCATATTATTTGAAAAAGTATGAAAACGAATTTTTAGGGTTTGTAAGAAAGTTGTGATTCATTAGTTGAATAATTGAATAAACTTTTGAATTTTGTTTTGAGTATGTTTGTGATTGATTAATTCTTGAGAGAACTTAAAGGTAGATTTGAGGTAAGTCTTGGTGAAGACTTGAGAGCAGATTGAGCAAGTTATTGAGAGAACTTGAGGGTATATTTGAGGTAATACTTGGTGAAGAATTGAGAGTAGATTAAGTAAGTTCTTAAGATGAATTGAGGGTATATTTGAGGTAATACTTGGTAAATACTTGAGAGCAGATTGAGCAAGTTCTTGAGAGGACTTGAATGCAGATTTGAAGCAAGTTTTTGTGAAGACTTGAGAGCAGAGTTGATTGATTAATTTATTCAAGATTTGTTTTAAGTATTTGGGTAAATCTAATTTGATTTGATTTGTGATTGGATGAAGATTCATGTTAAGGCTTGAGGATAGATTTGAGGACAAATTTTGGTGCATATTTGAGAGTAGATTTGTGCTAGATCAAGGATAGATTTTAGTGTATATTTGAGATAGATATTGAGCAAGTTTTAGAGTAGGCATTGGAGGTGACTGAGAAGAAGACATAAGTCTTCATTGGATAGAGATCTATTAGCTATGGCAGTGAGGATAGATGTCTTCTATGGAGAGAGATCCACAATTCAAAGCAATGGGGGGTAGAAGCCTTCTTGAATATCATCAACCAGAGCAGTGGAGAAATAGTTCTATTATGGATAGAGTTCCACAAATTAGAGCATAGGGTATTGATGTATCCTTTGGATAGAGGTCCATAAACATTGTAATAGGGAAGTGGTTCCAAAAATATTGGTTTTAAAAAATTTAGTAGAAATATTTTCTTCATGGATTAGCCCACATCGAGTGAACCATGTTAAATCATATCTCTCATGTATGTGATAATTTTTGCAATGTTTACTAATTTGATATTGTTAATGTTATTGATTGGATTAAAAAGTAAAATATTGTATCTTATACGGTTCACCCCCCTCTCAGTATAAGCGTATGTTCTTCAATTTGTATCATAGTGAGTTCCTTCATGAAAATCTTGATAGCTTTGAGGAAGATTCCACAAGAACATACATGACCTCAAAAAATAAATAAGAGGCTACAATTGACATAAAAGAATAATTCTTTGCTCCTCTCAAAAATTTAGAAAAGATAAGAAGGAATAATTCAAGTTTAAAGGATCAAATTCAAAAGGATGAAGAAACAAATATGGAATTTCTATAAAATTTCACATAACTCAAGGTAAAAGTGGAAGAGGAAAATAAAGTTGAATAGGATATGATAGAACAATTAAGGGTAATAGAGGTAAAATTTGAAATATTGGAATAAAAAATTATCTCTCTAAGGAATGAAGCTAAATGGACTAATTTATGGCAAGATATAAAGTTAGAGAAACAAAAAGAGGAGTCAAGCTCTCATAAAATAGAGAAATCAAACAAATATGAGATCATGACTCATACTAATACTTTGGCAAAAAAAGACAGCAGGAGAGAAGAAGATAAATAATATCCATGGATAAAATTAAATCACAAGCACAACTAAAGAAGAAGCACTCGACCATATTACTCAAGGCACTCCAATAGGTTACAAAATTTCTTCCATGTCTATTGTTTTTCATGTAACAAATATGGTCATAGATCTATACATTACAATGGTTATGTGAAAAATAATGTTGATAGAAATTTCAATTCTTTTGCACCTCTTATGAATGATAATATCATATGTTATAAATGCAATAATTTTGGGCACAAGGCTAAATGGTGCAAAATGGTATTTCTTGAGTCAAACAAAAAGAATACAACTCCAATATTTAGGAAGTTAATTCAATGTTAGTACAAACAACTCTTTACGTACAAGATAAGGGAAAACAATGGTTTCTTGATAGTGGATGTTTTAGTCATATGACATGTGACAAAAGTAAATTTCTTGCACTCAAATAATTTGATGGAGGATCAGTAAAATTTGGTGATAATGGTTCAGTAAAAATCTATGGGAAAGGGACTTTGAGTTTAGATTAGGGTTATGCATAAGGGGTTAGACCCAAAATGTACTTGTAAAAAAATAGTGAATCCTAATCGAAATCAAGGTGAATCCTAAGCAAATCAAATCAATCATCTTCACACCAAAATTTGGGGGTATTTGAAGCTCTAAAAATTAAGGTCATATTTGGGGTACATTTTGACCTATTAAATCACCTTATAACTTCATAAAAACACCACCATTATATTAGGCTTGAAAATAGCTTTCCAATGAGTACAAATATACCTATTTTTTGATATATTATGGCAAATTGACCTTAATAAAAAATTGGTCTCAAAAAATCTAGGTGAATGGGCCGACATTGAGGGTTCTCATATTCCCCAATTTTCAATTTTAGAAATCTTAATTTTCACCCAATTTACGAATATTCACCACTATGCATAACCCTAGTTTAGATAATGGAAAAAAAAAGATAGAGAATGTATTGTATGTCAGTGGATTGAGGCACAATATACTAAGTGTAATCCAAGTTTGTGATTACGGGAACATGGTTACATTTCATCCAAATAGGTGTGAGATCAAAAAGTCTAAAATTGGAAAACTTATTGTAAATGCAAATAGAACTACAAACAACCTCTACATGCTAAGTGATATTAAAGGAGAAAATTGTTTTATATCACAAGAAGATGAGAGTTGGTTGTGGCATAGAAGAATGGGTCATTTGAACTTTGACAACATAGTGAAAATAAGAAATAAGCAGGCTGTCAGAGACTTACCCAAGATAAATACACCACAAAATATAATCTATGCACAATGTCAGCATGGGAATCAAGCTAGAACAAGTTTCAAGTCAAAATATTTATGTCATCTAAGCCATTGAAACTAGTGCACATTGACCTATGTGGTCCTACAAGGAAAAATACTCTACAAGGAGAAAGTTACTTTATATTATTTATAGATGATTATTCCAAAATGATTTGGGTAACCTTCTTAAAATAAAATTTAGAATCTCTTGATAAGTTTAAAGCATTTAAATAATTAGTGGAAAATAAAATGGGTAGAAGGATTAAGGGTTTGAGATCAGATAGAGGAGGATAATTTACCTCAAATTAATTCATAGAATTTTGTGAACAACATGGGATCAAAATAGAATATTCAACAGTAAGAACTCCACAAAAAAATAGAGTAGTTGAAAGGAAAAATAAGACTATTAAGAATATGGCCAGAGCCATGTTAAACGAGTCTAAGATTTCATATGGTTTTTGGAAAGAGGTAGTACATACAACAGTGTATATCATCAATAGAGCTCAAATAAGAGTAAATCACCAGAAAACCCCATATGAGCTCTAGAAAGGGTAAGTTTGACTCAAGATGTGATGAGGCTATTTTTCTTGGCTATTCCACTAAGAGAAAAGCCTATAGATGCTATAAAAAAAAGACACATACTATCATAGATGGTATAAATGTGACATTTGATGATCAAATAGGATCAAGAGAACCAACTTGATAAATTGTGTATAAATAAGAAGAAAGTTTTCAAGAAGAGTTAGGTGAAGAATCATAAGAAGAAGAAGAAACACAAAGACTACTACCCAAAAATACATCCAGGTATGTACAAAAAAATCATCTAGGAGATCTAATCATTAGAAATATAAATGAGAGAAAAACAAGGATAAGGATCATAGGAACAAGTGAGCATGAAAATTTCTCTTTGCTATCTAAAATTGATCCTAAAGACTTCAATGAGGTAAGAGAGGATAAGTTTTGGATAAAGGCAATGGATGAGGAACTAGATCAAATAGAAAAAAGTGAGACTTGGGAACAATTTGAGTTGTGATTTAATAAGTGTATTGGAATATTTCTGAATGGTGGTTATAATTATTTTTAAAATGCATTTATGATAAATAGGGAGATATAAATGAATAATTTTTATTATTCTATGCATTCAGATTCTGAAGGAAGTTATACTGAATTATTTTGAAAATGAATTATTGGAGTCCTTGATGATTATGTTTTGAGTGTATTAAGAGGGAGTTAAAATGTGTATGAGGTATTTTTATTATTTGTACATTTTATTAAAATTTTTGAAGGGTTTGATTATTTGAGAAACCTAGAGAGTGGTTTGGAATTTATTTAGATACATTTTGAAAGGAATACCTTGTGAAGGTTTTGAAATAGATTGTTGGTATCTAACCTTTTGATTGACACAAGGAGAATTGATTGTGAAAAAAAATTTGAAGACATATCTCCATAAAATTAAAAAGGTATGGGCACATCATCCTTTGATTGAAGTTTTGTTGGAATAAATATTGTGAAATATAAGGTGGAGTGAAAAGGATTGTTTGATTAGCATTGTTGGAAATATTCAAGTGGGTTTTTATATGCATGATTGGTGAATTTTTAGAGAACATTTGGGATAGATATTGAGGATTATTTGAGTTAGGGTTTAAGAACCACATTATGCACATTTTTTGAAGAAGTATGAAAATAATTTTTTATGGTTTGTAAGCAAGTTGTAATTCATTGGTTGAATAACTGAATGAAACTTTTGAATGTTGGGTTGATTATTTTTGTGTAACCACCAGAAAGGGTCACACCCGATTGCGGCTCCTATTGTGATAAATGGTAAAGATATAACATGCATACAAGTAAACAAAATTGACAACAAATGAAAAAAGAAAGAAACACTTTATTCCATTATATTTGAAGTCAAAACCCAATTACAAGTACGTCCCTCTTAGGGATATTCATTTTGATACAATATTACAATAGGAGTGCTCAATTGTTTTCCCTCTTAAGGGTAGGTGTGATTTACAAATGCCTCTCAAAATGGCATGACCTACTTTAGGGTGGAGGTGCCCTCTTCTTCACAATGGGGAAGGAACTTGATGATTTTATCTCCTTTGAAACTGTTCCTTGTAGTCAAGGAATAACAAGAATGTCAAAAAGATAGGCAACCTCTCATGATGAGGCCCTTTTAGGTAATTTGCATGACATCATTAACATGCATAATCAAGAAATCATAAATAAAGCTTATAATCTATGTAAATTGAATCAAGATTAATGTAATAACGTAAATGAAAATAGTAGCTACACTATGCATGGATTAAATATGAAAATTGAAGCATAAACATGCATAAAGAAAGCATTTTAGTCCTAATTAAATCATAAGCATAAAATATAAATCTAACCTAGTTCTATGGTTAGACATCTTCTAAAATGCCCTTAAATCAACAAAAAAACTAATCTAACCTAATTATCCAGATAGGAATGGAAATAGGAAGGCAATTATACCTCTGCTGCAAACTATAACTCTAGTGCACAGTTTGCACTGTAAACCATGGCTGACAGCCATGGTTAGCACTCTGATAGGCTTACCCTCAATTCCAAGGGTAGTGGGCTTCACTTCTGATGCAAGAGCATCCAGTGGCAGCAGAGCAATCTTGCATCAACAAAAAAAAAAATAGTGTTTGCCTGGGTGTCATGATATCGCAACCGAAAAAGAGTCACGATATCGTGACATGTCGCATTTTCGTGACTCGACTAGGAGAGAGAAGGTGCAGGGCAAAAATGTCATGATTTTGTGACATGTCATGAAATCACGATCGTCACGAAACCATGACCATCGCAAAATTGTGACCAGGAGCAGCCAGGGCTTCGTATCGAGGAGAATGTCATGATTTCATGACATGTCGCGAAATCGCGACCAGGAGCAGCCAGGGCTTCGTTGTCATTGAGAATGTCATGATTTCATGACATGTCACAAAATCATGGCCATCACGAAATCATGACCAAGAGCAGCCGGAAGGAGGAGCCGTTGAGAATGTCATAATTTTGCGACATGTGAAATCATGCCCGTCACGAAATCGTGACGTAGGGCAGCCGAGAGAAGACATCATTGAGAATGTCGTGATTTCGTGAAATGTCACGAAATCATGATCGTCACGAAATCATGACCATCACAAAATTGTGACCAACAGCAGGAGGAATAAGGTGCCGAGGAGATTGTCATGATTTTGCGATGTGTCGTAAAATCACGATCGAAGCAAAAAAGCGGAGGCGTTCGAAGGAAGATGTCACAAAATCATGACATGTCACAATATCACGACCTAAAGGAGAGGAAGGAGGCAGAAAAGAAAGATGTCGCGATATTGTGACATGTCACGATATCATGACATGTGGCGATATAACGACCCGAAGGCGAGGAAGGTAGCGATGAAGGGAAATGTCACGATATCGCGACATGTCACGATATCGCAACCAAAAGGCAGAGAAGGAGCTAGAGACAGAAAAGTGTCACGATATAGCGACATTTCACATTTTTATGATGAAAGACATAGAAAGAGCCAAAGGCAAAAAAAAATGTCATGATATCGTGACATGTCATATTTTCATGTCGAAAGACGAGCCAAAGACAAAGAGTCAGAAAGGGAGATGTGTCGAATACCTAGACGACGAAGCAACACGGGGAGGCAAAATGAAAGGTTCTAGAAGAGGAAACGAAGGGCCACCAGCTGGAAATGGAGTGTCACCTAAGAACCTTTAAAAAGGAGAGCAAAGGCATGCACAGGAAGGCTGGAATGATAATATTTTTTTTATTTCCAGATTTGATAAATTCTGTAGAGTCGCAACTCTTTTGCGACTTATGTAAGGTTTGGTTGTGACTGTAATACTCTGTTGTAATAGTAATTATCTGCTGCATTTGAATAAAATAAACTATTTTTCTTCTCTATAATTTTGGCTCTCTATCAAGTGGTATCAGAGCAGGAAGTTCCTGAGTGTGCAAGTAGATCGCCGAAAGTGAGGCAGTTTGCACCAGGATCTGTGGAAGGACTTGTGAGAGGAGTATAGTAGAATGCCTCCAAAAAGAAATCATGGTCACAGGAGAAATGTGGTGCAGGATGAAGATTTCAGAGCGTTGCAAAGGCAAGTGCAAGCCCTATAGGAAGAATTGTGAAAAAAGGTCGAACCAAAGGGAGAAGACCAGAGTGACGATGAACCCTAGGAAACTGAGGGTCCATCAGATGATGAAGAAGCATTGTATCCTTTTGAAGCTAGATTGTTGAAAGCTCTAGCTCAAGCCGAGAAGAGACCGAAGTTTGATGTCTCTACATATTCTGGGAATCTCAACCCAAAAGAGTTGATTGACTGGATCAACGATATGGAGGAATACTTTGAGTATGAGGAGATTGTAGATCTTGATAGGATCAAATTTGTAAAAAAAAAATTGAAAGGCCATGCTAGTTTATGGTGGAAATGAGTACAACTCGAAAGAAATAAAAATGGAAAGGAGAAAATAACCAGATGGGACCGAATGGTGGAGAAACTAAAGAGACAATTTATTCCCGTAGATTACAAGTTGGACCTGTTGAGGAGGATGCAGAGTCTGAGGTAGTCAGGCAAGTCTGTCCAAGAATACATAGAAGAATTCTACAAGATCTCCATCAGAACTAGCCATTTAGGGGCTAATAAGGAGAAAGTAGCCAGATACATCAATGGGTTGAGAATGAACATTCAGGAAGAACTCAGCTTGATCAAAATAGCCACCATAGAAGATGCATACCAGTTGGCCTTGAAGGTAGAAGAGAAACTAAATAGAAGATTTGAAAGCAACCAGAGAGGAAGGGATCGTGGTGGAAGAACCGATGGAGAAAATTATCGAGACTAGAAGAAGACTGGTGAAACAAGCAAACCCTAGGAACAAAAAAAGGAGAATACCTACCGCCCGCGTGATCAGAACAATGGCTACCAAAGAGGAAGAGGTAGTCTTGGACGTGGGTATGAAAGATGGGTATTTCGAGGAACCTATTTCCAGTGTGGAGAAGAGGGACATCGGTCATCCGAGTGTCCTCAACACCAAGAAAGGACAGACAAGATACCTGAGGGTCATGCCAAAGCTGTTATGGTAGATGAAGGTGCAGAGTTAGAAAACTTTGAAGAAACAAAAGGAGGAGAAGTGTTGATGACGAGAAGGGCACTTTTGAATGGTGAGAAATAACTAGAACAAAGGAAGAGTCTGTTCTGCACAAGGTGAAAATGTGTAGGGAAGGTCTGCAATGTTATCATTGATAATGGTAGCATAGACAACTTAGTTTCAAAAGAGATGGTTACTAAGTTGAAATTGGGAAAGAGGAAGCACCCACATCCATATCGAATTGCATGGTTGTAGAAATACCATAGAGCACTTGTCAATGAACAGTGCTTGGTTGAATTTCACATTGGGTATTATCAAGATGAGGTCCTATGTGATGTTTTGCCGATGGATGCTTGCCATTTGTTGTTGGGAAGACCATGGCAATTTGACAGATGTGCAGTGCATGATGGGCATGCAAATACATACTCTCTAACGAAGGATGGAGTACATCACAAATTGAAGCCACTAAAGGAAGTGGATGAGAAAGTGTGCAGTAGTGCCAAAATCTTCCTGGTGAAGCGAAAACACTTTTTGGATGGTCTGAAGAGGGATTCAATGTGTTATGCATTAATCCCTACTATTAAGAAAGAACAGTACATAGATGTTCCAGTAGATTCCAAACACCTATTAGAAGAATTTCTAGACATCATATCAGATAATGTGCCTGAGGGTTTACCACCGATGAGGAAGATCAGTCACCATATTGATTTGGTACCTAGATCTAGTTTACCCAACAAGGCATCCCACAGAATGATGCCTATGGAAAGTGAGGAACTAAGCAGGCAAGTCCATGAGTTGTTGAAAATTTGACTGATTCGAGAAATCTTGAGTCCATGTGCGGTACCTGCAGTACTAGCACCAAAGAAGGATGGGGAGTGGAGGATGTTTACATATTCCCAAGCTATAAACAAGATCACCATAAAATACAGATTTCCATTACCAGGGATGGATGATATTATGGACTATTTGAGTGGAGCCAAGTACTTCACCAAGATTGACTTGAAAAGTGGCTACCATAAGATTCATATCAGAGAAGGAGATGAGTGGAAAATTGCTTTCAAAACCAGAGAAGGTTTGTATGAGTGGTTGGTCATGCCATTTGGGCTAACCAATGCACCAAGCACATTCATGCGGTTGATGAATGAAGTGTTGAAGGAGTTTTTAGGCAATTTTTTTATTGTCTATTTGGATGACATTTTGATATTCAGTAGAACCCTGAAAGAGCACCTGATGCATATTAGGAGGGTTGTTGGGAAGCTGAGGGAAGAACAGTTGTTGATCAACTTGAAAAAGTGCAATTTTGTGAAGAAGGAGTTGGTATACCTGGGATTTGTCATCTCAGTTGAAGGTCTGAAAATGGACCCAAAAAAGGTGAGGGCTATCATTGAATGGCCTACTCCAAGAAGCACTTTTGAAGTGAGATCATTTCATGGTCTAGCCAGTTTTTACAAGAAATTCATCAAAAAATTTAGCAGTATTTGTGCATCCCTTATAGAAAAAATGAGAGGGGATAGGAAATACTTTAAGTGGAACTTGGGAGCTAATAAGAGCTTTGATATGTTGAAGAAGAAGGTCACTGAGCAACCTGTTTTAGCACTTCCAGATTTTAATAAGGCATTTCAGGTAGACTGTGATGCCAGTGGTAGTGCCATTGGAGCTGTGCTGAGTCAAGAAGGTAAGCCTATTGCTTACATCAGTGAGAAACTCAATGATGCCAGGAAAAAGTATTTAGTGTATGATCAAGAGTTATACGCTATAGTTCAAGCCCTAAAGAAGTGGATACATTATTTGCTACCGAAAGAGTTTGTGCTATATACTGATCATCAGGCCTTACAGTATATAAATAGCCAGGGAAAACTGAACTAGAGGCACTTGAAGTGGGTTGAGTTTCTGCAGAGTTATTCCTTTGTGTTGAAGCACAGGAGTGGAAAGTCCAACAGAGTTGCAGATGCCTTGAGAAGAAGGCAGAGTTTGCTGACAAAAATGAAGGTGGAAGTGTTGGGATTTGATGAGTTGAAGGGTTTGTACCCTAAAGATCCTAATTTTGTAGAAGCCTGGAAAGCTTGCTTGGCACAAGTTACCTTGGACAAAACCAAGTGGTTGAATTTTCTGATCCAAGATGGAATGTTGTTTAGAGAAAACCAATTATGTATTCCAAGAAGTTCAATGAGGGAAAAACTAGTCAAAGAAAAACATAGTGGAGGATTGGCTGGGCACTTTGGTCAAGATAAGACCATTGCCCTTGTGAGTGAGAATTATTATTGGCCGCAACTGTAGCAAGATGTGAAAAAATTTGTGCAGAGCTATAGAGTCTGTCAGATGGCGAAAGGTATGAGACAGAACACCAGATTATATCAGCCATTACCTGTATCAGAGAAACCATGGGAAGATGTCAGCATGGATTTCGTTCTTGGTCTACCAAGGACACAAAGGGGAAATGATTCCATATTTGTAATAGTTGATAGGTTTTCAAAGATGGAACATTTTATCCCTTGTCAGAAAACTAATGATGCAGTTCATATTACAGGTTTATTTTTCAAAGAGGTGGTATGCCTGCATGGTCTACCGAAGAGTATCATTTTCAATAGAGATACCAAGTTTGTTGGGTATTTCTGGAGAACCCTGTGGAAGAAACTAAAGATAGATTTGAAATTCAGTTCAGCATACCACCCACAGACAGATGGGCAAACAAAGGTGGTAAACAGAAGTTTGGGTAACCTATTAAGGTGCTTGATAGGAGATAAGCCCAAAGGATGGGATCTGATTTTGCCGTAGGCAGAGTTTGCATATAACAATTCTGTCAATAGGAGTACCAACAAATCTTCATTTTAGATAATATATGGAAGCAGTCCAAGAAATGTTTTTGAGCTAAGGAAGCTGAATGCAGGGGAAAAGTGCAGTGCTGAGGCTGAGGATTTTGCAGAGCATCTGAAGAACCTACATGAAGAAGTGAAGAAGCATATTGCTAAAATGAATACGCAATATAAGATGAAATTAGACCAGAAGTGGTGGTTTAAGGAATTCAAAGTGGGAGATGAAGTGATGGTCAATCTGAGAAAAGAAAGATTTCCTAAAATGGAGGTAGTATTTTGAATATTTGTTCAAGTGGAAGGGCAGACCGGTAGAAGATGCAACTTGGTTGTCTAAAATGGAGGCTGACCGCCTGGGTCTCCCTATAACAGTTTAGAAGTGAGGATCACTTCTAAATCTATCTTGGATGTCTGATGCAGGAGCATCCGGTGGCAGCAGAGCAATCTTGCATCAACAATTTTTTTTTTAGTGTTTTCCTAGGTGTCGCGATATCACGACCGAAAAAGAGTCGCGATATCACATGTCATGTTTTTGTGACTCAACCAGGAGAGAGAAGGTGCAGGGTGAAAGTGTCATGATTTCATGACATGTCACAAAATTGCAACCGTTGTGAAATCATGACCAAGAGCAACCAGGGCTTCGTACCGGGGAGAATGTCACAATTTCATGACATGTCACAAAATCGTGACTGTCATAAAATCGTGACCAGGAGTAGCAAGGGTTTCATGCCATTGAGAATTTCATGATTTCGTGACATGTCATGAAATCATGACCATCATGAAATCATGACTAGGAGTAGCCAGAAGGAGGAGCCATTGAGAATGTCGCAATTTCATGACATGTCACGAAATCGTGACTATTGCAAAATTGCGATGTAGGGTAGCCGAGAGAAGACATCATTGAGAATGTCGTGATTTCACGACATGTCACGAAATCACGACCGTCATGAAATCACGACCAACAGTAGGAGGAAGAAGGTGTTGAGGAGATTGTCATGATTTTGCGATGTGTCACGAAATCACGATCGGAGCAGAAAAGCAGAGGCATTCGAAGGAAGATGTCATGAAATTGTGACATGTCACGATATCATGACCCGAATGCGAGGAAGGAGGCAGAAAAGAAATATGTCACGATATTGTGACATGTCATGATATCGTGACCCAAAGGCGAGGAAGGCAGTGATGAAGGTAAATGTCGTGATATCACGACCAAAAGGCAGAGAAGGATCCAGAGATAGAAAAGTGTCACAATATTGTGACCAAAAGGCAGAGAAGGATCCAGAGACAGAAAAGTGTCACGATATCATGACATGTCACATTTTCATGATGAAATACAAATAAAGAGACAAAGGCAAAAAAAATGTCATGATATCACGACATGTATTTTCGCATTGAAAGACAAGCCGAAGACGAAGAGTCGAAAATGGAGACGTGTCGAATACCTGGACGACGAAGCGACATGGGGAGGCAAAACGAAAGGTTCTGGAAGAGGAAATGAAGGGACACCAGCTGGAAATGGAGCATCACCTAAGAACATTTAAAAATGAGAGCAAATGCATGCACAGGAAGGTTGGAATGATAATATTTTTTTTTATTTTCCAGATTTGATAAATTCTATAGAGTCGTAACTCTTTTACGACTTATGTAAGGTTCAGCTGTGACTGTAATACTCTATTGTAACAGTAATTATCTGCTACATTTGAATAAAATAAACTATTTTTCTTCTCTATAATTTTGGCTCTCTATCAAATTCCTTGTCTAATTTATGTTCAAGGGTCATCTTCAATTTCCTTCTGACAGGTTTGGCAGTCAAATCACTATGATGGGCCTTCGTTTACCTAGATTTGCATTTCTTGGCTCTCCTAGACTCCTAGGGCATCCATAATGCAATTCATTATGAATATTGGTAAGTAGGTAGGGGATAAGTGTAATATCTCTCTCTCAGTATACTCAATTGATTGTACAATTTGATAGGGCTCCACTGCTCAAATATCCAATGCTCTCTCTTTGATGTATTTTGATAGTGCTTTGCTATCAAAATCCTCTATATCTTTGCCCTAATTCTAAGGGGTACTTATAGGACTACCCAAGGGCTAGGGGTGGCTTCATGGAGAAGACAAGATCAAGAAGGGGTGGTTAGGATAGTTGGAATGGAATGTTCCACCCTTTAACCACCTTCTTCTAGATCCAATGACCATTTTAATCGATTTGGCTTGGATTGAAGGCCAACTGAACTTTAGTTAAGACCGTAGGTCACAGCTACGGTCTATACTATAAAACCTAGGTCTCGGTCATGGTTCAGCTATAAACTATAGGTCTAGGCTATAGTTCAGATTTATTAGGCCAAGGAGCCAAAATTGAGTGGCTAGAACCACTACTCTATCTTGGAGTCTGTCCAAGATCTTCCATACGATCTTGTAGCATGTCCATATGAGTAGTCACCCTCGACATGACATGTTTTAGGTGTCTACAGATGCCCCTATTGATAGGAATTGTGATATTTAACAATGCTGAGAAAAAATAGACCTCCTAAAATGATGTCGAAGGTTCTATTATGATCATTAGTCAGATCAACATTAGATACACCAGGTCTAGCAAAAGGATGTGCATCCTGGAATCATTGCTTCCAACTCTTTGGAGGCTTAAACTTGAAAAGCTTGTACCCTTCTCATCTCATTCGGTGTGACTGTACATTCCATAGGTATATTCTGACCCATATATTTGAAAGGCGGATAACAACAAGCAAAATCATATTTGCTATTTTCCCCAAGCAAAGGGGTAAGCTTATGATAGTTATTTACAATGATTCGCAAGGACGAACACAATTTTGACAAGATCAAGAGATCTACGATCTTCAAGATATTTTGTTGATTTTGATTATGATTTGATATTATGACTACCCCCTCAAGTGATGATGTCGCTTGACCACAATGAATGATCTAAACATATTTAGATTTGAGCAAATTAATGCCTTGACTAGGCCTAGTTCAACTTTTGATTCTAACTGTTAATAGTATTTGCATGCTTCTATCCCATGGAGCAGTTGGGCTACAATAGTCATATTAGAGAATCGAATTGATACAAATCCAATCAGATTTGTGTAGAATCAAATTGTCGATGATTTGTTGAAAAGAGGTCATAGAAGAAATGGCATGCAATGCTTCGTTCCCATGGAGCAGTCCGGTCGTGAAGGCCTTCTTAGGGATTGAAAATAAGCATATCAGATCAACGATGATAATTTTTTCCCCAAATGTCCTTATGGTAATTTACTCATCTTGCCAGATTGCATGAATTGCCAGTCACTGCAACTGCCAAATGTATAGGGTAAATTACTGAATACGAGGCGCATTTGGTGTTTTAATTATTTGATTTTTTGTGAATGTTTTGAATTATACATTGAGTTTATTTGTTTTGCTGGGAGGTGTGTTGCTCCATGAAAGGATTATCATAGTGGTGACCTCAGTTGTACTTTATAATCTTAGCCAAATTTTTAATTTTGATTGGATCCCGATGATTGATTATCACCAAATTTCCAAATTAGCTTGATTTTATTGACCTTTGACCCAATGGGAGGTATTAATTGATATTTTTAGCCCTTCCCATGGTGGGATTGTCTAAAATTGTCTACCAGTTGTAAACCACGGATGGGGTTTGCGGTTCCCATTTGCAAAATTGGGAACCACGGCTAGGGCCTGCGGTCCGTGCTGAATATTAGAAGTCTATAAAATTCTAAATTTCAAATATATCTCATTATTCGTTGATAGTGACTTGCAACTGGAGCTCTGACAGTGATAGCTGACTAAAATGACCTGCAACCTAACACCTTACCTGCATACCAACTTACAACATGATGGCAGGGCACGGGTAAGCATATTCTAGCCACGAGGGATGAGGGGAGGGCAAGGTAACTCAAAAACCAAGACCTCGCATCCATTAATAGCAAAATGAACCCAATTAAGTAATCAGTAAATAAATCTCACTAAATTTTTTGAAATGAACCTCATCTTAGGCTAGGGTAGCTCAGATTTTTAATTTTTTGTATTTTTGGTCATTGTATCACACCCGGTCAGACTTCGATCAGAGACCGCAGGTACCAATTGCCATTACAAAACAGTTAACTGGGGACCACAGCTGCCATCTGTGATTATCATTCAAAATTCCAATGGTCAATTTTGATCGCATGCGGACCGCAGGGTTGACCCGTAGTTCGTCAACTTTAGGAAAACTTTGCAAAATTTTTATTTAATCTAAATTTTTAGAGGCAATTAATACCATTTAATGCATTTTTGACATTTCTAATTGACAAATTTGATTTTTAGGCCTACATGATGACATGTTTTTGTAATTTTATCAATTTTTTACTATTTTTGATGATTTTTAGATCAATTGTTAAATGTTTTTACTTGTTTAGTTAGATTTTTCCTTATATTATGCTATTTATTCTAGAGACTGACCTCTATAGTGTGAGAGCCTGACATTTTGAAGACGCTCTATGGACAGCTCGCTAGTGGTGAGCGAGAGTGGTTCAAAGTTGTCGACTTTGGCTACATTCTAGATTTACCCACCATTAGGGTAGATCAATCCTATCTGACTACATTGGCCTGACACTGGAATATGCGGACCAACACATTTCACCTACCTACAGGTGAAATTATAGTCACACTAGAGTATGTCTATAGGATCTTCAGGATCCCCATTGATGGCGATGTCATTGTATGCTTGACTTCTTGGGCTAAGGAGACCATATTCGATGCTATATTTAGTGCTCAGAGCGAGGAGGCTTAGGGTGCCATCGACCATGGAGGGGCCCATATCGACTACCGGTAGGGGAAGAATGTCTTATCCATGCGTGAGGCCATTTTCATGCACCTGGTGGTGTAATATGTGCTTCCATACTCCTCGAGCATGAGGATTACTTGGAACCTTCTAGCTATTATACATAGAGTAGTCCAAAGCTCTATCTGCCAAACACTACTCCTAGCTTGGGGGAGCACACTATTAGCTCAGATCTATTGATATCTATATTAGATTACTGAGCGTAGCCGTAAGGGCATCAGTTATCATCTACTTTTGCAGATTTAGGGCTGGCAACATATCAGAGTAGAGTGTCCTAGGGAGCTAACCCTACTCATTATATATATTGATGATGAGCATCAATTCTATCCTACCTGGTGGCCTTAGGATGAGGGTTACTATAGCAAGACTCATGCTAGTGATACCTAGCATTACATTACCTAATTTGCAACACTTGGGTCAGATGACATCAAGTGGTGACCCTACATGGATTGTACTAACTGGCTTGAGGTCGATGAGAGGCTTTGATAGGCTCATCATGATAGATGGCTACTCAGCCAGAATTTCGAGATCAAAGAGTTTTAACTTTTCTCTCGTGTCCTACAGTAGTTCAACATGGTGCAGGACATCCCAGAGATCCTATTCACTTACAGGAGCCTAGCTTTAGAGAGGGATCTACCATGGATCCAACCTCCATCTCTAGGTGATGCTCTAGATGACTTCTATGAGACTAGGATTGATATAGTAGTGACCACTCTAGAATACGATAGATGGTGGTCTCTATTCTATTGGTATGAAACAAGGCCTCTAGATCAAGGGCATAAGGTGCACCAGTGTAAACATGGTGGCTAGGGCACTGAGGTTATCACTAATGAGGCTCTCAAGATTGATCCCAAAAAGGAGGCTCTAGAGGAGGGTGAGGTCACTCTTGATAGTGTAGAGGGGTTAATCTTAGTATAGGTGGTTAACTTGTAGAGTCAACTCAGTTTATTTTAGATGTAGTAGAGGGAGCATGATACTACTATTGCTACTCTATAGGTGTAGCTGATAGAGAGAGATCATCGACTAACACAAATAAACTAGTAGATTGCTAGCCTGACCGCCTGGGCTGCTATAGTAGAGACTCAGGTTGGCGAGCTCACCCATGTTGGTGACTTGGTAGAGGCACAGAGGGATGCGGTCATAGTAGAGTGGGATATGCTTAGGGCATAGAGGGGGAGTCCTCCATCCTCTCAATTTATTATGGGGCCTCTTATGGCACCAAAAGTTGTATTACTAGGTGGTCGTGATCCTATGGCAGAGGTTCAACACCTATAGGTTTTACTTATGAGTGCCAATGAGAGGCACATATTCAGGGTTGCTCGGTTAGACCAACTAGTGGGATACTTTTAGATGCTGGGTGCAGAGGTTCCTAAGGATCCCTATGTTGTAGAGTCCCATTGGACTAGATCTTGAACTCTAATATAGTCCGTTTTTCACTCTAGCCATCACACCTATCGAAGTGAGAGGACACATAGGTCATCCAGTATGCATGGTAGCAGTAGTCATACCAGGACCAGGGAGGTAGGTAAGTCTATTATAGTGTCCAGTCATAGGTCCCAATGGATAGAGGTGCCCATATCTCAAGGGGAAGTTGGACAAGTTCTAGGCCTCTTTAGGCTAGGTGGTGCTCAGGGCTCATAGTAGGATCCACAATAGTCAGCAAGGTAGAAGGTAGAGTAGTCTCTTGAGCACACCACTAAGGGAGGAGGCGAGAGCTCTGGTATAGGATAAACAAATCAGAGCTAGAGCTCTATTATTATAGGACACATTTTTGATGTATCTCATTTTTGGTGTAAGGTCGAGGACCTACACATTTGTAGCCTATGGGAATTTTTGTACTTCCCATGTACTCTGAGACACATATTTATATGATATGATAATTATTATGGCTCATTTATTGTGTACTCATTTATTTTTAATTTTATGTTTATGTGATGCACATGGATGCAATGCTTACGTTATGTTGATGCTATATGATGTGATGTATGGATAACATGCACTAGATAGCTATTTGATTTATGATGATGATATGCAGTGATCTTAGATTCTTAGATGTGCTTTTTGATGGATACATATGGATGCGATGTTTTTCTCTTAACACATAATTGATATTGCTTTCTTTTTATGCATTAATGTATGTAATGCTTTATTTACATAATGCTAATCTAATGTAAATGAACCTATATGCTTTAATCACTTAAAAACATAAGTAATTAATGCAAATATGTTTATCAATCTAATGGATGATGCCACAGAATGTATAAAAATCATGAATGTAATTGAAAATACTTACGATAATAACGTAATCAATTAATCACTGATATATGAAATGCAATAGTATGCAATGTTTTATGATGCGAATGATATAATGTTCCATTCAATTTTCCTTTGCAATTTTGAAAAATGTGCACGATATAGTTAGTGGTCGTCTAAATATTATTGCTAATATTCATCCAGTATCTATCCTATATGTTGATTGTACTTTTTATAATCATGTATCATGGGTTTAATACTTTGCAAATTGATGATTTATATGGTTGTAATTTTTGAGACTTTGTTGCTATGGGAGGAATTTTGAGTTTTTCTATGAGACTCAAACACCCTAATAGACTTATCAAAAGTTGCATACTAACCACACTAGACTTCTGAGATAAAAGGATTTTTATAGGATAGACCCTAATTGTTCATTATCCTTGTGTGTGCAACTGATTATTTTAAGATAATACATGGGTGTTCCCCGATGTCAGGTGGGATTCTTTTAGACCATTTCTAAGCTAGGGGTTCCAAAAATGTCTTATCCAATATCAAGTTTAGATTTTAGTTGGACTAAGCCACTAAGCAATGCAAGACACCTGAAGCTAGCTCTTCCACATTCAAATATTGGTCTTGTTAATAATCGAGATGCTAATACGTCAAACATATCATCATGCGTAAGATACAGTAGTGCTAACAATTCTAGGGATTCAGGCTCATTCCTTTCTATCCTTCAATTTTTGGGGTACTTGCTCATATGTAGTGAAGCAAGGGACTCAATTCCATCTTATTTTTGGACTATCTTTTGATCTCAATTTGATCTCTCTTCGAACTAGATTTTGGATCTTTATTTGATCTCCACTCGAACTTTTGCTTTATGATATTCACTCGATATTCACTTTGAACTTTGATTTAAGCCTATTTTTTGATATTCACTTGATATTTACTTTTTGGCATTTACATTTGATAATATTCTTCAAAAACTTTCCTTTTGGGAGATTTACTTGGAAAAACCATTTTTGGTATATCAATTGAGAATATCAATCTTATGATATCAATATGGGATATCACTCTAGGGAGTCGATCTATGGTATCGATCTAGGGTATCAATCATGAGGATTGATATGGGATATATCTTTGGTATATGCTCATTTTATCATAAGTAAGGTATTTTTAAATAGGGAATTAAATTGTCCTTTTGACAGATGCCAACCTTTCCCATACCATCTGCATAGAGGGATAAGCAAGAATAACTTTTTTCGCTTGAGGATACCCGATATTGCTTCATGGATTTCATCTTCCCCTAGTCCTTGTTAGGATTGTTTAAATTTTTTTATTAGTGATACACTTCTGATATGCTAAGGGCTATAATAACTAGACCTCAATTACAAAAGCAAAGTGAGTTTTCTACCAACTCTTGATAATACTACTAGGTATGGCTGAGTGACTGGAAAACCCTAGTATATCTCCATAGCAACATTATAGGTTGTGTTGAAAAACACAATTACTCACGTGAATGATGGATCATGATAAATGTAGAGATGCATGATTTAAACACAAACGTGGCATCGTTTGTAAGACTGACAAACACAATGCCTCCTATTATGGAATGCAATAGTTGACAAATGCCTATATGCAATGCAATAATGCAGTGAATGCATGTGTAAATGCAAAATGAAAATGTAAAATTCAAATGCAAATGTAAATGTTTTTGGATTTTATTTATTTTACAATTTTTATGGGTTTTAAGCCTCATAATTGAACAAACGATGAGTACATACCTCTAAAGCATTTAGATTGACCAAGTGATTTTAAGAATCCTTGGAGCTTTTTGGATTGACCAAAGGGATTATGGGTACCTTTGGGGCATTTTGGGATGACCAAGCGATTTTGAGAATCCTTGGAGCCTTTGGGGTTGACCAAGCAATTTTTTAGAAACTCTTGGTGCCTTTTGCATTTGATCAAAGGGCTTACAGA
The DNA here is from genome assembly GCA_028583015.1 of Wollemia nobilis. Taxonomy (NCBI): domain Eukaryota; kingdom Viridiplantae; phylum Streptophyta; class Pinopsida; order Araucariales; family Araucariaceae; genus Wollemia; species Wollemia nobilis. The sequence continues at coordinate 196,048 of JAQPPZ010016930.1, forward strand.
TGCCTTTGGAGCTTTTTAGGATGATCGAGCAATTATAAGCAAATCCTTGAGGCTTTTAACTAACATGAACAAGTAGTTTTAGGAACCCTTGGAGCCTTTTTGGGATAATCGAGTGGTTTTAACCAAACCCTCAAAGATTTTGAGGTTGACCAAAGGGCTTACAAACGCCTTTGGAGATTTTTAGGATGACCAAGTGGTTTTGATAAAACCCTCAAATATTTGGAGGTTGACCAAAGGGCATACAAATGCCTTTGGATATTTTTACTTGACCAAGCCACTAATGAAAGTGTTTGGAGTTTTTTAGGATGACCGAGCAGTTTCAAGAAACTCTCAGAACATTTTACTATGCTCTTAAAGCATAAAACATCTTAATATGGATGATGTTGAGAGGTTCAGGCTCTTCAACACCCCCTAGAAATGTTAGGTGATAGGTACCTGGACCAATATTTTTAGATATGATGTAGGGTCCTAGCAAATTAGCCGTGAATTTGTCTCGCATGTCTGGTGGTAAATTAGAGTTCTGTTGGTTTTCTTTCAAGATAAGATCCCCAAATTCAAAGTCTCTCTGGTGGAATTTGATATTGTAATCTTGTTTTAGTCGCTCCTAATAAACATAGATATGCTCTAGGGCATTCACGTGATGTTCATCAAGTAGCATTATTTGATCCAGTTGATCTTGTCACATAGTGTCATCATTGATGAACTCTTTCAATGCGACGCACAACATTGAAATTTCTAATTCCAAAGGCATAATGTCCTTAGTGCCATTTACTAGTGAGAACAGTGTTGCCCCAGTGGGCGTTCGAATACTAGTCCTATAAGCCCAAAGTGCAAGGGGCAGGTGGATGTGCCAATCTTTGTGGTTTTCTTGTACCACCTTTTTCAAGATGGCTACCATTGTCTTATTTGAAGCTTTAGCCTTCCTATTTTATTGTAGATAGTATGGAGTCATAAAACTATGTTTGATTCTATATTTAGATGTCAAAGCTCTCATGGTTTTGTTCTTGAAAGACATTCCATTATTCGATAGTATTTTGTATGAAATCCCAAAACGACTTATGATATGCTCCAGTATAAACTCTGCTATACAAGCTTTGGTTGTCGTTGTTAAGGGTATTACTTCCACCCAATTTGTAAAATACTCAGTAGTTATGATTATGAATGTATATTGGCCCAATGACAAAGGAGAGATCTTACCTATAAGATCCAATACCCACTGAGAAAATGACCAAGCCGCTTGAATGGGTTGTAAGGACTGCGATGGAAAGTGTGTAAGATTAGCATGATGTTGGCATTTAACACATTTCTTGATACACACATTTCAATCCTTCTCCATAGTGGGCCAATAGTAACACATTCAAAGGATGCACTTGATGATGGCCATGCCACTGAAATGTCCATAGCACATACCGTCATGGGCTTGCAAAATTGTCGATGATGCCTCTTGGGGCTCTAAGCGATGGAGGAGAACTCCATTGTAACTTATTTGGTATAATATATCTCCTATTAAGACATATTTATCCACTTTATATTTAAATGTGTGCTTCACAGCATGCAAAAATCTCTCTGGGATTATTAAAAGTTTTAGGAAGTCTTTAATTTGCGACATCCAATTTTTATAAATCTTAGCCTTGACTACTAAGACGACTTGCTCCCCCTGTGTATTTACTTTTACAAATGCAGAATAAAAAAAAAACCTATGTTGAATGGTAGTACCACTCCCCATGGGACTATAAGAGGTTAATGACCCCTGGGGTGCCTTCCTAAAAAAGTCTTTAGCTCTATAGAACCATTCAACTTGTGGTTCTATACTGATCATGTTGACTGATTCTCTGTTATCATAGGCTACATGTTTTGCTACTAGATGAGAGAGCATATTGACATGGATGGTAGTGAAATTAGTAGATGGATTCTAAGGGATTAAATATCCAAAATAAGCCATGGTATCTGTAAACCTATTTGGTGATCGAGGGATTGCCTCAATGTCATACCATTCTAGTTTGGCCAAATATGTATCAACTAGATCTTTATAGACTTTCAGTATGGGATATCGACACTGAGAAAGCCCCTTGAATTGATTTAATATGAGAAAGGAATCACCAAAGATGTTCAATCTCTTAATATTCATGGTGATAGTTGTGTAGAGGCCCAGTAGTAGGGCTTTGTACTCAATGTTGTTGTTGGTGCATAGAAAATCCAACTTGGACAACAAGGGCATTGGAGCTCCTTACAGCATGAAGAACACTATTTCGATACCACCCCCTTATTTGCACTTTGAACCATCAAAGAATAGAGTCATATCAGCATTGTTCTCTGGTTCTTTGAGTTCTAGAGCTTCAGATACAATGAAGACTACATCATCTGAAAGATCAATTGTTAGAGGCCTATTGTTTGATAGTGGCAGCTCAGCTAATTTATATGCTATGACCTATCCCTTAATGGACTTATGACTTATGAATTCTAGATTTAATTCTATCAAAAGCATGATCCATTTTGCAGTATGCATATTGTGATAAGTTTTACTCATCATGTACTACAAAGGATTCTATTTGGATATAACATACATCGTATGACTTAACATATAGTGTCGTAATTTCTTTGCAGTGAACACTACTGCTAAACACAATTTTTCCACATATGCATACCCAAGCTCATAGCTCACCAAAGTTTGACTAATGTAATATATGGCCTACTCTTTACCTTACACATTATTTTGGGCCAACATGATTCCTAGTGCAAAATTAGTTACCGATATATAGTAGAAAAGACACCTCTGGCCTTCGTGGATCTAGCACTGGCAACGTCACCAAGTATTGCTTTATCTCATTGAAGGCTGCCTTGTAGTCCCCGTCCCAACTGAATGGGACACCCTTATGTAGCAGTCGATGGTTGACATTTATCCTATAGTTGGGTGATAAATCACTTTATTGAGGCTACTTTATCCTAAAGGCTCCTTAATTCCTTAATATTGGTGGGATGATGCATTTCCAAAGTGCTCTTGACCTTTGTTGGGTCTACTTCGATGCCTCTCTTGGAGACGATGAACCCTAGCAATTTTCCAAAAGTTACGTCAAATACATACTTCTTAGGATTCAGCCTGACATTGTGCCCTATCAAGAGATCTAAGACTTTTATTAAGACATCTGCATGCTCTTCTCATAGCAATGACTTGGCTAAAAAATCATCGATATAATCTTCAAGAATTTTGTGCATGTAGTCAAGAAAAATGTATGTCATGGCCCGCTGGTATGTGGCACCAATATTTTTGAGGCCAAATGTCATAACTTTATAGAAAAATGGTCCCCATAGCGTTATAAACATAGTTTTGTGCTGGTCTTCAGGTTTAATCTGAATTTGATTATAACCAAAAAAATCATCCATTAAGGAGAGCATTTTGTGACCTGTAGTTGCATCTACGAGAGCATCAATATTGGGCAATGGAAATGAATCTTTGGGTGTTACCTTATTTAGGTCTCTGAAATTCGTGCAAATACGAATTATTCCATCGAGTTTTCCCATGGGTACCATATTGGACACCCATTTTGGATAATCAATGGAAATCACAAATTCCACATCCAACAACTTTTGTAGCTCATCTTTTACCATTAAAGCTATAGTTGGGTGCATTTTCCTAAGCTTTTACTTGATCGACTTCTTCATCAAATCTAGAGAAAGGTTATGAGTAACCAATTTTGGGTCTATACCTGACATATCCTTATACGACCAAGCAAACAAATTTGGTCTCTCTTTTAGTAGAGGTATGAGGGTGGCCCGCTCATCTGGAGTGAGGCTCTCTCCAAATTTAACTTTCTTTGCACTGGTGGGATCATCACTGATATCCACCTCAAAGGTTTCTTATACTAACATATGCGATCCCTCCTCAAGTTTGTGAGGTGTAGGAATCAGATGAATGTCATCAGCCAAGTTGAGTGGTTCTGTGTTGGAAGTATTTTTGATAGGATAAACATCATATGCACAACCTGGTGCAAAATATAAAGGTTGTAATATTTCTTCATTTGGGAATAAATCCTTAGGCTCAATGGGTGAATCAACATAATCCTAGTCGATAGCATATTTTTTAAGATACAATGGTTTAGACGGATCTACTAGATTGCAAAGTGGAGTGGTCAAATCAATGGATACCATATTTGTAGAATGGACTTGATCTCCAAGATCGCACGGACTGACATCTACAAAATATATGTAGTCCTTATACCCATGATCTAGCTCTAATGGCACAAGCACAAAAGGGTCTTCCCTATGAGTACTATGAATAACTGGATCCTCCCTATGCACTAAATGCAAAATAGGATCATTTAGCTCATGAAACTACATGTAGGTCAGTGAAAGGGGATTAACCAACCGATGGATGTGATCCAGGTTTAACTGTCTTGCTCTCAAAAATGGACCAAAATGTAGCTACCTATAGACCTCATAGATGTCAATGGGTTTATGGAAATGATGCAAATAAGGAGGACCAAGGTAGGCCCTCTCTAACTCATCTTCTTTGTCAATGTCATAATGGAATCCTTAATTCACCCCCACTCCTATAGGATGTTCCTCTAAGTGAGGCCCCATAAATCTCACTTCTTGCATACTTTCGTCACTATCTAGAAAAATCAAATAATTATACCTCATGTACGATGCTACCAAGAAAACTATCTTGGTCCCTTTCCCTGGATGATCAACATTGGAAAGGATCTCTTCGTCATCTTGTACTGATTCCATAGGAAATAAATGATGCACATACAAATTTCTTACATAAGCGTATTTGACTTCATCCTCAAATTCATCATTTTTTGGGGAATCCTCATCTACATCATAACCTGGTCTGCTCATATCAAATGTGGACTCTGCTCCATATTTATTAAAAATATCTCCTAACTCAAGATCGCTTGCAGTAATAGGATTGCACCCCTACATGTCTGTGTCATCAACTATCTCACGGGTTTGGTTTCCTAGTTGATATTTGGGATTCATATCTGCCTTAGTCTACTCAAGGGGCCCTTCATGAGAGGTATTCCTCCAAAATTTGGAAGGATCTGGATGATATGGTTTAAAATACACATCGTCCACCATGTTGAGGTACAAATCATCTAGGGATGTTATGAACAAATCATCCTGCCCATGTATCTGTAACCCTACATCAAATCTATTAGTGACTAACTGATAATTAGGTTCCATAAGAGTCCTCCATCCTTTTTCAAAGAGACCAAGTCCGTATCCATGCCAATGATATAGCTCAAAAATATGCATGGAATACTCCAGATTAGAAAAATAGCAAAAATTTATCACAAAATATTCCTCGTCATCTTCATCCATGGGCTCTTGCATTGTAAGTTGATCTAGCCTCACATAGATGAAGTTGGTCTAGTTAGGTGGCTCTCCCATTCCTCTTTAGAAGGGTGTATCGATGTGCATGGTGTGTTGGGTGAGGATCGATAGGATCTGTGATCCATGATCGGGTGTGGGTTTCATCTCCACACTTTGGTGGGTTTACGTGATCGTTAATTTCATTTTCAGTTCTCAAGTTATGATTATACAGGTGAAAACCATTAAAATAAACAATTGTATCATCAATAAATCTAAAAATATGATGAGAATTAGTTTATGATACAACACACCTGAAATACACTGAAATAGTTTAGAGATCACAAAGAAACTTTAAAAGAGATAATCACCCTTGTTTTCTTTGTTTTATCTAAAATCTACATATGAGATAATGCACATTATGGTTAATACACGAAGAGGCTGATCTCGGTGCATAATCGAGATTGATATTTAAGCTCCATAAAACACACAAAACAACATGTTGAACTCTCAACCATAGGATCCTGCTGAATGACATTCAATGAGTATTAGAGGGGACAATTCAATGGACGAGGATTCTATCCAGAATACCCTAGTTAGAGGAGGTAATGCACACTCCTTGAGTGATAGAGCTGAGTATGGCTCAAGGTCCCCACCATCATATGATAGATAAGAAGAAAATTTACCCAATCAAGAAAAGGAAGAGAGGGTTGCACCAGAGCACAGAATTATGAAGATACCTAACCCTAGTGGACCTAGAAAGTTCACTATAGATTTGGCCACATTGGGAGTTAATTTTACACCCCCAAATAAACCATGGAGAACTAGACAATTGGATGGACTAGATCAAGTCCTAGGACAACTAGGTTATAAAGTCTCAACTACTCATTCTCACTTTTCCAGTTTGTGCAATGAGAGTACACACAGGAAAATAATTGAGCCAAGAGAGTGCTTGAAGTGCTCTCAAAGCATGCATGCTCCATCCATACAATAAGGCATAGATAATAGACTACTGCAAAATATGAATGCCACCCACATAGATAGGGGTAAGATTATTTTAGATAAGTCTATTAGGGCTTACACCAATAAAACCCCTAGAACTGATCTGAACCACCAGAGACCATACACTACCGATATTATAGATAAATCATAGAAATTGGTGTCAGAGTAGAGGCAACATATCTTCCAAGATCAATTAGAAGATGTGCACACATAGCATGAGCACCTTGAGAACAAGGATACTCAATGATAGAGGTTTTTAAGGCAACATCTATATGAGTAGCACATGCACAAGCAACACATCCTTGACGAAAAGGAGCATACAGAGAGAGAATATAGATTGGCTCATGTCAATATACCTCCTCAAAGTGAATACATGGAGCACCATCATAGATGAGCTACATCATAACCAAAATTACACCCTAAGCATACTGGAAATCATACTCATTACATGATCCAAAACACGTTACAACATCAAGCACTCAAATAACATGGGAATACACAATACAAATAGGTGGAAAGATATGACCAAGAATATCAATATCCTAATATATCCTTACTGGACATAGAGGATGAGCCTAGTCCACCACCTCGATCGAAGAAGAAGCTATCTCCAAAATTTTATCAAAGATATCTTATAGAAGAGGAGATTCTATATTTGCAAGCCTACAAAGCCTTAGCAGGAAAAGGTAAGAGCCATTGATATTTGAGAAACAAGGGATGGATTATCAAAATCCTACTTTGAAAAAAATACACAATGTAGATCTATACCCATCACTGCCTACTCTAGTGTATCCTGATCATTTCAAGATGCCAAAGCTGAATAAATTTCAAGGAGCTGAAGATGCACAAGAGCATGTAATGAGTTTTATGAATATGTACTTTTAAATACAAAGCGATGATGATTTTTTTCTAAGGACCTTCATCATGACCCTTTCAGGACCCACCCTAGAATGTTTCAACCAGTTAAAAAGGCACAACATAACCAGCTTTGAGCAGCTGATAAATATATTTCTTGAACACTTCTCCTTTAGTGTCAAGAAGAAAATAAATTTGTCCTATTTGGCCTCTTTAATGTAGTAGGATGATAAGTCAATCATGGACTATGGAAAGAGATGAAGAAATTTAATGGCCAAGTTGCCATTTTCCATTCTTATAGTAGAACTGACTTGGATGTTTACCAAGAGTTTTGCCAAATACATCTCGATATCAAACATTTTAGGAGGCCTTGGTGCAAGCCAAGGTTATTGAGGATATCAAGTTAGAGGAGGGTAACTTGAAACGCCAGACCAAAAAGGATTGGAACAATAAGAACACTAAAAATAAAAATCACCAAGCCAATCTAGCCCACATGAATCAAGTAGAGTTGAACCTCCAAAAAGGGGACAAGAGCCAAAAACAATAGAATTATCAGGCTCAACCTCCCCTATGCAATACAATCAATGCAATAATAAGAAATAGGGTAAAAACAAGGAAGAGCACCCTCCTTACAAATTTATACCATTGTTAGAGATAATGGCATCAATATTTCATTAATTATGTGAGGCTAAGGCTATCAAATTACCCAAGATTAAAATTCTTGATCCGAACCAACCTAGATCAAGAGGATTCAAAGAGGAGAAATATTATTCTTACCATAGGTAGAAAGGTCATGACATCGAAGGGTGTCATAGTTTTAAACATTTGGTTCAGAATATGATTAAAAAATATGAGCTACTCATTGACAACCCTCAGTCTCCACACAATAAAAACATGGGGATATTCAAAAATCCCTTACCCAACCATGAGCCTGCAAGGAACAATTTTGGCCAAGTAAATTAAGTGCAGATCGATCTACCTACTCAAGATTTCATTGGTATGGTGAATGTTACCACTAGGAAATGTAGGTATGAGTGACTAGATCCACCTCCAACTCCAATAAATATTCAAGCTATGCTCCCACAAACTCTAGCTCAAAATAATATACCAAGCCCACCAACTGGATTGGTGGTGACCATCAGGAATATGCTTGTCCAAAGATTGTAGATAGCTTCAGTGAAGCTATTAATATATGAATTGATACAACAGTATCTTAAGCATAGGGAGATGCTAATGGATATTTTGAGGTCCATTGAAGTTAAGTTCCAAGACCTGAAAGCATTTACCTATTTCATGGGACATGTGCAATAGTGCATAGAGCCTATGATCCAGTTTCATGATCATGATATTAAATTAGTCTCTACTGACATAGTAGACCCACCACTTCATATAAGTGTGTGTGTTAATCACACACCTTTCAAGCAAGGATTGATCGAAACATGGTATTCGATAAATATTATTACAACCAAGGCATTGGTACACTTGAAATTGCTAAAATCACATATTGTGCCTTCAACCTTTACTTTATGAGCATTCAATGATGCATTATGCTCGACGGTCGGTACTATAGTCCTGCCTATTTAGGTCAAACTAAAAACCATCCCTGTGATGTTTCATGTACTAGAATATGCAATGCAATATAACATCCTCCTAGGGAGGCCTTGGAATAGAGATATGCATTGTGTTCCCTCAATTTTACATCAATGTATCAAGTATATACATGAGGGGCAAGTGCACGTGGTTCCTTCTGATGAGGAGCCATTTAAATATGTGAACCAAGTAGATTTTCCTAGAGATTTCATTCTCCCTTCAACACACCTGGATATAGATCCAACATCACCCATCAAACATCCAAAAGGTAATATAAAGGAAGTGTGTGCTAGATCTTCAACGTTGATACCACAACCATCTAAGTAGACAAAGGCTGCTTTAACAAAACCTATGACGTCGATGATGCTTAGGAATGACAAGAAGCTTAAGGTAGTAATGGGTGAGAAAGAGCCAAAATAAGCATCCAAGGTAGCAATTATCGAGGTTTCTAGTCCCATGGAAGAAGAGGACACTCATAACAAATTTGAGGAGGTACCTCAGCCTACCTCACTGTTGCATAACTTTATTATTATGATCATAAACCATTCACCAATATGCAAAAATATCAAATCATTTATCCATAATACATTATACACAATAACAATCCACAAATGAGAGAGAGATAGATAATACCCTTAAGGTAGGGAAACACCAATAATAATCCTTAAGTAAGGAATAACTCCACAAGATATCCCAAGATGAGAGGCCACTTTGTGGGCACAACGATTACATAAGATTCTTCTTCAATGATATGAATCATTACAATGACAAATATCTCTTCTTTATATATCCATATTCTTATTCTACTTTGGAGAGCCTACTACTAATATTATATTATATTATAATATAATATAATATTATAATACAATCAATTTTGGGTTATGTGTGGCCCATGCCAACCCTTATACAATATAATAATATATCCCCAAATATCTATTCCTAGGTACCCTACCTAATAGTATGATTTGCTAAGCAATGTTAGCAATAGGTACCAATCTTGATCATCCATCCATCCAAATGAAACCCGATGATGTTGGTACACCATTTTTTTACTTGAGTATCCAAATATGCTTTGTTGGCTCCACGCTTCTGCTACTATATTTGGATAACTTGAATTATGGTTCCACTTGTTCCTTGATGCTTATGAACCATGCTAAAAACCATGATCACTATGCTTTCTTTGCCAAACACTATCATAGTTGGTGCCCTTATGATTCCATGTAGAACCATAATATTGTTGCCTTGAACCATACCTCCAATATTGTTTTTGCTCATGGTGGTGTGTATGGCGATATGATGCAACCTTTACTTGATGTACTATCTTCTTTGACTTTTCAACCTTTGGCTACATTGATTTAATTTCTTCTACACCTTGTTCTTTCATTTTCTCTTTGTTTGGTGTGTCCTTGTGCTCTTCTATCAAACATTCCTTGGACTTTGTTACTGTTATTTCCACTGAATTAGTTATTGCTACTTCTTCCATGGACTCTATTTCTACTATTGCCTTCTTGGATTCTGTTTCATGTTCTTCAATTTGTTCTTCTACAACCACTTCTTGATTTTCCTTGTATCCTTGCTCCTTAAACTAAGAAATATCCTGCAATGTTATCTTATTTTTCCTGTACCATAACTTCATAAACTTCTTTTGCACATTAATGTTAATAGTACCCAAAGAGTCTAAAAAAGGATAACCAAGAACAATATCCTCCTCATCCATCTCAATAGCATAGAAATCTGAATGTAAAACATATTTATCCATGGTGATCTTCAAATATTCAAAAATCTAAACATGCTCACCCTCTAGCTGTATGTCCTTAATTTTTTTTGCTTGAACTTGCAACTTCTTAGCCAAAGCAATATTAATAAAATTATATCTGCTACCAGGGTCAATGGAAATAATAATATGTTCCTTTTCAATGCTTCCATGAACCTGCAAAATAGAATTTTTAGATTTAAACAAATTCCTTTGTCCATTTTCTAATTTATCTTCTACCAAAGTCATGGTTTTCTCTGTCTGCATACTGACATATTTTTTATATTCCTTGACCTTTTCCTCTTTCTTCTTGAGTAATTTTATTTCTTTTTCATAATCTCCATTGTGTTTCTTGAAAATTTCCTATTATCCTTTCATTTCATTCCGCTCATTTTTAAATCATGGTAGTTTCTTTTTAAGGTCTATGATGACATCCATCAAGCTATCTATATTTTTATCCCTTTTCTCAACCACTTCCTTAAAATATATTTTTAGTTCCTCTACATCTTCCATCATATTAGCTATATTTTTATAGGGGTTCCAATCACTTAAGAATGCATGCTCCACTTCTTCCCAAGACAACTCATTATGGGTGCCACTAAGACTATAAAACCAAAGGAGAGCAAATTTATCAAGAAATTGATGAAGCATATTTTTTTAAAGAGGATGTCGATGATACAAGGATTTAATTTTTTTCCACCAGTCCCTAGCATAAATATTATATGCTCCAAATTTTTTTTATAGTTCCATAGTTGATACCCTAATGCAAACTAGGGTTTTTAAAAATATAGATCATGCCCTAATGCAAAATAGGGTTTTATGGAAATAAATATCTTCCCACCATGTTGAAGCTAAAAGTCCACATAGATAACTAGATCTATAATTTTTCTTCCAAACAAAATAAAGTGCAACTGATTTTCTTACCCAAACTAAAAATATTTCATCTTTCAAAAAATTCTCGACTTGAAAGTTTGTCTCTACCCTTGTTCTAGATGGTTGACTTCAGAAGGTCATATCTCCCTCAATACTATTCAGATTCCCTCATATGACCACTCATTTTAAATCTCTTCAAATTATGCATAAACTAATCCAAGAATCACCTGAATTGGATAAAATCTCATAGAGATATGGCTTCTAAAAGATGAGACATTTTTCCAGAAAAAAAACTACAAAATTCGTCACTATCCTTGTTTTGGATAATAACTTCAAAATATTGTATATCCCTCAATACTACTCGGATTCCATCATATGACCACTCATTTTAAAGCTCTTAAAATTATACACAATCTGATCTAAGAATCACCTGAATCAGATGGACTTACCCAGAGATATGGCTCCTAAAATATGAGATGTTTTTCCAAAATAAATTACCCTAATTTTACAATTTCATAAAAATCCTCACTTTGCCAAAATCATTGCTCTGATACCACTTGTTGCATAAATTTATTATTATTATCATAAACCATTCACCAATATGCAAAAATATCAAATCATTCATCCACAATACATTATCCACAATAACAATCCACAAATGAGAGAGAGATAGATAATACCCTTAAGGTAGGAAAACACCAATAATAATCCTTATGGAAGGAATAACTCCACAAGATCTTCTAAGATGAGAGGCCACTTTGTGGGCATGATGATTACTTTGGAGAGACTACTACTAATATAATATTATATTATAATATAATATAATATTATAATACAATCAACCTTGTGTTATGTGTGGCCCATGCCAACCCTTATACAATATAATAATATATCTCCAAATATCTATTCCTAGGTACCCTACCACTCACATACATCTTTAGCTGGGTCATCTGCATTGTAGGTGACCATCCATTTTGTTAATCCTAGGCTAGCAGAGTATATAGTGCAAAATGTGACATTCACATCTTTTATAAAAACTGTGTAAGACATTGGAAGAACACAAGCCCATCACTTACCTCTAGGGACAATGGTACCACTAGGGGTGCCACCCAACCAAACAAATTCATCTATGTATGTCTTGACCAACTAGTAGATCACACACCCATAGATGAAGATGATGATGAACCATTCTCAATGGATGTTCATTATTTGTCCAATCTAGAGTTTACCTTATAGTATTTTGAATGTTACCATTGGTATGGTCACGGTCTTGGTTTATTCAAGTAGGGGCACTAAACTCCCTATGAATCACAATATTAGTTGCCAATTGATAGGTTTAGGTTGGCCTACCATATAAGAGGTTAGGACGAGCTTTATCAACATCTCTAGATCACCTAAATCTTAGCTTAGGGGATAATGTGGATTGAATCCTTACCACCCTAACCCATATTACTCCCAAAGGGGTAATTGACTAGTGACTATGGTTCCTATTGAGCCAACTGTGATCTATCACGATAACACTTAGTGGGTGCTAGTCCAGAAAATATTCCAAGAGCACACTTGGAGTTGGAAAATCATGAAGTTGTCAATGACACTGGCATGTAAACCTAGAATGATGTCTTAGTAGAAGACATTGAATCAAAAATCCCTTTTGAGGAGGCTAAAGTAGAGTCTATTTCCAAAAGAGATGGACTATAATGTTATTTTGGAAGTGATGATTATGTGTAGTCCTCAAACAATGAAGAATATGAGGATGAGATGGAAGAGGTCTATCTTGGGCCTAGACAATTATGTCATCACATAGAGCTAATAGTTATGGAAAATAGGTTCTTCATAGATAACAATAATTACAAATATGATACCAAAATGGCCTATTAAGCCTAGGAACTTACATCATCGTAATGAGCCTTTTGATATAGATGATATGTACCATTGAGTATATCCTGGACCTCACCTCACGGGGAAACTGGATAATGCAAATAAAAAAAATCACATAGTCTTCCCCAATACTCCTACATATATGTATCTCCTAGAGCCAAATGATCCCATTTTCCAATCTATCCATAGACCAGATCTTGAGATCCCATACCCCTAGAGCCACATCTTAGGTATGAGAGTTACATCGATAATGTAGAGATACACACATGTAGTCCTCAATATCTAATCCATTCCATAAATATGATCTCCATTGATTTGACCACTCCACTCCATAACCCATCAGATCCTTCAAAACCATTATGTCTTAATCTAGATGCTATTGATTGGAATCATGTTGATTCATTGTTAGAGCCTGGAGATTTCTTCCCTAATGAAGAAATATTATAACCATTTTATTTTGTGCTAGGTTTTGCACATGATATTTATCACCCTGATGGTAATTCCTATGTCTAACCTTTAAATATAGTTGATGGCATCCACATGATTCCTACGCCTCACTAGCTTGAGGAGGGATCACACATGTTAGTAGAGGAAACCTTTGTTGTGGATATTAGTGATGATTACACTAATCCTAAGAAAGTTAAATTTGGAGAGATTCTATCTCCTGATGAACATGCCAACCTCATCCCTCTACTAAAAGAGAGACCTGATATCTTTGCTTGGACATACAAGGATATGTCGGTACTAGATCTGAAAGTCATTACCCATAACATTTTGCTAGCTCCCTCTAAAACGTTAGTCAAGAAAAAACTTAGGAAAATGCATCAAATCGTCACTTTAATGGTCAAATATGAGTTTCAAAAATAGTTGGATGTAGAGTTTATTATCTCCATCAGCTATCCAGAATGGGTATCAAACATGGTACCTATAGGAAAACCTAATGGAAGGATCTAGATTTATACAGATTTTAGATACCTCAACAAGGCAATATCAAAGGATTCATTCCCATTGCCCAACATAGATGCTCTCATAGACATAAATGCAGGTCATGAGATGCTCTCCCTAATGGATGGTTTTTATAGTTAAAATAAAATTCAAATTAAACCCAAATACCAATACAAAACCCCATTCACAATGCCATGGGGGATATTCTGCTATAAGAGCATGTCATTAAATATTAAAAATGTTGGTGTCACATATCAGTAGGCCATGACATACATATTTCATGACTACATGCACAAGATACTAGAATATTATATCGATGAATTATAGGTAAAGTCATTTATGTGTTCATAACATGTAGAGGTTCTCCAAAAGATCTTCGATCACTTGATAGAGCATAATATTAGGTTGAATCCCAAGAAGTGAATATTTGACATAACTTCGGGAAAAATCTTGGGATTCATCATTTCTAAATGAGGGATCAAATTTGACCCAGCAAAGATCAAGTCCATACTAGAAATGCATCCTCCCACCAATATCAAAGAGCTAAGAAGCTTGCAAGGCAAAGTAGCATCCATAAAGTGATTCATCACATAATTATCAGATAAATGTTGACCCATGAATCAGTTTCTATACAAGGAGATCCCATTAAAATGGGATAATTATTGTCAAGAGGTCTTTGTTAAAATCAAAAAATACCTGGCAAAACCATCAGTACTACCTCCACCAAGGCTAGATGTCCAATAAAAGAGATCATGTATCTCTTTTATTAGAGGAATGAGGTTGGAAAACTCATTAGGAGATAGATTCTCTCTAAATTTAACCTTCTTGGGATTAGTAGAATCATCACTAATATCCACATCAAAGATTTCCTCTACTGACATTTGTGATCCCTCCTCAATCTGGTGAGGTATAGGAATCATGTGGATATCATCAACTGGGTTTAAAGGTTCCACATCAGAATTACCCTCAGTGTGTTAAACATCATGTGCACAACCTGACACAAAATGAAACGATTGTAATATTTCTTGATTAGGGAAGAAATCTCCAGGCTCTAACGGTGAATCATCATGATCTCAATAAATAGCATCTAGATTAAGACACAATGGTTTGAAAGGATCTCATTGGGTTGTGAAGTGGAGTGGTCAAATCAATGGAGATCATATTTATGGAATGGATTAGATCTTGAGGACCACGTATGTGCACCTCTACATTATTGGCCACTAACTTTGCATTGGAAACCATGTTAGCCTAAAATAACATACAAGATAAAGAGAAAGTGATATATTATATTAGTTGTACCTTGGTGATTTATGAGCTAGGGTATGTATACATAGAAAAGTTGTGCTTGGAAGTGGTGTTTGTGACTAAAAAGTTGCACCACTACATGCTAATTCATATTATGTATGTGATATCAAAATAGAATCATTTATAGTATATTATTACCAAGACATATCACAATAAACATACTACAAAGTGGATCATGCTATTGATAGAATTTGACTTAGAATTCATCAGTTAATAGTCCATCAAGGGATAGGGTATAGCTGATCAGTTGGTAGAGGCACCTCTTGAATATAGTAAGCCTCTTGTCATAGAGTTTCCCAATGATGCAATTTTTGCATTATCGAAGTCACCCAAACTCAAAGAACTAGATAACAAAGCTAACATGAATTTGTTCTTTAATGGTTCAGAGTGTGAGCAAGGGGGTGGTAAAGGAATTATTTTTTTCATACCTCAAGGTGATCCAATACCTTTGTTTTTTAAACTAGAATTTCCTTGTACCAATAATAACTCTGAATATGAGGCCCTAATATTAGGTCTCCAAATAGAAATAACCATGAAGATTAAAAGGTTAAACACTTCGGTGACTCCCTTATCATTATCAACTAGGTTAAGGGACTGTTTTAATGTAGGTATCCTATCTAGAAAGCTTATAAGGATCTTGGTAACACTTATCTAGCCCAACTAAAGTGGTACAATATCAAGGGAATCCATCGTACATCAAAAATATTCATAGACATTATGGCATATTTGGTATCCTTGATCCCTCAGAATCTGTCTACTGATTTCACTACCATTCATGTGAAGATGCTCTCATAATCCATGATGTAGTGTGAGGCTTTTGACAACAAAGAATTAGTAAACATGATTCATATAGAACTAAACCATGAGTGGTTCTATAAATCTAGAGACTTTATTAAGAAGGTACCCTAGGGGTCTTTGATCTCACAGGGTCCTACAAGGAATGGCACCACCATTCACCACAAGGTTGTATCCCAGTCTACATTCATACATAATGAATCACAAAGGGAGCAAGTCATCTTATCAGTAAATATTGTAGCTTATTATGATTGGATGTCACAATTGCATGACTTCCTTAAACTTGGTTTAATTCTATAAGGATTGACATATGCCATGAAACACACATTCAAATAGAAAATGACAAAGTATGTCTTGTTAGGAGATATTTTGTACCATCAAAGCTATGATGAAGTTCTCCTTCATTTTCTTGAGTCCCAAGAGTCATCTTGGGCAATCTCACAAGATCATGATGGTATGTGCAGTGGTCATTTTAGTGATATGGCCATCATCAAGTACATCCTTTGAATGGGTTATTATTGGCCCAATAAGGATAAGGATTACACAACGTATGTCAAGAAATGCATTAAATGTTAGCATCATGCTAATCTTATGCACTTGTCATCATAGGCCTTACAACTCATTCAAGTGGCTTGGCCATTTTCTCAATGGGGTTTAGATCTAATTGGTAAGATCTCTCTCCTATTATTGAGCCGATATACATTTATTATAATAGCTATTGAGTACTTTAAAAAATGGGTGGAAGCAATCCCTTTAACAACAATAATAAGAGCATGTATTGTGGAGTTCATACTCCAAAATATCATAAGTCATTTTGGGATACCATCCAAGATCATATCGGATAATGGAACATCATTCAAGAATAAAATTATGAGGGCTTTGATGTCCAAGTACAATATATAATATAGTTTTGCGACTCCATACTATCTGTAAGAAAACAAGCAAGCTGAAGCTTCAAACAAGATAGTGGTAGCAATATTAAAAAAGACTGTTCAAGAAAACCACAAATATTGGCACATCTAGCTGCCCCTTACATTATGGGATTACATGACTAGTATACGGATGCCCACTAGGGCAGCCCTGTTTTCTCTAGTATATGGCACTGAGACCATTATGCCCTTAGAGTTGGATATTCCAACCTTACACATTGCATTGAAATAGTTCATCAATGACAACACTGCATGACAAGCTCACCTCGACCAACTAACACTTCTTTATGAACATAATATGAATGCCCATGAGCATCTATAAGTTTATAAGAAATACCTAAAATGAGCTTATAACAATAAATTCCATATGGGATAATTTGAAGTTTGGGATCTTGTACTAAAAGAAAACCAATATAACTCAAACATATCACCGCGCTTGTGAGATAAATTTACGGCCAACTGGTTAGGTCCATATATCATCATAGAGAATATAAGACCTAGAACGTATCACCTAACATCACTTTAAGGTGTTGAAGAGACTGAACCTCTCAAAATCCTTCATCTTAAGGTTTTCCATACATAAATCAAAAATAAAAAACACTCAAATAATTTAAAATTTTCAAAAACATGGAACACATCAAAATCCATAAAAATAAAAAGTAATAAAATCCAAAAAAAAATTAAAACATAAAAATTCAAAAACATTTGCATTATGCATTCTCATTTTTCACATGCATTCATGTAGTTGCATTACATGTAGGAATTTCCATTCATTGCACTTGCATTAGAATATATTGTGTTTACAATCTTACAAATAACACCACATTTGTATTTCAATCATGTATCTATGCATAATCATTCATCCATCACCCTTGTGAGTAATTATGTTTCTCAACACAACCATTTCTATTTCTATAAGGAATATACTAGGGCTTTCCGGTCATTAATCCATACCTAGTGATATTCTCAAATTTTATAGAAAGCTTAATTTTCTTTTGGATATGATCTCTAGTTTTGATAGTACCTTGCATATTTCAAAATCCTATCACTAATAAAACACATTAAAAATACTAATTAGGACAAGGAAATATGAACACCACAAAGTGGTCATAGTAACCTTAAGCGAAAGGTTTTTACTTGATCATCTTGTGATGTGCATGGTATATATTGTTGATCATTGGAAAAATGACAAGATCCCCCCCTACCCAAGACATCCCTTGATTACAAAAATGAGTAAAATCCCAAAATAAAATCAAATCCCTTGCTCAAAACAAAAATGTAAAATAAACAGTGATTTTTATCACTATGCATGAGCAAGTATCCCAATAAATCAAAATAAAAGAAGGGGGTGAAGAGCTTGAATACCTGTAATGGTCACTACTTGAAACCATAGAGTGATACCCAATACAAAAATGGGATGAATGAATCCCGCCTAACATTGGGGTAGTTCTAAGAAATTTACAAATGAGCTATCTTTAGGTGGCTTTTATTGCCTAGTGGTCTAGTCTAACTGAGTCTAAACTTAGGATCATGATGAACATTTGGTGATATTAATTACAACAATAGGTTGAATAAATCCCACCTGGAAATGAGGTAGTCTTATTTCTCATCTAATATATTCATTTGCACACATAGGGATAATGAATATTTTGGTCTTCATAACAAAAGCTTAATATTTCAAGAGTCCTATATAATGATTATACAACTTTTGATTAATCAACTAGGGTGTTTGAGTCTCATGGAAAACCTAAAAAATACCTTATAGCAACAACTCATTTCAATAAATCAATCATCAACAATGAGGTTTTGTTTATTAAAGGGTATTCATAACATAGAACGGATACCAGATGGATATCAACAATGATATTTAGATGACCACTGACTATTTTGTGCATATCTTTTAATTCACAGAAGCTCACGAGAGAAAACCATTACATCTCATATCATATCATATCACATATGGATGCTTAAATGACTATTTCTTATGATAATATTTAACATTTACATTCATGATTTTTATACATTATGTGGTGTCATCCATTAGATTGTTAAAATCTTATTTCATTCATTCCTTACGTTTTAAAGTGATTAAAGCATACATGTTCATTTACATTAGATCATCATCATGTAAATAATGCATTACATACATTACATTTATCATATCATAAATTAGATGCATACAATTAAATCAAAATTAAAACATGCATTTAAAACAAAAAAAATTGCATCCATATATGTATACATCATAGGTAGTACATCTACACATCTAGATTACAGTATCTAGTCATACATCCATCAGCTAGCTAGTGCATTTCATTAATACAATACATCATATAGAATAAAATCAATATAGCATATCAACATTGCATCCATGTGCATATCATAAACATAAAAATAAAGCAAAAAAAACACATAATACACATATAATGAGTATCAAAAGATAATATCATATATATATATGTGTGTGTATGCCTAAGTACATAAGGGGGTACATAAAATATACTCATAGGCTATAATTGTGTAGGTCCTCAGACCTTACACTCAAAAATGGTACATGTATCTTAATATATGTACTAATATGGGCCTGCATCCCCTGGCTAGCATCCATCCTCATCTCCACCCTCTTTGCGAGTGTGCCTCGAGCTGGTGCCTGTGGACCTCTTTGATTTACCTATCTTGTGACTGGGTCATGTTGATGACTACCCCATATCACTCCTCTTGGTCCTCTGGGATGCTTATGTTGTAGAATTTTCAAGCACTACGCCACCTCGTAGTCTGACCTCACCCTCTAGAAAATATATATGTTTTGCATCTGAGGCATGCCACCTCACATCATCAAAAACTATAGACTAAAATCACTGGAGCTCTACAACCATGTCTAGCCTTGCTAATCCCTATATAGCTAAAGCTATAGGAGTATCCTAAGAAGTCAAGGGATCTACCATCACTGTCCTAAGCAGGTCCTACTCTACAGTCCTAAAGTCTAGTTGAGCTTGGATAAAATCACACTACCTAGTGATCTTGTCTATATTTGTGTCAACTATGGCAATTTGTGCCTATAAAGCTACACTCTCCTCCTAGTATCCCCACAACTACATTTTCCCTACTTTGATTTGTGCTTTTAATTATTCCACCTAAGCCTACAAGGTCATAACAGAGGTATACCTCTATAGGATCTATGCCTACACTATTTTTTGATGACTCTACAGATTGGCCATGAGCTGTATCACCTTGGCATCTGACTCCACCTCACTCTAATCCTCATCCTAGGTCTCATCCTCTATTGTAATGACTTGGACCCATCTCCCATCTATACTCTGATAAGTGCATTTCCCCTTAGGATACTCACCTGCAAATTTTGTAGTCACTCCATCTCTAGATCTACCTAGAGGGCCATTGGCCTACCATAGCCTGGTAGTCCACTAAGAATTATATTCTACTATGGTCCTTGTGTCAGCTATCTCCAAGTCCTAGAAGTCATCATCCTCATCACCCAATGGGGTCACTCAAGGACATACTAGTTGAGTCTCTGCTTTAAGGTAGTGGTAGATGACTAGCTCCTCTAGGATATTCTGACATATCATAAACTATCAAGATATGCGTGAGAAGTGCAAGAACTCACACACACCAATATTGTACCTGATGATCCATCCATCACATCTCTCTCACCTCATGTAGTGGTCCACCTCCTCCCATGTAGGGCAATACATATAAGGGTGTCAGATGACCTACCCTACCTACAGTCCAGTAAGGTAGTCCATGTAATATTGGAGTTCCCCTATATGGGACCTGCTCCTATAGACCTCAACCTCTCTAGGCTAGCAAGTTGCATAGCACTATGATTCCTCTGAAATATATGGGGGTAGCCCTCTAAGATGACCAATGTTGATATGCTCCCATATCTATATTTGGAGCAACAAGTTGTATCCTACTCCTGCTTACCCTTACTAAATGATATGGTATAGCTCATCATATAGCTGCATGGGTAGATCACTCCTACAGGATAGAATTAATGGATTTTTCATGGTGCTATCCAACATGTAATATATCCTAGCCAGTAGATTCTGAGGGAACCTCGCTCTAAATGTGTCAGGAATAACAAGATTTACAATGATGTGCATCAACACATCCTACCACCGTGTGAAGACCCACACCCTATACCAGTGCTCGATGGGTACTCTACCATGATCTATGTTAGCTAGTATCTCATCTTACCTGGCACCAAATATCCTTTGGAAGATGGTAGGATTTACCTTGGTAGGCAAAGATTTGATGGCCTCACCATCAATAGGGATGCGAAAGATGCGGTAGACATCCTCCAAATTCACAGTGATCTCTTCGATGGGAAGGTGGAATGTATTGATCCGTGCATTCCAATGGTGGGCCAATGCAGTCATGTAGGCTTGGGTATCCTAGATAGAGGGTAATCATAGCATATATCTAAAGCCTATGGCCCCAAACCAATTCTAGTCAGTATCACCTAGTCCATGTAGGAGCTCATAGAGGAAATATGACTTCCATGCTCTAACAGTCAAGGTCTAAAAAGCAAATAATAATTACAATTATAAAAAATGTTCAAAAACATCAAAAATATGCACTTCAAAGTTTGAAACAAATTCAAAATACTTTAAAAGTTCAAAAACAATACAAAATGTCCCAAAACCTATTCAAAACAATTCAAATATGCACTTGCAAAAATAAATAAAAAAGTAATTAATTCAAGTTAAAAAACAAAAAAATAAAAACAAATTCAAAAATTTCCCTAATTTTGCTTAACCATGATTGTCACCTGTGGCTAGCATCAACAGTTAAATTTTTTATCATTTATGTTTGACCTCAGCCATGACTAACAATTGTGGCCCTCGATTGGTCAATTGGGAGTCGTGGCTACCACCCGTGGCTATGGGAAAGATCATTTTTGAGGTCATTTACCACCCCAAGCAACCCAAAACTAATTAAAATACACCCTCTAAATCTAGCCTAGACTAAAGCTAACTACAGTGTGGTTCATTGCCAATAGTTTAATGTGTTCATTAATGCCATTAACTAATTTGGTTCATTTTAAAAGTTGGTAAATGGAAGGAAGATGCTTGCAATGCTACCTTTGTAGCACTGGCTCCACCATTGGTGGACACCTCTGATTGGTCATCCATCAGAATGGATTAGGTTTTCAAAAGTGTTCTATATCAATATTTCAACATCACCTATTAGATCTCTCCTATTAGCTATGGGAAACTAAAAATAATGAAATTCAAAATGGTAAATTTTTCTTTTATATTTCTCATTCTTCCCTCAATCATGGCTGGTAACCACAAGTGCATATTAGGATTTTTATGACCGTGGGTATCAATTGTGACTAAGAAATTTTCCAAAATTGGTTGTAGCTGACAACCACGACTAGGCAACAATAAATGCTTGCAAATTTTCACCGTGGATAACTTTCAAATGTAAAAGTAAAAATATACAATGGTTTAGAAACCTCAAAAATTTCAATAAATAGTAAGCAGATTTCATAAATCAAAATTTAAATGTGCCTCATATTCAGTAATTTATTCTACACACTTGGTGGTTGCAGTGACTTGTACTCCATGCAATCTTATGGGATGAGTAAATCACCCAATCATGTAAATTATGTTCATCTTATGAATCATTGCCAATAACTATCATAAGCTTACCCTTTGTTGGTGAAAAAATCAAATATGACAATTAATCTTGAAGCTCTCCACCTATAGAAACAAGCATAGCACTAGCTACCCAATCATCATGGACACATGAAAGCTTTGTAAATTTAAGCCTTCCACTCCATTGGAAGCAATGATTCTAGGATGTGCATCCTTTTGCAGGAGTGGGCATCTAATGTTGATCATATCAATGATCATCATTCAACCTACAACATGGCTTTAGGGAGTCTACTTTTGCTCAGCGTTGTGTTCCCACAATGCATCCCAAAATGGGAATATGTAGACACCTAAAATACATCATGTTTAGGGGACCACTCATATGGGCATCCTTGCAGACCATATGAATGATCTTGGGCCTTTCCAAGGCAAAGTAGTGGTTCTAACCATTCAATTTAGGCATCTTTGGCCTACTCAATCTTAGCCATAGATGAAATCCATAGCTAAGGTCTCAACCATGGCTGACACTCATGACTAGGATGCTAGCTATGCTTAAGAGCCATGTCTAGCTCTACAACTATCATGAACCCCCAAGCCAAGCCAAAATCAGTTATAATGGCCATGGAAATGGGTTTTAGATGGTTTCAAGTGAGGAATCTTCTGGATTCTTCCTCCTAGCTACTCCAACCTCCTAGTTCTTGATCTTGGCTTCTCAAGAAATCTAGAATGAGGAATTGAGAGTGTTATAATAACCCCCTCCAAATTGGGGAGAAGTCCTAGAAGATTTTTCAATTGATTGTAGCGAATACCTACTAAATTGGAGAGCCACTTATAACCCTTGAGAAGTATCTACATGCTCCCAATTTGGAGAATCATAACTGCATTTGAATCTATGGAGGTTTCGAGATCTTGAAGAGATCACTCATACCTAATTGAACCACTTCCACTACAAATTTGAATAATCTATACTGCCAATTCATTCTAGAACACAAAGGCGACCCTTGATCATCAATTCTCCAGAGGAATTTTAAGATTCAAGATACAATTAAAAAAAATCACTTTCACTTCAACCACGGCTATTAGCTGTGGCTAACAGAGCTAGCTACATTTGAAACCCATAGCTAGGGTTTGATATTCAATTTCCTTTATTTTAGCCATAGGAATTTCATTTCAAGCATGCAATTAAGTAGATCTACCTTAGATTAAATTTCATTCATGCTTTTGTATAGTTAATTATAGAAATTAGAGGAAGCTTTGCTCTTATTTCATCATATTTGCCAATTTGTATTTATCTTCCTAGATTAGATCTATTTCTTATTTTAATTGCAAATCATACATCAAATTATCTAAATTTACTATTTTCTTAGCAAGCTTTATCATTATTTAGAGATTTTGTGATTATCTTTGCAAGTCTTTATGCTTTCTTTACATATTTGTTATAATTCATGCAAATATTTATCAAAAGCCTCATCATGAGAGGCCTCGTTTATTTCTAACTATGCTATGTTGTTTCTTGAGTGCATATTTATAGGATCTTGACACATTCAAGGTATTCTTGGAATCATATTCCTCAAATCAAGTGAGAAGAAGGCTTCCTTGAGCCTTAAGCAATTCGTGTCTACTTTAAAGAGCCTACGGATTGTACCATCCCCATTTAGGGATCTTCAATATTGTATTAGTTCAATATTTTGGTATCCCTAAGAGGGACCTACTTGTAACCGAGCTTTGCAATGATAATATAAAATAAATTTGCATTTTCTTGTTCAATTCATTGTTTTACATATTTCATTGCTTTAATGCTTAGTACATTAATTCAATAGCTTAGGTGCATGATTTTTAGGTTAGTAAAAGTTCAAATATTCTTTATTGTAACAATGGAGTTTTAAGGCTCTCCCATTAAAAAAATCATTCATTCTACAATATTATATTTTTTAGTTCAATTTATCTATTGTTATTTGGTATTGTGTTTTTGTCTCTACAAATAGTGATCACGGTGGTACCCCCTAAGGATGTCTTACTTTTATTTACCTTATTTACTAATTTGCTATTTTTTGTGTCATCTTGTAGGGTTTTCAAAAGTGCACAATTTGCAATTTTTGTTGGATAAGAGTTTTTGGAGATTTGCAAAAGGTTGCAGAAGGTGCATGAACACTCAATGATGCTTTAGGATCAATTAAAAATACCTAGGTGCATTTCAAAAGTGTCCAAGGGTTTTTTTATAGAGAGTTAGAGTAAAAATATAGGCTTCTAGGTAAGTTTACTATCAAACCCTATCTTTTCATTTTTACGTTTTTTGGCACTTTTACATTTTTTTTAAGATTTTGAGATTAAAATGAACATCATTAATAAATCTAGAAAAAAAATCATGTTAGTTACATTTTAGACATTAGATTAATAATTGCATTCATTCATCACATTTTTCGCTTAAATATTTCTCAAATTTTTGGTGTGATGCATTATTGCTTGCATTTGAACTATTAAGTGCATTCATTAGTTTGCATCCTAGGGTTAGATATTTCTATTTTTGTAGGTCTAAATAGGAACATTGTTCAGATACCAAAAGTATCCTTGTACTTGGGTGATTCCATACAAAGGAGTAGATGAACCCCCCGGCTATCTAGAGCGGGTCTTAAGCAATGTACTTTACATCCTTTGGAAAAATTGGTATTCTGAGTAGTGGATTCTGATTTAGACTATCAAAAGTAGTTATTTTTCTAACATTGCTATATACAATAGAGAACTAAAAAAGTTAAAAGGAATCACACACTTCATGCTGCACATTAAATAGTAGTGGTTGGATTTCATCACCAACCATTGCTTGAGATTTAGTGATGGTGGGTTTCATATCCATCCACCAATCTCTACCCCTAGACACCTTAGATAACCTTGAGCAAACTTGCTAGATTTCATCACCAACAAGAATCTCGTTGCCTCGTCCAAGCCATAGAATTCACCCCATTTAATTCATATTAGTACATTGAAACACATAAAATCAAAATCTAAGAAAATAAATTTACATTAAAATGAGATAATCAATGAATGAGGTAAGACACATTTGTTGAATAAACTTAGCATTGATTGTTTATTTTTCTTGTGAAATTTTAGTTTTGTGTTTCATTTTATTGCAAAATTTGTATTTTGATTTAATTTCTTATGGTATTAACAAGAAAAAAATATAAACCATTAAATCAATATAATTCAATGGAACATTCATCCAACTTCCCCTCCACTTCTATGGTAGATTTTCTAAATGTGATATAAGCATATTTGTCTGCAGGTTCCTCACATTCATTGTCATCCATAGCCTTTCATATGGTTGTTCCCCAAATAGAGTCAAACTCACAAACCATTGATCACCATATTACCCACATAGATATGACACGAGTAGAAGCTCTTATGGAGTCCTCTAACTATGTCTTAGAGTCTATCCCCAACTCACCTAGACAAGATCCAACTTTATAGTAGGAACTTATTTATTTCCAACCACCATCCAACTTTACCTAGGTGAACACTAACCCTCTTTTCGATGCATCAGTTGCACCTTCCTCTCATATACCCATTCCTAAACCCTCATGTGCTCCTAGCACTTCATACACATCCACATACAATAACCCCTTGTATAAAGCACATGTAAATTCTGGTTCACAAGTTTTAGCCTCGCAAGTTACCATACCAAGTGTAACTTGTTCCCCAACCACATCTTACATACCATCTACTTTTGTACCCTCAATTTTTGATAAAGAGATTAATGAAGCATGGGAACATTTGAAAAAATTGCTTAAGTAGTGTCAAAATGCTCAACAAAAAGTGCAAGTGAACCCTAAGCCTTTACCAAATTCTACTTAGACTATCCTCATTAACCATGGTCCATTTGTAGGTCCGAGGTAAGTCCATATTAATTAGAAAATGAACATTAGGTATTGCATTTGATTAAATGAATATATATAACATTCTAATCAACTAACATCGTCTATCTCGCTAACCAACACGGTAGGAGAGACGTGTAGCTAACCAACAACCTAGGTAGGATAGATAACCTGCTAACCTAGTTTACCATAAGATATTTCCAACAGTGAAATATCTTCATGGTAAATGGTAAAAGATGAATGTAAATATTCTTTTACCTTGTGGAGTAAATGGTAAGTATCCCAAGTAATGGAATATTACTCTAACATCCCCCCTTATTACATTATTTGGGTAATACATACATATCCATCTATATAACAATATTTGGGTAAAGTATATAACTGCCCCAATACAGTGAAGAAGATGTTGATCTGTTGGTTCTTTGCTCTGTCACAGTACTCTGGCTGCTTCTAAGCAAAAAGTGGGTCATTCCTCACTTTGTCTTCATGCCAACAAATGTCCTTATGGTAATCACATCATCCAACCGAATTGCATGGGTAACCAGCCACTGCAATCGCTAGGTGTAGTAGAATAGATCACTTCATACAAGGTTCATTCATTTACAATATGAATTTTGCAAAAGATAAGGTAGCTAAGGTGTCGGTCGCTGCCGAAAATGCACCCTTATAAGTTCCCCCCTTCTCGTTGCAAAACATAGTGTAATTAATTTCTGAAGGAAGTGTGACTAAGGTGTCGGTCGCTGCCGAAAATGCACCCTTATAAGCCTGCTTCCCTTTTTACAAAAAAATTGTGAAGAAAAGAAATTTATGTCCCCCCTCAATTGCAAAAAGTGTGCAACTAAAGAGTGTTGTGAAGGATTTTACAAATATTGCCTCCTAGACAATTTTACATCACAAAAAGTCGCTCCTCTTGTTACAAGTACTTCAAACACCTAGAATTTGCTATTTATGAAGCCTAAAAGAGGTACAAGCACCCCTTATTTGTAAGGTCTTCAAACAAAATACTTATGCTATTTATGAAGCCAAAAAGAGGAGAGAGAGAAAATGGTGCTTTTGCCCAAGGGACACATGTGTTTTCCTTCTACAAAACCATTCTAGCAATTAGCACTCTGTGTGCTTTCTCTGAACCAGAATCAGAATCTGTATTAGACATCTCATTTGCAACATTGCCTTGGTTTTTCTTTTGACCTTTCTCTTTGGGAGGCTTGTTCTTAAACCAACATCTCTTGGTTTGATGAGTGTCTTTGTCACAAATTTTACAATACTGCTTCTTCTTCTTAGTGTCTTGGCCTTGACCTTTGTTTTTGTTAGAAGAAGAGCCTTGTTGTTGATTCCACTTTTTCTTTCCTTGTTGTTTATGTGAGAAAAGTGCATTGTTGGATGCATCATCTCTTTGGAATTGATTAGCTTCTTCAGTTTGAAGCATGTTCACCAACTCTACAAAAGTCACTGTCCTACCAGAGACTTGAAGGGATGTAATCAACATTCTATAGGAGTCTGGAAGAGCTCTCAAAATGATTGAGTTCAAGACTTGGTCTTCCAGTTTCTCTCCTAAGGATTGCAGTTTTGTTTTCAATTATGCGACTCTGCAGAGGAATAGCTCTACTATTTCTCCTGATTTCATATGTAGAGTATGAAGCTGTGTTTGAAGGTTAAGAATCGTTGATTGATTCTTTCCCTCAAATATGGTAGTTAAGGCATCCCATGCCTCCTTTCCAGTTTTAGCTTCACTTATATGAGGTTGGATATCATCAGTAATAGCTAGCAAGATCATTAAGGATAGTTTCTTATCCTTTTTATCAAAGTCTCTTTGATCTTGTCCAGGTGATTGAGGTCTAGTGACACTTCCATCCACTATTGACCACAATTCCTCTACAGTTAAGATAGCTTTCATCTTAGTCTTCCAAGCTGAATAATTTGAACCTTTGAGCAGTTGGCTCTCAGTGAGATACTTGTGTATCATGGCCATGGTTTAGGTTTCAAATTTGATATGACTAAGATGTTGATATCTTGCACTATACCCTTAAAAGAGTATATGGAAGTTATTTCAATTTGCTTCTAGAAGATATTTAATGGCACCTGCCTTAACACCCTTACCAAGGGATGAAAAGTTTGAGGAATTTTAAGCCAAACAAAATAGAGCAAATGAAACAGGGGTAGGTTTGTAAAACTTTTGATTTTGCCCTCTAGGATATTTAATGGCACCTGCTTTAACACCCTTGAAAGAAGGATGAAAAATTTGAGGTAATTAAGCCAAACAAAGAGAGAGTATCAAGGTGATTTGAAGTTTTGACCTTTTGATTGGGGAGTAATTACTTGTTTGAACCTATGCAAAGTTTTAGCATGGTTTTTGAGTGAAGTTTGGGTTTTGTGAAATGCTTCTTTTAATGTTTATATTTGAATTTTTAATTGCACACAAAAAACATGAGTGTTTAGTGCAATAATCAAAACATAAGAGCAACCCAAATTTGTATCACTCTAGGTGTCGGATGCAACCGAAAATGCACCTAGTACAAGCAATTTTGAAGAGAAGGTGTCGAGTAAAATCGAGAATGCACCTTTCTTATACTGAAATATCCCCCCTTTTTCTTTACAATTTTGCAAACTATAGAATCAATGAAAAAATGAATTCTATCCCCCCTTAATGTTTACAAAATGTAGAATTTAGAGCACTCCTTTCAAGACAAGTCGACACACGACCCACTTTTGAAAGGCTTCCAGAACTAGTCGACACACGACTTAGTTTTGATGAACCCAAGGTTACAAAGTCTTCTCAATTTTGCAGAAAAAAAAATAGATGTGCAATTTTATGTATTATGTCTCCTTGGAGAAAACAAATGCACTCTAAGTACTTTTGATCTTTACAAAAAAAAGTTCCTTGTTTTCTAAATTTGCAAAAGAAAAATCATTGTGATCCTTTCTTTGTATGCTAAATGAACAAGGGTTGAGAAGAGTTTGTCTAATTTGCAACAAAAAAAATGTGCTTTCACTTTGTCTTATATCTCCATTTTGTGAGAAAACATTAGCACTTTTAAATATTAAAGTTGCAAAAAAAATTATTTCTTTAATTTTTTTTTTTTAATTTGCAATAGTTTAAGAAAAGTTTTTAATAAATCATTTTAATTAATAATGAAAAAACTAAAAATATATCTCTTAAATAAATCAATTTAAATACTTAAACAAAAATTGATTATTTAAAAAAATAGTTTGAAGTTTTTAAAATATTAAAAAAAATAATTTAATAATAAAAAACTTTAATTAAAAAAAATTGCATAAGAAAAAAAATAAAAAAATACTTGGGCTAAGGCCAAAAGAATGGCCTTTTGTTCCCGGTGGGAGTCGAACCCTGGACTCCCCGTCGTGCGCCTTAGCTCGACCCGATCAACCGGTCGGGCTACGACGCCCGATGGAACGAAGGCACTGTATGTGCCTTTTAAAGACTTCGATAGCCAAATTTAAAAAAAAAAAAATTGGGACTTTTATCCCACATGCATCCCGCAGTGGGATGCTGTGGGATTGATAAGGGGAAAGTCCCCCCTTATCGGTCGATTTCCTGTGGGCAATCGACTGTGTCGCCTGCCCTTTTGGTCGTCGCCACGTGGCGCCAGGGGTAGGCTAAGTCGTCTAGTCAGCATCGAGTCTGTCCTGTGGTTGTCCGCCACATGTCGAGTCACGTCCAGTGGCTGTCCGCCACTTGTTCGGTCCCTGTCTAGTGGTTGTCCGCCACGTGTCCGTCAGTGGCTGTCCGCCACGTGTTCGGTCGAGTCAGCACCTCGGGGTGCATGCCTAGGTCCAGTCGGCATCTGTCCACGTGTCCCTCGAGATGCATGCTAGGGCTAGTCGATGTCAGTCCACATGTCCCTCGAGATGCATGTTGGGGCCTGTCGACGTCAGTCCACGTCTAGGTGTCGATCAGGGATTGGAGGGCCGCTTGCCCTCTCAGATCTTGATGTCCGTCAATTCGTCGGGAAGAGGGAGGGCACTCCTGCCCTCTCGGCTCTCTCGGGAGTGTGCCACGTGGCCTGCGAGGCCTACATGGCGCTGCGGGCCCTAGGGGCCGATGTGGGAAGCCGAGGTTGAAAAGCCTCGGCTCGTTGACCATGACCGGTCTAGGGGTTCGTGGGCATTGTGCTCGGCCTGTCTGTGAGGTTGAATAGCACATCTGCAGGCCCTATGGCTGAGTTGGCCAGTCTACGGGTTGGTTGGTGACTGCATCAGCAGATCCTGCTCCTCGGAGATATATGCACCTATGGGCCACTTGAGCTCGGATCTCGAGCTGTGGGCCATGACATCAGTAGATCTCGCTCCTCGAGATCCGAACCTCTATGGGCCCTCGAACTCCTATGCTAGCCTTAGTGCATCGGGAAGCATGCCATATCGGATAACACTTCGAGAACCGTGCCTAGACCAGCTCCTACGGGATGTACCAGGTAGAACCCAGCGAATGATACCAATGTAGGTCCGAGGTAAGTCCAGATTAATTAGAAAATGAACATTAGGTATTGCATTTGATTAAATGAATATATATAACATTCTAATCAACTAACTGTTGGCAATTTTGGGTACTTTGGGTACATTGAATTTGCTCAAGTGTATAAGTTGTCATTGATGTCAATAAGCTCTTGAAGGAATTTGATTTGATGTCAAATAATTTTTTTTGATGAAGGTTACAGCATGACAGTTTCAAAGGTCTTTTGTAAACCCCAAGTTGGCAAAACATCTTAGGAGTTATAAGGAGTTTAAAGCTTGTTTTATTTTTGATAAAAGATTCTTTTGAAGGTGTTGTTTGAAATATCTTATTGCATTCTTATGAGAGATAAATTTTATTTTTGATAAGACTATAAGGGAGAAATAAGGTGTATAAGGGATAATTTTTTCTTGTAATGTTGAGAGTGCTTTTGGTTGATTATGGAAATGAAAGCATGATGTTTTAAGGTTAAAATTGCTTCTTGTGTGAAGTTGTGAAACCTTAAGTGGGCAGCTTTGAGATTGACATTTGCTTTCATTAAATTGGTAATAATCAAGCTATTCTTTACTTGGTTAAAGTGTTGGGCTTACTCCTTTGTTGATGATTTGAAAAGTTGTTGTGTGCTCTTGTGATTTGAGTTGGTGGATGTTTTTTGTTCAAACAATATTGGAGAGAAAAGGAGTTCTACTTGTTTCCTTTTCTGATGTTGATTGTGAAATGCTTCAAGGTTGTGTTTTGAGTTGAATGGTGTTGATTGAACCTTGGTTGATGAGCATTGTTGTTGAAGCCCTATTTGATGGTGGAAAGAACATGAGTATCATTGTTATGTGATTCTTTGCATAGTTGGCAATTGTTGGGGTTTCATGTTATTGAAAGAAAGCATTCTATCCTATCCATTTTAGATATTGAGTTGAGTTTTCAGATTTGAGATTGAGTTTGAGCTGAGTTGATTTGAGTTGAGTTTTGAGATTGGGAGTTGAATATAGAACATATTGAGTCTCTAAAAATTCTCTTTATGTTTCTATGAGTTTGACAAATCACATTGGGTCTCTAACAATTCACCTTGTGATTTCCTACTAAGAAAGTTTTTTCTTGGTGAGCTTGCTGAGTTTTTGACAGGTTTCGATGGGGACTTGTGAGCAGTCTTGGACAGGTTCCGGTGGGGACTTGTGAGCAGTTTTGGACAGGTTCTGTTGGGGACTTGTGAGCAGATTTGGACAGGTCCTAGCAGAGTACTTATGAGATAAGTTTGATAGTTCTATTAGAGAACTTGAGGACAGAGGTGCACTGGTTCTTTGAGAAGAACTTGAGGACATATTTGGCAAGTCTTTGAGAAGGCTTGTGTTCAAAGGATTGATTTGTTCAAGCGTTGGATAGATCTTACAGATAAAGGAAGACTTGTACTAGACCGACTGATTGTGTTTGGTATAGGTTGCTGAGCTACTGTGGACGTGATCATAGAAGGCAGAGGTCTCTTAGGCTAAGCATTAAGGACAGGAGGTCTTCGGTGGAAAGGAGTTCCACATGCTAGCAAGAGGTAGAGGGAGTTGATCTTCTGAGGGATAATTTCTAGAGCAGTGGGGAAGGTATCTCCTTTGAGCAGAGGCTCATAAATTCTAATTATGGGAAGGTATCTCCTTTGGGCCAAGGCTTATAAATATTGTAATTGGGAAGGATTCCCAAAGAACTTTGAGATAACTTTTAGAGAAAAATTTTGTGGATGTAGCCTAGCCATTTTGGGTGAACCACGTTAAAATTGGTGTCACTTTGTGGATGATATTGTGCATTGATTTGATATTGCTTTGGGTATATTGCTTTACTATTTTGAGGTATAAAGGAAAAATTAAAAATAGGTTTTGTACTATTCACCCCCCCCTCTCAGTATAAGCTTGTGTTCTTCAATTGGTATCAGAGCGGGTGCCTTCAGAAAGTTTAACAGCTTGAAGGAAAATCTTGTAAAGAACACAATGGATCATTCAAGTGGCAATGCAAGCACCTATTCTTGATGGGTCGATTTTGGTCTTTGGAGTGCAAGGATGAAGGTTCATCTAATGGCACTTGGTAATGAGGTTTGGGAAGTGATTGAAGATGAGTACACTATTCCTGTACATGGTCCTAATACTAAAGAAGAAAGGCTCCTACATCATAGCAATTCAAAGGCAATGAATGTAATCTTGAAAGGATTACAGAAAGTAGATCTCACCAAAGTGATTCACTACAATACAGCTAGTGAAATGTGGAAACAGTTGAAGGTGGTTCATATAGGTGATACAAATGTCAGAAAGGCCAAGTTGAGACACTTCAAAGGTATGTTTGAACAACTCAAGATGAATGATGATGAAAATATTAGTGACTACATGCTTCGTATGGATGAGGTTGTTAACTCCATGAAAGAATTAGGTCTTGAGCTTACTGAAAATGATGTTTGTGATAAGATTTTAAGATCTCTTCCTAATAGATTTAGTGAAAATATTTCTACTATTGAGGAAGCTAAATATTTGGATAAGTTGAAAAAGGATGAGCTCCATAGTATACTTGCAGCATTTGAGTTGAGAACTCAAGTGAAGGTTGATGTCAAGAAAGAGGCAACTTTCAAGGCTACCAAGAAATCCAAGGGTAAACAACTTCAAGATAGTGATGAGTCTTCTAGTGATGAAGAGGCATATTACAGCATCTCTAGAAAGCACAAAAGTATGAAAAATATAAGATGTTTCAATTGTGGAAAGTTTGGTCATTATGCTACTGATTGTACTTGTTCCCAAGAATGAAAGTGATGAAGATAAACAAGATTCTAAGAGCAAGGATTCTGAAAAGCACAAGCATCACAGGAAGAACATAGATGAGCACAACAATCAAGGAAAGAGGTATTCTCACAAGCACAAGAAGAGTTTCTACCTAGACAAAGCAAGTAAGTGTTCTAGTAGTGATAGTGAAAGTTCTTCAAGTGATGATGAAAATGAGATGTTGTTCATATCAAAAAAAGAGGAAGAACCGAAACATAGATTCATTATCATGAAATGTCTTAGATGTGGAAACTTTGGTCACCTTGAGGATGATTGCACAAATAATGATTTGGTTTCTAGTATGTATGATGATGCTTCAGAAAACTATAAGGAAGATGCATGTATGGTTTTGAAAAGGGTAGCACCTCTAGTGATAAGAAATCTGAAAAAGGCTTTGATGATTCAAAAAGCAAACAAATAGAGGAAGATATAGAGGAAAGTGAAGTAGATCTTGAAGGTGAACTTATTAGTGCTCTTAGTGCTTTGAAAAAGGAAATAAATAAGAATGCTAGACTCAAGGATAAGTTATATGAATGTTGTATGGAGAGAGATGATCTTATAGAAAGTCTTGACTTCTCTATAGCTAAGACACAAGAACTCAAGGATGAGTTAGAGTCTAAGGTTCTTGAGTATAGTGAGTTAGAATAGAAAATGGCTTCTTTGAAAGAGGAAACTAAAGAATACAAGGATAAGCTTTACAGGTTTCAAGATAGCTCCAAAAAGGTTAAGTCACTCATCAAAGGTCAAAGAAAGACAACAGATAAAACAGGCCTTGGTTTTGTTAAGCCACACAAGGAACAAGTTGGAGAGTCTAGTAAGAGACTCCAAAAGGAAGAGAGTTTTGATGAGGAAAGTATTTCAGAAAAGGAGTCCTTGAATGATAGATGCACAGAAACATAAAATAGAATTCAGAATGAGAAGTATTCAGGACCCAAGAGGTCAAATAAAGGAAAGTTTCAAGGTGGATGTTTTGCTTGTCACAGGCTTGGTCACATGGCTTCACATTGCATGGCTCAAGTGAAGAAGGTAAATGACAATTTCAGAAGTGTTATTTTCTTTCAAGGGTATTGTTACTCTTGTCAACAGTTTGGGCACAAGGCAGTTTATTGCAAGGCAAATAACAGGAACAGGTTTGATCAGAACATGTTTGATCAGAACAGGTTTGGTCAGAACAGGTTTGGTCAAAACTGGTGGATTCAAATATTAGGTTTACCTCATAGAAACAACATTGTCAAGTGTTTCAAGTGCAACAATGAAGGTCACATAGTCAGACAGTGTAGAGTTGAAATTCCAAAATACAAGAACAAGAATAGTGGTATGATCAGGTCCAAGGATCAAGGCATAGACAAGAACAGGGATGAGAACAAGAACAAGAATAGTGACAAGAATAGGAATATGGACAAAGAGTTCAAGAGAAGGCCTGGAAAGGAAGTTATAGATGTTGATGATGATCAGTGCCTAATGGGAGTTTTACTCCCACCCCAGAATTAATCACCTCATCAAGATGTGGGGGAGGGACTAAGCTAAGAGGCTCATTCTTAGTCAAAGATATGAGTAATGGGGAGAGCTTCAAAGTGAAGGGGAGAGCTTCAAGTCAGGGGGAGAAAAACTTCAAAGGAAGATTCTCAGTTGTGAGCACAGTTGGTCAGTTGTTAGCACAGTTGGTTTCAGTTTTGGCTCTTGAGAAGTGTTTTCAGTAAAGGTTTGCCATCAATGACAAAGGGGGAGATTGTTGGAAATTTTGGGTACTTTGGGTACATTGCCTTTGCTCAAGTGTATAAGTTGTCATTGATGTCAAGAAGCTCTTGAAGGAATTTGATTTGATGTCAAATAATTTGTTTTGATGAAGGTTACGACATGACAGTTTCAAAGGTCTTTTGTAAACCCCAAGTTGGCATGTTTAAAGATTACAGGTGGATGCATTAGTTTAATGCATTTGGGTCCAGGAGGAAGTATTTACTTAAATAATTAAAAACCTTGTTAAGGTTTCCTTTAATTATTTTTAAATAAATATTAAACTATTGTTTGCAATGGGTTCTCCTAACCCATGGCGCTATGTTTTAAGATTATGGGTGCTAGCCAAGACCTCCACCGACGTGTTAAACTCCTCGCCGACATCAAGATCTTATGGTAAAAATGCATATAAATCTCCCTCAATGAAAATCAAGAATCATCCCATCCACATTTTGAAAAGAGTTGCTCGCTGTGAATTCATGATCTGTTGTTCGATTTCTTCCTCGTTGTGATTTCATGATCCGTTGTTCGGATTTCTTCTCCAATTGTGTCTTCACCATTTTCGTAAACCCGTTGTTCGACTGTGTCTTCACTATTTTTGTAAACCTACTGTTCGACTATGTCTTCGTTGTTTTCGTGAATCCACTGTTCATTTTTTGTACTCGTCATTTGTCGTAAATCCACTGTAATGTTTTCGTCTTCATGTTCGCGTTAGAAGAAAGGGAGGCACTGTTGTTTTATTTAATCCCTAGTGCAGAAGGAACAAGGTTAACAGTGTGAGGTTTAAACCTCATCGGGAGCCTTTGGCGCACCGATAGCGGCTAGGCTGTTGGCGCACTACCCGAACAAGAGGTTTCGCATTTGAATAACGTGAAAGGGTTTTACATCATGAAGTGGACGTAGCGGGTGGTGTTAGAATTCATGCGCAATTTCTCCATAGTGCGATTTTTGATGTTGGCCAAGGTACTTTCGAAATTAATTTTTGCTAAGTGTATTTTGCGGATGGAGGAAGTTTATTAGAGGGCAAAATAGCTTAGGAGTTATAAGGAGTTTAAAGCTTGTTTTATTTTTGATAAAAGATTCTTTTGAAGGTGTTGTTTGAAATATCTTATTGCATTCTTATGAGAGATAAATTTTATTTTTGATAAGACTATAAGGGAGAAATAAGGTGTATAAGGGATAAATTTTTCTTGTAATGTTGAGAGTGCTTTTGGTTGATTATGGAAATGAAAGCATGATGTTTTAAGGTTAAAATTGCTTCTTGTGTGAAGTTGTGAAACCTTAAGTGGGCAGCTTTGAGATTGACATTTGCTTTCATTAAATTGGTAATTAAAGTGTTGGGCTTACTCCTTTGTTGATGATTTGAAAAGTTGTTGTGTGCTCTTGTGATTTGAGTTGGTGGATGTTTTTTGTTCAAACAATATTGGAGAGAAAAGGAGTTCTACTTGTTTCCTTTTTTGATGTTGATTGTGAAATGCTTCAAGGTTGTGTTTTGAGTTGAATGGTGTTGATTGAAGCTTGGTTGATGAGCATTGTTGTTGAAGCCCCATTTGATGGTGGGAAGAACATGAGTATCATTGTTATGTGATTCTTTGCATAGTTGGCAATTGTTGGGGTTTCATGTTCTTAAAAGAAAGCATTCTATCCTATCCATTTTAGATATTTAGTTGAGTTTTCAGATTTGAGATTGAGTTTGAGCTGAGTTGATTTGAGTTGAGTTTTGAGATTGGGAGTTGAGTATAGAACATATTGAGTCTCTAACAATTCTCTTTATGCTTCTATGAGTTTGACAAATCACATTGGGTCTCTAAAAATTCACCTTGTGATTTCATACTAAGAAAGTTTTTTCTTGGTGAGCTTGCTGAGTTTTTGACAGGTTTCGGTGGGGACTTGTGAGCAGTCTTGGACAGGTTTCGATGGGGACTGGTGAGCATTTTTGGACAGGTTTTGGTGGGGACTTATGAGCATATTTGGATAGGTCCTAGAAGAGGACTCGTGAGCTGAGTTTGATAGTTCTATCAGAGAACTTGAGGATAGAGGTGCACTGGTTCTTTGAGAAGAACCTGAGGATAGATTTGGCAAGTCTTTGATAAGGCTTGTATGCAGAGGATTGATTTTTTCAAGCGTTGGACAGATCTGACAGACAGAGGAAGACTTGTACTAGACCGACTGACTGTGTTTGGTATAGGTTGTTGAGCTGCTATGGACGTGATCATAAAAGGTAGAGGTCTCTTAGGCTAAGAATTGAGGACAGGAGGTCTTCGGTGGAAAGGATTTCCATGTGCTAGAAAGAGGTAGAGTCAGTTGATCTTCTAAGGGATCATTTCTAGAGCAGAGGGGAAGGTATCTCCTTTGAGCAGAGGTTCATAAATTTTGATTAGGGGAAGGTATCTCCTTTGGGTTGAGGCTCATAAATATTGTAATTGGGAAGGATTCCCAAAGAACTTTGAGATAACTTTTAGAGAAAAGTTTTGTGGATGTAGCCCAACCATTTTGGGTGAACCACGTTAAAATTGGTGTCACTTTGTGGATGATATTGTGCATTGCTTTGATATTGCTTTGGGTATATTGCTTTACTGTTTTGATGTATAAAGGAAAAAGTAAAAATAGGTCCTATACTGTTCACCCCCCCTCTCAATATAAGCTTGTGTTCTTCACTAACATCGTCTATCTCACTAACCAACATAGTAGGAGAGATGTGTAGCTAACCAACAACCTAGGTAGGATAGATAACCTGCTAACCTAGTTTACCATAAGATATTTCCAACAATGAAATATCTTCATGGTAAATGGTAAAATATGAATGTAAATATTCTTTTACCTTGTGGAGTAAATGGTAAGTATCCCAAGTAATGGAATATTACTCTAACACCATTATGGACACCACAGTCTTATATGGTTTCTATCCCTATTCTTCCACCAAGCCAGACCAATACCCATCCTATTTCCATTGGCCAACCCAATCATAACCCTCATGCATCGATCCCATTCCAAAATTCTCCATATTTTCAACATTAATCTCCCATTCATCAATTTACATCACATTCACCTAGTCATCATCACCAATCTCATCATCATTTATAGAGCAAAAAAATGATGCACCTAGCAATAGAAATTGAAATGCATCTAATGTTCTAATCAAGAATTCAAAAGAGATGATAAAGTAAGCAAGTAAATGATAAATAAATTAATAAAAGTGGGGTTAAAATTATATTGATTAATTTTCCAAATACAAGGCTACAAAATTTCCCCTTGAGAGCTCCTAAATTGATACAATTCAAGTTACAATTTTGAATGATCCAATCCTTTCACATACTTATGGTGTGCTTTCAGCGTTCTTCTTACACTCATGATTGAAGAGTGGGCTTGCACTACCACTTATTTGAGCTATATATCTTAAAATTCTTATCTCCTTCCTCATGTGTTATAATACGTGTACCTACACAAGAAATTGAAATGGGTTAATAGGATATGTGTATGATGATAAAATCTATGAAATGCATGCAGTATTGAATGTAAAAAGTGTAATCGATAGGCCTAAAATATTCCAGATGATATGAAAACTTATCATGATGTATATTATATGATTTCATAATGATATAAGTATAAATTAAAGTGAGATTATGAGTAGAACCTGTGGCCATCCCTGGGTGGGCCAATTAGGATTGTAATCACAAAAACCCTAATTAACAATTCAAAACCACTCCAAAATTCACCAAAATTAAGTATGATGCTAATATAATTCTATAAAATTGATCTACACTAAAATTGGATTAAAATTATGGGCAAAATCATGGCCATCCTCGAGAGTTACAATTGGGACTGTTAACCATCCCAGGTTGGGATGACCATAAAACAAGATGGTTTTTACCACCAATTCCACTTGTATCTGGTCTAGAATCCTCTTAGGGGTGTTGTCGTACAATTTGGTAAATTAAATCACAAGAATGAATAGGTTAAAGAACACAAGATTATACTGAGAGGGGGGTGAACAATATAAGACCACTTTTTACTTTTCTTTCCCAAATAATATTAATCAATATAATCAATGGCAATATCAATAGCAATAACCAAAGCAATGCACAAATCATCACACACAATAGAGACACCAATTTAACGTGGTTCACCCAATGTGGGCTACTCCATAGAGAAAATATTTCACTAATATTTTCTCAATAAATCTCTTGGGAATCCTTTCCCTATTACAATGTTTATGGACCTCTATCCAAAGGAGATACCAATCCCCTAAATCAAGTTCATGGATCTCTATCCACAGGAGACACCAATCTCCTATATCTTCTCTATCTGGTGATCTTCTAGAAGACCTCTGCCTCCACTGCC
The DNA here is from genome assembly GCA_028583015.1 of Wollemia nobilis. Classification (NCBI taxonomy): domain Eukaryota; kingdom Viridiplantae; phylum Streptophyta; class Pinopsida; order Araucariales; family Araucariaceae; genus Wollemia; species Wollemia nobilis. The sequence continues at coordinate 236,093 of JAQPPZ010016930.1, forward strand.
CTTAGCAAATGGAACTCTATCCACAGAAGACACCTATCCTCCTTGCCCTGGCTAATGGATCTCTATCCACTAGATACTATCATCCTCTATACTCTGTCACCTCCAAAGATTGCACTCAACTCTATCTCAAATCTATACCAAACACAGTCCTTCGGTCTAGCACAAATATGTTCTCAATATCTATCTCTGATCTGGCACAAATTTATCCTCAAATCTGCACCAAACTCTATCCTCAAATATTTACTAAACATAGTCCTTCGATCTAGCACAAATATATCCTCAATATCTATCCTCAAGCCTTAACACAAAGCTTGAATTAATCTCAAATCAACTCTACTAGATCTTCCCCAAACCTTAACTCAAGGTTTGAACAAATCAATCAATCAACTCTGCTCACAAGTCTTCTCAAAGACTTGTCTCAAATCTACCTTGTAAGCTTCCACAAAATCTCACACCAATCTATCCACAAGTCCTCTCTAGAACTTGTCCAATATGCTCAATAAGTCCTCTCAAGAACTTATCCAAATATGCTCAATAAGTCCTCTTAAGAACTTATCCAAATCTACTCTCAATCTGTATTGTAAGCTTCCACAAAAGCTTACTCAAATCTATCCACAAGTCTTCTCAAAGACTTACCTCAAATCTGCTCAACAAGTCCACTCTAGAACTTGTCCAATATCATAGAAACATAAAGAGAATTGTTAGAGACTCAATATGCCCTATACTCATCACAATGCTCAATCACTTTCAATCACTCTTTTAGAAACATACAAAGAATTGTTAGAGACTCAATATGCTTCAACTCAATCACTTTCTCAATTCAATTCAGAATATAGAATAGTTTATTTTATGGAACTTGAACAATCACTTCACACATCCACTTGACTAGGCTCAACCAACTCTACTCAATCAATCACTCAATGAAATAATCCTTGCTTACAAACCCTAGTCCAAGCATATGAACACTCACTCAAAATATTTCCAACAATACTTATCAACCAATCTCACATAACAATGATACTCATGTTCTTTCCAAACCCTAGTTCAAGTTTTTCACTCAACAACTCACTTCAACAACAATGCTTATAAGACAATCTTCACATAACAATGATACTCATGTTCTTTTCAAACCCTAGTTCAAGTTCTTCACTCAACAACTCACTTCAACAACAATGCTTATAAAACAAGGTTTCAATAACAACTCCTTATTCCAGAAAACCTTGAAGCATTAACTCAAACACACTCAATAAGGAAGCCCTAATCAAATCCTTTTCACTCCAAACTTATTTTCCAGAAAACCAACCAATCAACTCAATTATGGAAGAATGTGCTCATACCTTTTTCTTGATGATGAAGGGATCTCATAAATCTTCCATAACCACAAATACTTCTTTGCCAAGCTCAAAGAAGGTTAGGTGACAATACAAAACAAATAGCAACTCACAAATACACCTTATTACTCCATCTTGATTAAGCATCCATCAACACATAGAAATAAATGACCAATTACACCTTATAATCTCCTAGTTGAAATAATATCCACCACCAGAAAATAATTTCAAAATAATTACTTTCTCAACACTTCTTAATGGCAAGAAGACATCTTCAATAATAATCAACACTTAAAAGCATTTATCTCTCCAATAAGCTAAATATATTAAAAGGCTTTATAAAACAATTAACTCCTTATTCCTCCTAATTATTTTTAACCAAAAATAATTACCAAGCAAAAACACCTTTTATCTATCCCTTATAACTCCCACGTCACTTTATAAAACCATTTAATAAAGCCAAAAATTAAATTTAAATTTTCAACAACCTTCTCCAAAAAACCCGATGCTCAAATAATGTGCATACCTTTTCGTTGATCCCTAAAAGGGATTCGATGAGAATCGAACCGTCGTCTCCACAAGCCTAAGCACCTTAGCGCTTGGGAGTCCACCGCATGGGCTAGCAATGCCCACGTGAAGGAAGTGGAGCTTCCTTCACCTTATGCTCTTCTTCGCACACGTTGACCTCCTTCGAACACCACACGTCGTCCACTAGCCGCAGCTCTTTAATCGCACGAATATCGGAGATACCTTTCACAGGGGATTCGGGAGCATTAAATTGAAAATAAGCTTGGTACTTTCTAAGGTGAAATGATCCACCTTTTATACATGAATGGAGGAAATTTCTCACACGTCGGTGCATTAGAAATTCGAATTTTGAATATTCGAATTAACTTTAATTATTATTTATTTATAATAATTTAAATTCTCTTTGGAATTTAAATATTATAAATTAAATAAATAATTAATCTTTGGGCCTTTTTAACCAAATGAAAAGCCACCTTGGTTTTTAATAAAAACCTTTTATTTTTGCCCATCATGGATAATTAATCTTTGATTTTTGCCCACCATGGTTTTCATAAAAACCTTTGATCATGCTTCCCATGAAGCTCTTTTGGAACCAATCAAAATGCAATTCTTCTTAGAACCTTTTGACATCAATGACAACTAACATTCCTCAAAATGTCCAACAATCTCCCCCTTTGTCATTGATGGCAACCCAAATTCTTTTTACCAGAAACTTAACCTTTTCTGGGTTCTGCTCCCCCTGGCTCAATGCTCTTGTCAAATCTCTCCTCTTTGCTCAAATACCAAATCTCTCCCCCTTTGACATCAATGGCAAAGGGTCACCTTTGGGGCTTAGGGCTAAGAATGAGCCTCTTAGCTTAGCCCCTCCCCCACCTCCTCTTGAGGTGGTTAATTCTAGGGTGGGAGTATTTCTACTTTTGAAAAGCATTGTTCTTTACCTTTATCCTCTTTTCTTCTTATCTGATCCTTCTGATTCCTCTGACTATTTCTTTCCATGTCCATGTTCCTGTCCATGTCCATTTTCTTATTCCTATTCTTGTTCTTGTTCATATCCATGTTCCTATTCCTGTTCATATCCATGTTCCTATTTCTGTTCCTGTTCATACTTGATTCTGGAATGTCTGCTCTACACCACTTTGTTGTGTGACCATCATTATTGCACTTATAACACTTAATGTTATTATTCCTTGGAGGTGCAAATATCTTAGGATTTCTCCTAGTGAAGCCATATCCTCTTCTGTCATGAACCCTGCAATCCATTGCCTTGTGACCAAACTGATTACATGAGTAGCAATACCCATGAAAAAGTTATCTGTTTCTAAAATTCCCATTTTCTTGTCTTTCATGTGTCCTGCACTGTGAAGCCATGTGCCCAAACCTGTGACATGAGAAGCATCATCCATTGAAGAAACCTTGCCTAGACCCCATTGGTCTCTTAGTCTCTTCTACCTTGTCATGTTTCCTGTTCCATATATTCCTTACTTGTGTATTGTTCCTTTCCTTGTTGAAATTTCTATTGTCCAACATATCCTTAGAAGTCTCACTCTCTCTTTTACTTACTTCTTTTGATGCTTCTTATTTTTTGGTGTTTGAGCTTGACTCTCCTTTTTTGCTTCTTGTTTCCTTTGTTCTTCTTTAGAACTAAGTCCTATTTTGGTGACTGATGACCTTTGTGCATTGATAATCCTGTCCAAAGTCTTTGAATTTTCCTCAAACTTGTGTAGCTTGTCCTTAGAACCTTTTACTTCCATCCTTAGTGAAACTATCTCATGCTCTAATATTTCACACTCTAGATATTTTGTCTTTAATTTTTCGGCCATACCTTCTTCAATTTTTCTTGCCTCTTCAACCTTGATTTTGAAGTTGGTGAGTTCTTGTAGAAACTTTTTTTTGTTTTCTCATCTTCTTGAGCTTGAACCCTTAATCCTGAGGTCTCCCTTTTTAATTCTTCAAGAGTAACCATAAGTCTTTCACATTCTATCTCTTTTACCTTTGACTGTTCAACCATACCTTTTTCAACTCTCCTTGCCTTTTCAACCTTATCTTTCAAGTCAGAGAGATCTTGTAGAAGCTTTGTCTTACATTTCTCATCCTCTTGTATTTGAGCCTTTAATTCTAAATTCTCTCTTTTCAATTCAACAAGTTCCTTAAGAGTGGCTTCCTCTTTTTCTTTTTCTGAATCTTCCTCTTTTCTTTGGTCTTCAATTTCTTCTATTGTCCAAAGTAGAGTTTCTTCTTCATACCTATTTTGATTGTCCCTGTTATCATTTAGATCCATTTCATCTTCACTACTACTGAACCCATGACAATATCTTGCATCATGATCGAGTTGACCACAAACAAAACATTCTTCACCTTCTTGTGGACAATAAGCTGCATGGTGACCTATATTCCTACATCTAGTACAAAATTTTATCAATATGGTCTTTTCTCCACTGCTTGATTCATCTCTTGAATCTATTTCTATTCTTCCTCCCAAAACAACAATATCAAATTCATCTTCCTTTTCTTTCATGACCATGTGTGTTCTTTTCTTCTTGTGTCTCATGGTTTTACCTTTGCCTTTCTTTGCCATTTGTGTTCTTGTAAGATCTTCCTTCAAGTTGTTAAACCTTTTCCGAAGGAACCAACTCTGATACCAATTGAAGAACACAAGCTTATACTGAGAGGGGGTGAACAGTATAAGACCACTTTTTACTTTTCTTTCCTAAATAGTATTAATCAATATAATCAATGGCAATATCAATAGCAATAACCAAAGCAATGCACAAATCATCACACACAATAGAGACACCAATTTAACGTGGTTCACCCAATGTGGGCTACTCCACGGAGAAAATATTTTACTAATATTTTCTCAATAAATCTCTTGGGAATCCTTTCCCTATTACAATGTTTATGGACCTCTATCCAAAGGAGATACCAATCCCCTAAATCAAGTTCATGGATCTCTATCCATAGGAGACACCAATCTCCTAATATCTTCTCTAGTTGGTGATCTTCTAGAAGACATTTGCCTCCACTACCCTTAGCAAATGGAACTCTATCCACAGAAGACACTTGTCTTCCCTACCCTGGCTAATGGATCTCTATCCACTGGAGACTATCATCCTCTATACTCTATCACCTCCAAATATTGCACTCAGCTCTATCTCAAATCTGTACCAAACATAGTCCTTCGATCTAGCACAAATCTGCTCTCAATCTCTATCTCTGATCTAGCACAAATCTATCCTCAAATCTGCACCAAACTCTATCCTCAAATCTATACTAAACATAGTCCTTCGGTCTAGCACAAATCTATCCTCAATATTTATCCTCAAGCCTTAACACAAAGCTTGACTCAATCTCAAATCAACTCTACTGGATCTACCCCAAACCTTAACTCAAGGTTTGAACAAATCAATCAATCAACTTTGCTCACAAGTCTTCTCAAAGACTTGTCTCAAATCTACCTTGTAAGCTTCCACAAAAGCTCACACCAATCTATCCACAAGTCCTCTCTAGAACTTTGTCCAATCTGCTCAATAAGTCCTCTCAAGAACTTATCCAAATCTCTCAATAAGTCCTCTCAAGAACTTATCCAAATATTCTCTCAATATGTATTGTAAGCTTCCACAAAAGCTTACTCAAATCTATCCACAAGTCTTCTCAAAGACTTACCTCAAATCTGCTCAACAAGTCCACACTAGAACTTGTCCAATCTCATAGAAACATAAAGAGAATTTTTAGAGACTCAATATGCTCTATACTCATCACAATGCTCAATCACTTTCAATCACTCTTTTAGAAACATACAGAGAATTGTTAGAGACTCAATATGCTTCAACTCAATCACTTTCTCAATTCAATTCAGAATATAGAATAGTTTGTTTTATGGAACTTGAACAATCACTTCACACATCCACTTGACTAGGCTCAACCAACTCTACTCAATCAATCACTCAATGAAATAATCCTTGCTTACAAACCCTAGTCCAAGCATATGAACACTCACTCAAAATATTTCCAACAATACTTATCAACCAATCTCACATAACAATGATACTCATGTTCTTTCCAAACCCTAGTTCAAGTTTTTCACTCAACAACTCACTTCAACAACAATGCTTATAAGACAATCTTCACATAACAATGATACTCATGTTCTTTTCAAACCCTAGTTCAAGTTCTTTGCTCAACAACTCACTTCAACAACAATGCTTATAAAACAAGGTTTCAATAACAACTCCTTATTCCAGAAAACCTTGAAGCATTAACTCAAACACACTCAATAAGGAAGCCCTAATCAAATCCTTTTCACTCCAAACTTATTTTCCAAAAAACCAACCAATCAACTCAATTATGGAAGAATGTGCTCATACCTTTTTCTTGATGATGAAGGGATCTCATAAATATGCCATAACCACAAATACTTCTTTGCCAAGCTCAAAGAAGGTTAGATGACAATACAAAACAAATAGCAACTCACAAATACACCTTATTACTCCATCTTGATTAAGCATCCATCAACACATAGAAATAAATGACCAATTACACCTTATAATCTCCCTATTGAAATAATATCCACCACCAGAAAATAATTTCAAAATAATTACTTTCTCAACACTTCTTAATGGCAAGAAGACATCTTCAATAATAATCAACACTTAAAAGCATTTATCTCTCCAATAAGCTAAATATATTAAAAGGCTTTATAAAACAATTAACTCCTTATTCCTCCTAATTATTTTTAACCAAAAATAATTACCAAGCAAAAACACCTTTTATCTATCCCTTATAACTCCCACGTCACTTTATAAAACCATTTAATAAAGCCAAAAATTAAATTTAATTTTTCAACAACCTTCTCCAAAAAACCCGGTGCTCAAATAATGTGCATACCTTTTCATTGATCCCTAAAAGGGATTCGATGAGAATCGAACCACCGTCTCCACAAGCCTAAGCGCCTTAGCGCTTGGGAGTCCACCACGTGGGCTAGCAATGCCCACATGAAGGAAGTGGAGCTTCCTTCACCTTATGCTCTTCTTCGCACACGTTGACCTCCTTCGAACACCACATGCCGTCCACTAGCCGCAACTCTTTAATCACACGAATATCGGAGATACCTTTCACAGGGGATTCGGGAGCATTAAATCAAAAATAAGCTTGGTACTTTCTAAGGTGAAACGATCCACATTTTATACATGAATGGAGGAAATTTCTCACACGTCGATGCATTAGAAATTCGAATTTCGAATATTCGAATTAACTTTAATTATTATTTATTTATAATAATTTAAATTCTCTTTGGAATTTAAATATTATAAATTAAATAAATAATTAATATTTGGGCCTTTTTTAACCAAATGAAAAGCCACCTTGGTTTTTAATAAAAACCTTTTATTTTTGCCCATCATGGATAATTAATCTTTGATTTTTGCCCACCATGGTTTTCATAAAAACCTTTGATCATGCTTCCCATGAAGCTCTTTTGGAACCAATCAAAATGTAATTCTTCTTAGAACCTTTTGACATCAATGACAACTAACATTCCTCAAAATGTCCAACATAGGTTTTGAAAAGGATGTATGTATTTTGGGATGCCTTGAAAATGCCTTTGATTGATGAAGTTTCAAAGGGAAAATACGAGGGCAAAATATGAGAGAAAATATATGAAGAACATATGCTTATAATTATAGGGGAATGAACAGTATAAGATAAAACCTTTTACTTTTTAATCCAATCAATAGAATTAATAATATAAAAGCAGTAAACATTGCACAAATCATCATACACATGAGAGACATGATTTAACGTGGATCACCCTATGTGGGTTACTACACGGAGAAAATATTTCTACTAAATTTTCTCAAATAAATATTTCGGGAACCACTTCCCTATTACAATGTTTGTGGAACTCTATATAAAGGAGACACCAATCCCCTATGATCTGGTTTATGGAACTCTATCTTCAGGAAAACTATTTCTCCTCTGCTCTGGCTGTAATCTTCTAGAAGAATTTTACCCTGACTAATTTGGCTTGTGGATCTCTCTCCATAGGAGACCTCTATCCTTACTATCCTGGCTAATGGATATCTATCTACTGGAGATTGTTATCCTTTACTCTGTCTCCTCCAAATCCTACTCTCAACTTTGCTCAATCTCTATCTCAAATTTGCACTAAACTTTGTCCTTGATATAGCACAAATCTACACTAAAGTTTGTCCTCAAATATGTCATCAAGCCTTAACATAAATCTTGATCCAATCACAAATTAAATCTACTTAGATTTACCTCAATCCTTAACACAAAGCTTGAACAAATAAATCAATCAACTTTGCTCTCAAGTCTTCATAAAAAATTACCTCAAATCTACCTTCAAGTCCTCTCAAGAAATTGCTCAATCTACTCTCAAGTCTTCACCAAGACTTACCTCAAATCTACCCTTAAGTCCTCTCAAGAAATTGCTCAATCTACTCTCAAGTATTCACCAAGACTTCTCAAATCTGCCTTTAAGTCCTCTCAATAATTACTCAATAACAAAATTTAGACACCTAAAATACGTCATGTCGAGGGCAACTACTCATATGGACATGCTACAAGATCATATGGAAGATCTTGGACAGACTCCAAGATAGAGTAGTGGTTCTAGCCACTCAATTTGGGCTCCTTGGCCTAATAAGTATGAAAAATAGCCCAAACCTATGATTTATAGCTGAACCATGGTTGAGACCTATGGTTTTCAGTCTATACCGGACCTATGATCTTAACTGAAGTTCAGTTGGCCTTCAATCCGAGCCAAATCGGTTGAAACGGATATTGGATCTAGAAGAAGGTGGTTAGAGGGCAAAATATTCCATTCCAACTATCCTAACCACCCCTTATTGATATTGCCTTCTCCATGAAGCCACACCTAGCCCTTAGGTAGTCCTATAAGTACCCCTTAAAATTGTGGCAAAGATATAGAGGATTTTGATAGTGAAGCACTGTTAAAATACATTAGAGAGAGAGCATTGGATATTTGAGCAGTGGAGCCTTGTCGAATTATACACTCCATTGAGTATACTGAGAGAGAGCTATTGCACTTATCCCCTACCTAATTGCCAATATTCATGATGAATTACATTATGGATGCCCTAGGAGTCTATGAGAGCCAAGAAATGCAAATTTGGGCAAACAAAGGCCCATCACAGTGATTTGACCACCAAACCTATTATAAGGACATCAAAGGTGACCCTTGAACATCAATTGGACAAGGAGGTGAGTCCCACTACCCTTGTAATTTAGGGTAAGACTATCAGAGTGCTAACAATAGCTGTCAGCCTTGGTTTATAGTGTAGACTGCACACCAGAGCTACGATTTGTAGCAAAGTTATAACTGCCTTCATATTTCCATTTTTGTCTGGATAATTAGGTTAGATTAGTTGTTTTGTTGATTTAAGGGCATTTTAGAAGACTTCTGACCATAGAACTAGGTTATATTTACATTTTATGCTTATATTTTAATTAGGACTAAAATGCTTTCTTTATGCATGTTTATGCTTCAATTTTCATATCTGATCCATGCATAGTGTAGCTACTATTTTCCTTTATGTTATTATATGAATCTTGATTCACTTTACATATCTTAGAAACTTTCTTTATTATTTCTTTATTATGCATGTTAATGGTGTCACTATGCAATTTACCTAGAAGGGCCTCTTCATGAGAGGTTTCCTATCTTTTTAACATTCTTGTTGTTTCTTGATCATAGGGAATAGTTTCAAAGGAGAGAAAATCATCAAGTTCCTTCCCCATTGCGAAGAAGAGGGCACATCCACCCTAGAGCTGTTTGTGCCGTTCTGAGAGGCATTTGGAAATCACACCTACCCTTAAGAAGGAAAAAAATTAAGCACTCGCGACCAAAAGAGAAGAGAAATAGCAGGAAGGAAAAGTGTCGCGATATCGCAACATGTCACTTTTTCGTGACCAGAAGAGAAAAGAAAGAGGAGGAAGGAAAAGTGTCGCGATATCGTGACATGTCACAATTTCATGACCAAAAGAGAAGAGAAAGTGTTAGCAGGTGAAATTGTCGACTGCCTATGTTTTAAGGTGTGTGTAATCCTTTGTAAGCTTGTTGCTCTTTGTTGGCTGTGTGGCCCTAGTAGGGGGCTAAGAACAGACTGTGTGGCTCTTTTTTGTTTTGCTTAAGCTTTGTGCTGATTTTGTAATAGGTTTTGGGTCAACCTATAAAACCCGATAGTAATGAATTTGTACCTTATTTACCAAAAAAAATAAAATTGAGCACTCCTATTGTAATATTGTATAAAAATGAATATCCCTAAGAGGGACGTACTTGTAATTGGGTTTTGACTTCAAATATAATGGAATAAAGCATTTCTTTCTTGTTTCATTTATTGTCAATTTTGTTTACTTGTATGCATGTTATATCTTTACCATTTATCATAATAGGAGCCGCAATCGGGTGTGACCCTTTCTGGTGGTTACAAAGGTGATCATGATGGGACCCAATGCACCTCTATAATCACTAGAAATGGTCACACCTGATTGTGGATCCTATTGCAATAAATGGTAAAGATATAACATGCATACAAGTAAACAAAATTTACAACAAATGAAATAAGAAATAAATGCTTTATTCCATTATATTTGGGACAAATAATTAAAACATGAAATGTGCCTCGTATTTAGTAATTTACCCTATACACTTGGTGGTTGTAGCGACTGGTGATCCATGCAATTCGACAAGATGAGTAAATTAACATAAGGACATTTGGGGAAAAAATTGTCATTGTTGATCTGATATGCTTCTTTTCAATCCCTAAGAAGGCCTTCACAGCTGGACTGCTCCACGGGAATGAAGCATTGCATGCCATTTCTTCTATGACCTCTTTTTCAATAAATTATTGATAATTTGATTCAACACAAATCTGATTGGATTTATATCAATTTGATTCCCTAAGATGGCTATTGTATATCGACTGCTCCATGGGATAGAAGCGTGCAAATACTATTAACAGTTAGAATCAAAAGCTGAACTAGGCCTAGCCAAGGCATTAATTTTCTCAAATCTAATTTTTTTTAGATCATTCATGGTGGTCAAGTGACAACGTCACTTTATTCATTGTCATTACCCTCATCGTATCGTCTCTTGATGGGGTAGTCATAATATCAAATCATAATCAAAATCGATAGAAGATCTTGGAGATCATAGATCCCTTGATCTTGTCAAAATTGTGTTCATCCTTATGAATCATTGTAAACAACTATCATAAGCTTACCTCTTTGCTTAGGAAAAATATCAAATATGATTTTGCTTGTTGTTCTCCACCTTTCAGATCTATGGGTCAAAATATACCTATGAAATGCATAGCCACACCGAATCAGATGAGAAGGGCACAATATTTTCAAGTTTAAGCCTCCAAAGAGTTAGAATGAATGATTCCAAGATGCACATCCTTTTGCTAAACCTAGGGCATATAATTTTAATCTGACTAATGATCATCATAAAACCTTCGACATAATTTTAGGTCTATTTTTTCTCAGCATTGTTTGATCTCACAACACATCTCAAAAGGGGAATTTGTAGACACCTAAAACGTGTCATGTTGAGGGTGACTACTCATATGTACATGCTACAAGACCATATGGAAGATATTGGATAAACTCCAAGATACAGCAGTGATTCTAGCCACTCATTTTTGGCTCATTTTCCTAATCAGTCTGAACCGTAGTCCAAACCTATGGTTTATAACTAAACCATGACTAAGACCTATGGTTTACAGTCTAGACCATAGCTGTGACCTACAGTCTTAACTAAAGTTCAGTTGGCATTCAATATGAGTCAAATCAATTGAAACAACCATTGGATCGAGAAGAAGGTGGTTATAGGGTGGAAGATTCCATTCCAACTGTCCTAACCACTCCTTCTTGATATTGGCTTATCCATGAAGCCACGCATAGCCCTTGGGCAGTCCTATAAGTACCCCTCATAATTAGGGCAAATATATAAAGGAATTTGATAGCGAAGCACTATCAAAATACATCAAAGAGAGCATTGGAGATTTGAGCAGTGGAGCCCTATCGAATTGTACACTCAATTGAGTATACTAAGAGAGCTATTGCACTTATCCCCTACCTACTTGCCAAAATTCAATATGAATTGTATTATGGATGCCCTATGAGTCTAGGAGAGCCAAGAAATGCAAATCCGGGTAAAAAAATACCCATGAGAATGATTTTACTACCAAACCTATCAGAAGGACATCGAAGGTGACCCTTGAACATCAATTTTACAAGGAGGTGAAGCCCACTGCCCTTGGAATTGAGGGTAAGCCTATCAGAGCACTAACTATGACTGTCAGCCATGATTTATAGTGTAGACTATGCCCCAAAGTTGCGATTTGTAGTACAGGTATAACCACCTTCCTATTTCCATTCATGATTGGCTAATTAGGTTATATTAGTTGTTTTGTTGATTTAAGGTAATTTTAGAAGACTTTTGATCATAGAACTAGGTTAGATTTACATTTTATGCTTATGATTACGAATAAAATAATTTCTTTATGTATGTTTATGCTTCAATTTTCATATCCGATACATGCATAGTGTAGCTTGTATTTTCCTTTACATTATTACATGAATATTGATTCACTTTACATAGCTTAGAAGATTTCTTTATGATTTCTTGATTATGCATGTTAATGATGTCATTATGCAAATTACCTAAAAGGGCCTCATCATGAGAGGTTGCCTATATTTTTGACATTCTTGTTGTTCCTTGATCGTAGGGAACAATTTCAAAGGAAAGCAAATAATCAATTTCCTTCCCCATTGTGAATAAGAGGGCACATCCACCCTAGATCAGTTCATTTCATTCTGAGAGGTATTTGTAAATTACACCTACCCTTAAGAGGGAAAACAATTGAGCACTCCTATTGTAATATTGTTTCAAAATGAATATCCCTATGAGGGACGTATTTGTAATTGGGTTTTGACTTCAAATATAATGGAATAAAGCATTTATTTCTTGTTTCATTTTTTGTCAATTTTGTTTACTTGTATGCATGTTATATCTTTACCATTTATTGCAATAGGAGCCGCAATTAGGTGTGACCCTTTCTAGTGGTTACAGAGGTAATCATGGTGGGACCCCATATTTTTAGGATCTGATAGTATTTTTTTGGATTTTTTATTTGCAGGTACAGACCATAGCTATTAGTTGTAGCCCAAGAACTAAATCGTAGGTACAAGGCACGGTTCACAGTCATAATCGTAGTTCAAACCTGTAGTTTCCTGCTAACAACACAGATAGATAATTCCAGAGTTCCAAACAGTGCAGGACATGAAGTAGGTCCTTTTTACAACCCTCTATCAATTTTTTGTTCTCTATGTTTTTACATTAGGTCAATTTTGAATCCAAATTAGGAAAATAACTAAAATAAAATGGTAAATCAATTGTCCTAGTTTGCTTTTCATACTTTGCTTTCATTAGAAAGACATTGCTGGGAACATCGGACATCTGATTGTAGTTCGCCCTAGGCTATAGCATGTGTGATAGATATGTGTTGATGGTTTGCATGTTTTAGGCATGATTAGTGGCCATTTAGCATCATAATGTGCATAGTCCTAAAGAGCATCTAGAATAGCTTGCATTTTTTGAATTTGAAACGTCTTTCATATGCATAGCATTTAGAAAATGAGCATGTGTGCTATATGATGCATTTATTTTATGTACATTAAAAGGAACCACACACACCATGAATCACTTAAACGCTAGTGAGTTGGGCTTGACATCCAACCACTAGTAGGGTTCAACGACGATGGGCGTAACTTCCATCCGTTGGCCCAAATCCTATGAACCCTTTATATATAGACCAATATCGAATCCAAGAACCTTTCGTACCATAAAAAATTTACATGTATTATCTTAGGAGGGTATAATGCTGACTAGGGGAAAATGGGTGAGGATCTGGGAGGGTCTGTGCTCCTTGTTTGGGTGTGGGCTTCATTACCACACACGGGGGATTTACGTGACTTGGATTTCATAGCCAAGTTGTCGAGCTATGAGTGTACAGGTGAAATCCATTAAACTAAGAATAAAATCCAACAAGTTTTACAAAAACATGATAAGAGTTTCTACAACTAATACAACATATTGAAAACACATCAAAAAGTTTAGGAATCACTTCTAAAAATTAAAATGAGATAATCATTGTTGTATACCTTGTTTGCTTAATAATAATACATTTAGACTCTAGGTACACAATGGTGGACACATGGGGTGGTCAGCAATGGTCTAAATCCAATGCCTATGACCAACCCCTAACTAGTTCACAATAATAAGTATAGAATCCTCAACCACATGAGTGAACCGAACGTCGTTCGGCTAGCATTCAAGGAGACAACTCAACATGATGGGAGCCAGCAAAGAAAACCCCAAATAGAGGAGCTTCAATACACTCTTCTAGGTATATATTAGAATGAGAAACCTTCCAGCATGAGGATGTTCCACTTGAGAGCCATTATTGAGACCATAATGCATGTGCATCAACGGGGTCGACTAAAGAGTTTATTGTGTAGGGGACCAGATTGGTGCCCCTACATACTAAGTCTACTAGAGGATCTATAGCACCACCTTCTGAGTATACAAGGACTAGGGACCCACCCATTCAGGGTTAGGCATATAGGCTTGCTACCGAGCATAGAACTAGCCATACTCCCATGTGTGGTCCAATACACAAAATCACCATTGACATATCAAATGTGGGAGATAATGGTACACTGTCGCATGAGCAATGATGATCTAAGTAGTTAGAAGGTCTAGGTAGTGTTCTAGAGTATCTAGGCTATAAGCCTTCTGCTCCACCTACTCAAGCCCCGAGTGAGCATAGTGGGCGTGTCTTCCGTACTACTAGAGAACATGGGGAGACTTCTAAGTGCCTACATGTCATACACCCACTATCTATGCATGGTGGGTCATAATATAGGACAAAATAGGAGGCAAATTTCATATTTAAAAATAGAGGCAAAGGCACATCATATTAATTTGATGGGTACAGAACCCACAAAGTCACTCATATAGAGTAGGGGTATCAAAGGCCTCCCAGGGTCGACCAGATCGGTAGATCACATCGACTGGCATTAGAGAAAAAACACCAAATCCTCCAAGACCAATTGGAGGATGCTTGCCTTGAGAGCTAGCGTATCGAAGATGAAAATCTTCAAGCACAAAGGCTCATAATACAGAGGTTATATGAGTAGTGCATGCATGAGGAGCATATCCTTTCTCAAAAGGAACGCATAGAATAGGAGGATCGGCTAGCTAGGGCTGGCCTATATCCTCAAGATGAGAATCAAGAGCACATGCATAGGAATGCTTTCTAAAAAGCTAAAATGCATCAAGAGCATAGAGATGCTCGTACTCATGTCACTACCAAAAAAAGAGAGTGGCTACCATCGCTCAATATTCAAAGACAGAGACAACGTGAAGCAACATCAGGAGATGGATACGAACAAGAATATCTTAAAAGATCTTGAGATGAAGAGGAGGAAGAGAAAAGACCTCCATATCACACAAGGAAGATAGTATCTCCTAATCCACCTACACATCAACTTAGGGAGGAGGAATTTCCGTCTTCAAATGCCTATAAGGCCTTGGACAAGAAAATTAAATCCATTGAGAGATAAGGTGCGGCTATTCAAAATCTGACTCTAAGGAAAATCCATAACGAGCCTTTGGATCCTTTAGTACCTACTTTGGTCTACCCTAAGTATTTCAACATACCCAGGTTAGATAAGTTCAAGGGTGATGAAGATGCACAAGAACATGTAACGAACTTTTTGGACACTTTTTTAAGATAACAAGCAACGATGCCTTATTGTTGATGTTCTTCACAATACTTTTAGGGCCTTATAGAGAGTGGTTTAATCAGCTAAATAAGTACAATATAACAACCTTAAATCAATTATCTGATGCCTTTCTTGAATGCTATTCCTTTGGCATCAAGAAATAGGCTAATATTTTTGATCTGGTTGCACTAGCTCAGCACGACGATGAGCTGATAGAACAATATGGAAAGAGGTGGAGAATATTAATGGTGAATTTGCCATTCCCCATTCCTACCATGAAATTAACTCAAATGTTCATGAATATTTGTGCCAAGCACATCTCGTTACTGATGTAGCTACAACAATATGCTACATTCGAAGAGGCTTTGGTGCAAGCCAAGGTGATTGAGGACATCAAGTTGTAGGAAGGCAACTTGAAGCTCAAAAATAGGAGAGAGGGATAGAAGAAGAGCACCAAAAAGCATCAAGTAAAGTAGGCCCATGTAAATAAAGTGGTATTAAATATCTAACAAGAGGACAATGGGCAGCAGAAGCAGAACTATCAGGCCCAACCTCCACCTACACAGTATGATAAGCGCAACAACTACAAGGGTAAAAACAAAGAGAAACGCTTGCCTCACCAGTTCACAACATTGATGTAATCACTAACAGTGATTTTTCATCAGTTATATGAGGACAATGCAATCATATTACCCAAAGTCAAGATGATAGACCATAATAAACCCAAACCAAAGGGGTTTCAAGATGATCTATTCTGCATTTTTCATAGAGTGAAAGGCCATGACATCGAGGTGTGTTGGTATTTCAAAAATCTGGTGCAAAATATGATAAAAAAGGGTGAGCTTGTAGTGCCTCACAACCCACAGGCAGCCAACAATCAAAATATGAGGATTTACAAGAACCCCTTATCGAATCATGAGGTGCCTCAAAACAATGTTGGTTACATTAATCAAGTGCGAGTCTAACCACCTACCCATGGGTTCGTAGGTATGGTCAATGTTATTACTAGGCATGGGAGATATGAAAAACAAAATAAACCTCATGCTCCTATCTAGATACAAGCCACGTAGAATAAGTGGTTGGTACAAAATATTCTAGGCCCACCAACAAGACCGATGGTGACCCTAAGGAGCAGGTTGGTCAAAAACCTACAAAAAATTCCTACAAAGTTGTCAATATATGAATTAATTCAATAGTCCCCGAGGCATAGGGAGACTCTTATGGATATTTTAAGGTCCATTGAAGTACATGCCCAAGATGCACAAGCATTCATAAATTTCATGGGACATGTACAACAGTGTCAGGAACCGATGATCCAATTTTATGATCATGATATAAGGACAATTTTTACAACTACAATCGACCCGTCATTGCATATAATTGCGTGTGTGAATCACATGCCATTTAAAAGGATCTTGATTGATACTGGCTCATCGATCAACATAATAACTACCAAGGCACTGAGTCATTTGAAGCTACTTAAATCATATATTGTGCCAACTACATTTATATTGAGAGCGTTTAACGATGCACTATGTTTGACTGTCGACACAATTATCCTACCCGTATAGGTAGCTTTGAAGATCATTTTGATAATATGTCATGTGATAGAAGGAGACATGCAGTACAAAATTTTACTCGATAGGCCTTAGATTTGTGAAATGCATTATGTCCCCTCGATACTACATAAATGCGTGAAATATATTCACGAGGGATTGGTTCACATAGTGGCATCGGATGACAAGCCATTTAAGTTCATGAACCTAGCATATTTGCCTAGGGGTTTCATACTACCATAAATGCACCTATATTTTTGGCCATCATCACCAATAAGGAAACCAAGAGGTAAACCAGTAGTGCATGCTCAACTGATGCCATATGTGTCACACAAACTGTAGCACACCACTACCACTTCCTTGAAATCATCGACATCAGTCATGCAGTGGGATGACAGAAAATTAAAGATGAATATGGGTGAAAAATAGAAATATCTTGAGCCCAAGCCAATCTCCGAAGATGTTCCCATTCCCATGGAAGTTGAGGAACCCCAAGAAAAAGCCAAGGAGGCACCTCAGCCTGCCTCACCTACATTTTTAGTAGGGCCATCTGCATCGCGGGTGATGGTACATCTCACTAGTACCATATTAGGTGAGTACCTTGTGTATAATGTGACCTTCAGATCAATTCTAAAGACTGTGAAAGATATGGGTAGACCATCTACCAATCGTTATCTAGTTGGATCAGTGGTTGGATAGGATGGATCTTGGAGTTGGTATTGGCCAATAAAATAGGATTCATGGGATTTGAGCCAACGGGTGGAGATGAATACCACTGTCGTTGAACTCTACTAGTGGTTGGGTGTGAATTCCAACTCACTAGCATTTATATGTTTCGTGGTGTGTGATTGTTCATTTTAATCTTACATGTAAAAACAAAATGCATCACCAAGTAATCATGATCTTTCCTATATGCCTAGAAAAAGGATATTTTTATTATATAAATATGCATATATAATGCTACATGAAATTCATAGAATGCATGTTAACATGAAAAATTGGTCTCTGATTAGGCCTCAAACATGTAAACCCTAAAAAAGATATTTTTTGTTAATTTTTTTTTTGTACCATAGCTGACAGACAACTGAATCTTAGTTGTGGGTGATAACCATAGCTAAAAGTGCTAGATACTGTTGTCAGCCACAACTAATAGCAAAGAAGGCAATTTTCATTATTTTTTCCTCTAACTTTTGCTAGATGATCTAATTAGCCTATTGATAGGAAAAACAAAAAAATAAAAAGAGCAAAAAAGGAAATCTACCTATGAATCCACATCCAAAGTAGAGACATGTTGCTTACTATCTATTTCTCTATTTTCTGTTAACCACGGCTGTCAAGCACGGTTGAGATGTTGGTTGTGGGTTTCAAGTGCAACTAATACTATGCACCATGGTTGTTAAGTGCAACTAAGGTTGCAACACAAAAACAAAGAAATTAGTGAGTTACAGCGCAATTTGCAAGATTTCTATTGTGGTCACCATTTGTATTGTCATAAAAAGTATGCACCTAAGCTATTGAATCAATGTATCAAGCATTAAAGCAATAAAACATGTAAAATAATGAATTGAACAATAATATGCAAATTTATTTTATATTATCATCGTAAAGCTCGGTTACAAGTAAGTCCCTCTTAGAGATTCCAAAATTTTGAACTAATACAATATTGAAGGCCCCTAAATGGGTATGGTACTTTTTATAGGCTCTTTAAAGTAGACACAAACTATTTAAATCTCAAGGAAGTCTTCTTTTCACTTGCTTTGAGGAATATGATGCCAAGAATACCTTGAATGCATCAAGATCCTATAAATTTACACTCAATAAATAACATATCATAGTTAGAAATAAAGTAGGCCTCTCATGATGAGGATTTTGATAAAGATTTGCATGAATTATAACAAATATGCAAAGAAATCATAAATAGTTGTAAATATAATCACCAAATCTCTAAATCATGATAAAGCTTGCTAAGAAAATAGTAAATCTAGCTAAGCTGATATATGATTTATAATTAAAATAATAAATAGATCTAATCTAGGAAGATAAGTGCAAATTGACAAATATGATGAAATAAGAGCAAAGCTACCTCTAATTTTTGTAATTAACTATACAAATTCATGAATGCAATTTAATCTAAGTAATATATACCTAATTGCATACTTGAAATGAAATTCCTATGGCTAAAATTAAGGAAATTGAATATCAAACCCTAGATGTGGGTTTTAAACACAACTGGTTTTATTAGCCATGGCTGAGGTGAAAGTGCTTTTTCTCTTGTAACCAGGGTTTAAATATCAAAATTTCTTCATAGAATTGATGATCAAGGATTTCCTCTATGTTCTAGAATGAATTGGTAGTATAGATTCTTCAAATTTTTAGTGGAAGTGGTTCAGTTTGGGATGAGTGATCTCTTCAAGCTCTTGAAACCTCCATAGATTCAAATGCAGTCATGATTATCCAAATTGATAGCATGTAGATACTCATAAAGGGTTTTGAGTGGCTCACCAATTCAGTAGGGCTTCATTGCATTCAATTGAAAACTATTCTATGCCTTCTCCTCAATTTGGATGGGGGTCTTAAAGCACTCATAATTCCTCATCCTAGATTCCTTGGTAAGCCAAGATCAAGAATTAGAAGGTTGGAGTAGGTGGAAGGAATAATCCATAAGCTTCCTTGCTTGAAACTATTCAAAATTCATTGCCATGGCCATTGTAACTGATTTTGGCTTGTCTCGAGAGTTTGTGATAGTTATAGAGCTAGCCATATCTCTTAAGCATAGTTAGCATCCTAGATGCGGGTGTCAACCATAGATGAGAACTTAGATATGGATGCCATCCATAGCTAAGACCAAGTAGACCAAAGTTACCTAAATTGAGTGGTTAGAACCATTGCTTCACCTTGGAAAGGTACAAGATCATTCATATGGTCTGCAAGGATGCCCATATGAGTAGTCCCCTAAAAATTATGTATTTTAGGTGTCTATAGAAATCTTTGAGACAAATATATACAATTATAAGGTTCTTTGAAACCCTAGTTACAACACTTGTGGTGTCTTCAGAACATGTTCTTACTCGCAATAGAAATGAGTGGGCTTCTGGTTATCCGATGTTGGGCCACTCCAGCTTAAGCAGTTGCACAACTCTAATGTAACACTTCTAGATCTACATACAAGAAAATAGAAAATAGGTTAGTAGCAACTATGAGGGCTCCATAATGTGAGGCCCTCTATAATCAATACAAAAATCCTAGCTATATGATGTAAATAACATGAACATAAATTGAAAATGTATGGAATGAAATAACAAATAAAAAATTTACCTTATGATGCTTACCATTCTTTTATTTGTGATATTTTTTATAGGAATTTTGTGCGGTGATGCCCTAGCATCACCCGAGGATTATCAAGACTACAAAGCTCTAGTGTAAAATACCTACGAGCACTTGACAATAATAGAAAATGCCCATGGGTGCTCGAGAATGGTGGAGAGAACCTATAGGTGCTTGGCGGTGGAGGAGAATAACATGTATTGCCTTCCATATCATCCTCATCCATTAAACAATATTCCCAATCCAATCCATCATCATGAGCCAATGTTTCACAAGTGGAGTTGACGAATTGTGAGACATCATCACCTCCACCATTTTTTGATTTATTATGCAATCATGGTCCTTCCACATCATCCCAAGTCGAGGTCCACCTCACTAATCCTGGTATTGGTGAATATGTGGTCCAAGACATCACCGTTATACTACCTACCATTCCTAATGCTAAATATTTCGATAACCCATGTGACCCACCTTTAGCCATAGGAGTAGTATATGACATGGGTTCATCTCCCAATAGCATAAATTTTGTATGGAGGGATTAATTCTTTATCAAATATATCTTCCCTAGAGGAACCCAAGGAACCAAAACTTGCCAACATTCCAAACATGTCAGTATTTCCATCCATTTATTTTCATATAGTCAATTGGCAAGGTCATGGCCTAGGATTTCATGAGCAGGGAGTGCTTCAACCTATTGATGTTCCATATCAAGAAATGCATGACTGTTCAGATCTAGATTACCACCCACTTTCCACCATATCTTCTCTTGAACAAGCCTTCCAAAGACTTAGTCTAAATGCAGGAGAAGAAGCCTTCCATCCCAATGATTCTAATAATGAAATCCATTAAGAAAAACTCATGTCAATAATTTTGGATGAATCTAAATAAGAATCGAAGCCCATCATTCCCCATACTAAACACGATGAGTTTTATCTCAGAATGTTCCCTATCCATGAACCAATCTTTCACTTACTTCTTCCACAGGAGTGAGCTAACCCTATCAATGAACCACCACCCCTTGGTAAAAATAATGCTTGAAAAACTCTTAGACATGAACTTCATAGTTCTTATTGACTATCCTGAGTGGCTTTCAAATATGGTACCCATTCATAAACCTAATGAGGTGATACACATTTGCACTAAATTTCAAGATCTTAAAAAAGTGTGTCTTAAGGATGACTTTCCTCTTCCAAACATCGATACTATTGTTGAAACTTGCACTGGTCATGAATTGCTTTCTCTCATGGATAGTTTCTCAGGATACAACCAAATTTGAATAAATCTTAATGATCAACATAAAAAAAAATTCACTATACCTTGGGGGACTTTTTGTTACAAGGTGATGCCCTTTGGCCTTAAAAATGTAGGTGCCACTTATCAACATGCCATGACACACATTTTTCATGATTGAATGCATAATATTATCAAATATTATATGGACAAACTCTTGGCTAAATCCAAAACTCGACAAGAGCACATTGATTTATTGGAGAAAGTTTTTGACCGACTTCTAGAGAATAAGGTAAAGTTAAACCCAAATAAATGTATCTTTGGTGTTACCTCAGGAGAAATTCTAGGATTTATTATCTCCTAAAGAGGCATTGAGGTGGACCCAAAAAATTTCAAGTCCATCATGGAGATGCCTCCCCCAACTAACTTAAAGAAATTATATAGTTTACAAGAAAAAATTCAACTGATCCATCATTTTCTTGCACAACTTTTTGATAAATGTAGGCCATTCAATCACCTACTAGAAAAGGTGTGCCATTTTGTTGGACATATGAATGTCAAAAAGCATTTGATAACTTTAAGAACTATCTAGCCTCTTCGCCAGTATTATCTCCTCCTCGTCTGGGGTCCCATTCTATCTTTATATTTTAGAAACAAATTTTGCATTAGGGACAATGCTTACAAAGAAAAATATTCTTTATTATAACAATGGAATTTTGAGGCTCCCCCTATTAATAAAAACAATTCATTGTGCAATATTGTCTTTTTAAGTTCAATTTATATCTTGATATTTGGTGTTGCATTTTTGTCTCTACAAATATACACAATGCTAGGGTTCTTTGAAACCCTAGCTACAACACCAATGATATCTTCAGAATGTGTTCTTGCTCCCAATAGAAATAAGTGGGCTTTTGGTTATCCGATGTTGGGCCACTCTATATTAAGAAGTTATACAATGCTAATGTAACACTTCCATATATACACACAATAAACTAGCAAATAGGTTAGTAGCAAATATGACGGCTCCACAATGTGAGACCGTCTATAAGCAATACAAAAACCCTAGCTATATGATGTAAATAGTATAAATATAAACTAAAAATGTATGGAGTGAAATAACAAATAAAGATTTACTTTATGATGCTTAATATTCTCTGATCTATGATATTTGTTGTAGGAAGTTGGTGTGACGATATCCTAGCATTGCTCAAGGGCTAGCATCACTATAGAGCTCTGGTGTAAAATGCCCATGGGTGCTTAGAAATAGTAGAAAATGCCCATGGGTACTTAGGAGTGGTGGAGGGTACCCAAAGGATCTTGGTGGTGGAGTAGTTCTTGTAGGTGCTTAGTAGTAACAAGAAGTGCATGAAGGCAATCAAGAGCTGAGGTAAAGATTTGCAAAAGTAGATATGGTTGGGCAAGAGGGACAGATGGAGAACACATGCATACTTGGATTTCTTAGGTAAATTAGGGAAAACTTCAACTTAGGGAACACTCAGGGTTTGAGCCATAAAAATAGCTCCTATTAATAATTCATACTAGGGTATGTTAGGGTTTGAGTGACACAAATTGTGTGGCTCATATTAAAACATAACGAAGGATGGATATTAATTTTGGGTGTGTGGCATGGATTGATATGGATGGATGGCTAGGATTAAGTTAAATAGGATGAATAGGGTTTATTAACATATATAATATTTATATTTATTATATATATATAAAATATAATATTAAAATATTAATATTAAACATATATTTAATAAATATACCTAAATATATATAAATAAATGGGTAAAATTGTGAGAAGACTTGGATGGGCGACAAGTGGTTAGGTTTTGGTGTCTGTAAAACTATTTTCATAGATTATTTTAGTGAACCTTATTTATATGATGAGGGGACTACAATCCATAGGTTTTTATGGAAAGACAAGAATGAAAATTTTGAACCTTTGTCACCTATATCACTATAGGATAGTTCATTCACCTTACCACATAAACAACAAAGAAATATCCTCACATCCTTCAAATGTATTTTAGCAAACCTCACTTTTGTGAGGGTTAATTTCAATGAAAATACTTATATTTATCATTTCCTACTACCACACCATTATCACTTAAACTCATTGGTGAGTAAAGGAATCAATTTGATGCTACCAAAAATCAAGCAAATAGAAATATAGCTAGTAAAATCTATCAACATTAGTAGTTGGTTTTTAGATGTAGAAGAATCTAAGTTATTCATTTTTTTAAACCTACATGTCAATGCACTTACATGGGACTATAGTGATATGAAAATAATCCATACCAACATGTGCACTCATAGAATTTATACTATTAAGAAGAAACATGTCCACCAACCCCAAAGAAGGATAAATCTTACTTTGAGGGACATGGTAAAGACTAAGATTGAAAAGCTACTAGAGGTAGTTATCTACCCTATATACAATAGTGAATGGGTCTCACCATTGGTCATTGGTTCCAAAATGAATGGAAAAATACAAGTGTATGTTGATTATAGATAACTTAACAAGACCAAAAAAAAGATCAATTTTTTGTTAGCTTTCATATATCAAGTTTTTGATACCCTCTCTGTGAAGATATAATTCTCCTTCCTGGATGGTTTTAGTAGTTACAATAAAATATAGGTGGCACAAAATATCAATATGAGACTACTTTCACGTGCCCCTAGGGAACATTCACCTATGAAGTTCTACCTTTTAGGTTGAGTAACACTCCCATGACTTTTTAATGGGTTGTTGTCTCTATTTTCATGGGTTTTACTAACAAATGTGTTAAAGTATATATGGATGACTTCACTATTTATCGGTATACCTTTTATGAAGCCCTCCATAATTTATATAGAGTTATTACTTGGTGTGAGGCCCATAATCTATCCTTAAGCAAAAAAAAATTCTTAATGACAATGGATGAAGATATCGTACGAGGGCATCATATCTCAACACAAGGCATTAAAGTAGATCCTAATAAAATAGATATCATAAGTCAATTTTATTAACCTCAAACTCAGATAGATGTTATAATATTCTTAGTAGATACTGGTTATTATAGGTGTTTCATCAAAAACTTTAGCAATCTTGTTTCTCCATTATTTACCCTCACCAAAAATGTTGAGTTCAAATAGATAAAAGAATGTCAATAGGTATTTGAATCCATCAAGAAAAAGTTCACCACTGCACTAATAATAAGAGGAATTTATTATAAGCTTCAATTCCATATCCATACTAATGCTTTTAATACTATTGTAAGTGTTGTCCTTGGCCAACAAGATGAGGACAATAGAAAAAAATATGCTATCTATATCAGTAAAAATATAACAGGTGCTAAGAAGAATTACACTACAACTAAAATAAAATGATTGATAGTAGTAAAAAAAATTTCACTATATCATTGGATACCTTATGTATGTGCATATAAATAAATTCATAATTAAATACGTAGTGAATAAACCAATGGTAAGCATATGAGTGATCAGATAGCTATTGCTACTCCAGAAATTTGATATCACTATTGTAGATAGACCTGGTAGAGAAAATGTAGTTGTTGATTTCTTGTTAAGACTAAATACTACTAGAGAGAAAGAAACAGTGGATGATTATTTCCTTAATGAATATTTGTTTGCAATATCCACTCACTCTACATGGTTTGTAGATATCACTAAATACTTGGTTACTGGGAAGATCCCTTTCCATCTCACTCCAAATGAAATATGCCAACTAGTGTGAAAAATTTCATAAGAAGACTATTATTTAAATTTGGACCTGATCACACTTTGTGAAGGCATGTTATGGGAGATGAGTTCTATGAAATCCATCAAGCATGTCATGATAAACCTACTAGAGGGAAATTTTTAGAAAAATTAACCACTCAAAATATTCGTGTAGTAGGATACTACTAACCATCACTTCATAAGGATGTGAAGAAATATGTTTTCCATTGTGATCAAAGAATGGAAAAAATATATGACATAAAATGAAATGCCTCTTCAACCTCAATTATTTTAAACATTTTGGGAAACGGGGCATAGAATTTGTAGGACCTCTTAATCCACCATCTCAAGGAAAATTACATATCCTAGTCTACATAAATTATGTAACTAAGTGGACCAAAGTAATTACACTTCAATATCCTCTTGAGGACAAAGTAGATAATTTATTGTATCAACATATATTTCAATGATTTAGTACCCCTCATGAGATTGTTTAATGTTAGGGACCCTAGTTTGCATAAAATTTTATCCTTTCAATAATGGAATATTACCAAGTTAAACACAAAAAATCTTTACCATATCACCCACAAGCAAATGACCAAGTTGAAGTTACTAATAGGGAGCTAGAAAATATTTTGACAATGATAATAGCTTCACATAGTATAGATAGACTATGAGAGGCTATGTGGGATTATAATGTTACTAAGAAATCCACCATAGGGCTCACCCCTTATAAATTAGTGTGTGGAAAAAAACTTGTTTTACCTGTTGAATTTAAATTACAAAATTTATGTATTGCACATGATGTTGGTATTGAGTTATCGTAGGTATAATAGGAAAAAATTATATAGCTTAGTGCACTTGATGAGATACAAAGGGATTTCCTTAACCATATGGAGATGATCCAACAATAATGAAAAATATGGTATGATAAACACATCAAAAGTAATCAGTATAAACCAAGTGATTGGGCACTATTGTTTGATTCTCACTACCTTAACTTCAAGAGCAAGACCTAGAGTTGATGGCTAGTACTCTACAAGATTGATCAAGATTTTGATAATGGCTCCATGTGACTAGTACTTATTGATGGATCCAAATGATTGATGGTGGTCAGTGGACATCGGTTGGAGTTATACCATCAACCAATATCAAAGGAATAATGTTTTGCTTACTTGTTATCACAATTTGATATGGATTTTGTGGGGGAAACCTCTTATCCAATGAAAAATTATTTTGTCCTACTAAAAAATAAATAAATAAATAAATAATGGAATAAATTAGATCCAATGGTGAAAACCACCTTGGGAGTGGCATTGGTCAAATACCAGTATGAAAAATGGTTTTTGGCATACTAGTCTTTAAAATAACAACTTGGTTGTGAAAATACCTTGTGGATGCAACTAGGAAAAAAGTGAATTGAAAACTATAAATGATGGTTCCTTCTATAAATATGTGTGTGCATTTTGTTGTGTTCCCTTATAATTATTCTAGCCTATTTTGATCCTAGTGTTGTCTTGAATTAATCATAGGCCCCTACCATTTCAAAGCAGCATGATAAATCTCTTCTAGTAAGGTATATTTTCTTATTTTACTTTTTTTATCTCATGATTTTTGCATAATTATAGCAATTTCATAGCCTATAGTGTACAAAAGGGAGTTTTCATAAGGGATATTGAAGTATTTGAATTAGGTTGATTAGCATGAGGAGTTTTTTGATACCTTTTGGCTAGGAGTTAAACTTTTTTAGGTGGCGATAAAAGTTGTAGGTACCCAAATATTACTCAATACCAAACAAGGTTATTTCAATACATAATGGCTAAAGAACTCATGTGGCAAAATTTTATTCAAAATGTGAAGCATTTAAAATATCTATGTGGTAGTAATATATTGATAGGAAATGGATAGAAGTGTTATTATTGCATGGAAAGTTGGCTAAATAAATCGGGTGATTCAAATGCCAATAAAAGAAAGCATGGTTTGCATGTAAAATATGCTCTTGTAGGAGATTCAAAATAATTTATACATGATTTCATTTTGGATATAATTTTCTATTTCCCTTGATAGTTACCCACTATCTAAGTGGTACTCAATGGTTAAATGATAATCTACCTTTAGATTTGCTATATTCATATGAATAATGGTAAGATAATAGAAGTAGATAGACAACCTTTCCTATGCACATGTAAACAACACTTTATCACCATAATCCTTCCTTTTTCATCCACCATATTTTATCTATTTTTACAAAACCAAATTCTACAAAGAGTAGAAGAAAAATGAACATGGAATAAAAATGAGAAGTAAAGAGCATTGCTAAATTATTTTAAAATTAGGAAGCCACATAGATTTTTGAACACATAAGATGGCTATAATTTTCTCATTGTTTAAAAGGGTATGATCTTGAAATCATAGAAGAATTTGCTTAAATTTTATGTGATGGATTTATTAATGTCATGGGGGTTAAAATCCCCATGAATCTTGTGGTGCTCAACAAGGTAATGATTTTGTTGCTAGTTGAAAGTATGAAAATGTGTGAACCGTAACAAGAAGAACATAAATTATTGAAAGGAAATACGATGCAAAATATGAAACAAAGAGACCAAATGACAATAGAAATTGGTTATATTAATCTTGCATTGATTTCTTCAAAATGTGTTACATAGTATCCCCTTTAGGAATTTTACCAATGATACAATTTACAATAATAATATTGTGCATGCTAAATGCTTTTTGTGCCCACAAAAATTCTTAGAGAGTGGGTTTTCAGAAACTACCACACGAGGGTTGAATTCGAGAGTCTTTTGTGTTGTTTGATCCTATAACTTTCATGCAAAGATGCAAATGCAATATTAGTAGAATCTATGTGGCCCACTCATATTGGATCCATCTTGATCACAAGATAAAACAAAATGAATGAAATTGAAAAGGGGTTGCATGAGATGAAAAGAAAGATCTATGCTAATGCAACAAATGATATGCATAAACAAAATGATATAATGATGAAATGAGCATGCAAGATGTAATCTAAGCTAAGATTAACATAAAAAATATAGAAATTAGTCACCTAATTGGGGCCATATAAAGGTGGGATGGTAAAATAAATCACTTTATTAGGGCAATATCAAGGTGATATGATCATTTTCTATGGACCATATCAAGGAAATATGTTCGCTATTGCAGACCTATAGCTTTTGTGAAACTAGTCTAGGTAGCGTTAGGGTGATCCAAGGGTATTTTTGTTGATGAATTTATTGTGGGTAAGAATATGAGCTTGTTGATTTGGGTATTCTAGAGCAGTGTGGTTGGTCAAGTGATGAGATGAAAGGCAACCTCAAATCTCGAGCAACAATCTAGTAGCAAAAATGGTAGCAAGGAATCTTGTTGAGAAAATTCTATAGCACTTCATGGAGGTAAGCATTCAAAATTTATAGCCTTTTTGGAGGGGGAAGAGCCTCCATTTTATATAAATCTTGGCATACAAAAAAGGAGTGACAAGTGGTAGTGCATGGCTACTTGGCTATCTATTTGTAACAAACTGTAGGTGGTAGAGGAATATCTACTACCTACAGGGTGTCTGATTTCGATGAAAAATTTGATATCACACTAATAGGTGTCTGTTATTTTTTATTTTCATGCACGTGTGGCCAACTCAAGTCAAGATGGTTACAACTTTAAGGCCATATCAAGTTGATATAGTCATGACTTTGAGGTCATCTTGAGTTGATATGGTCATGCTTCCCATAGGGAAATGTTATCTGTAAAGTGCCACACCATGGATTCACCTCACATATAGATCTACAAATTATGCTTAATCCTACAACTTATGTTCATTAAATATGTTTGTGCTAAGACTGTTGCTTAGATATATGATCTACTTATCAAATATTTAAATGCAAATATTATAAAAAATAAATCACACACACACCATTATAAATTTCAAGAGAACACAAGAATTACATTGAAATCCCAAAATGGGTAAAACCACGATCAAAGGGATTTTTATATATTTTTATTGGAAATAATAAGTTTATTAAAATCCTTACTATATTATTAGATTGTAATATTCCATTAAACTCTGCTCCCCCTACTCTGATGTATTTTCTGCTCTTTTTGTTCTCCCATTGTAGATCTGACAATTAAGCCATCACCATGTGTTCTACTAGAATTTTCCACAATCTATTTTGAAAACTCTGCCACACTTTACTATGTGAATATATTCCACCAATTAAAACTACCACCAAGTGTTGTGCAAAACTATGAATAAGTGTTGTGCTAAATTTTTTTTGGTAAATTAATATTTTTATTAAACAAAGGGGCATTTGAAAGGCACCCCAACGCCTTGTACAATAGTGGATCAGAATGAAAAACACCAGAGGAACCAAGAAAGGAACACAACAAAGAGGAAATTAATATTGCAGTAATAAAAAGGAATACATCATCTGATAGGAAGGAACAAAATGATACAGGCCTACAACCAGCTAAAACAAAATAGAATAAAACCTCCAAACCAAAGGAACAAGAGAAATGAAGGAATGAGTCCACAAAAGGTGGACCCACAACCACACTTAGAGGGGAACAATAGTTTGCATTGGTGATGTGACAACTTCCAGCATGATATCCTTCACTTCATCCTTCAGTGTTTCCTTTGGGTTTTCCTTTAGAACATCAATGTAGGATTCCTTTGCAATCTCTACCATGTCCTCTTATTTAGAGTCACCCTTGGCATCAGAAGGTACCTCAACAACAAAAATGGCAAAAATAATCTCAAACGTATCACAAAAGAACATGAGGCTGAGTTCTTGGCATTGTTTCTTGAGCTTCAAAATTTCTTTTCCAATAGCCATGTGAGTCATTTCCAGATGATCAATTATAGCAAAGTTTGCATGAAAAACAAGTTTTTGGAGGTACTTTTGAAAATATCAGGCGAATTGGAACAATCCTTTACAGGTTTCACAAATGTGGAAGTAGGGGTTTCAATAATTTCTTTAAGTTTGAGTCTCTAGGAACATCGAACAAGTGTATTTTCAACCTTAACATTTTTTTTGATGTTGAAATCAGAATGAGGTTTATCATTCTTATCCTTCCTCTTAGGTCTGGAAGTTTTAGGACTAGGGGTTGAGGAAGAATTTTCTTCATCAAACTCTAGGGCGGGGATGTTTCCTTTGGGGAACTTCAGGAGGAGGAACCTATAAAGGACTCTAAAAAGCCCTTGATGACAAGGCAAACCCTCTTCATTTTTAGAACAAGTGGAAATTATGGTGTAATCCATGGACCAATAGAGGGTAGTGGGAATGTTCATCATTTTGGCTTCACAAAAATGGTTTACGAAGGCTAAATGAAAGCAAAAAACCTAGGAATCAAGATTATTAGCGGTAAGGTATTGCATGATGGATTTGAGAATTTATTTATAGGGAGTAGAGAGATGATGACGATACATACCTTTCTTGAACATCTTGTGGATCACCGAGTTCTTCTCAAAATGTGTCAGCTCTGCATCCCAGTTATGTTTATTCCTCATAATCCCCTTGCTGTCCAGACATTGTCCTATCAGATCTGCTAGCAGCTCCATAGTAATTTGAAACTCCATGCCATGAATGGTAACAAGGCCATTATTCTAGGACATAGCAAAAGCTTTCATAGCCTCCTCATATATACCATAAAATATATTAAAGAAATAAATAAGCCCACCTTTGTCCTTCAATTTATATTTGGCAATGGACTCTAACTCAAACACCTGAGGCTCAATGAATACAGATTATCATTCCTTCATGATTGCAAACTAAAAATAGCGAGACAAAAGACAAAAGTAAGGGCAATAATTAAAGAGGACATGTAAAATAGCAATGATATGATGTGTAAATAGAGCATGCAAAGGGTAATATAAAATAAAAGTAGTGTTGTAGCTATAGGGCCTATAAGAAAACTAGAAAGGATGCTTCGAAAATGGAAAAAACTGCCTAAAGAAAAGAGGTTGGCTAGGGTAGGTAAGAAGGCGGATTTTTAGGAATTGAACATTGCAATAGATAATTGAGAGAATCAATGTCAAATGAAAAGGTTGACCCTTGGGGATGCTTAGAAAATGAAGCCAACAAGAGGGCCTGGTGCAAGAAATAGAGAGGATTGAAATGTTCACCAAACAAGGTCTTAGAACAATGCAACAAGCTAAACGATGGCAGATGGTTCTCGAGGAAGCTAGATTACGAATATCAAAACACATGGGAGAGGTATGATTAAAAATCATGCTAGGATTTACCTTGGGATTCCAAAAGGAATTGGTTATCAAGAAATAAGTGCAAGCATGAATAAAGGCGATGGATAATTTAAAATTAAAACACAAGGGGTCATGTGTCCAAATTTCAAGGTAAGACATAGCAATTGATGGAAAAAAACAACAAAAATATTATGACATGAACCCAATGCTTCACATAGAAGAGGAAGTATCGGGCAATGAACTGAATGAGGATCTCAAGATTCAACATGATTACCAATATTTTGATCACCCCTGATAAGCTCAACAACTTCAAGAGGAAGAATGTTAGTCCATGTCAAAATTCCTTGGGCGTTTGCTTTGATGTCTACAAATATGTTAGCAATAGAGTTGGCCTCTCTAAAAGCATGTTGAACAATGGTGTTATTCTACTGATAGAGGATTTGTTTACTTTCTTTCATAAATTTTCTAATCCTCCAACTGGTAGGTTTGGAGGTTTTTAAATAATTAATAATATTTAGAGAATCTCCTTCCATAATGATATTTTCTAAAATGTTTTTAATGAATTAGAGGCCTCTCCAAATAGCCTTGACTTCAAAATAATGACTGGAAAGGATGCCCAAAGGTTCAGAGTAAGCAAAAATGTAATTTTCAAGGTGATCATGAAGAATTCCTCCAGCTCCAGCAATTCTAGGATTTCCTTTAGTTGCTCCATCAAAGTTAAGCTTGACCCAATCAATCGGGGGAGGATGCCATTTGATGTTGGTTTTCGAAGTTGAAGGATTGATTGGTCTTGAAGTATTAAGGAAGATATTACAAGAATTGAGGATGGATTTCTCAAAATAAGGACAAAAAAAAAGATCAAAAGGGGCTATATGGACATTATCCTTGGCATAAAGGATGATTTTATTAGGAATGAGATCAACATTCCATGATTTTTTTTCAAATATTCTTCTATTGCGCTCAAGCCAAATTTTCCAAAGGTAATGCTATAAGCAGAATTTCCAAAGTACTTTAAGCACATGATTATTGAAATAATTTGGCCACTAAAGGAACAACTCAACAATGAAAGGAGGATAGGCCCAAACTAGCTAGAAATTTTAAAAAAACTTACTTATCACAATTCTTGAAAAGGGACAAAAGAAGAAAATATGAGAGGTTGATTCCCAATTAGAGAGACAAAGATAACATCTGTTAGGAAGAGGAATACCCCATTTTATTAGGTGTTTTGTTGTAAGGATACAATCTTGAATGCAAAGCCAAGAAAAGGAGGTAATCTTGGGAATCAGGTACTTGGTCCAAACCAACTTAAATGGAATAGGAGTTTCAAGATGATTGAGAGAAAGAAAATAAGCTGATTTGACAGAAAATTCTCCAAAATTAGTAGGTTCTCAAATTGGGCGGTCTTTAGGATCACCAAATGGAATTTTGATAGAAGATAATTGAGCTTGCAAACAAGAAGTTTCATCCTCATGATTTAGGACATCAAGTATTTTCTAGCTCATGATTCCATTGATAGAAGAAATGAAATTAGCCACTAAAGTATCAACAAAATGTTTAGTTATGTTGGTTATCCTTTGAAGCATAGGAATCTAAATAAGAGGACTATCACCAAGCCACTTGTCCTCCCAGAAGAAAATGGATTTGCCATTCCCAAGTTGCCATTATAGCCCTTTTTTTAAAAGGGAGTGAGCTTCATAGATGGATTTCCAAAAAGTAGACCCAATAGAGGGAACCTCACCATAGAGAAATTCAGAGGCCTGAAGATATTTCCTTCTCATGATCTTGACCCAATCAACATTTTCATTGGAAATGAGTTGCCAGGCTTGCTTAGCAAGGAGGGAAAGGCTGAGAAGAAAAATACTTCTAAACCCTAAACCTCCCTATTCTTTGGGTTTGCACACTTTGTCCTAAGAAACTAAATGAAATATATGTCTATTTTTAGACCCTATCCAAAGGCAGTGTTTTTTATTTTTTTCTATTTTTTGGTAAACACTTGCAAGAGCTTTAAACAAAGAAAGGAAACAGACAGGAATACGTTGAATTTAGGCCATGGAAAGAGTGATTTTACCCACTTGAGACAATATATTACCCCTCCAAGTGGAATTTTTTTTTTGTAATCTCTCAATAACATTATACCATAGGTTTTCTTTAGCATTTCTAATAAAGAGAGGTAGACCCAGATAGGAAGAAGGCAAATGAGCTATGGAGCATTCAAGTATGTTGGAAATCATGTTATTTATTCTTAAAGGAGTATTAAGAAAATATAGTTTGCTTTTCTAGAAATTTATTCTTTGACCAACAACTTCTTCGTACAAGAGGAGGATATGCTTGATGATTTTGGCTTCATTAACAGAGGTGAAGATGGACAACAAGGTATCATCAACAAATTGGTGGTGGGTGATGGGATTAGATTAAGAGATAACCTGAAGTCCAAAAATTAAGCCTGCATATTTTTTTGCCAATATTGATCTGCCTAAAGCCTCTACAACAATAATAAAAAGAAGAGGATATAGAGGATTCCCCTATCTTAAACCTCTACAACTCTAGAAATAACCTACATGAGATCCATTAATGAGGACATAATACAAAGCTGAAGAAATACATCCTTTGATTAAGTAAATCCAGTTAGAATGATAGCAAAACTTATGTAGGATGGAAAGAAGGAAATCCCAACTGAGTCTATCATAAGCTTTGTTCATATCAAGTTTAAAAAGGAAAGCAGTTTTTTTATTCAAGGATATGGAGTGGATTGGTTCATGAATTGAAATGATACCATCCAAGATGGATCTACCTCTGGCAGAGCTTCCTTGAAATTTATTTATGATTAAATACATCACCTCTATCATGCAGATAGTAATGAATTTTGTTAAGATCTTGTAAATGACATTACAAAGGTTGATCGGTCTAAATTCACTAAAATTACAAGAATTTGGAAATTTTGGTATGAGCACAATAAAGGTGGAATTAAAGCCTCTGGGAATTTAGAACACTGGATTTCTCTTATGGAATTGCAAACATACTTACCAACTAAATCCCAAAAGGCTTGAAAAAAACTTGGAGAAAAACCATCTGGAACAAGGGCTTTATCAGGTTTCATTGAGAATAAAGCATCTTTAATTTCCTCATAAAAAAAAAACAACAATAAGTCTATTGTTAATATCATCAAAAATAAGACGAGGAATAAATTGAAGGAAGAAGTCCTTGGCCACTTTAGAATTGGGTTTGCATTCCTCCTTGAGTAATTTCATGAAGTGAGCTATCCCTTCAACTATGATTTCCTTGATATCATTAATGGTCCTTCCATCCCGACTATGAATTTATTTGATCCTATTGTTGCTGAAGAGATTTTACAGAAACATATTCTAGAAATAAAGCAGAAAATTAACTAAGGAAATAATAACACCATTCAATGCACATATGACACACAAGATTTACCCTGGTTCACCCAATTTGGGCTAGTCCAGCAAACAAGAGT
The DNA here is from genome assembly GCA_028583015.1 of Wollemia nobilis. Lineage (NCBI taxonomy): Eukaryota > Viridiplantae > Streptophyta > Pinopsida > Araucariales > Araucariaceae > Wollemia > Wollemia nobilis. The sequence goes on from JAQPPZ010016930.1 coordinate 271,310, forward strand.
CTATCTTCCTTGATATATTATTCTCTCTCTTGTCCCTAAAACAAGACATTACAATAATTATATAAGGAAAATCTTACAACCCTAAACCACCAAGTGGTATTAGGGTACCATGGATACAACACCGTGGGCTAAACCACCCACACTAACTAACCACCCACCAACCGTGGGAATCTCGGGGTTTGCTCCAAAAGTAGCGATAAAAGTAGGTGAAAAGTAGTGATAAAAGTAGGTGAAAATTTTGACGTCGGCTTCGTCAGCTTCGATCGCTTTCACCGTATCTGAGGGTGCCCCCTATGCACCTCAAACCTTCGCCCATTACGTAAGCACATTTATTGTAGTCGAGGGTCCTTAGGGGCCTCCAGCCCCCCCGGACCCCCCCTACCCATCGTCTTTTGCACTGTAGTGCCTATTGTAAAATTATTTTCTGGAAAATAATGAGACACATCCAAAATTCTCCCACTTGTTGAATACTTTGCCAGACCCATTTCAATTGTACATAATCTAAACTTTTCAATGCTTACAACCTTGGTTAAAGCATCTGCAACATTTTCCTTGGTGTCTACCTTTTCCAGCAACACTTTCTTCTGTTCAAGCATGTCCCTGTAGAAATAGAACTTGCATCAATGTGCTTCGTTGTTGAATGGTAAGCAGGGTTCTTTGCCAAAAATATGGCACTCTGACTATCATAGTTTATCTTCACAACTCCTTGAAAGAACCCAATTTTAGCACATAGTCTTTGTAGCCATACAGCTTCCTTACTTGCATCAGTGGCTGCCATATACTCAGCTTTAGTAGTTGAAAGAGCAACAACAGTCTACCTCTTGCTCATCCAACTAATGACCCCTCCGAACAAATTGAATACATAAGAACTAGTAGATCTTCTCCTGTCCAAATCTCCAGCCCAATCTACATCAACAAACCCTTCTATATCCAATTGTCTATTTTATTTACCTGTACCCTCAGAGCAGATTGTAAAATCAGAGGTGCCATGCAAATATCTGAAAACCCTTTTCATAGAAGTCCAATGCTCTTTACCATGTTTAGACATATATCTACTCAAGACTCCCACTGCATGGGCAATGTCTGCTCTAGTACAAACCATGGCATACATTAAACTACCTACAACATTTGCATAAGGAATATGTGACATTTCCTCTACCTCTTCTTCTATTTTTGGACATTGTTCAGCAGACAATTTTTCACCTAAAGAAATAGGTACCTTCATCGGTTTGCAATCCTGCATATTGAACCTTTTCAACACTGTCTCAACATACTTTTTTTGATCCAGCCACAACTTTTTGTTAGAGCGATCTCTTTTTATTTGCATACCCAATATAAAATTTGTAGGGCCAAGATCCTTCATGTCAAACTGCGATGCCAACTAAGACTTTACTTCCCTGACCAGTTTCTTGCTATTTCCAATTAGTAACATGTCATCAACATAAAGAACTATAATGACAATTACATTACCAATTTTCTTTGAATACACACAGTGATCAGCATTGCTATGAAAAAAACCAATTCCTAAAACATAAGTATCAAATTTTTGGTACCACATTCTAGGTGATTGTTTCAGTCCATACAATGATTTCTTTAACTTACATACCAGATCCTCCTTTCCTGCAACAATGAAACCTTAAGGCTGCCTCATATAAATTTCTTCCTCCAAATCTCCATGAAGGAATGCAGTTTTCACATCCATCTGTTCTATTTCAAGATCAAATGTAGCAGCCACATCTAATATAAATCTAATTGATGTTAGCTTTGCAATGGGAGAAAAAACTTCACCATAATCAATTCCTTCAACCTGGGAAAAACCTTTAGCAACCAGGAAAGCTTTATATTTCTCCACTTTACCTTCAGCATTCTGCTTCTTATTAAAGATCCACTTGCAACCTATTTCTTTCCTACCACTTGGTAATTTCACTAAATCCCATGTTTTGTTCTTTTTCAGGGACATCATTTCCTCATCCATGGCCTCTTCCCAACGGTTTGCCTCTCCAGAATTAACAGCTTCTCTAAATGTTCTAGGATCTTCATCAGTAACAAATAGTACAAAAGAAGTAGGAAAAGCAAATGGACTATACCTTTCAGGTTGCTTACTTTCCTGTGTTGATCTCCTTACCATAGATGTATGAACCTCTTCTTCATCCTCTTCCAGATCCTCACCTGTATGCTCCTCTTCCATATCCTCATCTGTATGCTCCTCTTCCATATCCTCTACTGTCTGATAGTTTTCCATGATATCAAATTGGACCATTCCAGGTTCCTCTTCTGTAACTACCTTCCTGGAATAACTGATCATCTCCCTAAACACCACATCTCTACTATACACTGTAATTTTAGTTTTTGGATTCCAAAGATTATATCCTTTAACACCATATTTATAACCAATAAAGATACATTTAACAGCCTTATTATCTATCTTAATTCTTTTCTCCTTTGGAATATGCATGTATGCATCACAGCCAAAAACTATGAGATGTGAAATAGAAGGTTTCTTATCAAATAGAGCTTAAAATGGAGTTTGATTCGACAATGCTGATGTAGGTGACCGATTTTGCAAGTAGCATGCTGCACTCACTGCTTCTGCCCAGAATTCCTATGCCAAACCTGCACCACTGAGCATACTTCTAGCCTTCTCCATCAGTGATTTGTTCAATCTCTCTGCAACTCCATTCTGTTGAGGTGTATATGGAGTAGCCTTCTGTCTTGCAATACCACATTGCTTACAAAATTTCTCAAATATATTAGAACAATATTCCCCTCCATTATCAGACCTCAACACCTTAATCCTTTTATCAGTTTGATTCTCAACAAGTGCTTTAAATTCCTTAAATTTTTCAAAAACTTCATATTTGCTCTTAAGAAAGTAAATCCATGCATATCTTGAAAAATCATCAACAAAGGAAGCATAATACCATGATTTTCCAAGATATGGCATAGGAACAAGACCAAAAATATCACTGTGGATCAAATCTAGTACCCCACTAGATCTTGTCGCACCAGATGGAAAACTAACCCGATTCTATTTACCATAAATACAATGTTCATAGAACTTGGAAGACATTGAGTAATTAGGGATACCATGAACCATACCTTTTGTGTACAGGGTACGCAATCCCTTTTCTCCAATATGTCCCATCCTTTGATGCCAGAGTGTTGAGCTTTTATTAGAATCAACCTTAGGAACAGTTGAGCTATTGCATTCATTTGTCATAGTGCTTCCCAATAGCTTATACAATGTTCCAATCCAAACTCCCCTTGCCAACACCATTGATCCACGAACCATTTTGCATGAATCCTTGCCAAAACTGACATTCACTACTACATCGGCCATTTTGCTTATCAAAATCAAATTTCTAGCAAGTCTCGAAATATGCATCACACCTGGTAGGGTCTTAACCCTACCATCCTGCAACAAAATTTTCACTCTTCCATGACCCATGATTCTGAGTGGTGAATCATCTCCCAATAGTACCTCCCCTCCATCATATATTTCATATTCACTGAACCACCCTCTATGAGGAGTCATATGAAAAGAGGCACCAGTATCAATCAACCAATCATTTTTATCTAATCGTGTGGAGCACGATGAGCAGGATGCTAGATATACATCCCCTACTTCATCAATGGATTTATTCATCTCTGTGGAAGTCAATTCATCATAATTTTTTCCAGACTCAACTTTCTTTGATCTGCAATCCTTCTTCATATGACCAGGCTTACCACAATTCCAACATTTTATCTCAAACTTCCCCCGAGACTTGGATCTACCTTTAGAATTAGACCTATCAACATATCTAGATTTGTCCTTCTCCTTGGCATGCCCTCTCATTGTTAGGGCTTTCTTAGATGTGCCCTCCATGGCTTTTCTCATCATATGCTCAGATAATAGAGATGCCACTATATCTTCAAACTTCAATGTGGATGAAGTTGTACTACCAATTGCTACTACTAAGTTATCCCATGAATATGGTAAAGAGCATAACAAAGTAATGCATTTATCTTCCTCACTCAACTTAATTTCTACAGATGTTAGTTGACTTACCACTGTATTGAATGCATTCAGATGATCTACAACCGAATCCCCATCATGCATCCTAAGATTGTACAATTTCTTTCTGAGAAATAATTTGTTCACTAGGGACTTCGATTGATACAAAGCCCCTAACCTCTCCCATATATCCTTTGTTGTAGCTTCTCCCAAAACATTGATAAGCACCGAATCTGCAAGACAGTCGAATCATACTCCTTGCTTTTCAATTCATCTTCTCCCAATATTCATCAAAAGTACCCGTAGGTTGTGTTGTTTCTGAAATAGCAGCCCACTGATCTCTATCCACAAGCATATCTTCCATCTTTGATCTCTATCCTTGAATGATTTCTTAACATTTTTTTTTCTTCAAACTCCTTCTGTGTAACTCCCACTCTAGAATAGGTTTTCTTTCACTCCTAGAAACCCTAGGTCTTCTTCAAATGGATTTAAACCCTAGCAATAAAGGTGTCCCCCTATGGCTAATAACTTGGCTCTGATACCAAATGAAGATATTTTACAGAAACATATTCTAGAAATAAAGCAAAAAAGTAACTAAGAAAATAATAACACCATTCAATGCACATATGACACACAATATTTACCCTGGTTCACCCAATTTGGGCTAGTCCAGCAAACAAGAGTCTATCCTCCTTGATATATTATTCTCTCTCTTGTCCCTAAAATGGGACATTACAATAATTACATAAGGAAACTCTTACAACCCTAAACCACCAAGTGGTATTAGGGTACTGTGGATACAACACAGTGGGCTAAACCACCCACACTAACTAACCACCCACCAACCGTGGGAATCTCGGGGTTCGCTCCAAAAGTAGCAATAAAAGTAGGTGAAAAGTAGCGATAAAAGTAGGTGAAAATTTTGGTGTCGGCTTCATCGGCTTTGATCACTTTCACCATATCCGAGGGTGCCCCCCTATGCACCTCGAGCCGTCGCCTATTACGTAAGCACCTTTACCATAGCCGGGGATCCTTGGGGGCCTCCGGCCCCCCCGGACCCCCCCTACCTGTCGTCTTTTGCGTTGTAGTGTCTGTCGTACAATTCTTTTTTGGCAAAGAATGAGACACATCCAACATTCTCCCACTTGTTGAATACTTTTCCAGACCCATTTCAATTGTACAAAATCTAAACTTTTCAGTGCTTACAGCCTTGGTTAAAGCATCTGCAACATTTTCTTTGGTGTCTACCTTTTCCAGCAACACTTTATTCTGTTCAAGCATGTCCCTACAGAAATGGAACTTTGTATCAATGTGCTTCATTCTTGAATGGTAAGCAGGGTTCTTTGCCAAAAATATGGCACTCTGACTGTCACAGTTTATCTTCACAGCTCCTTGAAAGAACCCAATTTCAGCACATAGTCTTTGCAGCCATACAACTTCCTTACATCAATGGCTGCCATAGTTGCTTTAGTGTCTCATGGTAGAAACATGAAAGAATTTTGTGTTGGAATCTCCTTTTTTGAGCCAAATTTCATGAGACTTCTATCTCCAGAAAGTTTCCTCACATTGAAGGATATTGTGATATTGAGCTAATAAGTTCATTTCTTCACTTCTCACATCAACAGAATAATCTCCTATCTTTTGGCTCTATTTTTCTATTATGGCTAACTTGTTATTGATTGTGCTAAACTACCACTAAGTGTTGTGCAAAAATTTACAACCAAGTGTTGTGCAACAATTTACCACCAAGTATTGTGCAAAACTACCACCAAGTGTTGTGCGAAAGAAAGTCATTTTTATTAAATGCTTAGAGCCTCCTTTTATTAAATGGGTGTTGGTAATTAAATCCACCCATTTTATTAAATGGGTGTTGGTTATTTAAAACCAAACCATTTTATTAAATATGTGTTGGTTATTTAATACCAACCCATTTTATTAATGAGTGTTGGTTATTTAAAACCCACTCATTTTATTAATTTGGTGTTGGTTATTTAATACCAACTCATTTTATTAAATGATATTTGGTTATTTAAAACCAACCCATTTTATTAAATGGGTGCTGGTGATTTAAATACCAACCCATTTTATTAAATGGATGTTGGTTATTTAAAATAAACCCATTTTATTAAATGGATGTTGGTTATTTAAAACCAACCCATTTTATTAAATGGGTGTTGGTTACTTAAAACCAAACCATTTATTAAATGGGTGTTGACTGATGAGGCTTGTAAATGCCTCAATCATAGCATGTTTTGAATAGTTAAAATTACCAAAAAACTTTTGTGATAGATCTTATATGCTAGTTAAGTTGATTTAATATGCTATGTATTAACTGTTTGCATGATTGATGTGTTAGGGATATTATACTCTGATTTTTATAGTTTTTGTACAATTTTGTACTACTTTATCATGGCTTGTTAATGAAGAATGTGCATGGGTTGATAGCAGCACTTTAGTATCTTTTTTTTATGTTTTTCAAGCAATGATTTGTCTAAATTTAGCAAATAGTGCAAAAGGACTATTACTGTGCATCAAAAATAGGTTTTTGTTGTATAAATTCTAGCCAGCTACCAATGAATGGCAAAGCATGAAATTTACACATGGAGAAGATTGAAGGTAATTTAAACTACTTCATGAGCTAAAATAGATGATCTACCTAAAGGAAGCATCCAAAATAACCCAAAGAGCACCTACAACTATTTATTTCGAAGATCTTTGGAATAAGCAAAAATTGCTTATCTTCAAAATAATAGGGGAATATACTCCATTTGAATTTTTGTGGTTTTCTAATAGTGGAAAAAGGTGAAAGAAGGTTTAGAGGATGTAGGGAAAGTGTATTGCAGCTGTCCTTGCCATCCTTGCCAACCAAAAGCTACAGCTCATGGGAAAAGATCAATTGAAGCAGTTAATCCTCTCCTAGAATAAACCCAAAAATAACTGCAGCATAATAGGCAGTTGATTTGCAAGATAAAAACAATATATTTTTTGTATGTAAATAGATTTTAGATAATTATAAAAAGAATATCTCCCATGTTGGTTGAGCTAAGAAGAAGAGAGAATAAGCAGTAGAAAAATAGGAAATAACTATCAGTGCAATTTTTAGCTTTGTAATAGTCTGCAGCAATAAAATTGTAATGCTATTTTCAGAGTAATAAAAGTGCAGTCATTTTTGTCATTCTTGTCATTTATGAGTGTGTGTGAGATTCATTAAGTAAGGAATTTTCACATCTTCTTCTGGAAAAGGAAGCAAGGGCCACTTCCAGGCCCAGGAGAAGGACTAACAAGACATGTTTTCTTCTGATTCCTGCTGCAGCAAAATTAGTTGAATATTTGTCTAATTCATTGTTTGATGCACACTAACCATTTTGATTACTACTTTCATTTCATGTTCAAAGTAGATCTGTAGGTTTTTGATGAATGCAATCATTTGGTTATTGTTTCCTGTTTCAACAATTTAGCAATTTTTGCTTTGATTTCTATCATTTCAGCAATTTTCTAGTTTTCTTGCATTTTTTCCATTTTGTTGTCAGCTACTGTGATACAAGCCTGACAACCTTCTAAAAAGAGCACTGATAGGTGTTTTTGCTTATGTGTTTCTTCTTTTTCAGTAATCTCATTTTTGCAACAGTAAATTAGGTTTGAATTTTTGTCATTTCAATTACTGTAGTTTTAAACTTAGATTTCAATTTCTATAATTTAGATCATATTTTCACTTATGCAAGTAAAATTAGTTTGTTTTATGCAACTTAGGAGTAGAATGTGACCTGAAACCCCCCACAAAACCTATTCTACCAATAAGACCTACTGCTCCCAAATGACCTAAACTATAGCCCTGTTCACCCCTTCTTTCATAGATAGCCTTGAACACCGCCTTGGATTGACAATTCATTGAGAATTAATGATGCTCTTAATGACACACATCATTGACAACTCATTAAATTATGGGAGTTACAGTTTTCCTCCATGTTATCTTTTGGCAAGTGTTGATTTCTCCAAAGTGAGGATTTTATCTAGAACTCCTTCCACACTTCTTGTAGATGACTTTTTTAATTGGTCTCTTTATCAAGACCTCCTCCATTGGCAGATTTTTGTGCCTCAAAATCATATTTATTCATATGGGAATATTGTTTCTCCACTTTCTTCTTAGAGATCCATTTTTCCTTGCTTAGTATTTTACCTTTGCGGTTGTTGGGTTTGCTTGAGCTACAATTTTTACATCCACAAATAAAATTAGAGATATCATTCTGCATATTGGACTAGTAGACATATTGTTGTAGGTTAGCTACTATTTATGCACACCAAAATGACCAGAAACTAGTGATGTGTGATATTTCCTTATCAAATGTAAGCATTTATCTCCTTTGGTACACAAAGCTTTCCCTCTTTGAACAACAAGTATTTTTCCAAATGAAAAACCTCATTGGATTTTCATTGCACTCCATTTTTTAACTCCTTATACTTCTTCCCAATTTTAACATCTTATTCATAAAGCTCATTGTACTTTTCAAAAGAAAAAATTTCAAATTCCATTACAACTAGAGAAACCTTTATTGGAGGACAAGAAAACATATCAACTAACTTATTTGTCTTCCTCTTCTTATATTTTATTAGGAGATTAAACTAGTGTAGGAAACCAATCCATTTAAAATTCTTGGACTATTGTAACTTACTTTGAGTTTACACGTATTTTAATGGCTCGTGATATTTATGCAGAATGGTTTCTTTACCCAATAAATAATGTCTCCATTTCTTCACCACTTGGACAAGTGCAAACAAATCTTTATCATATTTACAATAGTTAAGAATAGTCCTTGAAAATAATTCAAAATGATTACATACATGTTTATCTTGTTGGAATAAAATGACCCCCATAGCATGTCCCGAGGCATCCTCATGCCTAGAATATTCACAAATTTCCTTGCAATGGTTCTTCTAATGGTCCAACAGTAAAAGCAAAAAGAAATCAGAGGCTACAACCATCAAATCACAAAAGAAATCATCAAGATTCCAATGTCTCAATCTCAAAAGGTATCCTCACCATTGGAAGCACCAAACTCAATATTAGACTTGAAATCTAATTTCTTTTTTTCCTTCCTTGATTTCATTTATTTTTGAGAAAGCACCAACTCCATCAAGATTTGGAGAGTGTTTCCTATTTCAAGAAATCTTCTTTGAAATACCTAGTTGGACATTGTCAGAGAGTTAGGTTTTGATTGATCTACTATTTTCACAGATCTAATCCTTCTTCTCCCAATATCTAGTTTGTATGAGGCTAAGTTATTTCCTTGATATCTTCAACCTTGGATACATAGTTCTTAAGGAAAATTAGCTCTGATACCAAACTTGATCTATAAAGTGCCACACCATGGATTCACCTCTACATACAAATCTACGGATTATGCTTAATCCTACAACTTATGTTCATTTAATATGTTCATGCTTGGAATGTTACTTAGATATTTGATGTAAATTATCAAATATTTAAAGGCAGATACTACATAAAATAAATCACACATACACCATTATAAATTTCAAGAGAACACAAGAATTATATGGAAACCCAAAAATGGGTAAAACCATGATCAAAGATATTTTTGCAGATTTTTATTGGAAATAATAAGTTTATTACAATACTTACTATGGTATTATATTGCAATAATAGCTTCTCCAACTATACTACCCCTGCTTTGATGTACTTTTTTCTCTTTTTATTCTCCCACTAGAGATCTGGTAACCAAGCCATCACCATGTGTTTCGTAAGAATTTTCCACAATCTATTCTAAAAACTCTGCCACACATTATTGTTCAAATATTTGCCACCAAGTGTTATGCAAAACTACGACCAAGTATTGTTATAAACTACCATTAAGTATTGTGCAACAATTTTTCACAAAGTTTTGTGCAATAATTTACCACCAAGTATTGTGACACCAAGTGTTGTGTGAAAGAAAGTTGTTTTTATTAAATGCTTAGAGCCTCATTTTCTTAAATGGGTGTTGGTAATTAAATCCACCCATTTTATTAAATGGGTGTTGGTTATTTAAAACCAACCCATTTTATTAAATGGGTGTTGGTTATTTAATACCAACCCATTTTATTAATGAGTGTTGGTTATTTAAAACCAATCCATTTTATTAAATGGGTGTTGGTTATTTAATACCAACACATTTTATTAAAACGGTGTTATTTAAAACCAACCCATTTTATTAAATGGGTGTTGGTTATTTAAATACCAACTCATTTTATTAAATGGTTTTTGGTTATTTAGAACCAACCTATTTTATTAAATGGGTGTTGACCACTCATTGAATGATGGAATTTATAGTTTTTCTCCATGCTCTATTTTGGTGAATGTTGATTGCTCTGAAGTGAGGATTTTATCTGGAGATCCTTCCAAAATTCTTGTAGATGAATTTTCTAATTGGTATGCTCATCAAGACCTTCTCCATTTGAGGATTATTGTCCCTCAAAATCATATTTATTCAGATGGTAATATTGTTTCTCCGCTTGCTTCTTGGAGATCCATTTTTCCTTGCTTAGAATTTTACCTTTGCGGTTGTTGGGTTTGCTTGAGCTGCAATTTTTACATCCATAGATAAAATTAGACACATCATTCTGCATATTGGACCAGTAGACATATTGTTGCAAGTTAGCTACTATTTTGTGCACACTAAAATGACCAACAACTAGTGATGTGTGCTCTTTCCTTATCAGTTGTAAGCATTTATCTCCCTTGGCACACAAAGCTTTCCATATTTGAAAAACAAGTCTTTTTCCAAATGAAAAACCTTATTGAATTTTCCTTGCACTCCATTTTTTAACTCATTGTACTTCCTCCCAAGTTTAACATCTTCTTCATTAAGTCCCTTGTACTCTTTGAAATAAAAAAGGCTCGAATTCCATTACAACTGAAGCAACCTTTATGGGAGGATGAGAAAATATATAAGCTAACTTTTTTATATTCCCCTTATTATATTTGATTAGGATATTATACTATTGTAGGAAACCCATCCATTTAAAATACCTAATTTATTGTAACTTGCTTTGAGTTTGCAAGTAATTTAATGGGTCATGATCTGTATGCACAATGGTTTCTTTAAACAATAAATAATGTCTCCATTTATTCACCACTTGGACAAGTGAAAAAATCTCTTTGTCATATGTAGGATAGTTAGGAACAACCCCTGGAACAAGTTTACCTTTCTGGAACAAAAATATCCCCAAAGCATGGCCCGAGGCATCCATCTCAATATCAAAAGGCATCCTCATGTATGGCATAGAAATCATAGGTGCATAACATTTCTTATCATTTATTAGATCAAAGGCTTTGTTCTCCTATTTTACCCAAAAAACATTTCTATTATTTTGTAGTTGCTATAACAAAGGTCTTGCTATATGTGATAAATTTTTAATAAATTTTTGAGGTATTGGGATGACCCAATAAAACATATTAGTTTAGTCTAGGTCTTTTGTGCTAGCCAATTTCTTATGGCATCCACCTTGAAAGGATATATATTGAGTTTTCCATTCCCAAATACATGACCCAAATAAACTAAAGACTTATTTCCAAACTTACATTTTTTAATATTTTATTTTAAATCTTCCCTTGTTGACACTTCAAAAATTAATTTTAAATTCTGAATATGCTCTTCCCATGTTGGATTGAAAACTATTATATCATCAAGAAATACAATGACATACCTATCTAGAAAAGGTCTCAAAATATCATTCATCAACCTCATGAAGGTAGATGGGGTATTTGTTAATCTGAATAACATCGCTAACCATTCAAACAGATCCTAGTTGGTCTTGAATGCAATATTCTAGATGTCCTCTGTCTTCATCCAGATTTTATGATAACCTAATTTTAGATGTAGCTTAGAAAAATACTTTGTATGCTTTAGTTGGTCTAGTGCATCATCAATTCATGGTAGCAGGTATCAATTCTTAGTAGTTATATTATTGAGTGCTCTATAATCTATGCACATCCTCCATGTTCCATATTTATTATAGACTAAAATAATTAGGGACCCAACTATGGATGCACTAGGATGAATCAAATCCTTATCCATTAATTCTTGAACTTGTTTCTTCACCTCATCTAACTTAATTACAAACTACCTATACAGCCCAATATTAGGTAAAGGTGAATCAGGTAAGAGCTTAATTGCATGCTCCACTTCTCTCTTTGGTGGTAAGCCTTTTGGTTCTTCCATCAGTCAGCTAAATTTTTGCAGCAATCTTTCCAATTCATTTTTTTGTTGGAGAGTACAGTTGGATGCTTCCACCTCCTTACTAAATTGCATATTACTATTCATACCTCTTATCATCAACAACACGAATCTCTTGCTTACATTGACCAAATACTTGGCCTGTTGTGCTATCACGCGATGAAATTTATTTTCCATATCTATTGGAATTAATCACATTGGTGATTCCACCTTTCTTAAAATCCAAAACATTGCACCTCCACTTAAACAAAAACATCTCTTTCCCATAAATATGGGCTACCAAAAATTACTTTGCAAATATAAAGAGGTACTACATCACAAGTAATTACATCATGAAATTTATTTTAATAGAAAACTATAAAGTACATTGCTTGGTTACTTGTAGCTCCATGTCCTTATTCACCCATCCCAATGGATATGGTTGTGGATGATCCATAGTCTTCAATTCCAACCACTTCACTAGATCCTCAAAAAATAAATTCTAATAGGATCCGCTATCAAACAATGTTGTAACTTTCATCCTCTAAACTTGTATGTAGATCTAAAATAATTCCTCTTTCTTGGCCTTTGAATATTATTCCTAAGAAAATAGATATGGTTGTTTTTGAGATAGAATCAGGGCCAAAAAATCCAAGAATACACCACAAAATTCAGAAAATAAGTTGTGTTAATGGGTGTTAATCTTCATGATCCTAAAATATTTAAGAAATATAAGTATGGTTTGTCTTATCAGATCAAGATATAAGTGGTACTTTTTGATTCCAAGGACATTGATGAGGTATGCATTAAAGCCACATACCTAAAAATGAGGGTCAGAAAGATAATGAACAATAATAAGACATCAACTTCATCTAAATACTCCAAGCCTACAGAGAAAACCAAGGGTTCCAATAGTAAAATAAAGAAGAGTTTAGGGGCTACAACCATCAAATCACACAAGGATGAAAAAAATTGCAAAGAGGGTAATGTTGAGACTCATTCAAGTGAGAACTATTGGAAGCTACACCCTTAAAAGAGGCCAAAATGTTGGAACAAGGGGAAGAAGAAATCTACTAATTTTGCTAAAAATATTGAGCAGGAGGGAGAAGGGTGTTTTGAGAAATATGATGAAGGAAAGGTAGTATGTGCTACTAGAATTAAGCCTTTAATGTATGAGAATACCTCTAAGAAGGATGAACAAGATTAAGAGGCCAAGAAAAAGGAATTATTTTTTAGTTTACATACAAGTGTAGAGGATTAAAGTTACAACCTTGTTTGACAGTGAATCCCAATGGAAATTAATTTGTAAGAATCTAGTGAAGCAGTTGGGATGTAATACTATGGATAATCCACAACCATATCCATTGATATGGGTGTATAAGGATGTGGATCTATAGGTAACCGAGTAATGTACTTTACAATTTTATTTTAAAAATAAATTTCACGATGTAATTACTTGTGATGTAGTACCTCTTGATATTTGCGAAGTAAGTTTTGGAAGCCCATATTTATGGGAAAGAGATGCTTTTTTAAGTGGAGGTGCAAATTTTGGGAGTTGAATAAAGGTGGAATCACCTATGTGATAAATTTCATTAGGTTAGAAAATAAATTTTATCTTGTGATAGCGCAACAGGACAAGCATTTGATTAACGTAAGCAAGTGATTTGTGTTTTTGATGATAAGGGGTACAAATAGTAATATGCAGTCCAGTAAGAAGGTGGAAGAAACCAATTGTAATCCCTAAAAAAAGAATGAATTGGATAGATTACTAAAAGTACTCCCCAACAAAAGAAATAATTGTATAGATTGATGCACATTATTATTCATACCCCTTATCATCAACAACACAAATCTCTTGCTTACATTCACCAAATGCTTGGCTTGCTGAGTTGTCACAAGCTGAAATTTATTTTCCAACCTAATGGAATTAATCACATAGGTGATTCTACCTTTCTTCAACTACCAAACATTGCACCTCCACTTAAACAAAGCATCCCTTTCCCATAAATATGGGCTACCAAAAATTACTTGGTAAATATCAAGAGGTACTATATCACAAGTAATTAATCATGAAATTTATGTTTAATAGAAAACTATAAAGTAAATTTCTTGGTTACCTATAGTTCCACGTCATTCTGCACCCATCCCAATTGATATGGTTATGGATTATCCAAAGTCTTCAATCCCAACTACTTCACTAGATCCTTAGAAATTAAATTCCATTGGAATCCATTGTCAAACAATGTTGTAACTTCCGTCCTCTACACTTATACGTAGACCCAAAATAATTCCTCTTTCTTGGTCTATGAAGCTTGTTCCTATTTCTTAGAGGTCTTCTTCTTCCTTAAAGTCTTTATTATGGTAACACACACTACCTTTCCTTCATCCTCTTTCTCAAGACACCCTTCTTCCTCCTGCTTAATATTTTAGCAAAATTAGCGGATTTCTTCTTCTCCTTGTTCCACCATTTTGGCATCTTTTCAAGGTGTAAATTCCAATAGTTCTCACTTGAGTGAGTGTCAACATTACACCCCTTGCAATATTTTTTACCCTTTTATGATTTGATGGTTGTAGCCCTTGATTTCTTCTTACTTTTACTATTAGAACCCTTGGTTTTTTTTGTAGGCTTGGAGAATTTAGATGAAGTTGATGTCTTATTATATTTCATTGGTTGTCTAATTCTCATTTCTAGGTATGTGTCTTTAATTCAAACCTCATAAATATCCTTGGAATCAAATAAATCTAGTTCTATCTTGATCGGATAAGATAAATCACACTTATATTTCTTAAATATTTTAGGATCACAAAGATTAAAACCCATTAACACAACTTATTTTCTCAATTCTATGGTGTATTCTTAGACTTGTTGGCCCTATATCTATCTCAAAAAAAAAATCTCTACTCCATATTATCTTGATAGCCAATAGGATAAAAATGAGCTCTTGTAGCCTTCACAAATTTTGCCCATGTTTCTATAGCTGGTTGTTGATTTCTTTCTAATCCAACTGAGTATACCTCCCACCATGTGAGAGCATAGCCACCCAATTTCAATATAGAAAATATTATCTAATGTACCTCTATATAAGACTTAGTACTGAAGTAAACCTCCAATTTATTTAGCCATCCATCAAATTTTTTAGGATATAACTCCCCTTCATAGACTAGAATATCAGTTTTGACCTCCATTTTGAACGGAATTGCAATCAAGGGTTGTGATGGGATATTCTTAGGTTTTTTGAAGTGGGATTATTCAACCTCCATTTTATCACCATTGGAAGCACCATACTCAATCTTAGAATCAGAATCTAATTTATTCTTTTCCTTCATTTATTTCCTTTCTTCTTGAGAAAGTACCAACTACATCAGACTTTGGAGAGTTTTCCATTTTAAGAAATATTTTTTGAAATTCCTTGTTGGACATTGTTGGAGAGTTAGGTTTTTATTGATCTACCATTTTTACAAATCTGACCCTTATTCTCTCAATATCTAGGTTATATGGGGCTAATTCATTTCTTTGAAATATTCTACCTTGCATACATAGTTCTTCAAGAAAATCAGCTCTAATACCAAACTTGATCTATAAAGTGCCACACCATGGATTCACCTCTACATACAGATCTACAGATTATGCTTAATCCTACAACTTATGTTCGTTAAATATGTCCATGCTTAGACTATTGCTTAGATAAATGATCTACTTATCAGATATTTAAAGGTAGATACTACAGAAAATAAATCACACACACCATTATAAATTTCAAGAGAACACAAGAATTACTTGGAAACCCCAAAATGGGTAAAACCACGATCAAAGAGATTTTTGTAGATTTTTGTTGGAAATAATAATTTTATTACAATCCTTACTATGGTAATAGATTGCAATTTTCCCTTCTACAATTACGATCCCCCTGCTCTAATGTCTTTTCTACTCTTTTTATTTTCCCACTACAGATTTGGAAATCAAGTCATCACCATGTGTTCTGCAAGAATTTTCCACAATCTATTCTAAAAACTCTGCCACACTTTATTGTGCAAATATCTACCACCAAGTGTTGTGCAAAACTACCACCAAGTGTGGTGTAAAACTATAGCCAAGTGTTGTGCTAAACTGCCACCAAGTATTGTGCAACAATTTACCACCAAGTTTTGTGTAACAATTTACCACCAAGTGTTGTGCAACAATTTACCATCAAGTATTGTGCAAAACTACAACCAAGTGTTATGCGGAAGAAAGTCATTTTTATTAAATCCTTAGAGCATAATTTTATTAAATGGGTTTTGGCAATTAAATCCACCTATTTTATTAAATAGGTGTTGGTTATTTAAAACCAAACCATTTTATTAAATGAGTATTGGTTATTTAATACCAACCCATTTTATTAATGAGTTTGGTTATTTAAAACCAACCCATTTTATTAAATGGGTGTTGGTTATTTAATACCAACCCATTTTATTAAATGGGTGTTGGTTATTTAAAACCAACCCATTTTATTAAATGGGTGTTTGTTATTTAAAATCAACCCATTTTATTAAATGGATGTTGGTTATTTAAAACCAACCCATTTTATTAAATGGGTG
The DNA here is from genome assembly GCA_028583015.1 of Wollemia nobilis. Lineage (NCBI taxonomy): Eukaryota > Viridiplantae > Streptophyta > Pinopsida > Araucariales > Araucariaceae > Wollemia > Wollemia nobilis. The sequence goes on from JAQPPZ010016930.1 coordinate 288,095, forward strand.
TTGACCACTCATTGAATTATGGGAGTTACAATTTTCCTCCATGCTCTATTTCAGCAAGTGTTGATTGCTCCAAAGTGAGGATTTTATCCGGAGCTCTTTCCAAACTTCTTGTAGATGAATTTTTTAATTGGTCTCCTAAACAGAAAATAACTTTTGCTAGGAAAATACACCAAATGACCCTAAGGTTGCCCTAGGTGGGTTAGATGGATTATAAGGATCTCTTGGAGAGTATCCTTGTGATTACGTATTTTACGTGCCTACAAATATCCCTTTTTGGAATGCTTTGTGCCTAGGCACAGTATGGATAAAAAAATAAATGACCTAAAATGGTGAGTTGATGATGGATGATGTTAATTGAAAAAGTCAACGTAAGATGCCCCAATCATAAAAAGGGTGCACGTCTTTAAATCATTGCTTCCAACATATTGATGAATTTGATTTGATTTTGGTAACCTTTCAGTCAAGTATAAATATTATGAGTTTGGGCTTTAGGTATACCAAATAAATAGGCAATAGAATTATTAGCTTATTTTATTTTATTTGAATTTGATTTTACTAGTTATCTGCCTCAAGCAATAAAGGCGCATGATAGTCTTTGGTAATGATTCTTGAACAAACATATTTTTTTATTTTTTAGTGTTTGATTGTTGAATTGATTTTGAAATAAAGTTTTTAAGGTATTAAATACCCCCTAAAGCAATGATTCAATGGAGAAGATGATGAAATAATGAGAGCAACAAAGTGCTCGACAAAGATGAAAAAATGAAAAAATGATGAGAGCAATGAAGTGCTTGAGAAATATGAAGTGGTTAGCATAGAAATTAGTTTGGTGAACTTAGTTTTTTTTATGATTGGTATTATAATAATCTACGCATTTTACCATATTGCATGGATAAACAATCGTTGCAATCACTAGGTGGCTAGAGTAGATCACTAGATACACAGTTTACTTGAGAAACTAGACTAGCTAATCTACAATCAAAAAATAAATCCTAAGCTATTACATGAAAGGAAAAACTATTCTAGATGTTGACAAGAGGGGTTAATTACTTTGGAGCTTTTTTATTTAACCAATGAAGTGTGATTTATTCAGATCCTTTTGAATTTATTTGACCAAAGGAGTTTGATTCCATTGGAGTATTTTGGATTGAACGGGAGACTATATTTTAGCTCACTTTAGATACAAGGTCTGAGGACCCATCATATTGGAGCCTGCAGGTATTCTGTACCATGTTGTACTTATTATGTGTAATATTTTATTGCACTTATTATTTTGGGCCAAAATGATCCCTAAGGTGAATTTAGTGACCGAGATGTATAATAAAAATGGTGTACTAGGTTTTGGAGGGGATAATATCGATGTAGAAGCCAAGTATTGCTTAATATCTGCAAAGGCCTCTTGGAAATATTTGTTCCAATAAAAAGTCACCCCATTTTTTAGAAGATGATTGAAAGACTGATATTTGTCTGAAAGTTGTGCAATAACCATTGAATGAACTGTATCTTCCCTTGTAAGCTATTAATATACTTAAGATTGGTGAGGGAAGGTATGTGTATAATTACTTCAAAATTTTATGGGTTGACTTTAATGCCTTGCTTTGAAATGATAAACCCTAATAGTTTTCTACGTGTGAATTCAAATATACACTTCTTGGGATTCAATTAGATATTATGCTCGAGAAGGTGATCATAGATTTTATCGAAAACTTCACATAATAAATATTTACCCACAAGATCATCAACATAATCTTCAATAATCTTGTGCATGTAGTTGTGAAAGTTATATGTCATTTCCCGCTGGTAGGTAGCACCAACGTTCTTTAAGCCAAAGGGCATGGCCTTGTAATAAAATATCCTCCAAGGTGTAATGAAGGATATTTTAGCCTAATCCTTTGGATTAAATTGGATTTGATTATATCCTGAGAAGCCATCCATGAGAGAGAGCATTTCATGGCCTGCAGTTGCATCTACAAATGTATCGATGTTTAGTAATGGAAATTCATTCTTGGGGTTTGCTTTATTGAGATCATGAAAATTAGTGCATATGTGCACCCCCCAATTTGATTTCTTGATAGGAACCATATTAGTTACCCAATCAGGGTAGTCAATGGGTTGGATGAATCTTGCATCCAATAATTTTTGTAATTCATCTTTAATCATGAGAGAAATTGCCAGATGCATATTTTGATATTTTTTGCTTTTTTGGTTTAATTGTTAAAATCAATGTTAAATTATGAATCACTATATTCAGGTCCAAACTAGCCATGTCCCTATAGGACCAAGCACAAATATTTTTATACTTATTTATAAGAGAGAAGAATGTGGCTCGTTCATCAGTTGAAAGGCCTTTCCCCGATTTGAGAATCTAGAAATATTTGGGATCATTGCTGTTGTCGATGCCAACCATATCTTCTATTAAAATATGTGATCTCTCTTTTGATTGATGAGGAGTAGGGATAAAGTGAATGTCGTTGACTAGATTGAGTGAGTTAGATACATCGTTAGACTCAATCTCTACTTGTAAGACATCTAAATGAGGACACGATGAGATATGGAATATTTGCAACATGTGCTTAGAAGGGATAAACTCGAATGGTGATGGTGGAAGGGTAGTGTGATCAAAATAAATAGCCTTAAGGTTAAGAGGTAATGATTTGTAAGGGTAACTAAGATAATGGAGTGGAGTGGTGAGATCAATGTATATCATATTCATGGTTGGAATATAATCTCTATACTAGAGGTAGAGTTCTAGAAATAGATTAGAAATACTTGGACAACTAAAGGGTTGCATGTGCAATCATATTGATATTGGTGATTGGGAGGAAGGTATATTTCTATTCTTTTTGAAAAATTGAAGGTTTCTAGACATGTTTTACAATATGAAACTTGGATAATGGTTGGTTCATCTGCTTATGTTCAATATTGACACTCAAATTTTTATCTATTTGATAATGCCAAATCAAGATTTCCACTATGGATTAAATTTATCGCAATGAAATTTGAGTTCAAATTTCTTCTTAAACCTGTGGCTCAACATTTTGGGAAAGTCTTAATTGAATCATCATATACAATGACATATAGGTATAGCCCAAGGGTGTGTGTGGAAGTTGATTTGTAAAAAAATCTTCCTAAACACTTCAATATGATTATCTCTAAAGGAACTATTTTCCAAGAAGTTAAATACCTAAATATTTCAAATGCTTGCTTTGCATGTTAGTCACAGGAGCACTTAATTAGGGATTGCCCATTCTATAAGCTCCCTATAACTACTAGTGATTCTAAGGAATCATAGAAGGGTGAGGGTGAGGGTGAATCGATTGGTGAACAAACTAAAGAGCTCTATAACAGTCAAGGAATAAATACCCTGGAGGTAATACATGAGGGAAAGACACAAAATGGAAACATAACTCAGAGTAAGTGATCATGGTATAGGAAATTTGTGACTCCCATATAATGGGTTCGAGTATAAAAAAGAAGGGAGAGTAGACATTCTCCAAGGAAGCCTTCTAAATTCAAAATAAGGTCTTCCTCTCTAGGAAAGCAAAAATATGGTGAATAAAATCTATGAGGGAAGGTACATTCACATGAAAATAAAGTGACTGGTAGTATCAGGAATGATGTGCATGCAATTGGGAGCCACTCAGGTAATAGATTTGAGGTGTTGAATGTTGATGTGAATCAATGAAGTTCAATATCCTTTCTTGGAATGTAATAGAGATGTCAATCCCATCAAGAAGGATTTTAGTTTATAATTTTTTATGAAATGTGAAATCTGATGTAGTTTGTCTTCAAGAAGTTAAATTTAGTGGTTTTACATTAAAGAGTTGTATGGATAGTAGTTGGAAGATATGTTGCTAGGATTCCTCTCATGATAGTGGCTCTAGAGGAGCCGTTTTAGTAGTTAATCCATCATGGAATTTCTTGTTAATGGATAAGTAAGAGGATCCTCAAGGATAGGTAGCATGGTTAACCTTTATAATAGTTGAATAGGATGTTGGTGTTTATTCAGTGTATGCTCTCAGTAATTCAAATGACATAAGAAAGCTATGAGATTGGATGGCCTCTAATATGCCAAATGCAAATTAGATTATTGGAGGGAACTTTAATATAGTTGAATGGATAAGGGATAGGGAAGGAGGAACAAGACGATGTGTTGCAGGTGAGGAAAAAGAAAAATGGGCTAAATTGAAGGTCTCTTTGTAGGTCTTTGACATAAATTTTAAACAAAAGAACCTAGAAAATAGGGGTTGGTTTACATGGTCTAACAGGAGAAGGGGTTTTGATCGTGTATAGGCTATGTTGGAAAAATTTTATGTTGATAGAAATATCTTCATTTGTACATGTCTAGGTAAAAGTTATAGTTATTTGGACCTCTCAACAATAGGTTTTGACCATTTCCCTATCAACACAACCATTTACATTGGTAAGGTCTTTACAAAAAATAGTGCTTTGACTTTTAAGTTGAAAATTTATCATTTGGAATCTGAATCCTGCAAAACTATGATCAAATATGTATGGAACTTGGAACCTATACCTAAAGAAAAATATGGGTGGTTAGGATGGTAGGAAGAAACAATGAGAAATATTGTTAGATTTTTGCAGGGTTGAGAGATATTGGTGGCCAAATAAATGAGGGGTAAAATTAATTGTTTAAGAAAATTACCAAAAAAGGCAAGAAGGGAATTGGAATTAGATCCTTCAAATATACAGTTACAAGAATTAGCAACAAGTAAATAAAAGGAAATTAGAGGGTATAAAGACTATGTTGGTAGAGGAGTGAGAATCAGGAGTAGGCTCAGTTGGATTAAATAAGGGAATAAAACCTCTTGGTTCTTTTTTGGTCACATAAAAATAAATATAGCTTTGAAAAGAATGGTAGCTTTGCAGAATAATGATGGTTCTCTTGTTGAAGAGGAAGATGAGATCATATCTTTATTTTAATCTCATTTTAAGAAGATATTTGTTGAGTATCCTGTAGATGAAGGTGTGTTGCTATCTATAGAAGTTAAAAATGTGTACCTAGAAAATTTTTCAATTTTGAGAATGAAGAGATGGAGGATTTCACTAAGTATGAACTTTATACCACTCTTTCTTTTATGGGCAATGGTAAGTCCCCTAGTCCAAATGGACTCCCTGCAAAATTTTACAAGAAAATATGGGAAGTGATTGGTAATGATTACACAATTATGGTGCGGAAATTTTTTGACAAAGGCATGTTATCTATAGGATTGAATAAAGGGTTTATTAAATTGATCCCTAAGAATAATGAAAAGGACATGATTGGAGGTTGGAGGTCCATTACTTTTCTCAATATCTCATACATAATTTTGGCCAAAGCACTAGCTCTTAGACTAAAACATATAGTGCAATAATTATATTAGACACCGTGTTATCCATATAGGAGACAATGGAGTGAGCACAAGGAAGCAATCAAAAAGCATTATTTTTGAAGATAGATTTTGATAAGGCCTATGATAGCGTTTATTGGAAATTTATTTTTAATATGCTGGAATGGTTGGAATTCAACAAAGTAGTGGTTGGGAGGATCAAGATGTTGTTCTCGTGTGCCTTTGCAAAGCTAATAGTTAATGGTAATATTTTAGAATCTATTACTTTATTCAATTAAATTAGATAAGGTTGTCCTCTAGCTTCCTATCTTTTTATGTTGATTGTTGATGCTTTGGGATATCTATTAGAAATGAGAATGAAGGTAGGGGATTTAAGAGACATCTTGATTCTAGGGGGTACAATTATTAACAACCACTTTATAGGTGATTCTTTTATTTTAGTCCAACTAGATAGACATTCTATTAAAAATTTCATATGATCCCTTGATCAATTTTTCTTGGCCTCAAGTTCTAAAATCAATAAATCTAAATCTAAATTTTTGTTAGTTGGTGTGGATTCCTTGCCATAGGGCTTTTCTTCTACATGGAACATATTACAGATGGTGATATTGTTAGATATCTTGAAATACCATTTGGTAAGAGAGTATCATTGGTTGATATGTGGAATTGGTTCTTGGCTAAATTTGAAAAAAAAAATCAGGTATAGAAAAATACGTTACTTTCATTTGTAGGTAAGCTGGTGGTGGTGGAAAAAATTATGCAAGTCTATCATCTTTACTATTCTTCCTATTGGCTTCATAATACTTCATAATACATGAGTCTTGAGAAGATAATTTGATCATTTCTATGGTTCAAATTTTATGGTTAAAATAAACTACCTCTTATAGCATAGAAATATTGCACCATTCCTAAAGAAGAGGGAAGCAAGCTTAAAGGTGGAAGCCCTTGGTCCATCTTATGTGGGACTCCTACTCCTATTACTTAAGAGATTTTTTATTTCACATGTTATTATTGTCTCATGAACATCTATCTATATAGATAGGATATACAGGAGTATTGGGTGAGCATAATAGGGAAGAATCAAATGGTTTGATATATACAATACCTGTAGAAACTCATTTTTAATTCAAAAGTCTAGTGATGGATACTGTAATGGTAAAATTAAAATTCCAATGAGAGATACCATAAAAAAATTTTATTTGGAGTATACAATATTTTATAATTAGTACATCTCACAATTCTTTATAAGGACCATGAGACATCTTTTAAGTCTACAAATTACAAATTTAATAATATATTTTATTTATAATTGAAATGTGTTAACAATAATGGTATTTATAAATTTTTAATATATTTATTTATTGTTAATGCAATAGTAATGTGTGTTGTTTTTAATTTATAATTATTTGAAAATTAAATTTACAAATATTTAATGTTCTTTCTTTTTTTTTCAGAATTTTTAATATATAATAAAAATATAAATTATAAACATGTGTTCTTATTTTTTTTACATACTTAAGATAATTTTTTATTATGATTAAGCTTTATTATATATGATATTATTATAAATTTTGATTATGATTAAGTTTGATTGTATATGATATTATTATAAAGTTTGATTATGATTATGTTTGGTGTGATTGGATTATATATTGTTGCAAGACTCAAACATTTTATTTTGATCAATAGATGCTCCATTGGATACATTGAACCATATCATTCTCTCCACCATGGTTACCCATTATCTTGTCATCTTTTTATTATTCTCATTGAGATTTAAAAAATAGATTTATAATATTTATGGTGGAGAATTTGAGATCCCAACTTTAGATATAATGTTCTCTTATTTACATGGTTTATAAGGTATGTTCATAACCATAGATTTATTAAATATACATTACATGGATGAATTCACTCTCAAGTTTACTAGTATGCATAGCACCCAAATTTGATAAATTTAAAAGGATTATACGGAAAAATAATTGCAATGAAATAAATGTTTCCCTTTATAAGTTCCATAACTTAAGTATTAGAGGATACACATGTATGGATTTTTCTCAAAGATCAAAAAACAAGTTGGAAAAATATAAATTTTTAAATACATAAATTCTATGGATATAGTAAATTTTTTTAGAGAGTGAATGTTTCCCAAGGCTTCCACAACTCAAAATTTAGATGAGAGAGTTTACAACTAATAAAAAAGTATAAAAAATGTTCAATCAATGAGGGGGATTATGCAACTTTTCTCTATGGCTTGATTGAAGCTTTATCTATTTTATTATCTAAAATGGAAACTATTGACTTAGATATATATAACTTATAAAGGATATAAAGTAATATTATAATGATATGAAAAATAATTAGTGATGTTTAATATCTTTATAATTTTGGTTGATGAAAAGGATCTCAAACAGGTTGTGGGTAAACCATAAAATATGCTACACGATTTCAATTTGTTTATTTTTTCTTGAATGTAAAAGTTGGCTTAAAATTTATCAAAAGATGATGGATACACAAATATCAAGAAGTGATATAAGAATTTATATTTATTAAAATATTAAATTTGCAAGTATTTTTCTAGTAATATTCTTAGGTCATTTAAGGTATCCTTAAGCCCTCAAAATTCCTATGGTTAGGAGTTCATATTAAAATTATTATTAATTACAATATCAAAAAAAGAGGATATCATGACCATTTTAGTTGTGTGTTATGTAAGGAGGAGATACAAACTACATATAATTTACTTCTTCATGGATACTTTTATTTCACAATTTGGAATACCTTTATGAAAACAAGAGATTCTATGTTAGGTTCCACTACTAACATTGAAAGAGTTGATGAAACATTGGATAAATTATTTTAGAACTAAACCATTAATATTTCCATGGATAATTGCTTGTGATATTATTTGTTGAAATTTTTGGATTGAAAGGAACAAATAAATAAATAAATAAATGTCAAAATCACACCCATATTTGGATTAGTATTGTTGTCTCTTTCATAGAATATTTTTAGTAATGGTGTGTATCATGGGAAGTCCTAGGTTTTAAAAAATATGTAATAACCACTTCATTACAAGATTTAAATATACACATGTAGGTGGTATGGAATAATAGAGTTCATACAAAAGGTCTACACACACTCATGATAAATTAAAATTTAAATTTTGAACCATCAAACTAATTGAAAAACTAGCAAAATTTTTATTTTAAATATAATCAAGACATCATTATCCTTATTTACTCGAAATAAAAATAATATGAAACTTGAAAAATCAACTATACACATGATACAAAAAGTCTTACAATGATGATGACACAAATAAAGGAAACATATTTATGTTGATGGGGACCCATATATATTATCATTAATGTTATAAAAAATAATTTGAGGGTTTTATCAACAATAATGTTATCCAGTTATTCATTATGTTGGAAATGACACTATATCTATACATGATGTATATCTATACGTGATGAATCTTTGTATTGCTAAAATTTAAATTGTAGAAGGAAAGTATCCAAGAAAAATTTAACTTTTATCTAAACTATATGAAAATCTTACATATAAAATTAAAAATATTAAAAAGACGATGGAGAGGGAAGAAAGTAGAGAGGGGAGGGCTCTGGTCCCTCCCCTGCTCCCCCTCCCATGGCTCCTGGTTCCTGCCCAGTCCCTGGCTCAAATCAAGTCATCCCTCCCGGGGAGTGGTTGTTTGCAGATGATCTCCTGAGGGGAGATCCTTCTCCATTATCTGCGCTCCTCCCGGTCGGCTAGGGTTTCCTTGGTTTTTTTTTCTGACTGGTGCTTCCCAGGGATCCCTGTTTGGTTGGGGATCCCTTCCATTTTTCCCCCAGGCTTCCCCTTGGGGTTTTTTGCAGGTTATTCACATTGATCTGGTCCCCTGCATTTCTCGGTGCGATGGAGGTGACGGTTTAGAGTTTGGACAGCTTTTTGGGGTCTCCCTTGAGGTCCTCACAGCTTTGGGGGTGGTCTGGGGGGCCTCTTTCCCCCTTTTGCTTGTGAATCCTCAACGGGATCCTGGCTGTTGTTATTCTCGCATGGAGGCTTCTTCGTGCTGGCTCTGCTCCTTGGTGGACATCTGGTTTGGCCTTGGGGAGGGATTTTCCCTGTCTGGGTTGTTCCCATTCCCAGTCCCAGTTCCCTGAAGCCGCCTCTGTGCTTGGATGGGATTCTTAGTCCCTGCAGCTGGGACGGGATCCTCTTTTGTTTTCCTAGGGCGGGTTCCTCATGGTGTAGCTCTCTGGTTGCTTCCTGATGGGCTGGATCCTCTCTGTGCTGGCTGTCGACTTCCTGCAGGATGGCTCTCGCTGAACGAAATGTTTTCCCGGTGGGCGGGATGGTTTCTCCACAGGGCGAGATCCGCCAAATCCGCCAGTTTTTCCGTGAGGTGGGATCCTTTCTTTTCTGCTGGTTTCCCGGATGGCGGGATTTCCCTGTTGCTTCCCGCTAGGCGGGACTATTTGTGATGGTTTTGACTGCTTCCCGTGAGGTAGGATTTTATTGTAACTATTTTTCTTTGCTTCCTGCTGGGCGGGATATTCTCGATGGTGGTTTTTGGCTACTCCCCGCTGGGCAGGATCTCCAAAACTACTTTCTTTCTTATTTGTTTGTTTCCCACTGAGAGGGATTGTTTCATGCTTACTGTTACCACTGGGCGGGATTTGCTTTTGGTGTTCAGTTTCAAGGGATTGATGCCCTAGGCCCATTGCTTATGTAATCAGGTTTTGGGATCCTTGTTAAAACCCACTGTAAATACAAACACTACTTACCAAAAATATATATATATTAAAAAGACAAAATTCTAAGCTAGATATAGTCTAATTGACCTAATAGAAAATATACTATCTTTGAAGTTTTAATATGAGTAACCCCATGAGAAGACCAATATAGATTATTAAATGAAAAGCATGTCTAACAAACAATGTAGTAAGCAAATTTATGTTAATTTTAAAACTTTATTTTAAAATTTACTATGTTATGGTATCTTGTTACTTTTCTCTAATACAACACAACTTTATCAAATATAGATGGGAATTTTATGTTTTAGAAAATTAGAAATATATCATGTTTAGACATACACTTTGAAATCTTAATCAACCAATCACTTAGAATACATAAAGCTAAAAAAATAATGCATTTATATTAAGTCATTTTGCAACCAACATTATCTTAAAAAATATATTTGTTCACCTAACTAAGAGAGTGCAAATACTTATAATATTTTCTAAATATATATTTTTGGTAAGTTATATATTAAAAGTGGGTTTTTATCAAGGATCCAAAAACTTGATTACAAAGGATCGAGTTGCAACATGAAACATCAGAATAAATCAAAAGGAAACATTAGAGGAACATAAACAAGAAAATGGATGCGTCATCCTAAACGCAAAAGGAAGGTGCAATCCTTTGCGCCATAGGAATATGACTTCCTACACACCAAAGGAAAAATGGGCAGGAAGGGAAAGCCTGCTAGAGAACCAAATTTGAATCAAATGGCACCAATCAAGAATTTCAAGCAAACCAAGGGCGGGAGAAAGCGCCAAACCACCCCATCCACTAAAAACCAAATTGAAACTTTCCCAAGGGTAGGAAAAGGAAACAAGGCCAAGATTTTAAATTTTGAAACAACCCAAGGGCGGGAAAACCAGAAACCACCCTTGGGAAATAGGCCTGAGAGAAAAAAACTTCCCATGCAAGGGAAAACCAAGAAAAAAATCCACCAAGAACAAAGGGCTGGATCAATGAAGCAGAATGAATCATACAGGGAGAGTGCGAGAATAAGAAACTTGAAAAGGCCACTCCCTAAAAGCCTTTAAAAATGAAATAATATAAAGAGGAAAATCACAGGCTATAAAATTCTCATGCAGTGGAAAAATAGCCTAGAAGATAGTGCATCAGTGGAACAAAAACAAGAGGAAATTCCCAGGCTATGAAGTCCTCAAGAAGGAAAAAGGAAGTCTTCGAGAAAAAATAGTCCAACACATGAAACAACAACATAGGAACAACATGTTTGAAGGAAATGCAGGAAAGTGCCATAGGAATTCAAGAAGAAGGAGTCACGAGGAGGAACGATCGCAAACATGAGAGCCCAAAGTGAAAGGAAGTAGCCAAGAATCCCAAAAAACCTTCAACACCAAAGCTTCAAGGATGCAGAGAAGGAAAACCTATAAGGAACCAGTAGCAAGACAAGCAGAGGCCCATCCCTGAAGCCACGAAAGGAACTGAGAACTTGTAGGAACCAACACCATGAACCCAAAGAGTAGAGTCATAGTAGAAGCACATGACAAACCCCAAAAATTGAAATGATATTGTGTAAAACTTCTCATGAATCCAAAATTCCTCAAACCTATCAACAAATAGCTTCAAGGAAATGAAAAAGGAAGTCCTAAAAGGATTCAAAAACAAAAAGAACAGAGGCCCATACAAAAGCCACGAAAGGAGCTGAAATCATCCAAGAACCACCAATTCAAACTGAAAGATGTTAGTATCACAATGAAACTAAGAGGGGGGGTGAATCAGTGTAGCTCTTTTAAACTTAAATCTTCAAATCTTAAATCCAAAACAATGAAAACTTAAAACCAAATAAAGCAAGTATAACAAGAGAACATCATACAACACAAGATGTATCGAGGTTCATCAATTTGGCTACTCCTCAAAATGACTGTTTGGACTCCCATTCAAATCCAGCCTTAGCAAAGCACCAACTTTACAATCAATTTACTAGCACCCACTAGAAGGAGCATCAACCCCTAATTTACCAGCACCAATTGGAAGGAGCACCAACCCCTGATTTACCAGCACCAACTGGAAGGAGCACCAACCCCTAACACCAAGCACCAACTTGGAATTCCATTTTGAAACTAGAAGATTGACATAAAAATGCCTTCACTTTTACAAGACCCTGACTGGTCTATTGCTCACCCAACGTCTACCACAATTCAGAAAACACACATAATTATCGCCCGCACTGAAATCATCGACTGCACTGTAGAAATTCTCCAAGCAACACTCCTTTTATAACAATCCTTTCTCTTTGTAACTCTAGTTGTAACTCCTTTTATATTCTCATATGCCACTTGTCAATTGTAACACCTTCTTTCATATTCTCATCTGCCACTTGTCAATTGTAACTCCTTCTTTATGTAACTTCTTTTGTATATTTTGAGAAGGCATTTCGTCAAACACGTCACATGCAAATAATTGACACCATGTTCTCCTACCATGACTGTTCATTTTCTCGGTCATGACTATTCGTTTTCTCCTTTGATGATTGTTCATTTTCTCCTTCATGACTATTTGTTTTCTTTTCCCTTGTGCATGCATTTGTTTTCTCCTTCGATGACTGTTCATTTTCTCCTTCATGACTGTTCATTTTATTTTCCCTTGTGCATGCATTTGTTTTCTCCTTCGATGACTGTTTATTTTCTCCTTCATGACTGTTCGTTTTCTTTTCCCTTGTGCATGCATTTGTTTTCTCCTTCGATGATTGTTTGTTTTCTCCTTCATGACTGTTCATTTTTGAGTCACGAAAATGCGACATGTCGCGATATCGCGACACTTTTGTTTCTCTGCCTGCCTGCCATTTTTGAGTCACGAAAATGTGACATGTCGCGATATCATGACACTTTTGTTTCTCTGCCTACCTGCCCTTTTTGAGTCACAAAAATGTGACATGTTGCGATATTGTGACACTTTTTCCTTGTTGTTATTTCTCTTCGCTTTGGACCATGAAAATGCAACATGTCACGATATCGTGACACTTTTTTCGCTTCTCTTTTGGCCGTGAAAATGCAACATGTCGCGATATCATGACACTTTTTCCTCCTTGCTTTTTTTCTTCTCTTTTGGCTGCGAAAATACATGTCGCGATATCGCAACACTTTTTTCTCCTTGATTTTTTGCTTCTCTTTTGGCCGCAAAAATGCAACATGTCGCGATATCACAACACTTTTTTCTCTTTAATTTTTCGCTTCTCTTTTGGCTGCGAAAATGCAACATGTCATGATATCACGACACTTTTTTCCCTTTGCTTTTTTTGCTTCTATTTTTACCATGAAAATGCAACATGTCGCGATATCGTGACACTCTTTTCTCTTCTATTTTTACCGTGAAAATGCAACATGTCATGATATCGTGACACTTTTTTCTCCTTGCTTTTTCACTTCTCTTTTGGCCACGGAAATGCAACATGTCGCGATATCGTGACACTTTTTTCCCTTTGCTTTTTCGCTTCTCTTTTGGCCATGAAAATGAAACATGTCGCAATATCGTGACACTTTTTTCCCTTTGCTTTTTTGCTTCTCTTTTGGCCGTGAAAATGCAACATGTCGCGATATCGTGACACTTTTTTCTCGATGCAGTGTTTTACTTTTTCTTTGATCTTTAGCATATGGGCCACTTCGGTCTTCTTGGACAACCTGTAACAACTTCACCCAAACATAAAAAACATCCTCATAAGCATTTAACATCACTGTACATACTCTGAATAACCTCTAAACTCCTATCCACTACATCAACCAATCTATCTGACTATGTTGACAACAATGACAATACTATCGCTACACCTTGCTCAACAAAAGAGTAGAGCCATAGTATAGAACACATGGTCCTCCAACCAAAAGGATTTTGTGCATAAATTCTCATGAATCCAAAAAAACTTAACACCCACCAAACCATAACTAAAGCAACCCAAATGACAATCGAGAGGGAGACTTCCAAAAACAACCTAAGAAAAAAATCCCAGGAAACGTCCAAGGAAAAATCCTAAACACAACCCAGAACCCAGGCACCAAAGGATGGAACAGTGGAACAGAAATGGGACAAGTTTTCCCACCAAAGGGTAAGGAAAGGGGTAGAACAATGGATCAAGGATCTCCCCCCCAAAGGAGATCGTCTGTAATACCTTCCTACCAAAAAGGATGGGAAAAGTGCCAAGGAAACTAGGAAAGGAACAGGGTCCTAGGATAGGGATAGGGAAAGGATGCAGGTAAAAGGAATAGGACTTCCATTTATAAATATATAATATTAATACTAAATGTTATTAAAATTTAACATTTAAAATTAATATATAATTAAAAATAATTTTATATTATAATTAACCAAAAATATATTATAGGTATAACTTTAAAAATTTGATCAAATATTTAAATACAAAAGAATAGAATTATATACCATATTATTGTATGATTAGGATTATCCTAACGGTTACAAGGAAGGTAACCATCACCCTATCCACTAAGTGCTCCCTAGTTGTATAAATAAAAATTTACTGACTAAAAAAGGGATTGGTAGAAGATGAAACATTTGAGGAGTTAACAGGTAAGCGAAAGACCGATATTTTAAATAATGATTCCTTTCACACACACACACACACATATATATATACATACATACATATAAGTACTACGATTATCCATTTTGAAATGCTGGTGAAATAGAAAGAAAAAACTCAGTATTGGAAGCTAATAATTTTTTTAAATAAGATTTTACCAATCAATTCTTAGGATTTCTTACCATTTATTTATGTTGTTGTGAATGTTTAATTATTCCTTTGGAAGACCATATATGTGGTTGTCTCCTCATGTGCAAGTTACAAGAAATAAAATAAAATATTGGTAAATGGATAAATTGAGGCTCAATGAATGACTTACAAATGAAAGGAAATTTTATCGTTCAATAGAAAATATGAGGACATTAATGAAGTACCTTAGGTTTGCATAAGAGGAAGCCATAAGCATAAGGACGCACCATAGGATCCTTTCAATCCAATGAATGATTTTAATATTGTTTTAATTCCACTATTATGTAGGTATAAGACCGTTCAACCTAATTTTTTTTGGAAGAAATAAGACCAACCAAGAGAAAGGAAATTCAATCAAAATTAAGTTAAATTTAATCGTCTATGATTAGAGATATCATTCTAATGAACAGTATTCTATGAGAATTTTGAATAAAAAATTATTAATATTGCTCAATGATTATATGATGAAATAATATCATACAATCGTATGATAAGATGATGTCATAGTTGCATGGTCGTACAAAAGAAAATTGAACCATACAGTTGTGAGTGTAGTTGTGAGTAACCAGGACTAATATTGAATGAACGATAAGAAGGGAATATTGCATCTAAATAGTAAGGGATAATGGATTAAAAGAAATATAAAATACTATTCTAGAGCACAACAAAACCTACCATACAAAAGTGAAATTGTATAATTGCATGAAATAACAATTGTTTAATTAGGGTTAGGGTTGTAATCAGACAATCATATGATTAAAACTATAGCAATTAAGAAGTGATCGTACAAGTGAACAATTTCATGGATTGTATTATTACCAAGATATTGTATAATTTTATAGATCATACATTTTCTTGGATTGTATGGTTGTCTAGATTTTATGATTACCAAGATATTGCATGATTACCTAGATTGTATGGTTTTCTATATTGTACAATTGCCAAGAAATTGTATTTTATGGTTATATGGTTTCTAATATGTTGTACAATTACTAATATATTATGCAATTATTAAGGTGAATGTTTGGCAAATCTGTTATACAGTTACTAAATTGAATAATTTTCTTAATTGAATAATTATCCATTTGATTGTATGATTGTTGGTTTGATCAATTAAAAAAAATTAGGATGGTGTTGTGACCATTACTGCATCATTTGGTATTAAATTCATAATATATCCAAGGCATGAATGAGGAAATATCAAAAAAAGACAACCAGGAAGACCATAAGACCCTCAAGCCATGGTTGTAGCTTAGATGATGAGAGGAATCATTGCTCAGTTGGATGCACTTGAGATTGCCTAGAGGAGGGGTGTTCAGTCAAATATGTAAGTAATAGTTAAGAGGAGGAACCAAAATTTTATAATTAAGAACAATAAGGAAAATATAGTACTTTGCAAAGTGATTCCAATCAAAGTACTTGGAAAAAGGGTGAGTCGTCAAGAGGACGAGGTGGATTTGATAGAGGAATAAGATGTAGTTTTGTTGGAAAATATTATAGATATGGAGAAGCTAGAGATCTAGCATTTAAATACCCTCAAGTGCAACAAGCCAATGGGTATGGAGGAAAATCGCATAACCAAGTTGTACAAGCAAATGGAGATAACAATGTTTCATCAAAGAAAATGAAAGAATGAGTGAAAGGAGAATTTCTTATGCTAGATAAGGTGTTGTTGAAACTAGAAAAGGAGGTGCATGAACCTAAGAAAATAAGGAAACTATTTAGGATAATTTGCAAATTAGGGGGTAAATGTTACAATTTGATTATGGATAGTGGAAGCATAGATAACTTGGTGTCAACAAAGATTGTGGAGAAACTTGGTGGTGTCAACAAAGTTATCATGGTTGCAAAAGAGACATCAAATTTTTGTAATAAAATAATGTTTAGTAGATATTCATATTTAATATTAGAAGGATGTGGTTCTATGTGATATCATGTTGATATATGCATGTCATGTCTTCTTGGGAAGACCATGGTAATTTAATAAAAAGGCAGTGTATGATGGTAGGGAGAAAACCTAAACTGAGAAGGATGACAGGAGGTATATATTAAGTCCATTGAAGAAAAAAGGGAAATAAGTGGATAGCAGTCCTACAGTGTACCAGGGTTAAGAAAAGTAACCCTTGAAGAGAAAAAGAAGAAGGAAGGTTGTTTTGCTTTCATCATTGAAACCACAGAAAGGGGCAATGGAAAATATGAATGAAATCCCACGTGATGTGAAAGATTTATTGGGAGAATATGCAAAAATTATTTTGAAATATGGATTGCCATCGATCAGAAGCATTGGTCATCACATAGATTCTAGTATTGGATTGGGTTTAAATGATAAGCCAACGACAATGTAGAATGAGGAAAATATAAAGGTAAGCAAAAGAAAAACACAGGGAAGATGTAGATAACACAAGTTACCAATAGTAAGGGTTATGAAACTAAGTTGAAGGGATAAGAGCCCATGTTAAAAGAGGTTGTGGAACAAGTGTAGAAAAATTATGGACGCATGTAAGAGGCTAGGCATAGGAAAGGGGTCGATGGTCCAAGTCACTAATAGTAGTAATGATGAATAATATAGTGCAATGACTCTTATAATTGATAAGGAAAAAGAAGATAAAATAAGTGATAAATAGATAGTGGAGAAAAATGAATCTCATTGGGTGATTTTTGGCCATGACAAAGGTCATGTTGTCAAAATTGATAATGAAAATAGTACTTTAGAGTGTGGTGAAGGATGTTGTGTTGATGACCGGTCTGAGTGGCAATGAAGAGTTTGGATTCTTTGAAAGGTACACCATAATAATTGGCTCCAATATGATGAGAATAATAGGGTACAATAGTGAAGGATTGGGAAGATATGGGTAAGGTATGAAAATACCCATAATGTTAGATATAAGGCCAAATAATGAAGACCTTCAGTATGTAGGTCCAAAAATAAGTAGTAGGACTAAATTTGTGAAAGGAGAGAGCAATACAAGGAATGAAGGTTTGATAATTGATTGTTGTAGTTATTGTGGAAGATCTAGATATGTAGCAACAAGGTGTTGAAACCTAAATTATTGTGGGATTTATGGAGGATGTAATCACTCCACACATGAGTATTAGAATTGAGAGGAAGTCACCAATAAAGTGCATGTTGATTGTGGTTGGATGGATGTGTCGCAATGGGACAAGGTGAGATGAATGTTGAGTGCATTCTATAGGAGGATATTTAGTTCTTAGAGGAAGGTTAGGACAAGATGACAGAATTGGCCTTGCAGAGATAGCCAAGATAAAATAACAATATCTTAGAAGAATAATTCAAGTTCATGAGTTGGAGCTCAAAGAACATTTTTTTCTTACCTAATAAGTATGATACAAGAGCATACAAATGGTAATCCAGGTGTTGTAGGTGAGTTGGAGAGGAGAGGGCAATCCTCCAAGGGAGGTCCCAGGTTCGAATCACCACCCTACCAAAAAGTTGAATTGGGTACCCAAAATCCAATTGATAATGTTGATGCGAGTAGGGCCGGGTGCGACTCTCGGATGACTTTGATGGTGTAGAACCCCCTGGTCATGTTCTTTCAGACCAAGGCAAACCCGCAAGGGGTTTTTATCTTAAAAAAAGCATCCAAATGGTCACAAGTGAGACAAATTATTGTTTATCCACTTGTTGTGGCTGATCCACAACACACCCCAAAATTGGGGACCCACCTTTTTTGCATGCTTTCAAAGAAGAAAATAGTGACCCAGATGCTAAAAAAATCAAGGAAAAAGGCAAAATTTCACAAAAGAGAAAAGTTGTCGCGATATCGCGACATGTTGCTCCGTCGCGACCGAAAATGAAAAGTTGTCGCGATATCGCGACATGTTGCTCCGTCGCGGCCGAAAAAGAAAAGTTGTCGCGATATCGCGACATGTTGCTCCGTCGCGGCCGAAAAAGAAAAGTTGTCGTGATATCGCGACATGTTGCTCCGTCGTGGCCGAAAATGAAAAGTTGTCGCAATATCGCGACATGTTGCTCCGTCGCGGCCGAAAATGAAAAGTTGTCGCGATATCGCGACATGTCGCGTTTTCGCGGCCAAGGGTAACTAAATGCAGCAAAATGGAAAATTGTCACGATATCGCGACATGTCACAAAATCATGGTCAAACCAGTCAAACAGGGCAAGCCACTAAAGTTGTCGCGATATCGCGACATGTCACGTTTTCGTGACCTGAAGCAACAAGACATGCCAAATAGAAAAGATGTCGCGATTTCGCGATAGAAAGCAGCCACAGTTGTATGGAATGAAAAAGTGTCACGATTTCACGACAGCTAGACAGCCCAAAAATGAAAAAGTGTCACGATTTCTGCCTAAAAATGAAAAAGTGTCACAATTTCATGACACTAAGTAGCAAAGTTATATGAAATGAAAAGGCATCACGATTTCACGATAGGTTGCATCCTCGAGGCCGAAAAGAAAAATGTCATGATTTCACGACAGGTTGCATCTGCATAGCCCAAAATAGAAAAGCGTCATGATTTCGTCGAATGTCATATTTGTGTTTTCGTGATAGGATGCATCCATGCGGCCCGAAGAAAAATGTCGCGATTTCGCGACATGTATCATTTTCGCTATGCATGAAGGCTGACAAGGCTGCTTACCAAAAAATGTCACAATTTCGTGACACGTCTTATTTTCACGACGCAGGTGGAAGAGCAAAGCTGCATGCAAAAAATGTCATGATATCGTGACATGCTATTTTTGGTCGTGATTCATAGCGGACCGTTACCAAACATGTAGGGAAGCGCTGAGCACGTGGCACAAAGGCATAAGGGTCATGATAATGCTTCAGATCGATAGTTACAGTTAGCAGAGAAGACCAAACATTTCAAGGTTCGAGCAAAAGGTCAAAACACCAAAGAAGCGGGAAGATGAAGCGAAGCGATCTGGGAAATGAAACGAAGCGTCACAGAGCGAAACAGAGAACCGCAACAGAAAGTTTAAAAGCAGAAGTGAAGATAGATACAAGGGCTGGAAATTGTAAGAAGAAAAGCATTATCTTTTTGGAATAAAAGGAGTTTATTTGGCAAGAGTAACTTTTGTGTGTGAAATCAAAAGGAGATTGAAAGCTAAGACTACTATTATCTCTGTAGATCTTTCCTTTGCATTATTTTTTCTTGTATCTATTCGTTTACACCATAATGTGGGTTACGATAGGTGAATGATAGAATGATGCAATTATTTATTTCCTTAGAGTCTTGCATCCGATCTGATTCGACTGTGTTTTATTACAGGTCTGTTAGGTCAGGTTGTTTTAGAGTTTCATCTCATAACTTGGGGTTTTGCAGGGAGGAGATTGCTAACCAAATTAACGTCCTATTTCAGTTTTTCCAGCTGATTCTCATAAAGAATGTTTCTATTTTAGTTTTTGATGTTATATTTTTAATCTTACTTGAAAATCTGCGTTTCGGATTCTGGTACATTCCAGAATACTTTGCTAATTTTACTAACACCAAAAGCTAACATAGAAGTAGCAGAACAATGTTAAATAAAAAGATAAAACGAACCCGTTAACTATAAAATGAACCTCATGTTAAAGGCACGGAGCTTAAAATGAAGTGGTGTATACCACGCATTTTCTCATTTGAAATCCTTTTAAGCCAAAAGATAAAAGAGGTCACTAGCTTATTTTAGGGTAGACTTCATTATTCTCAAGAGCATTAAGAAAATATATTTACATAGTTGGTTAATTTAATAGATTACGGTTGCAAAGTTTTCTTTGAATCATTAAAGGCCCCTTGTTAACAGTTACTTGTAGGGTTTAAGTTATTCTAGTATACATTCATTTATTTGCTTTAAGTCTTAATTGGTTATATGCATATGAATGTTTGTTCACAAGAACCTTGGAGAAATAAAAAAATAACAAATTTCTTTGCAAGAAAGAGTTTCCTGTCTGAGACTCTAGTTGCGTGGTCATTTTGTTATAGGGCAAAATATTCACTCAACATTTTGGCGCTAGAAGGAGGGCCTTCTTTATTGCTTTGTGATTATGATCTGTTCTAACGATTAACGTGGGTAGTTTTGTTTCCACCTATTGTGCTTGCAGGTATAACATTTAGATATTTTATTTTGCAAGTAAGTTGAGAGAAGTCTTTTAGAGTTCTAGAGTTTTCAAGCTGGCCCAACCTGAGTACATAGCTACTAGGTCCAAGACCACAGGGGAAACTATTTTCCAAAGCCTTTCTCCCACTGCTAGGAAGCCAAAAAACAAAACATTAGAGATCGAAATACCACCCAGTATACTTGAGTTAGGGATTTCTTTAGACTCAAGTACGTCTAGCGGGCCTGAGCCCTTAGTTTCAAGTGCGACAACAACACCAGGTGTATCTGTCTCCATAGTTCCAAGCATTTCCATTGTTCCCATAGGGTTAACACCTTTGAATAACATGGCCCAACAACAACAACAACAACAACAACAGCCACCTGCCCTTTGGTATGGTGCGCAAAGTTCCCCCTTGGATATTCCTGGGGCAGTCCATGACTTGCCTAGAAACATTGAAAGGGGATTACCCAAATTCATGCACGATGGTCCCACAACAGTCGAAGATCATGTCCAAATCTACAAGGATTACATGTTTAGACAAGGGGTTACTCACGAGGATATTGCTTGCCGAGTTTTCCCTGCTAGTCTAGACAACACGGCCAATGAGTGGTACAAGAATCTTCCAGCAGGGTCCATCACTTCATGGGCCCAATTAGAAACCACCTTCATTAGCCAATTTAGAATGTTATTGGATCCCTCCATAATTTACAATTTGTTCGTATCATGCAAAATATTACCCAATGAGCCCATACGAACATTCAATCAGAGGTTCCAAAAACTATACACGAATTTGACTCGTCACTTTGCGGTAGATCCTACGGTTGCCTTGCAATTATATTTTAGAGCTTTAGATCCTTTAACATCTTTATTGACTAGAAGGAATCCTCAGGTTACGATGCTTCCTTTAGCCTATGCAGAGACAATGACTCTCAAACAACAAATGAACTTACCAGGAGCAGGATTGTCTCAATTGACTGGGATGGGACAATACGGTCCATACAGTCAATTCGCCATGATGAACCAGTTAATGGCACCACAGGTTCCTACGATGAACAATTTCCAACCACCCGCTCAAGTGGCATCATTTCCAACTTATCCTAATGCCTCCGTTCAAACACAGGGATTAATTCAAAATAGCTCGATGGGTTTGCCTGGGTTCGGCATGGGCAATAATTTGTTGACCATATCGGGGTTTGCTCCGATTAGCACGCCAAGCCCAATGACTTATCCAACAATCACTCCGATTCAAAGTGTGAATCCAGGATGGAATCCAACTACCCAGACCCAAGCCATTGTACCTATTCCAGAGGTGGCTAATGCAGCAAACACAACTGGACCCGAGATTACCGCGCCCCAACCACAAGGGCCCGAATCCATGATAGAAAACATGAAGGAGACTTTGGCCAAAGTTTTGGTTACCATGGGAAATGTCAATAAAAAGGTTGACCAAGCCATGGGTCATAACCGACTTCACAACCATAGAGGAAAAGGAACATACAACACGCAGCCTAATAATGGGCGAGTACCCAATCCTGTAGCCAATCAGGCAGATGTCTCGAAAGATTTTGGAGAATTAGGACCTTGTGATAACGATTGCCCGCACTGTGGCCACGGGAAGCAGGAGTCTATACTGACTGAGGTTATACATTCCCAAGAAAGTGAAGAAGAGGAGGATGTGGAACTTTTTGGAAACGAAGATGAAGAAACATTGGAAGTTCATGCCAACAAACGTTTTGGGAAAGGAAATCACAAATATTACACTAGGAGTTCTAAGGAGCCCAAAACTTCCTCTACTCCTCCAAACAACCAATTACTCCCTCCCGATTTCAAAGGAGATGTCAATCCCTCTCCTCCATCCATGGTGGAAAAGTCTAAGATGGTGCAAAACATGTCAAATTCAGAAAAACCCACTTATGACTTGGTAGAAGACATGAAGAAAACTAAGGCCAATGTCTCAATGTATGATATGTCCCGACTATTAGGCCAAGAAGTAAGTCCACCAAAAAGTTTAGATCCACCTGCCCAAGTTCATGAAGCTAAAAGTGTTGAGTCCCGATTGGTTTTGAAAAGGGAAAAGCGAGATATACCCCCTTTTTTGATAACCATTAGAATTGCGGGTAAAAATCTACACAATTGCCTAATAGATTCAGGGGCCTCGGCTACCATTATGCCCCTAGAAATCTATCAAAAATTGGGACTTACACCAAAACCTTCTAGAAGCAGGGTGGTGCAGCTGGATAGATCAACCATGGAAGCAGTGGGAGAATTGGGTGATGTTCTTATTCAAGTCAACTCAGAACCTAGGGTTCAACATCACATAGATATATTGGTGCTCGACATTCCTATCAAATATGGCATGGTGTTGGGAAGAGATTGGAGTAAAAACTTAAACGGTTACATTGTGATAGATTCTTCACATATGTGGTTGCCTTGGAGGGGAGTGGCCAACCAAATTCAGATTGATAGTGAACCTAGGCTCAAGGAAATGATCACAGAATACAACAAACCTAATGAGATCCAATACATTGAAGCCGAATTAGGAGCATATTGTTTGGACATAGAAACACCTAAAAATTCCCAAAATGAAAGGATTGGATGCAATGTTTCTGAAGGACACCAGGACATTTGGACTTTAAGATTTGATGGATCCAAGTCCAGACAAGGGGCAGGAGCCGGTATTGAACTGTCATGTTCAGACAGAGAGCCTATGTTCGTTGCATATAGACTATAGTTCCCTGCCACCAACAATGTGGCAGAATATGAGGCCTTGATTCTCGGACTTCAATTGGCCCTTCGAAAGAAAGTTAAATGTATCAAGGTCTTAGGTGATTCGGAATTAGTGGTAAAACAAGTGAAGGGACAATACGTATGTAAGAACAAGCGGCTCAGCCTTTACCGAACCAGGGTTAGAGATTTAATAGATGAGTTTGATGCTTTTAACATATCTCTGATCTCTAGAAAGGGCAATCATCTGGCAGACTCTTTAGCCATAGCTGCAAGTATGTTGAAACCAGCGGATCACAAGAAATGCAAGAAATTTTCCATAGAATTGGTCCCTTGCCCCTCGATACCGGATAATGTCACGAATTTCCAAGTGTTTGATAGTGACAGACACATATTCCATTTTGTCACTAATTTTGGTATCTTTGAAAAGCAGGTTATAGATGAAGACGAGAGGGACCTAGAAGAGGCAGATTTGGAAGAAAAGGTTATTGGAAAATGTAATAAGATGCCAAATGAGATGGCTTCATTAGAAAAAATGTTCGATATCGGATACCAACCAAAAGGAGGTAGAAAGGTTCCACCTCCCAAAGAAGCCTGTGACTTAGTTAATATTGGAAGTGCAGAAAACCCTCGAGAAGTATTCATAGCGAAAGCATGTACCAAACATGAGAAGGATTCCATTGCCAATGCATTAAAGGAATACATAGATTGCATAGCTTGGAGTTATAAGGAACTGAAAACTTATGATCAGAATGTTATAACGCATACGATTCCTTTGAAGCCAGACTCCAAACCCTTTAGGCAAAGACAGAGGCCAGTCAATCCATTATTAGAACCCTTGATAGAGAAAGAGGTAAAGCGACTGTTAGAAGCTAAAATCATCTTTCCTGTTAGGCATTCCACATGGGTTGCTAACTTGGTCCCCGTGAGGAAAAAGAGTGGAGAAATAAGGCTATGTATTGATTTTAGAAATCTTAATAAAGCCTCACAAAAGGACAATTACCCTTTACCCACCATTGATGAAATACTTCAAAAGGTAAATGGGTCAGAAATGATGTCATTCCTGGATGGTTATTCGGGATATAATCAGGTCCTTATCCATCCTAATGATAGGATGAAAACCGCCTTCACCACAAAATGGGGCACCTTTGCATACAGGAGAATGCCTTTCGGACTATTGAACGCAGGTGCCACATTCCAACGAGCTATGGACTTTGCTTTTAAGGGGCTCATAGGTAAGTGCATTATTGTCTATGTAGATGATATTCCTGTATTTTCTAAGAGCAGGGAAAACCACGTCAAGGATCTAAAGAAAGTCCTTCAAAGATGTAGGGAACATGGCATTTCACTCAACCCAAGGAAGTGCATTTTCGGGGTAACGGAAGGAAAATTATTGGGACATGTAATATCCAAAGATGGAATTTCCATTGATCCTGAAAGAATAGAGGCCATACAATAGATTCCTTGTCCCAACAACAAAAAAGAGTTGAGATCATTCTTTGGGAAGATTAATTTTGTTAGAAAATTTATTGCAGATTTTGCAGAAATAGCAAAACCTTTGAACGACATGTTAAAGAAAGAGGTCCAAATCAAATGGACAAATGAAAATAGAGATGCTTTCAAAAATATCAAGGATGCGATTTCTAAAGCCCCAGTTTTAGTGAGTCCTGATTATATGAAGCCTTTCTATATTTACACATTTGCTTCAGACCATTCCTTTGCGAGTGTTTTAACTCAGAAGAGTGAAGGCAACATTGAAAATCCTATTGCCTTCCTGAGTAGTCCTCTCAAAGATGCGAAACTGAGATATTCCATCTTGGACAAGCAAATGTATGCTCTATTTAAGACAGTTAAAAAATTTAGGCATTATATAGTCCACAGTAGGGTGTTTGCTATAGTCCCGGATCCTGCAGTCAAAGCCATGTTTATACAGAATGAATTAGGTGAAATACGAGGTAAGTGGATTTCAACTCTGCAAGAATTTGATCTTGAGATTCAATCCATGAAGATAGTGCGGGGACAAGGGTTGGTTAAGGCTATAGCAGAAAAGGATCCCTTAATTTCATGTCAACATTATGAAATCGTAGATATAACCAAAGATGAGTGGTACGCAGATGTTGTGTATTTTTTACTAAATGGTAAATGTCCACCACATTTGAATTCTACTCAACGAAGAGCCTTGCGCTTGAAATCTGCTAATTTTCTAATTAGATCCGGCACGTTATACAAGAAAAACCATGAAGGAATTTACCTTCGTTGCGTTGATCGAAGAGAGGCAGCGCAAATACTCGAGGAATTTCATGGTAAATATGGGACAGGACATGGGTCCGCTAATGCCATAGCCCATCAAATCCTTAGAGCCGGTTATTATTGGCCTCGATTGTTCAAAGATGCCCATACTCATGTGAGGTCATGTCATACATGTCAAACTGCGGCCAATAGAGACAGGGGTGCTTCCATGCCATTACAATCTGTAATTGAGTCTAGACCTTTTGCGCAATGGGGCCTAGATTTTGTTGGGATTATCAGTCCCAATTCATCTGATTCCCACAAATACATTCTAACAGCTACAGATTATTGCACAAGGTGGACGGAAGCTATCCCCACAAAGAATGCTACTTCGGAGGTTGTTATTAAATTCTTAGAGGATAATATTGTCACTCGATTTGGAATGCCTAACTCCATTGTAAGTGATAATGGTTCAGCTTTCTCCTCTCTGGAATTTGCTAATTGGGCATTTGACAACAGGGTGAGTTTAAAATTCTCTTCCAATTATTATCCGCAAGGTAATGGATTGGCTGAATCTTCTAACAAGAATTTGTTATGCGTCATAAAAAAATTGTTGGAAAGAAATCCTAGAGATTGGCATAACAAACTTAAGTTGGCTCTTTGGGCTGATAGAATCAGAGTCAAAGAATCAATAGGAACATCTCCTTACCATCTGGTTTATGGACAAGATCCCATTTTTCCTACAAATCTCAAGTTACAAACACTCCATTTCATGAAAGATTACTTTGGAACTGATGATAAACTTGAGTCTAGACTAACACAATTAATGCATCTGGATGAAAAAAGGGATGAGGCTATGCTTCATTTCAGTAAACACCAAGATGTAGTAAAAATATGGTTCGACAAAAAGTCTAGAGCCAAGGCTTTTAAAATATCGAGATCTAGTGTTGTTATGGGATAAAAGACATGAGAAGAAAGGAGATCATGATAAGTTCGACTACTTATGGTTGGGTCCTTACCAGATTTTAGAAGTCCTAGGGGAAAATAGTTTTAGACTAAAAACCTTGGATGGAAAGGATTTGGCATTACCTGTCAATGGGTTGCACTTGAAACACTATTTCCAGGCCTGAAGCGGTTGGGTTTTGTATTATATGTAATTATGTCATGCTTTGTTTCTTTTGTGTGTGCAGATTTGATGTTTAAGTGGTGTGTTTATTTGACATGTTTGGTTTGTCAAAAAAAAAAAAGAATGAATAAAAATTTGAGATGTTAACTCATGCCTAAGATCAAGAAAATATGAAACATTGGAATTGTGTTGTAAAAGCTCCGCAAGTAACACAAACAGTTTAAATAATATCGTTTGAAACTTGTGATGCATGAAGTAGTCAGTTTTACAAATTATGACAATACTTTATCTGCAATTCAAAGGGCAATGCATTCATATTACATCTCACTTTGCATATACATGCCATCTTAGTTGCATATGCATTTCAAGATACAAATCATTAAAGTGTGTCAAATCCTCTTAGGGTTATGCTATAACATAAATAAGAAAAATCCTAAGGTTGGGAACTGAGCCCCGAGATATCTAGAACCAAGCACATTTTATACACATTAAAAAGGATCTTGAGCAAAATGATCAAAACCTTGCTTGGAAGAAAAGGTCAGGCGAAAGAAGTATTTCATGTCTATCCTATTATGCAACATGATCCTTAAAACAATGGTTTTTACCACTTCCATAAAGCTTAAAGCCTAAAATCAGAGTAGTAAGGATAGGGTTAAATCCTCATCGAACTTAGGTTGAGGATCCAACTCCCCAAAGCTCTGATTTGACCTACATGGAGTAGTAAGGATAGGGCATAATTCTCATCTCGCCTAGGTTGAGAATCTGATTCCCCAAAGCTCCTATGTCTCATTTCATCATAAATCTTGGATTGGAAGGATCGTACTACATGTCCTCTGCAAAGGATGGGTAGTCATCCCCAAGGTCCAAGAAATAAAACTAAATATTTCCCATTTCATATTAATATTGGATTGGAAGGATCATACTACATGTCCTCTGCAAAGGATGGGTAGTCATCCCCAAGGTCCAAGAAATAAAACTAAATATTTCTCATTTCATCTTAATATTGGATTGGAAGGATCATACTACATGTCCTCTACAAAGGATGGGTAGTCATCCCCAAGGTCCAAGAAATAAAAACTAAATATTTCCCATTTCATCTTAATATTGGATTGGAAGGATCGTACTACATGTCCTCTGCAAAGGATGGGTAGTCATCCCCAAGGTCCAAGAAATAAAGAAATGAAACTAAATCATGGATTATGGGGTTAAGTATGCCCATGCGTGGCAGCATGTCTTGTCTAAAACAAGACCACTGATTGTTCAAAGGGATAGACTAGCATGACCATTTCATCCATAACTGGTTAAATTATTTTTCTCAAAGTGAGGTAATGAATTCCAAATCGGAGTAGTAAGGATAGGGTTAAACTCCCATCTCGATTAGGTTGGGAGTCCGATTTCCCAAAGCTCCGATTTCACTTTCACTTGCACATGGGTTCAAGATAGTAGTGACTCATAACCAACTTTGGGATCTAATAAAGCAATTCATTATACATATAGTTGATCCTAAGAGGGTTTGATAATCTTAAATATTTGTATATGATGTTAGAAGGCTTAAAGCTTTTATAAAGCAGGTAGTTATATCTCTAGATCATTTATCAGGCCATGCAAATCATTCACAATCTCACATATGCATTCATGTGAAACTGACAATGGAATGTTGATCAAGTTCAAGCGATATGGAATGAAAACACATTGCACACACCGAGCTGATACTTAATGATTCTGATGTTTCATGTACTTCTGATCTATCGGTATTTGTTTATCTTTTATGTGCTGATGCCTGTATCTAAGCTTGTATATTTCAGGTTGGGTTCTCACCAAAATGCTCTGGGAGCATTTGACAGTAGAGTCGCCATTTGTTGTGGCTGATCCACAACACACCCCAAAATTGGGGACCCACCTTTTTTGCATGCTTTCAAAGAAGAAAATAGTGACCCAGATGCTAAAAAAATCAAGGAAAAAGGCAAAATTTCACAAAAGAGAAAAGTTGTCGCGATATCGTGACATGTTGCTCCGTCGCGACCGAAAAAGAAAAGTTGTCACGATATCGTGACATGTTGCTCCATCGAAGTAAATTGCAAAAAGAAAAGTTGTCACGATATCGTGACATGTTGCTCCGTCACGGCCAAAATGAAAAGTTGTCACGATATCACGACATGTTGCTCCGTCACGACCAAAATGAAAAGTTGTCACGATATCGCGACATGTCACGTTTTCACGGCAGAAAAAGAAAATGGAAAATTGTCATGATATCGTGACATGTCACAAAATCGTGGTCAAACATCAAATAGGGAAGCACTAAAGTTGTCACGATATCATGACATGTCACGTTTTCATGACCTAAGCAGCAAGACATGAAATAGAAAAGATGTCACGATTTCACATAAAGCAGCCATAGTTGTACGAATGAAAAGGTGATTGACATCAAAATGAAAAGTGTCAGATTGAAAGAAAAGTGTCACGATTTCCGACACTAAGTAGCAAGGCTACGAAATGAAAAGGCGTCATGATTTCACGATAGGTTGCATCCTAAGGCAAAAAGAAAAATGTCATGATTTCACGACAGGTTTGCATCTGCATAGCCCAAAATAGAAAAGCGTCATGATTTCGAGAGGAAAATATGTCACGATTTTGTGACATGTCGCATTTTCGCGACAGGATGCATCCACACGGCCCGAAGCAAAAAAATGTCATGATTTCGTGACATGTATCATTTTCACTGTGCATGAAGGTAGACAAGGTTGCTTACAAAAAATGTCATGATTTCGTGACATGTCTTGTTTTCGTGTGCGCAGGTGGAAGAGCAAAGCTGCATGTAGAAAAATGTCACGATATCATGACATGTTTTTGGTCGCGATTCATAGCGGACCATTACCAAACATGCAGGGAAGCACTGAGCACATGGCACAAAGGCATAAGGGTCATGATAACGCTTCAGATCGACAGTTACAGTTAGCAGAGAAGACCAAACATTTCAGGCTCGAGCAAAAGGCCAAAACACCAAAGAAGCGGGAAAATGAAGCGAAGCGATCTGGGAAATGAAACGAAGCATCACAGAGCAAAACAGAGAACCACAATAGAAAGTTTAAAAGCAGAAGTGAAGATAGATACAAGGGCTGGAAATTGTAAGAAGAAAAGCATTATTTTTTTGGAATAAAAGGAGTTTATTTGGCAAGAGTAACTTTTGTGTGTGAAATCAAAAGGAGATTGAAAGCTAAGACTACTGTTATCTCTGTAGATCTTTCCTTTGCATTATTTTTTCTTGTATCTATTCATTTACACCATAATGTGGGTTACGATAGGTGAATGATAGAATGATGCAATTATTTATTTCCTTAGAGTCTTGCATCTGATCTGATTCGACTGTGTTTTATTACAGGTCTGTTAGGTCAGGTTGTTTTAGAGTTTCATCTCATAACTTGGGGTTTTGCAGGGAGGAGATTGCTAACCAAATTAACGTCCTGTTTTAGTTTTTCCAGCTGATTCTCATAAAGAATGTTTCTGTTTTAGTTTTTGATGTTATATTTTTAATCTTACTTGAAAATCTGCGTTTCGGATTCTGGTACATTCTAGAATACTTTGCTAATTTTACTAACACCAAAAGCTAACATAGAAGTAGCAGAACAGTGTTAAATAAAAAGATAAAACGAACCCATTAACTATAAAATGAACCTCATGTTAAAGGCATGGAGCTTAAAATGAAGTGGTGTATACCACGCATTTTCTCATTTGAAATCCTTTTAAGCCAAAAGATAAAAGAGGTCACTAGCTTATTTTAGGGTAGACTTCATTATTCTCAAGAGCATTAAGAAAATATATTTACACAGTTGGTTAATTTAATAGATTACGGTTGCAAAGTTTTCTTTGAATCATTAAAGGCCCCTTGTTAACAGTTACTTGCAGGGTTTAAGTTATTCTAGTATACATTCATTTATTTGCTTTAAGTCTTAATTGGTTATATGCATATGAATGTTTGTTCACAAGAACCTTGGAGAAATAAAAAATAACAAATTTCTTTGCAAGAAAGAGTTTCTTGTCTGAGACTCTAGTTGCGTGGTCATTTTGTTATAGGGCAAAATATTCACTCAACACCACTAAGTGCTCCCTAGTTGTATAAAATTAAACTTTACTAGTTGTAAAAGGGCATTGGCAAAATATGAAATGTTTGAGGAGTTAAAGAGGGAACAAAATATCAACGATTCAAATAACAATTTATTTCTTCTATAATAGGACTACAATTATCCATTTTGAGGGTCTGGTTGAAATGAAAAGAGAAAACTCAGTATTTGATGAGGCCTAGAAATGCCTCAATTATAACATGTTTTGTACACTAAAAATGCCTATAAACTCTTATGTTTTATCTGATATGTTAGTTAAGTTGATTTAATATGTTGTATATTAACCATTTTGCATGATCAATGTATTTGAAATATTATATGTTGATTTTACAGCTTTTTGCATAGTTTTGTGCTCTTTTTGTTATGATTTGCTACAATGGGATATGCTTAGAATAATAGCAGCATTTCACTAATCATATTCTGATTTGTTTCAAGCATTTACTTCACCTAAATGCGGCAACAGTGCAAGCAAACTGTTTTTGTGCAGCAAAAACTGGTCTTTCCCATATAAATTCCAGCCAGCTGTCCATAAATAGCAAGGCATGGAATTCACATGAGGAAAGGGATGAAGACCATTAGAATTTGATCTTAGGAGATAACCCACCTGAGAGATGTAGAAGAAACCAATGGAAAGCATACATTTGTTCATTTCGAAGCATCTTCGGAATGAACAGATATCTTCGGAATGAAGAAAACACAGCATCTTCGGAATGAGCGGATCTTCGGAATGAAGAAAGCAGCGTCTTCGAAATGAGCGGATCTTCGGAATGAAGCATGCGAGTATCTTCGGAATGAGCGATCTTCGGAATGAGAATGCAGTATCTTCGGAATGAGCGATCTTCGGAATGAAAAGCTGCACTGTCTTCGGAATGAAGCCACTTATCTTCGGAATGAAGAACAGAATGTGTTTTTGACCTTTTTGACCGATTTTTGAAGGCGGAAAAAGGGAAATAAAGGTTGGAAAAAGTAAAGAGAAATATCCTCCATCTGTCTTTGCCGTCATTGCCGACCAAATCCATCATTAAGGGAAAGATCAGGTTTTAGTCCTCTTCTAGGATAAAACCAGAATTTGTTGCAGCATTTTAGGATTAGATCTTTTGAGATATTCTTTGTTTGTAATCAGATCATAGGATAGCTATAAATATTGCTCCCGTTCAGGTTGAGCTAGAGAGAGAGGTAGAGAAATAGCAGATAGATAGAAAATAGAGTAAGGAAGCTAAATACAGAGTATAACTAGGAATTGACTATTACAGTCTTGTAACGATTTTTCAACAAAATTCTTGTAATCATGTCTTTTGATCAATAAAGTGCACCAGTTCTATTTCAAATTACTTGTAAATGAATGTGATTAAGATTTAGAAAGAGAGAGAGACTTACACCTTCTTATGGACAAAGAGGCTGGCCACTTCCAGACCTAGGAGGAGGACTAACGAAACGAGTTTTTATTACGATTTTCTTTGCAGCGAGAATGAGTTGCAGAACTTGTTATGTAAATTGCTTGTGAATAGTTGACAATATTTGCAGTATTAGTTTATTTATGCTAAGATAAATCTTGTGCTTAATGTTTTAGTTGCAATCTTACTTTCAGCTAAGCTTTCACTTTATTTTTAGACTGTTATTTTCAGCATTTACTATTTTTCAGCAATTTCCTGCATTTTTATGTTTCTTTGTCAAAATCTGAACAGGAGGATTGACAACCTTCTATTACAAAATTTTGATAGTTTTTATTTCCACATTAGATCTAGACTTTCATTACTGCAAAAGTAATTAGATTTCCTTTCTGCAATTAGAATCAGACTTTCAATTACGCAACTATTAATTCTGCAATATAATTAGGTCTTATTCTGCAATTGTAATTAGGACTTCATTTCTGTAGTTAGTGATTAGTTTCCAATTCTGCAACTTAGATTAAGATTTAATTCATGCAATTTAGAGATAGGAATGTTCCAAAACCCCCACCAAACCGATTCCACCAATAAGACTTGTTGCCCTAGATTGACCTAAGTTATAGCTGTTTCACTTCTTCTCCCGTAGATAGCCTTGTACACTGCCCTGGATTGACAGATTCATTGAGAATTAATGATGGTATAACGACTACGCATCATTTTGGCACCGTTGTCGGGGAATAGTGTTGTCAGAAGAAAACAAATAGTTCAATAGCTGTAATCAGACCAAACTGTGAACATTCAGGTTAAAATCTGAATATAACAGCAAAGTAAGATAACAACTATTGACTTAATTTATGTCATTTAGGAGTAAACATGAATGAGTAAGTCTAGGGAGACCCCAAAGGATCCTTGGCTTGTCCCATTAAGGAGATCTTCACGCCTAAGGGGTGAATCACCTGTGTTTGAACTACCTAAAATACTGATAGAAAAATCACCTGTCTCACCATCAGTAGGACATTTTGAGAAAGGAAAATCACCAATTGTATCAACAGAATATCTTAAGGAAGATAATTCATCAAACTCATCAACAGAAAAGCTTGGACCTCTTGAGAGAACAATTTGGGAAGCTTTAACTTCTCCTAAGAAACAAGAAACTATGGCGAGAAGGAGGCAATGTAGATGGCCAGCATGGCTATGTTCATAATGAAGGGGATGATCAGGATATACTCCAACCATCCAGAACATTTGAATATCCTATTCATCTGAATCCAACACAAA
This sequence comes from Wollemia nobilis, assembly GCA_028583015.1. Taxonomy (NCBI): domain Eukaryota; kingdom Viridiplantae; phylum Streptophyta; class Pinopsida; order Araucariales; family Araucariaceae; genus Wollemia; species Wollemia nobilis. The sequence continues at coordinate 321,909 of JAQPPZ010016930.1, forward strand.
ACTCTCCCATGAAGACCATTTCACCTTCAGTACTTCCCACCTTTCGAGGTGTTGTATCTGAAGATCCGACCGATTTTTGTTTGAATTCAAGGTAGTGTGTCAGACCTATGATTATATAAATGACAATAAAAAACTTAAGGTTTTTCCCTCAACTCTCAAAGATTCAGCATTACGCTGGTTCATGAGCTTAGAGCCAAATTCCATAAGAACACGGGATCAAATGGAGACTGTCTTTTTAGACAAATATCAGGAATACTGCCATGTAAGGAATAGAAAAGATGAGTTATTTAGAATCAAGCGGGGAAGATGATGAGACCTTGGAAGATTACCTTGATAGGTTCTCCTTTGTTCAAAGGAGATGTGGACTAGTAGAACCAGAATTGTGTAAAACTATCTTTTTGAGAGGATTGCAAGATGAATCCGGAGAAGTTACGGATTTGATGGGAAAAGGGGATGTAACCACTCTCGATAATGAGGAAATTATGGATCTCTGCAGGAATTACTCTCGCACTAAGCGAGAGAAGAAGAAAAAGCCGCACAAATGAGTGCTGATGTAAAGGACACGATAGAGGAACTTGCAAATTTCAAAACTGATATCCTAGTGCATTTAAACACTACTTTAGGGGAAATCTCTGCAAAAGCTAAAAACACAGAACCTTTGGCAATTTATTGCCCAAGATGTAGAAGTAAACATGCTTTGCAGGAATGTCCTTTGAATAAAACAACCATCTCAGCCATTTGTAGTATCTGTTCAAAAAGGCATTCAACTGATCAATGCCACCTGCTACCACAACTCAAAACTGTGTTAGAAAACCGGATCGAGGAACTCAACTATATTGGACCAAAACAAGGGGGAAATTTCTCTCAATATCAAAATCCCCCTCGTTTTCCTACAAATTGGGGGCATAATCCTGGTACTATGCCTTGGGGACAATCGGAACCACCCCAACGTCCTTGGAATTATCCTCAATGGACAAATTCCCAAGAATGGCCACGATCAAATTGGAGTAACCCGACCTGGAATCGAGAATCAAAACAACCCCTCATGGAATCAAAACAATCCGACTTGGAATCAAAATCAGACTAATCCACATTGGATGCAAAACCAACCACAATGGAATCGGCAATACCAGTCCTATCCAAGGCAGCAAAGGAATCAAGGTCAAACTCAGCATTTGTTGCCTGCACCTAATCAGAATTTTCAAGAAAAATAGCAAACACAGCAAGTGAAGCAACCTCAATTGCCAGCTCAGCCAATCACTAATCCAAACAGTGTAAGACAGACACCTCCTGTCTATGTGGCTGAAGCTGAAGAAAATATTGAAATTAATGTTCTTGATTGTAGTGATATTCAACTCCGTTCAGGAAAAGTTGTACCTGAACCAGTTTTAATAGAAATCAAAGATAATGAAGAGCAAGAATCATCAGAACCAGAGAGAATCCAACCAACAAAAGAAACAGAAAAATTGGATCCAACAATAGAAAAAGAGACACAAGCAGAACAATTACCAAGGATAGTTCCATATCCTGAAAGACTTAATGCAATACCAAAAATTTTTGAGTCAAAATTGGTCAAAGAACTAAAAAAATTGACTATCTCATTACCCTTATTGCAAGCCATTAAGGAAATACCAGAAATTAACAGTACTGTCCAAAATTTGTGCATTAAAAGAACAGGGAGAAAGAAGAAAGCATTCCCCAAGAGCGTGCAGGTTGAAGGAAAGATAGCTGATCTCTTATATGGAAAACTACTACCTCCAAAGTATAGTGATCCGGGAAGCCCGATTATCCACGAGTCACCATAGGTTCAGTACCAATATCAAATGTTTTAGTGGATCTAGGAGCTGCAATAAATGTCATGACTAAAGATACAATGGAACGATTACTGACTCAAACATCTCAGCCCCACATTTACAGTTTTAGAAATGGCTGATAGGTCAGTAGCAAAACCTGAAGGAATCATTGAAGATGTCCCTATAGAAGTTTCTTCTTGGGAATTCCCTGTAGATTTTTTGGTTTTACAGCCAAGAAATTCAGCACATGGATATCCCATTATTTTGGGAAGACCTTGGCTTGCAACTGCAGCTGCCTTCATAGACTGCAGATCTGGAAATATGACCATTTCAAATGGTATTGAGCTGAAACAAATTTCTTTATATCCTCCTGCAAAACCATCTAGCAAATTTTTAGGTCAGTTATGGTTTTCTGACTCAGATGAGGAACCGGAAGAGGTCATCTCTACACTAGCTACCTTAGTAGTAAGAGAACACACAGAAGACCTCAGTGACACAGAAAACTTAGAAAATGAAACAATCCTGATGAATGTTCTGCATGAACAAGGTTTAGAAGAGGAAGCAACAAATATCCAACAAATGATAAGTAATGAGGAGAATCAAAAATCTGAAGATGAATCATCTGTGCTATCACAAGGAAACTCTGTTTCACTATCACATGGATGGCACCATCATCTGATTTTTCCTTCTCACTGTTCCATACAAGAAATGCTTCCCTCAAGCAGCAATGAAACAGAAACTGCTTCGTTTCTCCAATCACAACAATGTCCTCTTAATCCCTTAATCACCAAGTATGAAGGAGTGAATTCAGTCCTTCTAAATACAAAACAAATAGAAGTCCGACCAGGCAAATTTTTGAATATCTACAACCAGCTTACTAGGGAAGAGGAAGAAAAATTGATAGTTGTTTTGCAGAAGCATGTTCATGCTTTTGCTTGGAACTACAAAGATATGTCAGGAGTTCATCCTGATATATGTACCCATAAGATCTATACCGAAGAAGTCAAGCCAGTCAGACAATTTCAAAGAAGATTGAATCCTGCCTTAAGAGATATTGTGAAGGAAGAAATTGAAAAACTCCTGGAAGTAGGATTCATTTACCCAATTTTTGATAGTCAATGGGTTTCTCCATTGGTAATAGTTCCTAAGAAAAATGGAAAAATGAGAGTATGTGTAGATTACAGAGAATTGAATAAGGTGACATACAAAGACCATTTTCCATTACCTTTCATAGATCAAGTGTTAGATACTCTTCTTTGGAAAAAGATACTTTTGTTTTCTTGATGGATTCGGTGGGTATAATCAAATTCAGATTGCACACGAAGATCAAGAAAAGACAACTTTTACATGTCCATGGGGAACATTTGCCTATAGGGTTTTGCCTTTTGGTTTGTGTAATGCCCTAGCAACTTTTCAGCAAGCAGTCCTAGCAATTTTTGCTGATCGACCACCAAAAGTGTTGAAATTTACATGGATGATTTCACGGTATGTGGACAAACTTTTGATTTTACATTGGAAAATCTTGACAAAGTCTTAACTCGTCTGTGAAACATACCACTTATCCTTAAATCCAGGATAAATGCTTCATGATGATGAAGGAAGGGATAGTTCTTGGTCATCACATCTCTCCTGAAGGGATCCAAGTTGATCCAAAGAAAGTTGAAATTATCAAGAACCTCCTTCCTCCTAAAACTCAGACTAATGTCGGAAGCTTCCTAGGACACATTGGTTTTTACCGCAGGTTTATTCCCAACTTTAGTACAATAGCCAGTCCACTGTTTGCCTTATTGACTAAAGATTCTGAATTCTCCTGGACTGCAAAGTGTCAGGAAGCATTTGAAGCTCTGAAAGAGAAATTGATAACTCCACCTGTGCTTAGAGGACCTAATTGGACATTACCATTTCACATTCAAGCTGATGCCTCCAATACAGCAATTGGAGCGAGCATTAGGACAAATTGATAATGGTGAACATTATACCATCTACAACATTAGCAAAAACTTGACGAGGAGGAGAGAAAAATTATACAACAAGCGAGAAAGAATTCCTAGCGGTGATTTATGCCATCAACAAATTCGGGCATTATATCACGGGTTATCAAATATTTATTCACACGGATCATACAACCATTAAGTATTTGATGAATAAACCCTTGGTAAGTGCATGAATTATTTGTTTGTTATTGTTGCTGCAAGAATTTGACATCACCATAATCAACAAACCGGGAAAAGCTAATGTTGTTGCAGATTTCTTGTCCGGGTTGCGAGAACACGGATGAAGGGGAATTAGTTGATGACACTTTTCTCGATGAAAAACTATTTGCTATATCGGTTCAATCACCTTGGTTTGCGAGATATAGCCAATTATTTGGTCACGGGGAAAGTTCCTTCACATTTCACCTCAAAACAGAAAAAACAATTGATCAAACAGAGTTCTTCTTTTGAATGGATTAAGGGTATGCTTTTCAAGTGCGAGTCCTGACCATGTGTTACGTAGGTGCATCCGAAAGGATGAAGTATATGATATCCTTAGAGCTTGTCATGATGAACCCTCGGGTGGACACTATTCTGTAAAAAGCACAGTTAGAAAAATCTTGGGGATAGGATATTATTGGCCATCTCTTCACAAGGATGTGAAAAAGTACATCAGGCATTGTGATGCATGCCAAAGAATGGGGAAACCCACTCATACAAATGAGATGCCACTGCAGCCTCAAATGGTTTTAGAACCATTTGAGAAGTGGGGGCTTGATTTTGTAGGACCTATTGATCCACCTTCTCAAGGAAAGGTGCATATTATGGTATGCACTGATTACCTGACAAAGTGGGTAGAGGTGCGTGCTTTCAAACATGCTCGTGAAGAAAAGGTCGCTGATTTCTTGTACACTCAGATTTTTTAGAGATTTGGAGCTCCACGGTCTATCACCACAGACCAAGGACCCCAATTTGCATCCAAAGTCATAAAAGTATTTACAGAATTATATGAAATCAAACATAGGAAATCATCACCCTACCACCCACAAGCAAATGGCCAGGTTGAAGTAACAAACAGGGAACTAGAACGCATCTTGACAAAAATAGTAGCTTTTCATAGGAAAAATTGGCTAGACAAATTACCTGAAGCAGTTTGGGCCTACAATACCACTTGGAAGTCCACTACTGGATTCACACCTTATGAACTAGTCTTTGGTAAAAAGCCTCTTTTACCTATTGAATTTGAGTTACTAACATTGCGCACAGCACTGGAAATTGGAATTGACTTGTCGCAGGCACAGACAGACAGGATTCTACAGCTGAATGCATTGGATGAACTTAGATTGGATGCTCTGCACCAAAGCGAGGTAATTCGGGAGCGAGAGGAAGGCTGTGGCATGACGGTCACATTCAGCTAGAGGAAACTTCAACAAGGAGATTGGGCTTTATTGTTCGATTCTCAATATGAAGACTTCCCTGGAAAACTGAAAACTAGATGGTTGGGACCTTACTTGGATTGAAGAGGTATTCAACAATGGAGCAGCTCGTTTATCCCCCATTGATGGGTCACGAAGAAAGTTGGTAGTGAATGGACATCGCCTCAGGGTATACCATACACCTCTGACTAAAGAAGAGTTCTTGCAGCAACTTGACAGTTTGGATACACAGCAGGTGGAAGAGATTCCTTCTTCCACTTCAAAACAATCAATATGATCAGTGGATTTCAAGAAAACAGAAAATACAAAAAAAATTAGAAAAATAGAAAACAAAAAGATGAATAAATTCTGAGTATGAATTCCTTCATGGGCATGGTTTCAGGGGAAATCATGAAATTCCTTCATGGGCATAGTCAGGATCAAGAAAAAAAAAAAAAATGGGAAAATCAAGAAAAAAAAAAGAGAGAAAAATGAATAACTCGGCAATGAAAACCTTTTTAAGGCACTACTGGGTTGGTATGCATGAAAACCAGTTTTTTGGAATGCATAACCTTGAGAAATTTTTGAACCATCATTGTACAAATTCACCTAGTGCACTTGTTTTGAAATGTTGCAGAAAATCTCATGGAGAATATCAACAAAAGCGAGTCATTCTTCAAATCTGGCATTAACTGTTTTTATCAGGTATATATTTCTTACATTTCTTCATTGTAAAATGATTGGTATATAGTATGTGACAATTAACCATTAGCATAAAAGGTATTCATAAGAGTTGGCATACTTAAAAACATGTTTTAAGAATGACAATATTGATTTCTGCCTAATCTTCGGAACAAGAATGCCAAAAACAGTGTATGCTGTATTATCTTCGGAATGAAACTTGGTCTTCAGAATGACGACTTGCTGCATCATCTTCGGAATGAAGATATGTCTTCGGAATGAAGATCTATCTTCGGAATGAGGGTATGTCTTCGGAATGACGATTTACTTTCATAATACAGCCTGATCTTCGAAATGAGGATTAATCTTCGGAATGAGGATTGATCTTCGGAATGAAGATCTATCTTCGGAATGAAAATTCTGCAAAGAGGATTTGTCTTCGGAATGAAGACCTATCTTCGGAATGAGGTCATAATCTTCGGAATGAGGATTTGTCTTCGGAATGAAGACTTGTCTTCGGAATGAAGTCATAATCTTCGGAATGAAATTTTATTTGCATTTTCGGAAAGAACATTTCCACGTGGCGTCCAAGAAAACAAGGTACGACAAAATTAAGATTTTTTCTTAGTTGCATGCGAGGAAGGGACACGTGTCAATCAGCACATGGTCTATTTTTGCACTCATTGGAAATACGGAGAATCTGCAACCATATGCCACCAATTTTTAATGTCAATTAACATGCACGTGAGAATCTGCAAAACTGATGAGGTGGATCTGACGGCAAGGACATCCATGCAATTATCAACGAACAGGTGTACAGTGCAGAAGTAGATATGTGTGCCATCTTTCTTTTCGAAGACGTGTTGCGAGGTACAGTGCACAGAATACGGCTCATTCCGAAGAAGAAGACGCGAAACAGGGCAACGAGGGTTCTAACTCAAAACTCTGCAAATTTGCAACAGGAAACAGCCAGAAATCCTGCAGTAGAACAGCAGCCGCAGTGTACGAATTTTAAACAGAGAAAAATGGGGCGAAAAATCAGAACAGAGCCTGCAGATACCAATTTCCTCCGAGAAAATCCGACAGTTGTGCAGATTTTTGAAGACGGAGGGTTTATGACGTTTCTGGACAAATTCAATGGGTCTTATGAAGATTTAGCTGGCATGTTTGCCCATACATTCAGAAACAACAGAGCACATGTCAATGGCATGTCTATTGAGGTAAGCCCTAAAATTTTAAGTCAGATTACAGAGCTGCCATTAGAGGAAATTTCAATTACTAGATCTGGCAAGAACACATTAGCAAATGTAGTTAATCAGTTTGTAGAAGAAAATGATAGGGAACCTGAATACTTAACCCATAACAACACATGCAAAGGGTTAAAAAGGGCCAGCCTGCAAGAACCCTAGGATGAAGTAGCCACCTGGGTGATTAAGTTTTTGACCTGTGAAGGGCAGTATGTGCTGTTATCAGGGCATCATCTACGAATTTTAAACCATCTCAGACATGGTAGACAACAACCAGAAGTTAGGGTTAATCTTCCCCTGTATTTGTATCAAGAATTAAAGAATATGGCAAAAAGATATCAGGGAGGGTAAAGGGAGCCTTCGCCATCATGGCCTTATCAAATTAGTTTGCCAACATCATTTTAGAGGAAACCCTAGGAGTTTTGACAGGTTTTACTCTAACCTAAATGATGTCATTTTTGGGGATGAAAGTGAAGAAGAAGAGGAGCCAAGTACTGCTGATGTTGCTGCAGAAGAGGAAACAGCTGCTGCAAAAAATATTACAGAAGCTGCTGCAGAAAATGTTGCAGAGGATGCTGCAGAAGAGGCTGCAGAAGATGCCCCTGAAGCAGTTACAGAACTACACCCCACAACAGTAGCAGAAAACCTTGCTCCTGAGCCTTCAACTTCACAGGCTAAGAGACAAAGGAAAAGAGGATCTGGAACTAGCAACAGAGCAGAAAAACAAAAGAAAGTTCGGTTTGCTGAAGCTACAACTGACTTGTCAGAACAGAGAAGTGAAACAAGGGAAACAGAGGCATCAAAGACTGACCCCATGACCCCTGCTGTCACCAGAAAATAGAGCAAAAAGAAGAAGTTTGCATCTGGAACTAGGAGGTCTACAAGAATCCATTTGAAAGAAACCTGCAGAACGAGGTCATGGAGGAAGAAGATAGACCAAGTAGCCCAGATGTCACGAAATACAACCAGCATCTGATAACTTTCTAGAATTCCCTGAACAGATGGCTGAGGCGAAACTGAGCAAGTTGGTTTGGAGGAGGCTACAATTCAACGAGGCTACAGATATGGTAGATATCCTTATAGACAGTTTCACAGAGCCTCCTGAACAAGAACAAACTGTTGCAGCAGAAGAAGATTTGGTTGAACAGCCAACTGCAACTGATTTATCTGCATCAACTTCTGAAGCAGAAACAGAAGAGGAAGACATCACTGAGCAGCTGAGGGCAGCAAGAAGTGTTGTCAAAACACAGACCAAATGGATCACAGAGAAAGAAAGCATCATTGAGATGCAAGCAAGAAAAATTGCAGAACTTCAGCAGGAAGTGGCAGAACTGAAAAAGTTGTCACAATCTGAAAAACAGCCAGCTGTATCCCATGATGAAGACAGTTTGGCTCAATTGCTTCTGGGTTTATCAAGAGCAGATGACTCTGTTGAGGCAGATATAGAAGTTCATCCTGAAATAGCACTCCTTCATTCTGAAGAAGTGCCTGTTCATTCTGAAGTAGTGCCTTCTTGTTCTAAAGATGCTTCAGAAATGGTGAGAAATATCACAGAGGATGTTGAAAATGAGCCACCAACACAGGAACAGTCCCAACAGCAAGAAAATGCTCAAGTAAGTACTCCAACTGAGGTCCCTGCATTTCAACTTGTTACACTTCCAGTAGAAACAGCAGATAAGGGGGTACAAGTAGAAATACTATCTGATGACAACCCCATAGAAATAGCAAATAAGGGGGTGCAAGTAGAGATATTGACAGATGAACGACCAATGGAAGTGGCAAAAAAAGGAGTTCAGACAAATCTGGTGCCTAGGATTCCCCATATAGTAAGACCACCTAATACTGTGTCCCTAGAGCAGTACAATGCAGACATAGCTAAGCAGGATGATTAGATATGAACAACTTGCCAGTAAAACTGAAAAATTCAAGCTGGAGGCAAAACAGCTAGAAGCCAAGGACACAGAAATTCAGGCATTGAAAGAAAAGGTATCTGACTTGTGCCAAATTGTTGAGTTTTTAGTCCAATTTAGACGGCCAGCCAGATTTTACAGCCTTATTTTGAAGGAGAAATACCTTAGATGGCAGGTCATGAGGATTACTTCAAACCTTCCATACAAATTGGACACTATTGAAGATTTTTTGGAGGCATATTTTGATAGTCCTTTTGAGCAGAAAAATCTCCTGTGTGAACTATTTTTGCACAGTTTCTTCATACCAGAGGAAGTTGACTCTCATCCTCAAATCTACATTGGAGATGTTCGGTTGAGAGCATTTATGTCTACCTTGCAAAATCAGCTTTATTGGGATCATGAGAAAAGGCAGAATAAAGTGGTTGAAACAAGGGCTGAGTTGTTAGTCAGAGCAATCCAGCCAAATCACTTAAATATCACTCAGTAGCACTTCTCAATGATGAACAGGGATGATATCAAGAGAATGTACTTGAACAATTTGAGGGACTGTGTGACCAGATTTAACAATTTCTGTGATCACAATTTCTTTCCAGCATTGTCAGTATGCAGAGACAGATGGAATGAACTTTCCATGTCTTTAAGGAAAAGAGAACCTATCTCCCCCATCAATCTAGAGTGGTCCGGAAGAAGAGCAGAAGGTGTAGTCCAACTGATCCAGATCATGCAGCATAACTGGATAGGTCTCAGGTTCAGGCCTCCAACCATCATTACTCCAGTTCCATTTTACTTTGAGGAAAATGAACAGCCTGATGAACAATTTGAAGATTGGCTCAGAAACATTCAGGAAAATAGGGGATATTACATAGGCAAGAAGTTATTCTACAGGTCATGGAATCTAAACATGGACATATGTGATTCCATAGCCCAACAGAATGCATGAGGGCATGCATCAATATAAGTTGGGGGGAAAATGATGAGGCCTGGAAATGCCTCAATTATAACATGTTTTGTACACTAAAAATGCCTATAAACTCTTATGTTTTATCTGATATGTTAGTTAAGTTGATTTAATATCTTTGTATATTAACCATTTTGCATGATCAATGTATTTGAAATATTATATGTTGATTTTACAGACTTTTTGCATAGTTTTGTGCTCTTTTTGTTATGATTTGCTACAATGGGATATGCTTAGAATAATAGCAGCATTTCACTAATCATATTCTGATTTGTTTCAAGCATTTACTTCACCTAAATCGGCAGCGATGCAAGCAAGCTGTTCTCTGTGCAGCAAAAAGCTGGTCTTTCCCATATAAATTCCAGCCAGCTGTCCATAAATAGCAAGGCATGGAATTCACATGAGAAAAGGGATGAAGACCATTAGAATTTGATCTTAGGAGATAACCCACCTGAGAGATGCAGAAGAAACCAATGGAAAGCATACATTTGTTCATTCCGAAGCATCTTCGGAATGAACAGATATCTTCGGAATGAAGAAAACACAGCATCTTCGGAATGAGCGGATCTTCGGAATGAAGAAAGCAGCGTCTTCGGAATGAGCGGATCTTCGGAATGAAGCATGCAGTATCTTCGGAATGAGCGATCTTCGGAATGAGAATGCAGTATCTTCGGAATGAGCGATCTTCGGAATGAAAACTGCACTGTCTTCGGAATGAAGCCACTTATCTTCGGAATGAAGAACAGAATGTGTTTTTGACCTTTTTGACCGATTTTTGAAGGCGAAAAAAGGGAAATAAAGGTTGGAAAAAGTAAAGAGAAATATCCTCCATCTGTCTTTGCCGTCATTGCCGACCAAATCCATCATTAAGGGAAAGATCAGGTTTTAGTCCTCTTCTAGGATAAAACCAGAATTTGTTGCAGCATTTTAGGATTAGATCTTTTGAGATATTCTTTGTTTGTAATCAGATCATAGGATAGCTATAAATATTGCTCCCATTCAGGTTGAGCTAGAGAGAGAGGTAGAGAAATAGCAGATAGATAGAAAATAGAGTAAGGAAGCTAAATACAGAGTATAACTAGGAATTGACTGTTACAGTCCTGTAACAGTTTTTCAGCAGAATTCTTGTAATCATGTCTTTTGATCAATAAAGTGCACCAGTTCTATTTCAAATTACTTGTAAATGAATGTGATTAAGATTTAGAAAGAGAGAGAGACTTACACCTTCTTCTGGACAAAGAGGCTGGCCACTTCCAGACCTAGGAGGAGGACTAACAGAACAGGTTTTTATTATGATTTTGCTACAGTGAGAATGAGTTGCAGAACTTGTTATGTAAATTGCTTGTGAATAGTTGACAATATTTGCAGTATTAGTTTATTTATGCTAAGATAAATCTTGTGCTTAATGTTTTAGTTGCAATCTTACTTTCAGCCAAGCTTTCACTTTATTTTAAAACTGTTATTTTTAGCATTTACTATTTTTCAGCAATTTCCTGCATTTTTATGTTTTGCTGTCAAAATCTGAACAGAGGATTGACAACCTTCTGTTACAGAATTTTGATAGTTTTTATTTCCACATTAGATCTAGACTTTCATTACTGCAAAAGTAATTAGATTTCCTTTCTGCAATTAGAATCAGACTTTCAATTCTACAACTGTTAATTCTGCAATATAATTAGGTCTTATTCTGCAATTGTAATTAGGACTTCATTTCTATAGTTAGTGATTAGTTTCCAATTCTGCAACTTAGATTAAGATTTAATTCATGCAATTTAGAGATAGGAATGTTCCAAAACCCCCCACCAAACCGATTCCACCAATAAGACTTGTTGCCCTAGATTGACCTAAGTTATAGCTGTTTCACTTCTTCTCCCGTAGATAGCCTTGTACACTGCCCTGGATTGACAGATTCATTGAGAATTAATGATGGTATAACGACTACGCATCAGTATTTTAATCTCATAATTTTTTTGAAATAAAATTTTACCAGTTAAATCTAAGCATTATTTGTTGAAAAATTAAAACTCTATCTATGTCATTTATTTACTGTTGGACATTTTGAGCTCATTTAGTTTTCATTGATGTCAAGATAAAAAGTTGTCATTGATGCCAAGGTGAACACATGAAGCTGTCATTAACACCATGGAGTACATCATTACTGCCACTAGGAACAATGCGAAGAGTTGAATAAAAGGTGTCAAAATATGGTTTTATAAGGGTTTGTGTTAAAACCATGGTGGAAAATTAAATGGTTTTATTAAAATCATTAGGAGAATATAAAGGCTTCCTTAAACATTGTGATGACAAAATTAAGGTTTTCATTAAAACCATGGTGGCAGAATAATTTACATCAAACCCATGGAGTACAATGAAAGGTTTAAAGTTTATCTCAAGGCTCTAATTTTTATTAAAGTCGAAGGTTTATAAAATAATTTATAAAATTATTATTTTTTTAGAATTTAAATAATTTATAAATTATAAAGGTCTTAAGAAGGTGCCGACATCATCAATTTAATGGAGCACCAACATCCATGACAAAAGGTGAGATTCATATATAAAAGCAATACCAAAGGGGCATTAAAATTACCCTTCATCATTTAAAATTCCATGTTACCAAGTGAGAGAATAATTCGTTCAATCGTTGAGGAAAAAGATAAATTCGAGTTGTCTTTTAGCGCCAGGGAAAAGAAGAAAAAGGGAGGGCTTAAGCCTTAAACCAATTGGATGCGGTGGTCCATAGATAGTGTATGTTTTGCAAGGGCGTTGGTAGTGGAAGTATCCATGATCGATTTGTGTGGAGGTTATTTACATGTTGATCTTGAGCACTACGGAGGAAAACATTTTGAATGCGCTCGTTTTGAGTGCCAAGGTTGGAATAAAGAGTATGAGGTGCTCCTTGGGTTCCAAGCGTATGTATAGCACACGTGGTGGTCTAGCCCATGACTAGGGCCCACGAGGAGGCAGAGATTGAGAGTTTGAATCTCATAATTGTCAAAGGGAATTTTTGTTAAATAATTTTTTATTTTCCTAAAGTCTTTCCTAAGGTAAAAGGGAGTTATAAGGGTAGAATGAAAAGTTGTTTGTTTGGAGATTGATTTATGCTATAGGAGTTATAAGGAAAGTGGATTTGATTTTTGCCAAAGTTCTTATTGCTATTAAAATTTAATTAAAGAGGTTTTGAGTTAAATTTTGGTGGATGTAAAATTTATTTTAATTGGGATATTATAAGGTGTTATTTAGAATATATTTTATGTATGTTGATGGTTGTTTTAAAGATGGAGTGATAAGGTGTGATTGAGTTTTTGCATTACATTCTAGGAAATATTTATCTTCTAACCTCTTTGAGTTTGGCATAGAAATTGTTTTGATTGTGGAGGATTTATGAGATCCCTTAATCATCAAGAAAAATGTATGAGTACATTCTTTCATATTTGAGTTGATTGATTGGTTTTCTAGAAAATAATTTTGGAGTGAAAAGGACTTTATTAGGGTTTCCTATTTAGGGTGTTGAGTTAATGCTTCAAGATTTTCTGGAATAATGAGTTGTTGTTAAAACCTTATTTTATAAGCATTGTTGTTGAGGCCATTGTTTTAGTGAAGAACTTGAACTAGGGTTTGAGTATCATTGTTATGTGGAAGTTGTTTTATAAGCATTATTGTTGAAGTGATTTGTTGAGAAAAGAACTTGAAATAGGGTTTGAAAAGAACATGAGTATCATTGTTATGTGAGATTTGTGATTGATCATTGTTGGAAATATTTTGAGTTGGTGTTTATATGCTTGGACTAGGGTTTGTGAGAAATGAGTGTTTCATTAAGTGATTGGTTGAGTAGAGTTGGTTGAGCCTACTCAAGCAGATGTGTGAAGTGATTTTTCAAATTCCATAAAACAAACTATTTTATATTCTGAATTGAGTTGAGAAAGTGATTGAGCATTGAGTTGAAATTGAAGCATATTGTGTATCTAACAATTCTCCTTATGTTTCTAAGAAAGTGTTTGAAATTTATTGAATATTGTGATTAGTGTAGAACATATTGATTCTCTAACAATTATATTTATGTTTCTATGTGATTGGACAAGTTTTGTGTGGCATTTTTGAGCATATTTGAACAAGTTCTGTGTGGACTTGTTGAGCAAATTTGAGCATGTTTTGTAATCAAAGGGGGAATGTGAGTAATTTTTTGAAAAAGCAATTTGGCGAATTGTAAAAGGTGCATTTTCGGCTGTGACCGACACCTTGTGGGTTATTCCTGTGGGCATTTTTTTTGTTGTATGTTGCATATTTCATTTTTGCACTATAACATTAAAAATTAAAATCAAAACACTCCCTAAGTCCCCGGAATAATTAAAACCCATCCGTGCAATTTATTGCATTGCAGCATTCGGTATTTGTGATACCTCTGGCCAGCACTTACAGGTAAAGCTATCGTGATTGGGATACTGTATCCACCACCTAATATAGCTGCTACAACAACGTCTGAGCTTGTTCTCTATAAATCGTCGGGGAGAGATAAGTTAGCCATTTTTGCATTTTTTTACTCCATCCACTACCCTTTATCGCACTTGTGTTTAGGCGTAAATCCTGACGAAGTATTCTTCATAGTGTTTAGGGGAAGTTACGCCTACACATGAGAAGAATATTCTATGGTAGGTGCCATCAACAAGGTGATTCCCTTTCAGTACCGCTTATGTTCCATGTATCGTATGATCTCTAAAACTCACCTATAGTCTCCCTCACGTAAGGGCGGGTGATTTTTGTTGATCTTTCTAAATACCTATAGTTTCCCTCATGTAAGGGCGGGTATTTTGTACGGTATAACGACCTAGAAAAAGGAATATGGAAAGGGGGACCAATTGGTGATATAAGGAACCTTCACTATGGCCACTGTTGCAAAGTTGATGACTGATCCTCATCAGTTATTGAAAGGTCCAAATTATACACCATGGAAACATAAGATGAAGGCAATTATCCAAATGGAAGATTTGTGGGAGATTGTTACTGGAGTAACAACTAGGCCTTCACCAACAGCAGGATCCATAGGTCCTTCCATAGATCAGATAGCTTTTGACAAGAAAGACAGTCGAGCAAAGGTGCTCATTTTGTTTGCTATTTCAGATGAAGTGCAACCTCATATAGCTGACAAAGCAAGTGGTAAAGAGGCATGGGATGCCCTTAGAACCATCTATGAGGGAAAGAATTATTCCACCATTCTTCATCTTCAACAACTTCATAACCTGAGTTTGAGACAGGGTGAAATAGTTGAACTCTTTCTGTGCAGAGTGTCTGAATTGAAAGAGAAATTGAATTCTTTGGGAGATTCTGTGGATGAAAAGCTTCTCATTTCACTTGTGATGAGAGCTTTACCTTCTTCATTTGATATGTTGATCACCTCCATCTAGGTGTATCAACGACAAATTACCTACATCGAGTTGGTCAATTTGCTTCAACAACAGGAGGCACGCCAACTTCACAAGGATGATTCTTCCAATACAACCCTATACACCAACAGGCAGGGTTCTAGGAAGAAAGGTAATGGGAAAAAAAGAGGCAACTTTTAGAAAGGAGGAAATTCTTAACAAGATACAAAAGGAAAAGGAAAACAACATCAATAGAAGAAGAGGTGGTGCAAGATCTGTGAGAAAGACAACCATGATACCAACAGGTGTTGGAATAAGAAAAAGCAGAAAGGCCAAAACAAACCAGAAAATAAAAACAAGAAACCCTAGGTGAATGTTGTTGTTGAAGAATCTAACTCAGATTCTAAATGGGCACACAAGGTGCTCATGACTACCACAGATTCCACACAGAGGGATCCCATTTGGTATGTCGATTCTGGAGCCAGCAAACATATGACTGGCGATAGATCGTGGTTTGAATCATTTATGGCCAAAGAGGGCAAACCTGTCACCATTGCTAATGATAAAACCTATAGGTTTCAGGGAGAGGGTACAGTTTTAGTCACTCTTCCTGATGGAAAGTGTCAGATTGACAAAGTCCTCTATGTTCCAAGATTGGCCAACAATTTGTTGTCAGTGACACAAATCCTGGATAGAAATATGGTTGTCAACTTTCATGTTGAGAATGGCAAGAAGTGTTGTACTATTACCAGGAAGGGTAAGCATATTGCAATAGCTTCATATAAGCATGGCTTATTTTCCCTAGATGCTATCTCTACTCCACATGTTGCCATGACTGTCTCTACCAAGGAGGCAACTTCCCTATGGCACAAGAGATATGGGCATCTTAGTTCTGGCTACTTACTTGATCTCAATAAGTATGAGATGGTAAAGGGTCTTCCTTCCCTTTCTGCCACATTGTCAGTGTGCTCTGACTGCTTGGCAGGAAAGCAGCATAGAGTACCATTTGAGAAGAGCTCAACAAGAGCACGAAAACCTCCGGAGTTAATTCACACCGATCTGTGCGGTCCTTTCACACCCAACAGTTGTGGAGGGAAGAGGTACTTTCAGTTATTTGTAGATGACTACTCACGAAAGATGTGGGTTTTCTTTCTCCAACTGAAATCTGAAGCTTTCGCATTCTTCCAACAGTTCAAGAAATTCGTTGAGAAGGAGTCAAGAGCTTCTATTAAAACCCTTCACTCAGATCGAGGGGGGGAATTTACCTCTAATGAATTTTTTGCATTCTTAGATAAGCATGGAATCAAGAGATAGTTAACAACTGCCTATACTCCTTAGCAGAATGGAGTTGCTAAGAGAAGGAACCATTCTATCATAGAAATGGTTCGTTGTATGCTCACAGGAGCTACTCTTGGGCAACAATATTGGGCAGAAGCTATCACCACTACAGTATATCTATTGAATAGGGCACCCACAAAGGCCCTAAAAGGAATTACTCCACAAGAATCTTGGAGTGGTCGAAAACCCTCCATATCTCATCTACGTATTTTCGGATGTCACGCTTTCATGCACATACCAAAAGAGAAAAGGAAGAAGCTAGATGAGAAAACACTGAGATGTATTTTTATTGGTTATGATGAGCACTCTAAAGGATATCGTTTGATAGATCCTTTGACCAATAAAATTCATATCAGTAGAGATGTTGTCTTTGGTGAAGCTTTCACATCACAGAGCACATCTAAAGTACACCTAGATCTTATGGAATCTAAGGAAGAGAAGATTCCTTCGTCAACACAGACAGGAGGTCCTTCTACATCTTATTCAACACCATAGAAGAAGAATCCAAAATGGTGTACAAATACAATCAGAGACACAAATTTATGCACTCCTCCCAATTTGAACTTGGATAGATCTCGTACACGCAGTATGGCTCAAAAGGAAAAAGAAGCCAAAGAAACTGGTGAGGTTGATGATCTTTGTCAATATTTTGAGGAACTTTCTATAACTCTAAGTACAGAAGTAGAGGATATGGATATTGATGATGATAGGGCGTTCATGTCTACCATAGATGATCTTGAACCGGCATCAGTGCAAGATGCTCTCAGTGAGCCTCAGTGGAAGGCCGCTATGGATACAGAGTATGAGTCTTTGATGAAAAATAAAACTTGGAAGCTTGTTGATCTACCGCATGGAAAGAAACCCATTGGCTGCAAATGGGTATATAAAGTCAAGTACAAGGCAGATGGAACGATTGATAAGCATAAGGCTCATCTTGTTGCAAAGGTCTATGCTCAAAAGGAAGGCATTGACTATGAGGAAACTTTTGAACCTACTGCTCGGATGACCATAATTCGAGTTATGTGTGCTATGGCAGCATAATATGGGTGGAAAGTTCACCAGATGGATGTCAAAAGTGCCTTTCTAAATGGTGATCTCCAAGAAGAAGTCTACATGACTCAGCTAGAAGGATTTGAAGTGGAAGGCCAAGAGCAGAAGGTTTGCAAATTGGTCAAATCCTTATATGGTCTGAAACAAGCTCCTCAAGCTTGGTATATAAAAATGGACAATCACCTTATGCAGCATGGATTTAAGAGATGTCCGTCAGATGCAAACCTCTATTTCAAGAAACAGGGTTCTGAGATAGTGTTGCTTGTACTCTATGTGGATGATCTGCTCATTACAGGGAGTTCGGAAACTATGATCTCTACTGTCAAAAGAAACTTGTGTAAATATTTTGAGATGACAGATATCGGACTTCTCCATTACTGTCTTGGTCTGGAATTCAACCAGAAGGAGCACTCCATCAAAGTGTCTCAGAAAAAATATGCCGAGACATTGCTGGAAAAATATCGCATGACTGATTGCAAGCCAATGGCAACTCCGATGGAGAATGGACTTCAGTTATCATGATATGATGATTCACCACAGGTATATGGTACTCTCTATCAACAGTTGATTGGGAGTCTCATATATCTGACCAATACTAGGCCAGATCTCGTATTTGCTGTCAACTATCTTTCGAGGTTCATGCAGGAGCCTAAGACCACTCATTGGAAAGTAGCAAAATGTGTTCTTCACTATGTCCGTGGTACTATGGAATATGGCCTAGAATACAAGAGGAACAACAAATTCTTCTTGCAAGGATACACGGACTCTGACTATGCCGAATCATTTGATGATCACAAATCAACTTCTGGATACATTTTTCATCTGGGATTCGGTCCTGTCTCTTGGCACAGTAAGAAGCAATAGGTGGTTGCTATTTCATCAACAGAGGCAGAGTATCACACCGCACGTGAAGCTGTGTGCGAAGTGATATGGTTGCGTCGCATTCTGACAAGTATGGGCCATCCATCAAAATCTCCAATACACTTGTTTTGCGATAATCAAGGTGTTCTGAACCTCATCAAGAATCCAGTCCATCATGAAAGAACAAAGCACATTGACACACAATGTCATTTCATTCGAGATGAAGTTCCAAAACACCGAATTCAGCTTCAACACATTCCCATCGATGCTCAAGTTGTAGACATTTTCACTAAGGCACTTGGACGTGTCAAATTTGAATTGTTTCGCAGCTCACTTTGTATTGCAAAATGATGTAAGGGGATGTTAGTATAGCTATTAGTTATTACATTACCCAAATAATGTAATAAAGGGGGATGTTAGCGTACTTTAACATCCAATATTCTATAGTTTGTCTATATTTCATATTTAGGATTATTTTGCTGTTACACTGTTACAACGTAACAGTTCAGTCAGAATGGCCCATACTTGTCAGAATGCGATGCAACCATATCACTTCGCACACAGCTTCACGTGCGGCACGATACTCTGCCTCTATTGATGAAATAGCAACCACCTGTTGCTTCTTGCTATGCCAAGAGACAGGACCAGATCCCAGATGAAAAATGTATCCAGAAGTTGACATGCAATCATCAAATGATCCGGCATAGTCGGAGTCCGTGTATCCTTGCAAGAAGAATTTGTTGTTCCTCTTGTATTTGATATTCTCACAATGACACTGAGAGGGGGGGTGAATCAGTGTAACTACTTAAAAACTTAAATCTGCAACTTTTAAAACTAATGATGCAAGCTTGAAACTAGATAAAGCAAGTATCACACAAGAGCATCACACAACACAAAATTTTACGAGGTTCACCGATGTGGCTACTCCTCAAAGAATGACTGTTTGGACTTCAATCCAAATCCAGTCTTTGCAAGGATTCAATATTTACAATCGTTTACCAGCACCCACTGGAAGGAGCACCAACCCCTGATTTATCTGCTGCAATAGATAGGAGCACCAACCCCTTTATCCAAGCACCAACTTGGATTTCTATTTTGCAAGATAAATGGACATAAAAATGCCTTCTCTTTTGCAAGACCCTTACTGGTCTATAGCACATACAAAAATCTCACAGAAGCATAGAGAGAATTGTTAGAGACTCAATATCTTCTGATTTACTCTAAAACCTTTCTCTTGAATATTCAATAGAATTGCAGGTTTTTATTCAAGGTTGTTTTCTTACAGCACCCTTGCTTACTGAGACCTTTTAAAATGCACAAAAAAAATACAGTCGCAGTAACCTTCTCACTATGCCAATTCGATCCTTTTATACTTGAGTTCTTCGAACGGCTCGAGTTTGAACGGTTTAACTTTTCCCTCCATTTTTTTATTGCATTCTCGGCTGTAATTGACGTGTCAAATCCTTCTGACCTGATCCGCCTTTTAGCCGCTTTCTTTCTGACATTCTGACGTTCTGACAGCCTTTTTCTCTGCACAGTCTGCATATTCTGACAGTCCTTCTCTGCAAATACTGACAACCCTTCTACGCGTTTCGATGCTCTATTGTTTCTTCGAAACTGCTCTGTCTTCTCTGTTAAAAACTGTGTATTTTTATCTCCTATGATCAACTATTCCTTATGATATACGCAGCTGACAAATGTCACTGCAATCAGTTCTCGATACAACGTCGCTTTCCTGTGAGTCTGCCACCTTTCCCAGTCATGCTTTGTTACGGCCACCGCAATGACCGTTCGCGTCTTAAATGCAATGCTTCGTAACTTACATTTTAACTTCAGTTAACTGCAGCATGAATTTCTCCTCTGCAATCTCACCATCTGTCACTTGGAACTGCAGATCTGACTCTGGTTAATTTTTCGTAACTGGCATCTTTTTGACACCTGTCGCAATGCATGTATCTTTGACTTTTTCTCGCCAAAACATTACCTATCGCGATATCGCGACGTTTTCCGCTTTGCTGACGTCATCCTCAACTTTGTCGCGATATCGCGACACTTTCGGCTTCCTGAGGCTTCTCTGGCAACTTGTCGCGATATCGCGACATTTTTGGTTTTGCTGACGTCATCCTCTAAGATGTCGCGAAATCGTGACGTTTTTGGCTTCATGAGGCTTCTCTGGAAACATGTCACGAAATCGTGACATTTTCTGTCTTGCTGACGTCATCCGCTAAGGTGTCACGAAATCGTGACGTTTCTGGCTTGCAATGGCTCTTCGTTCACCCTGTCGCGAAATCGTGACACATTTTGGTTTTGCTGACGTCATCTTCATAGATGTCGCGAAATCGCGACGTTTCCAGCTTGCAACGGCTCTTCGTTCACCCTATCGCGAAATCACGACACATTTTGGTTTTGCTGACGTCATCTTCATTGCCGTCGCGAAATCGTGACGTTTCCGGCTTGCAACGGCTTTTCGTTCACCCTGTCGCGAAATCGTGACGCATCTGGCATCCGTACTATTTTTACTCCATGCAGCCGCGAAAAACCTTACATGTAGCGAAATCGCTACATCATTGTTGCCTTAGCATTTTTCTTTTCTGCTTGCTAGTGAAACTTCGACGTGCAGCGATATCGCTACACCTTTCCAACATGTGTTTCTAACCTGTAGCGAAATCGCTACACCTTCGCATTATGCACTTTCAACCTATAGCAAACTACACCTTTCATTTTCAACGTAGCGAAATCGCTACACCTGCATTATTCATTTTCAACTATGTAGCGAAATCGCTACACCTCTGCATTATGCATTTTCAACCTGTAGCGAAATCGCTACACCTCTGCATTATGCATTTTCAACCTGTAGCGAAATCGCTACACCTCTGCATTATGCATTTTTAACCTGTAGCGAAATCGCTACACCATTTTATCTTGCACTTTCAACTTGTAGCGAAATCGCTACATCTTTCTGCCTTGCACTTTGACCATGTAGCGAAATCGCTACATCTTTCTGCCTTGCAACTCGAAGCTGTATCTAAGTCGCTGCACTTTTGTTCTTAGTGTTTCAAGCTTGTAGCGAAATCGCTACGCTTTTCTTACTTGGTGCTTTTTCTTTGCTTATGTTGGTGAAACTCAGATATGTAGTGAAATCGCTACAACTTCTTCATCAACTTTCTCTCTCCTCCCATATGTCGTGAAATCGTGACATTTTTCATCCTTGGTGCCTTTGCTTCAAACTTGTCGCGAAATCGTGACAGTTTCTCGATTTGGCTTCTTTCCTTCCAGCATGTCGCGAAATCGTGACATTTTTCCTTGCACATTCTCTCTCCTCCGATATGTCGCGAAATCGTGACATTTTTCAATGCATTTTCTCTCTCCTCGGATATGTCGCGAAATCGCGACAGTTTTCAATGCATTTTCTCTCTCCTCGGATATGTCGCGAAATCGTGACAGTTTTCAATGCATTTTCTCTCTCCTCGGATATGTCACGAAATCGCGACAGTTTTCAATGCATTTTCTCTCTCCTCGGATATGTCGCGAAATCGCGACAGGAAACATGTCGCGATATCGCGACAGTTTTCTTCCTTGTCTTTTTTTGCAAATTTCTGGATCTGGGTCCCCTCTGTTTTTCTTGAGATTTTCTGCACTTGATCTGACTGACCTCTGAACTGCTTCAACTGCATCACTCTGTCTGTGTTGACAACAATTACAATCCTTTTGCACTGCTTTTGCTGCACCTTGCTCAACAATCTCCCCCTTTGGAATTGTTGGCAACACTTTGTAGCCTTGCTCAAATTCTTCTCCCCCTTTGCCAATAATGCCAAAGGGCTGCTGCAGACTCCCCACGAGTCTATGCACAACATTCTCGAGCATAAATAACTTGAATGCTCCCCCCGAGAATGTATTTCCCATAGCTAGTCAGTGCTTGGGAAGTGTGACTACTCCCAACTTCTTCCGAAGGTATTCAAATACTTCCTTTGGTAAAGGTTTGGTGAATATGTCTCGCTACTTGCTCTGTAGTGGGAACAAACTCCAATCCGACCTCTCCTTCTGCAACCTTATCCTTCAAGAAGTGATACTGGATTGCAATATGTTTGGTGCGGGAATGCATTACCGGATTCTTTGAAATGTTGATTGCACTAGTGTTGTCACATTTGACTGAAATGGGCTCATTGAAGTGAATGCCTAGATCTTTCAATGTTTGTCTCATCCATAGTATTTGTGTACAACATGTAGTAGCTGCAATGTATTCGGCCTCGGCTGTGGATAAAGAGACTGATTCTTGCTTCTTATTGTGCCATGCAACCAATTTGTTTCCAAGAAAGAATGCTCCTCCACTTGTGCTTTTTTTGTCATCAATGCATCCTGCCCAATCAGCATCAGAGTATGCAAAGAGAGTGAAGTCTTTTCCTTTTGGATACCATAGCCCATACTCCATAGTACCTTTGAGATACCTAAAAATCCTTTTCACTGCTGTCACATGAGTCTCTTTTGGGCTAGCCTGAAATCTTGCAACCATGCAAACAGCTTGTAAGATATCTGGTCTAGTGGCTATCAAATACAACAGGCTCCCAATCATTGATCTGTACATTGTTTGATCAACATCCAGAGATTTATCATCCTTGCTCAACTTGCAGCTTGTTGTCATGGGGGTGCTCACTGGTTTACTATCTTCCATAGTGAACTTTTTCAGCATTTCTTTCACATATTTAATTTGAGAGATAAAAATTCCTTTTTCTGTTTGATTAACTTGTAATCCAAGGAAATATGAAAGTTCACCTATCATAGACATTTCAAACTCCTGCATTTTGTTTGCTATGTCTTTGCATGATTCATCATTGCTACTTCCAAAAATTATATCATCTACATAAACAACAAGAACAATGAAATTGCCATTTTCAGTTTTCACATATAAATTGCTATCCACCATACCTTTCTTGAATCCTTGCTTAGTGAGATAGCTGTCCAGTCTTGCATACCAAGCTCTAGGTGCTTGTTTCAAGCCATACAATGCTTTCTTCAACTTGCAAACAAAGTCGGGATTATCACAAAGTTGAAAACCATCGGGCTGTTCAATATATACTTCTTCTTCAAGATTTCCATTCAGAAATGCTGATTTTACATCCATCTGATAAACCTTGAAATTCTTATGAACAACTAAAGCCAAAAATAGTCTTATTGCTTCAAGTCTGGCCACGGGTGCAAAAGTTTCTTCAAAATCAATCCCCTCAACTTGGGCATATCCCTTACAGACTAATCTTGCTTTATTCCTTACCACTTGTCCATCTTCATTCAGTTTGTTTCTAAATATCCATTTAGTGCCAATTATGTTTTTATTTTCAGGCCTTGGTACTAATTCCCAAGTTTTGTTTTTCTCAATTTGATCTAGTTCTTCATTTACTTCTTCCATCCAGCTTTCATCCGTGCTTGCTTCAATAATATTCTTGGGCTCAATACTTGGATAACGAGAGAATAGTTATTTACTACTCTTCTTCTTGTCCGAATGCCAACTGTAGGGTCCCCAATAATCTGCTCTTTGGGATGATTTTTCACGCCAACTGCTTGTTCTGTATTTTCTATTTTCATCTCTTTCTAAGTCCTCTGAATCTGATTTTTGTCTCTCTTCTTTTTCTTGATCTTCATCTTCTTCAATAAATTCTTCATAGGTTGGGTAGTTTTCATTATTGCTGATTTCTTGTTTCCTGCCTTCATCAACCTTCACATCCGCACTCTCCACTATTTTCTTAAGTCTTTTGTTGTAGCATGTATAGGCTTTGCTTTTAGTTGAGTACCCAAGGAATATTCCTTCATCAGCTCTGTCTTCAAACTTGCCAAGATTGCTTTCAGTTCTTTTAATGTAACACTTGTTGCCGAACACTTTGAAGTACTTTGTTGTAGCCTTTTTGCCAAACCACAGTTCATATGGTGTTTTGTTTTCATGCGGCCTCAACATACATCTATTCTGAATGTAGACTGCAGTATGAATTGCCTCTTTCCAGAACCTGTCAGCAATTTTGCTCTCTGTTAACATGGTCCTTGCCATTTCCTGTACAGTTCTGTTCTTTCTTTCAACTACTCCATTCTCGTTGAGGTGTTCTTGCTGTCTGAGAAGCTGTCTTCTTATTCCATGTTTTTCACGGAATTCAGCAAACTCATTTGAAATAAACTCTCCTCCTCTATCGGATCTCAAACATTTAATTCTTTTTCCAGATTGATTCTCAACAAGATTTTTGAAGGTTTTAAACATCTCAAAGGCTTCGACTTGCTTTAGAAAGAGTACCCATGTCATTCCGGAAAAATCATCAATACACAACATAAAATATTTGTATCCATTTATGCTTTCTGTCCTCATGGGACCACACAAATCGGTGTGAATCGGTTCTAGTGGCTTGCTTGTGAAGTACTCTTTTGCTTTGAAGGTAGATCTGGTTTGCTTCCCCTTTTGGCATGACTCACAAATGTTGTTTGATGGTTTGCCAATAGTGGGTATGTCTCTTATTGCTCTTTTCGAGCTGATTTTTACCAGATTATCAAAGCTTATGTGACCGAGTCTTTTATGCCACGGCCAGTTTTCTTCTTCCTGTCCAACCAAGCAAGCTCCCTCTGAAGTCTCCGAGAGAGTATACAAATTTCTAGAAGTTCTCAGTCCAGTGGCTATTAACTTTCCATTTGTTGTCTTTCTTACTTCACAGCCCTCCTTCTTGAAAATTACTTCATGACCTCTGTCACAAATCTGACTTACACTCAGTAGGTTATGTTTCAGTCCTACCACAAAAAGAACTTCCTTAGAGTTGATTTTACCGTCACTTAACTTAACTGATCCTTTACCCACTATCTTTGCTCCATCATTGTTTCTGAATTTCACAGAACCACCTTCGTATGTCTGCAGCTTATCAAACTTTTGTTTGTCTCCTGTCATGTGACTGGAGCATCCATTGTCTAGAATCCAGGGAGCAGATTTATTTTGTGCTTTGAGAGCTGTTTGAACGATCAGGGATTCTTTGTCTTTCTTCGGTTGTCCCTTTTCTTTCCACTGAGTTTTGACAGCAGATCTGGTTACTTTCTTCACCTTCTCCCTTTCATTGTGTTGTGACAGTTTTTCGGGAAATTTTCTGTTCTGTGTTGATCCAGTTGATCGAAACTTTCTTCCCTGGTATTTATTTCCTGCAAAAGAGCTACGACAATTCCTTGCAATATGGCCGAAGTTATGGCAGTTATAACATTCTACAGCATAATCTATCAGAGGTGAAAAATTATTTTTGCTAGTGAAATTTCTTTGTTCTATATTATATCTACAACTAGAAATTTTATGACCATATGCATTGCACTTAAAACAATAACCAGAAAAGGAACGAGTGTACCTAGGAAATGGATGTTGCCATGTGGAGGTAGGAGCCATGGGTCTTCTTCTTCTTTGATGAGAGACTTTGGTGAATCCATCATTTGCAGCACTCCTTTCGAGCTTGGATTTGTTGTTTTCTTTTGCATGATACGGTTTATCTTGATCAACTCTAATCTTGTCTTTATTATTTACTGGATCTACTATTACAGCCTTTGAGTCCTTTGAGGTTTCTCCTTCATCAAAGCCCAAGCCAAACTTGATACCAGTGGGCCTTTGATTATTCAACATTTTGTTCAGTTTCTCAGAACTGTCTTCAAATTTTTGATGACAGCTCAGTTTTCGATTCATTTCTTCTAGCTGCAGCCTTAATCCAACTATTTCCTCTTCCAGTTTATTGCTCTCATTTATTTTCACGGTCAGTTGAGCTTCAACATCTTCAGACCTTTTCTTGTATTCTTCAGTTTGTACTTTCAAACTTATTATTACATTCCTGGCCTCCTCAAATTTTCTTGTAATATTTTTATTTCTTTTCCTTTCTGCACTTAACTCTTCAAGAGCAGCAATTAACTCACCTTCCAGATCTATCTCAACCTCATCTTCTAATTTTTCTTCACACTCCTGTGTTTCCTCAGTTGTTTGTTCTTCAAAAGCCATGAATAGGGCTTCACCAATTTCTTCTTCCGATTCCTCACTGGAACTGTCTTCAGAAGAATCGATATTCGGGAAATGAAACTCTTCTTCTTGAAGCTTCTTTTTCTAAACTGCGGTTTCTTTTTCCAGACATTTCTTTCTGGATATGTTCCTTCATCATTTTTATTTTTCTCCTTCATTGGGCATTTTGTTGCAAAGTGCCCGATGCCTCCACAGATTAAAACATTTGAACGGCAACTTACCTCTGTACTTTCCTTTTCCCTTTACTAATTTCCTAACAAATTTTGCTTCATTTTCATCTGTAGATTCTTCTTCCTCTGACTCTTGTTTAGATTTTACATTTTTATGTGCTTGGAAGGCTGCTTCTCTGTCGGAGGGCTTAGTTTGTCCAATCCTCATTTCATAAGTCGTTAGAGAACCATGCATTTCATCCATACTCGAAAAAATTTAAATCTTTTGCTTCTTCTATGGCAGAAACCTTTGCATCAAACCTTTTGTTGAGAGTTCTCAGTACCTTCTTCACAACAACTGCATCTTCCATTTCTTCCCCGAGTCCTCTTATTGCATTGATGATTCCGTTTACTCTCAGCATGTAAGCTTCTATGTTTTCATCATCGGTCATCTTTAAAGCTTCAAACTGGGCACGATGTGTTTGCAGCTTAGCTTCCTTGATTTTGTTGTCTCCTTCATGAATGCTTTGCAGTTTGTCCCATATGTCTTTAGCAGATTTGCAGTTCATGATGCGTATCAACTCACTATCGACCAATCCACACATAATCGCATTCTTGGCTTTCGAGTTGTTCTCAAACTTTTTCTTTTCAGCCGCATCTGTTGGAGGAACAGTGGGAGTGGTGTATCCATTTTCAACAGATTCCCAAATGTCATAACCCAATGCACAGAGATAGGTCTGCATTATGAGCCTCCAGAAGGAATAGTTTGTTCCATCGAACAGAGGAGCTTTGTTGGAAGAAAAACCTTCACCACCGGCCATTGTATATCTCCCAAGAACACCTTAGCTGATTAAGCTTGTGCAGGTGCCTGGCTCTGATACCAATTGATATTCTCACAATGACACTGAGAGGGGGGGGTGAATCAGTGTAACTACTTAAAAACTTAAATCTGCAACTTTTAAAACTAATGATGCAAGCTTGAAACTAGATAAAGCAAGTATCACACAAGAGCATCACACAACACAGAATTTTACGAGGTTCACCGATGTGGCTACTCCTCAAAGAATGACTGTTTGGACTTCAATCCAAATCCAGTCTTTGCAAGGATTCAATATTTACAATCGTTTACCAGCACCCACTTGGAAGGAGCACCAACCCCTGATTTATCTGCCGCAATGAGATAGGAGCACCAACCCCTTTATCCAAGCACCAACTTGGATTTCTATTTTGCAAGATAAATGGACATAAAAATGCCTTCTCTTTTGCAAGACCCTTACTGGTCTATAGCACATACAAAAATCTCACAGAAGCATAGAGAGAATTGTTAGAGACTCAATATCTTCTGATTTACTCTAAAACCTTTCTCTTGAATATTCAATAGAATTGCAGGTTTTTATTCAAGGTTGTTTTCTTACAGCACCCTTGCTTACTGAGACCTTTTAAAATGCACAAAAAAAATACAGTCGCAGTAACCTTCTCACTATGCCAATTCGATCCTTTTATACTTGAGTTCTTCGAACGGCTCGAGTTTGAACGGTTTAACTTTTCCCTCCATTTTTTTATTGCATTCTCGACTGTAATTGACGTGTCAAATCCTTCGACCTGATCCGCCTTTTAGCCGCTTTCTTTACGACATTCTGACGTTCTGATGGCCTTTTTCTCTGCATAGTCTGCATATTCTGACAGTCCTTCTCTGCAAATACTGACAACCCTTCTGCGCGTTTTGATGCTCTATTGTTTCTTCGAATCTGCTCTGTCTTCTCTGTTAAAAACTGTGTATTTTTATCTCCTATGATCAACTATTCCTTATGATATACGCAGCTGACAAATGTCATTGCAATCAGTTCTCGATACAACGTCGCTTTCCTGTGAGTCTGCCACCTTTCCCAGTCATGCTTTGTTACGGCCCTGCAACAGCCGTTCGCGTCTTAAATGCAATGCTTCGTAACTTACATTTTAACTTCAGTTAACTGCAGCATGAATTTCTCCTCTGCAATCTCACCATCTGTCACTTGGAACTGCAGATCTGACTCTGGTTAATTTTTCGTAACTGGCGTCTTTTTGACACCTGTCGCAATGCATGTATCTTTGACTTTTTCCCGCCAAAACATTACCTGTCGTGATATCGCGACGTTTTCCGCTTTGTTGACGTCATCCTCAACTTTGTCGCGATATCGCGACACTTTCGGCTTCCTGAGGCTTCTCTGGCAACTTGTCGCGATATCGCGACATTTTTGGTTTTGCTGACGTCATCCTCTAAGATGTCGCGAAATCGTGACGTTTCTGGCTTCATGAGGCTTCTCTGGAAACATGTCATGAAATCATGACATTTTCTGTCTTGCTGACGTCATCCGCTAAGGTGTCACGAAATCGTGACGTTTTCGGCTTGCAATGGCTCTTCGTTCACCCTGTCGCGAAATCGTGACACATTTTGGTTTTGCTGACGTCATCTTCATTGATGTCGCGAAATCGCGACGTTTTCGGCTTGCAACGGCTTTTCGTTCACCCTATCGCGAAATCGTGACACATTTTGGTTTTGCTGACGTCATCTTCATTGCCATCGCGAAATCATGACGTTTTCGGCTTGCAACGGCTTTTCGTTCACCCTATCATGAAATCGCGACGCATCTGGCATCCGTACTATTTTTACTCCATGCAGCCACGAAAAACCTTACATGTAGCGAAATCGCTACATCATTGTTGCCTTAGCATTTTTCTTTTCTGCTTGCTAGTGAAACTTCGACGTGTAGCGATATCGCTACACCTTTCCAACATGTGTTTCTAACCTGTAGCGAAATCGCTACACCTTCGCATTATGCACTTTCAACCTGTAGCGAAATCGCTACACCTCTGCATTATGCATTTTCAACCTGTAGCGAAATCGCTACACCTCTGCATTATGCATTTTCAACCTGTAGCGAAATCGCTACACCTCTGCATTATGCATTTTCAACCTGTAGCGAAATCGCTACACCTCTTACATTTTAACCTAAAACCTACACCTCCATTATGCATTTTCAACTTGTAGCGAAATCGCTACACCTTTTTATCTTGCACTTTCAACATGTAGCGAAATCGCTACATCTTTGCCTTGCACTTTGACCATGTAGCGAAATCGCTACATCTTTCCCTTGCAACTCGAAGCTGTATCTAAGTCGCTGCACTTTTGTTCTTAGTGTTTCAAGCTTGTAGCGAAATCGCTACGCTTTTCTTACTTGGTGCTTTTTCTTTGCTTATGCTGGTGAAACTCAGATATGTAGCGAAATCGCTACAACTTCTTCATCAACTTTCTCTCTCCTCCCATATGTCGCGAAATCATGACATTTTTCATCCTTGGTGCCTTTGCTTCAAACTTGTCGCGAAATCGTGACAGTTTCTCGATTTGGCTTCTTTCCTTCCAGCATGTCACGAAATCGTGACATTTTTCCTTGCACATTCTCTCTCCTCCGATATGTCGCGAAATCGTGACATTTTTCAATGCATTTTCTCTCTCCTCGGATATGTCGCGAAATCGCGACAGTTTTCAATGCATTTTCTCTCTCCTCGGATATGTCGCGAAATCGTGACAGTTTTCAATGCATTTTCTCTCTCCTCGGATATGTCGCGAAATCGCGACAGTTTTCAATGCATTTTCTCTCTCCTCGGATATGTCGCGAAATCGCGACAGGAAACATGTCGCGATATCGCGACAGTTTTCTTCCTTGTCTTTTTCTGCAAATTTCTGGATCTGGGTCCCCTCTATTTTTCTTGAGATTTTCTGCACTTGATCTGACTGACCTCTGAACTGCTTCAACTGCATCACTCTATCTGTGTTGACAACAATTACAATCCTTTTGCACTGCTTTTGCTGCACCTTGCTCAATAGTATTCTAGGCCATATTCCATAGTACCACGGACATAGTGAAGAACACGTTTTGCTGCTTTCCAATGAGTGGTCTTAGGCTCCTGCATGAACCTCGAAAGATAGTTGACAGCAAATATGAGATATGGCATAGTATTGGTCAGATAAATGAGACTCCCAATCAACTGTCAATAGAGAGTACCATCTACCTAAGGTGAATCATCATATCGCGATAACTGAAGTCCATTCTTCATCAGAGTTGCCATTGGCTTGCAATCAGTCATGCGATATTTTTCCAGCAATGTCTTGGCATATTTTTTCTGAGACACTTTGATAGAGTGCTCCTTCTGGCTGAATTCTAGACCAAGATAGTAATGGAGAAGTCCGAGATCTATCATCTCAAAATATTTACACAAGTTTCTTTTGACAATAGAGATCATAGTTTCTGAACTCCCTGTAATGAGCAGATCATCCACATAGAGTACAAGCAACACTATCTCAGAACCCTGTTTCTTGAAATAGAGGTTTGCATCCGACGGACATCTCTTAAATCCATGCTGCATAAGGTGATTGTCCATTTTTATATACCAAGCTCGAGGAGCTTGTTTCAGACCATATAAGGATTTGACCAATTTGCAAACCTTCTGCTCTTGGCCTTCCACTTCAAACCCTTCTGGCTGAGTCATGTAGACTTCTTCTTGGAGATCACCATTTAGAAAGGCACTTTTGACATCCATATGGTGAACTTTCCACCCATATTGTGCTGCCATAGCACACATAACCCGAATTGTGGTCATCCGAGCAGTAGGTGCAAAAGTTTCCTCGTAGTCAATGCCTTCCTTTTGAGCATAGCCCTTTGCAACAAGACGGGCCTTATGCTTATCAATTGTTCCATCTACCTTGTACTTGACTTTATATACCCATTTGCAGCCAATGGGTTTCTTTCCATGCGGCAAATCAACAAGCTTCCAAGTTTTATTTTTCATCAAAGACTCATACTCTGTATCCATAGCGGCCTTCCACTGAGGCTCACTAAGAGCATCTTGCACTGATGCAGGTTCAAGATCATCTATGGTAGACATGAATGCCCTGTCATCATCAATATCCATATCCTCTACTTCTATACTTGGAGTTACAAAAAGTTCCTCAAAAGATTGACAAAGATCATCAACCTCACCAGTTTCTTTGGCTTCTTTTTCCTTTTGAGCCATACTGCGTGTACGAGGTCTATCCAAGTTCAAATTGGGAGGAGTGGATAAATTTGCATCTCTGATTGTATTTGTACACCATTTTGGGTTCTTCTTTAGTGGTGGTGAAGAAGATGTAGAAGGACCTCCTGTCTGTGTTGACGAAGGAATCTTCTCTTCCTTAGATTCCACAAGATCTAGGTGTACTTTAGATGTGCTCTATGATGTGAAAGCTTCATCAAAGACAACATCTCTATTGACATGAATTTTCTTGGTCAAAGGATCTATCAAACGATATCCTTTAGAGTGCTCATCATAACCAAGAAAAATACATCTCAATGTTTTCTCATCTAGCTTCTTCCTTTTCTCTTTCGGTATGTGCATGAAAGCGTGACATTCAAAAATACGTAGATGAGATATGGAGGGTTTTCGACCACTCCATGCTTCCTGTGGATTCATTCCTTTTAGGGCCTTTGTGGGTGCCCTATTCAACAGATACACTGCAGTGGTGACAGCTTCTGCCCAATATTTTTGCCGAAGAGTAGCTCCTGTGAGCATACAACGAACCATTTCCATGATAGAATGGTTCCTTCTCTCAGCAAATCCATTTTGTTGAGGAGTATAGGTAGTTGTTAACTGTCTCTTGATTCCATGCTTATCTAAGAATGCAAAAAATTCATTAGAGATAAACTCTCCCCCTCGATCTGATCGGAGGGTTTTAATAGAAGCTCCTGACTCCTTCTCAACGGATTTCTTGAACTGTTGGAAGAATGCGAAAGCTTAAGATTTAAGTTGGAGAAAGAAAAACCACATCTTTCGTGAGTAGTCATCTATGAATAACTGAAAGTACCTCTTCCCTCCACAACTGTTGGGTGTGAAAGGACCACACAGATCGGTGTGAATTAACTCCAGAGGTTTTCGTGCTCTTGTTGAGCTCTTCTCAAATGGTACTCTATGCTGCTTTCCTGCCAAGCAGTCAGAGCACACTGGCAATGTGGCAGAAAGGGAAGGAAGACCCTTTACCATCTCATACTTATCGAGCTCAAGTAAGTAGCCAGAACTAAGATGCCCATATCTCTTGTGCCATAGGGAAGTTGCCTCCTTGGTAGAGACAGTCATGGCAACATGTGGAGTAGAGATAACATCTATTGCAAATAATTCATGCTTATATGAAGTTGTTGTAATCTGCTTACCCTTCCTGGTAATAGTACAACATGAAATTTGATAAGTCACTCTTCTTGCCATTCTCAACATGAAATTTGACAACCATATTTCTATCCAGGATTTGTGTCACTGACAACAAATTGTTGGCCAATCCTGGAACATAGAGGACTTTGTCAATCTGACACTTGCCATCAGGAAGAGTGACTGAAACTATACCCTCTCCCTGAACCCTGTAGGTTTTATCATCAGCAATGGTGACAGGTTTGCCCTCTTTGGCCACAAATGATTCAAACCATGATCTGTCACCAGTCATATGTTTTCTAGCTCTAGAATCGACATACCAAACAGGATCCCTCTGTGTGGAATCTGTGGTAGTCATGAGCACCTTGTGTGCCCATTCAGAATCTGAGTCATATTCTTCAACAGCAACATTCACCTGGGGTTGGTTGTTTTTATTTTGTGGTTTGTTTTGGCCTTTCGCTTGTTCTTATGCCAACACCTATTGGTGTCATGGTTGTCTTTCTCACAGATCTTGCACCACCTCTTCTTCTGTTGAGGTTGTTTGCCTTTTCCTTTCGTATCCTATTGAGAATTTCCTCCTTTCTAAAATTTGCCTCCTTTTTTCCCATTACCTTTCTTCCTAGAACCCTGCCTGTTGGTGTATAGGGATGTATTGGAAGAATCATCCTTGTGAAGTTGGCGTGCCTCCTGTTGTTGAAGCAGATTGACCAACTTGATGTAGGTAATTTTTCGTTGAGACACCTGGATGGAGGTTATCAACATATCAAATGAAGAAGGTAAATCTCTCATCACAAGTGAAATGAGAAGCTTTTTGTCCACAATATCTCCCAAAGAATTCAATTTCTCTTTCAATTCAGACACTCTGCACAGAAAGAGTTCAACTATTTCACCCTGTCTCAAACTCAGGTTATGAAGTTGTTGTTGAAGATGAAGAATGGTGGAATCATTATTTCCCTCATATATGGTTCTAAGGGCATCCCATGCCTCTTTACCACTTGCTTTGTCAGCTATATGAGGTTGCACTTCATCTAAAATAGCAAACAAAATGAGCACCTTTGCTCGACTGTCTTTCTTTTCAAAAGCTATCTGATCTACTGAAGGACCTGTGGATCCTGTTGTTGGTGAAGGCCTAGTTGTTACTCCAGTAACGATATCCCACAAATCTTCCATTTGGAGAACTGCCTTCATCTTATGTTTCCATGGTGTATAATTTGGACCTTTCAATAACTGATGCGGATCAGTCATCAACTTTGCAACAGCGGCCATAGTGAAGGTTCCTTATATCACCAATTGGTCCCCCTTTCGATATAACTTTTTCTAGGCCGTTATATCGTACAAAATACCCGCCCTTACGTGAGGGAAACTATAGGTATTTAGAAATATCAACAAAAATCACCCGCCCTTACGTGAGGGAGACTATAGGTGAGTTTTAGAGATCATACGATACGTGGAACATAAGCGGTACTGAAATGGAATCGCCTTGTTGATGGCACCTACCATAGAAGATTCTTCTCATGCATGGGGCGTAACTTCCCCTAAACACTATGAAGAATACTTCGTCAGGATTTACGCCTAAACACAAGTGCGATAAAGGGTAGTGGATGGAGTAAAAAAATGCAAAAATGGCTAACTTATCTCTCCTCGATGATTTATAGAGAACAAGCTCAGACGTCGTTGTAGCAGCTATATTAGGCGGTATATACAGTAGCCAAATCACGACAGCTTTACCTGTAAGTGCTGGCCAGAGGTATCACAAATACCGAACGTTGCAGTGCAATAAATTGCACGGATGGGTTTTAATTATTCCGGGGACTTAGGGAGTGTTTTGATTTTAATTTTTAATGTTATAGTGCAAAAATGAAATATGCAACATACAACAAAAAAAAATGCCCACAGGAATAACCCACAAGGTGTCGGTCACAGCCGAAAATGCACCTTTTACAATTCGCCAAATTGCTATTTTTTGAAAAATTACTCACATTCCCCCTTTGATTTTTTGAAAAAATATCCCCCCTTAAAAAAATCTTTTTAACAAAGCATTTTAATAATTATTATATATTTAAAGTTAAAATAAAAAATTTTAATTTATATGGTTTTAAAACTTTATGAAAAAATAAATTAAAAAATAAATTTTAATTTATAAAGTTTTAAAAACTATAAAAAAATAAATTAAAATTAAAAAATTTTAACTAAAAATTAATAATTATAAAAACCTTTGGAAAAAAAATTATACCTTCTAAAGGGGGGAAG
This sequence comes from Wollemia nobilis, assembly GCA_028583015.1. Lineage (NCBI taxonomy): Eukaryota > Viridiplantae > Streptophyta > Pinopsida > Araucariales > Araucariaceae > Wollemia > Wollemia nobilis. The sequence goes on from JAQPPZ010016930.1 coordinate 357,109, forward strand.
TCGGCGGGATTTGAACCCCCGACCTGCAGGCTCCCAGAGCCTTACCGCACGGCTCACGACCACGTGAGCCAACGGGCTGATCCGGAAGGATCAATGGAGCCCTTCGTATTTGAGCTGCTGCCCAAGCGCAGGTTCCTCTGCTGCTCTCCCGTCCTCCTCTCGTGCTCTCCTCCTCTACAAATCGCCGCCCCGCTGCCTCTTCCTCAGTCGCGGCTTCGTCCTCCTCCACAGACGTTTGTTTTTTTTTTTTTTTCGAACGTCGATGGGGGGCGCTGTGCTTTGGATGCTCGAGCAGGCATGTTCAACCGAGGGGGGGTGGCTTACGTTGGACGCGCACAGCGCGCGTTCAACGGGGGGGGGGTTTACCCCCGCGCTCAGTGGGGGGGGCTCTTCCCTTCAGCTGCATGTGGCAGCGGACGTACGCTGCAGGCAGACAGACGTCCGCTCAACTGCAGGTAGCAACGGACGTCCCCGATCGGACGCGTCTGTAGCTTTTTCGGAGCAGACGTACGCTGCGGACGTCCTGCGCATCCATGGACAGGAAAGCGGGGGCACGCGCGCAGCGTCCAGTTGCATCCGCAGCCTGCGTCCCACGAGGATGCAGCTCTCTGCGTCCCTCGGTTTTTTTTTTTTTTCGACTTAATCACGCAATGCATCGCAGAGAAAAAAAACTTAAAAAAATATTCGCACAGCACGTCGCGCGATTGCGCACGACATGGAGAAAAAAATTGCCTATCCAGCAACAACAGAAAAAAACGCGTCCTCCTTCAGCCTCAGCTTCTCACGCTTCTCTGCTGCAATCTGGCTCTGATGCCATGTAGAAAATGTGAACTTAATTGTATTATTGTTCAACAGCGTTTAAATAAAGATTACATTGCCGGGAATAGTCATCGGCATAAACAAAACTCTGTTACAGGAGTTGTAACAGTATGCCAAAATGAAATAAAGACAAAATAGTAACAGTACACTAACATGTTTTGTGTGGACTTGTTGAGTAGATTTGAGCAAGTTCTGTGTGGGCTTGTTGAGCATATTTGACCAAGTTATATGTGAACTTTTTGAGTACATTTGAGCAAGTTCTGTGTGGACTTGTTGAGTAGATTTGAGCAAGTTCTATGTGGAATTGTTAAGAAGATTTGAGAAAGTTTTATGTGGACTTGTTAAGCATATTTGAGCAAGTTCTATGTGGAATTGTTGAGAAAATTTGAGCAAGTTCTATGTGGAATTGTTGAGCAGAGTTAAACAAGTTCTATGTGGACTTGTTGAGAATATTTGAGCAAGTTCTGTGTAGACTTGTTGAGTAGATTTAATCAAGTTCTATGTGGACTTGTTGAGCATATTTGAGTACAAAGTTTGGTGTAGATTTGAGGAAAAATTTATGTCAGACTAGAGATAAATATTGAATAAATTTGTGCTAGATCGAAGGACTGTGTTTAGTGCATATTTGAGGTAGAAATTTGGAGGTGATAGAGTAGAGAGAACAGTAGTCTCTAGTGGATATAGATTCATTAGCTAGGGTGGTGAGGATAGGTATTCTGAGTGAGGATAAGAGTCTCCAATGGAGATAGATCCACAAGCTAGTGTAGTGGAGGCAGTAGTCTTCTAGAGGATGACCAGCCAAAGTAGAGGATAAGGAGTTCTCATGTGGATAGAGATCCACGAACTTGATTTAGGGCATTGGTATCTCATTTGGATAGAGGTCCATAAATATTGTAATAGGGAAAGGATTCCCAAGAGATTGATTAAGAAAATTTTAGTGAAATATTTTCTCCATGGAGTAGCCCACATTGGGTGAACCACGTAAATTGTGGTGTCTCTATTGTGTGTGGTGATTTATGCATTGCTTTGATTACTATTGTTGATATTGCTATCTATACATTGCATATACTGATTTGGAAAGAAAAATAAAAAGTGGTCTTATATTGTTCATCCCCCATCTTAGTATAAGCTTGTGTTCTTCATTTAGGTTGTTTTCAATGCTTAATTATTCCTTTGGAAAACCATATATGTAGTTGTCTCCTTATGTGTAAGTTATAAGAAAAATAAAAAATTAGTGAATGGGCAAACTGAGGCTCAATGAATGACTTAAAAATAAAAGGAAATTTTATCATCCAATAGAAAATATGAGGACATCGATGAAGTACCCTAGGTTTGCATAAGAGGAAGTCATAGGCATAAGGAAGCACCATAGGATACTTTAAATCCAATGAGTAATGTAAAGGTTGTTCCAATTCCACTCTTACATGGGTATAAGATTGTTCAACCTAAATTGTTTGAACAAATAATACCAACCAAGAGAAGGAAAATCCAATCAACATTAAAATAAATTTAATCATCAATTGTTGGAGCTATCATTCTAATGAATGATTACATGACCTTTCTATGAGAATTGTGAATTATAAAATATTATTCAAGTATTTTTCAATGATTGTATGATGAATGAATATCATACAATTGTATGATAAGATGGTGTCATAGTTTCATGGTTGTACAAAGAAAGTTGAACCATATAGTTTTGAGTGCAGTTGTGAGTAACTGGAAGTAATATTGAGTAATATTGAATGAACGACAAGAAGGAAATATTGCATCTAAATAGTAGGGGAGAATGGAGTGAAAGCACTATAAAATACTATTTTGGAGTGCAACAAAACCTACCATATAAAATTTAAATCATACAATTGCATGAAAGAGCAATTATTCAATTGGGGTTAGGGTAAAAATCATACAATCGATGATTAAAACTACAACAATGAAGAAGTGATCATACAAGTGAAAAATTGTCTAGATTGTATGATTACCAAGACATTGTAATTGCCTAGATCATACAATTTCTTGGATTGTATGGTTATCAAGATACTATATGGTTTCCTAGATTGTAAGGTTGTCTGTGGTTGCGTATTCTTACTAATTTTTGAGATGAACGACTGGAAATCTCTTGTAAGGTTACTAAATTGAAGGATTTGCTAAATTGAATAAATACACATTTGATTATACAATTGTTGGTTTGATCAATTGAAAAATAATTGGAAAGGTGTTATTTCATCAACCAACCCCAAGAGAAAAACCATTCAACCAATATCCGTGGGTAGTGTTTCATCTCATTATTATTAAAAATAAATTTTAAAATTAATTAAAAAACATACATGCCACTTTATATTTCTACATAAGTTGTTCTAAATTACATAATTATTTTTTTCAAGTTCTTGGCATCAAAAACAAACATTTAGAAAAATAAATTTGACACTCACACAAACTAAGCCTTTTAATGGAATCCCTTAACCAGAGGAGATCTCTATGAATGCAACATTTTTATTTTTGAGAAGTTGATTTTATTTTTATTTTTTATTAAATTGACAAAAAGAATAATAAGTTTAAAATCGTTGCTGACTACCTAAATTAAAAAATCCCTGGACTCAAATCACTTAAAAACCTATCACCTTCTCCTTAGGAAATGCACCATGCCACAGAGCCTGTAACAATAAAAATCATAGTACATAATTTAGATCATTCTACTACATGAAACAATATGCCATTCCAAGGATAAAATAATCTCCATATTATGCCTTTCCACTACCTACTATTCTAGCTAAGGCCTCATAAAAACCTTAAGCAATGGTTAAAATCATTTTCCTAATGTTAAAATTACAATATTGTGTCCATTTAATTATTTTTTGTATGAAAAGAAAAGTCTTAAACCAAAGGGCCTTCCATATTGTTTATCATTAGCATAATTTATTATGGATCTAGTTAAAAAATACCCATTGCTCATGTTAATGTCAACAAAAGGGGAGTGATGGATATCCATCAATGGTAGTGGGAGTGCAACTTGTTTTGTAGCATTTCTATTCCATGGTCTAGAAAGGAAATTGATAGAAGTGGTTTTGATATAGATTCTAGTTGGGTGATTGGTCTTATTTTATAATTTGAAACCATGGTTGCAACACATTTATCCTATAACAAAATATTGGGTTATCATTATCACAAAAAAAGTTCATTCCGACAAGAAACTTCTACTAGAAATTAAACCAGATTTCACACCTGGTAAGATATCTGATAGATATTATCTCCAAAATTTGATCACCATATTTTACAGCATGTGTAATTATTATTGATAGTTGCAGATTAGAAGGAAACCCTGGTTTTGATTTAAAAGCGTGTTAGAAGGTTGATAAGCCTTATCCCTCTAGTATCTGACTATATAAGTTGGTGTCATCCTCAGAGTAAATAGATCATAGAAAAGAGCAGTAGTAGATATGGTAGAATAATCTGAGAGGAGGTTAAGATAGAGTAGCAAGACGAAGGAGGAGAGAATCAAAAGAAGCACCTCGAAGAGCCAAGATTTGAATCCACATTATTTAGAGACTCCAGTTTAAGATTCAAAATGCAATAGTTTTGTAGATGCATCTAAGCTTTCTGATTAATAAGTAGTTGGTGTATTAGTTCTACTTATCTATCATTGTCAGACAACAATTGCAATCAATTTTATTTTTAGCAAATATATGAAACATATTTTATGTATTTGTGAGCATTGTGTATGTTCCAAATTTGTTTAATAGAGCAAGGATATATTCTTATTTATTTTACACTTTCACGCATTTCTCCTTCAAATAAGGATATCACCCCAATTTTCTTCAAAAAAGGTATTAACTACTTTGACCAAAAAAATCCTGATATTGCTCCGTTTTCTTCCTAAAAAGCCTGACGATTGTTTTCGCTAGCAAAATTCCTCCAATATTAGTTTCACTATTTTATCTAGTGAAACTAATTTTTGTGTTATTAATCCATCGAAAAGGTATACCACCCCAAAAAATATTTGTGATTTTTTTCATTAGCGAAACTCTATTTTCATTGTGTTGTACTTTCAAATTGGTATCAGAGCTAGCACCAGATTCATGGAAGATAAGAAGCAATGGCTTTTGGAGGTAACTCATTGCAGTTGTAGATCCCACGTTTCAATGGCAAGAATTACGATTACTGGAGCATCCAGATGAAGATCCTATTTGGGTCTCAGGAGCTATGGGACCTGGTCCAGAATGGTTATGTAGAACCAGCAGATGCAACAATGTTGAGCGCTCTCTCCCAAGCGGAGTTAGATTTGTTGAAGGAGAATCGGAAGAAGGACCAGAAGGCATTATTTTACATAATGCAAGGAGTCGAGGAGACTATTTTTCTCGTGAATTGTAGCAGCAACCAAATCGAAGGAGGCATGGGAAATTCTTTCCAGCTCCTTCCAGGGCACCAACAAAGTGAAGTTGGTGAGGTTGTAGATGTTGAGAAGGGAGTTCGAGAACTTGCAGATGAGTGAGTCAGAGTCCATGAGCGACTTCTTTACCCGAACAATGGGTATCATCAACTAGATGAGGTTGAATGGCGAGAATGTGGAGAACCAGAGGATTGTGGAGAAGATACTGAGGAGCCTACCAGCAAGGTTCGACTCAGTGGTGATTGCAATTGAAGAATCAAGGGATTTAACAACCCTCTCTATAGATGAGCTCATGGGTTCTCTACAAACACATGAGCAAAGGCTGAGCCGTTCATCTCAGTCCTCTTTAGAGCAAGCATTCAAGATGCAGGTCTCATTCTGAGATAGTAGCAGAGAAGAATCCCACCAAGGAGCCTCTAGTTCTCAAGGAGGAAGAGGACATAATAGTAGAGGCAAGCATGGAAGAGGCCATAAGCGAGGAGGAAGGTCAAACTCCAATGAAGGAGAGACAAGCTGCAACTTCCATCAAGCAGGAGGAAGAGGTAATGGAAGAAATCAACAAGGAGGATCTAATCAGAGGTATGATAAATCGAAGATCCAATGTTATTACTGCAAGAAATTTGGTCATTATAGCTATGAGTGTAGAAAGAAGATGGCCAAGGATAATAAGCAACAAGCCCACTACACAAATGAATCTAAAAATACAGAGTGTAGAGATGCTTGTGGGAATCTATTGTTAACTTGCAGTACTAAGGAGGAGAGCCAGAAGAATACCTAGTATCTCGATAGTGGTTGCAACAACCACATGTCTAGGAACAGAGAGATGTTCTCACAATTGGATGAATCCATCCAATCCGAAGTGAATATGGGGAACAACAATAAGGTACCTATCATGGGTAAAGGGAAAATCATTATCCACACCAAGCAAGGTGAAAGGAAGTAAATCACAGATGTGTATTATGTGCCTAGGTTGAAACATAATTTGTTGAGTGTTGGATAGCTTGTGTAGAAGGGGTACACTATGCAATTTAAGAATGGAGCATGTATCATCCGAGACAAAGAGAATGGGCTCATAGCAAATGTGTCCATGAAAAAGAACAAGATGTTTCCCCTATAGATTCAAAATGAATTACTACTGTCATTTAGTGTAGTTGTGAAAGATGCTACATGGTTGTGGCATCTCAGATTCGATCATCTGAGTTTCAGTGGCTTAAAACTTGCTGCATAAGAAATAGATGGTGAAGGGTTTACCCCTTATAGAGCAATTGAATCAAGTTTGTGAAGGTTGCTTAGTCGGTAAGTAGCACAGGGATGCATTCCCTATAGGATAGTCTTGGAGAGCTTCACAACCATTAGAGTTGGTGCATTCAGATATCTATGGACCTATGCAAACCAACACATTTATCGATAACAAGTATTTCCTAACTTTCATTGATGATTTCAGTCGAAGGACATGGGTATATCCCATAAGACAAAAGTCAGAAGCTTTCGATAAATTCAAGGAGTTCAAGGCTTTGGTTGAAAAACAGAGTGGCTATTATGTGAAGACTCTCAGAATAGATGGAGGAGGTGAGTACATCTCCAATGAATTCCATAATTTTTGCAAGGAAAATAGAATTCAAAGGCAGTTCACAGCCAGATACACACCACAATAGAATGGTGTTGCAGAGAGGAAGAACAGAACCATAATGGAGATGGCATGAAGTATGTTGAAGGTAAAAGAATTGCCACATGAGTTCTGGGTAGAAGTTGTATGTTGTGCAGTTTATCTACTGAATAGATGTCCCACAAAGAGTGTGAAGGACAAGATTCCTCAAGAGGCTTGGAGCAACCAAAAGCCGAGTGTTGCTCACTTAAGATTTTTTGGGTGCATAGCATATGCACATGTTCTAGATGAGAAGAGAAAGAAGCTAGATGACAAGGCAGAGAAATGCATCTTCATTGGCTATAGTGAAGAGTCGAAGGCTTACAGGTTGTATAACCCTGTGACAAAGAAGTTGATCATCAGTCGAGATGTGAAGTTCCTAGAAGATGAAGCATGGAACTAGAAATCAAAGACTGGTCAGCAAGAGCCAACAATTATTGAGTCTGAGGACTTGGAAGAAGATAGAGTGCATCCACCTGTAGCTTCAAGCAGTAGTACTAGTGCTAGTAGTAGCACTACCTCATCATCATAGTCACCTCCACTTGCAAGAAGGATCTCCAACTTGAAGACACCAGCGAAGACAAGGAGCTTGCAAGATATTTATGAGGTAACCAAGAATGAAATTGATGAAGAACATTCTGATTTTGCTTTATTTTTTGAGTGTGATCCAATTTCATTTGAAGAAGCAATTCAGAATCGAAAATGGGTGCAAGCTATGGATGATGAGATAGAGGCCATAGAGAAGAATCAGACCTAGCAATTAATGGATCTTCCAGTAGGGAAGAAGACCATTGGAGTCAAATGGGTATATAAAACCAAGTTTAATGCCCAAGGTGAGGTTGATAGGCATAAGGCCAGATTGGTGGTAAAAGGCTACAAGCAAAAGTTAGGGATTGACTATCATGAGGTATATGCACCTGTAGCGAGACTTGACACAGTTAGAATGATTCTGGCATTGGCAGCCCAGAAAGGTTGGAATGTTTACCAGATGGATGTCAAGTTTACCTTCCTCAATGGAGTGTTGGAAGAGGAGGTCTACATAGACCAGCCACCCGACTATGAGCTGGAAGGGCAAGAAGGCAAGGTCCTAAAATTGAAGAAGGCCATGTATGGGTTGAAGCAAGCACCCAGGGCTTGGTATAGCCGAATTGATGCTTATTTTTAGGAGAATGGGTTTATCAAATGCCCATATGAGCACACTTTGTACATGAAGACAAGTGCAGAGGGGGAGATGATCATTGTTTGCTTGTATGTAGATGATATGATATATACTAGCAACAACAATATGTTGTTTGAATAGTTTAGAAGTGCCATGAAGAAGGAGTTCGAGATGACAGACTTAGGCCTGATGAAATATTTTCTAGGCATTGAAGTTGACCAATCTGTGGATGGCATCTTCATTTCTCAAGGTAAGTATGCAAAAGATGTCTTGAAGAGGTTTAATATGGAGGACAACAAACCTACCATCACACCAGTTGCAACAGGCCTAAAGTTGAGCAAGAATGATTGCGGCAACAATGTTGATCCAACATTCTACAAATGACTTGTTGGAAGTCTGATGTACTTGATAGCAACCAGACTGGATTTAATGTTTGCAGTGAGTTTGATTAGCAGATTTATGGAAGCACCAAAGAACACTCACTTGCAGGTAGGAAAGAGAATTCTACGGTATGTCAATGGGACCAAGAACCATGGAATATTTTATGCCAGAAAAGACCAACTTGAACTTATCGGCTACACAGATAGCGATTGGGTTGGCAGTATAGATGATAGGAAGAGCACTTCTGGATTTGCATTCCACCTTGGATCAGGTGTAGTATCATGGTCATCAAAGAAGCAACCAATTGTTGCATTATCTACTACTGAGGCAGAGTATGTTACCGCCACTTCAGCCGCATGCCAGGCAGTATGGCTGCGAAGAATTTTGGGTGAGCTCAATCATCACTAGGAAGGGGCAACAACGATATTTTGTGACAATAATTCCACCATAGCACTATCGAAGGATCCAGTGTTTCATGGCAGGAGCAAGCACATTGATATCCACTACCACTTCATCAGAGAACTGGTAAAATTTAATGAAGTTGAGTTATTGTTTTGCAGGTCCAAAGACCAAGTGGCAGATATCTTCACAAAACCTTTGAAGGAGGAAGACTTCAACAAGCTGAGGGAAATGCTAGGTGTCAAAGTCTTTGTGAAATCTCGTTTAAAGGAGGATGTTAGAAATTAAACTAGATTTCACACCTATAAGATCTCTGATAGATCTTATCTCCAAAATCCGATCACCGTATTTTACAGCATGCACAGTTATTATCGATAGTTGCAGATTAGAAAGAAACCCTAGTTTTGAGTTAAAGGCGTGTCAGAAGGATGATAAGCCTTATCCCTCCAGTATCTGGCTATATAAGTCGGTGTCATCCTCAAAGCAAATAGAGCACAGAAAATAGCAGTAGCAAAGATGGTAGAAGAACCTGATAGGAGGTTAATATAGAGTAGCAATATGGAGGAGGAGAGAATCCGAAGAAGCACCTCGAAGAGCCAGAAGCTGAATCCGCAGTATTTAGAGACTCCAATTTAAGATTCGATCTGCAATAGTGTTTGCAGATGCATGTAAGATTCGTGAGTAAGAAGCAATCAGTGTATTAGTTCTACTTATCTATCATTGTCAAACTGGGATTACAGTCAATTTTATTTTCAGCAAATATATGAAACATATTTTATGTATCTGTGAGCACTGCATGTGTTCTTATCTATCATTGTCAAACTGGGATTACAGTCAATTTTATTTTCAGCAAATATATGAAACATATTTTATGTATTTGTGAGCACTGAATGTGTTCTAAATTTGTTTAATAGAGCAAGGATAGATTCGTATTTATTTTCCACTTTCTAACATTTCTCCTCCGAATAAGAATATCGCCCCAATTTTCTCTGAAAAAGGTGTTGACTGCTTTGACCAGTGAAATCCCGATATCACTCCATTTTCTCCTCGAAAAGCCTGACAGTTATTTCCGCTAACAAAATTCCTCCAATATCAGTTTCACTGTTTTGTCTAGAGAAACTCCATTTTCATGCCGTTCATCCACCGAAAAGGGATTTTCGAACAAGCTGCTCTGAAAAGGGATATCACCCCAAAATACTGGGGATTTGTTTCGTTAGCGAAACTCTGTTTTCGCTGGGTTCTTTCAACTTCAAGGGTATGGAACAACATTGTAGGAAACTAATCGTTCGATTTAAAACATAGGGAGTAAAGATTCAACCCAAAAAACAAACATGATTCGCTAGTGATTCTTGAAGTCTCATGCTTTCCATCCGAAGCTTCAGGTTCCTTTTCCTTGAGAATCGCCTTATCTGAATCTACACAAAGAAGAACCAAATCCAGTGAAATATATAATCAGCATGTCTTTCCTAAGAGAAACTAGTGGAACAACATTGTAGGTTAATTGCAAAATCTAAAATCTGTCGGACTGGTGATTTACATCACATTCCATTTTGCCACCTAGTTTCTTAAAACACTGTTACTGATTCGCATGTATGAAGTTGTGAAGAAGTGTTGGAAGATTGCATATTATACGGACAAAGTAATGCATGTTAGGTTGCTAGAACCAAATAATCTTTTTATTTTGACAAAAAAAACACACACAAATCTTAAATCCAAAATTAGCAGCGAAACCTTGGCATGTGCACGTCGATTTTGAAACCTATGCTTTCCGGCTAGTTGATCTTGCTTCTCCTCATCAGACCTTGTTCTTGCATACCCTATGCCTGAGTGGCTTCCATGTTGGTAGTCCTTGGTATACTCCACACTTTCTACATGCTGATCCTTTTGACAATTTCCAAACATCATTTTCCCTTAATAAGTAGTTCCTGGAGAGGATATCAGTGGTTGGAGGAGAACAAAGACAGGTTAGAAAGCGAGATTACAGAAGCCTCAAGGCCTTGAAAGCGTCTAACAATTTGTAATGAATATTAACAACAGCCTCAAGGCCTTCGCAAGCACCACCCTCTCTCTCTCCATGTGGTTGGAGGAGAACAAAGACAGGTTAGAAAGCCAGATTACAGAAGCCTCAAGGCCTTAAAGCACCACCCACCGTCTTACTTCCTCTCTCTCTCCATATCATTTTAAGACTCATTTGTACTAATTAAATATAACCCAATTGCATGAGCCCGCAAGCCATATGAGAGTCGTGGTATTGCCAAATAGACGAGGATAATGCTGTTTTACAGATTATCCAGGTTTTTAGACCATTTGACACTTTTCATTCCAACATTTTCCAACGAATATCCTTTCTTGATTTCCACGAATCTATAGAGGGTCTCGGTGTTAAAAACAGCATCATTTCTGTGGGTGTTACTTCTTATGTGTGTTAAGTGTAGCTATGGTTGTCCGGGGAAGGAATATATAAAATTGAATGTTCTTTTTTTACTGTTATTTTTAATTTTTAATTTTAATTTTCAAGAGATTAATTCTAGTATTAAAAGATTTTGTATTGGTTGTATATATTTTGTAGTTTTTTATTTTTGAGATGTTTTTCATATTTATAATCTCTGTTGTAGCACTCGCATCCCAGAGGTAAATAGCATGTCTATTTAAGATTTTTTATTTATTATTATTATTATTATTTTTTTCCCTTAATTTTTTTTGGTATTATGGGATTTTAACAGTTCTTTAATTTTATGTAACAGTTTTATAATAAAATTTATAAGTAATTACTGTTGTTAATTTTTTTTAAATATGCTTTTGTCTCATAAGCATAATATATATAGAAAGAGGGCATAGAAGAATGTTAGATGAACATTGGAAAGAGTCAGATGATCTGATCTATACAATGCTTGTAGAGTTTTATTAACTTCATTTTATTTTAAAAATAATAATAATATTTTTAAGTAAATTTTTTTTTTTTAAAACACAAAAACATCTTAAATTCAAATTTTATAATATTTTAAATATTTTTTTGGTTAGATATGATTTAATCTCAAGTTTATTATTTATGCTTAATCCAAGTTTATTAAATAATAATCTAAATTTATTAACTTTATGTGTTTTCTTTATTATATAAATTTTTAAGTCCATTAACTTCTTACATAACTAAGTATATCTATAAAGATACTATATTTAATGAAAAAATTTCTTTTAACGATTAAAATTATTTAACTATTAAATTTTATCTAAAAAAAATATTTCTAATAAAAATTAGTTAAATTTTTTTTCAAATATTTAATTTTTATAGAATATTTTTCCATAAATGATGGACTCATAAAATTATTAGATAAATTATCATTTATTTGAGATTTATTTCTATTAAATAAAAGATTCGATCAAAATATCAAATATTTAATGTGAGAATAATATATGGATCCCTTAAGATTATTAGAATAATATGAATTTGTAAACCATACCCATGCTATTAGGTATTGAAAATAAATATTTTTTATAAAAATGGTGTCTTGGGACGACACAACACATTAGTTAGAGTTTTGGGATCGATTTTGGAGATCGAGGTTGTATATCAATAATCTTGTGACAAAAAAATTGTAATTAGAATCTATGTACTAGTCAAACTTACTATTTTTTTGTTTGTGGAAAACATCCGAGAAGGGATGCCACTTTTGGGTAAGACCTAAGGAGACAGGGGTATCTCTTATGCCAAAGACACCTAGGGCTGACATCTGAACTACCACCTTTGATACACGCAAGAAGCATACTTGAAACAAGAAAAAATAAGAACACACAATAAGCTAAAACAAATAAAGCATACTCCTTGAGTGTGTTGGCAAGAAAAAACACAACCAAACACACGCATAATAAGAATGAAAATAAAAATGAACCACATAGAATGAACACTAAACAAACACAAAAACAACATAACAAAAGATAGATAAGAAAAAACTCAAAAAATAAAAAATAAAATAAAATAACGATAAAAATAAACAACACCACGAAACACACAAAAAAACCACAAACACAACATAACAAAATGCTACCATAAAAAAAACAACAAAAATATACAAATACACCATAAAAAAACCACAGAATACGAAACACACAGAAAAACCACAAAAACAACATAACAAAACAGAAAAAAAAAACACCAAAATAATCCAAATACACCACAAACAAAAACATAAAGAAAAAATACAATAAAAAGTAAGCCAAAGAAGATATTGACACAAAAAAAAAAGTAACACTAAAAGTCTAAAAATAAACCAAAGCTTAACAAATTACCAAAAATATCATAAATTACTTAGCAAAATAAACAAATCTTCTAACATTGCAATCAAGAGACTAAAGGATAACATCTATCCTATAAACCCTTAGGATTATGGCATCCTCATCCTTTTATTCATATCTTACTTCATTCCAGCTTGGACTATAGTCTGGTTACTTAGAACCACGACACTATGATTGGAATTTGTATGGTCTTTTTGAGGATCCATTTTGTTTGCAGTTTTAATCTGCCTTTTTCTTTTACACTTGGGTTGCTTTTCTACATTGTAATTTTCTTCCTTTACTATTATTTCTCAACATCAAGGTAAGCTCTTTTAGTGATTTCTTATCATGCAATCCTTCTTGTTACCTCTCTTCATCAAAATTTGTTTCATTTGACCATCATGTTCTCTCTCTTCATCAAACTGTGTTTCCATAATAACTATTTCTATTTAACAATCCTCATCATTTGCTTGCTCATCCGTTGAGAAAATTTCAAAAGTATTAGGTGAAATTACTATTTTCTCTTTTGTTGCTATTTTTTCTTTATGTTTTTTTGTTTAGGGATTTAAAACCCTACCAAGTCCCTATCCTTTTTCTCTTTGTTAGGGGCCTTATGCATACAATCCTTGGCTATATGGTCATATTCATGATATATTCTACATCTAAATGGAATATTTTCATAACCTACTACTTGCTCTCATGTTTTTTCCCCATATTTTAAAGTAATCTTCTCTAGAAATGGTTTATCAAAATCAATCAAAACACAAAATATTTGCATAAATCATATGCTCTAACTGTTGGGTGCTATCTGAAATAATCATGAAAACTCCTAAATAATTTCCAATTGTTGCGAATATCTTTGGATTCTAGTATTCTATTGGAATACCAAATAAACAGACCCAAACAAGGGCAGTTGATGGCATTTCTTCCTCGACTTTGAACTTGGTATGCCAGGGCTTCATGAAGATACCTACCCTACCAAAAACCATGCCCCCATTTAAAAATGTCCTCCCTATCTTCTTCATTAGAAAAAAAAATAAGAAAGTAGCCATTAGGGTAGGTAAAATTTTGGAACTCACCTTTAATATTTTGTTTTTGGCAGCCGATGACTTGAAGGTAGCAAGAGTCAATAAAAATCCCATGAATCAATAAATTAGCCCTCTCCTCTCCATATTATCTATTCCTTCCTAGAGATCCATTAGTTGCTTGCATGCAACCCATCTCTATTTTCCTTGAATCGACCTTTGGCATTCTTAGTGGTTTCCTTGGAAATCGTTGATTGTGTTTTCCTCATGTTTGAGGTGGTCCTCCATGGATTGCTTCTTTAAAATTAATTTTTGGATCAATGCATACATCTTTGTTGAAACCCTCCATCTCAGAATTCAAAAATTAAAGTTGCAATAAATCCTAAATTTATAGTGTAAACCCTAATGAAACTTCAAATCTCTTTTATGCAGCTACTTTCACCCTTAACTGCTAAAATCAATTTCCTCAATATTGTTCACTCATTCCTTTGTCCATCCACAGTCTGCCACACTTACATTCAGGCGATGACCGCTATTGCTACTGCTAATTTTAGCTCCATCTTCGCTACAATAAATCCTAAATTTTTTAGCATCATCGTTTTGCCATATCTGTGAACAAAATCTCATATTCACCCTCATATCTGGTCCATATCCATTGTATAAATACAAATTCTTCTTTAATTAAATTGCATGTCCTTCAAATGTGATGATCCATATGACCACCATTTGAGTTGTTCAGAAGCTAATTAAAAAAACCTCAAACTTACTATTTTATGTCAATAAACCTGTGACAAAAAAATTGTAATTGGAATCCATGTACTAATCGAACTTACTATTTTTTGTTCGTGTTTACAAGTGATTAAGTAGGCTTTAATATTATGTAAGTTCTTACAACATTACATCACAAAAAATAGCTTAATATATATATATATATATATATATATATATATATATATATATATATATATATATATATATATATATATATAAGGGATGACAACGAACATATTGTGCATAATATCATCTTACAAGGAGAAATATTTTGAGATAATCAATTGGATTGAAGAGATTTTGTTACAAAGTATTAATTATTTATAAAATTGATCTATAAGTGGAATTTGTAGGTAGAATTTATTTATACCAACTAGAGGATGTTATATGATTTATAAAAATATTATATAATAAATTTTAATAACTATTACTCAAATATGTCTTTTTATTATAATATACTTAGTCTATTTATATATCTATATGTTATGTAAATAATTTTATAAGTATTATTAAATTAAAAAAAATTATTAGATATAGAAAGGGTTTTGAAAGGGTCCCTGAACCTTATACAATAGGATAAGTCCTACTATAAACACAATTTTTGAACCCCAACACCAAGAAAACACCAAGTAAACAAACACCACCTTAAAAAATAGGTACAAGAGACAAAAAAACATAGCTAGGGATCGTCTAAAACACAAATCCTAAAACAAGTCGGGAGCACCACTAGACAACAAAGACAAAAATTATAACAGGTAACCTCACATCCCTAGGATCCATTGGTATCCATCACCCCATTCAAAATTTATACCTTGGTATCATAGGAGCATAGCCTTTATGTCCTCCACACAAGAAAAAGCAACATTAAGTGTGTCAATGAGAGAAGACTAGTAATCTACCACCAAGCTCTTCCCATCCAAACCAAGAGCCCTAGATTTTGGAAACTCTAGCAACTTGCATTAGTATGATCCAAAATCCATGTTGGATCTCAAGGGACCAAAATGAATGTCTACTTGATTCAAAATAAAAAATCCCACTCAAACTAGAAACCCTATTTTTAAAACCTTTGTGGACTCTGATTGAAATAGAAAACATGATCAAACTACACCAAAGAATTTAGAAGGAAGGTCCTAGAATAGTCTTTCGATCATTAACATAAATTGATATTGGATCTCATTCCCATAGCAAAGGGCTAATAAGGTTGATAATTTCCAATATCCATCTTCAACATAGATTGAGAGCCATTGGCAATCTCTACCTCTATCACCTTATTTCTCAAAAATTTAAATGATGGTATCCCAACATTACACTCTGCCCAAACATCTATAGACATTTTTTTAATACTTCTCAATTTAGAGCCAAGGAATCCCTTCTTCAATAAGGATTTTAAGGAAAATTTATGACTTATAGTTTTAGGGCCTGGGGACCCTTTATCCAGCTTCACCATGTTCTCCAAAGAAGTGGATGCGAGGAATTTACTAGCTCTACCAAAACATCTAGCCCAAGGATATTGAGGTAACCAAAGAAGTTCTAAAAAATCAATGATGCCAATGGAGGAGGGGTACTGACCTACTCAAAGAGTTTCTAAATCTTAGATTCAAAATTAGATGGAGGTACATCTCAATATTCAACCAAGGGAGGCATCTTACCTTGAAGGGGAGGTACATCATGGTCTTCAACCAAGGGTGGCTTCTCACCTTGAAGGGGAGGGTCTGCAACAACCTTAGAGCCTAAAATATCAACTACCTCAACTTTTTGGAACTCAATGGGCTCAAAAACTTGGTTATTGGACATATTTTTTAGGGGCTCATCTTGAAAATATTTAACCCATGAATTTATCTTTTTTGAGGGTTTCTCTTGAGCTAATGTACCCCTATTTACCTAAATTTTTTAAGGGCATTAGTCCATTAGGTGACCAACATTTCCACATCCACAGTAAATTATCGGTCTAATTTCATACACAATGGGTTGGATCTAAGTACCCAAGTATGAGTTAAGCTTGATTGAAGAAGGGAGATCCACTTTCATATTTTCCATAACACACAATTTTGTAGATTTGGCTTTGGTCATAGAATTAATTTGAATAATTTCTCCCATTTTCTTAGCCACTCCTATTAGAATATCATCATGCCATAGATAGTAAAGGAAGACCAAGGAGATGAATCTAAAGAGGCACTGAGTTTACCTTCTAAGTATGCAGGTTGAAGTTAAGCTCTATATTTTGAATAAGCAAGTACCTTTTACCATATAACTAGGGACCACCACCTAGGATGTGGTTTAAATCTTCTACACAATTTAATTTTATAAAAAAAAAGTCTTTACGAGCCATAATAATTTCCATTGCATCCAAAGGTTTCCATTTTGCTATGGCCCATATTATGATTGAATCTAGGTCTAGCTTCACCCCCTTAAATTTTCCCACCACACTATATTTGCCTTCCCCTATGGTGATTTGAATTAGATATCTTGAAATAAAAACTTCATTACCAAAAAGGGAGAGGTCACAAATAACTTTAGGACTACCAGTACCAAAACCTTTAGATATCATAACAACATTAAAGTTGTTGGGGTTAATAGATTTGAGATTTATTTGGGGACCTTAGAAAATAGCCCCACTTTCAAAATTACCTTTAGATGATATAAGACCTCCCAAAAGACCTGGGTGACCAACCCTAGCTCCAACACCAAGATCGAAGGGCTTTTGGAGTGAAGCCCCTAGAGGGACCCTACTCTCAGCACCTCCTGGTAGGGAACCCACACCTACCAAAGGGTCTTTCTCTCTATATGAAAGAAAATATGTGATCCATCATAGGGCCACCATCAAGTCCACAACCTTGAACTCCATCCTTGCTACCTTGCATGCCATTCTTGCTCAAAGACAAGTTTAAAAAATCTTAATTCCAATATTTGAAAGTCTTGATGTCTATCATTGAGCATATTTTTAAGTCACGGGATGTAGTGGTAGACAAGGACACACTATGAATTATAGTTAATAGTTGCCCCATTGTAGCAAACCCTAGCTTTAGGGTGAATCATCATCACAATCCTAGATTTGACCTTGCAACAACACCTAGCCCTCGGATTCACAAGAGGAATAATTTTGATAGTCATCACAACCCCTAGATTCTATAAAAATATAATCACTCCCATTGTAACAAACCCTATTTTTAGGGGGAATCATCATCGCAACCCTAGATTTGACCTCGAGACAACACCCAACCCTTAGATTCATAAGAGGAATCATCATGATAGCCATCGTAACCCTTATATTCTATCAAAAATAGTCTTTCCTACTACAACAAACCTTGACTATAATTAACAATTTTATTGTAATTATTATTAGTTATTATCTAATTTTTTAAATGTTCTATTTTTAGTAGGATTTTGAAAGAGTTATCATTTCCCTTTTATATTGATTTAGTCACATTAAGCTACTTGATGTCATTGATATTTAAACCTTTGTATGGGTTACATCAACTATTTGTCCCAATCATTGAACTAGGGACATGTTGGCCAAATGTTAAGCTAAAAATCCAAGTTTTTATGAGGCGTACAAGTCCTCTAATACCAAGGTTTGAACTTGAATTTCTTGAATAAAAACCTAAATATATTGCACTATGGAATCCCTCATGGGAAAAATTAATTTAAATGTTATATGAATGTTCATTCTACTTAATTGTTAGATTAGATATATCATTTATCAATTCAATAAATTATACTATTAAAGGCATTGGGATTTCCAAGTAGAGACCCAAATTTGATTCATGGGGAGGGTGGTTCCCAATGTGTTCCTAAGTGTATGCTTCTACTATATGTTTCAATACCTATTAGAGAGAGATAGATAGATACATAGATAGATGGCAAAAACCAAATCAGTAAATATCCTATATATAATGTTCAATTTTTAAAAACTATTATAATATTAAATATATATTGTTTATTTATAAAAGAATAAAACTATATATATAATTTTCTATGTGGTTTAAAGCATAAAAGTTAACTTTTTAAGGATTAAATTTTAATAAGTTATTATAAGATCGTTATATGTTCATGGTTATGTGTGTTTATGCAAGTGTGATTTTTTATTTTTAAAAGATAGATAAAGAATAAACTAATTCAAACTTTGATATTATTATTTTTAGTATGTAAGCTTTCATGATAAGGATAACTCAGATTGTATTATGAGGATCATTTGACCCATTTAAGTCCATAAATTTAACAATGTATTTTATTTAAAATTGAAATTAGCTAACAATAATGATATTTAATAAGTGGCTAAAAAATGGGGATAGGAACACAAAATATTTTCATATGACAACCCTGAAGCATAGAATCCATAACAAAATTAAAGAGATTGTCAAAGAAGATGGTTGGTTGACCCAAAGGATATCATATATGAAATTGTTAACTTCTTTCAATTCTTGCTTAAATCCTTTGGATTGGGTGATATCAATCCTAAAAGAAGACTCCTAAACAACATTCTTTCTCTCATCTCTCAAGAAAAAAATTCTAGGCTAACCTCACCCTTCACTCCTAATGAAATCAAAGATGCAGTATTCTCTATGGTAGGTGAGAAAGCCCCTAGCCCTAATGGATTTCTTACACTATTTTTCCAAAGGTTTTGGTATATCATAGGCTCTAATATTATTGTTGCTATATTTGATGTTCAAATATTTGGTTTCCTCCCTAATGATGTTAATTCCACTTTTCTCATGCTCATTCCCAAAAGTGTTGGCACTAAAGATCTTAAATATTTTAGACCCATTAGCCTTTGTAATACCATATACAAAATCTTAGCAAAAGTGCTAACCAACAGGTTGAAAACCATCCTTCCTACAATCATTGACCCCAATCAAGGAGGTTTTGTGCTAGGTAGACAAATTTTGGATGGTATCATTAAGGTCCATGAACTAATCCATTATGTCAGTAAGAGTGGTAAAGCAGGTATGTTTCTCAAGTTGGATATAAGTAAAGCTTATGACAAGGTCTCATGGAACTTCTTGGAAAATACGTGCAAATTTAGTTTTCATCCTGGATGGATCTCCCTTATTAAAAAGTGCTTCTCTACCCCTAAATTCTTAGTTATTGTGAATGGGGAGGTCTCTAGATATTTTAGCAATAGTAGAGGCCTTCAATAGTGGGGCCCTTTCAAAACCCTTGTATTTACCATAGTAAAAAAATAAAAAATATATTAAAAAAAATATGTTGAAATAATTCATTGGATTGAAAATAGTGTGTTACAAAGTAACACTCTTACACTGTTGAGCTATAAGTAGATTTTTTAGGTAATTTAACTGTTGGGCTATAAGCAGAACTTTTAGTTAATTTAACTACTGAGCTATAAGTAGAATTTTTAAGTTATTTTTTTATAAATAAAATGAAAGGATGTTACATGATTAAATTTGTCTAAAACTATTGGTCAAATATAGTTGCGGGGACAAGATGCTATAGTGCAATATATCTTTCAGCAGAACCATGTTAAAGTATAGATTCTTTAGTAGAAACTTATTTTTAACTCAAAACACTATACCGTAATTGTAACATTAAAAGTCCAATGATAGATACCACAAATAATTATTATTTTGAGTATACAATATTTTATAATTGGTACATCTTACAATTCTTTATAAGGACCGTGAGACATCTTTTAAGTCTACAAATTTAACAATATATTTTATTTATAATTGAAATTTGTTAACAATAATGGTATTTATGAGTGTTTAATATATTTATTTATTGTTAATGCGATAGTAAAATGTGTTATTTATTTTTAATTTATAATTATTTGAAAATTAAATTTACAGATATTTAATGTTTCTTTTTTTTTCAGATTTTTTAATATATAATAAAAATATAAATTATAAACATGTGCTCTTCCTTTTTGTCCATACTTATTATAAAGTTTGATTATGATTAAGCTTGGTGTGATTATATTAAATTTTGTTGCAAGAATCAGATACTTTTTTTTTTTTTTTTTTAGCAAAAAACCCCTTGCAGGGCCGCCTTGGACTGGACCCTGCCCGCACCAACATTATCAATTGGATTTTGGATACCCAATTCAGCTTTTTGGTAGGGTAGAGATTTGAACCTGGGACCTCCCTTGGAGGATTTCCCTCTCCTCTCCAACTCACCTACAACACCTGGGTACAAGAATCAGATACTTATTATAAATCTTGATTATGATTAAGCTTCATTGTTTATGATATTATTATAAAGTTTGATTGTGATTAAGTTTGGTGTGATTGGATTAGATGTTGTTGCAAGACTCAAACATGTTATTTTGATCAATAGATACTCCATTGGGTACTTTGAACCATATCATTCTCTCCACCATGGTTACCCATTATATTTTTATTGTTTTATTATTTAAAATATTTATGGTGGAGAATATGAGATCCTAACTTTAGATATAATGTTCTCTTATTTTTATCGTTTAGAAGGTATGTTCATATTCATGGATTTATAAATGATACATTACATGAATGACTCCACTCTCAAGTTTACTAGTGTGCATAACACCTAAATTTGATTAATTTAAAAGGATTATATGAAAAATTAATTGCAGTGAAATAAATGTTTCCTCTTTATAAATTTCATAACATAAGTATTAGAGGATAAACATGTATGGATGTTTCTCAAAGATCAAAAAATAAGTTGGAAAAATCTATTTTTTTTAAATACATAAATTCTATGGATATAGTAATTTTTTAAGAGAGTGAATGTTGTTCAAGGCTTCCACAACTCAAAATTATATGAGGGAGTTTACAACTAATAAAAAAGAATTAAAATGTTCAATCAATGAGGGGGATTCTGCAACTTTTCTCTAAGGCTTGATTGAAGTTTTATCTATTTTCTTATCTAAAATGGAAACTATTGACTTAGATATATAACTTATAAAGGATCTAAAGTAATATTATAATGATATGAATAACAATTAGTGATGTTTAATATCTTTATAATTTTGGTTGATGAAAGGGATATCAAAAAAGTTTAAACCATAAAATATGCTACAAGATTTCAATTTGCTCATTTTTTCTTGAATGTATAAGTTGTCTTAGAATTTATCAAAATATGGTGGATACATAAATATCAAGAAGTGATATAATAATTTATAGTAATAAAAATATTAAACTTGCAAGGATTTTTCTAGTAAGATTCTTAGGTTATTTGAGGTATCCTTAAGGCCTCAAAATTCCTTTGGTCAGAAGTCCAAATTAAAATTATTATTAATTACAATATCAAAATAAGAGGATATCATGACCATTTTAGTTGTGTGTTATGTAAGGAGGAGATACAAACTACATATCATTTACTTCTTCATGGATCCTTTTGTTTCACAATTTGGTATACCTTTTTGAAAACAAGATATTCTATATTAGATTCCACTACTAACATTGAAACAGTTGATGAAACATTGGATACACTATTTTAGAACTAAACCATTAATATTTCCATGGATGATTGCTTGTGATATTATTTGATGATTATTTGACTTAAAAGGAACAAAAAGAAACTAAAAATAAATGTCAAAATCACACCCATATTTGGATTAGTATTTTTATCTCTTTCATAGAATATTTTTAGTAATGGTGTGCATCATGGGAAGTCTTAGGTTTCAATAAATATGTGCTAACCACTTCATTACAAGATATAAATATACACATGTAGGTGATATGGAATAATAAATTTCATACAAAAGGTCTACACACACTCATGGTAAATTTAAATTTAAATTTTAAACCATAAAACTAATTGAAAAAATCCAGCAAAATATTATTTTAAAGATAATCAAGACATATTCTCCTTATTTACTCGAAATAAAAATAATATGAAACTTCAAAAATCAACTATACACATGATACTAAACTTCTTACAATGATGATGACACAAATAAAAGAAACATATATTGTTTATATTGATGAGGACTTATATATTATCATTGATGTTATAAAAAAAGAATTTAAGGATTTTATCAACAATAATGTTACCCAATGCATCATTATGTTGGAAATGAGACTATATCTATAAAGAGGAAATATAATATTAATAACATAGTCAATAGCGTGATGTATCTTTGTCCTGTTGAAATTCAAATTGTAGAAGGAAAATATCCAAGAAAAATTTACCTTTTATCTAAACTATATGAAAACATTACATAAAAAATTAATAATATTAAAAAGACAAAAAAAAAATTAAGCTAGATATATTTTAATTGATGTAATAGAAAATATATTATCTTTGATGTTTTAATATGAGTAACTTGAGGAGAAGCCAAGTATAGCTTATTAAATGAAAAGCATTTCTAACAAACATTGTAGTAAGCAAATTTATGTTAATTTTATAATTTTAGGTTAAAATCAACTATTTCATGGTATCTTGTTATATTTCTCTAATACAACACAACTTTATCAAATATAGATGAGAATTTTAAGTTTTCGAAATTGAGAAATATATCATATTTAGATAAACACCTTCAAATTGTAATCAACCAATAACTTAGAACACATAAAGCTAAAAATAATCAAATCCCTATTGATAAGTATAGCTCTCAACTTTAGGAGGGGTCATGGTTGGGAGGAGACTAATCAGCACTGCACATCAGTCATAGGGGTTTCTCACAATAACCAAATCCAAAAAAATATAAAAAATTGAATTTTATATTATAATTAACCAAAAATATATTATAGGTATAACCTTAAAAAATTGACCAAATATTTAAATACAAAATAATAGACTTATATACCATCTTATTATACATTGGTTACAAGGGAGGTAACCATAGCCCTATCCACTAAGTGCTCCCTAGGTGTATAAATGAAACTTGATTGACTAAAAAAGGGGATTGGTAGAAGATGAAACATTTGAGTAGTTAACGGGGAAGTGGAAGACCAATCATTCAAATAATTATTCCTTTCATCTATATAAGGATTATGATTATCCATTTTTAAGGGATGGTTGAAATAGAAGGAGAAAACTTAGTATTGTACGTTGATAATTTTTTTAAATAATATTTTGCCAATCAATTTTTAGCATTCCTTGTTTAAAACTCTATTTGTGCCATTTATTTATGTTGATGTGAATGCTTAATTACTATTTTGGAAGATCGTATATGTAGTTTTCTCCTTGTATTCAAGTTACAAGAAATAAAACAAAATATTGGTGGATGGATAAAATGAGGATCAATGAATCTGCTTGTTGTGGTGCAGTGGTAAATGCCCTAGGTGCTGGTAGAGGCCGACCCAGGTTCCATTCTCCTTGTCTCCATATTGTAGATATATGGTATAGTTAGGAATGTCCTATGTGCTGGTAGAGTCCGACAAGGCTCCATTCCTCCTATGCCCAACCCGTTGAAAGTGGCACCTTGAAAGGGGTGTTTTCCACTATAAATTAGTCTATCCGCCCATGTAGAGGAGTTGGAGAGCAAGTGGGTAGTTAAACCTCTCTAGTTTCTGAGAGGCCCAGGTTCAAATCTCTCGCCTCACATATTGCGGATATGTTATGTAATGGTTCCCTCGTGGTCACAGTCTGTTTACCCCTTGTGGCCACCACCAAAAAAAAAATGAGGATCAATGAATGACTTACAAATGAAAGAAAATTTGATCATTCAATAGAAAAGATGAGGACATCAATGAAGTACCCTAGGTTTGCATAAGAGGAAGCCATAGGCATAAGGAAGCACCATATAATTCTTTAAATCCAATGAGTGATTCCAAGGTTGTTCCAATTTCACTATTATGTGGGTATAAGACCGTTCAATCTAATTTATTTGGAAGAAATAAATCCAACCAAGAGAAAGGGAATTCAATCAACATTAAGTTGAATTTAATCATAAATTATTGGAGCTATCATTCTAATGAACGGTTACATGACCATTCTATGAGAATTGTGAATTAAAAATATTACTATTGCTCAATGATTGTATGATGAAATAATATCATACAATTGTATGATAAGATGGTGTCACAATTGCATGGTCGTACAAAGAAAATTGAACTATATAGTTGTGAGTAACCAGGACTAATATTGAATGAACGATAAGAAGTAAATATTACTAAGGTAGGATGGAGTAAAAGTAGTATAAAATACTATTCTAGAGTACAACAAAACCTACCATACAAAAGTGAAATAGTATAATTGCATGAAAGAGAAATTGTTCAATTAGGGTTAGGGTTGGAATCATACAATCATATGATTAAAACTATAGCAATTAATAATTGATTGTACAAGTGAACAGTTGCATGGATTGTATGATTACCAAGACATTGTATAATTTTCTATATCATACAATTTGTTGGATTTTATGGTTGTCTATATTGTACATTTGCCAAGATATCATGTGATTGCCTAGATTGTATGGTTTCCTAGATTGTATAATTACCAAGATATTGTATTGTATGGTTGTATAGTTTCTAATATGTTGTACAGTTACTAAGATATTATACAATTATTAAGGTGAATGTTTGGAAAATCTGTTATACAGTTACTAAATTGAATAATTATCCATGATTGTTGGTTTGATTAATTGAAAAATTTTGAGGAAGGTGTTGGTGACCATTACTGCATCATTTGGTATTAAATACAAAATATCTCTAAGGCATGATACAAGGAAATATCACACAAAGAAAATGAGAAAGACCATACAGTCCTCAAGCCATGGTTGTAGCTTAGATGATAAGAGGAATCATTGATCAGTTGGATGCACTTGAGGTTTCTTAGAGGAGGGGTGTTCAAGTCAAATATTGAAGTAATAGTGAAGAGGAGAAAGACAATTTTTGTAATGAAGAACAAGAAGGAAAATCTAGTACTTCTCAAAGTGACTCCAATCAAATTACTTGGGAAAAGGGTGAATTTTTAAGAGGATAAGGTGGATTTGATAGAGGAATAGAATGTAGTTTTGTTGGAAAATTTTATAGATATGGAGAAGCTAGAGATATAACATTTGAATACCCTCAAGTACATAAATCCAATGGGTATGGAAGAAAATTGTATAACCAAGTTGTGCAAGCAAATGAAAATAATATTTCTTCATTTAAGCACATGAAAGAATAAGAGCAAGGATAATTCCTTATGATATATAAGGTGTTGTTGAAACTAGAAAAGGAGGTACATGAACCTAAGCAAAGAAGGAACCTATTTAGGATTATTTGAAAATCAGGGGGAAAATGCTACAAGTTGATTATGGATAGGGGAAGCATAGATAACTTGGTGTCAACAAAGATGGTGTACAAACCCAGGTTGAAGAGAATGGAACACCCAAATCCATATAATTTATCATGGTTGCAAAAGAGATATTAAATTTTGGTAACAAAATAATGTTTGGTAGATCTTCAAATTGAGTCTTAGAAGGATGCAATTCTATGTTACATCATGTCAATGGATGCATGTCATGTCTTGTTGGGAAGACCATGGTAATTTAATAATAATCAAGTGCATGACAGTAGGAAGAAAACCTACACCACTAAGAAGGATGGTAAGAGGTATACATTAAGTCCATTTAAGAACAAAGAGAAAGAAGTGCATAGTAGTCCTACAGTGTATCGGGGTATAGAAAATTAATTCTTGAAGGTAAAAAATAATAAGGAAGCTTGTTTTTCTTTCATTATTGAAACCACAAAAAGAGGAAATAGAAAATAGAAAATATGAATGAAATCCCACAATATGTAAAGGATTTATTGGGAGAATATATAGATATTTTTTCAAAATATGGATTGCCATGGATTAGAAGTATTGGTCATAACATAGATTCCAGTCTTGGATTGGGCTTATTAGATAAGCCAGCAACAATGTAGAATGAGAAAAGGATAAAGACAAGCAAAAGAAAAAGTACAAGGAAGAGGTAGATAACCCAAGTTACCAATAGTAAGGATTATGTAACCAAGTTTAAGGGAGAAGACTCGAAGAGCCAATGTTAAAAGAGATTGTAAAACAAGTGTAAAAAAATGTGGACACATGTAAGAGGCTAGGCATGGAAAAGGGGTCGATGGTCTAGGTCACCAATAGTAGTAATAACGAAGAAGATAGTGCAATGACTCATACAATAGATAAGAAAAAAGATGATAGAAGAATTGATAAAGAGATAGTGGAGAAAAATGAACTTGGTCATTATTAGCCATGGCAAAGGCCATGTTGTCAAAATTGATAATGAAAATGGTACTTTAGAGTATGGTGAAGGACGTTGTGTTGATCACCAAGATCTAAGTGGTAACGAAGAGTTTGGATGTTTTTAAAGATACACCATAAGGATTGGATCCAATATGATGAGAAGAATAGGGTACAATAGTGAAGGATTGGGAAGATACAAGTAAGGTATGAAAATACCCATAATGCTAGAGATAAGGCCAAAGAATGAAGACCTTCAATATGCAAGTCCAATAAGAATTAGTAGGACTAAATTTATGAAAGGAGAGAGCAATACAGGGAATGACGGTTTGAGAATGTATTTTTGCAGTCATTAAAGAAGATCTAGATATGTAGCAACTAGATGTTGGAACCTACATCCTTGTGGGATTTTTGGAGGATGTAATTACTCCACACATGAGTGTTGGCATTGAGAGGAAGTCACCAACAAAGTGTGTATTGATTGTGGTTGGGTGGATGGTCAAATAAATTTTGAGTGCATTCTACAGGAGTAGATTTAATTCTTAGAGGAAGGCTAGGAAAAGATGATATAGTTGATCTTGCAGATATAGCCAAGCTAAAATAGTAATAGCGTAGAATAATAATTCATGTTCATGAGTTAGAGCTCATAGAGTAATTTTTTCTTACCTAATAAGTATGATACAAGAGCATCCAAATGGTCACAAGTGAGATAACTATTATGTGTCCACTAAGCGCTCCCTAGGTGTATAAAATAAAACTTTATTAGTTGGAAAAAGGGATTGGAAAAGGATGAAATGTTTGAGGCATTAAAAGGGAAGCAAAAGATCAATCATTCAAATAAAAATCCCTTTCTTCTATATAAGGACTACAATTATCCATTTTGAGGGGTTGGTTGAAATGAAAAGAGAAAACTCAATATTGTAATCTCATAATTTTTTTGAATTAAAATTTTGCCAATCAATTCTAAGCATTTTTTGTTGAAAAAATAAAACTCTATCTATGCCATTTATTTACATTATTGGGAATTATTAATTATCCCTTTGGAAGACCATATATGTATTTGTCTCCTTATGTGCAAGTTATAAGAAACAAAACAAAACATTAGTGAATGGACAAAATTGGGGCTCAATGAATGACTTACAAATGAAAAAAAATGAGCATCCAATAAAAAAGATGAGGACATCGATGAAGTACCCTAGATTTGCATAAGAGGAATTCATGGGCATAAGGAAGTACCATAGGATCCTTTCAATCTAATGAGTGATGTTGAGGTTGTACCAATTCCACTATTAAGTGGGTATAAGATTGTTCAACCTAATTTGTTGGAAAAAATAATACCAACCAAGAGAAGGAAAATCCAATCAACATTAAAATAAATTTAATCATCAATTATCGAAGCTATCATTCTAATGAATGATTACATGACCTTTCTATGAGAATTGTGAATGATAAAATATTATTCAAGCATTGTTCAATAATTGTATGATGAATGAATATCATACAATTGTATGATAAGATGGTGTCATAGTTTCATGGTTGTACAAAGAAAGTTGAACCATACAGTTGTAAATGCCCTTGTAAGTAACTAGGAGTAATATTGAAATAACAACAAGAAGAGAAGATTGCATATAAATAGTAAGGAAGAATTGAGTAAAAGCACTATAAAATACTATTTTGGAGTGCAACAAAATCTACCATATAGAAGTGAAATCCTGCAATTGTACAAAAGAGAAATTGTTCAATTGGGATTAGGGTTAGAATCATACATTAAAACTACAATTAAAAAGTGATCATACAAGTGAGCAGTTGTCTAGATTGTATGATTGCCAAAACATTGTAATTGCCTAGATTGTACATTTTCTTGGATTGTATGGTTGTAAAGATAGTGTATGGTTGCTTGGATTGTATAGTTGCCTATGGTTGTCTTTATTAAGATGAACTATTAACAATCTCTTGTAAGGTTACTAAATTGAAAGATATTGATGAATAAATACACATTGAAAATAAATTAGAAAAGGTGTTATTGGATCAACCAACTCCAAAGAAAAAAACCATTCAACCAATTTGGTGGAAGCAGCCTCTATGGTTTGAACCCTGCACTTGTCACTTACTAAAAATAATATGATTGTAACTAACTCTCCTATGTAAGAAAAAAAATATGGGTAAGTATTGTTTCATCTCATTATTATTAAAACTAAAATTTAAAATTAATTAAAAAACATACATACCACTTTAGATTTTTAAATAAGTTATTCTAAATTACATATGTTCTTGGCATCAAAAACAAACATTTAGAAAAAATAATGTTGACACTCACACAAACTAAGCCTTTTTAATGGAATCCCTTAATCACATGAGATCTCTATGAATGCAACATTTTCATTTTCGATAAGTTTATTTTATTTTTATTTTTTTATTAAATTGACAAAAATAATAAGTTTAAAATCGCTTACAGCTACCTAAATGACTAAAGCCCTGGCCTCAAATCACTTTAAAACCCCGTAACCTTCTGCTTAGGAAATGCACCATGCCACAAATCCTGTAACAACAAAAATCATAGCACATAATTTATATCATTTTACTACAGGAAAGAATGAGCCATTCCAGGGACAAAATGATCTCCATATTATGCCTTTCCACTACCTACTATTCTAGCTAAGGCCACAGACAAACCGTAAGCACCCATTAAAAGCGTTCTCCTGATGTCAAACTTACAATCTCATATCCATTTAAATTTAAACCTTATTTTGTTGTATGAAAGGAAAATTCTTCAACCAAAGGGCCTTCCATCTTGTTCGCCATTAGCATAATTTATTGTGGCTCCAGTTAAAAAATACCCATCGCTCATGTTAATGTCAACAAAAGGGGAGTGATGGATATCCATCGATGGCAGCGGGAGTGCAACTTTCTTTTGCAGCGTTTGTATTCCATGGTCCAGAAAGGAAATAGGTAGGAGCGGTTTTGATATAGCTTCTAGTTGGGTGATTGGTCTTCTTTCACAATTTGAAGCCATGGTTGCAACATATTTATCCTGCAACAAAATATTGGGTTATCATTGTCACAAAAAAAAAAGTTCATTCCGACAAGAAACTTCAAGGGTATGGAACAACATGGTAGGAAACTAGTCGTTCCACTTAAAACATAAGGAGTAAAGACTCAACGCAAAAACCAAACCCTAATTATAGGGTAATTTGTATGGCATACCCCCTCTCTTAACCTTGAATTCTCAAGGCTCAATTGATAAGTTCTACTGGCCATCTCTCCCACAAATGAAGGTCCTCCGCATCTTGCACAAACATGATTCGCTAGTGATTCTTGAAGTCTCATGTTTTCCATCCGAAGCTGCAGGTTCTCCTCCTTGAGAATCGCCTTATCTCTACGATCTTGCTGAATCTGCACAAAGAAGCACGGAAATAAATAATCAGCATGTATTTCCCCAGAGAAAGTAGTGGAACAACATTGTAGGTTAATTGCAAAATCAAAATTTGTCAGACTGGTGATTTGCAGCACATTCCATTTTGCCACCTAGTGTCTTTAAACACTATTACTGATCTGTATGTAGTTGAGAATAAGTGTTGGAAGATTGCATGTTGTAACCCATACTATAGACAAAGTAATGCATGTTAGGTTGCTAGAACCAAATAATCTTCTTATTTTGACACAAAAAAATAAATAAATAAGCACCAAAGACACAAAGCTTAAATCTAAAATTAGCAGCCAAACCTTGGCATGTGCACGTCGATTTTGAAACCAAAACTTAACTTGGATGGGTGTGAGGCCCAATTCCATGCTAAGTGATTGTCTCTGATGCTCACTAGGATATTTGCACAAACGAAACAAGCTGTAGATAGCAACACAAATCTTACTTCCATGGGCATTCAAATAATAATGAAATTGAACCAACCAAAGAAGACAAAGTAGCAGTTATCTCACGCTTCCAATTCTTGAATTTGTTTGGCAGTATAACGGATAGGGTGCTTTCCGGCTAGCTGATCTTGCTTCTCCTCATCAGACCTTGTTCTTGCATACCCTATGCCTGAGTGGCTTCCATGTTGGTAGTCCTTGGTATACTCCACACTTTCTACATGGTGATCCTTTTGACAATTTCCAAGCATCATTTTCCTTTAATAAGTTGTTCCTGGAGAGGATATCAGTGGTTGGAGGAGAACAAAGACAGGTTAGAAAGCTAGATTACAGAAGCCTCAAGGCCTTGAAAGCGTCTAACAATTTGTAATGAATATAAACAACAGTCTCAATGACATCCAAAGCCTTCCCAAGCACCACCCACCCTCTTACTTCCTCTCTCTCTCCTCTCTCTCCATGTCATTTTAAGAGTCATTTGTACTACTTAAATATAGCCCAATTGCATGAGCTCGCAAGCCAGATGAGAGTCGTGGTATTCCCAAAGAGACGAGGATAATGCTGTTTTACAGATTATCCAGGTTTCTAGACCACTTGATACTTTTCAGTCCAACATTTTCGGACGAATATCCTTTCTTGATTTCCACGAATCTGTAGAGGTTATCGGTATTAAAAACAACATCATTTCTTTGGGTGTTACTTCTATCTGTATGGGAAGTGTAGCTATGGTTGTCCGGCCAAGGAATATAAAAAAAAAAAAATAATGTTATTTTTTTAATATTATTTTTTATTTTATTTTTCAATAGATTAATTATAGTATTAACAGATTTTGTATCGGTTGTATATATTTTTTTAGGTTTTTATTTTTGAGATGTTTTTCATATTTATAACCTCTGTTGTAGCACTCGCATTCCAGAGGTAAATAGCATGTGTCCTCGTATATTTAACATCGTTAAAAAAAAAATTCTTATTTTTTATTTTTTTATTAAAAATAAAATTTTAAAAATATTATCTTGATGTTATAAGATTTAAATTTTAATTGAACTTCTTTAATTTTATAATAAAATTTATAAGTAATTATATTAATGTTTACTTACTATTATTGTTAAAGATTTTGTTTCATATTACTTTTGTCTCAAATAAATATATATATATATATATATAAAGGGGGCCTAGAAGAATGTTGGATGAACATTGAAAAGAGGAAGAATGTTGGATGAACATTGAAAAGAGTCATATGATCTGATCTATACAATGCTGGTAGAATTTTACAAGTTATTAACTTTATTTTATTTTAAATATAATAATATTTTTAAGTAAATATTTTTTATATAAAAAACATAAAAACACTTTTGTCTCATAAATATATATATATATATAGGGGGCCTAGAAGAATTTTGGATGAACATTGAAAAGAGTCAGATGATCTGATCTATACAATGCTGGTAGAATTTTACAAGTTATTAACTTTATTTTATTTTAAATATAATAATATTTTTAAGTAAATATTATTTATATAAAATCATAAAAACACTTTAAATTTAGATTCTTGTTTTCAATAGAGTATAATATTTCGAATATTTTTTTTTGGTCAGATATGATTTAACCTCAAGTTTATTATTTATGCTTAATCCAAGTTTATTAATTTTATGTGTTTTTATTCTTATATAAATTTTTATATTAAAAACATAAAAACACCTTAAATTTAGATTCTTGTTTTCAATAGAGTGTAATATTTCGAATAATTCTTTTTGGTGAGATATGATTTAACCTGAAGTTTATTATTTATGTTTAATCCAAGTTTATTAATTTTACGTGTTTTCTTTGTTATATAAATTTTAAAATGCATTAACGTATTCCATAACTATGTATATCTATAAGGATACTATATTTAATGTGATATTTTTTTTTACCAATTAAAATTATTTAATTATTAAATTCTATTTAAAATAATAAAAAATTTAATAAAAAATATTTAACAAAACTTTTTCAAATATCTAATTTTTATAGAATATTTTTCTATAAATGTTGGACTCATAATATCATTTATTTAAGAATTAATACTATTAAATAAAATATTTGATCAAAATATCAAATATTTAATGTGAGAATAATATATGGATCCCTTAAGATTATTAGAATAATATGAATTTTTAAACCATACCCATGCTATTAGGTATTGAAACCATACCCATGCTATTAAGTATTGAAATTAATATTTTTTTATAAAAAATGGTATCTTGCGGGAAGGTACAACACACTAATTAGATTTTTGGGCTCCATTTTGTGTATATTAATAAACATGTGATAAAAAATTATAATTGGAATCTATATACTAATAAAACCCATGTACTAATTAAACTTACTATTTGTTGTTCGTGTTTAAAAATAACATAACATGATTAAGTAGGCTTTTTTTTTTTTTTTTGGTAGGTAATAAAATTTATTAATAATGTTGGGTTGAAGTGTTTCAATCCCTATTTACATAAGGCTATTATTTAGCACCGAAAAAACAAAAATACAAAAACCTCCATATACATAGGGAAGAGTTGTGCTAGTTCCATGAGAACACAAAAAAAACAAAACAGAAGATTCCAATAATATTTTTCGACAACAGAAAGAAACCAGGGATATACCTGACAAAACAGGAAAGGTTCAGTAACAAAAATTAGACTCAAAAATCCTACTAACCTAGAACCCAAGACTACTGGGATTTATCACCATCTTCAGTAGCATTATTCTGTTGATGAACAAGAAGAGCGATGAGCGACGTTGAAAGATCCTGCAATTCCTTGAAGTTAAGAGAGAATATGATCCCAAATTTCTTGATCATATTGGTTGCTACCAAGAGTTGGTCAACCGCCCCCGAGACATGGTTGATGATTCTGTAGTGAAAGGCTTCAACAACATAGCTAGTAATATTTTTAGTTGCATCCACAAACTCAATTTGAAGCCCTCTAACATGAACCATTCCATCATTCCATGAATTAACAAACTTGTTAGATGGAGAAGGTTTTGCAAAGAGGTGAAAATAATAGCCTTGTCATGAAAACCACAATTTTGAAAAAGCCCACAATTTGAAAGGAAACATGTGGGAACTTAAAATGGACAAGAAATGGTGTTGACAAAACATCAAAGATAAAAGAAACATGAAACACCTTATAGCATTAAAAAGAACACCTTTGTTGGAATTGACAATAGTGTTGAAAAAATACTTGAAAGGAAAGACATAGATGTTGACAAAACACCTTATGACATTGAAAAAAACACCTTTATTGGCATTTATGTGATTATTAAGAAACTTGCTCATTTTATTTTTGAACAATGCTGATTAAATCCTCCGGAAAGTAGTCTTCCCAAATAATACAATCAGATTGGTTTGCTACCAAATTAGCGAAAGTGTCAACAGCTACATTGGCTTCACGGAAGACATATTGAACTATACTTAAAAGAAGCTATCTGAGAATGGATTGACTTTCCTTAATAACATTTTGAATATTCCAACCTAGTATTAAGTAGGCTTTGATATTAAGTAAGTTCTTACAATATTACATACCAAAAAAATATCTTTTATATATATATATATAGATAAGGGATGACAAAGAACATATTGTGCATATTATTATCTTACAAGAAGAAATATCTTGAGATAATCAATTGGATTGAAGATATTTTGTTACAAAGTATTAATTTTTTTATACCGTTGACCTATAAGTGGAATGTGTAGGTAGAATTTATTAGTGCCAACTAGAGGATGTTATATGATTTATAAAAAACATTATATAATGATTTTTTATAACTATTGGTCAAATATGTATTTTTATTATAAATATCATTAGTCTATTTATATATCTATATGTTTTGTAAATAATTTTATAAGTATTATTAAAATTTAAAAAAATGATTAGATATAGAAAGGGTTTTGAAAGGGTCCCTAAACCTTATTAAAAAGGGAGAATTACTACTATAAAACACAATCGTTGGAAACCCAATGCCAAGCAAACCAACACCACCTTGAAAAAGAGACATAATAGATAAAACAACATAGCTAGGGATCGGCTAAAACACAAATTCTAACACAAGTCGGGAGCACCACTAGATGGGAAAGACAAAAGTTACAACATGTGAACTCACATCCCTACGATCCATTAGGATCCATCATTCCTATCAAAATTTATGCCTTGGTATCGCAGGAGCATAGCTTTTATGTCCTTCACATAAGCAAAAGCAACATTAAGTGTGCCAATGAGAGAAGACTAGTAATCTGCCACCAAGTTCTTCCCACCAAAACAAGAGCCCTGGATTTTAGAAACTCTAGCAACCTATATTAGTATGATCCAAAATAAATATTGAATCTCAAGGTATCAAAATGAACGTCTGCTCGATTCAATATAAAAAAAATCCCACTCAAACTAGAAACTCTATTTTTGAAACCTTTGTGGACTCTGATTGAAATAGAAAACAGACCAAAATACACCAAAGAATCTAGAATGAATGTTCTAGAATATTCTTTTGCTCATTAAAAAAAATTGAGATTGGGTCTCTTTCCCCTAGCAAAGGGCTAGGAAGGTAATTTCCAATATCCATCTTCAACAAATACTGAGAGTCATTGGCGATCTCTACCTCTATCACCTTATTTATCAAATATTTAAATTATGGTCTCCTAACATTACACTCTACCAAAACATCTATAGAAACTTTTTAATACTTCTTAATTTAGAGTGCAAGAATCCCTTCTCCAAGAAGGGTTTTAGGGAACATTTATGACTTCTAAGTTTAGGACCTAGGGACCTTTTTTTCAACTTCACCATCCTCTCCAAAGAAGTGTATGGAGGGATTTACCGACTCTACTAAAAAATCTAGTCCAAGGAGATTGAGGTAACCAAAGGAGTTCTAAAAAATCAATAGGGCCAATGGAGAAGGAGTACTGACCTGCTCAAAGAGTTTCTAAATCTTAAATTCAAAATATTCAACCAAGGAAGGCATCTTACCTTGAATTGGAGGCACATCATGGTATTAAACTAGGGATGGCTTCTCACCCTAAAGAGGAGGGTCTGTAAAAACCTTAGAGCCTAGAATATCAACTACCTCAACTTTTTGGAACTCAATGGGCTCAAAAACTTAGATTTTGGTCATATTTTTTAGGGGCTCCTCTTGAATAGATTTATCCTATGAATCTATATTCTTTGATGGTTTCTCTTGAGCTAATGTAACACTATTTACCTAAATATTTTGAGATCACTAGTCCATTAGGTGGCCAATATTTCCATATCTAGAGTAAATTATCAGTATGTTTTTATATACAATGGGTTAGATCAAATTACCCAAGTATAAGGTAAGCTTAAATGAAGAATGAAGATCCACTTTTAGATTTTCCATAATAGACAACCTTGCAAATAATATTTTAGATTTGGATTTGGTTGTAGAATTAATTTGAATAATGTCTTCCACTGCCTTAGCCACTCCTCTTAGAATATCATCATGCCATAGATAGTGAGGAAGACCAAGGAGATGAATCTAAAGAGGTATTGAATTTACCTTATAAGTATGCATGTTGAATTTAGGCTCTATATTTCAAAGAAACAAGTCCCTTTTACCATAGAAATAGGGGCCACCAACTAGGATGTGCTTTGAATCTTCCACACAATTCAATTTTATAAAAAATAAGGCTTTATGAGCCACAATAATTTCCATTGCACCCAATGGTTTATATTTTGCTAGGTCTCATCTTCTAATTGAATCTAGGTCTGGCTTCACCCCCTAAAATTTACCCACCAGACTATATTTCCCTTTCCCCATGGTGATTTGAATTAGATATCTTGAAATTCAAATTTCATTACAAACAAGGGAGAGGTTACAAATAACATTAGGGCTACCGGTAGCAAAACCTTTAGACATCACAACAACATTAGAGTTATTGGGGTTAATATATTTGAGATTAATTTGGGGACTTTGGAAACTAGCCCAACTTTTAAAATTACCTTTAGATGACCTAAGACCTCCCAAAATACCTGGGTGACCAACCCTAGCTCCAACACCAAGATTGAAGGGCTTTTAGAGTGAAGCCCCTAGAGGGACCCTACTCTCATCACCTCCTGGTAGGGAACCCACACCTACCAAATGGTATTCCTATCCATCTAGAAAAAATATGTGATCCGCCATAGGGCCACCATCAAACCCACAACCTTGAACTGCATCCTTTCTACTTTGCACACCATTCTCGCTCAAAGACAAGTTTTAAAATCCTTGATTCTATCAATATATACAAGTATTGATTTCTATTATTGAGCAGATTTGGAAGTCATGGGATGCAGTGGGAGACAAGGATACATTATAAATTATAGTATTTAATAGTTGCCCCATTGTAGCAAACCCTATATTTAGGACAAATCATCATCACAATCCCTTATTTGACATTGCAACAAAACCTAACCCCTAGATTCAAAAGAGGAATCATTATGATAGTCATTACAACCCCTAGATTCTATAAAAAAATAATCACTCCCACTGCAAAAAACCCTACTTTTAGGGTGAATCGTCACTGCGACCCTAGATTCAACCTCGTGACAACATTTGGCCCTTAGATTCATAAGAGGAATCATTGTGATAGCCATCATAGCTCTTATATTCTATCAAAATATAGTCACTCCTACTACAACAAACCTTGACTATAATTGTAAATTTTATTGTAAGTATTATTAGTTATTATCTAATTTTATTATATATTCTTTTTTTAAGTAGGGTTTTGAAATATTTATCACTTCCCTTTTAAATTGACATAGTCACATTGAGCTATTTGATGTCATCGATATTTGAATCTTGATGTGGGTTACATCAACTATTTTTTGAGTTAAAAATGTAAGTTTTTATTAGGGATCCAAGTCCTCTCATACCAGGGGTTGAGCTTGAATTTCTTGAATTAAAAACTAAAGATATAGCACTATGGAATATCTCATGGGAAAAATAATTTAAATGTTAGATGATTGTTCATTGTACTTAATGGTAAGGTTAGATATATCATATATCAATTCAATAAATTATATTATTAAAGGCATTGGGATTTACTAGTGGAGACCCAAATTTGATTCATAGGGAGGGTGGCTCCCAATGTGTTCCTAAGTGTATGCTTCTATTGTATGTTTCCAATACCTATTAGAGAGATAGATAGATAGATAGATGGCAAAAAAAATCAATAAATATCTTATATATAATGTTCAAATTTTAAAAACTATTATAATATTAAATATATACTATTTATTTATAAGAGAATAAAATTACATATATAATTTTCTATGTGGTTTAAAGAATGAAAGTTAAATTTTAAGGTTTTAATTTTAATAATTTATTAAATATTGTTATTTGATCATGATTATGTGTGTTTATGCAAGTGTGCTTTTTAATTTTTAAAAGATAGATAAAGAATAAAATAATTCAAACTTTGATATTATTATTTTGAGTATGCAAGATTTCATAACAAGTACAACTCAGATTCCATAAATTTATCAATGTATTTTATTTATAATTGAAATTAGCTAACAATAATGATATTTAATAAGTGGCTAAAAAATGGGGATAGGAACACAAAATATTTTCATATGACAAATTTGAAGCATAGAAGCCATAACAAAGTTAAAGAGATTGTCAAAGATGATGGATCTAGGCTGGTTGACCCAAAGGATATCATAGATGAAGTTGTTAACTTCTTTCAATCCCTGATTAACTCCTCTGGACTGGGTGATATCAATGTTGAAAGAAGACTCATAAACAACATTATTTCTCTCATCTCTCAGGAACAAAATTCTAGGCTAACCTCACCCTTCACTCCTAATGAAATTGAATATGTAGTATTCTCTATGGTAGGTCAGAAAACCCCTAGCTCTAATGGATTTACTGCACTATTTTCCCAAAGGTTTTGGCATATCATTGGTTCTAATGTTATTGTTGCTATCTCTGATGTTCAAAGAGTTGGTTTTATCTCTAATGATGTGAATTCCACTTTTCTCATGCTCATTTCCAAAAGTGTTGCCACTAAATTTATTAAAAATTTTAGACCCATTAGCCTCTGTAATACCAATAGTTTGAAAACCATCCTTCCTACAATAATTGACCCCAATCAAGAACATTTTGTACCGAGTAGACAAATTTTGAATGGTATCATTAAGGTCCATGAAATAATCCATTATGTTAGTAAGAGTGGTAAAATGGGTATGTTTCTCAAGTTGGACATAAGTAAAGCTTATAACAGGGTCTCATGGAACTCCTTGGAAAATATGTGTAATTTTTATTTTCATATTGGATGGAAATCCCTTATTAAATAGTGCTTCTCTACCGCTTGATTCTCAGTTATTGTGAATCAGAATGTCTCTAGACATTTTATTAATAGTATAGGCCTTCAAAAGGGATATCCCATATCCCTATGTCTCTTCATCATTCTTGTTGAAGCCTTGAGTAGATACCTGAAGGCAACTACTTCAACTAATAGCATTGAAGGAATAAAATCTACTTCTCCCATTGATCCTATGACACACCATCAATTTATAGATGATTCTTTGATCTCCACTAGTTCCTCTATACCCTAGGCAAAATAAGTTTAAAAAATATTGAAGGACTTTGAATTAGCTAGTAGGAAATACATCAATTTTTGAAAAGTAAACTTTTTTATTTAACACCCCTCTTAGTAGGCAGAGAGCTATTGCCCAAATTCTTGGTTGTTCCATTGTTGTTCTTCCTTCTACCTACCTTGGCCTACCTCTGTTCTTTGGAAGATGCAAGGAATATCTATGGAATTCGCTTCTTGAGAGAGTTCAAAAAAAGCTAGCAAGCTGGAAGAGAGCTTTCTTCATCTAGATAGGTAAGGCTTATTCGGTCAAGTCCACCCTAAAAAGTCTCCCAATTTATTGTCAATCTCAATTCCAAATTCATGTTATAATTACTAAAATATTGGAACAGTTCCAAAGATATTTTTTATGGGGAGGGATTGAAGTCAAAAAATAATTTCACCTCATCTCTTAGGACCAAGTGTGCTAAAAAAAAGAGTTCAGGGGTCTTGGATTAACGAAAATCAAAATAATGAATAACGTCTTGCTAGCCAAGAAATATTAGAGGTTTATCACTCAAGATAGTATTGATTGGACCCACATTATAAATAAAAAAACATTATTAAAGGTTAAAATTTTAATAATGTTTTTTTATTATGGTTATTATGGTTGGTTTTCTGGTATTTATAGCTTGTATGGGAGTGTTCTCTTGTTGGTTTCTTTTTGGACTTGGTTCATGTTCACTTGGTGTTGTGCTCTATCCTCTCTATTTTATATAGACAATGATGTAATTATGTAAAAGGTTCGAGGACCCTTTCAAAACCCCTTATTTCCATATTATAAAAAAAATTAATGCTATTTATAAATGTTTAATATGTTTCTTTATTGTGAATGGAATCATAGCATATGTGTTTTTATTTTAAATCTAATATTATTAGAAAAATATTTTTACAAATATTTAATGTTATTTCCTTTTTAATGGAAAACGTATATTTTTTACCATAAAAATATAAATCATAAAATATATTTTCTTTTTTCCTATGAACTTATAACATTATTAATCTATATTAAAAATTAGAACCAGGTCAAATTTTAAAATTTTGAATTGTTCCATGGCAATAATCATCCAAATAAAGTAGGAATTGGAAACCAACAATTTCTTCTAAAAGATAATCTTGCATAGCAATAATAATACAAATAAAGTAGGAATTGAAACCAACATTTCTTCTAAAATATAACCTTGATAAATTAATATAAAAATATATTAAATACTTTGAAAACATCACAAAAATTATATCATAAGTAAATGCAAAAACCATGATATTTTATTTAACAATAAGGAGACAAACAACTTTGCTTTTTTCAACTAAAACTAATTTTAAATAAATAAACCTCTTTCTTATTTCTAAAATTTATCATCATGTAAGTTTGAAAGACCCCTATCCTATAATGTAGGATTGAGTTTTGGTAATTTTGTTACAAGATTTTATTATTGAGTATATTTGGAATTCTTTTCCAAGTTTAGTTTTGAATATTCTTCTTCATTTCAATTTGAAGTTTAGCTTATTCCTAGTTATATGTCGTGATGAAATCAACTATCTTATATTCTTTCCTACTTATATTATTTCATTACATTATCTTAAAAAAAAATAAACCTTGGTATTTTACATCTTTTAAACATTGTATCAACTCTCAATGTTTAGAATTAGATCGTAATTTTATTTTAAAATGGTAGAACTAAAATATTAATCAAATTCCACTTAAATATTGGTTACTTGTACTCATTAGCCTTCACAATTACTTGGTGAATTGTTATTGTATATGCTAAATCAATGGTTTATCTTCCTAAAAATGTTTGTAAGCAAAATATAACTTGGCTATCTTGGTCCTAATAAATATGTTATATACTACCTAGATTTTCCAAAAGCACCATCTACATTTATTTTAATATTATCTACAAGAGACATCTTTCATCAAGTTGCATTACTTCCCTAAATTTGAAACTTGATATTGGAAGGTTTAGCTTCATTTTCATGTACGTAATAGGGTGTATCAATAGATATTTTAAGTTAATGATGGCTTTGAATTCCCTTCAAGAAAAAACATGTTTATTTGTATTTATACCTAATAGGTTTCCATTAGGATTACTGTTATTCTAACCAACTATAACTTATCAGCCTTCTTTATAATTCAATTGTCATGGTAACTTTTATTATTAAATTTTTTAGCACTTTGTTATAGCATCCAAATGGATCTCATTATGTGCTACCATAATTTTAAAAGGAACTTATTATACAACAAACCATAAGAAGTAATTTTACATCATCATACTTTGTTAGGCATAATATATATATATATATATATTATGTCTTTCAAGTCCATGTTTTCTAAGGTTCACCTTAGTAAGAATAATGTTAAGAGTAGTCACTTTGATTTTATTCTATGTTACTCCAAAAACCTAGTTTATTCCAAATGGTTATATTATGGTAGGATGAAGCAAGGCATAAATAATCATGTATGGGTTTTTTTAAAAGATTAAATATTTAATGGGACCTATAAATATTTTAAATCTTAGTTATTTTGGTAATATGTTTAAAATAAAATATGAGATTCAATTAAATCTTAACAATTTACAAGAGAGGGAAAAATTGAATCAACCTAGGGTTTTGGAGGCTAAGGCAAGGCCTAGAGGATTTTTCTTATAAAAACACCATCAGAGAGGATCAATATTGGTGGAGGGTCTTTCATAAGTAAGGATCATGGCCAAGAATCGGGTTCATAGGTACTTCGATGCCAAATCCTCCAAAACAAGGAGTCTCACACTAGGATAAGCTATGTTGAACCCAAGATAGCTTCAATGACTATCAAACATAGGCAAGGATAATCATAAATACCATGAGGAAAAACATAGAGGATTATTTGCTTGGAAGGATGAATGGATGTTTATCACAGGCAAAAGAAATACTAGTATTAGAAATAGCAAAGGACTGGATAGCTAAGAACATAGTTTATAAGATGAAATACAATATAATAGGTAAATTCATGGGTTTCAAATCATATTTTCACTTCTTGCACACATAGATAAGTAAATAATGGCATATAGAAGGAGAATACAAGATTATAACTCTACAAAATGAGTATTTTTCTATAAATTTCATATCAATGGAAAATTGATAAAAAGTATTTAAGGGAGGGTCATATGATCATGGGCAAATAGGACTATTTATGAAACCATGGAAGATGGGATTTGACCCGAGGGTGGAACTCACTATAGTACCAATATGGATAATATTATTTTCACTTCCCTTTGAATGTTGGAAAGAGGAGGTACTCAAGACAATAGGCAACTTACTAGATCATTTTCAGGGTAAATCAAGAGAAATAGTTTTAGGACGA
Source organism: Wollemia nobilis (assembly GCA_028583015.1). Lineage (NCBI taxonomy): Eukaryota > Viridiplantae > Streptophyta > Pinopsida > Araucariales > Araucariaceae > Wollemia > Wollemia nobilis. The sequence continues at coordinate 399,854 of JAQPPZ010016930.1, forward strand.
TCGACAACTTTTTCTAGGATTTGTGTAGAAATGGATCTTTGTAAACCTCTTCCAATGGATATATACCTAAAAATAGGGGATTTTATATGGTGCTAAAAATTATATTATGAGGTTATTCTATTTATATGTTGGGTGTGTCACCCTTGTGGACATCTATCTAGAATGTGACCAATAGTTACAAGAGGAGATAAAAGCATATATTAATATGGCAAGCCAATTTCTTCAACAAAAGGTAAATAAAAATGAAGTAAAAGGCCCAATAAACTTTGAAGGCTTCCAAAAAGTAATCAGAATGCCAAATAGAAGAAATAAACAAAGTAAATAGAAACAAGGAGAAAAATTAGGAAGAACAAACAATAGATATGAGATATTCAAACAACTTGGAAGCTTAGGAATAGAAGGGAATTTTCAAATGGAAGGATTAGAGGAGGATACTCACTAGGTTACAATGAATGGTCAATAACAATACTCCAATGTAGTATCAATGAATAAGAAATAAGCATCACCAAAGACAAACTCTATCATGGAAGAGGAGATTCAATCCACAAGGGAAACCATAGGAGGGGAAATATAGTAGGGGATAATATTAACTTAGGAAATAGAGATGAAAGAAGGAAATGAGAACAAAGATGATCGTAATTTAGTGATTCATCAAATGGAGAACAAATAAAAACTAAACCAATCTACAAGGAGAAAGTCAGACAAGGGAAATATGGAGGAACAAGGAAAAAATTTGAGCCAAAATGAAAAGGTAAAATTCATGGTTGATTTCTTCTCTCCCAATTCTCAATGATATTAAATTCTTGGAATGTGAGGGGTTCAAGCAGTTACCCTAGACAAAAGGCAATCAAAAATATTATCATAGATATGATTCGAGATATAATTTTGTTAAAGAAAACCAAAATGCAAGGAGAAGACTTCCAAAAAATAAACAAGAGGATATGGAAAAAAGGACATATCCTTACTCAATCGACACAGGGAAAATTAGGGGGATTGACAACTATGTGGAATCACCAATTATTCCTAGTGATGGGGGGCTCCATGAGAGGTATGTTGATGGTTTTGTTATAAAATAGGAAATACGAATAAAAATTATACTATAGTTAATTTATATGGATCATAGAAAATTAGATTATAAAGGGATCAATGGGAAGCTATCTAGAATTTTAGAGATAACTACCTAGAGGACCAATGGATTATGGTGGGATATTTCAATTCAAAGCATATAATAGAGGAACAACAAGGAGGTAGAGCCATATTGGAGCAAAAGGATAAGTTCTTCTCAGTAATAACATGTCAAATTAATCTAATATATATCCCAACTACGGATAGCTCCATAACCTAGATAAATAGAAGAAAGGAAGAGGAGACAATAAAATATTTGCTTGGATTATTTCTTCATGTGGGAGGAATTATACCTACATACCAAGCATCAACTGAAGGTCATGGATAGGCTTTCTTCACACCATTTTTAGTAAGCCTTACCATAAAATAAGATAATCATAAAGTTATATGAACATTTAAATTTGAGCTATGGTGGTTGAAATATGAGGAGTTAGAGGATGACTTAAAGGAAAGGTGGGAAGTAGAGAAATAAATATTTCAATAGCCCAATTCAAACTCCAAAAACAACTAAAATATATGAGTACCCAAAAAAAGGAATGGAGTAAACATAAGAAGGAACTCACTAGAATCCAAAAGAACAAAATCAAGAATCATAAGGAGAATATTGCCCAAGAGATAAGAAAACGAACTATTTTGAAATATCTATTACAATATGAGGCAAAAATTGTTAGGAGAGAGGAAGCTTTAGAGGAACAAGAAGATATATATTGGATGCAAAGAGCCAAAGTTACATGGTTAAAGGAGGGAGATCAAAACACAACTTTCTTCCATAAGATAGAAATAACTAGAAGACAATATAATACATTTACAGGTCTTACAAATATGAAGGGTAAGGTAAAAACTAATGGAAGCAAAATGAAAACTATAGCAAATCAGTACTTCCATACCATATTCAATACCAATATAAATTTGAATGCAGCATGGTAGGAGAAGATACTAGAGGTAATTCTACAATTAGTCAAACCTAAGCACAATAAATTATTAATGAAGGAAATTTCTTTAGAAGAAACATCACAGATCATACAAAAAATAAAAATAGGAAAGACCCTAGGACCAAATGGGTTCTCCCTTTAATTTTATCAAAAAAATTGGGAAATAATGGGCCAAGTAGTGGTGGAGGCACTAGAGGAAATTAGACAAGGTAAGCAAATGTTAAAAGCCTTGAATGATACTGTTATTACTTTAATTATTAAGGGACCACCTAGTGATATAATTAATAATTATAAGACTATTTCACTATGTAATGTAGTATACAAGATATTAACAAATCTTATGGTGGAGAGGTTTAAACCTTTTTTACCAAATTTGATTTCAAGTGAGCAAGGTGGTTTTATTAAAGGTAGACAAATTCTAGATACAATAGTAGTGGCCCAAGAAGTGATACACACAATGTCCAAGAAAAAGGACCAATATATATTTATTAAATTAGATATTTCTAAAGCCTATGATAGAGTAGACTAGACCTTTATACAAAGTATTTTAGAAAATATGATATTTGCAAAGGGGTGGAGATACTATGTAAAAGCATATACACAAACCACATCATTCTTAGTTCTAGTAAATGGTAGTTTCTCTCCCATGTTCATAGTAGGATGGGTACTGATGCAAGGGGACACTCTTTCCCCTTTACTTTTTATCCTTTATGTAAAAGTTCTAGGGAGATCATTAAAAAAGGAAGAGAAGATAGGAGGTTGAGGAGTCTAAAAATAAGCTCTCAAATTGAGGTAAATCATCTCTAGTTTTTGGATGATACTACTTATTAGTCAATCCAATATCCTAGTAGCAAGAAACATAAAAGAAATTTTATATGGGTATACTTAAACTATTGGGAAAACTTTTAATAAAAAAGTCTCAAATAATTTGTTTTAATACAACAAAAAGGGTGAGAGATAAAATTATATAATTTTTAAAATTCATGGAAACTCCTTTACCCATACAGTATCTAGGAGTACCTTTACCTACAAAGAAAATAAAAATCAAGGAGTGGAAAGAGTTGATTGATAGAATACAAGCTAAGTTGAGAAACTAGACACACAAATGACTAATCTTTGGAGGAAGGCTTACAATGATTAAATTTGTGCGACAATCCCTCCTAGTTTATAAATTTTCCATACTTCATTCTCCAAAGGGAATTCTAAAATATATTGACAAACACACAAGAAATTTTTTGTGGTCAAGTGTAATGGGAGAACAAAAATTAGTACTAGTTAGGTGGGAGAAGATATGCCAACAAAAAAATTAGTATTGGGGATAAGGTTAGCACTCCAAAATAATAAATCATTAGCAAGAAATCTATACTGGATATGAACTACAACTACTAGGGCTTATGGAGCAGACTATTACAAGCCAAATATTGCCTAGGAGTGGTTGATAAAAACATCTCAAGACTCAGAGTGGAAGGAGAGGGATCTATAGTATGGAGAAAAATGGAAGTAGGTGAAGATTTAATAAATCCATACCTATATTGGTAGTTAGGGGATGGAAAGGATGCTCTATTTTGGGAGGATTCATGGAAAAAATCCCAACCAATTATTAAAACATTCTTAGAGATAAAGATTTGGAAAACAAATCTCCATAAGGCAAGGTGTGGAAACCATCTTACTATGTGAAATCATGAAATCAATATGTGTCCAACTTTCTAAAATGGAAATATCCTCAAGAATGGCTAGTGATGGGGACAATGGAACTAACCAACAAACTATGGAGATATCTCCAAAGACACCCAATTTAGGATGGTTCTAAGAGGGATATACTTGGTTGAGGGGGAATCAAGTTGGGAATCTATAGGACAAATGAGGGATACAAGGTAGCCTATGGATATGAGATTACCCCAACACCACTTCCATGGATATTTGTTTGGCAAAAGGAAGGATGACCAAAAATTAATATTTTCTCATGGCTAATTAACCATGGAAAGTGCTTGACATTTGATAATTTGAGAAAAAAAGGCTTCTATGGGATTTCCAAATGTGTTATATGTGGGAAGGCAAAGGAGACCTTGAATCACCTCTTTTTGGGTGTTCTTTTACCAAAGACATATGGATTAGTTTGTGGGGGTAGATGAGACAACTTTAGGAAATCTTTGGGAGCTAAGAAAGCTTTTATAAGAAATGAAAACAATGTAGTTTTAAGACTAAAATAATTAAAATGAAATTGAAGTTGGGACCTGGCTTCATATGGTGGTAGTTGTGGCTAGAAAAATATGCATGCATATTTATATTATAGCACAAAACAAGGGAGAAAGTATGGGAGAGGATTATTAGTAAGGTAATGGAAACACTATCTATTATATTACAAGAGAAAACAAACATAAAAATGGAGGAAGTGACTATCCTAAGGAATTTTAGAATAATTTTAAAAGAAAAAAAACTAAGGGTTGGATGCGCAGGTGAGATATCCTCAAATAACATAGAGTGGAGACTACCTCTCAGAGAGTGGGTGAAGGCTAACACAAATGGGAACTGTACTAAAAACCCTAGAAAATATGGTTTTACCATTATTATAAGGAATTGGAAAGGAGAATAGTTGTACTAGAGAGCAGAAGGTATGGGAGAGACAACAAATAATGAAGTAGAAGGATAGACAATCTTGTTAGCATCAATGATAGCTATAAATCTAAATTTACATAAGCTATAGATAGAGACAAAATCTCAGGTATGGGCTAGAATATTGGATCTAATAAGACCCTTCCAAGTGCTATCAATTACGGAGATAAGGAAGGGAGAATTAGTTCAAAATATTTAGAAGGTTTTTCAAGATGCTTTTATTACACATGTCACACAAGAGGGAAATAGGGTGGAGGATTTTTTAGCAAAATGGGAAAAATTCTTAGAGGAAGGGCAATATGTTGACTCTCAAATGGAAAATTAGATTATCTAGTGTAAAAGAATCCAAGGGATGTCATAAGTGGTACAGGTATATAATAGAATAGGAAGAGTAGATAATGATTCTAATACATCTATCATAGTTAGGCTAGGTAGCAATGACCTCGAGGAAAATAAACAAGTTATCCTAGTGTCAAGCTAAGTAAGCAAGTTTCTTGGTTGATTGCCATAAGGTCTTGTGTCTTCATACTTTGGCTATTGTTGTTCTACTATATGATGTTACTACCAGTAGACTCAGAGTGTCCAAGGTGGATTGTTTTTAAAAATAAAATACACAACCATAGTCATTCTATTGAGTATGTCTATATTAAAATAAAATAAGCCTCCATACCGTAGGACAATGGGTATGTCAAACATGTTCAAGATGCCAATAATGACTTCAAAATAGTATAAATATAGATGGATGGTCTATGGAATTCAAATGAATGTGTAAAATTAGAATTCAACTTAAGTAATGTTGATGTGTATGGATAACTACATTATGTTGACCTCAAACACAACTATATAAGGTTTTTGTGGGTAATTTTTTATCCAGGAAGGATTGGAGGAGGCTTTTATTTCTCCCTTGTTTCTTGTCCAGCTCATTATACTTTGTAAGATTGCTTCTATTAATATAATCTATTTTTCAATTTATAAAAAAAAATATTTTATAATAGAGCAGAAATTAATATAATATAGCATGATACTTATGTGTAGGTAAAATCAATGACATTCTAACTATCATAATGGATTGCAAAACAATGGTCATATTGCATCCAAAAAATTAGGGAGATATGGCTTTAAGAAGGGGATAGAAATTCTAGTTTCTTAATTATATAATAAAAATAGATGACCTCTTATTCAATTAAAAAAATTAACTCCATATTATATAAGTATAGAGAAAGAAAAAGGTATTATAAAAAAATGAAATAAATAATTTTGAAAATATCATGTTAGAACTTGGCCAAGATAAGGAAGCTTAGGGTAAACTCTTGCAAAATATTACATCAATTATCACACAATGCTAGAAATAAAATATTCATGAGTAAGAAAGCTATGGAAGTGTTACAGGAGGTATTTCCACCCTAATAAGCACATGACCTTGATGAATTTCCTATAATTTTATTTCACAAATATTAAAATTTAAATAAAAATATATAGGTTACTTTAAAAGAGGCTAGGAAAAATAAGGCTACAATATGTGAGATAAATTTCATGTTTTTATTTTCTTTCTAAAAAAGGAAAGATAAAATATTTCAGTAATCATAGTGCAATAAACCTTTGTAAGATGAATTTTACAATATTTCTTGAAACTATAAAAAATAGATAGAAAAGCATTTTATATTGTGTTATGTCAAACAAAATAGGTTATGATGTTCATGGTAAATATATTATTAATGGTATAAAAATTTCATAGGAAGCTATATATTTTATTCATTCATAACAAAAATATATATGTTTATAAAATCTAAATAGGAAAAAAGCATATGTTTGGTTTTTGTGGAGTCTTCTACATTATATTCTTTAAAAATTAGTTTCCAATCAATGTTGGAGTGAAGGGATTAAATGTTGATATATCACTCTAAATTATTCTATTATGGTCATTAGATCCCTTGGTAGATAATTTAAATCATATTATAGTCATTTATATGGTTATCAAATATCTTATTATCATAGCAGGTATGAAATTGCCTCACTTGGCTATGTAGAGCACTATTTAGAGTCTTTGATTCTTTTTTTAAATCCTAGGATGACTTTATCCAAGTCTCTTCATTGATCTTCTATCTTTACATTCTTCTACTCAAGATAATTTATAAAAATACCATATTTTTCTTCCAAATAATCCCTTCAAAGTATTGATCTAAGTGTTTCCATATCTAGAAATTTCTTGCCAAAATTTGAATCTTAAAAAAGTGTTTTCTACCTTTGCACTTTGTCTTAGCACTTGAGCGATTTGGAGTGCATAGCATCCTTCTTCATAGAAAATGGATATTACCCTATGTATCCATATCATTTGTAGACACCAAATTTTATATTCTAATGCGCTATTAAAAGAGGTATTCCCCTTGCTAACCAATTTCACAAAAAATAAATTCAATTCAACTCTATCATACCCAAATATAGGGTAAAAAGTAGCATCATTTGTGAGGTTTAGAAAAATAATTAAAATCCTCATAAAATTAGTACTTATGAAATGGTATTAAAAATATCTTTCCAACAAGCATAAACATACTTATACTTGGACTATAATTGATAACTCAAAATCTCTTCAAAGTAGAAGTATCATAACCCTGTGAAAGCATCATGATACCAATGTTGTCTTATAGCATATTTTCCACTCAAACCAATTTTCCTACCCTCTAATGACTATCAAGATGTAGCAACACCATAAGCAAATGTACTATAGTAGTTTTGTGCCTCTATGGTACTTCTGCTTTGCTATTGGCAAAGCTATATTTTTGGTAGTTTAGCTACCTATCACTATCTATTCTACCATGGATCTCATATCACTATCTAATTTCATGTATATAAATATGATAAATTGTCCATAGAATTTTCTTGATTAGAAATTGCATGAAACTTCACTACTTGTAACTCTGAATCAAGCTTCAATCACCTCTATGTAACTACCTTCAACTCTCAATCAACTTCGTGTAACTCCAAATCCACCTACCTTGCTCTCTCTACCAAGAAAATTTCAATATCTCTCCAAAACATTCTTGGTTTGTGTATAAAAACTCCATTGAAAAGGCTTTTAGGGATAATCAATCTTCTTCCTACCATCTTGCTATCAAATCTCCCTGGCATACACTATTTTGAGATGTTGCTAGAGTAAATTTGGGATTGAAGGTATTCATGGCCTTGTTACTTTTGTAGGTGGTACATCTAGCAAATAAATTACCTTGGTAAGCACCTATCAAGCATCCACTAGCCTCTAAGTAGATCAACCAACATTCCTTAGCTATCTTCATCAATGAAGATGTAAATCCATAGTTGGGTTGTAGCCTCCTTTCTTTGCATAGATTTGCTTAATATATTATCTTTATATTAATGCATCTTCCTTCTAGAATTTAGTATACATTGTTTATATTCTTATTCTATTTCACACTTATGAGACCTGTGCACTCTTTGATTTAAGCATTGATCCTTTTTTTTTATGATTTATAATATTTTATCTCATGTAAAGGAAAACATAGATCTGATCATGTTAAGGAAGGAATGTCATTGATCCTCATTGAAATTATATAGACCCCCTCATACTAATCACTTATTCTTCTCTATTTCTATCTATATTTTATTTTTTGTAGGCATAGTCAAAAGCACTACTCAAGAGTAAAATTATCATACAAATTTACATATAGTGCTTTTGTCTTGTGGATTTTCCTAATAATTCTATTTAGCACTTTTGAATGGTTCTTATATCTAGCACTTCTACTCCAATCCATAATTAGGCACTAAATATCAGTAAACTATCTATGTAAGTTTCAAAAAATTGAAATTCATGATGTTCTAACTATTTTTTGAATTTTAATTTAACTTTGTTACTGTATGTTACGAAATAATTAGAAAATAATTTTTGTATTCTAGCATCTTAAGTGGAACAAAATTTAAGTTGTTATCTCTATGTTAGACATGAAATAAAAATCCCATATAGTTGCATCATAGGATATAATTACTTGCATTGAAACTTTGCATTGTGATTTATCTTTTTTTAAAATCACTCAAACCAAAAGAGAACCATATAGACTTAGGTGTTTGAGAATTTTATATCTTTTTGGTATTCAAAAGCAAAATAAAAATTAATTTATTTACTTTTTGTCATCATTTAAATTGAATAATTATATATATTAGATACTTGTATGCTTGTATATTTTCTTGCATAATTTAACCATAAAATTAGGTTTTGGGAAACATGATAGGATAAGATCTTAGATGGAATTCATTGCTTCCCCCAAGTCCATTAGATGATTATGAATCAACCTCATGAAACTAGATTCCTAGGCCTCATAAAATGTCTTCTAATCATGAGTGTAATCTCATGCAAAAAAGAGGTACACATTTGCAATTGTCCTTATTTACATGATCACATCTTTGGTGAACTTAACATGAACACCACAAAGTTCTACAAGGTATTTTATATACAACCTAATTTCAATTTTTTTAGAACATCATAGATATATTTCTTAGATTTAAAATAGATAGAACATCATATATAGATAGGTGGTCTCAGTAAATGAAGACCTTTGATCAAGATAAAAACTGGTAAACATTTAAATTAGACCACCTAATTTGTTTCCTTAGTGAAATCACATTACTAAATATTAATAAGAATATAACAAAAATGCCAGTACTAGTAGGGATTGTATATGGTCCCCTGATTCACCATAGTATGAACCTATAGGCTAAATGGATATATTGCGAGCTCAAGTCACCAAGTTCCCATATTGTGCCTCACATGCACTTTAAGCCTATAAGGGAGTATAATGTAGTGACATAGTGGGATTCACAAGGAGGACTTTGATTACCCCTCATGTACCATATTGTCTTATGTACCTAGTGGTCAATCCCACTTAGCATTATTATCCTATGTACCCACAATCTGACATGTATTTATATGTATAAAGAGAGGAGTTAGATATATATCAACCTTTAGGTACATAGGGAGGCCATGAAGTATATAAGCTAGATAGGCATATAGATAGAAGGTAATATAAGGGCACAAAAACATATTCTCTTGATTATTTTAAGCAACTCTAAAAAATATATTAAAACTTAACTCTCATTCCTTCCTAGACTATGGTTTAGTGGCACTATGTGACTCAAAGTTTTTCTTGTCAACTAGCCCTTAACAAAGAGCCTTTGGTTGACATCTAAGAGGACTATACAATTTTTTAAAATCTTATTTATGAAAACAAGGATGATGTATATCCCCCCTTGGGCACTATATACCCTATTCATGATAAATAAAGGAGGGTAATTTTCAAATATCTTGATCACCTAGACTCTTTCTTACATAGAAATAAAGAGGCCATAAAAACCATATTGAAAGAAGATGGATTATACCTAGATGCCTCTACTAAGGATGGGTATATTTTTGATCACTCTTAGCAACCTAAGTCTAATACTATGACATTTAATCAAGTAGATATATTACATGGATCTCTATATATAGATAAAATACATCAATCCCAAATTGCATAGATTCAAATCCATAAATTATCATGATTTCTATAGATGGTGTAGTATGAAACCCTTTATTTTCCTTAGTATATCAACCATATTAACATTACCTTGAGGATTTTCTATGATTAAATGTAAGTTACCCCAAACTAAATAATTGAGCATAAGATATGGGCCTCTTAGTACTCCAATCTTGTAATTTTGTCTTAACAACCTTACACCAATACCAAGTATGATTATGGTATTTTCCTAGACCTTAAATCCCATAATATCTAATCTCCTTAAATACTTTTATCTTGAATGGCTTGTATGATATCCATGTCAACATCATACACCTTAATGCCCTAGTAAAAAAATCCTTAAATCCTTAAACTCCATAGCACATATCGCATTTGTCATTCACCCCTCTCTCTTCCAAACTTCAAGCTCTAACATCCCAAATGGAATAATTAAAATATAAAATGGACTAAATCTAGGGATCCTCCCTCATATATTCATTGATACTCCTACGAGGATGTATGCAATGAACCTTTAGACCCAATCATAGCTAGTCACTCTTTTCCTCCAAACATAAAACACCAAAATTCTAGATGTATAAGAGGAAAGAAGACCCTATCAATCATTATAGATGATTCCATATGACATGTAGCGACATTGCATACAATGAGATGTTGCTTTTAAAAATAAATCCTAAAATCCTTAGTGTTCCTTCCCTAGAATGGTATTATCAAATACTATGATATACCCTCAAAATGTTTAATGACCAGAATGTTTATCCAAGATTTTTTAGTCTATGTTGAAGAGAAAGTCATGATTAGTGACATTTTTAAATTGAAACAATCCAAGGATGAAATTTTCACTAACGTCTTTTCTAGGAGGTGATCTTTAGTGGGGAGACTTTTGTATGATCCCCCACAAACAGACCTTTTGGAAACTTTTATAGGAATCCTTCAAGACCAATTGACCTTCTACCTTGAGATGCCCAATGTACATACCTTTGAGAATGTTGTAGATTTTACAAAATTATAAATTGTCCTCCCTAAAAATTGGCACTTGAAAACCAAGAAATAGGAATACAAGGCTCCCTCTAGCTCTCACCAAAAATGGAAATATAAGAAAAAACATGTTATCGACAATGGTTTCACTAACTCACACTAAACCAATAACATGGAAATTGCTACAACCCTTTATAAACTTGTTATAGAAACTTTTAAACAATAGAATCCCAAGAGAAAATTTACTAGGCTTTACCAAACTCTTATAGTTATCCTTGATTAACTTCTAAAGGTTAAAATGATGGAGCTTTTGCCCGTAAAGTTTGTAGATCCAAAGAGAGAAAATGCTCCTTGGTACCTGTGAGTGGTTTTTGTGTTCCCCCCATCCACCTAGTTTCCCATGTAAACTATAACCAAAAAATAAAGGCAAAGGATACCAAGCACAAGAAAGTGTAGTAAAATCATAACATGATAAGAATTTGCCAGTACACGAAGGCAAAGGAGACCAAGCACAAGAAAGTGTCACAAAATTGTGACATGGCAAGAACCCACCAGTTAATGAAGGCAAAGAAGACCAAGCATAATAAAGAATCACATAATCGTGATATGACAAGAACTTACTAGTAAAATAAGGCAAAGGAGACCAAGTGCAAGAAAGTGTCACGAAATCGTGACTTGACAAGAACCCACCAACAGACAAAGTCAAAGGAGACCAATCACAAGAAAATGTCATAGAATCGTGACATGATAAGAATATACCAATAGACGAAGGCAAAGGAGACCTAGCACAAGAAAGTGTCATAGAATAATGACATGATAAAAATTAGTGACCATCATGCTCTGAAGTAAATAAAATATTTGACTTTTATACCACCTACTATAGTTGTTGCAGATCAAGGGTTACCAAGCAAGTTCAAGAATGAGCAACAGTTACAATTTTAATATTTTCCCATCACTTTGTGGCATGCATGAATCGCTCGAATAAGAGGCTCAATGTCTAAACACACATATTATTTTGTTTAAGATAAACATTGTTGCACGGTGTATGTCTCTTTGATTTATCCGTTTGGAAATTTGTTATAACAGCTTTAATAGAAGATATTTTATATTTTTCAACCAAAAGGATTATAAATAAGACTATCGATCTCTTGTTAAAGGGGTCTACTCTTAGGCATTTACAATTTATATGGAATTAACTCTTGGAAGGAGAAAATACTAAAAGTATCTTTGTTTAACCTCTAGTTCAATTATCTTACAGAACAAGTATGTATGAATGGATGGATGTTTCTAATTTAGTTGAGTAAATGTACGTGATATTAATTCTTATTTCTAGATTCTTGTTCATGTTTATTTCTTAGTCCTAGAACTGCTAATATGTGAAGCCAAATATAAATTTAATCATGTGATCTATATGATAAATAATTGGTTGGTCTATTAAGAGGTCGTGGTAGTTGCTCCCTTTCATGGTTTTATTCATTTCTTGTTGTTGCTTAATATGTACCATATTAAGTTCTAGCCTCGACTACATTTACATTCCTTTTAGCACTCTTTTCTTCCTCTTCGATTACTTTCAATCTAGTTAGAACTTCCCAAAGGAACCAGCCTTCTCTAGAGATTGAACGAGTTAAACCTTGCAGTCTAACCATTCATTCAATATTAGCCATGTCTTGGGCATAATAACTAACCATAGGCAAATTTTGGACCAACAATTTTTGGCACACCTGGTGGGACATCCCCATCCTATTTTTAGAATATTATAGTATTTGGTTATACCTTGTTCTAGCACAATAATATATCTTAAATCACCTTGCGACTCTATGGGGGAATCCAAATTCAATATTATGATTGGTTACCCCTTATTTTTATAATTTTAAAATCCTTGGTAGCTCCCATCCTCTTTAAAATGGGGCTTTAGATCTGATGAATGGTTGGAGATCAAAAACATCATCATGAAGTCATTCCCCATTGTAAAGGGAACCCCAAGATTTGGAAACACAATTAGTATTGGAGATCAATGGCTCAACAACATTACCCCTGATGGGATGATATAGACCCTCTCATTGTTCAGTATATGCATAATATCCCCAAAGTTGCACTAAAAACTTTATCAAGCTTCGATGGTACAAAGGAGATTGCCTTTGAACATTGCCAAGATGTAGCTTCATTAGCTATCATGCATAATATCACCTTCGAATATGTGATGTTGAAATTACTAGTCCTTTCTCTTAAGGGGAAAGCATTAATGTGGTATAGAACTTTGGAGGATCAGAGTATCTATACATGGGTGGATATCGCAAGAGCTCTCATTGATGCTTTTGATAATTTTGGAGACCCCTTTCAACTACTCACTCAACTCTCATTTATTAAAAGGATAGTCCATGAAACTATTTTTGACTTCAATATTAGATTTCAGAGAATGTGGAGAAGGATCCCTCTTGAATTATGACCATCTTCTACATAGTCATATCCCTTTTATATATATTCCTTTCATCCTGATATAAGTATCATTATCCAGCAATTCAGAGTAAGGTGTTTTTCATAAATTTTCAAAGAAGCTATCAAAGCTGAAAATATACTAATCCAAACAGGGAAAACACCACCCCAACATCCCTCTCCTTTGTTCCAGAACTCAGTTTTTGTGCCCTCCCTATGAGATAATGGTTCACACTTAAATCAAGATACAACAAGTGGTCTCCCTGTCGAATATCAGAAATATAGGTATAAAACCCTTAGTACTACAATGTGGAGGCCATGGAGTAGTTGGTAACCAGCATATACAACCTCAGGATGATAGTTCTACCATTCAAGAATTTTTTGAAACCCTTCCCTAGAAGGTCAAACATCAAGTTATAAAAGGTTCTAGATATACAAGAAATTGTATTTCTTGGCCACTACAATTGAGAAAAAAATGGAGATGATCAAATAGTTACACGGTCTTGCCAAGTCTTAAACTATAATGCCCAAGGGATTATAAGAAGGACTTTTGATATCTGATTAGGTATATTTGATTGACATCACCATTGGTAATTCTCCTACACAAGCTTCTCTCTCTATCATCCTAAATAACCATTGCCTCCATTTTTACCTATATCTATTTCTAGAAAAGGGGATATTGCATAACTATGTGATGACATCAGGGGCTCAAGTCACAATTATGCGAGTAGAATTTTACAAGAGCTTGGGCCTAAACCTATATGTGAAATGGTTAGATGCATTACAATTCCAAGAGAAGAGGTTGAAATGGATAGGGACTCTACATAGAGTATTGATGCTGATATGTGGACACCCAAACATCGCCATAATTCAATATGTGGAAGTTATTGACATACCCCTATTATTCAGAATATATTTACCTCAAATATTGCTTAGACACTTGCAACGAAAAGTAACTTAGGTACAGGACCAAGTATCCATTTTTTACCAAGATACTATCACAATTCCCAGCCAAGGGTTGTAACCTTTTTTCTTTTAAGGTTACTTTGGGTAAAATATGCACCCCATAAAAAAACCTGAATGTCAAATAAACACAAGGAGTCATGATTGTCTTTTCCAAGAAGAAATGTTTCTTGATACAAAACTGATTTGGAGGATAGATGCATAGACAATAGACAGTTTAGAGCCTCGGGTAGATGGAAGTTTGCATACGTCGCATGAAGAGTGGATGCATTTTCCCATAACTAATAGAGCAAGACTAAATTTTTGGTTTCCTCTTTTTAATCAAGATACAATTATCTCAAAAATAGATAAATACTCCACTGGTAACAATTTGACGATAGTACCAATCGAGCACCAAGATCGGCTAAAATTTTGCACCATGTGGTTTGAACATTACAGATTCATGGGGTAGAATAATCTCCAAAAGCTATACATGATCATACATGTCATATTTTGTGTACATATTCAGCATATATATGAGATGACTGACTATAGTCATTATGAATAAGTGTAGCTATTCTAGATAGAGGTATTTTTCCTACATAATTTGTATGTTTACCTCAAATGAGAAAAATATCAATCAAGTGGACAAAGATTTCAAGGATTAGAATCTCTAGAAGGATCAGACAAGTTACCCAGCTCAACCACAAATGTATGTAGTATGCTACTACTAATTCACGTTTCTTTCCCACACTCCAATTTTTGTGAAGTTTCCCTATGACTCTATAACCCAATGGATGAAGGAAAGAAACTTTTGACTGGACACTTGAAGATCATAACACAATAAATATATATCCACTGAAGCATTCATGATCGAAATATGAATTCACACATCATATGATATGATGTCATACTAGAAAAAAATGAGTGTTCCTAGAAATACTAAGGTAAGTAAAGCAAAGCAAGCAAAGAGGTCAGCTTACATGTGAATATCTTTTAAATGTATAAGATATTTCTCTAAATTTTTGAAACATATCTTTGTAATCATTCACCAACCTGATGCTCACCCCAACTCAATATTATATGAAGAAGGAATGGTATAAATAAATGGAAGAATGAATATTTCAGGGTTAAAATGAGTCAGATCATGTAGATGGGAGATTACAAGAGGAAGTGTAAGTAGAGGAAGAAGTTTTTGGTTATTCATGTCAAGCGAGTTAAGAGACACTGGAAATATAGATGATTATCACCATGTTCTACTTCATGGCAATCTATCTGCCCTTGGAAGAAATCTGCACACCAATGGAATATATTTACAAGGGTAGGTTCTTTTTGGAAAGGCTTGTCACACCAACAAAATATATTTATAAAGATATGCGGTTATTGGAGGTTTTTCTATTTTGTGTAACTCCAATTCCCTTATTTTTTGTTCTTCCTTTCCTTGTCTTCAATGTTATAATACCATTTTTTGCCACTTGCCTGTACCATATCTTTTATGTTTTGTTATCCTTGTTTGTTCCCGATAGAGCCCCATTCTCAAAAAATGAAATATCTAGCACCATCCTCTACCATTTTGAGTGATAGTATAAGGATGAGTTTATTGTCCCTCTCCCGTAACCTCCTCTTGTGGCTTTTCATATACTATTTGAGATTTCTATTTTTCTCTTTGTATATCCTTTCTTTCATATTTACTGATATTTTGGGTAAAATAAACGCATTACTTGTCCAACAGTAACTCCATATTTGCTCAACTTACCCTTTTTTCATGTTTTGTTATGTCTATCTATCAATGAATTTAGAAAGCGTTGGTCCATATAAATACCATATGTATTCGAATGAATTTGCAATCAAAGGTACCCCTATGAGTTGCCAAAAATGTGGGTGATTTTTGTGTTCCTCTTACCCACATAGTTTCCCATGTAAACTATAACCAAAAAATGAAGGTAAAGGAAACCAAGTGCAAGAAAGTGTTATGGAATCATGACATGACAAAAATTCATCGACAGACAAAGGAAAAGGAGACCAAGTGCAAGAAATTATTATGGAATCACGACATGACAATAACCCACCAACAGACGAAGGCAAAGGAGACCAAGCGTAAGAAAGTGTCACGAAATTATGAGTTTATAATTACCCACCAACAGACAAATATAAAGTAGACCAAGTGTAATAAATTGTTGCAAAATCATGACATGACAAGAATACACCAGTAGACAAAGATAAAGGATACCAAGCACAATAAAGTGTCACAGAATCATGACATGACAAGAACCCATCAGTAGACGAAGGCAAATGATACCAAACATAATAAAGTGTCATGAAATCATGACTTGACAAGAATATACCAGCAGATAAAGGTAAAGGAGGCCGAGCACAAGACAATGTTGCAGAATCATGACATGACAAGAATCCACCAATAGACGAAGGTAAAGTAGACCAAGCGCAATAAAGTGTCACAAAATTGTGACATGACAAGAATCTGTGACCATCACGCTTTGAAGCAATTCAAATATTTGGCTTTGATACTGCCTGTTATAGCTATTGTAAATAAAGAGTTACCAAGCAAGTTCAAGAATGAGGAGTAGTCATGATTTCAAGCTTCACCCATCACTTTGTGGCATGCATGAATTGCTCAAATAAGAGGCTCGATGTCTAAAAATACATCCTATTTTGTATAAGATAAACACTGTTGCACGATGTATGTCTCTTTTTTTTAGCCACCTAGAAAATTTTATATCATATTTAATGTAAGATATTTTATATTTTTGAACCAAAAGGATTATAAATAAGAGTATCAATCTCTTGTTAAAGGGTCAACTCTTAGGCATTTACAAGTTGTATGGACTTAACTTTTGGAAGGAGCAAATACTAAAAGGATATATGTTTAACCTTTGCTTCAAATATCTTGCAGAACAAGTATGTATGAATGGATGGATGTTTCTAATTTAGTTGAGTAAATGTGCATGATATTAATTCTTATTTTTGGATTCTTGTTCACATTTATTTCTTAGTCCTGGAACTGCTAATCTATGAAGCCAAATATCAATTTAATCATGTTTTATGTATGATAAATAACTGGTTGGTCTATTAAGAGGTCGTGGTAGTTTATCCCTTTCATGGTTTTGGTTATTTTATTGGTGTTGCTTAATCTATACCATATTAAGTTCTAGCCTCAACTACATTTACATTCCTTTCAACACTATTTTATTCTTTCTAGTTACTTTCAAGCTAGTTAGAACTTCCTAAAGGAACCAACCTTCTTTGGATATTGAACGAGTTAACCCTTGCAGTATGACCATTCATTCAATTTTGGCCACGTCTTGGGTGCAATAACTAACCATAGGCAAATTTTGGACCAACTCTCCCATCTTGAGGAGCAAAGTGCCTTCCATATTTTCGATGATCATGCAATAAATAAATATAAAATCCCTAGAAATCATATGCAAGACTTGATATATGGCGGTCATTATTGGAATATATTAAATTAATTGGTACATGCTAATGTATTACTTTAGGTGCATCTTTATATTTGGAGTGTGTCTTAGAATAGAGTGTGATTAAATATTTTATAAAATGTAATAATGTGTAGGAAATGCACAAGTGTCATGTAGTTAAGTGTGCAAGTGTGATGAGTGTAGATGTGCACAAGTGTCCTTTATGTATGAGTGCACATGTCATTAAAATAGGAAAGTGAATAATCTTAAGAAGAGTGAAGAATATGAGAACATAATGTGATAATATGGTGTATGTGATATTTTTTCAATATCATGTTACTATTTTTATGAGCATTTATTAGTGTCCATTTTATGAGTTGTTGTAAAAGTTATTTATGAGTTTTATGTGATTGAAATATTGCCATTATTATATATTTTATATTACAAATTTATTTGAGATCTTGTGGTTATTTGCATTGAGTATTAAGCATCAAAAGCTAACAGTGGTATCATAGCTACAACAAGTTTCTTTTGAATAGGTTTTCAAAAATTCCAAATAGTCTAAGGAAATTTCTACTAGTCAAGGAGAAACTAGTAAGGTTGAAGATATTAATTTTGGAGAAGGAAAACTAGAGAAGATAGTGTTTCCATTGTGCTAAAGAAAAATTAGAGGATATTAAAGATAGATTAAGTTTACCTATTCCAAGAATAAATTTAGAATAGAAGGCAGTCTATAGCATAGTTTTAGATATTGAAGATAGATCTTGATATTGACAAGATTAAGAGACCCAAGCAAGAGGTCTTATTTAAAGGGTTGATAGTAAAATCAAAATTTAAGGTAGAATAATATCTCAAGTTGCATTTGGCTAGATTCTTTCCATAGGGTTTTAGAAAAATTCATGAATACTATGACTCGACATATTTATTTCCACTAGATTGAAGAACAACTAGTAAATATTATTGATTTTATATTTTTGGAGATTTTGATGTATTTTATTGTTGTTTTTTATGTTTTTGTTGTAGAAAATTAATTCTTAGAAGTTGAGAAGATTCCTACAATAGATAGAGAATAATTTTACCTTTGATTGCTTGAAATTCTATGCTTTCCTTGCATAGGAATTGATTTTAAAAGTGTAACAAAATATTGGAGATTAAAGGACTAAGAGAAAAATCTCATTGAATAATTTGAATATTTCATAAAGAGGATTGAATATTGAGGAGTCCCAAAGATCTCCCATTGAATATTTAAGACTAAATATTGAGGAGACCCAAGAGAAGAGGTCTCATAGCAAACTGAAGAGAGAAGAGAGGAAGATACTAGAAAATTCCTATTGAATATTGAGAAGAAGGAGACCTGAGAGAAGAGGTCCCATTGAATATTTGAGAAATGAAATAAGATATTTGAAATAGAAGATTAAGAACACTTATAAAAATTTCGCACTAAAATTTGGAAGGATAAAGGAGAATAGAGAACCTCTATTGAAAATTTGAAGAAGTGGACGTTCGAGAATATTTGAAGAAATTTTGAGGTAGAATATTGAAAGAAAAAGAAACTAAAAAAGGTAATCTCATCAAAAATTGAGATAATTGTCACCATCCGAAAACAAGCCCAAAAGGATTTGTGAAATTGATTCAAGGAGAATTGTTTTAGCAAGAAGTTTGCCAAATTTCAAAAAGCGCTTTTGAAGACTTCATTACATTTATATTCTTGAAGAAGAGGCCAATAAAGAGGCCAAATTTGAAGACAAAATTTAGTGAGAGCTAAGGAGAAGAAAGAGTATTGAAAGAGACCACAAGTTGATATTTTTGGAGGCAGCCATTAAAGTTTTGAAGACTGATTTTTGAATAAGATTGCAGAATTTTGGGGTAAAATTTGAATATTTTCAAGACATCAAGTTAGAGGAAAAATCAAAATTTTGGAGCAACATTTTAAGAATTTTGGATTTAAGGTAAAAAATTTAAGGAGATAGTGGTAGCATATTGGATAGCATTTGGTGCTTAGAATTTTATATTTTTGGACAAGAATTCAAAGAAGAGTTAGAGTTGTAACTTTTACAGATTCTTGGCAACATTCGAAAAGGAGAAAGGAGAAGTTTTTGGATAAATTTTTTGGAATAAAATAGAAGTTTTTTATAGTTTTTTTGAAAGGTTAAAGAAAGGTTTTGGAGAGCACGTTGAAATGAAGAGAGAGTAGTTTTTGAGCACAACTTAAGCAAAAGAAATAGTTGCAAATTGAAGGTATTATATAGCAAGTTTTGATAGCGATAATATGAGCTAAATATGCAAATAATAAAGATACAAAATAGACCATAAATTGTTGAAAATTTGGTGGTTAAAAGTGTATTTCATTTATGTGAAAGAGTGGATTTAATTCAAGTTTAATAGGCACCATATTCTAGAGTTTAAATCAGAAAAAAGAAACTCTTTAGTGTCTCCAAGTTGATGAAAGAGGCATCTCAGTTATCCTTGAATCTGCATTATAAAACAACAAAAGTAGAAGTTAAATATTGCATAAGGAAGGAGTCCAAAAAGTTTACAAATTGGTACTTTGATAAAGCATAAAGGAGGTGGTCTATTTCAAGTGTTAAAATCAACAAAATAAGTGCAAAAGGGTGTTAAAGAGAGCAAACAACCAAGATTTAAAAAATGAGCTCTCAAAGCCATTGAACCATCTCACATATCATTGATAAGTCAAGCTACAATCTGCTATAAAAGTGAGCACATAAAAGCAAGGCAATAGGAGTGGCAGCCAAAGTTGAATGGAGGAGAGCCACCATGTTGGAAGGGAGAGAGTCACCCAGGTTGAGGATGAACCACTACAAGCAAAGAAGCTATCAAACATAGAAGGAAGAACCACCATACTAAAGAGAAGAGCCACCAAGTTGAGGAGGAGGAGCAAAGTCTCAACACCACCATTAGCTCCATTCAAGGATCTCAAACACGATCTATGAATAGGAAGTTGAGAAGACATTCAATGGACATCAAAAATCCAGCTATTAAGAAGAAAAAACATTGAAGGAACTGAGTTAGAGCAACTTGGAATAAAATCTCAGTGCTAAGGAATCAACCATTGCACAAGTGAGCATTAGAATTGCTATTAGTGAGAAGCCATGTGTTAATTAAAATATCCAAGATACCATAATGCCACCGGATAAGGTATAATAATGCTTCTAGTTTCTTATTTCTAAGTATTGCGTAGTAAGGAGGAAATTTGGAGAGTTGAACTGCTAAAAACAAGACCAACAATCATGTGTTATGTGAGTTGAACAGTAAAAGTGTTAGCTTTTGAAGCTAGATACTTAATGAGAACTCAACCACAAGATATAAAATGAGCATACAATATTGACTATATGATCATGGAAATATACTAAGCTTGTAAAACTCATAATAAAATTCTATAAATACTCGTAAAAAACCATTAATAAAAGCTCATAAAAATAGTACATTGATATAAAATGGAGGTCTTAAACTCTCCATATACTATTCCTCTACACTATGCTCACTATCTTCACTCTCTACTTCACACATTTATAAAAGACCTATATATAATGAGATATGACTCTTGGCCTTCCATATTCCTATGACACTTCATATTTCTATTCTAAGGACTCATGTACACATGGACAACATGCACATTTATATCATTGCACATTCTAATAATACTTGTGCATTTATTGTATTACATAAAGTAAATACTCAAACCCTAATCTAAGGAACTCTCTTGACCTCATGATGTAACCAAGGTGGTACATTGGCATGTACCAAATAATGTAATATATTCCAACAACCCCCCTATATTACATTATTTTGTTATTGAAGACTTTAGTCTTCAATATGGATCTTCATATTTCAAATGTTCTTCAACTTGATCAGATTCTTCTTTTTCTTCTTTAATTTGTAGATGGACAAGTATTCCATAGTATTTTCCTCTCATATTTCTTATTCTGAATCTTTTATTTCCTTGTTGACTTTATGATATATAGATTTTTCATTTCCTACAATTTGTTCCTTAGAAAATCCATTATTTTTGTTTTGAACTACAATAATATCTTATGAAATATCAATTGATTCTAGAGTATATATATCATTATGGATTGATCCTATAGCTTCTATATCATTTTGATTTATGATGAGATACTTATTGACTTCATTTATAAAACTAAAATCAACCATCCTTTTTCTCTCTACCAACTTGGCTACTGAAATAAGATTTGATGTTAATCCAAGAACATACATTACATCATGTAACAAAAGATTCAAAAATAATTTACTAGGCATGACACACCCATATCCATGTATAAGATAGTTTTTTCCATATGCAGTTTTCAACCTAAGATTGTTAGTGACTTCAAGACAATCAAACCATTACAAATTTCCTATCATGTGATGACTTGCACCTGAATCAATAAACCAAATGTATTTTCCATTTTGACTTGTAGAATTATTTGTGCTTGAAGTAATTTTACATTTTTTATATGGAATATTGTATGGATTTTGATAGCATATCTTGTGATGATATGTTTCTCTTGCTAACTTATCCATTATAATCTTCAAAAATTAGTTTTGTTGTTGTATTCCTTATGTCTCCCAATCAACTTTTGAATTTTAAGTTGAATTTGAGTAAATAGGATAAAATATTTTCAATTTTCAAGTTTTTGTAGAATACCTTGTATCTACAAAATGTTTTGAATATAGTTTTTGATACTTAGATTTCTTAATTTTCCTTTGAGTTGAATCCCTTTTGTCTCCCTAATGTTCAACTTCAATATAAACACTTTATTTCTCCCTATAGAAATTTAAATATAGTTTTGATTTAATTTCAATTGATAAGATTTTCTATCTTTAAGACCTTTAAGTTGGATTCCTTATGTCCCTTTAATTTTGAGCAAGAGACTAATTTCAATGTAGTTTTTTTCAACTTTCTAATCAACTCTAGGTTTTTCAATTTCAATAGTAAAGTTTCTAAATTTCAAAAACCTAAATTGGTGTTGAACTCCTTATAACTCCCTAATTAAAAATTTAGAAAACAAAGGTATTTACAAATTTAATATTTCAATTTTGGTGTAGAAATCCTTATTCCTCCAAGTTAAATAATTTACAAATATTTTAATGCAATATGAATTTCAAAAATAAAAGCTTTTCAAATTGCTTCTTACTTTTAATATATTCTAAGCCATCCAATACTTCTTCTAAGGTTATCACCTTATTTCTCCTATTATTCATATAACCTTAACTATAATTAACTAATCTTGATTTCAAAATTATTATGCCTTATATCTCCTTAAGCTTTGCAAAGGTTTAATTTAAATATTTCATACCTTCTTGAATATGGTTCGTATACTTTGTCTTGCTTCTCTTTATTCTATAACCTGCAATTTTAATATGATCTTCCTTCATTGTAATGCAATTAATTCTCTTTGATGCTCAATATTCAAGACTTTGACTCTTCAATGCATATTCCTCTTCCTTCTTGCAATGCTTTTGCAATAATTCTTATGCACTTTGCTCAGTTGTTCTTCTTGATTAGTGGATTTTTGACCCGTGCCTTTATTGTATGTAAGAAGGCATTATGAACATGGTGGTTGGTGCTTCTTTTCACTTGGATATTTGGCATTCAAGTTGGTGCTTCTTCTAGGGCACTTGAATGCACCTTGGCAGTTGTTATTTCTTTTCCTAAGAGACAAGTGTCTCTAAACTCCTTCAACTTTTGTAACACTTGGTGATGAGCATTATAAACTCCTTCCTTCTTGGTAATGTTTGATATTCCTCCATGCCTGAGTTTTTTGTCTCCACTACAATGATGATTTGGTTTCCTTGGTGCTCATACTATCTCTTCATGATGGTTGGGACTTTGTCTATGACATGCCAAGTTGTAAGAAACAACCTTATTATTTAACTTGCATACCATATGAGTGTGTTGATTATCAAACATCCTTCCTTTCTCTGTAAATCTTGGTAATAAGAAATATTCAACTATTTATGGTACTCCTCCTTCTATTTTAATAGGTATATATTTTTTTGGGTGTTACTAAATTATTTTACATTATTCTTGCATTGGGTAGCAAGTGTTATATCAAGAAATATTCTCCAAACAATGTGAATATTGTTTAGTTTTTTATTGCCCTCTTTTCAATGATCTTGTATGGAGTATATGCAACCCTTCATTTTCCTATTTTATTTTTATGTAGAAGATATCTTTATAATGTTAGATATTACAATGGAATTTTTCTTAACTTCACCAATGCTTCTCCGATGGTGGTGCTCTTCCTTAGATTTGATGTCCACCAGGTGTTGAAAACACTCTACATTGGTTAATCGTGTTCTTTTTTATCTCTAATGACAAATGGCTTGGTAATAGCTTTTCTTCAAACTCGAATACTCTTCATTGAATCCTATGAATCTTCCAAGATTTGGTGGTGCTTCTTATGAACCAATATCCTACACCTTCTACTATATTGCTTTTCGTGTCTTTAGACACTCTAAAAACTTACCCTTTTATTACCTTATTCAATCCAATTTTGTTGTACTATGTAGGCTTTCAAAACAAAACATTCACTTTTAATATTTCTTCCTACTTATTTCTCCTTTTAACTATATCTTTTGGTGTTTTTATTGGTAGGTTCAATGATAAAAATGACGTCTCCTTCCTTGGCTTGGAGACACTTAACTTAAACTAGCTTTTGCTCCTTAAAATACCTCTAATATGGTGCTCTCAAAAAATATTATAATAAACTAGATTTAATATTTAAATAATGATCTTTCATAGCACCACTTATACACACCTTTTGACCTCCTTTAGAGCTAGTCTTCTTGGTGATCTGGTTTACCTAAATGCTGCCTTGAATTTGTTAAATTTACAGCTTCAATTCCTTTTTCTGTGTTGCCCTAAAACTTGTCAATATTGAAGCTCTCATTTATATTAAATTGCTACCTCAAACATATCAATTTTGTGGCTCTAATTTTTGTATTCTTACTATCCAAAAACCTCCTCTAATTTGTAGATTCCAATGTTGCTCACAAATCAGCCTCAAAATTCTCCAAAATATAGCTCTATAACTCCTTTTGATGTTGCCTTAATTTTGTTGTCCAAATCTCTTGATTTGCTACTCTTAAAACTTTGATTTCTCCTTCTTTATATTTTTGTCCAAAAATAGCATTCAATTCCTCCAAATTATTATCAAGCCTTCCTTCAATTGGTTGTTCAAGGGCTCTTCAAAATCTGCCCAAATATTCTATTTGTAGCTCTCTGTCACTTTCAATTTTTTATCTTGTGACTTTTCAACTTTTGCTATAAAATCTAGCAATCTTCTTATCTATAAATCAGACTTCAAATCCTTTATCGATGTCTCCAAAACTCTCAAATATAGTGGCATATTCTAGCTTCTTTCTCCTCCTTAGCTCTTGTTGGCTTCTATATTCCAAACTAACATCTATCATTGGTCTCGTCCTCAAGAATCTGAATTTATTGAGGTCTTCAAGAATCCTTCTAAAATTTGATAAACTTCTTATCAAATGCTTTTTTCATTTGATCTTGTTGTCTAATGGTGACAATTGTCCCAAAGTATAATTTTTAGGAGCTACTCCTTGCAATATTCTACCTTGAGCTTTATCCAAACCTTCTCCAATGGTCACTTCTTCAAATTGCTTTAATAAGGCTTTTTTAGCCTTCATATATCTCCTTCCAAACTTGCTTGATATCTTCTTCTTTTGGTTCTTCAAATTCTACAACTCTTCAATTGGACCTCTTGGTCTCTTATCAATCTTCAATAGAGTTATTTTCTTATTATTTCAATATACAATTTGCAGTCTTCAATATTCTATCAGAACCTTCTTCTTAAGTCTCCTTAATCTTTAATAGTTAATATATCTCCTTTGGCCTCTTTCTCTCTTCTCAATATTCAAGCTTCTATGGAGACATTCGTCTTGGTTCTCCTCAATATTCAATGTCTAATTTATTTGCAACAAGGAACTAATCCTTGCACAAGGAAAGCATAGAATTTTAGGCAATCGAAGATGAAATTCTTCTATATCCATTGTAGGAAGCTTCTCAACTTTTGAGAACTAATTTTCTGCAAAAAAAAACTTAGACAACAGCAAGTAAATACATGCAAATCTCTAGATCTCTAAAAATAAATAAACTTCACTAGTTATCCTTCAATCTAGTGGAATGAGATCTATGATGAGTCCTAGTATTCATGAGTTTTTCTACAACTCTATGGAAAGACTCTATCTAAAAAATATCTTTAAAAATTTTGAAAAATTAGATCTCCCTATCTCCTCTCAATCTCTCTTTTGGCTCTGGTACCATTGTTAGCTTTTGGAGCTAGATACTTAATAATAAATCAACCACAAGATATAAAATGAGCATGCGATATTAAGCATGTAAAAATCATACAAAAATTCTATAACTACTCATAAAATAGCCATTAATTAAATCTCACAAAAATATTACATTGATATAAAATGGAAGTCTTAAACTCTTCATATCTCTTAAATTCTCTACATTGTATATACTATTCCTCTACACTATGCTCACTATCTTCACTCTCTACATCACACACATATAAAAGGCCTATATTTTTTAGATATGACTCTTGCCATTCTATATTCCTATGACACTTTATATTTCTATTCTAAGGACTCATGTACACATGGACAACATGCACATTTACATAATTGCACATTCCAATAATACTTGTGCATTTATTACATTGCATAAAGTAAATACTCAAACCCTAATATAAGAAACTTTCCTACTCAATATGTACCAAAGGTGGTACATTGGCATGTACAAAATAATGTAGTATATTTCAACAAAAATATATTGTCTACCATTTGGCACATTGAATACAAAATACCAATATATTTTTGAAGGGAGCCAAAACAATTCGAGGTATTTATTAAATGTATGGGTCAAGAAATTTATGAAGACCTCCATTTTTCAAATTTACCTTTGGAAAGCATTTTTCTTTCATCTCTGAAAGTGTTTGTTGAGTAAGCATCTATAGGAGAGAGAAGGAAGTGGAAGTTGAAGGGTCAATGTTGGAAGACCAAATATTTTGCTAATAATTTCGTGTGCTCTTGCAAGGAGGTAATATTTAAGTTAAGCTTTAATTTTCTAAAGGTTGGAGTTATAAGGAGTGAATAATATTTTATTTTCTTAAATTTGAATGCAATTAATTCATTTCCACATTGATTAAGTGAATTATTGGAGGTATAAGGTTTATAAGTGGAAAATAAAAACCCTAGATATCTTATTATTGCATTTTGAGATTTTTTGTAAAGTTTTGAAAAGTTGATTTGAAGTTTTGGGAAGTTAATTACATGTTTTTGTAATTAATTTATTTTATTTTGAAAAGAAATTTGAAATATTTGTAAATTGATATTTTTGGATAAGTAAGAATTTCAACATCAAATTAGGAGTACAAAAAATTTGTAAATATCTTTTACTAAATTTCTAAAATTCTAAATGGGTAGTTATAAGGAATTAAACTTCAACATAGGACTACAAAATTTAGAATTTAGAAATCATATTTTTAAAATTTGGGAGATAAAAGGTATTCAACCTAGAGATTTGAATAATTGAAACCTTTGTAAAAAATTATTGATTGATCATTCATAACTAGGGAGAAATAAGGTATTCACCTTAAAGAAGTAGAAGTTGAAGATTATATTGAAATTTTCATATATTCAAACTTAGGGAGACAAGGAATTTAACTCAAAATGGCTTAGAAATATACTTGATTCAATGGATAATAATATGGAAAGTATGATTAGAAGAAAAGAACCAATATGACTTAGAAATACTTTTGAGGAGTCACAAATTGATAGTTTGACAAGAGTAGATTCTATAAATACATCTTCTAACAATATGATAGAAGAAATTGATGACAATTATACTAATGGAAATATTGAGAGTGAACTCAAAGACCATTCTCAAAATACAATCGAAAAAATGTTGGTCAAGAATATTTCTTATAGACTTATGAAAGAAGCAAAGGTAAAATCACCTCAATTGTACACAAATGGTTATATTAGTTGATCAAGAAAATCAATGAAATTAAAATTTTCAAAACAACAAGAGAATATTTGAAATGTATGTATTGTAATAGAGTTGGACATGAAGAAATATTATCACATTCATCTACTTTTTGCTATTACAAGGAGAAATATTATAGAAAATTTGAAAAGGTTTTAACATATATATTAGAGTGTTTATTTCAAAATATTATTTCTAAAGTCTTTGCTAACAATGGATACAAGCATAAAGAATAGGAAAAAATATTATCCAAAGAGCAGGAAAAATAAAAGTGTATGAGATAAGTAATTATATCTCTTTCTCAACAAGACTATCTAAAAATAGACTATATTGAAACTCCAAGACAAAAGCATAATTCAAAGAAAAATAAAATGAATTATATCAAAGGTAAGATAAAATCTGAACCAAAATAAGATACTCATTTGAAGACTCTAGTTATAAATTTACTGGAGATAGATTGAAGACATGAGATGAATATCCATATTGAAGACTAAAGTCTTCAATAACCAAATAATGTAATGCAAGAGGGTGTTGGAATATATTACATTATTTGGTACATGCTAATTTACCACCTTGGGTACATCTTTAGATTATGAGTGTGTCTTAGATTAAAGTGTGGGTGAGTGTGTCTTAGATTAAAGTGTGGGTAAATATTTTATGTAATGTAATAATGTGCAAGAAATACAAAAGTGTCATGTAGTTAAGTGTACAAGTGTGATGAGTGTATATGTGAACAAGTGTCCTTTATGTATAAGTGAACATGTGTCCTTAGAATAGGAAGGTGAAGAGTCTCAAGAAGACTGAAGAAGATGAGGAGAAAATGTGAGAGTATGGTTTATGTGACCTTTGTTCAATATCATGTTACTATTTTCATGAGCTTTTGTTAATATCCATTTGATGAGTTGTTGTAGAAGTTATTTATGTGTTTTATGTAATTGATATATTTCCATTAGTATGTATTTTATATTACAAATTTATTTGAGATCTTGTGGTTATTTTCAATGAGTATTAAGCATCGAGAGCTAACATTAATATTTTCTTTAGTGAATATAAGGGGGATTATTATTCCAATCAAGATCTTTTCTAAGATCCATTACCTAATCATAAAAAACAATAAAATATATCCAGTATGAGGTTGTTCTTCCTCCAAATAAATTTGGTAGTAATGATCTATTCTTCATCTACTAGAACTTTCATGCAACAACAACATAAGAGCAAATCTTCTAATTATCCTCCTTAACCTATCTTGATCCTCCATTCAAAATGAGCTTCTTCTTCTTTCACAGGATGAACATCAATTATACAATCTAGCAATAAAGACGAGGGCACTTTCAATATTTGCTAAGAAATTTAAAATACACCTACAAAAATCTCACTCCTTGAGCTCCTAAAATTATCTCCAATGCATTAAGAGTTGTTATGTAAACTATTGAGTGAATAAGTGGTTCCTCAGGGCTTAAACCCCAATGATCTCACCAACATGGTTATCTCTTAGGGTTAATCATGTAGCAATATTTTTCTATGAGGATGATATTTCACCTAAATCCATGGTCGGAGAACTCCCTCTTTATAGAATACACTATATTGATGACATGGTTATCAAGTAAATTTTAATCAATAATGGCTCAGCCTTGAATATCAATAACCTAAAATTCATTAATAATTTTTTATTAGACAAACAAGATTTAGAAATTTATGATCTTTTCATTAGAGTGTTCAACAATAAATATCACAAGGCTAGTGGTACTATAGTCTTACCTCTAAAATTCATTTTTTGTATCCTCAACATCCTTTTTTATGCCATGCCTTGTGAATTAGTTTACAATATCCTTCTAGGTAGGCCCTAAATCCATGTGATGTGGGTCATTCCCTCTACCTATCAGCAATGTTTCAAATATGATTTGTGGACACCCAAGTTTTAAACACTTTACCATTAACCCTCATTCATAAACCTTTAATCAAATAAATTGAACTAACCTTTTGTATACCCAAAATTGGAATAGTAAAAGCTTTGAAAAGTAATGTCATCTTTGGGACACCATTTACCATAGAAAATATCCATAGATTTTCACATAAATACTTCCATTAGAGTGGTCTCATAAATATATTTTCAATGAGTATAAATATACTTGTATTTGTATAACATTCAATTCATTAAATTACAAGAAAATAACACCTAGGTAGTGCAAAAGCAATAGTGCCAAATATGAGTAAAAATCCAAGGCAATGTTTTTGTTGAAAGGTGGTTCTTTTGCTACTTTGACTAATTTTTTATTTTAACTACAAAATAGTCAATTTTCACAAGTGTTGACTACGATCAAAAGTGCTACCCCAATGTGATATTTTTGGCACTATACCATCTAATGAGAACATTGAGAGAGGAGAGCCTCAATGTATTCAATTACATAAATAATAAAAAAAATACAATTATGATGGGACTATGATTCCATTATATAGGAAGAGAGGTTTCTTGGTCCTTACTCTTCCTATGACACTTGGTACCTCTTACATGACACTTGGCATGATAACCAAATAATGGAATATATTCCAACACCCCCATGTATTACATTATTTGGCATGAAGTTTTTTTGAGTCGCATAAATGATCTTTGAATATTTGAAACTTGGTTTTTCCAAGTGCTTTTGTGAAGATATCTGCTATCTAATTTTCTATAGGGACATGCTTGAGAATGATATGATGGTTCTAGAAGTTATATATGATGAAGTGACATTGTGCTTCAATATATTTAGTTCTTTTATGTACAATTGGATTTTTGATCAGATTGAGTACTCCTTAGTTGTCATAAAATATCAAGGTTGGAGTCTATCTGATGACCATGTCTGATAATATGTATTGTAGTCATAATTCTTTGCATGTAGTGTATCTTACTGCTTAGTATTCTACTTTAGTTTATGATTGTGCCACTGCATGTTATTTATTGCTATACCAATATATAGGTCCTGATCCAAGGTAGAAAATGTATCCTAAAGTAGATTTTCTATCATCAATGAATCCAACATAATATAAATTTGAGTAACCCTTAAGACAAAAATATTTGACATTATTCATATAAGTTAGTCCATAATTAGTAGTTTTCTTGATATATTACAATATTCTTTTTTTAGCTTTCTAGTGACTCTCTCTTGGTTCTTGCATGAATCGTGAAAGATAGTTTACTGCAAAAGCTAAATTTGGTCGACTTTTTGTTAAGTACAGGAGACTTACAATTAATCGATGATACATGGTTTCTAAAATCAATGGTGTTTCATCATTCTTAGATAATTGAATCCCTTGTTCCATTGGTGTATCTTTGGGTTTACAATCCTTTATAGAGATTTGTTTAGTCTACGTAATTTATTTTATTGTCCTTTAATAATGAATCCTTTTGGTTTAGACATATAGAGTTCCTCTTCTAAATCACCATTAAGGAAGGCACTTTTTACATCCATTTGATGAAGCTTCCAATATTTATGAGCTACTAGAGCACAAACTATCCTTATAGTAGTCATTCTAGTCATTGGAGCAAATGTTTCTTCATAGTCAATTCCTTCAGTTTTTGTGTATCTTTTCGCTACTAATCGAGCCTTGTACTTATCTAAAGTTCCATTTGCTTTATATTTTATTTTTTAAACCTATTTACAACCCACTATTTCCTTTATTAGAGGTTATTTCATATATTCTATATTTTATTCTTTTGAAGTGAAGCATTTTTAGATTCTATAGCTTCCCTCCAATGTGAGTCATTCAATACCT
This sequence comes from Wollemia nobilis, assembly GCA_028583015.1. Lineage (NCBI taxonomy): Eukaryota > Viridiplantae > Streptophyta > Pinopsida > Araucariales > Araucariaceae > Wollemia > Wollemia nobilis. The sequence goes on from JAQPPZ010016930.1 coordinate 431,619, forward strand.
AAATTTTTTATGTTTGTTCTACTGTATTGCTTATTAGTCCTGTATTTATTCTAGTTTGACTATGAGTTTGAGGTCTAGTAGAACTAAGGTCTGACATTATTTCTAGATTAGATTTCCTAAGGGTATCTGATCCATATTGGTTCCTTTCTAGGAATTATAGATATTTCTATGTATTCTTCTTCTTGTGATTTTAATTTTGATTTTGATTATTCACTTGTTTTTCTTCTTTAGAGTAATTTAGAAGAATATATGTATGCTTACTAGGTTCTTCTATGTCACTTTTTATTTTTCATCAAATATTACATCCCTACTAATGTAAATTTTCTTTGTATGTGGATCGAGTATTTTGTACCTAGTAGATTTAGTGTCATAACCAACAAATATGCCTACCATATATTTGTCATCTAAATTTGTCCATTTTGTTTTGGAATATGCATTTAAGCTTTACATCCAAAAATCTTGAGTTTTTCTAAATTTGGTTTTTGTCCTAGCCATGCTTCTTCTGGTGTAGTATGTCTAAGTACTCTTGTTGGTAATATATTTTGTATGAAAACTATTATTTATATTGCTTCTACCCAATATTTATGACAAATATTAGCTTCTTTTAACATACATATTACCATTTCCATTACTGATCTATTTCTTATTTCTAAAATTTGAATGGCACACACCACTACACATTTTCCTTGCAATAATTTATGCTCCTTATATACATATTTCTTGCCCTTTGAATTTTAACATCGACACTTAGAAATGTGAAATAATAATTTATCATTTTGAACCTTTTTCACCCAAACTTTTAAATCTTTTATTTAATTATAATAATTTAAATCTTAAAATATTTAAATATTATAATTTAAACTTTTAACCTTTGGGCCTTTGCAAATTAAACCTTTTTCTAACCAAATGAAGTTTTATCTTTTTCTTGCAAATACAACCATGGATAATCTTTTCCCTTGACAATTATTGTACCTTCGACATCAATTTTTATACCTCATGTACCCTTTCACTTTAGTATTTCAACCTTGAAGATAATACTCAGCCATTTCACTTTTGACATCAATGACAACCAATGTACTCAATATTTCCAACACATGATGATATTAATCATATGACATCCTCTTTTCAATATCACAAAGACATCATCGATGAATTCCTCAATAAATTTCTTAATAATGGTCAAGAGAGAAATTTTCCAAAATATCCTAGGCATACAATATATTTTTTGCAAGAGCATGAAGATATCATAAATTAAAATAACATTCAAATCACCTAATCATATTATATCTTCTTCATAAGAGCATGATGATATCATTCAAGAATTTCTTAATAATTATGAAAATAAAATAACTCCTAGTTTACTCAATCATGTGATACCCCTCTCATAAGAACATGAAGATGTCATCCATAAAAATTTTAATAATATTAACAATGAACAAGATATTCCCCTAAGGGAAGACTCCCTTAAGGATTTTCCATAATCTAATTTGAGTAATTACCATGTCATTTTACTCTCATTTCTATAAAAAAATGATAACAATAAACAAAACACTCCCTTAAGGGAATATTCCCCTAAATATTACCTTTTCTCTTTAATCCTAATCCCACATAAGTTACTACAAGTCTTAATGCTTAAAAACATAATTAAGGTTCTCTTATCAATAATATTTCCAAAAACATTAGAACCCAAGATACTCAACCATTAGTACATCATTGTTCATTACTTCATGATGAACTACTGAGAAGCAACATAAGTTGTTCCTTGTTTTAATAATCTAGCATGGTATATACCCCTAATTTGGATGTACCTCCTAGTGCTTCAATCCCCCATGCTTTCATCAACACCTTTTTCTAATCTCATTGGTGAAAATGTGAGTTTTTCTCAAAGCTCTATTTCTTCCACCACTTGTCCTATAGTTATTAGACCTTCTAATCCAAATGATTTGGGGATAATCCATATGACATAATATTTGGTACCATCCCCATTAATATTTTAATCTTATCCGTGTGGTAATTTTCAACCACCTTTGGTATTATTCCAAGAACCTTTGAATCTACCTCCTAAATATAAAAATATAAAATATAAAATAGAACAATTGGAAAGACAAAACCCTAAATTGGAGCAACTAGAGTGGAGCAAATAGAGTGGACTCCATCCAATGATCCTTTTCAAACCACAAGTACTCCTATGAAGTCTTGTTCAATCAACCATTAGATCCCATCATAGTTATTCATCATTTCCCCCCTAACTTTAAAGCTCACAAGTTCTAGATATATAAGGCAATGAAAACCCTATCAATCACCTTAGACATTTCCAAATCACCTATACCAATATTGAACATGATGAAATATTTTTTCTCAAAAACTTTCCTAAAATCCGTAGTAGTGCTTCCTTGGAGTGGTATTATCAATCACGAGGGTATTCCCTAAAAATATTTAAATACTTGCTAAAGTATTCATCAAAAATTCTCCATATAAATTGAAGAGAGGCCCACAATAAATAACCTTATTTAATTCAAACAAGCACAATACAAGAATTGTGTTGACTTCCTAGCAAGGTGGTGAGCCTTAGTGGGGAGTCTCCAACTAGTCCCCCAATCAAAAGACCCTTTAAAAAATTTTATAAGAAACATTAATTAACAACTATCCTTCCCCATAGAAACATCCAATGTGTCCTTAGAATATGCCATAGAAATTTCCAAAAGGGTAGAAATGACCCTCCATAAAAATGGGCAATTGAAAACTGATACTCAAAAAATAATATAAATACTCCCCTTAACTAAAGGGGAAAAATGAGAACAATAATGTTATTAGAAAAGGAGTCACAAATGCTCTCTATATAAACAATATCAATTCTACTACCAACTCTTAAAATATTGTTGTACAACAAAACTTCAATAGATTAGATCAATCTCCTACTACTATCCTAGTGCAACTTCTTGAATCCAAGATGGTGGAACTTCCATTGATCAAGCATATTAAACTTTAAAAAGCAATATCTCATTTTTCTATCCTAATGAACATTATGCTTCCTACTATATTAGTGGTCATACAATTGATAACTGTAGAATCCTTGAGAATTTAATCCAAGACTTGGTAGATAATGGCCAACTTCTCTTTAATATTTCTAGTCCTCAACCTTTCTTAGATCAAAATATTAAAAATTTCTAATATTTCTCACCCATCCATAGCCAAAGGGCAACAAAATATGTTTTTTATAGGAATTTATTTCCTCCATGTTAAGGTACAATGAGAATATTATCACTCTTTTAATCAATCTTTACTATGAAATATTTTATCTCTACCCTATTATCTCCTTTAGTACTCACCTTGATGAATCTAATAAGATAGGGACGCTATGGGATAGAATATATCCTCATTATTAGTATCATTTTTCCACTTAATTTTCATTTGGCCATGACAACAAAGTTAATTTCTTTATTTTTTGAGGCCCCATAGCCATACCATTCCTATAAAAAATTTGAATCAAGTTAAAATACCTACAAATACTTTGCTTATTCTAGGTCATTATCCATTTTGATACAAATATCCTAATGAGTTACTTGGATCTAGCTTCCCTTAATGCAACTTAATAAAATAGTATATTTGGATCTACAAATGTGTCTTTATTGACTATCTACTTATACGACTGTTTGCATTTGTTGCTTGTCTATATGGTTGCCTACTATCATTAGTCGCTTGCATGCACATGCCTAAATATGCATGGATTACCTATTGCATATAGATTCAATATATCCACTAGGATGCAATGATGATCCTAGTTAGAAATATCTTCCATGCATTGCACTTGCACTGGTGACTAATGCTAGTGGATCCTCCTCTTCATAAATTTAATTCAACTATCAATTTAAAATTTCTATCCTAATTATCTATGTTTATTATGTTAATATCCTTATTAATATAATCTATCTATTTACCTTTACGCACTCATCCATATATATCTTTTTTCAATCTAATTATTTTTCTCTAGATTGTCATCCTCTATCATCTCATTATCAAATTGATTTATTTCAAAACATACCTATCGATTCTTTAAAACTAAAAATCTCTATTTTCCATAATAAGAATGTTTCTACATTATTTCCACCACAATAATATATGTATTCCCCTTTACACATATGGGTATGAATAAAAATATTTTATACTTATTCTTATCATTACATTTCATAAATAAATTTCCTTACAATGGATGCATAAAACATGCATATTTAAAATATATTCTATCTACACATTATATCTATTTAACCCTCTTTTAGGTACAATATAAACATCTTAAAATATCCCTTAGGCATTTTTCCAAGGATGACTTGATTGGAATCCTTTGAAACACTTTTATCATCACTTACTACACCCTTTTTCTTAAAGTAGAAATCAATAAAAAGTCCCCCTTTGAGCATAAAATTGTAAGACCCCCTATGGTATACACATTTAAATTTTACCTATAGCATGGAAATTTAAATTTTCCCTATGGCATGGACATTTTTAAAGTCCTGTGAAATAGACATCTTGAAATACCCCTAAGGCATAGATATTTAAATTCCCTTTTGGGAATAGACATTTAAAGTCCCTCTTGGGCACAAAAATTTTGAATCCTCTTATGCAATATACATAATGAAGTCCCCCTATGGCATAGACATTTAAATTCCCTATTTGGCATAGAAATTTAAAAAGTCCCCCATAGGAAATAAAAAACAAGAACCACATTTGAGTAATCACTTAAATAATCATGTGTCATAGAAAAGTATCATATTGGGTGAGCACCTAAACACTCCTTATGAAATTGCTTAAAGGGTGAACCACTATATATTGTTTATCTTAAAACATTTACCAAGTGTTTTTGACCAATTTGTACACTATTTCGTTTTTGCTTGGACACATCATTTGTACAAATTTTGTATCATACCAAATTCTAAGTCCTCTAGTAACATGCCAACTAAGACCTCTGGGAATGCTAACTAATACCTTTTAGAAATACTAATTAAAACCTCCATGCAATGCTAACTAAGTCCTTTGAACAATATTAATTAAGTCTTTTGGGTGCATTCTAACTAATACCTTTAGGTAATTCTAAGTCCTCTATGAAATGCTAATTAATATTTATTTGCAATGCTAATTAATTCCTTTAGACAATGCTAACTATTTTCTTTGGGCATAGCTAACTAAGTTCTTTAGGCAATGCTAACAAAGTCCTCTAAGAAACTCTCAACATTGTCCAAGCATGATTTGTACACTTTTATTTTTTCTTGGATGTATCATATCAAATACTAATAAAATTGTATGGGTAACCCTTAACCAAAAGTACCCTTTTAGGTCCTTTCATAAAGGATAATAATTTGAAGACAACCAAATTATGTGCTTATAAATAAGCCAATCAAATTATGTCTTTAAATGAACTAATGTTTACAAAATAAAATTAAAATATATTCTTAAATTAAATAATACTATGAAAATTTATCTTTAAATAGACCACTCAAACATGTCCCTAAATAAATCAATTAATTATGTGTCTTTAAATTGACCTACTTGTAAATAACCAAAATCAAATTGTGTCCTTTAATGGACCACATTGTTTTATGCTTGGAAAAGTTTAATATCCTTTTTCATTATTTTCTTTTTATTTTTCTTAATCACTCATCTCCTTCACTCTCCCTTCTTTTTCTCTCCTTATCTAGTCCTACCTTGATTTTCTCATTGGCCAATCCAATCTATATGTAATAAATTGTTATGTAGATTGTGTTCTTTGACTCAATATGGCCTCCCTTATAAATCCCAAGGGGGCACACATAAGGTAGGGTAGCATTTGGCACTACCCAATATAAAACCTTTGACATCACTTTTAACATACAATCTTTACATGTATCATCAACCCTAGACACCAACACAAAATTGAGCATCTATATCAATTTTGTATGCGTTCATTATACAATAAACACATAAAAAAGGTGGAAATATAGATACACAATTTTTACATGTTTAATCAATCTTCAATTCTACTAATATTCATCAATTAAACCCTCATTCACAAGCCTTAAATAAACCAAATTTAACCAACCTTCGGTATACCCAAAATTGGAATAGTAAAAAATTTCAAAATTAATGTCATCTTTGGGATGCCATTTCCCATAGAAAATATCCATAAAACTTTACAAAAATTATTTCATTAGAATATAATCAAAAATATATTTCCAATAAGTATAAATATACCTAAATTTGTATAATTTTCAATGCCTCAAATTGCAATAAAATAACACCTACATAGGATAAAATCACTAGGGTAGCTCTTTTTTTAAAAGATGGCACTTTTGCACCTTTGACTAATTTTTGAATTTAACTAAAAAATAGTAATATTTCAAAAGTTCTAATATAAAAATCACCACCTTACCACTTTTGTGGAATCCCAACACTTTTTTTGGCATGATCTGAGAGATTTTTTTATCTTGGCTAAATTACACTACCGTAAAGAATTTAGTGAAGTGAGAGGTGTTAAAACTTCAATATCTAGATCTTAGATAGACCCAAGGCTCTTTTGCATGCTATTCTACTTCCACATGCATACTCTCACATATCATTTCTCTTCCACATACCATTTTGCTCTCATGCACACATTATATTGTATGTACCATTGTACTCTCATGTATATTTGTATTATTTCATCCTTTTATCTTTTATTTTATATTTTAGTGTTCTTTTTTAGTAATGTTTAAGGCTAGGTGGCACAACCTTAGGTGATTTGATACATTTAAACAAAACATTCACTTAAAACATTTTTTGTACATATACATATACATGTGAGGTAGAAAAACCCTTGTGATTCTAATTCCCATTTTGAAAGGGATCTAAGGACTCATACCATGCATGGTCTATTTTCTATAGAGTACCAAGATCAAATATATCATATTCCTACTAAAATTGAACCTTTTGCTCATTATCAAGTGATCAAGGTTGAAAACCTAAAAAATCCAACTTTTCCTTCTCCTTCTCCACTCTCTATTGATAAGGCATTAAGGGACTTAATTATAAACCCCAAACTAATTATATTAATAATTAATTTAAGGATAACAATTCTAATCAAACTGATATAAATAATAGTAATCAACCCAACATTCAAAATGATAAACAAACTAAAATTCAAAATGCTAATCAAGTATAACTAAATAAACAAGATAATGACCAAGGAGTCATGGACCTAGCTAAACTCCCACCTTTACCTAAACCATGGGCTTGCCCTCTATGAAGGATATATTGGTACAAATAGGTAGTTTCTCCTTTGCTTGTGCTAGTACTACCAATGGGTATCAAATTCATGGTAGTAACCCTTACCTAATTGAAGCATATTATACCTTGTGCTACTTATTTGACCTATATATTGTACCTAATAAAATGCTATACAACATGGTATATTCAGGCAAAGGAGTAGGCTTCTATGAATAGGGTATAAAAGAGCCCTTATAGGCTAAATATTGGTTAAGTTACTATTTAAGAGGGTATATCCATGGTCATAATGAGCCTTTTTCCACTTCATATTTATTTGATAATGATGATGAAACTATTTGTAACCTTTGGATGTCCCATGATGATACCATATCAATAAATGTGTTGAATTGGGACAAAGAGGATAATAAGGAGATTTGGCACCTTTTAGGTTCTAACCATTGTGTGAATTCGTTAACCCTAGTTTATTTTGAGTGAATTTCTATAAAAAGTGACTATGAAGACATTTTGCATAGTCCTCCTTGATGTGGCCCTTTGGACCTCGATAGCCTAGGATTTTTGCCTACTCCCTCTCAACTAGTAGATGAATCTTGCATCTTATTGAAGGAACTATAGACATCAAAATTTGAACCTATAGACACCAAAACAACACCAATCCGATTATGTGACTGCAAACACTGATCGCATTGACACACACAGCCCCAAGGGCAGCCCCCAGAGGTCAAACAGTGGTCCTAACCACTCTCACAATAGTTTTGGAAGGTCAAGAGTCAATTTGGCACCTTCAGGAACTTTTCTCAATACTCGTTTCACCCAGGGACGATTTCAAACTGGGATTCACCCCACCCAGGGACGAATAGCAGTATTCGCTCTAGGGTGGGGCGAATAGCAGGTTTGATAGGAAAAAAGTCAAATCTTGACAAATGGCAGCTCAGATCCACCACTTAACGCTTCCTTCATCGCATGGGAGTGTGGGTGAGCATTTTCGAGCGTTAGAGGCAGTTGCAAGGGCAGTCATGAAGTCCCTAATCAGGGAGGAATCTCCCTCCCCCTGAGAAGGCATGATTGCCAAGTGGCGCCTCTGCATGCCCAATTCAAGAGACCTCCAGGTCTATAAATTGGTGAGTTTCCTCACCCCAAAATATACAGAGAAGGAGCATTTTGAGCAATGAAGTGTTGCCGTTTTACTTCCCCATACGCCCCTAGTTGATTTGTGCCTTTCACATCCGTGATCTCTTTTAGAGAGGAGGTCATTGGGTGACTATTGGAAGGACGAATCTTGAGCCCAAAACCTGAAATTTGACCATAGTATACCACCCAATTTTCTGACAACACTTTACAAGATATTTTGGACTCATCCCAAGTGGATTGGTGCCGAAATCAGGCCCCAAACGGTGGGCGGCCTGCCCGGGCGCCCCCGCACTGCTGCAGGTCTAATCGTCCCTTTTAGGAACGATTAGGAATCTATGGCCGATTTTTCTTTCTATCATTTTCATTTTTGTATTTGATATTTATGCTACTTAGATAGTTTGCAATTTTGATTTCATATCGTTTTGATCAATTTTTGTCATGTTTTATCATTTTTTCGCCTTTACTAACTTGTAGAGGGCATCATCAAAATCTAGGTGTTAGAGGCCAAATTGGGGAAATATGACCATCTGGGTCATCCCAAAATACCCCCAATTAGCTAACCCCCACTTTTGTAGGAGATTTGGAGCTGTCCAGATGTGACATTTTGAGCGGTGCTATCTAGCATTTTGTTGTAGGTCTATTCGTCCCGCCCCAAAATGAATTCAAATCTGTGAGGGATTTCCCGACTGTTCCATTTGTAGTGTTTTCTTTGTGAGGTCTTTATGCCCCTATCAAATTTTTAGATCATTTGGATATATGCTAGTTATCGTTTTATTTATTCTTTGCATGCACTAATCGTAGGCTTGGGGATTGCATGTTTCATTTCATCCGCAGGTGCTACTGACTGTTTCTTGTTTCTTTGAATGTAGGATCAGGATGTTAGAGGAGTATAAGGGAGTCAAAATTCATACACACAAGTGGCGGTGACATTTTGGTCCGCCCATCTTACATGTGGGCATGCGGAAGAAGGAATGGCATCCATGGATGTAACAAAGAAACAAATTTAACGCTCCTCGCCCCTAAAAAGGGAGGAGGCGAATTGTAACCGAATTCCAAAACATATCAATAAAATAAAGGGCTGTTTTCCACATTGGATTTTCATTTGCATTTCAATTCGTTCATGCTTTCCCCATTTCATGCATTTTCAATTCGTAGGATTTAGCGTTAAGTTTAGTTCCGTTTTTGCATCGTACTTGGAGCTTTTTCCTTTTTGTTTCCGTATCCTCATGCTTTCAGTGGCGATCATGGTGGGACACTGTCCTCTATTTTTTTTTAGATCAGAAATCTGATCAAAACTTGCTTTTGCTTGTAGGTATCATTTTTTTTCGAACGTGGGACTGTTGTTCGTTCCAGTCTGTGGCGAATACAGAGCTGGAATTCATCTCATCCAGGGATGAATTGGAATGCGCCCCACCCTATGATGAATTCAGCTCTATTATTCATCCCATCCAGGGATGAATCGCTCTCTACGTAGTTTCAGGGCAGAAACTCAGAGCCAACAGATTTGGGCAGAGAAGAGGTAGGGATTCTGAACTTTTCCTGTCATTTTCTGTCTTCAGTTTTTTTGTTTTTAGGTTACTTGCTTGCTTAGGGAAAGTTTTCTTTTACTTCTTGCTTGTTTCCTTTTTGCAAAATAAAAATAACCCCACACATCACGTGGCAAATTAAACACCAAGGAGCTGGTCATAAAACCCCAGCCCTTGATCAAGACCAACGGTGGATTTCATCACCACCTTGGCTTGAATTTTTGCATCCATTACCCCGATCGCTACTATTGCTAGACGTAAATCCTGATGAAAGCTGATCGAGTGTAGCTAGGGTGATTCCCAGCACATGAGGATAAGTCTTCTATGGTAGGTGTCATAAACAGGGCGATTCCCCTTTCGTACCGCCTACGTTCCACGTACCATCTGCTCTCACGTACCTATAGTTTCCCTCACGTAAGGGCGGGTATATAGAGAGGTTGGTATATCAGCCTGGAAATGGTATATCGAAGGGGTGACCATTTTTGGGAGCCATAAGAGCCATCATATTGCATTTAAACGTTCTTTACAAAAACCTTCAAAAAAAAAAAAAAAAACAAAAACCAAAACACACTAAACCAGGTCTAGGACACACTTTTAATCTTTAAACGAGATAATCATTGCTTTGTGTGTGTGTGCTCTTTTCTGTTTAGTGTAGCATAAAAATCATAAAAAAGAGATAAAAATCTACATAGCTTGTAGAAAAACACCACCATGGTGTACACCCGTAGCCAAGCCCAATCAAGGGCGGAAGCTGCGGAAAGTGTACAAGGGGGCACAAGTCGCCTCCGCTATAGCCCCAAGGACTTGGTCATACCGCCTTGGTGGCCTGACCCACAAGAGAGTCCGCATCGTTCCATGTCAGAATGGAACTATAGGGGCACCCCTTTGAGGGACACACCCGTTCATCATAGCCCCTTTCAGGAGGAGTCCTTACATGTGGCACTCAACATAGATAAGAAGGCTCCCTTAGAAGCTCGATATGAGTGGCCACCGTGCGATGAAGCGCTAGAGCAGCATAGGGTCCATGAGGAGAGGCCACATGATTATGGCATCCCTCCTTTACCCCCCATCACTGTTAGAACCAATAGACAAAACCCAGAGCGCAAGGCTCTTCAAGCAGGGCGAGCCAACTCTGCCCGCCCCTTTCACACATATGAAAGGGAGCACGAGGAAGACCATTACATTCCTCAAGAGCAATGTACAGTGTGGGAGCCATGCGCTTCCGCACCCACTATATACCATGATCACCTACTGAGGCCAGAGCCTCGGGTAAATGCCACCAACCTCGATAGAGGGAAGCGACCTATTGAGATCTCGGATCATCACGACCGAGGTAAGTGCATAGGAGAGGCATCTAGGCCTCCTAGGCTCAAGATGGTGGAACAAATTGACCTGGCCATTGCCAGACATGCCGCCCACCAAGCGCAGATCACGCGGCTTGAGCAAGACCAGCAGCAGCTAGAGCATCTATATCACCTTAGCAAAGAGCGCATTCGGTGCCAAATAGATGAGCTGCTCCATAACCCGGTGCCTGAGAGGGTTCCAACCCCTCACACCCAAAGAGTGGAACCATATGAGAGGCGTAATCCCTTGGTGCGAGATAGGTCTCCGCGACCTTACCAAGTGCTGCCTCCGAGACCTCCTAGACCTGAGCGGGAGGCCACTCCCTAGAACAACGATGGGTACCCTCCACGGGGACCCACCCAGGGTCATAGGTCTCATCCAGAGACTCCTTAGGAAGCTTACGAGGAGTATGAGCAAGAAGAAGAGTGGGCCAAAATGCCCTACCAAGGCGGAGGGGTTGCCATCCGACCACCCCTCTATAGGCCTCAAGTCTCCCACAACCCACAATGGGAGCAAACTAAAGAGGAAGAGATTAAGTCTTTAGATGCATATAAAGCGCTGCTAGAGCATCTGGAGTCTGTGGAAACCAAAACTTTTGGGCCCCAAAAGCCCACTTTATGCCAACTCCGTAGTCATCCTGTGCATCCGTCAATGCCAGCACCCCCTTACCCTGAACACTTTAAGCTGCCTCAGTTGGCAATATTTAGAGGTGAGGAGGATGCCCAAGAGCATGTGACGAGATTCTTGAGCCAATGCTTTGGCATTCAGGACAATGATGCTTTGTTATTAAGAACATTTATAACCACATTCGTAGGCCCTGCCTCGGATTGGTTTACTCAATTACCAAAGCATAGCATTAACAACCTAGATCAGTTAGTGGATGCGTTCCTCGAATGCTTCACCTTCAACACCAAGAAGAAGGTGTCACTAAGTGACTTAGCCAACCTCATGCAGTATGAGGAAGAAACCATGGTGGCCTATGGGAATCGATGGAGGACTTTGCTTTCAAAGCTGCCCTACCTCCCCCCTATGTCCGACCTCACTCAAATGTTCTCAAAGAGCTATTTGAGATCGATCTCTATGCTATTGCAGCTGCAACAATATGCCACCTTAGAAGAAGCTCTGGTGCAAGCCAAGATCATTGAAGAGATCAAGATACAGGATGGCGAGATAGCCAAACCTAAGAAAAAAGAGTGGACTAAGAACACTAAAATAGGGACCATGCAACAGAAACCCGTTGTGGTCAATCAAGTTGCTATCAATGTCCCTAAGCCTACACAAGTAACACAGCCCCAAAAGGCTAATTATCAGGTGGTGCCTCCCAACAACTATGACAGAGAAAATCAAAGGCAAGAGCAGAATCAGCAGCGTCACCCTAGGCGACAATACACACCCTACACAGAGTCTAGGGACTCCTTGTTTGACCGCTTGTTAGCGACAAATTTGATCAACCTGCCAGAGATTCAAACCATAGACCCCAATGCTCCCAAGCCTAAGGGGTATAGGGAGGACTTGTACTGTAGGTTCCACAGATGATAGGGACATGACCTAAATTCCTGCTGGAAGTTTAAGGGCTTGGTGCAAGACTTAATTGATAACAAGACACTAGCGGTGGATAATCCCATGGCACCAAGCAATCAACAAATGGAGGTCTTTAAAGACCCCTTGCCTGCTCATGCTCCATAGGCAAAAACCCTACAAGTTAACGAGGTCACATAGAATTGCCCCATGTAGGGGTATGTAGGGATGATCAGTATAGTGACTCGAAACAGGAGGTATCCGAGTGTAGCTGACCCCGTGGCAACTACAGGTGAGGTGCCAACAATGACACAACCGCAACAGCACCTTGCACAACCCCCTCCACCTAGACCAGTGGCCACACTTCGGACCAAACTCACTCAGATTTTGAGGACCACCTCGGCTAGGCTCTCCATATATGAGCTCATACAACAATCAACGCCCCATCGAGAGGCTCTAATGGAGATATTGAAAGCCATCGAGTTGCAGCCCCACGAAACAAATTCTTTCAACAACTTCGTGGGACATGTCAAATGATGCACTGAGCCAGTCATCACATTTCGAGAAGACGAAGTGAAATCAGTGGTTGATGACATGGCGGATCCACCCCTGCACGTTATCGCATGGGTCAACGGGATCCCATATAAGAGGGTGTTGATAGACACTGGCTCGTCCAGTAATATCATCACAACCATGGCCCTAAAACATCTGAAGTTGCCAACATCTCACATCACAGCTTCCACCTACACACTGCGAGCATTCAATGATGCAATTTGCTCGACAGTTGGCACAATAGTCCTACCCATCCAAGTGGGACAAAATACTATACCTACATTGTGCCACATCTTGGAAGGTGAGATGGCCTACAACATCTTGTTGGGGTGGCCATGGATCAGGGACATGAAGTGTGTCCCTTCGATAGCTCACCAGTGCTTAAAGTATACATTTGAAGGGGAGGTGCATGTAGTCCCGACGGACTTAGAACCCTTCAAGTATTGTAATGCAGTGCAACTGATGCCACAATCGACCCTTCCATCAACGCATTTGGATTTCCAATTGAATCCATCTAAATAGGGTCCGATTCCATAGGCATCCCCATTAGCAAGTTCTTCAAAACCCCAACCGGGTCCATCTTCATCGTCTGGTCCTCCACCAACGATGCCACCTATGGGGGCCAAATAGAAGGACAAAGGGAAGAAACCTCTAGAAGAGGCACAACCTCTGGAAGAGACACTGCCATCAGTATCAACTATCTCTACTGAGGAGACGCCTAGCCAAATGGAAGTTGAGACTCCTAGTTCACCCGACATGGAGTGGACTCAGGGAGAACTTCCATTCCCTCCCCCTCAACCACCAACAATCACCATTGAGATGGCCAATACGGGCTTGGGGGAGTATCTGGTGTGGAATATTGTAGCAACACCCACACTCGGAGTCCATGTAGGACATGGGGAGACCTCGCCTCCCCATCGACACTATTGTTCCCCTAGGCTACCCGCCAAACCAGACAAAATTTGTGTATGGGGGCCTTGATCATGGCGTTGCACCATGCATGCAAGAGGATGAAGATGAAGAGCCTTTTTCTGAAAATGTCAACTACTTGTCTAACCCATACTTTGCCTTGAGATACCTTGGCCAATGCAATGGGAGGGATAGGGGTTGGGGGGATATGAGCAAGGGGTACGTGTTCTTTGCCAACCAAGATACCAAATGCCATATGACAAGTCAGGAGTAGGGTTCAACCACCCCCTGCCCTTGGACATCTTGGTGGAGAACATGCAAGGCCTAGGGATAGGCAACAAGGGGGGATTGGCATCAGATCCATATGCCAACCCTAACATGGCATATACATTGAGGGATTATCTCCCATTAACGACAATCAACCTTGTTGACCCTCGCAATCCCTTCCCTTCACTCGAGAGAGGAGAAAGCTCGAGAGCTCATTTTCAAGGAGGGTCTGGACAATGTCAAGAAGGGTCCTCAGAGGACGAATCAGAATATGAGGTAGCACCATGGGACCCCTTCGAATCAGATAGCAATCACTCATAGGTGATCCCCATGGATGATTATCAAGAAAACCTCTTGACAATGTTCCCTTTAGATGCTCCAATCGAGCAAGTGCCACTCCAAGGAAATCAAGTCCCCTCGCAGAGAGCGAAACAACCCCGATGGGACCACATCAATTTGCTTGAGCAAGGTGAGCCTTTAATGCCGTAAGCAGTTGTCGGAGCCAACGAAGGCCTTTGGATCTCCGATAGTGATTATGAAGATGAAACTGAGATGGCATATCTTAATCACATGCAAAAAATGCAATGACCATACCCCTTGGAGATTAACGACATATTCGAACAATTAAACATAGTGCCAGGGCATGAGTGGTACGTAGACCTAGCGCGGTGGGACCAAGTGTTGGATCCGCCACTCTGGGCATACGAAGAATACCTTCCACCCAGAGACCCTATAGCGACATCAGTGCCGAGGGCAGACCCTGTCTTCCTATCCACACATAGGGCCGATCCATTCATGCCAATACCTCTAGAGCCAGATCCAGAGCACAAAGAACATCTAGAATGTTCGAGTAACCACACCCACGGTAATGGAGACCAAAATCATTTCATCAACATGATCTCCATTGATTTAACCACCCCCATCCACAACTCGACCGATCCGGCATAGTCATTGTATCTAGATATAGATGCCATAGACTGGGATCGTGTCAATTCACCTCCATCCCCATCAGAGTATTGGCCTTTTGGTGAGATGCTTCATCTCACCCCAGGGCTAACTCAAGATATCTTCCATGCTGAAGAGGAGCCCGAGGTTCCTAACGATGATCTTAACTCAGCAAATGATATCCACTTGATCCCAACTCCACACCAGTTGGAGGATGGATCCCACATGTCGGTCAAGGAGACGACTGACATAGACATCGGCTTAGATCCAATGAATCCACAGATCATCAAGCTAGGGGTAAGTTTATCCCCCGAAGAGCAAGCCGACTACATTGCCCTTCTCAAAGAGAAGAAGGAGGTTTTTGCATGGTCATACAGAGACATTTCGGGGCTAGATCCACAGCTAGTCATGCATAATCTAACGCTTGATTCGACAGTCAAGCCAGTTAAGCAAAAACTACGTAAGATGCACCCAACAGTGGCCTTAATGGTCAAAGATGAATTACAAAAGCTGTTGGATGCATAGTTTGTCATCTACGTGGATTATCCGCCATGGCTGTCCAACATGGTGCCCGTCAAGAAGCCTGATGGGAGGATTTGCATATGCACTAATTTTTGAGATCTAAACAAAGTGAGTCCTAAGGATGATTTCCCATTGCCAAGCATCGACGCATTGGTAGACGCTACAGTGGGTCATGAAATGCTTTCCCTCATGGATGGTTTCTCGGGATACAATCAGATTTGTATCAATCCCGAGGACCATCTAAAAATGGCGTTCACAACGCCTTGGGGGACATTTTGTTATAAGGTCATGCCTTTTGGCCTTAAAAATGTTGGCGTCACCTACCAACGTGCCATGACATACATCTTCCATGATTACATGCATAAAACTTTGGAAGATTACATTGATGATTTGTTGGCCAAATCTCTTTTGCACCCAGATCATCTCGATGACTTAAGCAAGATCCTTGATCACCTCATGGAACATAAAGTCAGACTGAATCCCAAGAAGTGCGTATTTGGCATCACATCTAGAAAACTCTTGGGTTTCATAGTCTCAAAGCGAGGCATCGAGGTGGACCCAAACAAAGTCAAGGCAATCCTTGAAATGCTTCCCCCAACTACCATCAAGCAGCTCAAAAGTCTGCAGGGAAAGGTTGCATCGATCAAGCGCTTCATAGCGTAGCTATCTGACAAGTGCCAACCCATGAACAAACTATTGCATAAGGGGGTAGCATTTCACTGGGATGACGAGTGCCAGTCAGCCTTTGATGACATTAAACAATACTTGGCTTTGCCGCCAATATTGGCACCACCTAGACCAGGAGTGTCATTCTACTTATACATCTCAACTATCGAGGTGGCACTGGGTGCCATGTTAGCCTAGAAGAATGAACTTCACAAAGAACAGGCTACTTACTATCTTAGCCACACCCTGGTCAGTTATGAACTTAACTATGCATACGTTGAGAAACTATGCTTGGCGGTGGTGTTTGCTACCAAAAAGCTATGCCATTACATGTTGAGCAACAAGACGTATGTTGTGTCTAAGGAGAATCCATTGCGATACATGATGAGTCGTACTTACCATAGTAGTCGCACGGCAAAATGGATCATGTTGTTGATGGAATTTGACATAGATTTTATTGGACAGAAATCCATAAAATGTCAGGTCATCACCGATCAACTAGCAGAGGCTCCTCTCAAAGATGATCAGCCTCTGATTATAGAACTACCCGATGATGGGGTCTTCCATGTCTCAGAATCGCCAGATTCTGATGAGCCTGAGTCACAAGCCGACATAACCCTATTTTTTGATGGTTCTAAATGTGAGCAAGGTGGTGGCATGGGAATAGTATTCTTCACACCGCAAGGCGCTCCAATGCCTCTATCATTTAAATTAAATTTCCCATGCACCAACAACAATGCAGAGTACGAAGCCTTGCTCATAGGTCTTCAGACAACAATCACCATGAACATTAAATGATTGAATATCTTTGGTGATTCGCTGTTAATCATCAACCAAGTCAAAGGGGTATTCCAATGCAAATGCCCAGTTTTGTAGGCCTACAAAGCCCTTGTGGACAAATTCTTGGCACAACTTGAATGGTATGACATCGAGGTGCTCCCTCGATCATCGAATCATTTTGTGGACACTATGGCCTCTTTGGGGTCACTAATCCCGCAAGACATTTCTGGTGATATGACAACCATTCAAGTCAAAACACTATCGCAATCCATGATGGAGCATGCAAGCTCTAACTTAATGCTAGGAATCCACATGATCTAGATTGAACCACCTCAAGATAGGTTCTCTCGAATCCATGATCGTCTAAATCACGCCAACTGGGGGTCCTTATTCTCCCCTACTCCCATTAATAGCAACACAATGCTATTCTTGCAAGTTCTTTCCCGTTCAAATTTTGCTAGGGATGAACTTCAAGAGAGATTGGATGTTCATACCGTCAAGGCTTTTGATCAGCAGGATTGGTATTCACCCATAAGGGACTACCTCAAGTTAGGTAATCTCCCGCTTGGATTGATGCATATCGCAAAATGAGCATTCAAGCAAAAAGTGGCAAAGCATGTCTTATTAGGAGACATTTTGTACCATCGTAGCTACAAAGGAATCCTCCTTCGTTGCTTGGACCAGCAGGAGTCCACTTGGGCAATCGCCCAAGCGCACGATGGTACATGCAATGGCCACTTCAGTGGTATGGCCATTGCAAAGTGCATTCTCCACATGGGCTATTATTGGCCATCTTTAGAGTGAGATTGTTGTGCATATGTGAGGAAGTGCATGAAATGTCAACACCATGCTAATTTGACACACGTACCTTCCCAGGCCTTACAGCCGATCCAATCGACTTGGCCATTTTCATAGTGGGACCTAGATCTAATGGGTAAGATCTCCCCTGCATCATTAGGTCGTCACACGTTTATCATAACAGCCACAGAGTATTTCACCAAGTGGGTGGAAGCAGTTTCGCTTCCCTCTACGACAGGACCCCGCATTGTGGAGTTCATTTTACATAACATCATATGTCGTTTTGGTATTCCATCCAAAATAATCTCGGATAATGGGACGTCATTCAAGAACAAATAAGTGCGTGCTTTGACCACAAAGTACAAAATTTAGCACAATTTTTTGACACCCTATTATCTGCAGGCAAATGGGAAAGCAAAGGCGTCAAAAAAAATGCTAGTTGCCATCCTCAAAAAGACAATCATAGACAGTCATAAGAATTGGCACATTCAGATCCCACTTGCCCTGTGGGCTTATCGCACTATCATTCGGACGCCCACTGGGGCAACTCCATTCTCGCTAGTGTATGGCTCTGAGGCAGTCATGCCTCTCAAGTTGGAAATTCCTTCCCTATGCATATCAATGCAAGAGTTCATCGATGATGACACTGCATGGCAGGCCCG
The DNA here is from genome assembly GCA_028583015.1 of Wollemia nobilis. Taxonomy (NCBI): domain Eukaryota; kingdom Viridiplantae; phylum Streptophyta; class Pinopsida; order Araucariales; family Araucariaceae; genus Wollemia; species Wollemia nobilis. The sequence goes on from JAQPPZ010016930.1 coordinate 450,472, forward strand.
GTTAGACCAGCTTATGTTGCTTGAAGAATGACGCATTAATACTCTCGAGCATTTACGTATCTATCAAGAGCGACTTAAGAAATCTGAAGCACAAGCTTATACTGAGAGGGGGGGTGAACAGTATAAGACCTCTTTTTACTTTTTCCTTTATACTTCAAAATAGTAAAGCAATATACCCAAAGCAATATCAAAGCAATGCACAATATCATCCACAAAGTGACAGCAATTTTAACGTGGTTCACCCATAATGGCTGGGCTACGTCCACAAAATTTTTTTCTAAAAGTTATCTCAAAGTTCTTGGGGAATCCTTCCCAATTTCAATGTTTATGAGCCTCGGCCCAAAGGAGATACCTTCCCCCAATCAGAATTTATGAGCCTCTGCTCAAAGGAGATACCTTCCCCCAATAAGAATTTATGAGCCTTTGCTCAAAAGGAGATACCTTCCTCTCTGCTCTAGAAATGATCCCTCAGAAGATCAACTACCTCTACCTCTTGCCAGCACGTGGAACTCCTTTCCATCGAAGACCTCCCCGTCCTCAATGCTTAGCCTAAGAGACCTCTACCTTCTATGATCACGTCAACAACAACTCAGCAACCTGTACCAAACACAGTCAGTCGGTCTAGTACAAGTCTTCCTCTGTTTGTCAGATTTGTCCAACTCTTGAACAAATTAATCCTCTACATACAAGCCTTCTCAAAGACTTGCCAACTATCCTCAGGTTCTTCTCATAGAACCAATGCATATATGTCCTCAAGTTCTCTGCTAGAACTATAAAACTCAGCTCACAAGTCCTCTGCTAGGACCTGTCCAAATCTACTCACAAGTCCCCACCGGAACTTGTCCAAAAAAAAACTGCTCACAAGTCCCCACCGGAACCTGTCCAAAAACTGCTCACAAGTCCCCACCGGAACCTGTCCAAAAACTGCTCACAAGTCCCCACTGGAACCTGTCCAAAAACTCAGCAAGCTCACAAAGAAAAAATTTCTTAGTAGGAAATCACAAAGTGAATTGTTAGAGACCCAATGTGATTTGTCAAACTCATAGAAGCATAAAGAGAATTGTTAGAGACTCAATATGTTCTATACTCAAATCCCAATCTCAAAACTCAACTCAAATCAACTCAGCTCAATCTCAATATCAAATCTAAAAACTCAACTCAATATTTGAAATGGATAGGATAGAATGTTTTCTTTCAAGAACATGAAACCCCAACAATTTCCAACTATGCAAAGAATCACATAACAATGATACTCATGTTCTTTTCACCATCAATTAGGGTTTCAACAATAATGCTCATCAAACAAGGTTTAGTCAACCAAAACCATTCAACTCAACATCAACCTTGAAGCATTCAACCAATCATCACAAGAAAAGGAAACAAGTAGAAATCCTTTTCCCTCCAAATATATTTGAATAAAACAACCACCAACACAATATCACCAAATGCAAAGAATAACTTGCTCAAATCAACTCAATGGAGTAAGCCCAATATCATGAATCAAGTAAAGCAATAACTTGATCAAACAACCTCTATGGAAGCAACTCAACCATCAAACTCAAAAAAGCCAACCAAGGGTCCCACCAACTCAATGCAAGTAGCTAGACTCACAAATATAAACCCTAGTGCACAAAGCTTCCACTATCTCAAACCAGAAATTATGCATTCACCAAAAACTCTCCTTAAGGATAACAATGTATAAGTAGTCTTCAACAAACCAGAAAATAGGATTTATACCTAGCCAAAGGATACCTAGTAGAATACCTTTTCACTCCAACCTTATTTTAGAAAACATACACCAATCATACTCATAAGAAGAATGTGCCCATACCTTATTGGAGTAGAAGATAATTGAACCTTCAAGTCGTCACCACACATAACTCTCAAACTTCCAACCAAGTTAGGGTTAGAATAAAAAGAAATGAGCAATAATATAAACTTCCTTTATTACACCTTTTAGCTCCACTTCTTTAAACACAACCACCATAACATGTCAATAAATCAACAATCACAGACTCGCACATTATACCTCCATTTTTAATTTTAGCATAGCAAAGAATAATCTTAAAAATACATCCAAAGAAATATGCCCTTATTTCTCCTAAGCTTTTATTCAATGCTAATCACAAAAGCAAAAACTCATAAAATTTAATCACACCTTATAAATTGTTGTCCAAGAAACTCCGAATTTTGCGGCATAAAGACGTTTTAATAAAAACGTGTGTTACTCTAGCAAAGCACCCCCGCGAGACTCAAAACGGTGACCTCCGCAAATGTAGCGCCCAACAGTAGCCTTCGCTGCCACTAGCCCACACAGGCTACAAAGTTCACAAGTGAACTTCCCTCCACTTCACCCTCAAAAAAACTCCCGAAGACTTTTCAACCGCATGTGCTTCTAAGTCTTCCTTCGATCGCAGCGAATACAGAGCACAAACACCGCAAATTGCATTTGAGGAATTTCAAATTAATTAGCCTTCCAACCTTAGGAGTTGGAGAATAAATAGTCTCTTCGAAGACACCTTGACGTCGGCAAAAATAAAGACCATTTCGAAATTAATCAAAATTCTTTTCAAAAAGGGTTTAAAAACCCTTAAATAATTTTAATAAATTAAGAATTAAAAAAGGTTTAAAAACCTTTAAGTATTTTTAATAAATTAAAAATAATTTCTCCCTTAATTAATTAAATAGTTAATTAATTAAAACCTTGAAGGGTTTTAAATAATAATTAAATAAATAATAAAGAGAACCTCCATTGGTTTTAATAAAAACCATTTAGCTTGGTTTTAATAAAAACCCTATCCAACTTGGTTTTAATAAAAACCGGTTTGGTTTTAATGAAAAACCCTTGCCAATGGAATCTCTCCGGATTCTCTTAAAAATATTCTCTTGGAATCTTCCACATTTGAAGCCAACACATCCTCTTAACATTAATGTCATTTCCTTTTGACATCAATGACAACTCATAGACAAGAAGCTAGGATCTCAAACCCAAAATTGCCAACAAAATCATACAACATGAAATTTCATCTGAGGGACTTTCAGGTTGGTGACCTGGTCTTAAAAGAGAACCAACAGAACTCTAGTTTGCCGTCCCATCTAAGGTACAATTTCACGGCCAACTAGTTAGGTCCCTATGTAATTGATAGTAAAATAGGACCTGGAACATATCGGCTAGCCTCTCTTGATGGAATCAAGGAACTGGAACCCTTGAACATCAGCCATTTGAGGCCATTCCATACTTAAGAGAGCCATAGCCCAACCCAAAATGCTCCAAGGATTCCCATAATCACTTGGTCAACCCAAAATTCTCCAAGGATTCCCATAATCACTTGGTCAACCCAAAATGCTCCAAGGATTCCCATAATTGCTTGGTCAACCCAAAAAGCCCCAAGGATTCCCATAATCGCTTGGTCAACCCAAAAAGCCCCAAGGATTCCCACAATCGCTTGGTCAACCCTAAAACTCCCCAAAGGTGCCCATTATCCCTTTGGTCAAACCAAGAAGCTCCAAGGATTCCCACAATCGCTTGGTCAAAAATAAGAAAATTCAAAAACAACAAAATCATCAAAAATAACAAAAATTTGCATCTCATTTCCATGCATACTCACCATCATCACAACAATAAAGAGCTCTTTTTGCATATCATCTTCATACTCACAAAAATAAATCCATAAAAAACACAAAAATATATAGGTGCATTAAGCATCACATCCATACATTGCATATTTATGGTCATACAGATCAAAGGCACCATAGAATGTAATTACTTTGCCAATCCATCTTGTTCCATAGTTCTCCAGTCTATAAACAGTCCATAAAAAATAAACACCATTCACTTATTTTTACCATATCATATTCGTTGGTCTTCTAATGTATCAAGAGTTTTCATTTTTTGGTCATCATTAGCTTTCTAGCCACGTACTGTACCAAGTCAGATAGATTTTACAAAGGTAGAGTTCTACTTGGCTCACACCTTGTTACGTAGCATCCCAACACAAATTAAAACACATAAAAATTCCCAAGTTGTGTGAACGAAATATGAAACCTACAAAGCAATCCAAGTCACCATAAGCGAAACGGTTATCTTGCTCATCCCCCTGTACGAATGACCCTAAGAATGCTGAGAGTTGGCAAAAGGACAAGCATATTCCCTACCCAATTCCCCAAGAATCCCAAGTTCTCAAAATATTGCAAAACATCACAAATTTGCAAAAATTAAAACTCCAAAAAAAAAAAAATGGACACCACAACCAAAGTGCATACATCAAGAAAAGCACATAAAATAGTGATTCTCATCACTCCATATTCCAATCCCTTGCTCAAAATAAAACAAAAATAAATAGTGATTTTTATCACTATACAAGAGCAAGTATCCCAATACAATTGAATAAAAAAAGGGAGTTGAACTTGAATCCCTGGAACTCTCAGCATTTTGACAGGTCATGAGGCAAACCTTAGTACTAGTTTGGTGGATAGCCTATCAATCACTGATGGTAAACCTCTCGCATGACGATATATCTATCACATTAACTTGTGTGCAAATCAATGTTTGCATGTGGATGATCTAGCTTATGGTCTCCTACGACAACACCGCAGATTAATTTGACTAAATACAACAAAGGAGTTAGTGGAGCTAATCAGGTGATCCTCAGTACAGTTTTGGTTGACAGCCTATTTGGCACTGGTGGTATCCTAAAAAACACCACATAAATGAACTCAATTGCACACATAGGGATGTGAAATAACTAGGTCAAAAACAAGTCCGATTCATACCTTGTTAAAAAGTCTCGTAAGATAAAAGTACAGTCTTGGCTAGATAGTTAAAACATCTGAGTCTCGAAAAACCCTACCTACATTCTAAACCAACTTGTTGTCTTTCATTGCCATCAAAAAATACAAAAAAATAGCCTGTATACATAAATAAATTCAAGTCACATAGCAATCACCTAGCACAAAAAGCCATAAATTCTGAACAGTCTATGGTGCGACCGCCAAAAACCACAACTTCCATTCATCCATTCCATTTGCATATCATATAAATTAAACACATTTTCATTTCATCAAAACATATGCATCCATCAAAATAAATTAACATGCATACATATATATTCATCAATCATCATGCATAACATCAAATCATCACATGTGCATAAATACAATAAAGTCATCTGTATATATCATCAAAAATGCCCGCAGGCTACAATGAATTGGTCCTATGACCCCGCAACAAAATCCAAAAGATCAAAAATCCCCAAAGCCTAAGGTGTCGGCCACCATGATCACGTAGGATCGGTGTGACGATAACTACCCCACATGGTGTGGGTCCAATGGGACCCCTCAGGGTAGCTGCTACTAGCCCCCACATCACGCCTACTCCCCCCTCCCTCATCCAATCACCTGCGACGAGATGATGCTGACTACTCAGTATCACTGCCCCTCATCTGGCGTGAAGAACCACCTCCAGAGGTCTCAGGTACCCGCCCCCCAAGGTAGATTATCTCTCCCTCTAAATCCATCTGATGTCGATAGCACTCCACTAGCCGACAGACCACATCTAGCAGGTTCCATGGGAACCTCGCGCCTGACGAGTCAGGTAGCAGCATGTTGGAAATGAGGCCCATAAGTACTGTGTGCCTCACTCCCAACACCCCCTTCTCTAGCCACCATCGAACTAAAATCCCACCTATCTGATAGTCAACCTCTGTCTTCTCCACTGGACTATCCACCCCCACCTCCTCCCCATGCCCGAAGCAGCGTGTCAGCACTGATGTCCGTTGATCGCGCGATGTCGTCCTGATAGGTAATCCATCTATTGGAATTCGTAGAATCCGATAGACATATTCCAAAGTAACTGTCATCTCCCCTGTTGAGATATGGAAAGTATTAGTCTAGGGATCCCACAAGTTTATCAGGGCTGTCAGGTAGGCCTGATCCCCAATCGCTGGCTCTAGCCGAGTCACCTGCTTGAGCCCAAGAGCGTCAAGCCACTCCCAGTCAGCCACAGCTAGCGCCTCCCGCGCTTCAACAAAAATAGTAGGCACACGATATCGTCTCTTCACAACCTACAAAATAAAACAAAATAAACACATTAAAATCATGAAAAAAAAGTCTACAGCTACAAACAGTATAAAAGAAAAACAAACTTAGTTTGTCAATCTAGGGTTTTTAACTTTACATTGATAAATTAAACAAAAATTACAAAATTAATTTGTCAACCTAGGGTTTTATACTCTCAAATTGATAAATTAAAACAAAAAAAGTCAAAAATTACAAAATTAATTTGTCAACCTAGGGTTTTGTACTCTCAAATTGATAAATTAAAACAAAAAAATCAAAACTTACAAACTTAGTTTGTCAATCTAGGGTTTTTAACTTTACATTGATAAATCAAACAAAAACAACAAAAACGACTAAGGTTGAGCGAAGTTTTTAAAAACTACATTTAACACTAAGTTTTTAAGCTCAATTTTACCCTAAGTTTTTAAACTCAGTTTTGATCTTTGTTTAACTAGGGTTAGCCTACGTTTTTCAGCTAAGTTTCGATTTTTGTTAGCCTAGGGTTTATGTTAGTTTACAAAAAATGAACACAAACAAACATGGTTTCCACTAGGATTTCAACCTATGTTTTAATGAAGCCATACCAAAATAAATAAACACATTCATTTCACTAAGGTTTTTCATTCTTACATTTGAAAAACAAAATACAAAAAAAGAAGCGAAAAATAACTTACGGTTTTAAAACTGTAATACAAAAAACTAATAACGAGGAAGTTCACTTACTGGTCTCACTTTAGCTCCGCCACTTAATCTAGTTTGTGAACTCATGGTGGTGGGAAAATTTGGTAGCACTTCGCTTCGCAGAATTAACCTCTTCCTCCTCAGAGCTCATGGTGGCAGGAAAATGAGCCCAAAACTCAGTTTTGGCCTTTAAATAGGCAGTTTATGCTTGTAATCATTCTTCCCTAGGACGAGCGCTCTGGTTAGCACTTGTCCCTCTCTGGGATGAATACTAAACTGGTATCCGTCCCACCCAGGCATGAATACATGGCAAAAATTTCAAAAACATCAAAAAAATGAACAAAATGACCCAACAATGAACAATAAACTTTCCCGATGAAAGTGCTTTTGCACTTGATATTCAGGGCATGAAAAATAGATTTCGGGGTCACAAATTGTCACTATCCTACTCCCCAAGAAGGTTACCATGGCCGGACCACTCCACAACAGGACTAATTTTCAAGAATTTCATCCCCAAGCAGCGTCGCAAAACGGGTCCACACCCAACCAAAATAGCAATAACATTGTCGAACGAAGGCGCCTCTGCGCCTGACATTCTTGGCATCCAAAACAGACATTGGGGTTACAAATTTTCACTATCCTACTCCCTAATAAGGCCACCATGGCTATACCACTCCACGAGAAAATGGATTTTTGACAATTTTAGCTCCAAAAAGCATCACCAATAGGGTTAACACCCACCAAAAATAGGTCTAAATGTCAAGAAAACTGCACATGTTCAATGATAAGCATCTGAAGGCACCCTTACCTAAGTCATTTTGGGTCAAGCGACTCATCGCTTTTCTCATGCAGGTCATTCCCTCATCAATTCGTCGCTTGAGGGGGTAGTCACACTTAGTCACCAATCAACAAATACACACCCAATCAGGGAAATGGCATGCATTCAAAGAATTATTGACAAAGACAATTACGCCCCTGCTTGGGGCAGCAAACAAGTAATAATCACAAGCTGATCAAACACTTGGTATTCGTGATCATGAGCTCAAGGTTCCCACAGACAAAAGGTTGCGCCCTTTGCCTATTCATGACTGATCAATGTCCAAGATCAAGTAACACCTCACCGAAAAAGGTTAACACTTGAATTGAGTTCCTTCACTCGTTAGAAGCAAGGATTCAAGAATGCATGCCCCTTTCCATACTTGGGGCATCAAAAGTTGGTTAGGTTACTAAGAAACCCTAATCATTAGTGCTTTGGTTATCTATTTTTGCTCAAGCACTGTGCCATGCACAACGCCTCCCAAAAAGAGGTATTTGTAGACACCAAAATAGCACCAATCCGATTATGTGACTGCAAACACTGATCGCATTGACACACATAGCCCTAAGGGCAGCCTCCAAAGGTCAAACAGTGGTCCTAACCACTCTCATAGCAGTTTTGAAGGTCAGGAGTCAATTTGGCACCTTCAGGCACTTTGCTCAATACTCGTTTCACCTAGGGACGATTTCAAACTGGGATTCACCCCACACAAGTATGAATAGTAGTATTCACTCTAGGGTGGGGCGAATAATGGGTTTGACGAGCAAAAAGTCAAATCTTGACAAATGGCAACTCAGATCTGCCACTTAATGCCTCCTTCATCACATGGGAGTGTGGGTGAGTGTTTTTGAGCATTAGAGGCAGTTGCAAGGGCAATCATGAAGTCCCTAATCAGGGAGGAATCTCCCTCCCCCTGAGAAGGCATGATTGCCAAGTGGCGCCTCTCCATGCCCAATTCAAGAGACCTCCAGGTCTATAAATTGGTGAGTTTCCTCACTCCAAAATATACGAAGAAGGAGCATTTTGAGCAATAAAGTGTTGTCGTTTTACTTCCCCATACGCCCCTAGTTGATTTGTGCCTTTCACATCTGTGATCTCTTTTAGAGAGGAGGTCATTGGATGACTATTGGAAGGATGAATCTTGAGCCCAAAACCTGATATATGGCCATAGTATACCACCCAATTTTTTGATAACACTTTATAAGATATTTTGGACTCATCCCAAGTGGATTGGTGCCGAAATCAGGCCCCAAACGACGGGCGGCCTGCCCAGGCGGCCTCGCGCTTCTACAGGTCTAATCATCCCTTTTAGGAACAATTAGGAATCTGTGGCCGATTTTTATTTCTATCATTTTCATTTTTGTATTTGATCTTTATGTTGCTTAGATAGTTTGCAATTTTGATTTCATATCGTTTTGATCAATTTTTGTCATGTTTTATCATTTTTTTGCCTTTACTAACTTGTAGAGGGCATCATCAAAATCCGGGCCTTAGAGGCCAAATTGGGGAAATATGACCATCTGGGTCATCCCAAAATACCCCCAATTAGCTAACCCCCACTTTTGTAGGAGATTTGGAGCTATCCATATGGGACATTTTGAGCGGTGCTATCTATCGTTTTGTTATAGGTCTATTCGTCCCGCCCCAAAACGAATTCAAATCTATGAGGGATTTCCTGATTGTTCCATTTGCAAAGTTTTCTTTGTGAGGTCTTGATGCCCCTGTCAAATTTTTATATCATTTGGATAAATGCTAGTTATCGTTTTATTTATTCTTTGCATGCATTAATCGTAGGCTAGGGGATTGCATGTTTCATTTCATCTGCAGGTGCTACTGATTGTTTCTTGTTTCTTTGAATGTAGGATCGAGATGTTAGAGGAGCATCAGGGAGTCAACATTCATACACACAAGTGGCGGTGACATTTTGGTCCACCCATCTTACATGTGGGCACACGGAAGAAGGAATGGCATCCATGGATGTAACAAAGAAACAAATTTAACGCTCCTCACCCCTAAAAATGGAGGAGGCGAATTGTAACCGAATTTTGAAACGTATCAATAAAATAAAGGGCTATTTTTTGCATTGGCTTTTCGTTTGCGTTTCAATTTGTTCATGCTTTCCCCATTTCATGCATTTTCAATTCGTAGGATTTAGCGTTAAGTTTAGTTCCATTTTTGCATCGTACTTGGAGCTTTTTCCTTTTTTGTTTTCGTATCCTCGTGCTTTCAGAACCCCATGAAAACCCTAATATATTAAAATTAGAGAAAATTTTAACCCTAGTAGAGTGCAAAGAATATAAGAATATCTTGATAGAGTGAAGTTATATCATTGATTGGTCCTACATAGACATGCCATGACTCAATCCATTCCTCATTTTCCATCATTTAGTTGTTAGGCCAAACTTAAGAAAAAACTACAAAATATGCATGCTAAGATTATTCTTCTCATCAAAGAAAAGAATCAAAAAATCCTTGAAGTCATATTTATCAAATTCATTAGTTACTCTAACTAGATTTCCAATATTGTACCTATCACTAAATATGAGGGTGCCATAAGGGTTGGTACCAATTTTTAGGACATAAAAAAAGCATATCCCAAGTATGATTTTTCTTTACCTTACCTCAACATAATTTTTTACTTTTTTATAAGATGCAAAATTCTATTACTCGTGGACAAATTCTTAGGGTACAACCAAATTAGAATCACCCCTAAGGATCAACCCAAAATGACTTTCACAACCTCCTAGGTTTCCTTTTTTATTAGTTCATTCCATTTGGGCTAAAGAATGTGGGAACCACTTATCAAAGAGATTTGGCATACATTTTCAATGATATGATGCATGCCATCATGGGGTATTATGTTGATGAACTTCTCATTTAGTATTTAAACTAGGAATATCACATTCAAAACTTAAGACAACTTTTTGAAAAATTATGAGAATATAAAGTCTACCTCAAGCCTTTGAAATGCGTCTTCAAAGTGACATCACGGAATCTACTAGGATTCATCATATCCTAACATGGTATCAATGTTAACCCTAATAATATATCCATAATTATTGACATGCAACCACCTTAGACATTAACCCAACTCCAAATCCTTCAAGGTAAACTTCAAAATATTTTAAGTTTCATATCCCAACTTGATAAATATCATCCATTATTTATACTCTTACAAAAGGACACAAAATTTAAGTGGAACAATGAGTGCCAGGTATCTTTAAATGCTTTGAAATTCTATCTTTTATCCCCACCTATCCTCATCACTCTAGTCAAATATTTGCTACTCTACATAGTAGCAACTACCCAAACTCTAGGTGCTATGCCAGCATAGTATAATGACTAGTGTAGGGAGAGCCATTTACTACATTAGTAGGACCTTAGTCAACTATAGGATCTATTACACTCCCCTAGAATACATTTCCTTGTAGTGTTTACATCATAAAAACTCAAACACTACATGTTAACCCATAAAACTTGTCATCGCAAGGGTCAATCCCTTGTGTTATCTTATATAAAAATCTCATCTTTTAAGGTGAATTTCCAAATGGTTTATCACCCTTAGTTAATTTGATCTTGAATTCATATATCACACTTCAATAAAAATTAAATCCATTGCTAATAAATTAGTAGCTACACCCTTTGATGGGGGGACAAAAAAAATTGCACAATAAATTTCAAATTTTCATCTTTAAATTTCAACTTTAATTTTACAGTTTACAGCCCGTAGGCTTAGTTCTCTCACTTTCTCCAATTTCAACACTAGCCCACAGGCGTAGTTTTCTCCCTGATGCAAGCTGCCTCACGTTCGGCGATCTGCCTGCGCTCCCAAAAAGAATTTCTTGACATTGGAAGGAAAATGCACTCTAGCCAATCCGAGTGGCCCTCTGCCTTCGACTCTGAATCACGACTGTGCAACTCTGCAATTGCAGGTTCTTTGACTATTTTCCCACACCTCGTGCATGCCTTTGATTGCTCTTTTATACTTTTGCATGACTCATCATCTTCCATCTGACACTTCATTTCATCTCCCATGCCTCTTCGTCATTCTGGCTTTTGAAATGTCTTGACTCTTGGTCTTCGTCTGCTTCTACTGCATCTTGATGCCACGTGCTTGTCCAGCACTGCCACATGTCGCTCACTGACCTCACCTCGTAACGGTCCCTGAAGATGCAGCATGTCGTGATTTCGTGACATCTTCTTCCTCTTCCTCTTCCTCTTCTCTTTCGGTCGCGAAAACGTGACATGTCATGATTTCGCGACATTCCTGCTCCATCACCTTCTCTCTCCTCTTCGGGTCACGAAAACCCGACATGTCATGATATCGTGACATTTTTGCTCTCCTGTGCCTCCTTCTCTCTTTTGGTCATGATATTGCAACATGTTGTGATATCGTGACATTTTTCTTCCTCGCCTCCTTTCTCTCCTTCGGGTCGCGAAAATGCGACATGTCATGAAATCGTGACATCTTCTCCTCTCTGCTTCCTCTCACTTCTTTGGGTCACAAAAATGCGACATGTCATGAAATCACGACATCTTCCTCCACTGGCTCCTTCTTTGCCTCCTGGTCGTGAAAATACGACATGTCACAAAATCGTGACATCTTCCTCCTTTGGCTTCTTCTTCGCCTTCTGGTCGTGAAAATGCGACATGTCATGAAATCATGACATCTTTCTTCCTTGGCTCCTTTGCTTGCCCTCTGATCACAAAAATGTGACATGTCACGAAATCGTGACATCTTTCTTCCTTGGCTCCTTCTTCGCCTTCTGGTCGCAAAACTATGACCTGTCACGAAATCGTGACATTCCTTTCTCCTAGCTTTCTCTCTCCTTGGTGGGTCGTGAAACTGTGACATGTCACGAAATCATGACATCTTCTCCTCTGTGCCTTCTCTCTCTTCTACGGGTCGTGAAACTGCAACATGTCATGAAATCATGACATCTTCCTCTTTCGCTCTTCATCTTGCCTTCGGGTCGTGAAACCGCGACATGTCATGAAATCATGACATCTTTGCTTGCAGCCTCCTTCTCCCCATTTGGGTCACGAAATTGTGACATCCTGGGCACCCTGGCTTTTCCTATGAAACCTATCGTAAAATTGCGATAGTTGGCCCAACTGGTTTCTTCCTCCATTTTGTGTTGCGATATCACGACACATTTTCTGTCGTGATATCACGACGGCTTCTCCTTGCTGGCTCCTCAGCACCACTTGTGTCGTGATATCACGACATATTTGCTATTGCGATATCGCGACAGATTTTCCCTGCTGGCTTTGTTCTCCACTTGTGTCACGATATCACGTCAAATTTTCAGTCACGATATCACGACAGTTCTCTACACCGATTTCGCTCTCCTCTTTGTGTCGCGATATCATGACACATTTTCTATCGTAATATCACGACATATTTTTCCCCTCGCCTTCTTCTTCTTTTTTGTCACGATTTTGTGACATGTTGCGAAATCATGACGTTTTCCCTCCTTGGCCAACTTTTTAGAAGTGGCCCTCCTACCACTGGATGCTTCTGCATCAGGTGCTGTTGGATGCTCCTGCATCAAACACCCGAGGTTGGTGGAGAAGTGACCTTCACTTTTGTGCAGGTCGATCCCCGTCTTCTGCGACATCTCCAAACGTGCACCTGACTTTGTGGTCCGCTTCAACTCCATTTCCTGGCCATCAAAAACATTTCTACTTCTTTGTTTATCCTCATGATTTCTATGCAGCTCCTCTCGCAGGGCTTTCACTTGCCTCCATAAATCATTTCTGAGCAGCTTCTCTTGCAGGGCTTGCACTTGCCTTTGCAAAGTTTTGAATGCCTGTAATCGTGAATCTTCAGATCTCATTCTTCTACACTTTCTTCTCACAATCCTTAACCCCAGATCCTAGTGCAAGCCGCTCTGCTTACACGCTCAGAATATTTTGGCTCTGATACCACTTGATGGGGGAACAAAAAAAATTACACAATAAATTTCAAATTTTCATATTTAAATTTCAACTTTAATTTTACATTTTACAGCCCACAGGCTTAGTTCTCTCACTTTCTCCAATTTCAACACTAGCCCGCAGGCATAGTTTTCTCCCTGATGCAAGGTGCCTCACGTTCGACGATCTGCCTGCACTCCCAGGAAGAATTTCTTGACACTCTGGAAGGAAAATGCACTCTAGCCGATCCGAGTGGCCCTCTGCCTTCGACTCTGAATCACGACTGTGCAACTCTGCAACTGCAGGTTCTTCGACTATTTTCCAACCCCTCGTGCATGCCTCTGATTGCCCTTTTATACTTTCGCGTGACTCATCGTCTTCCATCTGACGCTTCGTTTCATCTCCCATGCCTCTTCATCATTCTGGCTTTCGAAACATCCTAACTCTTGGTCTTCGTCTACTTCTACTACATCTTGATGCCACGTGCTTGTCCAGCGCTGCCACGTGTCGCTCACTGACCTCACCCCGTAACGGTCCCTGAAGATGCAGCATGTTGTGATTTCATGACATCTTCTTCCTCTTCTCTTCTGGTCATGAAAACGCAACATGTCACGATTTTGTGACATTCCTACTCCATCGCCTTCTCTCTCCTCTTCGGGTCACGAAAACTCGACATGTCACGATATTGCGACATTTCTGCTCTCCTGTGCCTCCTCTCTTTTGGTCACGATATCACGACATGTCGCGATATCGTGACATTTTTCTTCCTCGCCTCCTTTCTCTCCTTCGGGTCGCAAAAATGCGACATGTCATGAAATCGTGACATCTTCTCCTCTCTGCTTCCTCTCGCTTCTTCGGGTCGTGAAAATGCGACATGTCACAAAATCACGACATCTTCCTCCGCTGGCTCCTTCTTCGCCTCCTGGTCACGAAATCGTGACATCTTCCTCCTTTGGATTCTTCTCCGCCTTCTGGTCACAAAAATGCAACATGTCACGAAATCGTGACATCTTTCTTCCTTGGCTCCTTTGCTTGCCGTCTGGTTGCAAAAATGTGACATGTCATGAAATCGTGACATCTTTCTTCCTTGGCTCCTTCTTCACCTTCTGGTCTCGAAACTGTGATCTGTCGCAAAATTGCGACATTCCTTTCTCTTGGCTTTCTCTCTCCTTGGTGGGTCATGAAATTGTGACATGTCGCAAAATCACGACATCTTCTCCTCTGCGCCTTCTCTCTCTTCTATGGGTCGCAAAACTGTGACATGTCACGAAATCGCGACATCTTCCTCTTCCACTCTTCATCCTGCCTTCGGGTTGTGAAATCGTGACATGTCGCAAAATCGTGACATCTTTGCTTGCAGCCTCCTTCTCCCTATTTGGGTCATAAAATCGTGACATGTCGCAAAATTGCGAATTCCTGGGCACCCTGGCTTTTCCTATGAAACTTATCGCAAAATCGTGACAGTTGGCCCGGCTGGTTTCTTCCTCCATTTTGTGTCGCGATATCGTGACACATTTTTTGCCGCAATATCGCAACGGCTTCTCCTCGCTAGCTCCTCAGCACCACTTATGTCGCGATATCGTGACACATTTGCTATCGCAACAGCTTTTCCCTGCTGGCTCCGTTCTCCACTTGTGTCGCAATATCGTGTCACATTTTCTATCGTGATATCACGACAGTTCTCTACGTCGATTTCGCTCTCCTCTTTGTGTTGCGATATCGTGACACATTTTCTGTCGCGATATCGCGACACATTTTTCCCCTCGCCTTCTTCTTCTTTTTTTGTCGCGATTTCGCGACATGTCGTGAAATCGCGACGTTTTCCCTCCTTGGCCAACTTTTCAGAAGTGGCCCTCCTGCCACTAGATGCTTCTGCATCAGGTGCTGCTAGATGCTCCTACATCACCCTTGGAAGCTAGCCATCCCATAGTTATCCAGTTTTTGATAAATATGTCATCAACCTAAAGGATTATCAACCTGATTCTTGGACCTTGTACTTTGATGGCACTTGCTACATCAAAATAATAGGGGTAGGAGTTATACTCATCACACAATAGTAAAAAATCATCTCTTGTACTTTAAAGTCTAATTTTCCTATACTAATTATATCACAAAATAGGAATATCTTATCTTTGGGCTTGTGTGGTGTCATCCATAAAATTTAGGATACTCTCCATATTTTTATATTCTTAGTTAGTCATTAATCAATTTAGTGGTGTTTATCAAATAATAAAGTGAAGGCTATACAAGGACATTGTCGATAAACTAATGGCTACTTTTGAGATGATCACTATTGATGTCATCCCTCAATATAGCAATCCTCATGTAGATGTTATGACCATAGTTACTTCTCTTATTCCTCTCAAATTAGATGGTGAGCAAGTTGCAATCCTCATCCAAAAAATTAGGGAACTTGTGACATTAGAATCTAGTCAAATTCCATTAAATTTTTTCATTATTAATACCTCTTATTTACCTAATCTATGGTATTAGGGCATATTTACCTTCCTTAAGCATAGTACTTCGTTGGAAGACTTGAAATACAAT
The DNA here is from genome assembly GCA_028583015.1 of Wollemia nobilis. Taxonomy (NCBI): domain Eukaryota; kingdom Viridiplantae; phylum Streptophyta; class Pinopsida; order Araucariales; family Araucariaceae; genus Wollemia; species Wollemia nobilis. Next base: position 466,493 of record JAQPPZ010016930.1, read on the forward strand.
GAATGTAAAAAACTAAGACATCATGCTTGTCGATATGTCATCATTAGTTATATCATTTATCAATGGTATTTTGATGGTATTTTCTTAGGTATATCACTTCAAATGAAGCCCAAGTAGACATTAGAGAGGCTCATGAGGTATCATGTAGTGCCCACTTTAGTACAAATCCCATCACCAATAAGCTTATATGATTAGGTTATTACTAGCCTTCTATGGATAAAGACTCTTATGACAATGTCAAAAGTGTAATAAGTATCAAAAACATGATAATTTTATCCATCTACCATCATAGGATCTCCAATACCTAACATCTCCTTGGACCTTTTCTATTTGTGGAATGGACATTACTAAAAATATTAATCACATGTTGTATGATGGACATAAGTTCATCATAATATCAACTCAATACTTTACCAAGTGATTCAAAGCAAAGCTTATGTCTTATTGTACTAGGGTTCAATTATCTAAATTCTTCCTTAATCATATCCTTTAAGAATCGCTTATAATGGGACACCCTTTAAGAATAAGGACATCCAAAAACTTTGTGCCAAATACAAAATCTAGCATAAGTGGTCTATGCCTTACTATCCACAAAGAAAAGACCAAGTTGAGACTTCCAAAAAAACCTTGATCAAAATCCTTAAGAATCTCATAATAAAATTGGATAATACTAGCATTTATAACCTAACTTTGTGATCCTATCATACCAGTGTTTTTATACCTATCGGTGTAGTACTCTATGATTTAGTCTATCGGACTAAAATTAACTTCCTATTTGAACTTGAGGTACCCTCCTTATGCATCATGTTGAAGGATGACTCCATAGGCAATGAATACCATCACACTTGTCTTAATAAACTATAACTATTTGATGAAAAGTGGATATACAACCTAGAAAACTTATGGGATGGTCAACAGAGGCATAAGTGAACCTATGGTAAAAGGGTGTGATCTCATTCCTTTAAATTGGTGACCTAGTTCTCAAGTACAACTAGAATAATATCAATTCCAAAACTAAACTCAAGGGGAAGTTTGAGTCTAGTTGCCTAGGTCTATTAATAGTAACTACTTTCTTTAACTCATGAGCTTACCACCTACCTAGACTTTATGGAAAATAAGTAAAATAATTCATTAACATAATGCACTTAAATCAATATTACATCTAAATCTACCTTGATTTAATATTTCATTTAATTAGGTTACTGATGCTAGATGCACTCCTCTAATATTACATTTATATTTCTAGCTTACATACTTGCTTATTTGCATGATTGTTTGATCTTATGTTTTTTTTGTAGATGTTTTCCTATAATTGAGTTTCTTTTTGCATATCATGTCATGGATTCATAATGACATAAATTATAATCCTAGTCATGAATAGTTCATTATAATTGCACTAGGTGACTAATGTGAGCAAGTCCTCCTAGTACACTCTTCATAAATAAAACTTGAGCCTACACAAACATTTATTCTTCTCTCTTTTCATATCAACCCCATCCCTTGTAGACACATTTATAAATCCTTGAAGGTAATGGACGTTATCACTATGATACACTACAATAAATTTTCTAGGCAATGAAGCAACAATGTTATTTACAGTTCAAGGGATATAAGGAACTGCAAATGATCATTCTCGTATTTTGTAACCAAAAATCTAGATTTTTTTGTTGTCTTATAACCCCTCAAGAAATGTAAGTGTTTCTATCTAATGCTTGGCATATGTATAAGATATAGGTTTGATAAGCATGGATAGAAAAAAAACATATTTCTTATTAGTGTATAAATCATTCAAGGAATTTCTCTACCATTAAGCCAATTCTCATTCTTTTACCCCTTATTCCTTTAAAATTTGCATCTTGTTTGTCCCAATTGACTTATAGGTCCTAGAAAAGTGTAGATATTTTTATCCAATTCTTGGCAAATGTATACAATTTATAGGTTTTTTAAATAGAGATAATCCACAGTTCTTGGTGGTGTATAAGGTAGATGGTATAGCTCTCTCATTTTCATTCTTCTACCTCTATTCCATTCTTTTGAACTACAAACATCTTACCACATTATGGGTACTATGCAAGTCATAAGAACAAATGTCACAATCTCTTTATATCTCTCTCTTTACTTCAACATTACCATTCTTATTCACATTATAGGCCTAATAGGTGACAGACTTGGATATTCCATTTTCTCTTAGGATTATAAGGCATCAATAATGATAAATCATATCTTTAATTATCAATTACAACATGACAAACACTACAACATCTATAAAAGTTGTTAGCAAAACCTTATACCAATATCCTTTCTTCTATCTCATCATGGACTATATGATTGGCAATGTGATACTTCACGGTGATGATAGACCAATTATTATTTTCTCTTCTACTTTATCACAGGATACATGATTCATACCAAAATAATTTTAGTGATGATAACCTAATCATTATCCTTTCTTCTATTTTATTATCAATCTATATGGTTGAAACTATGCTTTTTCTATGGTAATGATAGCCCCATCTATAACATGACCTATCTCATCTAATCACATTATTTTGAGCCACATGATGCATGTTATGCACTACATGGTCCCTATCATCCTTGGTTGCTTTATAGAATCACTGGGTAATGGCCCCACATAATATATTTTCTTATTATTTTATAAAATGATAGGATTTATCACCACATGATGTGTATTATGTGCAACATAGGCACTATCATTCTTTCTATGTCTTATCGATAGACTACATGATTGAAACTATGATATCCTAATCAGTTATCTCCTCATATTCTCATCACTAAGCTACATGATCAAAACCACAATTATCCATGGTAATGATAGCTTAATCCTCCCTATAATTTTCCTTACCTAACACTTCCATGTGTGGGACAAAATGACCAAACTACAACAGGACCTTCCAAACTAGGGATATCTTGATCACTTCAAAAATAATCAAATACCAAAAAAACTTTTAAAAAATATCAAATTTGCTCTTAATGGATTACATCGATGTACCTATAAATAGGTGAATTATATATATGCCTTTGAATAGAACAATAAGTTATGTACCTTTAAATAGGTTGACCACACATATTTTAAGCCACCTAATGTTGTGAACCTCTTTTCTCATACCCTAAATCATTCATCAATATGAAGAAATATTCAACATGCATCCATAAATAAATTGCACAATAAATTCCATACAACAAAATAGATATTGATTATACCCTTGAGGTAGGGCAACATCATACAATGCTCCTTTGGTAACGAAGCCACTCCACAAGATCTCTAGCTCCATGAGCCAAGAATTCTCCAAGAATACATCATAGATCCCTATTACAATGGGGGTACATCTCTCTTTATACAAGATTGTGATGGTTCACCTTCCATGAGTTACAATATCACCCATGTGGTGGTTCACTTTCCATGAGTTACAAAGTGCATAATAATATGACAATATTCCTTGTGGTTACATATGACAATATTACCCAATGGTTACATATATGATTCTATGACATACCTATTTCTAATTTGACATGTGGCCTTCCTTACTCAATAATTAATTTATGGCTCATACCATTATACAATACAATATTAAATTATTAAGTGCTTATCTTGGGTACCTAACATTCCATCCCCTTACAAAATATTTCATCCTTGAAACATTAGAAGAGACTAAATAATATGATCTTCTGATCCATACTGAATATTGATACCAATATTGATCATCCATCCATCCTAATGGAATTATGATTCGTGGTGGTCTTTTTTGATGTCAATGTCATGTGTTAAAAGCATAAATTTCATATGTTTTCATCCATACCTACTTGTATTTATGAATTATAGCATATCCAAAGTTTTGGCTCCTTGTTGTGTTCTCTCCTTACTACTTCAATGGTGTTGAGTTATTTCCAACTGCATAATACTTTGGTGGAGGTCAAGTGGCTTTGATCTAGGATATTGAGTAATGCTTCAGTGGAGACTTTGTGACACTCCAATGGTCATGTGGAATTCTCCTTATGGATGTACGTCTAGCTTTGGTATTGCTTTCTTTGATTTTCTCCTGCTTTCAAGCTACTGTGTTTCTTCCTTTGTAAATAATAGTTCCTTCTTTATGATATGTTATGTGTGCTTGCAAGTTACTTGTTGTGGTTTTTTAAACTATGGGTGATGTTAGCTATTTTGAAGGCTCTTTTGACCTTGCTTGGATGAGGCTTTTCTATGACCACTTTGGAATATTTCTTCCTTGTGAAGAATGTGTCTTTATGATACTTAAACCTTGTCATTTTTCCTATGTAGGATATGATTTCATGGTGCAAGGCAATATAAATAAACTTATAAATAGAATACCTTATTTTTCACCTCCTTTCACAATATTTTTATCCTAGTTTTAATGGCGGCTTTCTTGTAGGCAGGGGCTGATTTGATGTTGTCTCCTTTTCTAGACATCTCTCTCTTTTTGCTTGGTTAATCTAGTATTAAATCCACGATAATAACCATGTAGATAGAAGCTTTTGTAGAAGTAATGTTTGCACTAATTTTCACTTGTAAAAAAACTTTTAGTGCACCTCCAATATGAGACTCACCAAGTCTCGATTTGTAGCTTCTTTTACTAATTTTTATGGTGGCTTTCTTCTTCACTCTTTGGAGAAATCTGATCTAATTTTTGTGGCTTCTTTGGGCCATAAAATGTTGCAATTTTTGTGCACCAAGTAGTGTCTCTAGATACTTTGATAATCTATTTGTATTGTGCCCTTGATCTTTAATAATCAAGAAACATAAACTAACTCTTTTGAGAGCAACTAGTTAAAAATCAACTAGTATAGTGCAAATAAATTAATAATGTACTATAATAATCTCACCTTATTACTCTTGTAAATAAACTCTCAAATTAATTCCAAATGTACTAACTTTACTACAACTTATTGTAATCCCTTTATTTATGAGTAGATGATAGGAAGAATGTATCTGACTCATATTATTATGCAGGTAATCACCCTTAATAGTAACTATATTTTGCACTCCCTTTGAAGACTCAACATGCAACCCTTTATTTTGCAACTTCTAAATCTTAATAAGATGCTCAATGAATCTAAGTAGTAATCTGAATAAGTGTCCAAGTAATGAACCCTTTGCACCTTAAATTACTTACCTTTGATCATGAATATCTTGATGATTTGATTCACAAAATTTTTATCTATAATGAAGGTTCCTCGTAGCTATGAACCTTTTCAGTATTTTGTTGTAGAATCCAGTATTCTTCATTTTGGGGCTTGTTGTTGGATGACAATAATTGTCCCAATTCTTTCACTATCAAAAGCTTCTCCTTTGCAGTATTCGATCAATAAAGGATATCACCAATATCTTATTTCTCATGGAATCTTCTCTAGAGTCTCTCCTTGAATATTGTAACAAGGCTTCTAGGTCCTTCTCTTTTCTCAACCTCTCTCCTAATAGTAGTGCTCTCTATTAAACAATTCTTAGTGGTAGTGTTGCATGTAGAGGCACATAACAGTAGGTTCAATTTGTAAAGACACAAGCCAATAGTAGCAATTGTGGATTTCCCTATTCCTCTCTAGATTAATGGTAGCTCTCATACCACTGATGGTTTTAACACCATTTCATCATATCAGGAGAAAGAGAGAAAGAAGAGCTATACAATATGTTATCATAAGAATGGAATGATACAATCGGTATGGAACTATGAGGCCCTTTATATAGGAAGATAGATTCCTTGACCAACACTCTACCTAGTTGTACAAGGGGACATATTGCACATTACAACTTGCACATTGACACTTATATATTTATTTCATTGCTTGAAGTAAGTAGCTAACTTCCCCCTAAGGTAATCTTCTACTCTAACTATGTACCAAATGTGGTACAATTACATGACCCAAATGATGTAATATACTCTAACTCTAACAAGACCTAATATAGAAGTAATGCTTGGTAAAAATATTTGCACCATATTCTCATCCAATAAATCATCAATGATAAGAATAAAAAACTCATCTTTTTCAATAATCTTATTGAGTGGATGGAAATCATGACAAATTCATCAAAAATAATCCCTATACTAAACCACAACAACTAGAAATAAATAAGGACTAGTAATAGGAAGGATAATACATTGATCCAACATATCTTGAACTAGCTTCTTAATTTTTTACGATAAAGAACTTTGCGCCATATTCTCATCGAATAAATCATCAATGATAAGAATAAAAAACTCATATTTTTCGATAATCTTATTGAGTGGATGGAAATCATGACAAATTCATCAAAAATAATCCCTATACTAAACCATAATGACTAAGGACTAGTAATAGGATAGATAATACACTATCCAATATCTCTTGAACTAGCTTCTTAATTTTTGACTTCTAGGGTTAAGTATAGATATAAGGATAAACATTGGATGGTTGAATTCTTGGAATAATATAGATAGCATGTTCATGTGCCAACTTGGGTGGAAGATCTTTGGGGTTTATAAAAATGAATCATATTTTATTAGAAGAGACTACGTGTCGAAAGGAAGAACATGAAATGACTACTCAATGAGCATGACTTCCATACAATAAATATAGCTAAATAAAACTTTATTTCCCTTATTTAATATTTTTTCCATTTGGTAGGATCATAAAACCTTGTATATCAATTGTTGGAAACCCTAGATATGGATGATCTTGCCATTTTTTTTTTGTTTATTATACATATAATTAATATAAATAACATATTCATGTGCCAACAAGAATGGAAGATATTTGAGGTTTTATTTATTATACATATAATTAATAAATAACATATTCATGTGCCAACAAGGATGGAAGATATTTGAGGTTTAAAAAAATAGACCATTTTTATGAATAGATTATGTCAAAAGGAAAAACATTAAATGATTGCTTCCATAGAATAAATATAGCTAAAGAAGCATTTGTTCCTCTTCTTTAATGTATTTTCCATTTAGTAGGATAAAAAAACCTTTTATATCAGGAGTCAAAAACCCTAAAGATGGATGATCTTGTCATCTTTTGTCTATTGTGCATACAATTATTATAGGTTTGTAGTTTATATGATGGAAGTTGGGATGGATTTGTTCAACTGTTATACTCGCGATTAAAATTCATTTCCGAGAGGCCTTCAAACATTGCTATTAATTAACCAGCTCGACTTAACATTAATTAACTGGCTCGATTTACAGAATTGGAGCAAATCCAACCTGTCGGTAGGTTTTTGGAAGTTTATTAATCGGAAAATTGAAATTTTTAAGATTATTATTTGATAATTTTAGTATCTTTTAATTTAAACTATTACCATTTAAAAAGTTAGGTTCTACTGAATTTTGATTTTAAAATACTTTGCAAATCTAATAACATATTTCATCATACCTATTTGTTTGTATTCAAAAGTTATATGACAGGATAAATTGTCCAAATATTATAGTGAGGAGAAGGTAGGATGGAAGTTGCGTTGCATGGAATTTGCTTGGTTTGTGATATTAAACTACTCTGTAATTTGTATTCAAGCCGGCCAGACTTGAGGAATTCCCAAGTCCCCACAGGATGCTTCGTTTCTTCCAGGAAAAAACTTGATTTAAAATTGAGGCTGCCTTATTGAACACGCTTTTCTTCTTTACACATTGTCAAACCACATGCACTTAACAGTTTATTTCAAACACTCTAATGTAGATTGGGAAGAATTTGAGTTTCCCTTCTTGTGCATACCGGGCTGTGCTTGTATAAATACAGGACACAAGACGCCAACTTCTCACAAATATTTCTTGACTCCCTCTGCGACTCAAAATTTCTTGGAATTCATCTCTTGTCTGAGCTATAGTTTCTTGAATCTTTCATGCAATAACAATGGTTTCAGTTGATCTGAGTTTACTCAGCTGAGGAAAATCTTTTATTAAACTTGAGAGTGTTGATGAACTTGCCAAAAAGCAACTCCAAGAAATACCAGAACGATACATAAGAAGCGATGAACAGAGACCTGGAATACCCACAACACCATCTCACCATAAACAGCTTGACATCTCTGTCATTGACATGGCCAAGATTGGACAACCACAACACAGACAAGAAGAGTTTAAAGGGTTTGCGAAGGCTTGTGAAGAATGGGGTTTCTTTCAGGTATGCTTTAATTCTTCCTGTTAGGAAATTTTAAAAAAGGATAAGTCAGCAGCTTAGCTATTTTCCTTGCTATCTTGGACCATTTTGATGATCCACCTTTCCACTAGACCATGCATACTTAACATATTAAGAGGTTGAGTTATCTAATTATATTGTTGGGTTGGACGTTTTGCAGGTTGTTAACCATGGCGTCCCTAGACCATGCATACTTAACATATTAAGAGGTTGAGTTATCTAATTATATTGTTGGGTTGGACGTTTTGCAGGTTGTTAACCATGGCGTCCCTCATTGCAGTTGCCACCGGACTTCTTTGACAAGAAATCTGGTGAATTACTATCCTCCATGCCTCAGGCCAGATCTTGTTATAGGCCTGAGTGCACACGCAGACATGACGGGCCTCACGCTATTGCTGCAGTATGACCAAGTAGAAGGGTTACAGATTAACAAAGATGGCCAATGGATAACTGTGCAACCAAACCCTTATGCTCTGGTCATTAATATTGGAAACTTGATAGAGGTAATCTCCCTGCCATCCTAATTATCATAAATTTTTAATCGAGATCTATACAAAATAGCCGAAAATTTTCTTACGAGTTCCTGATTTTCACCTGAGAAATTCCATTCATCTAAAAATTGTAAAGAATTTGGTGAAACTTAGTCATATCCGGAAAATACAGAAAAAATGCATAACGCAAAACTAGATGAAATAATTTGTATGTCCTATGATTGAAAATTGTAACTGAGTTATTTTTAATGAAGATGTAATAGAATATAATTTGATTAGTAAATTGGTAAGTGTTAATTTAGTTGAGTATTTATCAAAAAGAAACTTAGGTTCAAACTTTAGTGATGTTAATTAACAAAGAAGTAATTTAATTTGAATCCTTTGAGTGCGCGTCAGACCCACAACCACAACCCTTGATCTTCATCTAGGGTCGAGAGTCAACAATAACGATATGATACAAGGGGTTATAGGAGCAACCAATATTCAAACCCTGCTTGATAGTAAAAAAATTATTGTGGATGTAACCAATTCCCCTATACTACCAAAAAAAAAAAATATTTTATTTTATTTTAAATTTCTCTTTATATATTTTTAAATTAAATTATTTTCTAATATTTTAATTTTTACTGAGTTTTTCATAGTCTTTTCAAGTTATAAGAATTCGAAAAAGTGCCTAATTTTTAGAATCATGAATTTTCCAAATATATTTTATTATAGGTTCCACTTTTGATTAAGAAGTGCGGTGGAAAATTTGCAGGTTATGACAAACGGAAGATACAAGAGCATCCAACACTGAGCAATAGTAAACAAGGAGAAAGCAAGGGTATCGGTTGCAGTGTTGTATGCCCCTGGATTCAACGAGGAAATCGATCCTGCGCCCCAACTGATCGATGAAACTCATCCCTGCATGTTCAAGAAATTTATACACAACGACTACATACATCATTACTACTCCCGTAGAGTGGAGAGAAAGAATTCATTGTATGAATATGCTGGCACCAAAAACTGAGAGTTTACAATAGAATAGTAAGAAAATGTTAAGTAGTCTTTCATTAATTCTCAGAATATTCAGCCTTTTACAGAAAAGGTTCACGTTACTACTCTGTTGCATGAAAGGCGCCAATTCATGAAACATTGGTTCATTGTGCTAGTTTGGTGTTTATATAAGATTATTTGCTAAAATTCCCATATCCTGTCTCATGCACAGGTCAATTATGATTCCAAATACCCTTTCTTTGCTGGTTAGTGAAGAAATTAAAACTTAATTCCCTTTGTCGCTCACTCCTGGAGCGAAATCGGGAAATCCTCTTTAGCGCCAGCGATATCCTCGCTCACTTCTGGAGCGAAATCGGGAAATCCTCTTTAGCGCCAGCGATATGGAGAATAATAGATTTGAGCCGCGGATCGCTAAAGGTAGGTAGCGACAGAGGGAAATGAATAAGTTGGCGAGCGACAGAGAGAGCGGAAGGAAAGAATAAAGCCCGCCAAAAATAGTTCTAATCTCTTAAACCTCCAAATCGCTATTAAAATTAAAAGGGGCTACGAGCAATTTGGATATTAGCGATTTTGGCAGTTAGGTAAAAGACAAAAGGAGTAGGCTCCAAATCGCCAGAGTTTGCTTGTGGCTTGATGAGCCACGAATCTCTCCAATATTAAGCGATATTGGAGATAATTCCAAATCGTGAGCGATGGAGGGAAGGTGACGACGAGTGCATAAAAGGACAAAATTATAATAAGACAAAAATGCATTTTACACTAGATCCCTGGCCTAATATGCAAAAGACTCAAATCGCTCATTTCATGAGCACTAAAAGGGATTTTTGAGGAGATTCCAGCGATTTAGTAAATGTGGAGTGAGACGAATTCAAATGGGACAAATCACTAGAGAACAAAGACAAATAAGACAAAACATGGATCCTTATGATGGTAAAGAGTGAGAGAGCCCAAGCTCGCTCGAATAATGAGCACTTAAGGGAAGAACGAAGTTAGGCAAGCGATATGGAGGAAATATCAAATTCTGCTCCCAATACTTAGAATCCACGGAATAACTTGGAAACTTTAGAACTTGTTCATTTGTTGAGAATGGAAATCGGGCAAATCTAGAGTTTTCGAGATGCAGAGCACACAAATAAATAAAAACTTGTTTTTATTTATAATGACGGAAAGACTACATTCAAACCTCCATAGAGGGTTTACAATCATCTACTATGAAGCAGGATAAACATAGAAAATGGCAAACACACAAGACTGCTGCTCGGAACTGACGCAGTTCTGCTCTCTACGGACTTAGACTGCTCGTCTTCTGCTGCTCTTCCACCTTTTCGTCCTCTTCTTCATCCCTTTCCAAAATCACAAAAACAAAGTTTAAATAGAGAAGCAGAAAGGTCAATCACCAACCGCCGTACGAAAGGAGTAAACGATGATTGGACAAAAACACGTGCGACATCAAATCAGAGGTTTTGGCGGGAAACCCAGTGTCGCTCCTTTAGATGGGCGATTTCCGAAATCGCTAAATTTTGTGAGTGATTTCGGGTTCATGGGCTTGTTTGAGCGATCTGGAGCATCAAGTTTACTATTTTCAACACCCTCCTTTAAACTTGATCTCACAAGCCCTTTGACACCTAACTACTCACGCAGTCTGCTGAAATCCTCCCCCTTCAAAGGCTTGGTAAAAATGTCAACTACTTGCTCCTTGGATTTGCAGAACTACAACTAAACTTCCTCTGACTTCATCAGCTTTCTGATGAAGTGATACCGAATGTCGTTATGCTTCATTCGCCTATGGAACACCGGATCCTTTGAGAGTGCAATGGCAGAATTATTGTCATAGAACACCGTTGTCGTGCCCTCTGAAGGATGATTCAATTCACCTAGAACCCTTTGTAGCCAGACTGCCTGGCATGCGACTGAAGTGGCGGCGACATACTTTGCTTCAGCAATGGACAACGCAATGATCGATTGCTTCTTGGGCGCCCATGACACTGCACCCGAACCAAGATAAAATGTGTAACCGAAAGTTCTCTTTCGATCATGAGTGCTACCAGCCCAATCGCTATCTGTGTAGCCCACCAGTCCCAACTGGTCTTTTCTGGCATAGAAGATGCCATGGTTCCTCATCCCGTTGACATAGCGTAAGATGCGCTTCCCAGCTTGCCAATGAGAATCCTTTGGAGTCTCCATAAACCAACTGATGAGACTGACTCCAAACATCAAATCTAGCCGAGTTGCAGTCAAGTACATCAGACTACCAACTAACCGCTTGAACAAAGTTGGATCGATGCTTCTCCCGTTGTCCAACTTGCTCAAATTTAATCATGTGGCAACACGTGTGATGGTAGGTTTTTTGTCCTCCATCTTGAACCACTTTAGGACATCCTTTGCATACTTGCCCTGAGAAATGAAGATGCCATCCGTCGATTGGTCAACTTCAATACCAAGAAAATATTTCATCAACCCCATATTTGTCATCTCGAACTCCTTCTTCATGGTTGTTCTGAACTGGTCGAATAGGACATTGCTATTTCCAGTGTAAATCAAATCGTCCACATAGAGGTAGATGATGATGAGCTTCCCTTCTTCATTTACATTCAGGTACAGGGTATGCTCATATGGGTATTTTACAAACTCATTCTCCTAAAAATAGCCATCAATCCGACTGGACCATGCCCCAGGCACCTGCTTCAACCCATATAGGGCCTTCTTCAGTTTGAGGACATTGCCTTCCTATCCTTCGATCTCATAATCGGGTGGCTAGTCTATGTAGACCTCTTCCTCCAATACACCATTGAGGAAGGCTGACTTGACATCCATCTGGTACACCTTCCAACCCTATTGGGCTGCTAATGCCAGGATCATCCTGACTATGTCAAGTTGGGCTACAGGTGCATACACTTCATGGTAGTCGATACCTGACTTCTACTTGTAGCCCTTCGCCACCAATCTGGCCTTATGTCGATCCACTTCACCTTGGGCATTGAACTTGGTCTTATACACCCACTTGACCCCAATGGTCTTCTTCCCTACTAGGAGATCTGCTAGCTGCCATGTATCATTTTTCTCAATGGCATCTATCTCCTCGTCCATCGCCTTTACCCATTTCTGATTAATACTTGCCTCTTCAAACTCCACTAGATCACACTTAGTAAAAAAAGCAAAGTCAAAATATTCTTCATCTTCATGATGACGAGTTGCCTCATAGATGTCTTGCAAGCTCCTCGTCTTTGCTGGAGTCCTCAAGTTCAGGATTCTTCTTTCAAGTGGAGGCAACCGAGATGGTGAAGTTGTGATGCCACTAGCACCACTGCTGTTGCTTGAGGGTACAGGTGACTACACACTGTTCTCCTCCAAGTCAACAGTCTCAACAACTACTGGCTCAGGCTGGCCAGTGTTCAACTTCCAATTCCAAGCTTCATCCTCTAGGAACTTCACATCGCGGTTGATGATGAACTTCTTTGTCACAGGATTGTACAATCGATATGCCTTTTCTTCCTCACTGTAACCTGTGAAGATACACTTTTATGCTCTATCATCCAACTTCTTCCTCTTTTATTTTGAAATGTGTGCATATGTTATGCACCCAAACACGTGCAAATGAGCCACACATGGCTTCTAACCACTCTAGGCCTCTTGAGGAATTTTATCCCTCACGCTTTTGGTGGGACACCTGTTTAGCAGATAGATTGCATAGGTTACAGCCTCTGCCCATAACTCATGTGGCAAATCCTTTGCCTTCATCATGCTACATGCCATTTCCATGATGGTTTGGTTCTTCCTCTCAGCTACGTCATTCTGCTACGGCATGTATCTAGTAGAGATTTGTCTCTGAATTTCGTTCACCTTGCAGAAATTCTGGAATTCGTTGGAGATGTATTCTCCTCCACCATAGGTTCTGAGGGTTTTGACCTGGTAGCCACTTTATTTCTCCACTAGATCCTTGAACTCCTTGAACTTACCAAAAGCCTCTGAATTCTGCTTAATGGCATAGATCCAGGTCTTTCGACTGAAGTCGTCAATGAAGATCAAAAATACATTTTGTCGATAAATGTGGTGGTCTGCATTGGACTACAAATATCTGAGTGCACCAGCTCCAATGGTTGTGATGCTCTCTAAGACTAACCAAAAGGGAATGAATCCTTGTGTTGTTTGTCGACTAAGCAACCTTCACAAACTTGATTCGACTACTCAATAAGGGGTAAACCCTTCACCATCTGCTTCTTGTGCAATAGATTTAGGCCATTGAAACTTAGGTGATCAAACCTGAGATGCCATAGCTAGGTAGCATCCTTCATGACTACACTTAGGGACATCAGAGACTCATTTTGAATCTATAGTGGAAACATCTAGTTCTTCGTCATGAACACTGTTGCAATCTATCCATGCGCTTTGTCTCTAATGGTGCAAGTTCTGTCTTTAAACTAGATAGTATGTCCCTTTTGCATGAGTTGTCCCACACTTAGCAAGTTGTGCTTCAACCCAAGCACATAGTAGACATCACAGATTTGCTTCCTTTCACCATGCTTAGTACAAATGAGGATCTTACATTTCCCCATCACGGTAACCTTACTATTGTTCCCCATCTTCACCTCAGACTAGACTGTTTCATCCAGTTGGGATAACGTCTCCTTGTTCCCTGTCATGTGATTGTTGCACCTACTATCCAGATACTAGACATTTTTTTGACACTCCTCAATGTTACAAGTCAGCAGTACGTTTCCTCCTGTCGCATTTCCAGTTTCATCCGTGTAATGGGCTTGTTGTTGGTTCTCCTTGACCATTCTCTTTCTACATTGTGAGATATAATGGTCGTATTTCTTATAATAATAACATAAAACTTTGGGCATGTCCTTATTCTAAGCAGACCCTCCTTGTTGGTGCTTCGCTCCACCTCTTCCACCTTGCTAATGGAAATTGCAATTGGTCCCTCCCTTGCTAGGGTTTGATCGTCCTCATTTTCCTTTTCCACGCCTACCTCTATGTCTGCCTCTTCCTCCATGATAACTAGAGGTGCCATGGTGGTAATATTGCCTACCATTGTCTCTAAATGAGACTTGCACCTTAAAATCCTGCTCCAGAGAGGACTGAGATGATTGGCTCAGCCTCTACTCATGCATTTGCAGATAACACATGAGCTCATCCACAAAGAGGGTTGTCAAATCCCTTGACTCCTCAATTGCTATCACCACGAAGTCAAACTTAGTAGGCAGACTCTTGAGAATCTTCTCCATGATTCTTTGGATCTACATGATTTCTCCATTCAATCGCATCTGGTTGATTACGTTAGTCATCCAGGTGAAGAAGTCACCCATGGACTCCATCTCGTTCATCTGCAAATTTTCAAACTCCCTACTTAGAATCTATAGTTTCACCAACTTCACCTTGTTGGTGCCCTGATACAAGCTAGCCAGAATCTCCCAGGCCTACTTTGCCTTGATGGTCGATGCGATCCTTAGAAATATTGTCTCTTCGATCGCTTGCATGATGTAAAACAGGTCCTTCTAGTCCTTCTTGGTGTTCTCCTTCAACAGGTCCCTGTCAGCTTGGAAGAGGGTGGCTAATGCTACTGCATCCACTGGTTTAGGATAGCCATTCTCAACCAAGTCCCACATCTCCTGAGATCCAAACAAGATCTTCATTTGGATACTCCAGTAGTCGTATTTCTTGCCATTAAACTGTGAGATCTGCAACTGCAAGTTGTTACTGTCGAAAGCCATGCTTCAAAACTTCGTGGGATGACAAGTCTGCTCTGATATCAATTTGAAGAAATTAAAACATAATTCCCTTTGTTTCTCACTCTTGGAGAGAAATTAGGAAATCCTTTTTAGTGCCAGTGATATGGATAATAATAGATTTGAGGCACAGATCGCTAAAGGTAGGTAGCAATGGAGGGAAATAAATAAGTTGGCGAGCGACAAAGAGAGCAGAAGGAAATAATTAAGCCTGCCAAAAATTAATTCTGATCTCTTAAACCTCCAAATCGCTAAATAAAATTAAAAGGGGCTACGAGAAATTTGGATATTAGTGATTTTGATAGTTAGGTAAAATATAAAAAGGACTAGGCTCCAAATCGCCAGAGTTTGCTTGATGAGCCACGAATCGCTCCAATATTAAACTATATTGGGGATAATTCCAAATCACGAGCGATGGAGGGAAGGTGACGATGAGTGCATAAAAGGACAAAATTATAATAAGCCAAAAATGCCCTTTACCCTAAATTGCTGGTCTAATATGCAAAAGACCCAAATCACTCATTTCATAAGTGTTAAAGGGATTTTTGAGGAGATTCGAGTGATTTAGGAAATGTGGAGTGAGACGAATTCAAATGGGACAAACCACTAGAGGACAAAGACAAATAAGACAAAACAGGGTTCCTTTTAATGGTAAAGAGTGAGAGATCCCAATATCTCTTGAATCGTGAGCACCTAAGGGAAGAACGAAGTTAGGCGAGCGATATGGAGGAAATATCAAATTTTGCTCTCAATACTTAGAATCCACAGAAGAACTCAGAAACTTCTGAACTTGCTTGTTTGTTGAGAATGAAAATGGGGAAAATCTAGATTTTTCGAGATGCAGAGCACACAAATAAATAAAATCTTGATTTTATTTATAATGGCAGAAAGACTACATTCAAACCTCCGTAGAGGGTTTACAATCATCTGCTATGAAGCAGGATAAACATAGAAAAGAGCAAACACCCGAGACTACTGCTCGAAACTGACGCAATTCAGCTCTCTACGGACTTAGACTGCTCGTATTTTGCTGCTCTTCCACCTTTTTGTCCTCTTCTTCATCCCTTTCCAAAATCACAAAAATAAAGTTTAAATAGCGGAGCAGAAAGGCCAATCACCAACCGTCGTACAAAAGTATTAAATGATGATTGGACAAAAACACATGCAACATCAAATCAGGGGTTTTGGCAGGAAACCTGGTGTCACTCCTTCAGGTGGGCGATTCCTAAAATCGCTGAATTTTGTGAGCGATTTCGAGTTCATGGGCTTGTTTAAGCGATCTAGAGCATCAGGTTTACTATTTTCAACAGTTAGAAGGTTCACTTGTAATGAGAGGCAAAAACCTGATAAACATAGAGCATGAAGGCAGTGATTTGAAAAATTGTGGCACCTTTGGAATAGTAGTATTCAATTGAAAATAGTTTTACAAAATTGGCCATACAACCTTTTCAGGTCCGCAATGAAACCTTGTAGTTCATGATATTCTGGTTTTTACCATAATTTCATTGTGATTTGGATTATAGAATGTCGTTGGAGGAGGACGCAATGTTTTCCATGCTTAGTAATTAAATTTCTTTAAAGGTTTAGTAGAAGGTTTTGTAGTTCATGCTTACTAATGTCACTGGATTATATAGGTTTATAATAATTTAATATTTATAAATAATTTTACTTATGCTTTAGGTTTTATGCAAGCAAGCAACACAAGACCCGATTATAAACGATGGGGTTATATACCATGTTTGAAATTTTGGTGGAGAGTCTATAATCTTGTTTAAAGTCTTAGTTTTGTGTTCTAGTTTTATAAACCATAGGGTTATATATTATATATAGTTGAATAATTATATACTAAGTTTAGAAAACTTTAGTTTATATATTTATAAATAATTGAGTCATGAGTTTTGTATAAACAATAGGGTTATATATCATGTTTGAAATTTTTATGGAAAGTCTGAAAAAAAATTGTTTTTGTAAAACACTCCAATTGGGATGTCACTTTCAGGTAAGTCCCAAGAAAGCAAGGGTATCTATTCCACCAAAAACGCTCAGGGCTCATACCTGGCCTGCCCCCTTTAGCACACTTAAAACAACAAAATCATAAATAAACAAATACAAAAAAACACAAAAACAAAAAAAGACAATAAAAAACACAAAATAAACAAAAAACATAAAGACAACAAAAAACACAGAACAAACAAAAAACTTAAAACAAACACAAAAAAAAAAAAACGTAAAAAACAACAAACAACAACAAAACACACACAAACACAAAAAAAAAAAAATCAAAACACAAAAATAAAATCAAAAACATAAAAAACACAAAAAACAACACAAAAATAAAACAGAACAAAAACAATACAAAACAACACACACTGAAAAACAAAAAAGGAAGAAAAAATAGAATACAAGTTTTTTCTATCTAGGCTAAAAAGGCTATTCAAATTCAACAAAGGAAACTTAAGAATGATGAGTCTGAGCAAGGGAACTAAAATACCATGACCGAACCAAAGAGAAGCAAAAGCAAAGATAAAAAAACTAGGTACCTCCAGTACTAGAGCCATCCAAAGAAAGGATAGAAATAAGAGCTTCCCTTATTTGTGAATCCCACCATCTAGGAGGGTGGTCGTAGTAAGTAAGATCACATTTCTCCAATGCCCAATTACCTAAAGCATCAACACTCCTATTATGTTCTCTGACCACATGATTGTATTCAACTTTTAAAAAGCCCATCTGGATTAATTGAATCTTCTCAACAATTATTTTGATTCTCCAATCAACCTTATGATTTTTAGGAGTTTTCAACAAATTAATCATGACTTGAGAGTCGCATTCAACCAACACATTTTTCCATACGACCTTAGTAGCCTCTCAAAAACCTCTAAGGATACCATACCCCTCGAAAAGGTTATTTGAAAGGATATCCAAATTCTCAACAAAAGTGAATACCATGGAATCATCTAAAATTCTACAAATTTCTCTTGCACTAGCTTTTCCAGGGTTCCCCCTAGAGGCTACATCGGTATTGACTTTTCTAAAATCCTTAGGAGGAGGTTGACAATTTCTTGTTTTATCCATATTTCGATTACTCACATTCCCTTTAAGTTGGTTGCTCTTAAAAGAGTTAATATTCAATATTTGGATCACTTGATCCCATCTTTGGTGGGAGTTATGGGGGTGTTTAAGGAGTTGTTGGATTGATTCAACTAAGTTGGCAATGGTCTTTTTCCAGATATAGTGAATGTCCTTTCTTTCTTGATTGAAAATTTGGTTATTTCTTTCTTTCAAGATATTCCAAGGTAGGATGGTAGAACCCATTCAAATTAGCTACCTCATAAATTGATCAACACCCTCTGATTAGGCCAATCCCTCCAAATATATTCAAAAGTAAAAAAAATTGGACCATTGTAAGCCAAGTAAGATGGCCATTCTCCTCCATAGCTCAGAGGCTAAGGTACACTCAATAAAAATATGGTTGAGAGTTTCCAAATTCTATCCATACATTTTACATCTAAACGAGCAATGAAAACCATGTTTTATAAGTTACTCACTAGTAAGCACCATGTGATGCAATACAAGCCATGTAAAGAACCTTGAATTATGGGAAAAATATTATAAATCATTGGTCCTAGCATCTCCATATCATGTAGTAAGTCTCTTAACATTTTCCTTTGATAGCGAGATGTACCAAATAATTGTAAGTATGGGACCTTGTAAGGATTTATAAATAACTCTTCAATAATATCCCACACTTTTGTTTTTCTTATAACTACTTTAAGTAATGATTATACTATGGGTATTTAGATCACTGCCTCAAGCAATAATTAAGCTATTTCACTATTTTTTAAATGTCAAGTTCCATATGTTGGGATGAGGTCTTCTCATGAATATTTTATATAATTTTAGATGTTTTGTGTTTATAACAAGTTCTTAGATGACCAAGGTAGGGTTTGGAATTTTATCAATAATAGTAGGATTAACCATTGCTTGAACAATTTATTTTAATCTATTCTTCTTATTTTTCTTCTTTAGAAGGTTTCTTCTTTTTTGTATTGAGATGCACTCCCAGTAACAACAACAATTTACTATTCCAAGGATGCATTTTTTTTTCTTTTTGAACCTCTAAAATGTTGACATACTAAGATATATTTGGTTGATTATAGATATATTCTGCATTTGGGCATGTTTGGCAAATACTTGGTTAACCTAAGAGGTATTTGAGAAGTTCTAGCTCTATGATCTTGATTTTAGGAGTAAATATCTTTTTAATTTTCATAATTTTGATTCCCTCTTTGTCTACCTTGATTCGAGTTGTATCATTAAATTTGATAGTTTTTTTGGCCACCCTAATTAAACCTTTGACTCTATTTTTTATTCACTCCTTTCTATTAATTGGGAGTTTTTTGTTCTCTTTTCTATTAATTGGGAGCATGTTTTTGATGTTTGGGAAATGGGGTGTTATAAATACCCAACCTTTGATTGCAAGGGTGATTAAACATATTTTGGAGTTTCTTTTTTTATTATTAAATAAAGCATTTCTATTATTTTTAACATGATTAATGTTGAAATTAGGACCAAAGGTTTGTTTAAAGCAGAATTTTTTCAAATATGCACAAGTTGAATTATCATGACCATATGTTCCATGACAAAAGAAAAACTTGTTTATATCATGCCATATAGAAGCTTCAAACCTATGATTAGTATAATTAATATGATAGTTTTTTTAACTTAAGAGGTGGGCAGATTTTGAGAATAACTTCTTGTGTCCATTGAGGCATCATATTCTTGGGTTTGCACCACCACCATATTAGTCAAGATGTTAATAGGATTGATGGATTTTTAATCCCTACTATTAATGTATGTCTCACGGGATAATTATCACAAGATCAAATATATGATACCCATAAATTAAATAATAATGTAACTAGAATAATATGAGCCAATTAATATGTAAATCAAGGCTAATAATATGTCAAATAACATTCATTAATAAGCAACAATATGAATGTATAAATAGCCTAAATCATACATGTAAAAGCATGTAGCAAGACTTACAATATTAATTGCTCAAATGTATGCAATATTTATTACTCCTCCTTCTCTTACAAATGTATCATAAAACTCTCATACAATAACAATGCTTTCTATGTAGACAATGTAGACTATGTAGATGATATAGACAACATAGGCTATGGAGTAATATATAGCCATTGTAGGAAGACTCTTTGGTTACTTGACTCTTCCTTTCCTTATACCAAGTCTCATGACTCTTGGCTTCTCTACTTGACACTTGCATACACATGACTCTATCTTGTATGCACACTTGGAAATGACTCTTCACATAACACTTCCTAATCAATGAACACATGTGCACACTTACATATGAGATATTTGTGCACATTTACACACATAAAACTTGCACACTTATTTAAAACTTGCACACTTATTTACATGGCACTTGTGTATTTCTTACACATTATTACATTACATAAAATATTTACTCACACTTTAATCTAGGACACAACCCTAATCTAATATTTACAAGGTTGTACCAAGGAGGTACATTAACATGTACCAAATAATGTAATATTCTTTAACACCCCTATATTATATTATTTGGTTATTGAATACTTTAGTCTTCAATCATAGATCTTCTTCATTGAATGACTTTGCAATGGATTTGATCTTTATTTGGTTCTTCTTCTTGCTTGTCTTCATTTCTGAATTATGCTTTATATTCTTTAGTCTTTGTATTTTCAAGATTATAGATTTCTTGAACTTTCTTGAACTCTTGTATAAGGATCTCTTCTTTACCTTTGTTCTTTCCATCATATACCTCTTTCTTTTCTTATATGGAGACTTCTAAACGTTCACTTAAAGCATCATGATGGGATCTTGAGTTAGATGAACTTGGAATATCAATATTACAAGAAGAATGAAATATCTTTTCAAATAATGATTCACTTGTTTTCAATTTCTCTTTGAGAGATTCAATTAACTCATTTTATTTCATATTATCTTCTTTGTGAAACTTGAGTGTAAGCAATGCCATATACATTATGCTACCAATATCTAAAGGTATCATAATACTATATTTTCCATTATCAATTGCTTCAACAATTCTTGCATGTAGATAGTATTCCAATATTTCAAATTTTTCATCTATTGCTTCACTATAGATCAATTTTGAAACTAGATCTATCTTTCCTTTATAGTTTTTCAATAAAATTATTGATCCCAAATTTTATGAAATTTACTTTTTCTTTTCCAATCATGGACTCCATAGTATTATCCATTGAATTTTATGAGTCTTTTAAAGTATACATCCTTATATCTCCCTAGATTTTAAAATAGTTTTAAAATTTCTAAGTTTTAAAAACCTATGAAGTAGAATTCCTTATATCTCCCTAAAATTTAGAAACTAGGAATATATTAACTTTGCAAATTTAATTTCCTAATTTTCATGTTGAATACCTTTTGACTCCCAAATGAAATTAATTTACAAAAATTCAATAACAAAATTATTTCAAGAAACTTATAAACCAAATTAATCAAAGTAACTATTAAATAACCTTATGAATTTTATCTTAATTTAATTCTTTAACATTAATCTACTTATCTCTCCACTAAGATAAAAAACAATTATCCTATTAAGTCACTTATCTCTCCATATCTTAATTAAATATTAAACTTCTAACTTTATAAAAAATCAAACACTAAACCTTATATCTCCAAATTAAACTCAAATTCAAAAATCAAATTAAGCAAACTCTAAATTTTTATTTTACCTCCTTACATTAGTGTTTGTGCTCCTTCTATCTTCTAATGTATTGGATTGTATTTATTGCCATTGACGTAGCCTACCACCCTCTTTAAGCTTCACACGCTTTGCTCTTGGTAGATGCTCTACATTCTTCATCCGTTTGCATTTCTATTGGTAGGTGCATATGATGTAACACTTCACATATAATAATTTCTACGTTGCTCTTCAACATGTTTAGCACTTAAATTGCTCACTTGCTTATATGCTTGTGATTCCTCTTTACTGGAAGTTCCATTCCAATTTTACAATTGAATGTTGAATGCTCACTTTTTTGTTGATATCCGCTTTGCCTTTTTGTATGCCTTGTTTGTTCATTTTTTGTTCACCATGCTCATTTAGATGTTTTTCACATTTGTCCATTTGAATGTTGTTCACCTTCATCCGTTTGGATGCTATTTTCCTTCATCTATTTGGATGTCAAGTTATGATACATGGGTTTCCTATGTGAGTTGACTGTTAGCATCGTGTCAAGGGTAGCGATGGTTGCTCACTATCTCCACTATCTTGAGAACTGAAGCTCACTTTAAGATTTTGTTTATGCTTCATAGATTCTTCTATTTTGTTTTAGTTTCTGCTTAGATAACTTTAAACTTTTTCTTATGATGGGTAGATGCTTCTATGTTTACTTGCTTGAATTCTATGTAGGCTTTTTTAAATGCTTTGCTAGCTGATTAGATCCTGAGTACTTCTAACTCTATACTTTTTTGTAGAAAACCTCTTGCTCTTTTGGTGTTCTTCCTACCTTGATGTTTCTTAAAAAAACTTGCTTAGTACACCTTCCATTAATGTTTATGCTCCTTCTTCAACATATATATTATTGCACTTACTTTTCTAATTTCATAGGGGCTTCTATATATAGCTAGTAAGTAATACTTCCTTTCCTTTGTAGAAAAATTCTTCTTCTTTAAAAACTTGGAATTTACCTTTCTTATTTGTCCTTGGCTGCATAAAAATTCTCTTTTAATTAGCTAAATAACTTTTCTCTATAGTTAGTTAAATCTCTTTCTCTATAACATGAGCATAACCTCTTTCTTTTATGTTGTCCTTTATATCTTCTTTCTCTTCTATATCATGGGAATTTTCAAATGTCATCTTTCCTCTATATTGTCTTCTATATCTTTGACCTCTTTTCCTTGAAGGGTTTGAATCTTTAATATTAGCCTCTAGCTACTTTCTCTGTATCTTTTATATTCAAGCCTCTTTTCATTTTTAATAAAGGGCTTGTATATGGCCTCTTACCTTTATCAATAAGGGCCTAAAGGGTCTCAAATCTCTAGTTCTTTGAACTCAAATAATTACTATAGACTTATTTCTTTTAAGAGTCTTTATCCTTTAATATTGTCCTCTTCTGGACCTATATCAAGGTCAATATGACTTGAATCTACAATATCACTGAAAAAAAATTATCAAGGTCTTTTTCTTCAATATCTCTATCCATTGTATCAATAGCTATGTTCTAGTAATCTCAAAAACTTGAATCAATAATCCTACAACTTAAATCAATCTATGCTTGATGAAAGTTTTCTACCTTCTCTCACACTTGAATATGAAAGTATTCTCTATTTGTTTTAGGAAGCTTCTCACTTCTATAAAGATCAATATTTGTTATAGCAATGTCTTAGGTTGATTCTAAGAACTCCAATAATGATTCTCATCCTTACTAGAGAACCCAATAATGTCAAGGTGACTATAAACTTCCTTGATACTCCAAACAAGATAGCTTGATTGTACCAACTTCTTCAACTTTCTTGATAGAAATTAGTTGCTTAGAGTTTCCTGAATGACCAACTTTCTCTTGAGTTGGTTCTACCTCTATCAATCAATACTTATTCTCCTTCTTTAGAGAATATCAATGTCAAGGGATTTTTATCCCTAAAAATTTCCTATCAATGTTAAGGTTGGCTATTTCCTTGAATAATCAATTATCTTCAAGTTGATTTTCCTAAATATGGGTCCTAGTCTTCATTGGTTATCCTTCAACCTAGTGGAAAGACCCTAGTTGAGTCCTAGTCTTCACTAGTTGTTCTACAACTATGGAAAGACCCTAGATTTATTGCTTCCTTTAATTGTTCAATAGAGTCCAGATCTAACTCCCATTAAAGTAGATAAACTCTAACCAATTTTGTCACACTAGACAAGAATTGATTTTGTACCTAAATAAATAATGTACAAGAAACTTCTTGTTGTAGCTCTGATACCATTGATGGATTTTGAAGCCTTACTATTAATGTAAATCTCATAGGATAATTATCACAAGATCAAATATATGATAGCCATAATATAATAAGATCAAATAATAATGTAACCAGAATAATATGAGCCAATTAATATGTAAATCAAGGCTAATAATATATCAAATAACATTCATTAATAAGCAACAATATGAATGTATAAATAGCCTGAATCATACATGTAAAAGTATGTAGTAAGTTACAATATTAATTGATCAAATATTTGAAATTTTTATTACTTTTGTTTCTCTTACAAATGTATCATAAAACTCTATTACAATACTCTCTCTGTAGACAATGTAGGCTATGTAGATAATGTAGGTGATGGTGTAGTTGTAATGGATGGTATATTTCTGTGGATTAATATATAGCCATTGTAGGATGACTCTTGGGTTACTTGACTCTTCCTTTACTTATGCTAAGTTTCATGACTCTTGGCTTCTCTGCATGACACTTGCATACACATGACTCTATCTTGTATGCACATTTGGACATGACTCTTCACATAACACTTCCTAATATAAGAATATATATGCACACTTATATATGAGACACTTGTTGACATTTACACACATAACACTTGCACACTTATTTACATGAAACTTGTGTATTTCTTGCACATTATTGCATTACATAAAATATTTAATTACACTATAATATAGGACACAATCCTAATCTAATATTTACAAGGTTATACCAAGGATTTAGATTAGCATTTATAAAATAACGCAATATTATCTAACAAGGATCTATAGCTATCTCTAATTCATGAGATATATCTTGGAGAGCTACATTGTGAACCCCATAACCTATAATATTTCTATTAGGATTTTTAGGTTTTAGGGTTTTTTTATCATTCTTATTTTCACATCGTTTAAGGGTTTTAAAAAAATGAATAAATTTGTGAAGGGAAGGCAAACCACAAGGATTAAGTTCTTGGGTCTTAGCTTGAGAAGAGGGATTATGATTATTTACAAATATAACAATAGCAACCTCTTTAGTTAGATTCATATTTGCATGACATTTGAGTATTTCTCACCTTTTATGGAATTCGATAAAAAAATTATTATGGCATTGTTTTATGTTTACAAAAATATCCATTGCTTCAATAATATTCATATCATCATAAAACTCTTATCTTAACTTTTTAACAAAAGTATATAGGGATTCATTGAAGTATTTAGGTAAGGATAAAAACCAATCAAGAGTATTTTCTACCAAAGCCCTAGTCATTAATTTTAGTAAAGCTTTCTCATTGGGAATATAATCCCTATAATATGTTATGAACTTGTCTATGAATATTTGGTATTTATTAGTCTCATCATAAAAGAAAGTAGGCACATGTCTAGATAGGTCAACAACTTCCACATCAGGGGTTAGAAATTAAATTTTATAGTTTCTTAGATTTTGATAAGTTGATGTAGGTAAATCCTTCCTAGGATTAGCTAGAGGAGGAGGAGAAGCATTGGGATTCATGATTGAGGGGAATAACAACATGTACTACTAGGTTTCTATTTGCACTCAAAATTTGAGTCATATTGGTTATCAAATATTGCATTTGCTTGGCTATTTCCCTTATAGAAGCCTTCAACTCTCTCCTTGGAACCTCGAATTA
The DNA here is from genome assembly GCA_028583015.1 of Wollemia nobilis. Taxonomy (NCBI): domain Eukaryota; kingdom Viridiplantae; phylum Streptophyta; class Pinopsida; order Araucariales; family Araucariaceae; genus Wollemia; species Wollemia nobilis. Next base: position 492,517 of record JAQPPZ010016930.1, read on the forward strand.
TTTTTTAGTATCATTCCTATGAATTTATATTTGGTAAGCTAAAAATTCCCTATGGGTCATCATGTATGTTGTAATGACCCTCCTCACACAAATATTTGTAGATAAACAAAATGGTAATAACCCCACCTTTTCTTGTGAATTTTGAAATTGTTGATAGCTACTGTGAATGTAGAACCAGGTTCAAAGTCATTGAGGAAGAGAAATTAGTCTATGGAAAAGGTAATAAGGGAAGTGATGATTTGGCTCACGAGTACATGGATGCTCGCATACTTGCATATCATGTAGATGTCATGTTTGACTGAGTTTTGTGTTTGGTTTGAGTGGCGATGATGATGGGAGCCACTGGTTATTTCAAAATGCATATAGTTTAAATTAAAAGAAAATAGATATAAAATAGGAATGCAAATAAGTGGATGTATGCATGGTTTAAAGAAGTTCAAATGCAAGTGTATTATTATGGATGTCAATTACTTAAAGAGTAGGTAAATATTATATTTGAATTTTATTTTATATAAATTATTTGAGCTATGTTTAAATGGTAGCAAATATGTAAAATTAAAGTAAATGGTTTTCTTCATCGTGGAATGGATGATCGTGGTGTGGAGTAGTAGTCAGCTTAACTGCATTGGTGCAAGGTGTTATATGTCATGATGATTTTAACCCTCTCCATAATCAAGAATTGAGAAGGGAATAAAAATAATTAAAAGAAAATTCGTTGGACGTAGTGGAAGACCAAATTGGAAGGAAACATTTTTCAAAGAGAAAAGGGAAAAATTGAATGGATGTCTTTTATTCTTTTTTTTTTTTGTTTTTTTTGGGAGTTGTTTTTAAAATAAAAGAAGAACTATGTGAACAGATAGGTGGTGGAATATCTGGAAGTTACAAACAACTATTGGAAGGGATAAGCACTATGAAGGACTCCAGGTAGATCGTTCACAATAATTTATCCTTGTTTGCTTTTGGTTTTAAAGAGAAAGGATTATGTTTGAACTGGGAAGTTTGCTTGTTTTCCTATGTGAAAATGAAATGGGAAGAACTATGTTGAATGTGCACCTGTTTGAAGTTATTGATGGCCTGTGTGAATGCTTCATAATTTCATAATTAGATTTGAAGAATTTTAATTTCAATTTTCTTTTGCCGAAGTCCGGGAGGGAGCAAAGTGTGAACTGCAAAGGGCAAAGTAGGGAGGCCCTAAAGTTGGACTGCGCAGCCAAAATCAGGGTGCGCTTCCAACTACGATGAAGTCGGGTTGCGCACGGATCGAAGTGCAAAGTCGAGAAGTGTGAAGTTCGAAGTGCGAAGTCAAAAAGTGCAAAGTCCAAAGTACGAAGTTGGGAAGTGCGAAGTCCAAAGTGCAAAGTCGGAAGTACAAAGTTTGAAGTGCGAAGTCGAGAAGACAACTCCAGACTTAGCCAAATTTCTTGGTCAAAGGTGCAAGTCAGGTTGCGCTGGTCAAAAGCAGCAAAATCTGATTTTGCAACGAAGTTGGGAAGACAGCTCCAGACTTAGCCAAATTTTGGCCTTGGAAAATTTTCTTGTCCAGAGGCTTGCACGGTTGCAATGTTGGTTTGCATGGCTTGGTAAGAACTGTACGAAAGAGAGAAACATCGGATCTGAGTGCAATGTTTCAAATCTGAGATCTAACTTATATAACCCGAATGAAATCGCTCTGAGGCGATTTGTACAGAGAACAACAAACTTTAGCACATAAAAATAACTACAAACCCTATAGATGCCTTAAACAATAGCAAACTTTATTCATATAAAATGAGGGTTACAAAAGTCCTCAACTGAGGAAAACTAACATCTACAGACTAAAGCTGCAGGATAAACTGAGACAAAAAACAAATGTCGAGTCGGCTACTCGGACATTAAACAAATGAGCCACACTGCTCACTGAAATGCTCTCCTCTCTTTCGCTGCTCTCTTCTCCACTCTTCCTCACTTATGTCTGAAGACCCAAACTACCTTATATAGCCACAGGGAGAGGAAGATAGGGTTTGTCCTCTGACAGGTTCTGATAGACCCTCAACTAGGGTTTCTGACCAATCGCCGAACTAGCATTAAATCGTCAAACTGGAATTAACTTATGTGACGATCGAATCTGTCAAATGTCACATCTATCATAGGGTAGGTGCAACATCATGTCAAGATTTTTTTAGGATCCCTGATTGCGCGAGCGCAGTCTAGCTTAGGCATGAAATCTGGGTTAATATTTCTAACATATGTTTCGCCAAGATATCTTATTCTTAAACTGGGACTTTCTTGCAACGGTTCATTTCCATCTACGTCATGAGCCCATGTTGAACTGGACTATGACGTCGAGGAAACTCAGATTGGAAACTTCCAGAATATTCCTCCACCAGTGCAGATCTATGATTCAGATGGACCTAAAAACACATCGATGCTCCCATGTGGCCATAAAAATTTAACCCATTTGGTGTAGCAGGTGCGGCTAATCTTTCCTCAAATTCAGTAATCTCTTGCTAGTTGAACGCCTTCAGATCATGGGGTTGAATCTTGCCAGGTTTCGAAGAGTTAAGGAGGACCGAATCTCACCCAGCACATGCTCCTCGACATCAAATGGCTCCTCTCATGCTGTAAATATTTCACAAATTCTGGCGCAAAGCTCCACGCTGTACTCTAGTCTTTTAAAAAACTCCTCCATGACCCCAAAAATTGTTGCACGAGCTCTCGGGATGAGCAATTCACCAAATCATCAACAAAAGTGCCAGGACACCAAATGAAAGGCATTAATTAACGAGTAGGCAACACAAGTGATTGCAGTTAGTGGAATTGTTTATCCTTCAAAAGTCACATCCAGTTTTTTATTCACAGTGGTTGATCAGGCCCATGTGTGTGGTAGAAGGAGGCTTCGTGACATCAAAAGCATTCGCAAATCCATGCAATCGAGAAAAAATAGTTGTGCATGCTACATTTTGAGATACATGCATGATCTATGTTGTCAGGATCACCCGAATACGCTCAATGAGCAGACGAAAATTACGGTGACTCTCAATGACTGTTGTGGAACCAGTTCATTATTTATTTTGTATGTAGAGTAACCTTTCTAGCCCATTTTGGTGTAGCATTAAACCTTAGTGACTAATAGAAAAGTGATTACTGGCTCTTCCTCTGATCAAAATACCATTGAAGTGGCTTTAATGGACACGTTCACCATCTGCAAAATTGAATACAAAAAAAACTGCGTCCTCTCCGTTGTTAATGTCCTCTAACGTCCATGTCTATTATCACTCTACCGGTCCACTGTGAATCGTGGTTGAAGGGAATAGCCCGTGAAGCCTCGGGATGTCGTAATAGAGCAAATCATCAGTGATTTACCCAGCATTGAGGAGATTCTTTTCATGGAAGGAATTGATCTATATTCACTTTTCATGAACAAGATCTTCAACCGCTCCAACACCATTAAGATATCCATGTAGTCATTCAAACTCCACTTCAGCCATAAGAAAACACCCAAAAAATATTGACTCATAGCATAGCGTCTTCCTATAAAAGAAGGATAGACAATAAGTGTTGAAGAGAAAAATGATTTCAGTGAACCCTCAGGCATCAAGATCGTCTAAAAAATATAGCGAACCAATACTGTTGTGAAGTTGTAGGCCAGCAAATTAGATCCAATCACGAAGGCCCGTCAGCAAAATAGGGTTGCTAACCCGTAGAAAACTAAAAAAAATTATAAAAAATATTAACCTCCCAAACTAAAACTAAACATTTTAACCATCTAGTTTTTGATCCATCAAAATATGGAGAGCATACTCCCTTAGTAAAAAAAAAAATTAGAAAAAAACAAGGGAGGGGCCATGAGGAAAAGCTCCTCAGGCTCACAGGGCAAGGAAAGCTTGTTCTGATACAATGTTAGAAAATGCAATACTTTATATTATTGAATGAAAGGAGCCTTGCTTAAATAGCAAAGGCATACAATCTGATCCATTGGATCATAACCAATTGAGCTAATCTCAACCACACATATTATCCTAGTAACAACTTAGGATATAATATTTTATTCTAACAGCCTCTGTCCCTACTACAAAAGCTTAGGAGCAAATGTGCAAAAAGTTTCAAGTCCAGGTGACCCAGATAGTTGTCCCTCAAACCGAGTCCTTAGGATCCCAAGAGCAACAATGAGAAGAACTAGAGGGTGAAACATGAATCGTAGGAGACCGTTATTTTTTATTTTTTGATCCCATTTTTGGTTTTGGGTCCCATTCTTGGTGTGAATTCATGGACCAACAAATGAAGACCAAAAAAATATTTTTATTTTCTAACTAGTGCATAGTGGATGCTCCCATTGGTTGGGTTCCTTACTTTTTAGCAAGTGAAAAATATCCTATAATTCACCAATAGTGTAGGTAGTTTTCTCATACCCACTTACTTCCCGAAGTGAAAGACTAGTAAGATACCCAAAAAATGACTAAGTATGGGAGTGGGTAGAAAATTAGGTTCACATCAAGATCTAGGTGATTCCCAAAGCTTCGCCCTGAAGAAAAGTGAGAAGGAGCACCTGGCGAAGAAATGGATGATGACCTTTTTTCAAGCGCTCCTAGAAGCCCACCCTTAATGACCCAAATTTTGACCCAGTATCAAGGCAGGTGAAATATCGAGCGTGTAATGAACCGTAGATGGGTCCCAAAACCTCGTCATAAGGGAATAAGAATAATGTGGGTGGAAAATTGGGTAGCTATCAGGCACTAGAGTGATCCTAAAATCTCACCATCATGCATCCCTGAAGTCGATCAGAGTATAGACCCGATGAAGAAGCGGGAGAAGGTTAGATCTCTCTCAGGTCCCAAAAGCCTACCATAGGAGCTAACCTGGGCATAAAATCAGAAAGTGTTTAGACTGCTAGCTCGACCCAAAATCTCATCATACATAGAAATGAATATTCATTGAGGAAACAAGAAGTGCTCAAGATTCACATGAGGCCCAAAGGCCCATCATGGTAGAAGAAGGAGATCAAAATCCTGTAAAGGGCCCTAGAATCCAGTTTGCTGCTAATGATGAATGAGCACTATATCTAAGATGGGGGGGTCGGTGAATGATTTAATGTCTAGTCAGGGAGAATCTTTTGTGTAACTGACATGTAGTAGATGGTCCGTTGAAGAATAAAAAATGGTCGACCATAGGATATGGCCTTTGTGGTAAATTGCAAGAAATATAAATGATCCCAACAACTCAACTCTCCTAAGCACGCATGAATATTTAAATCGGTAAGGTTGTCATATGCATCTTTAGTCAAATAAATTAAGTAGGTGTAGCCAATGTAGCCAACTTGGGTACCGTAGTAAGGCTCCATCAATAGCAATAGGGTTATAGAAAATGTAAATGGTCTAATTGCTTTTGGACATAATCGCCTTCCATTAATGAAGCTTTAATTAACTTGTAATAGGGGTCTTTTATGAAAATGATATATGCATGAATGTAGTGCATGCAAGAATTTGAAGCACTCTGAATACAAGTGGATTATTGTCTGGCCTCCAATACTTTTCATGTATGTATGATTGTGCAATTTATTTTTGTTAAAGCTTGTTGAATGAATTAGCTTTAATTTTGCATCTGGATTTCATGTTTTTTGTTCACTAGTTCTGAAATTCTCAATTAAACTGTGTGTGATATATGTTAATGGGAAGCATTGGCTGGTCTATTATATAGTTCATGAATATTTGTGTGATGTTTCAAGTTTACTTATACATGTATTTTGATGTGGCTGAAACCGTACCATAGTAATTTCTAGTTTTAGCTTTGTTTAGTTTCTCTTAGTCCCTTTTCCTCAAATGTATCTAGCTAGGATTCATAAGAAGTTGGTCTTCTCCGAAGATTGACCTCGAAGTTTTTAGTTTTGAGGCCATTCAAAGTTGTTCGAAGTTTGTGGGTGCACAAACCTTACCATTAGACAAACTTCTGACCAACAAATCCCTATATTGGCATTGTTTATTGTGTTGTATTAAATCTTCTTTTATGCTTTATTAGTCATGTGATGACAATAGTCACCCTCTTTGGCCTTATGGTCTAGTACCATCACCAGTAGTCATCAATCATATTGTGATTATTTTTCTTGTGATTTGGTATTATGTGTTCATCAAGGTACACCTCTACATATAAATATAGATTTAGTGGTCCAAAGCCTCTCTCTTGCATGAATCTTCTATATCATACTAACCCCATAAAAATTTCTTGCCTAGCACCATACTGGAATATCATACAATAAAAATTATGGAGCTTCTAGTCCCCTCATGGTCTCACTAGCCATCTAACTTTCCTGATGTGAGCTAGATAGTAGACATCATCCTCTCAGCCTAGATGATGCTTATATGGCCTCTAGATGATATGTTTAGGTTTTATATCATCGATTACCTACCGCATCACTACTAGTATGTCCTTGTTGGGCCTAATTTGCCTAGCCTTGAATTGACAACCCCACTTGCAGGTCACCAACACCTCATGATCACCAATCTATCATAATAGCCCTAGAACCCTCAAAACTGCAATGTGCTTCCAAGCCCACACTTGGAGCAATGTGTAACCACTTAAGATCTTGCAACCCAAGTACACTATCTTATGGAGAGACTAGTATAAACAAGCTAATATGATGGGCCCCCAAACATACATTGTCAACTAATCACACATATTCGTCATGACCTCTTCATACCCCTAGCGCACAATCCTACATAAGTGACATTAATTTCTATGCCTAACCTCACTATTGGAAAGTTTGCATTGCTTGTTAGTCTCTCCAAGCATCTCTATTGGTCTTGACCCATGCGCATCTCCATCCATTTATTCAATACCCTCAAGATCCTCTAGACATCTTTAAGGGTAATGGTCATCTCCCTTGTTGGGACGTAAAAGGTATTCATTTATGAATACCATCACTTCATGATTGTTGTTAGTAGAACCCTATCGAACCCCATATTGGGCATTAATACTACATGATACAACCCTAATAACACTAAAATTGTATGGTCTGCATAGCCAAGGAGACATTGAATAATCTCGAGCACGTGTTGGTGATGCTTCCTATAGTCCAACATCTACAACCTCTCTTGCACCCAAACTAAATTAAGAACCATGTTAACCTTGGATTACAAAGTGAAAGCAAAATCAAGTCAAAAACCTAAAGTGAGCAAAAGTGTCATTGGGTTGCAAAAGCACCATCAGGCAATAAAAGCATTGCCTAGGTGGGAAAAGAGCTAATATGTGACAAAAGCACTATCATGGCACAAAAGAACCACCCATCTATTTGGATGCAATTTTTAGGATAAAAATATGATCTTAACCTCATTTTTTGGTATGTACATTTGCTAGTGCTCCTTCCACTATGGGATCCCTCACCCAGTCTACTCAGTGTGATGGGAACACATGCTATGCCATTGAATATTTCTCAATCTCAAGGCTTTAGAGCTCTCTATCTCCTCCTCTACATGGTAGAAATGAATTTATTTTTACCCCCTAATGCTTTTTACTCCTTGGGCTTCCTAATCAATTTTCACTATTTGTTCTCAAATTTTCATCTCCATAGTAGTGTCGATCATAATCAAGTCAAGTTTCCTCAATCCAACTTGATTTTTCCTTCAAAACTTGAGGGGGAACATTGGGACACAATAATATTTAATGCTATCTAGAATGCAAGTTTTTAACATCACCTCTAAGGAAACAATTAAAGCACCAATTATCTTACATCACTAAATATAAGCAACAAATCCCCATGTCTCAAAATTAGGGTATCTACGTCAATTTTTGATGTATTTATTATGTAATAAATGCATAAAAAATGGACAAATATGGACACCCTTTTTTAAGTGCATCATAAATCTCCAAGTTGTCAATCTCTTCATCAATCAGCCAAATTGAATCAATCATTTTCATACCCAAATGAAGATCATTTATTTCTCCAAAATCAAAAGCACAAGGCATGAGCAAAAGTGCCACCAATGCTTTCACCTCATAGGGAGCAGTTTTATGAAATTTGATTTTTTGACCTTTTTTTCCAAATTTGATCTCCAATGGTCATTTTAGTAAAAGCACTAGAGCAAAAGCATTCCCAACACTTTTGATTGTCAAGCACCAAAATTTAAAAAATTGATTGTCACTACCTTTCATGCTGCTAATCATTAATGAATTTGATCACCAAGATCTGATTTGTACCCTAAACTAAAATTCCAAGTCCAATATTTATCATTTATAATCTTCCTTCATAAATGGCATCTTGATCTCAATTCAAATTTTGATCTTGATCAATGTAATATTTCCACTAAGGAGCCATGGCTTTCTATAAACCCAACACTTGGGAAAGCCTAATTCATAGTTTTGAAAGTAACAAAATTCTACCAAATTTCATCTAAATTTATAGAAATTTGTCTTCATGCATGACAAGGTTTTGATAAAATCTTGCCATAATCTAGTGAAGGCATCCTTCAAACATCAAACATCCAAGCTCTCTTTCAAACATCCAAACATCAAAGCATTCAAGCACATCATGTCTCCAAGCATCCAAGCAAATGATTTCAAGCTCTCAAGTGCCTTCAAGCAACATGTAAGCTTTCATCAAGCTTCTACAACAAGGGGGAAACAACCATAACACCTTGGAGCAACAAGTGTGCATAGGGTTATGTTCTTTCCCCTTACTTGCCTTATCATTTTATTTGTTTTTGTAACTCTAAATTACATACTAACTTGCTCTAAATATCTCATTTGTATTTAGTTTTGCACTTCATCTTTCATAATTGTTAGTTTACATTTTAAACTTTAGTAGGGCTTTGTACTTCTTTGTGAGATACCTTCATCATATCGATCATTAAGTCTCTTAATCACCGTATTAATTTTATTTTATAACACTTTAACACAAATGTGCTACTAGATTGCAAGTCTAGTGGTGCTATAATTTTAGTTTTTACATAATCGTAGAGAGCAAAAGTGTTGCCAATGCTACTGCTAACCCATTGGTGCTTTTGCCACCAATCATTTAATTAATACTAATGTCATTTTAGCAAATTTTAGTCTTATTTGAACAAGGTTTTGATGTCGGCCAAGGGAGTCTAATATTCTCCTCTAGCTCAATAAGACCCCTTTAGTGTTGATTCTTTTCTTTTCTATTTGTTTTGTAGAAAGGTGAAACAACCATCAAAATTTTAAAGTTTCAATAACGCTTGTGTCAGATTGACAAGACTTTTACCTTTATGGAAATGACAAGTTTTTATGATCCATGCTCTTTTTATTTCAACATTTAGGTGTTCGAATTTGTTTTTTGTTTGCTAAACTAATTTATGTTTTTTTTTTATTTGTCAAAACAAAAAAAAGAAAACAAGGAACTAGTTTAATATATCATTCATTTAGGGATATAATTAAATCTTTAAATTTTTATCATCAAATCAAAATTACATATAGTTGCATCTAGGACATGTTTGTTGTGGAAATACAAAATTGTCTTTTGCTTCATCATCAAAATCAAAAATCATTTTAGTTTTAGCTCTTGTTGTTGTGTTTGTATGTTGCATTTGAGCTAAATTAAGGTTAAGCTTAATCAAAAAATATCTTAAGAGAAACATAGGTGTTCTTCAATCAGTTTATGAAACTCTAAACTCTACATTTACAAACTACCCTTATCCTTGAGATGAAAAGAAAAACAAAAAATATTACAAAGAAGTCCTTTACAAGACCTTTTCCGTTCCCTTTATCATATACATAGACACAAATATATATATATATATATATATATATATATATATATATATATATATATATATATATATATATATATATATATATTTATTTATTTATTTATTTATTTATTTATTTATTTATTTTTATAACTTAACATATCAACAAGAATTTAATAACCTATAATAAGTTTCCTATTAATATATCTCCGTGAGTGTGGTCTACCTACCGATAAGGACGCCACTTGCATTATCGGTAATGTGACCCGGGTTCAATACCCATAGTAAATGAAAAATTAAAAAAAAAATCTATTAATAGAGAGATCATATATATATTACATTTAATTGACAGCTACTTAACATACCAATAAGAATTTAATAACCTATTATAAGTTATTAAATTCATAAGAGGTCATTATTATATCAAATAATTATCAACTAAATACAAATTAAGGATCTCTCAAGTAAAATACAAGAATTATAGGTAAAAGGAAAATGTACCTATTTATCCTCAATAATGGTAAAGCAATATTTTACACATAAGCCAATAATAATAATTAGACAAGTTTGACCGATCTTCTGATATTAAAAAATAAAAGAAAAATCCTATTAATAAAGAGATCATGTATATCTATATATATATTACATTTAATTCACATCTACTTAACATATCAATAAGAATTTAATAACTTGTAATAGGTTATTAAATTTGGTCATTATCCTATCAAATAATTATCAACTAAATACAAATTAAAGATCTCTCAAATAAAATACAAGAATTATAGGTGAAAGGGAAATGCACTTATTTATCATCAATAATGGTAAAGCAAAATTATACACATAGGCCAATAATAATAGTTAGACAAGATAGACTGATCTCTTAACCTGACATTGCATGTGAAAGGGAAATGTTTACACCCAAAAAATCTCTGAAGTAAAATACAAGAATTATAGGTAAAAGGGAAATGCACTTATTTATCCTCAATAATGGTAAAGCAAAATTATACACATAGGCCAATAATAATAATTAGACAAGTTAGACTGACATTGCATGTGAAAGGGAAATGTTTACACCAAAAAAATCTATTTGCCCTAAATACTTCTATGGAACGGCATGTGAAATCGGAAACCATTTGAAAAAGAAATTAGAGTTCCTTTTGGTTTGAGAAAATTTCAAATAACTACATCCAAACTACAACAGGCTAATTAAATTTAATATATTTTTTTATGTTTAAAGAATTGAACATTTTAAACGTTTTTAGAATTTTATTTTAAATTTTAATATTAATTAATATAAATAATATTAAATATTGTGTAATATTTTTTATTTTTTTTTACAGATGAATAAGCATATGACGAGTAAACAGATGATGGGATGGTCAAATTAAAACAATTATTATGAAAACACAGTTTGATAAGTTTAATAAAGAAAGGGAACAAGAAGGATTGCATGATGAGAAGTCACTAAAAGAGCTTTGCTTTAATAAAGGGGAAAAAAAGTACATTTTAAAAAACCAATCTAGATACAAAACAAAAGGACATATTCAAACTACAAACAAAATATATCCTCGAAAAGACCATACAAATTCCAATAGTAGTATCATTGCTCCAGGTAACCAGCTTATAGTCCCAACTGGAATGAAACAATATACGAATAAAAGGATAATGATGCCATAATCCTAAGGTTTATAGTATGTCTCTTTATGACAATGTTGGAAGCTTTGGTTGTTTTGCTAAGTAAATTTTGATATTTTTTTGGTAATTTGTTAAGTTTTGCTTTATTTTTAGTGTTACCGTTTTTGTTTGATTTGTCATTAGTTCTTTTGGCTTAGTTTTTATTGTTTGTTTTTCGTGATTTCGTTTGTGGTGTTTTTGATTCATTTTGTTGTTTCTGTTTTGGGTTTGTTTTGTTGTTTTTGTGGTTTTTTGTGTTCGTTATGTGGTTTTTTGTTTGTGGTCTATTTGTTTTTTTTTTATTGTTTTTGTTTTGGTAGTGTTTTGTTATACTGTTTGTGGTTTTTTCTGTATGTTTCGTGTCTTGATGTTTTTTTTTATCGTTTTTTTTTTTGTGTTTTTTTATTGTGTTTTGCTATGTTGTTTGTGTGTTTGTTCTGTGTGGTTCGTGTTTTTTTGTGTGTGTGTTTGGTTGTGCTTTTTCTTCCATACGTTTGGTTGTGTTTTTTCTTGTCGACACATTTAAAGAGTATGTTGTTTTTGTTTTAGCTTTTTGTGTGCTTGTGTTCGTATGTTCTTGTTTTGTGTTGTTTCAAGCATGTTTCTTATGTGTGTCAAGGTAGGCCAAGTGCAAGCCCTGGGCGTTTTTTGCGGAAATACCCCTGCCTCTTTGGGTCTTACCCAAAATTGGCATCCCTTCTCGAATGTTTTCCACAAACAAAACAAAAAAAATTAAATATTATGTGTGAAGGTTATGTAAATTGATAAGACTTTGAGCATTTATCAAGAGGAGACTTAGGTTAAAAACTTTGGGGCATGTTCAATCTGAACAAAGGTAGTAGTTTGACTTGAGTCCGTTGAATGTGTGCCAGCTTGATGACTACAGTACCAACCCCAAGCCACCAAAGATCTCCCTCACTCTACACTCCACAACATGTTTACCAAGACAAGATAGGGGTTATAGTGGTAGCACTATAAATAAATGCTACAATTAAAAGCAATGCGACTTAACCTTGTAATCAATTCTTAAAAAAATAATTACCAATTTCTCTATATATAAAAAAATAAATAAATTAAAAAAAAGTAATTTTTCAAACTCCTCTTAACATCAAACCAACCCCATCCACTTTGAACTTTTATTGATTTTTTTGCAACGTCTTGTTTTTTTTTAAGTTGGTTGGTAACTGTTCAGTGGTAGCTGTTCAATGTTTTTTAATTTGATCCTTAAACTGTTGGTAGTGATTAAGTACTTATAGGTGAACCCTTAACTTCGCCAATTATAATATTAATCATTTATAAAATGGTTGCTAGCAGTCTAATGCTTTAGAGGTGGACTACCCTGATTCTATTTCTCAGTTGTTGGTTGATAAAGGTAAGATCCAAGAATCTTGTTTAGCAAAATCACGTGAAAACGACTTCTCGCACTCATTCTGCTGGAGTTGTACACACATAGGCCTCGCGGGCTTGTCCTTTGTCTAAATACAAGACAACACAGTGTGGGCCGGATCTGAGCTTAATGACTACAGTCCGGGTGATCCACATCCACACTTTAGGCATCACACGCCAGCCCATTTCAGCATATTCAAGGCTCTGCATGCTTATAATTATGCTTTCTATGATAACACGAATGTCTGTCCAACTTGGGAACAGGTTACTGCAAGATGACACACTCTTGGCGGGTGACAGCGTTCGCTGAGGCAGTTATCTGTCTGGCAGCTTTGATGACGATGATTTTCTTTGTGTTATTCACCCCTCGCAGAACTTCCGGGAATTTGGATATGTATTTTATCAGTGTGGGAGACGTAGAGATCCCATTGGCACAAAAAAGAGCACTAGCAAACCAGGTTTGTATATTTATTCTGTACCCAAAAATTGTAGGAGTGCCCTACAAAAAGTAGGGATTGTTGGAGCAGGGCACATGATAAGGAAAAAAACAAGAGGCGAGGGGCGAAAAAAATCTATGAGATTTGAGTTTTCTCCTATTGTTCACCTGTTTTGGGGATTCTTTGTGGAATTTCTTTCTGCGTTATAGGTTTTAGTCATATGATGTTTCAGATGTGATATGAGAGAGGGGAGGGGGGGAGTTTTGGGAGGAATCGTGGATCCCATTAGAGATATGAAGTACGCATTTTAATAGAAACCATCACAAAGTTTAATGCAGAAAATTGAACAGTTAGAAAAGAAAAAGACAATTTTTGAAAATTTTGATGTTTAATTAGATTCGGATTTTTTTAATATAACAGTAAGGATTACTACAGAAAAATTTAGTTTAAATTATTTAACTAATTTATTTCTTAAAATAACAACAGTAGAAGGTTTAGTCCTAAGTATGACAGTGAACCCAGAGTTGGAGAGGAGGGGGCAATCCTCCAAGGGAGGTCCCAGGTTCGAATCTCCATCCTACCAAAAAACTGAATTGGGTACCCAAAATCCAATTGATAATGTTGGTGCGGGCAGGACTGGGTGCAACCCCCTGGTAACTTTGACGGTGTAGAACCCCCTGTTCGTGGTCTTTTAGACCAAGGTGGCCCTGCAAAGGGTTTTTCGCTTAAAAATATATATATATATGACAGTGCAGAATTAAAAACTTTAGGTTCCTGGACATTTCTTTATGTCCTTTGGGGGCACTTATTGTTATATTAAAGGAACCAGTACTTTGATAGTTTTAAGAACAAGACACTATAGGCTGCAAGGTTTAATATATTTGTTGTATTGAGATTTGATGATATTGGAAATCAATAGCTTGAGAAGTTTTGGGTCCTAAGAGCTAAAATTTTGGAACTTGCAGATCAAGGCAACTGCATTGGATTATGTGGTTCAGTTTGTTGTGAGTATTAGTGATGGTGATACCAAGGATGGTCTATTGGGGAGTGTGCATGAGGTATGTTCTTGTATGTACAAGTTATCTTTCAATTGTTTTCTGTTGCTGGGAGGAGAACCACAATTATATGGAATTTGAATTACTTCAAGTTTCCTATGTTACCAGAAACAGAATTACTAGGGGCTTCATGTCTGATGCACTTACATTTCCCACTTCTGGCATGCTACAAGCAGTCAATCAAATTAGCAAAAACAAAATTATAAAAAATAGAAGAACTAATTCTGTCAATTATGTCGCAACATTTAAACTTTTCCTTTAACAATTTTGTCTTTTGTTCTGTGTCTTTACCTCTCTATTGAGGTAGACTTCAAGTTCGGTTAAATTTCTTGGTGGGGGATTTCGCAGATTTTTGTGTTGTATATTTTATGTTGTACGTTCATGTCTGATGCACTTACCTTATCCCGTTTCTTGCATGCTACAAGCAGTCAATCAAATTAGCCCAAAAAAAAAAAAAACTCTCAAAATATTAAAGAACTAATTCTGTCAATTATCCAGTAACATTTAAACTTTGCCTTCAACAATTTTGTCTTTTCTGTTTCCCTAACCTCTTTATTGTTGTAGACTTCAAGTTCGGTTAAATTTCTTGTTGGGGGATCTCGCATATTTTTGTGCTGTATATTTTATGTTCTATGTTCCAACCGAAGGCTTTTTTTTCCTGGTAAAATTGAAAGTATGTTGCAATAAGCTTGTTATCCTTTGTCAACGTTGTTTCTTACCATTTTAACTCGGAACTATGAATTTATATATTTTACATATTTGTAGTTGGAGAAAGTTTAATAGGTTATGTATATGTATATCCCCTCATGGAACATGTATATATATATGTTAAATAGGATCATAGTAAATAATTTATTTATATATAGAGAGGGGGAATTCCTTACATGTTCTTCACCTGAAACCTGAAACACACCTGTACCACCTACGTGTCTTGTTTCAAATCTGTTTTTTCTGCATAAAACTAATTAAAAAATGACCAATTGACTCCTCATGCTTACAATGTATACAAGAAGAATATGAAATACCAATCATCTCAACTTGGGTTAGCCCTAGTGCCCCTAAACTTTATGCTTAAAGGAAGCTCCTGCATCAATTGATATCTGCGGATGTTAGCTTTCAGGGTGTTTGGTGAACCACATTCCATTTTTGTGTGACAAATTTATATGGTTGTATCACAATTTTTTTTAAGAACATAGTATCTACTTTAATGCAGGCCATGATACATGCTGCCTTAAAGTAAGATTTTGCTGCATTTGAGATAATAAAGATGCCATGCTTAGCTAGAAGCTGTGGCATGAATTTCACAAATACATGAGCATTTTGGGAAATTAGACCAATGCCTGCCACTCAAGATCTGCTGTACATATGAGGTAGATCCAAAAGTGATGTAGGAAAACCTTTTGACAAATTTGAGGAGGTGGAACTTCTCTGCTGATAAATTTCCAGTTCTCATAGCATCTATTTCTTGCATATTTTTCACTGTGAAATCTTCTTAACAAATTACACAATTAAACATGATTTCTGCTATCATTCCTAATTTGTTCAACGTCACAGTGATCCTGAATGCATGAAGCTGAGGTGTCTTACCTCGTTGCAGAGCTTCATAATAAACTTCTATTATTCTAATCAAATTAGATCCAGGAATATTAGAATTCATCATGCTCTATGCTATACTAAAGGAAAACATGTAGTAAAAGAAAAAGCTCCATGGCTTTCAATGGGCTACCAATCGAGCTACCAGAGTCTAGAGTTGGGTAGGATACTGATATAACTACATGCTGACACTCGAATTGTGGTACAAAATTAATTTATGTATTGACAACCATAGATTCAGTAGTGCAAGCATTCATGAATCCTATTCCTACCACCCAAGTACTAAACTACTCCATATCTCTCTCCTAAAGTGCCTTTTTATTACTTTGAAAATGTACCAAACTAACTATAGATTAATTAAATGTATCTCATTTAGTTGTCAAACACATTGTGTTACATACATATATAATCAATGGCTACACTGCTTTTTCAGTCTTAAATATAAATAAAATTTCTTTCAATGGCAATTCTATCTTTCCACATAGAGTGTGGTAAATGCTATGCACATTTCTTTAGACATGTTCTGTAAGGTCCGGAATCTCACACTTATCTTTTATATCAAGAAAGGATGGCTTGCCTAGTAATTGAACTCTAGAGATTGCTTGCCTGGAGACCCCTCACAATCTCAAAAGAAGTATGATATGAATAGCTTCATGAGAAGGAGAGGTTGAATGGTATAGATTACAGAGTACATGCCAAAGTGAATGCATTTTCTTTTGAGATTTTAAAGACTATTTTAATCCAAAACAATTTGCTGCTCTTTCTTTTATAATTGATTAGCATGTCAGATCTGCACTTATTCTAAGGTAAAAACTCAATCTTAAGTTGGTAAATACAAAAATTCCAAATATCAATTGAGCTGTACCTCTGGGACAACTTCATTTTTTTTGTTTGAGCTTCAGGTTACCCTGGCAAGTGCAATATGGAAACATGATTGTAAACACATTCCATGCATAATATGTTTTCTTTACATATTCTCAAGAACTAATAAACTCTTCCACATTATGCAGGCATTTCACACATATCCTGCATTGCACGTACCCTGGTAAGAATATGACAATGCTTTTAATTGTGTTATTCCTCCTGCAGCTGGTACTTAAGTTTTCAATTTTATCTTCATTACTCAAATATGACACTACGTGGCAGATTTAAAATTCTATGTTTGCTTCTTGCCAATATCTATGTGATGAGAGAAATGTAGCTCGGACAGGAACTTCTTGCACAGGCTTCAGTATGAACGTGCTAGAAGTGGTTCGAAACATTTCTAATTCTATTTTGAAATCCACTTAAGTGATTTTCTATTTTTAAGTTCACTTAAGTGATTCTATTTTGTAATTCACTTAAGTGATTCTATTTTGAAATTCACTTAAGTGATTTTCTATTTTTAAGTTCACTTAAGCGATTCTATTTTGTACTTCACTTAAGTGATTCTATTTTGATATTCACTTAAGTGATTTTCTATTTTTAACCTTACATCTCAAGATGATATGAGATCTAATCTTAGGGTTAGAGATATTAGGGTTACCTTTTTCAAGGATAAAAGGAGAAGATCAAGAGTGTTTTAGATACACAAAAACAAACACAGAAAAGAATGGGAGGAGAATAGATTGTTGAAGGAAAAATACAAGCTTAGGAGGAGAAGAACAGTGATTGCTGGCTAGAAAAGCAGCAAGAGAGCAGAAGTGTTCTATTGTAGCTATAGCATCTTTTATTTGTAATATTTCAGGTTCAGAAATATATTTAGCTTCCGCTGTTCACGCTGTTAATTTTTCCAGCCATCTATGTGACTGTTGCATGTTTGAATAAATTATTCTCAGATCTGATTGATTTTAAAATAACATAGGACAGCAGTTATCTAGGGCTGGAAAATTTACAAGAAATATAATCATAGGTGTTCATTGGTCATTTTTATGCCAAGGTTGGCATACAAACAAATTGCTTTTGAATGTGCCTTTTATGCAGGTACTCTGTTGTTGGAGATCATCTTCAAAAGGATAAGGCTAGATACTTTCGGAAGGAGATTCAAATTCCACATCAACAGACTATGCACATTATTGGCATTGACACCAACGCATTGCAGGTGTATATTGTACCTTAATTTCCAAAGTTTAATGATTGAGAGTGTCTTTTGTTTTATGGCTTTTATGAACTAGTTTACAATTGCAAATATTTGGGTAATTAAGCCAGATATCATTGTATACTGGGTAAATTAAGAGGAAATATGTTTCTTTCTACTTTGTTTGAGTTGCAAACCTTACAGATTCTTTGTTTCCATGGAGTCTGTGAGTGAGTCCATCTTCCAGTTTCACTGTGTAGATTGTGTGAGGTGGTTAGATTTTTAATCATGATTTTATTTTTTAAGGCTAGCGACTTCATGTAGCTAGGAGTAGTAAATGTTAGGGTTGATAGTGTTCTTGTAATACCAAAGTTTTTTCTTTATTATTTTTATGTTATTCCAAATTTTGGTAATAAGTTTTGCTTTATATGTTATATTACAAGTTTGATTCTTGCAACATCTTATCTTTATGGGTATTATAAGTCTTAAACCATTTATCCATGTTTTTTTCCACCCTTCTCTATTATATGGTGAGTTAAGCATGATAGTTGCACAATGATAGGAAGGTCTTTCTTGGCTGAGCTTGGATAATTCTATATATATAAATTATATAATGTTTTAAGCCTACTCTTCCAGCTTTTATGTGGAGGCCAGGGTAGAGTGTATTTTATTTAACTTCAAACTGATTGATGCCAGTTTTTTTTTTGTATATGAATCGTTTTGATAGAGAATGAATAACGTTACAAGTCTATTGAATAAGGATTTTCTTTTCCCATTTCTACATTTTGGCATTTTGAAAAATTTTCTAATTCATATAAGGCTTTCCAGCCTTCTTTAATTATTTTTTTTCTGGTACTAGCATTCTGATGCAGTTTGTGATTGAGGTTAAAGCTAAGATATTTGCATGAAGCACTTTTAAAAAGTGTATGTTAAAGGGAATCGCAAGATAAGTTGTTTTTGTTGATCCAATTGTCATGATCTGGGTTTTATTAGTAATTACTATTTACCACTAGACCAAACTTGGTATAAAGCTATCTCGCTCTCTCTCTGTATATATATGGATGATAGAGGACAACCTTGTTTAACTCCTATATTGCCATAGGTCTCCGTTGACGATCCTTGCCTTGCTTCAAGTTTGGCAGCCATCTATTCATATATTCTATATATTGCTATTCATAGTGGAGAAACTTGGACTTGGCATGGACTTGAGAAGGCCAATTTTTGACTTGGACTCGGACTCGAACTCAGCGCAGACTTGGCAAGGCCAATTTTTGACTTGGACTCGGACTCGGCAAAAAAAAAACTGAAGAAAATGCAAATTTTCATTGGAAAAAAGTTTGTTTTTATGCATTACCCAATTAATTAACAATATACAGCTCCAAAATTAATATTGTAAGCAATACAACCTTAAACTACACATGAAAGTGACCAAGCACACATCAATGTAACTGCTGGGTGGTTGCTAGATTCAGTCTTGGAGCATCTACAAGTCCTTTTGTCGTCATTTAATGTGCTGTTTATTTGTAATGATTTCTTCCTGATGAATATGTAGTGTTTGCTAATATTTCATATTGAGTCAGAGTCCAAAGAGAGTACTTAAGGCTGGTACATATGACAATATCCCTTCTAATTCCATGGTTCTCAGATTTTGGCTGTACTAGGGGATGCCTCCCATAGACGAATGGTTATATATCGGCTAGTGGCTACTGTTAGAAAATCCTTCAAGTCATGTTATCTCTCATTCAGCTTTTGTGGCCATACACAGGTGCAATGATCAGACCAACATCGAATATGGTTTATGCTATTCTCTGGCAGAGTATGGATAGTATATTATCCTTCAAAGGATGTAAGTACATATCACAATTTTTAGTCAACTTGTCTTCCTTAGAATGAAACCTCAAGGACATTTTGTGCTTCTTCAAATGGCCTCTTGCTATTTTATGTGCATCTTATAAAAGCTCGCTGGGATTGTGAGAGGGCCCAAACATTGTACTGTTCCCATCTTTCGTGTCTAATTCTTGACGCCTTTGAGTTGCCTCAAACATTGTGAATGTTTCTTGTGTTGGTTAGGATTTTGGAAGCAATTGTTTGTTCCTAGGTCCAGTGGTTAGATGAATGTTCTAGAGAATGTATATTACAAGGAAGTGCAAAGAAATTTTGCTCTTGATAATTGAAGGTGTTACACTTTGCCTTGGGTGGGACATATTGCCATGGAACTCCATATAAGATTGGTTTAGATTCCTCTTAATGTTGTCTACCCTTTTGGTCTCAACTTCCATTGTTATCTTGTTTGACCTTATCCCTATACTCTGCCGACTAATTTTTCTTTTCCTTTCATCTTTGGTCCTTTGTAATCAGGTGGACCTTGTGGCATTAGCCTTCCTCTTGGTTTTTGTTTTTTACCTCAAATGTAATTGCTGGGTGGCTGTTAGATTCTTGAAAACTAGGAAAAAATTAGGTTTAGGATGCAAATGAGTATTTTTTTGGGTCTGATTTCACCTTCTCTCTACTCTCTCTGCAAGTGGGAACAGCAAATGAGACTAATTTAGGGGAAGAAAAATTGATGCCGTTTTTCCATATTTTTGCTGCTGCAGCCAATTTAAAAAATATATAACAGAAATAGAAATTCCACTGATCTTAGAATAGCAGCATAGTTATGAAACTAGGCGAGTTTTTCAAGTCTGTGCCCAAGTAGGCCCTCCCGGGTTTTTGACTCCTATATTGTGCATGAAGGTTTGTAGTTGGCACACGAAGATCATCCACCAAGTTTTGTGAAATTAGGTCCCTTTGACTACCATTATCAACGATCAGCTCAACCAATGTGTCCTTGATTTGATAATTTTGTGTGAACAAAGCTTCCCAATGCTTTTGCATTATAATTATTGACCATGAGAACGAGTTAAGGATTTGAAGTGTTGGGATTGGTTACCTTAATCGCTGAATCTTCATGTTGCAGCTGTGGCTGTGGTTGCAACTGTGACTCAGCTAGAAGGGCCTTGGGGTTTTTGGATTTCAAGACATGGCATTCTTTGGTAAACTATCCGACGTGCTTATGATAAGCACAAAAATTCTTCTTCCCATTGCCAAAACCCTTAGTGGAGCCACTTTGAGAAGAATTTCCATTCTTGGAAAGGGTGGCAGGGTTTGAGAAGTTGGCTGGGGTAGAAGTGCTTTGTTCATAAAAGGCAAAATAATCATTGGTGGTCTTCTTTTGCTTCCTAGCTTCCAGCTTTAGAACAAGTTGGTGAACATGTTCCAAGGATGTAATGGTGATAATCTCTATCTCCTCTTGAAGATGAATAAGCAATCTTAAAACAAATTTAATGCGAAGGACATCATGAGGTTCAACCATGTCCAATTTTGATAAAGTCGAAAGAACTCCTCGATGTACTGCTTGACTTATTGACTAGATTTTTTATGAAGATGAAGCCAACCAGCCAATAAATCCTCTGCATATCCAAGGGGATAAAAGTGGATCAAAAGAATGGTTTGGAACTCTTTCCATGTAGCAATTGTTGGCTGATTTGTAGCTTGCAAAAAATTGACGTGAGATTGCCACCAAGCGAGGGCTTGATCATCCATATGTACCTCAACTATCATGATCTTCTATGCCTCCATAAGCTGGAGTTGCATCTTGAAATATGCCTCTAGAATGCAAATCCAAGAATCCACTTTATTCCCATCGATTGTGCCATCAAAATGGAGAATGGATATCTTGGTGCCCAACTTAAATGCAGGTTGGGCAATTGAGATAGGTTGAGATGAAGAACTGACAAATTGTTGTCCCATGAGAAGTTGGAACATATTTGCAATTTGATCCATGAGTTTCAGCTGAAACTCATTCTGTTGTTATTGCTGATCATTCAACTCATGTCGAAAACTGAATTAAATCAATTCTAGGTGCAGAGCTGCTTGAATTAGCCATCATTTTTTTAACAAAAAAGACAAAGACTTATAAAAAAATTCAATACTTTGCAGGAAACAGATGGAAGGCTCCTAAAAGGCAAAAAAGAGAATGCTGGTTTGAAGAGGGGGAGCAAATGCAGAAGCAGCAAACTGAAAAACAGGGCAGGGTGCTGCAACTAATCTCAATTTGAGGCTGAGCATACTCAGCAAGGACGGATCTCAAATGAGCAAGGATGTATTGAACTCAATGAGGCTCTGATAACAAATGATATGTCCGTGCAGTAAAATTATAACAGCAGCATGCACTCACTGGAATACAAACAGTAGAACACACAGACTGAAGAGCAAATGGGAGAAGATATCCACCAAAACTGACAATGTACACTCTTCATTAGTGAGGTATAAATAGATTTACAAAGATGAGGTTGAAGGGTTGCAAACTGTCCTTGAACTAGACATGCATAGACATCTCAATTAGTCTGACTTACATGCAGTTAATGACCTGTACGTATCCATATACACCTCATTCAGTCCAACTACGATGAACTGGACATGCAAACTAGGACTGTGGTAAATAATTGACATAATCACCAGGAATAAGGAGATAATTAAGAATAAATCTCATCAGGAACTTAACCAATTGTGAGGAAAAGTTGCTAGCTTTATAGTAGGCAATAATTGATAATTTGCTATAGAGCACAAGACTGGAATTTTGTCCTTAGATCGACTGGAATTTGAAATGGTTTGAAGAAACTGCTAACAACTTGTCTTAGCCAATATTTTGGTAATAAAAACACATTATGGATAATCCAATAACCCAAAAATATGCATTATATTTGACCATTTAGTTGGGTTATCAAATTGGAATTATTATATGATTAATTTATTGTCTTGTTACATGGCATTGTGATGCTTGTTGAATTATTTTTTGCTGACTAGTGAAAACAAAGACGCAGATAGCTTAACTGCTTAATGACTTAATAAACTGGGCTTCCAAAATGCTGGTTTGCCTTCTATAAAAATTCATAAGCATACATGATGACTATGTTGTCAATATGTCAATCAATATTCATAGCTAAATGGAAGATAAACCAAAGTGAAACTAATTAAGAAAATTGCAGAAATCAGGTAACTAAAATGAAGTTTTAGACCAAGACAATTTGAACATAGCGAGTTTTGTCAAGTCTTGACATCAGAGCTTGTAAGTTTTCCATCCTGGCTAGAACTGGAATCAAAATTTGTCCCTTACTCTTGGTTGTTGAAGATATGGACCAGTTTATTTCACACATTCTCAAAATCATTGTGGCAGGTGATAGTTTCTGTTGCCACATTTTGCTAAGGGGTAAAAATTTTGAAAAATCTGAAAATTACTGCTGCAACTGTTCGAACCAGATTCTTCCTTCCTCCCTCCTTTTCATCTTTGTTCAGGCAGTTTTCATGTTTCCAGTTTCCAGCTTTGTTTTCCAAGTATTCAGCATATTCTGTGAAGCTCGGGAAAAGCCTAAATTGTTCTAAGGTTGGGGCACTCCCTTGGTCGCTCCATTTTGGAGCGATGCTGGGAGTCGCTCCCTTTTTCCAGCGATTCCCAGCTTCTCTTCTCTATCCCGCGACCGACGGCAACAGCAAAGACCAAGGCAAGCGGGAGAAAAATTATAAAATTGTTCTAAGTGCGAAAGTTTCCCGTGGTCGCTCCATTTTGGAGCGACCCCCGTCATCGCCAGCCTCCACCAGCGATCCTCGGCGACAAGCGACCGTCGGCGATGAGCAAATCAGGAAAAAAACTAAGGCATGGAGCGTCGACGCCGGTCGCTCAGTTTTGGAGCGATTGACGTCAGTCGCTCGGTTTTCTAGCGACCACGGTCAATAGGCGAAAAAGGGTAAAAAATGCCTAAGTGTTGGAGCGTCGACGCCGGTCGCTGGGTTTTTCAGCGATCGACGTCGGTCGCTCGCTTTTTCAGCGACCGCGGTCGGCAGGGAAAGCAACTCAAAATTTTTCTAAGTGTTGAGGCGACGCCGGTCGCTCCATTTCGGAGCGACTCCCGTTGTCGCTCAACTCCGCCTGCGATCGCCGTTGTCACCCAGTTTTCCCAGCAAACTTCATCAAACGCAGCTTTCAAATGTTGACACCGACGAGGAGGCTCCAAATGCAACTAAGGCACAAGGTGGAGTGCCGACATCGGTCGCTCGTTTTTCGAGCGACTCCCGTCGTCGCTGCCATCTATCAGCGATCGCCATCGTCTCTCCCCCCATTCAGCGACTGCGAGAAAAGAAAGACCAAATTGCAGAATTTTCTAAGGCAAGGTGTATCCCGGGTTCGCTCCATTCTGGAGCGACTCCCGGGGTCGTTGTTTTCATCAGGCGACTTTGGTCAACCCCCTCCATTTCAGGGAACCTCAGACTCAGGCAGACCATGTACAGATTTCGGGATTCGAGCCTGTCAAGATGGGACAGAAGGTGTGCTGCAAAGGTACAGGGTAGGTGAACATTGATGGTGTCCTCAGGGGCAAACTGTACTAAACCTACCACATTAATCAGACTTGACTTCTCACCCACCAGATCTGTCCGGAGCTGTACCGATTTCAGGTGAATCTTGCTGCAGGTACACTCGCGGCCAACAGAAGTCTAATCCCGACACTTTTTGCAGTCTTTGGGTTCTGTGCATCAATGTAAAAGGGGGGGAAATTTCTGCTATAAATAGCAGTGGAACTTCATTGTAAAAGGGGGGGAACATATTGCTAGAAAGCTCTGCTGTATCAAACACTTGCTTCCAATACTAAGCATCCTTGGCTCTGACATTCGTCTCTTTCTTTTATGTTGCCTTTTGCAAGTATTTTTGCTCCGTGTTCATTTATTTTTCTGATTGCTGTAATTTTGAACTCTAGATTAGAGCATTGGCATTTAATTGAATCTGGAATACTGAATGAAGGATACATAGGAAAGAATAACAGTGTTAGTTTCTGTTACATGCTTTGTTTTGATTGTTGTTGGTTTGTGTATTTGCTAGTAATCGTGCTGCTTGTTCTTTCCCACCAGAAACACATGCTATTTACATCTCTTTCTGCAATTTACAATCTCTTTCCTGTTCTCTCATCTAAAACCCCCAAATAGATTAGTATAGGAGCCGGCCTTCTCCGGAGATTGGCACGGAAGGCATTCCTTCCTTCCGGCCTTTCAATCTGTTGGGCGAATCTAGGGCGCAAAAGATTAAAATCCTTTCCTAATGGCAGATTCGTAACCAACAGTTTCTATTGATTGAACATTGTCTAGTTGATTTTCCTCTCTTGCCACTTTATCCTTCTTGTCCATCATGCTCTGTCCATACGTTGTTAGCTGGTAACAGAGCAAGAAGGTCTAGCTTTTATTTATCCATTATGTTGCCTTGTTACTATATTATGCATCTTCCCATTTCTGGTGCTGAAAAATTGTGATTTGAATTTTTAAGGTAAAAAAAATATCGGTGTGGATTGGGAATTCTTGTTGATGTGATATATGTGTATCGAATGTGGATGCTGATGGTGGTATCTCTAGGGTTCCATTAATTGCTAATTTTCAACTGTTGTGCCATAATTTTCAGAATTCAATATGTTACTTAAATATTATAATTTCTAGGATGAAACCATGATGGCATTGAAGGGATCTCACATTGATATCTTCCTAGATTATGCCAATATGGCCATCAGTTTTTGCTTGTTTTGCCAAAGGCAATGCTCTCTTTTTCCTTAGATTACTTTCTTAAATCTATACATGGAATTTGCAGTTCAGTTACCTTCATTTAAGGTGCAAAAACATCACATTCTGTTTTCTAGATACCATATTTATACTAAAAAAATATTATTATTGTTATTAATGAATATCCAAGCTTTCTGTTAGAGTTCCCATCCTGTTTTCTGTTATTTATCCATTTGAAAAATTCATTGGAAGCTGTGCTATTTGGTACTAGTGTAGTTTTGGGGAGGAGTCACACTGCAGAACTTAAGGTTTACTGCCTTTTTATCTTTTGAAAACTCATTGGCAGCAGTGCTATGTGCTATTGTTGTCGTTTGGGGCAGGGGTCACACTGTATAACTCGACTCACTTGTCTTACAAGTTAAACTAGGGTTGTGTTGGCCCTGCTTAAAATAGGAGTGTGTTGACTAGCATTTGTCATAGGGAATACTTTTTGTGTCCAGTTTTTAAGGTTTGGGAGGCCGGTCAGATAACAGAAAAATTAAATGGAAACTCATAAGTTTAGAAAGAGGTTCACGAATACACTGATTACAGACCACAAACCTGACCCAAGAAGAAGAAGAAGAAGAAAATTAATAGAAAAGAATGGTTTCAGATAATTAAAGCAGGCTCTAGTTAGGGTTCTTAGAGGGGTAATAGAAACATGAGAGAGCTAATCCCACGAGTGTTTTGTAACTGCACATGAAAAAAATGTAGAATCTTTTCCTAAGATAGTTACAAAAATTGTTGGCATCTGATTTTAGGTTGTAAGATGCTAGGAATGTGGTACGCTCTCCCAACTACTAGAGTATGTGTACTGACACTTAAAGACCTGATGATTGGTAGTAAGAATGATTGTTTGATTATTTCTATTTCCTTATTTTGCTTAAGTGCTTATCCTATGTAGGAAAATCTACTCTTCCGAAATAACCATAGATCACATTTCCTGCTATGTCGGACAAACAAATGTCAGTTGGTCCCCGAAGTTAGTGTGATCCCAACCTAAGAGTGTTTATGTGTACACAGACAGATAGGTAGGTAGATAGGTACCATTGTGGAGCCGTCCTTTAGGAAAAAAATCCTGTCAGATCTGGACAAAACCTTATCATGTTGGGTTCTAGGACCATATGGGTTGGTCAGATCCTATCCAAATCCTTACTAATAGAAATTTCCAAAACTATTATGAATATTTTGTATATTTGTATTTATTTACATATATTTTACATAGTCACATGTTTGTATTAAGTATAAAATATATAGGTATTTTCCCAACCAGATTCGAGTTTCCCAGATTTTCATGAAAATTTCAAATTTTCAGATATTTTTTTGACTTTCTTTACAAATCTGGATTTTAAAACCTTGTTACTATGCCTTCATTATCTCTATAAACCTTAGTCTTTAATGACCCTCAAACCAATCTAAATTGAAATGAATATTGGGTTACCATTGATAGCCTATGTGACCAATGAATGTTGACAAACAATAGTGAGTTGTAGATACCCAAATTCATTGACACACAAACTTACTGCTAAATGCCATCACATTCTTTTATACAGCTCTTAGTATCGTAGAACACCTATAATTGTGAAATTGCAATTGTATCCATATTAATCATTTATTATATAAGACTTAGTGCACCACTTCAAAGATAAGGATTGGGAACATGGCATGCCTCCATCTTTTCTTGTCAAGAAATTATATCCAACACAAAATAAATGTTCAGATTATTTGGTACTAAACTTTCTATTCTATAAGCTTTACTTATTTTTTCTTTGTGTTGGCCCCATATGGGACATGTGAGTTTCTATTATTTTTCCAAAAGGAAGTCACAATGTAAGGAATCTAACAAAATGAGAGATCTAAAAAATGAGAAAGAAAAATGAAATATCCCTATGGATATTCTTCTGATATAATTTGTATCTTGTTAATGCAGGATCCCATTAAAAATGGTTCACTGAAAAATGGCAGTCAGGATCAAGTGGACTGGCTCAAACAAACCTTAGCAGGCAACACTGCAGACTGGTAAACTATTCTGATTGTTTATAGCAATAGCTGATTCAAATTCTATTAGATATTCTTGGGGTTTTTTAGTTTTCTGATGCTTGATGGTCTATGGTGATATAGTAACAGTCCCATTTGTTCATGAACTGGAGTTCTCCATGAAAAAGCATCCTTCTCTATCTTTGTTGATAAAATATTCATGAAATAGTCTCACGCAACTGGGATTCTCCTGTTGACTTCCAGTTTGCATACACGCTACAAATTTTGGACCCTGGGTAAATTCCGAGTAATCTGCAAAACAGTGCCTTGTCTTTCAAATACTGTAACCTCTGTGTGACATGCTGTCAAGGGTATTTGATCTAAGGTGGGGTCTCCATGCTCTGGTAGCATCTATTTGCCATTTTTTGCTAGAAATTGGACTGGCCTAGAATTTTCTTGCATTACTGCTGGAACATCAGTAGTTTGTCTCTTGAGAACTTAAGCTTTTCTTGTGCAAACACGACCGTGAATGATGGCTGATGTGCACTGGAGGATGATGAGGCCATGAACTCATCTCCTTTATAATTGGGATCTGTCTACAGATTTGCTACTGGGTTCAATTGCAGGATGTTGACGGGATGTGAAAAGCAAAGGAAGTTGTGGAAGGGTAATGCATTCACATACTAGTCAAGTTTCTTCACATCCTAGATAGTAATGGTCAAAGTGATCAGTGCAATAGAAGCCATATTTCAGCTATGATTGGGCTTAAAAAAGAGGAATACACTATTATTAGCTACAATAAATGGATGTTTAGATTTGGTTAGTTGATTGTGTGGTGATTGTCATAGGCAAACTTTTATGTATAGTTACTTTACCAAATTGACATGGGTAATGCATATAAAAAAATGTATTCACTAAAATCATGTGAACTTGCGAGCTATGCCACCGCACCCATAGGACAAATTTAGTTTTATCCTAAGCATGATGAATTTGAAGGGGTGATGATGAAAATCTCAATGTTCAGTAAACATTACCCTGTCAATCAGAACCCTGATCCATGCTTAGAAATGAAAAGATTAAACTAGGATTAGGAAAAGCATAGACACTCTTAGAATGCTACATGCTATTTTAACATTGATACCTAGACCAACTGGTTTTTGTACAAGTTGTTGTCAAACTGACAACTTAATCTTGAATGTTATAGCCCCATGTGATGTTGGAACAACATACATACTGGACATGATGCTAGTATACAGCAAAACTTATTTTGATTTTGCAACAATATCTGTTTCAGCCTCTACAAACTTGTCATTTAAGTCATAAAAAGTTTGCCTATTTCTATTAGCTTCCCTCTTTTTTAAAATCAAACCATTTACATTATTAGCAGTCTTAAATTCTATAATGTTGTTTATTAACTAAGAAAGAAGAAAAGGAAAAAATAAGATCTTATTTATGATTTCAGAAGAAATTGTAATCCTGAATTTCGAAGTTGTTGTGGATAGTTGAGAATGACTAATAGTAAATGTATCGATACTTTGCAGGTGCATGGTAATTGGACGCCATCCTTTTAATAAGTGTCTAGTTGAAAGAGTTGTGAAAGACACTGAACAACGACTTCATAATTTGCTCTTACCCATGTTTGTAAAATATGGAGTGGTAAGACATTCATGGATCTTGTCTTGGATTTGGATATTTATTCCTTTTTGGCTTCAATTAAATGGCAGGACTTTTTTCTATTAAAGGGAGGAATCTGAAAGAAAAATATTTGAGTTAAGAGGCCTGTTTTTGCCTTTTTCAGAATGTCTATTTGCATGGTAAAGAACAATTCAGTCTGGGGATGCAAAACAAAGATATTGCTTGAATTGGAAATCCAGTTCCTGGCTCTGCAACGAATAGCCATATTGGAAATGAAACATATTCCTTGGCTAAGTAAGTTGCTTGCAGATTTCCTTTATCTTCATTTCTGGATTATGAAGTGTAAATTCAAATATTTTGTCAATATGTATGAGCTAATTAGTAATACTCTTGACAGGGATATTCATAATGGATTCATCCTTTATCGAGTATGCCCACTGGAAATGGTACAAACTTGGAGTTCATGACTTTGCTTGTTCTTATTATTCACCTAATCTATAGATCATTGTAGAAAGAAGCATATGACACACAACCTTCTCCTTGTTGACTGCAGGAACTCTACTTTATAGATTGGAAGGGAACTATGTTACATAGAGCAACTGTGCACCAGAATGGAAGAGCAGTTTTGTAGTATCTCAGCAAAAGCTTCATGTACAGATGCCTCATTTTCCATCTTATTGTTTTACTGAAAAGGTCCTAACTTCATTGTATGCTCTTTTTTAAAAGGAATATTTATTTACTTATATATTGTTTTTGGGTGATTCTCATGGGCCTAACACTGAAAAATATCATGATTAATCGTAGTTGATATAAAGCTTCACAAACAAAGGGCATATTGTCTTTTAAAATATGATAAAATTTCTGATGTAAAGAATACAGAATATCATGATTAATAGCGATAAATATAAAGCTTCACAAATGTAAGGCATGTCTGATTTATAATATATATTTTTTTTAAATAATAATTAGCAAATGTTTTTTGGTTATTGCAATTTATATGCAACAACCTCCACTTGTACTATATCATGGCTGCATTATGTGATATTTCAACAGGTGTGTATGCTTTTAACCACTTGAGCTCATGCTATTTGAGAGAATGTTAGGGACCCCACTTATATTACGTCATGACCACACTATGAGATATTTTAATAAAAGCTGGTGCTTTTAACTACTTGAGCTTATGCTGTTTGAGAGAATGTTAGGGTTCACTCGTGGGATGGTACCTTGAGCTATGGTGTGGAATCATTGTTTACAACCTTTTGTGTTTGTTTTGTACGAAATTTATTTCATTTTATTTTTGAATATACAAGAAAAAAAAGTTGGTCAATTTTCAATGTGCTGTACTTTTATCCTCTTCCACTCAAATTTTCATGATGAACTCCCAATGAAACTGAGTATTAAATTTAAAGTATTCTGGCTAGAACTATATCCACATTAGCTTATGCTTTGGAAACGCAAATAAATTCTTCAAAAAAGTGGAAGTCAATTCGTGTTACTTTGATATTTTCTATTCCATTCTCTCTATTTTTGCTGTACTACATTGATGGCCACTAATTAGTATAGTGTCTTTGATAATGTCAACATGCCTACAAAGAACATAGAGTAGAAAATGAATGTTATCCTAGTATGCTTCTTCTATCAATGAGTAGAAAATGAATGTTATCCTTATATGCTTCTTATATCAATGTTATTGTAATCTATTGGTCCCCAATTTGTCCTCTAGCTCTCAACGTGAATAAAGGGGAATGCTAGATGAACTTGAAAGTAAAGCATATGGATGCTCATCAACAACTCTCTCATTGCCAACATTATTAGTATTGCCAACGTCCCTAATAATAGGGCCATCAAACAAGTCTCACTCTATGCTACTATTGGCCCTAAGTCTGATGCCCAATAGGTTCATCATGCCCATGTAAAGGTATTGTCTCTATCGATTATCTAGCAATTGATGGTTGGCATTCAATTGATATAGTGCCATCAATATCATCTTCGTCACCATGATGTAGAGGTGAAAGCATGTGTGGTAGAGTAACTAGGTATAGAAGAAACCCTTACCATTTCAATCTTATCACTTTGCCTTATATGCTAAAAATTTTGAGATGCCAAACCTCTCTATATACTAGAACCTTTTGATACACCAAACCTCCCTATATACTGAGACCTTCCGTTATACCCGTAGGCATATATTAAGGAGAAGTTGTACATAAGAGCAAAATGGTATGTGGAAGAGAACTGATACGTGAGAGTATGCATGTGGAAGTAGAATGGCAAACAAAAGAGCCTTGGGTCTGTCTAAGGCCAAGGTACTAAAGTTTTAACACCCCTCACTTCACTAGATGCTTTATGGCAGCCTAACCTGGTCAAGAACAACAAATATTTCTCTCCCTTCCTCTTATACACATATATGTATGTATGCATGTATATGGAGAGAGAGATAGGTAACTGCAAGGAGTGCAATCCCCTTATTACTATTGTTGACTCATTAAACTATACTCTTTAAACAACTTAAAATTTGTGTAAGACCCTATATGAGTGGTTGGTGGCTTGGATTTGCCATATACCCCATATAGCTAAGTGATTCATATGCTAGTTTCTCAGAGGATTCACAGATCCTCAATAGAGATATCAATAATGAAAAGAGGACACTATTCAAATTAATCAGTACATGGTAAATAAACTTTATTCTAGAATTTTTATATATATATATATATGTACATACACATTGTTGAAACAATAAATTGGGGTGTTTCGATACACCTCAAAATATACCAAACTGAATCTAAGTATCATTTTTTAGTAACTAGAAAGTAGATTTTTTTCATGCAAAGCAAGGTAGAAAAACAACGTTTTAGACCTGGTTTTGATGGTTGATGTGACAATTATAGTTTGACATGCAACAAGGGTTATTGTGCCCTTTCATATGGATTCAGAACAACTGTATAAATTATACAGATAGATCGTATGGACAATAAAGTAAAAAATGTGCAAATCCTTGTGGGAGTATTCCAAATCTGCTTGAATTCAACCTCCTTAAATATAGTATAAAGCCTTCAAATCTATCAAAAACTCTCACAAGTTGGTAGGAAACCAACTTTGTATCACTATATTATCCTAAAAAATATTGAAACTGGATTCATAAAAAAACAAGCACAAACACATGCTAGAAAAATGTTTTCATCTATTTATGGATCTAGAGAGGATTTTTGTCTTCTTCAATGCAAGGGGATTTCTTCTAAATTTCTTTCCAAGAATGAAATCTTAAAAGTTTTTTTCATAACAATGAAAAATAAGTGCAATGCATCAATATATACCTTCTTTGAGCAAGTCTATTCACCTATCTATTATATGTTGGATTAACAACTGTTTTATCTATGGACCTATAGGCCACCTAACACCCTTAATGACTAAATACTGACTCATCAAGGTCCTTTTATATGTATAAGTACCTTGTTTATTAAATTAATTAAATTCAAGAACATAACACAATTATAATGTTGTTTTTTATTCAATCTCTAGGTTTATTTCTTGATGATATTACTTAGTTTTTAGTGAAATCCTCTCAATTGTAATATATCTTCATTTTTTTTCAACGTCACACTAGATCCTTACAAGAATGAACTTGATTTTTGCATAGTTGTTTGTTGAAAATACATATGTTTTTTGAGTAGGCAAGAATAAAATTCTCTTTTTTTTTGGAGAACAACCATCCATCCTAGCTTTGTAAGGTTTTCTTTGGTAATACCATTAAAATTAAGTTTGATGAGCCAAACTTTTGAACATTTTTATTTTCCAATCAATTGGTGTAGATTCTTTGCGCTAAGTCCACCATTGTGGATCACCTCTAACAAAATATAATCATGATACCAACACATTTTTCATGCCAAATGCTTCCCATTGTGGGCACCATGCTTGCAAACACTCAATAAGTGAGGCACTGATAATAATCTAAACTTGGATATGATGTCATGATTTGTTTTGAAGATTCTATTGATCCTTCCAAGTCAAAGATTCCATCAGTTAAGAAGAAGGTTAATCTATTATAATGGTTTTGTTTTGAAATAACCAATTTAACATTTCATCAACCTTGATGGAACAACCTTGTAGATGCCCATTTTTTGTTTTAAAATAACCCAAACTAATGGGAAGCAAAGGGGCAATTACAGAAGTAAACGGTTTGATATTTCAAGTTTCTTCTCACACAATTCTAAAATGTTTGACATGCTCTCTTCTCTACCATAAATCACTTGTTAAATGTTCTCCTCCAAATTGCTAACCAAAGAAATGTAGAGACCTTTAGGAGGGCCTCTTGTAAACAAATATTTTCTCAAGGAAAATCTATAGGAGTTTTTTTAATTGCTTCAAATCCTTATATCACAACTTAATTATCTACCATCTCTTGATAGATTCCATTTAAATTCTCTATTGTAAATAGTGTATGACACCCCTCATGTTGTGGGTTGTCACCTATGAAGGAGAGTTTTCCATCCATCAAGGAGAAAGTTTGTCATTTATTAAAGCATTTTAGTTATTTATAAATCAAACACATCCAATCTAAGTATGTTATTTTTGTATAAAGCAAGTTGTTAATAGTTGTGAGCTTAAATAACATGCAAAAATCATTGGTGAATGAAACTTTAATTCACACTCGAAGCATAAAAATATATTTCAACCCATAAATATCAACATCAAATGTTCACTTTAGTATGCCAATGAGTTACATTTCACTCATTAACCAAGCAAATATGTTGAGTAATGGCACGCCTATGATTAACCAACACGTACATAAAGATATTCTTTTCAATCTAAACGAAGTGAAGTGATAAAAGGTAGAAGATGATGAATGCTTCTTCAATATGTTGTTTTCTAGTAAATCATTTCTTATTTCATGCAAGTATATAATGGAGTAGACATACGACAATATGTAACTTCAAGAAAATGCAACCTTCTAATTTTGTTGAGGAAGGAAAACATAACATCACTCCAATTTTTTCTATATGTTGTTGGATTTTTTTTTTTTTAAATGTAGAACCTTTATTAATCAAAGATTCAAGCACTTGAAGTTTGGGAATGCTAATTAAAGTTTTGTTTTTGATGAAAGAAGCATGAATTTGAGTTTACACTTTTCAAATATTTTGTAAGCCTCAAAGGGAGGAATATGATTATGTGGTTCCTTATTTTTCACCTCTTCAAGTCCAAGTAAATAGTAGAAAGAATCATGAGGTGTGGTATGTGATGTTTCAATGACTTATATCATTTCTTCTCATATGTGAGAAAGAGGTTATGTAGTGTGTTTTCTGACATTATAGAGAAAATATTTTTATTGGCCATGACATTCTTAAGTATATAACTAACACCATTATTTTATGCAATCATTTTTTATTTTCAACTGACACATAACAATATATATTTGCTAATCGATGAGGTGATATTTCAAAATTCTTAGAGTGCCCTTTTTAATTTGGTGGTTCATTCATAACATACTTTTATATTTCTTCATGAAGTATAGAATTCAATTGTAGATCACCCCAAGAAGATGAGTTTGATAGAAGGTCAATTCTTATCTAGCTTAATAGGGTATTTATTAATTGGAACATATTTGTTTTTTCACTTTGCAAATTCTTCATATTTCCTTGTAAAGACTAGTTCAATTGAGTATGGAGAGTGTCAACAAAATTTCTAGCTTGGAATTATACCTTGATATTATCTTCACGTTGGCACATTGTAGCGATTTTGCTATTTCACTATAGAGAATACATAGGATATATTTTCTATGGAGGATTAGTTTATGATGGTTGTAATTAGTTTGTGTTGGTTTTGACCAAGACAATTTGGTTTTGCGTGTTTTTTGTTGCTTCCAGTTTGGAAGGAGAGTTCATATCATCTAATAGTTGAACTCTCATTGTTCTTTTTGTTAAGGCATCTTAATTACAAAATAGTTTTGTTGAATAAAATGCATTTCATTATACATTGTTATTTTCTTTTTCAATTGGTTATATGGGATTGAAACGGGCCCCACCTGTTTACATCATCACCACATAGTGGTATTACAACAAAGCTTGGATATTATCCATGTATTACTTGGAAAAATTTGAACCTTGGTCTCCTCTTTTAAATATTGAGGAATCTAACCGGTTGAGCTAATGCCACTTGATCACTATACATTGTTATTATATTGTTAGTTTATTGGTATATAATATGGAGCCCAAACAAATATGTATTTTGGTATTTTGAGTTTGTTTTGGATAGCAAGATGATAAATTTTGGGCATGCTTAGAAGAGCAAGCTAAGGTAGCATGATAATCATGTTTCTAAATTTCATCATCTTATAGGAGGCATTGGTTGTTGCACTAGTGTACTTGTTTACATGAGCAAAATCAATTTAGATATCAAGTTTTGCATTCAAATTGAACTGTTTTAGGACTAGCCTTGTAAATAACAATGACATTAAATAAAAGTATATGCTCTGATTAAGGTAAAATGGAAATGTCCAAAAATTAGGTCTATCAAAATTAATTTTGATGGTGCTTTCAAAGGAGATCCAAAAAAGCTAGTGGAGGTGGTGTTTTTCAAAATAATAAAGAAAACATTCTCCTCACTTATTCAGAATCAAATGGAACTTCAATTAACAACTATGCATTAAGCTACAAGCTTACTGTAGTGGTAAGGGCTTTGGTCTCTCTTTGAGAGGTCCAAGGTTCAAACCCCACTCAGTATGAGGGGACCAAGACCCCTCATAAAAACCTGTGTAAACTCATTGAAAAAAGTTAACTATGCAAAGGGTAGAGCACTTCTTACAAGGATTAAAACTACAATTAAAAAAGGATGAAAATACATTTCAATTGAGGGGGGATTATAATACCATAAAAAAAAAATGTAGGAATTGGATAAAAAATAATATTATTGCTAATTTTCATCATCTATTATTGGAGGTAACTCTAAAAAATGTGATATAATTTAGCCAATTATAGTGTTGATATTTGTTTCTAAAATTTAAATTTTAGAAGGCAACTGATCAAGTGAGATTTTATCTCTTAATAAAAATAATATCAAGGAGTTGATTTTGGAAATATAACACTTTGAGAAAGAGAAATAATATATTTGATAGAAAAGGAAATGAAAAATATTTTTGATAAAAGGGCAAGTTGGATATAGTTTAATTAACTTGACAACAATCAAGTGGCATTAGCTCAATTGGTTAAATTCCTCAACATTTCAAGGAGGAGACCCAAGTTTGAATCTTGCCAAATGATACATGGATAATATCCAAGTTTTTTTGTAATACCACTACGTGGTGATGATATAATACGAGTGGGGCCCATTTCAATCCCATATAACCCATTGAAAAAATTAACTTAACAAATATAATATTTTGGTATTTTCATGGGAGTGGCCCCTAATAGTAGCCCCTAATATATAAAATAATTTTATATATTAATAGGGTGTATTAAATATTTGTAATCTTGAGTTTTTTTTTTGAATGGTTCATGAACATGACGTATATGAGACTACTTCATAATCCTCTAGGTCCACCATCCATAGGAAGAGACACTCATGTTGTGAGATCTACATATGGGGCATAATACCCCACCCTACTTCATATTCATACCTCCTACTTCATAATTATTGAATGCACTTTCTATTTTTGTGTATTTGTAAATAGGAATAAAAAATCATTATAGTAAGATATAATTAAAATAGATTTTTGGTGCATTTGTAGCTAAACATAATACAATTTATTGTAAAACTAGTATTATTAGAATAATATTTTTTATTTAAAACTTAATATTAATAAGGTTTATAGTCATTAGTCCTTGACGAGACTATAGTATCATAAATGAATGGAAGAAGCGAAGCATACATTTCATTATATCAGTAAAGAGTATTTATACAAGCATTCTTGGGTAGTCCAAGGGACGTACCGTTACACTTATTTAATTATCAACATTTAATCAAATGTTAAATAATGTATTATTCTAACATTCCCCCCATAATACATTAGGTCTTCAGAGAACAAGAGAGGATGCTCCGAAAGTATTCAAACTTTCCACGATCCAGAGATTTGTTGAAAACATCAGCAACTTGCTCTTTCGTGGAAATGTACTGGAGCTGAATATTGTGCAATGAAACATGGTCATGAATGAAGTGCACTTGTATCTCAATGTGTTTGGTGCGCTCATGAAAAACAGGATTGCGAACCAGTTTCAAAACACCCTGATTGTCGCAGTGCAAAACTGTAGGTTGACTCTGTGGAATCCCAATGTCTGTCAAAATGCGACGTAACCATACTGCCTCACAAATAGTATCTGCAACAGCACGATACTCCGAATATGTGGTAGACTTTGATGTGATACTTTGTTTCTTGCTACCCCAAGAAATCGGTCCAGATCCAAGGAAGAACACATATCCTGTCGTCGATCTCCTATCATCCAAGGATCCTCCATAATCTGCATCCGTGTATCCAGTCAAGAAGAATTTATCGTTCTTTTTGTACTCCAGGCCATAACTATCAGTACCACGGATGTATCTCAACACATGCTTAGCCGCTATCCAATGAGCTTTCTTAGGTTCATGCATAAACCTAGACAGATAACTAACGACATAGCAAATATCCGGCCTGGTATATGTCAGGTAAATTAACCCTCCAATCAACTGACGATAGAGAGTTGCATCTACCTGTGGAGAGCTATCATGGCAAGACAGATGTAGACCAGGTTCAATTGGCGTGGGCATGGGTTGGCACTCTGTCATTCTGAATCTCTCCAACAAAGTCTTGGTGTACTTCATCTGAGAAACAAATATTCGATCCTGCATCTGCCAGACCTCCAATCCAAGGCAATAGTGAAGTAAACCAAGGTCAATCATGTCGAATGATTTTTTGAGATCATCCTTGCAAGATAAAATCAAATCCTCAGCACTCCCTGTGATGACCAAATCATCGACATAAACTACAACAATGGTTGTCTCCCCCCATGTTGTCGAAGGTAGAGATTAGGATCATACGGACTCCTAACAAAGCCATGTTGTAAGAGGTGTTCATCAATTTTGATGTACCAGGCTCTTGGAGCCTGTTTTAAACCATACAGAGACTTGATCAATCTACACACTTTTCCTTTGCCTGGATCAATGACAAATCCCTCAGGCTGCTTCATGTAGACTTCTTCTGCTAAGTCTCCGTTTAGGAATGCACTCTTGACATCCATGTGATGTACCTTCGAACCAAATTGTGCTGCCATTGCAAAAACAATACGAATGGTCTTGATCTTGGCTGTAGGTGCAAATGTCTCTTCATAGTCGATGCCTTCCTCCTGTGCATACCCTTTTGCAACTAAACGAGCCTTGTGCTTATCGAGTGTTCCATCAACTTTATACTTTGTTTTAAACACCCATTTGCATCCTATGGCCTTCTTCCCTGGTGGAAGATCAACTAGCTCCCATGTGCCATTCTTCATCAATGAATTATACTCAGCCTCCATGGCTGACTTCCAATGTGGCAGCTCAAGAGCTTCACGAACCATTTCAGGTTCAGGGCTATTCACCACGGTGCTCATCAATGCCAAATTCACTTCCTCATGAGCCATGCTTCGTGTCCTTGGTCTGGAGGTAGAAGTGTCAGGTGGAGCACTCATATGGGAATCTTGCAGTGTCTTTTTGTACCATAACGGTTGACTCGAATGATGTGGAGGCAAACTCGCAATAGGAGTAGCTCCTCTACTATTATCTTCATCATCATGGATGATTCTTGGACCACTATCAGGATCAGGTGGTGTTGCAGGTGGACTGGTTGGAGGGTCACCAGTTTCATCAAATATAACATCTCTGCTAACATAAATCTTTCGAGTAGTAGGATCCATGAGCCTATAGCCTTTAGATTCACTACTATACCCGAGAAGAATACACCTCAAGGACTTCTCTTCAATTTTCTTTCGTTTCTCTTTGGGAATGTGCATGTAGGCAGTACAACCAAACACTCGAAGATGAGAGATGGATGGTTTCTCTCCTGACCATGCTTCTTGAGGAGTCATTCCCTGAAGAGCCTTTGTAGGTGCTTTGTTCAACAAATATACTGTAGTTTGCACTGCCTCAACCCAAAATGTTGGACTCAATTGTGCATCTTTCAGCATGCTTCTTACCATTTCCATGATGGTACGATTTCACCTTTCACAAACTCCATTTTGTTGTGGCGTGTATGATGTGGTCAACTGCCACCAAATCCCATTCTCCTTCAAGAATGCAAAAAATTCTTTTGATGTGTACTCTCCCCCTCGATCTGAGTGGAGTACATGAATATGACGACTAGTGGCATTCTCCACAAGAGCTTTGAACTCCTTGAAATACTGAAAGGTTTCATCCTTCGATCTCAAGAAATACACCCACATTTTTCTGGAGTAGTCATCAAAAAATAGCAGGAAATATCTGAGGCCAGTGTGGCTAGCCTTTATGGGTCCACACAGATCGGTGTGAATCACATCAAGAGGTCCTTTAGCACGATGTGTGCTAGCCTCAAACGGAATTTTGTGTTGTTTGCCTACTATGCAAGTAGAACAAATGTTAGAAGGAAGAGCAAGGGATGGAAGACCATGTACCAAATCTTGCTTTTGCAAGGTAATCAAGTAGTGGGGATTCATGTGTCCATATCATCGGTGCCAAAGGGTAGTGACATCTGCAACACAAACAGTGAGCACCTGATTGTTGGAAGCCACACAATCAAGCAGGAACATTTTCCCAACTCCTGATGCTCTAGAGATAATTTAAGAATCTTTGGCTTTATCTCGAATGAGACAACATTTTTCTCCATCCACAGTATCAAACTCCACTCGCAAATTGTTATCCAACATCTGATTG
This sequence comes from Wollemia nobilis, assembly GCA_028583015.1. NCBI lineage: Eukaryota > Viridiplantae > Streptophyta > Pinopsida > Araucariales > Araucariaceae > Wollemia > Wollemia nobilis. The sequence continues at coordinate 532,463 of JAQPPZ010016930.1, forward strand.
ATAGATAAGAGGTTCTTCATGAGTCCTGGCACATACAAGACCTTCTTTATCTGACAATGATGCTTTCCAAGCTGGATTTGCACATCTCCCATTCCTTCAATGTCATAGGGTGTGTCATCCCCCAAATGTACCTGACCTGGATAAGACTTCTCATCCAACGAGACAAACCAATCCTTCCGGCCAGTCATGTGTTTGGAAGCACCTGAATCAACATACCAAGTGGTAGTGGTGGATGGTTGCTCCTGATGAGCAAGAGCAAAATCCTCAATCTCCTCGTCTTCAGTATTGGCAACATTCCCTTGTTGCTATCTTTGTGGTCTTCATTGGTTCCACTCCCCCTTGTTCTTAGGAGGTGGTCCTCTTTGCTTAGTATTCTTGTTACTCGAATCTCCCTGAGTAAAAGAATTGAACCAACATTCGTGCAAGTCATGTCCCTTCTTACCACAAATCAAACAACTCTTCTACGACTTGTTGGGATTTTGTTTGCCTTGTCCTTTCTGGTGGAATGACTTCTTGCCCTTTTGATTCATCATCATGGCATGCTCTTCTTCATTTGAGTTCTCATGGAACGCTTCCTCTTGTTGCAACAGATTTACTAACTCTTCAAAATCTGGCTTCTGCTTCAGGATGTTCAAGGATGTCACAAAGGTGCGATACGACTCCGGGAGTGCTCTCAGGACAATGGGTACAAGGAGCTTATCTTCCATAGTCTCTCCTAGTGCTTGCAGGGAGGCACGGAGCGTCGCAACTCGGCGAAGAAATGACTCCAACTTCTCGCCACCTTTCAACCTCAAAGTGTGCAACTGTCCTTGAAGATGAAGAATTTGATTTTGGTTCTTTGACTCATACACTTGTTGCAACTTCGTCCACACTGCAGTAGAAGTCTTAGCATCCCGAACATGAGGTTGGACATCATCCGAGATACCAAGTAAAAGGATCATACGAGCCTTGCGGTTTCGTTGATCAAACGCCTCCTGATCTTTGCCAGTTGTCTGTGGACGTTGCTCAGTCCCAGTAACAATCTCCCATAAGCCTTCGAATTCAAGAATGGCTTGAATCTTCGTTTTCCAGGCCGCATAATTGTCACCTTTGAGGACTTGAGAATCGAAAAGCAAAATTTTTGGAGCACTCGATTGCACCATCTCACTTGGGCAAAAAAAAAAACACTTTCACCTTTTTATTTTATTTTATTTTTGTTTAATTTATTTCAATTATTCACCGCTCAATCCCTTCTTCTGTAATAAGTTTATGCTCTTCCTTCTTAGAGATTTACTCTAACGATTATTTGTTAATAATTTAGGTAATTATCCAACAAGATACGTTCCTTTAGCTTGCTATGTGTGCGGACTTCGATGGTGTCTCTTTCTCATAGTTGTTTGCCACCTGATCTGAAAGACATCTTCACGGTGCTCCAAAAACCTACACAGGCTATGTTCAGTTTTTTGTAAGAGGTGAAAATGATTACATGGATTTTCGTAAAAAATGATGCGCCTATGTGCTGGAAAAAATATTGGTTTTAATGTCTCGAAGAATGGCTTCATCCGACGGCTAGGAAAATATTTTTCGCTGCGTCAAATGACTGTGCGTCCATGGATCGAGCACGATCCTTCCTCTGCTTGGTTTGTCGGAGACCTTTTACATCAATGGATTTGTGTTGGGCTAGGCTCAAACGAGTGTGAAGGTCTCAAAATAATTTTGTGGGAATGTGATGCACCATGTTTTACGTAAGACAAGAATCCTCACAAGTCTAATGGCAAACAAAGAAGACAATTGTTCTTACCCCGTGCTTTGATACCATATTATAAATGAATGGAAGAAGCGAAGCATACATTTCATTATATCAGTAAAGAGTATTTATACAAGCATTCTTGGGTAGTCCAAGGGACGTACCGTTACACTTATTTAATTATCAACATTTAATCAAATATTAAATAATGTATTATTCTAACATATAGATACCAACATAACACATAATTAATAAGGTGTTTGTTAGACCATAAAAATGGTTTTCTCGGCACAATCAAGAAAATTTGAGAAGTTTAAATTTCCTTTGCTTTCTCTAAAGAGGAGCAGTTCCCTTAACCTTTTTTTGCACTTCCAAAGACTTTGAACTCTAGGGAAATCATCCTAAACCCAATATAGCAAAAAACTAAGATGAATAAAGGCCTTTAGGGGCTAACATACATAAAAAAAATTGACATGTACAAATGAAAAATAAAACATAATTATAATATTTATAGATTATCACTTTGGGGGGTGTTCATCCTCATATTAGGAAGAATTATGTAGATACAATTCCTTATATGTAGATACAACGAGTCACATTCTTATTTCAACAAAAAGGTACTAATTATTAGGGATAGATATTGAATTAAATATTATGCCACTTACCAATTCACAATCCACATATAGATAATTTCATGGATTTTTTATATAACGTAAATGTAGATTTGCATGCAAGGGGTAAAAAAATAAAATTTATTGTAAAGTAGTATTTTTTGATGGGACTATAGAGACCAGCCTAACACATAATTAATAAGGTGGTTGTTGGACCATAAAATGGTTTTGTAGGTGTAATCAAAGAACTTGGAGAAGATTTTACTTTAACTTCTCAAAATAGGGGTAATTCCCTTACCATTTTTAAATTTCTAGACACTTTTAACTCTATGGAGTTCATATTAAACCCAAGATAGCACAAAATTAGGATGAATCAATTCCTTTAAGGCTTGTCACACATAACATAAATTGACATGCAAAAATAAAAAAGAAAATATATTTATAGTATTTATGGATTATCACTTTGGAGGTGTCCATCATCATGTAAGGAAGATTTATGTAGATACAATGACACACATTTTGATTTTAACAAAATATACTAATGAGTAGGGATAGATATTGAAGTAAATATTATTCCACTTGCCAATTTACAATCAAGTTATAAATAATTTCATGGAATTTTCTATATAACATAAATGCAAATTTACTTGTAAGGAATAAACAAGAAAAATAACATAACCCCATAAATATTTTTATGGATGAAAATCCATATGATTTTTTTTATCATTTATCTCTAGGATTTAAAATAGAAAATGAATTAAAAAGAGAATACCAAAATCAAGTACCATTCATGTAAGACAATTTTGACAAATTCAAGCACAAAATAGTTGCAAGAGTCTCATACTCTAACTCCTATAGTTCATTACTATAATGTTACTTCAACATCATAAAGTTCTTTACAATACAAAAATGAGAAATTGGATATCATTGTTCACTCATAATTTATAGCAAATGCTAAGGTGGAATTTATGTATGCATGCAAAGTAATTATTCTATCATTACCATTTAAAGTCACAACCTTTTGACTAACATGATGCCTCTTTTAACAAGGTATTACAAAAATGGTCGATGACTTATGCCTTTATGAAGGCTATTAAATATTACATCACAAAAATGAAATGAATAAAAGATGAAATAGACTTTTATTTTAAAGACTCTTTTGACAAATCTATAAGATTAATTATTTATTTATATGCTTTACTATTTAATAACATCTCTTTTTTCTCAGCTTCAATCTTCTTTTTACCGAAGTAAATGTTCTATTAAGTGATTTATTTTTCCAACCATAATTTGCATATTTTGTATAAGTTTTGTGTTCAAGCCTATCAATATGGTTTGGATTATGGATTGGATTGTAGGGGTATTTTAAGTACTAGATGTACATGCTCTATACTAGAGGCATATTTGAGGGGTATATTCTATGTGTTTGGGGGCTTGTATGAGGGTTGGGTAAAAAGTAGGTTATTTATTAGGTTATTCACATATACTATAACATGGTAGGAAAATTATTTTTGAAAGTTCTTATTGGAAGTAAGGATGCCCTAGTTGGAAGAAAGGATACCCTACAAGTAAGTATGGATTCCCTAGTTAGTGATAAGAGGAAGATCAAATCCATGGTAAACCCTATAGAGGTAGCAAATACTACACTAGAAATGATTATCAAGAATGAGATGTTTGAACATGATATAATGGTTCTTAAAACGAGAGGATTAATAAGTGAATTCAATGGATACTGGTTAGGTTTTTATAAGATTCAAAATTAGATCAAGTGGAAGTGGGGATTGAATTTAAATATCTCCATGACTTTTCTTTTGAAATGATTCTCCTCATTATCCTCTCTAGTTCAAAAGTAAGGGATAAAATAAAGGATGGAGGCCCCCTTGGTTAGGGGTAAATATGCATTATAGTTAATAGCATGGAGTGAGAAATTTTGTGTGGAGGTAGACTATCAAAAGGATTTTGATGTGGATTAGGCTTTTTGGACTGCCTTATCAACTCACCAATAATAATATTTTTAAAAATATTGGTAATACCCTAGGTGAGTTCATCACAAAGGGACCAACTACTAAGGAGAGAAGGCATGTTGTACACTTTAATATGTGTTGCCATGGATTATTTAAAATTTCTATTGTAGTTCATTACAATAAAATATAAATCAAGAGAATGAGATCAACAAGTGGACTATGAAACCACTGCATTTCGATATAGTAAATATCATGAAACTGGACACATGGTAAGAGGTTGCAAAATGAAAATTATGGAGAAAGAGAGAATTTTTTGGGTATGAGGTAAACTTCAATATGAAACAAGGAGATCATTTCATAGGAGAAGTTGGTTCAAATTAAGTATTTTCTAGCCCTAAGAAAGTGGCAAGAAAAATTCCTCTACATCATCAAATGACAAAGCCATTATAGTTCACTTGAATCAAATAGTAGAAGAAAAAATATCACAAGAGATGAGGAAGTACAATATGCATGTTCAAATACAAAAGGCATTAAAGGTGTGAAGGAATATGGGGAGGCAAATTTTAAAGTGAATGAGGTGAAGGAGGTCAAGGTTAATCCAAGTAAATCATCTTCATTTTTCTCAAGTAGCATAAAATATTCTCCTTGCAATAAAAATAATAGTATAGAGTATACCCATTTCACTTTAGGGTTTAAAGAGCAATACAATAAAGAAAAGTAAGTAGAGAATATTGAAGAAAATTTAGGGTTTCTAGAGCATCATAAGAAAGGAATGTCTACGGAGGATCATCTGTGCACTTTAGGGTTTTGGGGGAACCATAAAGAAGAAAGTTTTTATGAGGCTATTCTTTGCATTTCAAATTCTTTAGGAAAACATAAACCTTTAAAATATAAGTCCCATTGTGAACAATATGGAAAAAGTGGAGAGATTGATGAAGATGAAAGTGTTGGTGGGAATGGAAAAATGAGAGAAATGTCATAAAAACATGAAAAAGAAACTCAAAGGGATATTGATTTGGGAAGCCAAATGAAAAATCATAGGTGTTAATAAGTGGGGATAATACCACTAATAAAAAAAATTGATGATGATGAAAATGATAGCATTGAATATTAGGGGTATGAATAAAACCCCTAAAAAAGAGTTTTAAGGAATTATAATGTTGTTATAGGCTTGAGTTTATTTTAATACAATAAAAAAAATTTAAGTAGTGAGGAATGTAAGAATGCTTTTAAAAATATTTCAAAGATGGGTGATTGTCTAACAGTTTTTCTAGAAGATATTTAGGTCCTATTGTAACAATATGGGATAATGGGATCTATAATTGTTAGAAGAAAAATGTAATTGGGTTTCTAGACTATTTTTTAGGAAGAGGAAAACATTAAAGTTGGGGTTATAAATTTACATCGTCCAACTATAGTTATTTATTGTGAAAGATGTTGGAAGGACCTTAGCATATTTTTTAAAACATAATGATAATTCATAACTGTGATCTATGGATTCTTGGGGTGATTTCAATAGCGTTCTATATCCTTTGAAAAAGTATGGTGTTACTCCAATATGATCTAAATTAATGCAATATTGTGCTTCATTTATCAATTTAGATGGCCTTTAGTATGCCAATCCTTCAATTTTTTAATATACAGAAGATAATGGACATATTGGGAAAACTCATAGAGCAGAAAGTTTGGATAGATTCTTGCTATCCAACACATGGTTGAAAATAGACATAAACTCTCTTCAAATATTTTATTATGACTAGAATAAAATCACCAACCTATTCTTTTGACTTGTGATTTACCATACAATGTATTGTAATTCACAATATATTCCAAAAATAAATAGAAGCAATAACATTCATTCAAATATCGTACAAAAAGTATAAGAAGAATGAAAGAGATTTGGGGCACCCATAGGCACCATAAACAATCAATATCTATAGATTATATTGTACAACATTGTGATAAAAATAAGGATTATGAGGGGGGTATTTATGGCAATACCAGATCCCCAATTATATCATAAAGTTTACCTAATCCAACATAATAAGTAATATTTAGACTAATTAGAAATAATAAATAAGGTTTAACCATAACAAGGTTAACTAAGGCCCATTGGGTTTACATAATAAAAAATTACAAAATAATAAAATACATTGTACATTAAAATTCCCTTAGGCCTATCCAATACATTATTCAATGTCAACACTTGGTCATGAAGTAGATTATAATTTCAATATAATGGTCATCCAAAGCCATTTTCCTTCTAGTCCATGTGGGTCCAAGACCCCAATTTCTTCTAGAAAGTTTTATTATAGTGGGATGAAACAAATTTTGAAGGATCATATATGTAAAAGATTTTTCAAAAGATAAAATATTTAAAGGAGAAAAGGAGGATTTAGAATGCCAAATATTTTGGTAATATTTTAAAAGAAAATAAAGAAATTGAACCCAAGCTTAGAAATAAAAAAAAAAAAATAGTAGAAAGGAATGGAATAGATTAGGATTCCTATGTGAAAGAAAAACAATTATTTTTTAATTATCATAATGCATTTAAAAAGGAGTCATACTGGTTCCAAAAATCTAGGGAGAAATCGCTCAAGGAAAGAGATAAAAATACAAAAAAAAAATCATGCTATGAAAAGTTTTTTCTTTTCATCACATCAAAAACATGTTAAATCCATATAAAAAAATATTGAGGAAGAAGAATATATAAGGAGAGAAGTAATTAACTATTTCAAAAACATTTTATGGACAAGATAAGGAGGCACAAGAATAGCTTTTGCAAAATATTCTATGAATTATCACACAAGGAAAAATGAAAGTTTGATGAAGAAGAGAATAGACATAGATCTACCTCCATACTTTGGAATGTTACTATGTAGGGAATAGACATAAATTGTTAGGAAATGATTATCTAGCAATGGAATATACACACATGAAGATACCCAAGGATGAAAAGATAATTGAGAATAAACTTCCTTGTAACTACCTTGTTGGTAGAAGAGTATATTTTATTAAAATCGACACAATAGATTCAATACATCTTCAAGTATATAACATGGGATCCTTGTAGGAAATCCTGTAAAATGAGATCCTCATAGGAAATGTTATAGAAACCATTATATTAAAGAGATAATGGTAAAACCTAAATAATAACTAAAATATACTTTTACAGAGTGTTTTCCAACATGTAATGTAATAGGAGTATGTAATATGAATGGATAATATTTTTAATATTGAAACTATAACCTAACATCCCCCTTTTATTACATTGTTTGAGAGAGCAAATAATGTAATAACTATCTTCCTGAATGTGGAGATAAGCTCGAGCTCTCATCATCTCTGAAAATTAATTTTAGATCAAAATGTTGGGTTTTCTTTTGTAGTGTACATGAAACATCTCTTTTAGATGATGTCATTCCATGATGTTCATCCATCCATAATTTAACTAGATTTTTGTGTAATTTCCTTTAGAAGTGTTCCAATATTTTTTTGATGTATTACAATATGTACACCTATTTCTTGGAGAAGACAAATATTATGTCATAAGATCAAACTATAGTTTATTTTCTGCTTGTTCAATATGGTCACTATGCTTATCATAAATTTGTACAATATCAATGATACACATATTCTCTACTCCAATACTATTTTCTTGAACAACCAACAAGTCATTTGTGCCACAATTGAAGTCCTTTGTTTCAACCTATAAGTCATTAATGTCACAACTGAAGTTTTTTTGTATATACATTCCTTGTATTATAAGTATTTTCTTTCTTTATGACTAGATCACTTGTATTTTTTTTGAATTTATATGGTGGAATTGGTAACCGCCACAAATCCGGGTAGATTTTCCAGCTTTTATGGCTGCCATAATATTCTGTGTTATCCACCTCGAAAGCCATCACATAGTTCTTTGTGCAGTCCACCCCTATGCCCACCATGCCACAATCATTTTAAACCTTTTATACTGTTGAAATCACAAGGAAAGGGATAAACCTACCATGCCACAATAATTTTAAACCTTTTATACCATTGAAAGCACAAGGAAAGTTATAAGCGTTCAGTTTGATGAGGCCCAAGATTTGAACCTTGCATCTCTACCTCCCTTATGGGGTTTGGTCAAAAAAATTAATAAGTACACATTTTTCACTCACGCAACACCATGCCTCACAATGATTTGAACCTGGGTCTTTGGAAAGAAATCCCAAAGCCCTAACCACATGGGTATCCCACATGGATGACCAGATCACTTGTATTAAACAATATTTTTTATCAATGGTTTATTCTTCATTTGTGTAATAATTTCATCTTGTTGTGTATTTTTCTCTTTATATATATCAAGAGTGATAAGTGACACATATATAATCTTGACTAAATCAGTAGGGAGTGTAAGAGATTTGTCTCTATTTTCAATTACTTTATCAATATGAAGACTTAAATAGGTCTTAAGTGTTGTGAAGATATCAATATTAGCCTCTTGAAAGATTGATTGTAAATATTTTGGACCATCATTTCTCTTTGGAACAATTTGTAACCAATTTTTAAGCACTATATATATTCATCGTCTTCTTGTGTATCAAAAATTTTACTTTATTTTTTTGTTGTTTCCTCTAAACTATTTTAATTCATTAGTTTATTTCTTTCTTTTTTGGCCATTATAGCTTTATCCCATTTTCATATTTTTTTACTTCTTGAAGTAAAGGTCAAGATGTAATGTCATCTAAGGCAGTCAATCCATTTTGTATGATGCAATACCTTCTACTTTTTATTTTATTTAAATAAAGCATCTTTTATATTTATTAACTACTTGAAAATCAATAGAAAGTCCTCTATCTATTATTTGAGCAATACAAAGTAAGTTGTTAGTCAATTTAAGAACATATAGCAAATTCACAATAGTGAATTATGTTAATGGAAACTTAATAGAAATAATTCCTATCCATTTTATACGATAACTTGTATTATTTTCCATTATCACTGGCCAACCCTCTATTTCTTGAAAATTATCAAACAAATATATGTTTCGTATCATACGATTACTAGATTTAGAGTTTATGTACTAGTTATTATATTTTATTCTATAATTTTTGTGTGTCATTAATACTTAATAGGCTATTTATAGTTCATCACCATATTTTGATTTAGACTCTTCCTATACCACATGTCCTTGTTATGATGGAGAATTTATTCTATATCCTTGATTTGTTTTGGATATATTATTTTAATTTATAGATTGTTATTGTTCTTGTAGCGTTGAAGAAGTTCATGGTTGATTCCATCCAATTAAAGTATTATATATATAGAATTTGTATCAATATTTCCTTTCTTTTCACATATATGATAATATTTTCTTCTCCATTCATATTTTATGGAGAAGATGAGGATGGATTTGTGGAAACTCTAGTATTTATTTGATATATTCTTCTAGAGATTAGAGCATTGTTTGAAAAATCATCTTTTAATTGTATTTATAATTCATGTTGTTGTAGAATATTGATTAGTTCTTCAAAAAATACTCTACAATTTGAGACTTACAAAAAAGTACCAAAACACTGTACAAATTAGGCAGTGCACATAGTACAATTGAAACTAATAGACTATCATCAATTATTTCACCCAAAGCATTTAATATTCCCTTTAATTCTACTATCATTTTAAGAAAATGTTCCACACTTTCATTATCTAATGTTTGCAATGTATGTAATTCAGACTATAGGTGATGAATAGTTGTTGGTTTATGCTTTCAAAAATTATGCATAGGATGTCCCATGCTACTTTCAATGTTCTAACTTCACTAACATGATATTGAATTTCATCTACACTAGTAGGATTATTAATTTGGCCTTGTTATATTTTTCATAAAATTTCATTTCCACAATAGGTTCTTCAAGACATGGTTCATCCCTTACACTACATCCCAAAGTTTTTATACCAGAAGTATATTCCTCATTTTATTATTCCAAGGAATTAATTTTGGACATTTTAATTGTTGTAATTCTAAAAACATTAGTTTGTCTTTTCATTTTTTATTTTTCCTTAAAACTCCTAAAAATTGTCCCTATAACAACATAAAATATTTAATTTTTTCTTTTTCCTTATAAGTCATATGTATTAATTTTTTATTATAAATATATAACCTTTAAACAATTCTATTAAATAAATATTTCAAAATACATTATAAATCCTAATTAAATGTAAAGTAGTTTCATTTTAATTTTTCAAGAAATTAGAACCCACACCTTGTAAAATTCTAATATGATGTGCTATCCAATAGTTCTCTTTTATGATATGTAAAGTAAAGAGGATGTAGTACCTTTTAATTTAGAGTTACTTGTTTCTTTTGCACATTTACCAAGCAATATCGCTCACTTCCACTTTTGAGGGTGCTTGATTTTTGCACGTTCTCCAATTAGTATGTCTCAAGTTTATTTAAAAATGAATTCTACACAACTTCATTTTTAAAACCTTTAAAAAATTTAATGCAAAAATATTTAATTTATACTTTTGTATACTTCTTTTTATTTTGATTACGGTATTCAATTTTTGCATTTTGTTTCAAATGCCTCAGTTTAGTATTAAATTTATGTGTTTGAATTCACAAGAACCTATCTTCACTTTGAGGGATGTAATATATCCATATGCATTTAAGTGCATGAAACAAGTATTTTTAATAATATAAAAAAAAGTAATACTTTGATCCATTTTTTAATTATTAATCTTCACATTGTGATGTTCATAAGTCACAAATTCAAAAATGTTACATCCAAGATAAGTTTCTACTACTTCAGAATATACACTTGCAATTTTTTTATTGTAGAGGTGATGTCTAGACTGGTTGTTTAGTGAAGTTCAAGATGTACTTCTAGAAAGTGGACTATAATTGAGTCCACTAACATTCAAGTACCAAATAATTTTTCTTATTTAAAAAATGTTTAATTTTTTTCTAATATTAGACAATTCGCAATGTTAATTTCTCTCTCTTGATTTTTTTTTGTAAAAAATAAATGATCCATGCCTTATGTTACTTGTAACAACCAAATGATACATAGTTGGATTCATCCCAACTTCAACAAATTTAAAAGAAACTTTTCATTAGTGTTGATTTACCTCTTTGGGAGGTCACACAAATTTAAAAATGCCAAATGATCTTCAATAGTGCTAATTTACCTCTTTGGGACAACATGCAAATTTAAAAAATGTTGAATAACCTCTATAGGATGGTACACCTTTGTTACATTAGAAATTTACTCTCCAATTTAGACTCAGGAACCTTCATTAACTATCTTCAAAAAAATTCCTTTCCAATCCATGCTCAAAAACCTATGCTCTATACTACATGTTGGTAAAAGAGTATATTTTGTTAAACTTGATACAATAGATTCAATATATCTCAAAGTATATAATATGAGATCCTTGTAGGAAATCCTATAACATGAGATCCTCATAGGAAATCTTGTAGAAACCGTTAAACTAATAGGATAACGAGAAAACTTGAATAGTACCTAAAAAATATTTTTACATAGTATTTTTTGACATATAATATAATATGAAGGAGTAATATTTTTAAATTTTGAAACTATAGCCTAACATACCTCCTAGAAAAGCTTGAATATGAAAGTATAGTAAATTAGAATGCACTATAATGCATTAATGATGATGAATACCATGATGGTGACCAATATCCATAGGTAGAAATGATAATTGACATGCTACTTAATAGCTGAAACTCTTCCAACAATCCTTACCTTGATCAAGTCATGATGTTAAAAAGACATGAACTATGTACTTTGATGGTGCTAAAACTAGAAATTGAGTAGGTTCTAGAGTATAATTTTTCGATCCATAAGGAACACAAACTCATTATATAGATACCAAAATCTAGCCACTTATCATCCATATGTGTACTCCAATCACAACCATCCATTATTTATATGCATATGTATGTATTTGTTTAATATATATTTAAATATTAATAGTTTATATATTATATTTACATATTTAATAAATATATATGGGAGAAAACTTTTCAGATTGAATCCAGTCTCGATGGTTTTGAATAGAGGGCATTTTTTGTGAGTAGTCAAGATACCATCAACTTGCAAGTGTTCTGATTTTGGATTGTGTGGTGTTGGTGATTAGATCGAAAACTTCTTGCTTGCACGAACCTGATTGGAAGGGACTTCCAAATTTAATTCAAGTTATTCACGAAGAAGGTGTGGTAAAATTATCTCTCTTTGAAACCCTAAGCCCAGTGCTAGGTGCTTATTATTTGTTTTGGTATAGGTTCATTTTGTCTTGTTATTTTTAGATTTTAAAAATGAACAAGTTATTCACGAAGAAGGTGTGGCAAGATTGTGTAAGGTTTTTATAGTTGGGTTTTCAAATTTTTTGAGCCTAGAATTGAAAAATTAGGGTTTACAAGGGGGGATAATTCAATGGGATAATCCTCGATAGGAGGGTTCACATAAGGGAATTCTACAGGAAAGACTCAAAGTCCCAAGGGACCTAATACACAATTATTTGTGGAAGCAGTTAGAAGAAGTAACAAAAAGAGAGATGATACAGGAGAACAGACCTAAAAAATCCTACAAGTTGCAGGTAAAAGCAAGGAGACTGAAGTTGAACAAGTCAAAATAAATGGATTTTTACCTTAGATAGAAACAATCCCAATGCTAGAAACTATAGAACAACTCATAACAAATGATATTGTGTATAAATCCAAGCATGCCTTAATATACAAGTTTGTGGGACTTTGATCTTCTGCAAGGTTCTTGTACTCCTAGGCCAGAAAGCATTAGGCACCACAAGGTGAATTGGATATCTTCACATTACCGAATGAATACTTCGTATTTGAATTCATAATGATATCTAAAAAGGATAGAGCTTTCGAGGGAGGTCCGTATAACATAGGCCCTATAGGTCTATTCATGCAACCATGGTGACCCACTTTTGATCCTAGAACTGAACCCTCAACAACTCCAATTTGGCTAAAATTATTTGCACTTCCTTTAGAATACTGGAAAGAGGAAATTTTGGAGTTGATAGGTAATCTCTAGGTAAATACATAGGCAAATCAAGAGAATAAGCGAAAGGAGATGAACAGTGTATGCCAGAATTTGTGTGGAGATGGACTTGGGAAAACCGTTGCTAGAAAAAATTGACCTCAAAGTCAGAAGGAATATATAGAGACAACAAATAGATTATGAATCAGTGCCTTTCGAATGTAGAGCATGTCATGAATATGAAAATTTGGTGAGAGGCTACCCCAAATAATCCAAGGGAGAGATAATTCCATTGAATCCAAACCTAGAAAACCAACCTTAGAAAAAAGAAAATGAACAAGGATTTTAGGCGGTTATGAGAAAAGAAACAAAAAATAATAACGAGGAAATAGGAAGAAATCAATAGAAGGAAGAAAGTACAAATCAACACCAAGAAGAAAGGGCTCCATCCAAAAAATATGGGATTATTAGGCTAGATGATCCAATGGAAGGAGAGGAACTGCCACTCTCAAATCAAACAGAAAATATAGAGAAACTAGTATCAAAAGAGGTTCATCATCCACAACATACAGATATAGAAAAACAAAAATATCTAAAAGCAATGATAGGGGTAGAAGGACAATCTATACAGGTACAATTTGCATCAACCAAAGAACAACATATAGAATATAAAGAGCAGCCACAACCAGATACAGAAGGATCTCTAGTACTATATGATAAAGAGCCACATACATCTAAGGAGGTAATTATAGGAATAGTAGAGAAAAACAAAGAAAAGCCATCCATTTCCATGAGCCAAATGGAGAAAAGGCTAAAAATTACAAATTATCGAGTAGGTAGAAAGACAACTAAAGAAAAAATACAAGAAGAAGAACAATTGAGAGAGGTAGACATGGTTAAACCCATAGCCAACTTCTACAACATGGGTTCCTAATGATTATACACACATGGAATGTAAGGGGATTAAACAACCACCCCATACAATTAGCTATTAAATGCATGATAGAAGATAACCACCTAGATGTGATTTTATTACAAGAAACTAGAGCATCACTAGAAGCAATGCAAACAATATCCAAGAGATGTTGGAGGAATGGAGACTATGAGACCCAAGCTTCCCATGGTTTTTCTAGGGGAATGACCACTTTGTGGAATAGATCCACTTTTCAATAGGTAGGAGCAGCATTAGCTAGAGGTATCTTGATGATCAAATTAAGAGATAGAGAATCAAACTCAGTTTGGCTGATAATTAACTTATATGGGATGAAGTGTAGGAACAAAAAATCCAGTGGAATTCAATCCAGGTTATTAGAGAAGCTTTACCCAGAAGATAGGTTCCTGGTGGGTGGAGAATTCAATGCCAATATGTTAGTGAATGACCAAGAGGGAGACCTTAATCATATCAGTGAGAAGGACAAACTCCTGATTGTCCAAGCTAATAATTTAAATCTAATTGATTTCCACCTCCAGGATGTGGTACTACTTGGACCAATAAAAGAAAAGGAGACCAATCAATAAAATCAACATTAGATAGGATATTGATAGAGGAAGAAATTCAATAGTTATGGAGCTATCATTTATAAATCATAAACTTGTTATCTTTTGACCATTTCTCGGTATGTCTAAATATCACAAATAGAATACCCTAGTTGAAAAAACACCCCTTTAGATTTGAGAAATTTTGGCTTCTAAACCAGAAATTACCAGAGTTAGTTCAACAATGGTGGCAACAAGAGAAACCAAAATTTGGAAAGGCACAATTTTAGCTACACTCCAGATTGAAATATAACAAATATAAATTGAAAAACTGGAGCAAATTTTAAAGATCAGATTTTCAGCAACAAAGAGCAGAGCTAGTTGAGAGAATGCAAGGAGTTGCAAAAATAATTTGTTTGGAACCCCTTTCAAAGGAATTACTCTCCCATGAAAATATATTAATGCAGGAGTAAGAGGAGCTAGATAAGAAAGAAGAAATCTATTGGAAACAGAGATCTAGAATTACCTGGCTTCAAGGAGATAGGAATACAAAGTTCTTTCACTAGCCGACCACAACTAGAAAACACTATAACCAGATTGATGCTTTAAAAATACAGAAGGACTATAGAAACCACCACTTCAGATGTGCAAAAAGTAGCTAATGAGTTTTTCTCCACTTTTTTTACTGTCGATTCACATCTGTCAAAACAATCCTAGTAGGAAATCTTAGGAAGTATACCTAGATTAGTCTCTCAAGAGCAGAATGAGGAGCTTATGAAAGAGATCAAATAAGAAGAGGTGAAAGAAACAATATTATCCATGCAATAAGGAAAGACCCCAGGTCCTAATGGATTACCATTAGAATTATATAAATCTTTTTGGGATATTATAGGAGAAGATATAACTAGAGCAGTATAAGAAGCCAGATATTGTGGTAGGATTCTCAAATCCCTCAACCATAATTTTATAGCTTTGATTCCAAATGGAGGAGATATGGATAATATAACCAATTACAGACCAATAGCCCTCTCCAATGTGATCTATAAGATCATCACCAAGGTAATAGCCAACAAACTAAAAGGTATATTACCAAATATCATATCTCTTGAATAAGGGGAATTTGTGCAGGGTAGGTAAATATTAGATGGTATTGTAATAGAAAAATAAACTATACATCATATGGGCCAAATAAAGAACAAAGTAATGTTCATGAAGCTAGATATATCCAAGGCCTATGATAGAGTGAGTTGGGAATTTTTGGATCAAATTTTACAAAGATTTGGATTCTAGAAATATTGGATCAACTGGATACTTGAATGCATCTCATCAATCTCCTTTTCAGTGCTCATCAATGGAACCCCCTCCCCACTGTTCAAGTCCAGTAGAGGAATTAGACAAGGATATCCTCTCTCCATATTTATTCATTAGTTTTGTAGGACTAGGAAGACTCATACAAAAGAAAAATCAGAGAAAAACACTTCAGGAATTCAAATAAACAAAGATATAGCTATCACTCATATAGAATTCATAGATGATACAATATTGTGGGGGGAAACAACAATAAAATAAGCAACCATTATTAAATAATTATTAGACTGCTACATTGCAACCACTAGCCAACTTCTAAATGAATAAAAATCTAAAGTTTTCTTCTTTAATGTAAATAAGAGAATCAGAGATCGAATAGCGAATATTCTTAGGTTCTCAATGGCCTCGTGTTCATTAGATTACTTGGGAATTCCCTTAATAGAAAAACCTAAAAAATAAATATTGGAAATCCATAAAAAATAACATTTTCTCAAAGTTGTCACACTGGTCTCATAGATGGTTAATATTTGAAGGTAAAGTCACATTTTTGAAGTCAATGTTACAAGCAATGCCAGTTTACAAATTTTTAATTTTAGCAACCCCAAAGAGCATACTCAAATATTTGGATAAATTTATGAGAAAATTCTTATGGTTAGGAGCACGAGAAAATAAAAAAAAATGCTTTGTTAAGTTGGGAAAAAGTCTATGAACCAAAGGAAGAGGGAGGTCTTGTAATCAGAGCTGCAACAACAAACAACCTAGCACTAATAGGGAAGTTATACGGGCGATGGATCAAAAACCTAGATCAATTATAGAGTCAAGTTCTAAGAGCTATATATTACCCTGCACACAAAATGGAGGATGTCCCATAGTTTCCAGTTATAGGTGTGGGATTAGAGATATTGAAAACACTCAAAAGATGGGCCTCACTGATTAAGGAAGACTTACATTGGAAAGTAGGTGATGGGAGAAAAGTCAATTTGTGGGATGATTCTTGGGAATTTCCTCCCCCATTATTAAACAATACCCTCATCTTAGTGAAATTAGAAAGACTATTTATAATCATGGCCCAAATATTATATCTTAGTATCTTATCCCCCCAATCCAACAACTAGCAGGTTCAGGAAGATGAAAAAATATGGACCAGTGGTTAGGTGAAGAATGGGAAGCCAAAAAATGTGAACTAAAGGAAATCCTAGAAAAAGAACATGGTTGTGGAAATATAGACCTGACCAACTAGCATGGGTATATGGGAAACAAGGCACTTACACAGTGAAAGCATTCTATCGAAAGGCTTGCCAAAGTAGCAAGAACCAACCCCAACAACAACATCCCTCGAAAGAAATATGGCAACCAAAAGGTTGGCTGAAGCTTAATTGTTTTATATGGCAGGTTGCTCACAAAAGCATTGACTCAAGACAATATTAGGAGAAAGGGGTTCATTGGACCCAGTAGATGTGTAATGTGCTTCCAAGAGGTAGAAACTTTAAACCACCTCCTTTTTTATTTGTCCTATGCTTACACAATCTATAATTTGTAGTACTCCATATTTAGCCAATCAGAATGGTATCCTCCTAATGGTAGTAATTTTGGGGACTATTGGTCACATAACACCTTTAAATCCAAAACTCTAAGCACAACTTGGAATTTAGGAATTGGCTTCATATACTGGAAAATATGGTTGGAACGGAACAATTTTTTTTTAAAGAGGAATTTGGTTTAGAAGAGAGGACCTAGGGGATTATGTTAAGGAAGTTATTAGAAATAGTGTAGACCAAAGTATAGGAAGAATATTTGATGACAGAGGTAGAACAAGACATTTGGGCACAACTATGGAATCAAATGCAACATGAAAATTTTGAGGAATAGGAAAAAGAAAAAAGAGGGCTTCAATAATCTTTGTTGGAAGAGGATATATACAGTTAAGAAGGAGGTTAAGTTTAAAGAATAGGGCTAAGTAGATAAAAGAATACTAAAAAACTGCATTTTGAGCCTTTCCAGGAAAGACAGGATATCAAACTGGATTTGTATAAGCTGATCCATTTTTTCTTAATAAATTTTTTACCTTTTACTCAAAATAAATATATATGTATTTATATAAATTAATCCTAGCCATCTGCCACATTTTAATCTTATTTGTTCATCCATCTCAATCAATTCCACTTCCCCAGACTTAATATCCACCCTTCCTCATGTTTTAATATCAACCACTCATTTTGTGTCATCAAAACCCTAACATGTTCAAGGGCAAATTATAAAAGAGGAGTCATTTTTATGAATCTAACCCCTAAGCTCTTTTTGAATATTAAGCTTCTTAGAAATTTTAGAGAACATTTTCCCTAGCCACTTTGAAACCCCTTTCATCGCTCACCGCCACCATCGCATCCTCCCTTTTGCACCGTCGCTAAACCCGCACAAACCAGATCTAATTCTGCCTCCTTTCCCTAAAAAAAAAATGCCCACTTCATAGGATACCCATGGGCAATTATTGAACACCCTGGTGTATTTCCTCAACCCTCAAACACCCTCTAGAGTTCACAAGATGCCCATGGGCATTTCTTAAATGCCTTGGTAAATCAATAGCCATCGTCGA
The DNA here is from genome assembly GCA_028583015.1 of Wollemia nobilis. NCBI lineage: Eukaryota > Viridiplantae > Streptophyta > Pinopsida > Araucariales > Araucariaceae > Wollemia > Wollemia nobilis. The sequence goes on from JAQPPZ010016930.1 coordinate 551,146, forward strand.
ACGCCTTGGTGCATTTCCTGCAATAGATCTAAAATCCCTCAACCTTCACGCATCATTCGAGCATATGCATGATTATCGATCACAAAAGTAGAAACAAAATTTATTATCAACAAGATAAGGTATCGATTACATTTTATTTTATATTCCTATACTTTATGTTTACAATATTATATTACAACATCTAGGATTTTGGTTGTTTTATCTTTCTAAGGGCCTCACACATTGGAGCCCTCATAGGTGCTTCTAATATCTTTTTGTTTTTTTCTATTTGTAGGTATATGAATCACCTTTTTAGAAGCTATTGAAGCTAGGGTGGTCCCATAGGGATACAGAAGCCCACCTAAAATTCTTGTTTGGATCGAAGATGAACCAAAAGACATCAGTTATTATTTGAAACTAGGGTTTTTAAACCCTAGATCTGTAACATTTGTATCAATACCAAATGATGTTGTAAATATTGGATATCAAGGCTTCATTTTATATCAATAAAATATTCTCTATTATTGTGCAACATATTGTGTATTGGTTCTATATATTTGCTTTGGTGTTGTTTGCAATCCACCTCACTAATCTTGGTATTGGTGAATACATGGTCCAAGAAATCACCATAACACCACTTAATATCTAAAATTCTAAGGATTATGGTCATCCACGTGACCCACCCTTATCTATAGGAGTGGTGTAAAACATGGTTTCAATACCCAATAACATTAAATTTGTGTATGAGGGGATTGATTCATCATCCAATCTTCCCTATTAGAGCCCAAACAACCAACGCCTACCAATATAGAACACATGTCAGGTTTTCCATCTCGATATTTTCATATAGTTAATTGGCAAGGACATGGCATAGGTCAACATGAATAGGGAATGCATGAGATCATTGATTTTTCATATCGAGAAGTGCATGACCGTTCAGGTTTAGCTATCATCCACTTTCTTCCACTTCTTCTTTTGAACAAGATTTTCAAATTTTACATTTAAATTTAGAAGAAGAAAATCATCACCTTGATGACTCTTAAGATGAATTTTATGAAGAATACGATGTTCTGTCAATTACTTTTGATGAATCTAATGAGGAATCAACACCTATCATTCCATTCACTGAATAAGATGAGTATTACCTCATAATATTCCCCATCCATGAGCCTATCCTTCACTTGCTTCTTCCACAAGAGCGAGCCGAACCAACCAGTGAACCACCACCTCCATTTTATTAATCCATCTCACTGGCCATTTTTCTTGTAATATATGTACATAACATTAAAAAATATTAAAAACAAATTCAAAAATTCAAAAAAAATTTGTATTGCATGTACATGGCTTTTTTCCTATTACATTTATTTATGTTGCTCGATGTTGTTCATGTTTCAAGAGCTCTAGCATCAGTTCTAGTAGACAAGATTTGTCCATCATCCACATTTCCAACCACCATTTTTCCCTTTAATCAACATGAATTCTATTGACTTATTCACCCCGTTCAGTAATCCATATGATTTGGCAAAGCTAATTCCAATTGAAACGAGCCTTATTGATATGGACCGAATTTCCTTGCCTCCATAATTTTCCAAATTTGTTTTTTCTAAGAAAATTTTAAGGGCTTCAGCCACCTACATTCCTCCTTTGCCTCCACCTTCACCTTCACCTTCACCTTCAGATCCTGAGGTTTTCCAAGCAGATATAGAAGAGGTTGAGTTTGAATAGTTTGATAACATCATAGATGACATTCATCTGATCCCAATGCCCCACCAACTTGAGAAAGGTTCTCACATGTTTATTATAGATACCATTGATGTGAACCTTAGTTCAGATGTAGACAATCCATAAATTGTCAAACTTGATAAAATTTTATCCACATATGAACAAGAGCAATTAATTGCTCTCCTCAAGAAGAAGGGCATTTTTGCATGGTCCTACAAAGACATGCCTGGTCTTAACCCTAAATTGGTTGTCCACAATCTCACCTTGCACTCTGATGCTAAGTCGATCAAACAAAAACTTAGAAGGATGCATCCTACCATTGACTTCATGTTCAAAGAAGAGGTTCAAAATCTTTTAGATGTGGGTTTCATTGTCCCCATTGACTATCCTAAGTGGTCTTCAAACATGGTACCCATTCGTAAGCCTAAGGGAGTGATACACATTTAAACTGACTTTCAAGACCTTAACAAAGCGTGTCCTAAGGATTATTTTCCTCTACCAAACATTGATACTCTTGTCGATACTTGTGCTATCTATGAAATGCTTTCCCTAATAGATGTTTTTCTAGGATACAACCAATCGAATCAATCCTGATGACCAACACAAAACAACATTCAATACAGCTTGGGGGACTTTTTGTTACAAGGTGATGCCCTTTGGCCTAAAAAATGTAGGTGTTACTTATCAACATGCCATGAAATACATCTTACATGATTACATCATAAGATCATTGAAGATTATGTGGATGATCTATTGGAAAAATCTTAAACTCGATAAGAGCACATTGGTGTCTTGGAAAAAGTCTTTGATCAACTTCTAGAGCATAATGTAAGGTTGAACCCCAAAAAGTGTGTCTTTGGTGTTACCTTAGGCAAACTACTAGGTTTCATTATCTCCATAAGAGGCATTAAGGTGGACCCAAACAAATTCAAGACCATCATAGAGATACCTCCCCCAATAAATTTAAAGGAGTTACATAGTTTACATGGAAATATTTAATCGATCTGACATTTCATTGCGCAAATTTATGATAAATGTAGGCCATTTAATCACTTGCTGCAATAGGAGATGATATTTTCATGGATAAATGAATGTCAAAAAAAAAAATTGATGACATCAAGCAATATATGGCTTCTCCACCAGTATTAAATCCTCCTCGTCTGGGGGTCCCCTTCCATATTTATGTTTCAATAACGGACTTTGCATTAGGGATAATTCTTGTACAAAAGAATGAAAAAATTGAGAGAAATATGTCTACTACATTAGTTGAACATGGGTAAGCTATGAAACTAGATATGCTTACATGGAAAAATTGTTCTTAGAAGTGGTTTTTGCCACTAAGAAACTCATACATTACATGATTATCCAAACCACATGTCATAGCTCATGAAAATCCTTTGTGTTATATGATGCATCGTACTTACAATAACACCCACACCACAAAATGGATAATGCTTCTCACTGAATTCGATCTTGAGTTTATCAGCCAAAAATCCATTAAAGGTCAGGTCATAGCCTATCAGCTTGTGAAAGCTCCACTTCCTAGTGATCAAACCTCGATTATTGAGCTCCTAGATGATTCGATATTTACTATCATCGAACAAGGAGAAGATGTCATTCTAGAGTAATACATAAATATCACTCTCTTCTTTGATCATTCTAAGTGCAAAAAAAGTCAAGGTGTTGGAATCGTGTTTCATACACCCTAGAGAATACCTATTCCCTTATCATTCAAACTTGACTTCCAATGCACAAATAATAATGCAAAGTATGAGGCCTTAATCTTAGATCTTCAAGTAGCCATAGCTATGGGCATAAAGCATATCGGGATATTTGGTTATTCTCAACTTGTCATTCAACAAATAAACAAAGAATACCAATTTAAAGAACCTACCATAAAGATTTATCATGAAGTAGCAATGAAATTGCTCACCAAATTTGATTGGTATGAAATTGATAGTTTACCATGTTTGACTAATAGATTTGCAGACACGATGACCTCTCTAGGATCATTTATTCCAAAGAAATTCGTACGAGAGGTACAACCACTCATTGTTACAACGATATCTAAATTTGTAATTTTTTGTGCTGAATCTAAGGATAAGAAGGATGTTTGCTTCATCCATTCAGAGCCATATGAGCCTTGGTCAAATCAAATAATAGCCTTCCTCATGTTTTGAACACTCCCATAATATATGTCACGAATTTTTAAACACACTTTCAAGCAAAAGGTAGCTCATTTTACTCTCTTGGGGGAGGTTTTGTATAGACGTGGTTATGATGGAGTCTTCCTTCATTGTCTCAAGCCAACAAAGGCACAAAGAACTATAGCTAAAGCTCATGATGGTACTTGTGGTGGTTATTTTAGTGGAATGGCCATTGCAAAGCATATTTTATGCATGAGTTACTATTGATCCACCATGGAACATGACTATTACATTTACGTTAAGCATTATCAGCAATATCAACAACATGCTAATCTAACTCATGTACCATCACAAGCATTACAACCTATTCAAAGCCTTTGGCCCTTTTCACAATGGGATCTTGATTTTATTGGTTTACCTCCTTCCTTGGGATAACATACATTCATCATCACAACCACTGAATACTTCACAAAGTGGGTTGAGGAAATTCCTCTAACCAGTACGATAGGACCTCGAATTGTGGAGTTTATACTTCACCATATCATCTATCATTTTGGCATTCCCTCAAAAATAATCTCTGACAATGAAAATTATTTCAAGAACAAGTATGTTTAAGCACTTTTTAAGAAATATAATATCCAACATAGTTTCTCGGCTCCTTATTACCCACAAGCAAATGGACAAGCTAAAGCTACCAACAAGACCTTAATTGCTATTCTCAAGAAACTAGTCAACGAAAATCATAGAGATTGGCATACTCAAATCCCCTTGGAATTATGGGATTATTGAACAAGCATTCACACGCCTACTAGGGAAACACTATTTTCATTGGTCTATGGAGCTGAAGAAATTATACCTCTTGAACTTGAGATCCTATCATTGTGAATTTCATTATAGGAATACATAGATGACGATATTTCTAGACAAGCATGTTTTGACCAACTCATGCTTCTTGATAAAAGGAGGATCAATACTTTAGAGAATTTACGAGTTTATCAAGACTGCCTAAAGCGTGCTTATAATGCCAAATTTCATCTACGTGAATTCCAAGCATGATATCTCATTCTTAAATAGAATTAACAAAATACCAATACATTGTTGCATCTTCATGATAAATTCATGGTTAATTGATTAGGTCCATAATCACTCAAAAAGTGGGTAAAGGAACTTATAGGCTTGCTAGTCTAGAGGTAGTTGAAGAGCTCGAACCACTTAACATCATCCACTTGAGAGCATTCTATGCTTAATGTGATTTATATATACATATATACATGGCTAATACACAAAAACAAAATTGTATTTCACACATCATATTTTACACATTGTATTTCATACATTTCATTTAACACATTGCATTTCACACAATACATTTTAACACCTTGCATTTCATACATTGCATTGCACACATTTTATTTCACAAATTGCATTTCATACATTACATTCACAACCATTTTCACACATTTTTAGAGGTCATTTATTTAGTCTAGATAATAATTGATCCAATAAAGTCATGTTGCCTTATCTAGAGGCACCTTCACAGCATCAACCATTCCTTTGCACCATTTCATAAAGTCAAATTATCATTTTCAAGCCACATTTCCATAATCCCTAGGTGTTTTCAGTCACTTAGTCACTTCTAGTGTTTCTAACAACCTCTAATACATGTTAATTTTTCTTTAGGACTAAGAAATATTTTAACTAAGAAAATCTTGAGTTCTAGGAATTGACTCTAACATTTTTGAACCAAACACAATCACACATTTTAAAAAAATCTTATGTTAAAGAGAGAAATATTAATTGGATTTAACCTCGAAGTGAAAAGGGTATTCCTTGCTTGTCCCATCATGCACATAGTCCAAAAATTAAAAACAATGGTTTCACCACTATCACAATAATTTCTAAAAAAAAAGATAGTAGTAAGGATAGGGTAAAATTCTCATCACACTTTGGTTGAGAATATGATTCCCCAAAGCTCTAAAAATTTTACACATCACACACCACAGATCCTCAAATTATAAGTATAGAACTATATTTCTAGTCAGATAGTTAGGTAGTTCGAATCCCCAAAGCTTAGATATCAAATTCTTGGACTATGGAGCTAATATCCATCGAAGCTATAGATGCTTGACTAGTAGTAGAGTATGCTCATGCATGGAGACATGTCTCTCTTGAAGAGATATCTGAACTCCCATAAGGACAAACTAGCTTCTTGGTCTTCTTCATAATAGATTTTCATCTTAACTTACTTAGGATGGGTTAATGAACTCACTTGCACACACTTTGGTTCTTTATTGCCTTGAGTCATAATCATACTCATGATTTGGTAATTGAACATTCACTGCACACACATTTGGTACTAGAGAAATTAGGTAGTATTTAGGGAGTTTGTTTGATATCACTAGTATGTCTGAGTCTCTACAAAACAATCAATTTTCTATATCAACATCCATATCTTCTTCCATGTCTTCTTCCATATCAACATCCATATATTTATATGAGTCTTACATTTCACATACCACTAGTTTGGTGCCCTTGATTAAACAACAATGCTCTACATGGTCAAGAAAAATCTAAACTACAAATGATCATTAAAAGCATTAATTTGTCTACATTCATACACATTACTATTGCATTACCATCCATCACACATATACAAAAGCATCCACATAAAAGCATAACAAAAAATTAAAAGCCATATATATATATATATATATATATAGATATATATATCACATGTACAATGAATACCCAAAGGCAATATATAATGAAACACCAAGGCTCATATACAAAAAATTCATCTTAGCACTAGCTAACACCTATAAGAGGACCCCTGTGACCTTGAAGGAGCCTCCACTATGCCTAGACTCACTATGCCTAATAGACCCAGATATGGAAGAGGAGGGTGGATCTCGCAGTCCAATGTGGTGCTACATCAATCAATCCTACAAACCTTGGATGTATCCATCTTGGGCCCAAAGATGTAGCACACCATGTCTTTGATGATGGTCCCTCTCAAGTAGCTCTACTTGGAGCCTCATGATCCTATCCTTACCTCCACCTATATCCATCTATACCTCTAGCTCCACCTGTAGCTAAGCTATCTTTGCATATTAAGCTGCTATCACTACATCTCACTCTACCACCAGCTACTCGAGCCTCACCTAATCCTCCTCAATCCATCCTAGAGGTCTCTATAGAACCTCCTCTATCTCATCATCACCATCACCATCACCTCTAATCTCTAGAGCTTGCTTTGTTGCATCCCTCACCCGTCTCCTTTGACTACTAGATTGAAGGCATATTCAATGTTTGGGAGCCTCATCTACCTCCTCCATATACTACCACCATAATCTACTATCCAAATTGGTACCCATGGTGGCTATGCAATGAACCATGCATCATACTCCATATTAGTCCCTGCATCATCCACATAAGGGAGATATATCTCCTCGTCATCCTCATAGGTCACCCTCTGTATCTCAACACAAGGTAGACCCATCTCATTCTAATGGTGCCTATAAAGCACTGGTGCCTATAAAACCCCCTAGCACCCATGAGAATTGGACCAAATATGCCTCACTACTATGCATCCCAACCACCCATATCACCTACCAAACTCTCTGTAGTTGGTCCCTATCTCCAATATAAGTAGCACCTTACAAGGGTCTCTAAAGCACCTGAGTCAATATCAATCCATCCCACATATCCTTGTACTCTTGGACAAACCAAAAAGGATGACTCGACTGCACCTCCTCTACCATCAACCATATCATAGCATAAGGATACTTTCTATCCCATGCCTCAGTAGACAAGCCCATAAGTCGAGCCACATTGAAGTGATCCCAACCCTAACATTGCAATAACAAATTGTATTCCATCCCCTTTCGCCCCCATCTCCTCACCTCATACAACTCTTGGTATAACTATGCTAGAAAAATAGGTGCCCATGCATACACCCAAGATGTATCGATCATATTGTACATCGGCCTGATCATGTTCGATGGGAATCGACAACCAGTATTGTTCGAGGCCACTATATTGTCCAACATGAACATGACTAAGGTAGGTAGTGCATTAAATTTCTTATCCAGATACATATCCAAGTACCTTATCCCTCCACTCTTCACACTCTCACCACACCATCAATATCCAAAGATCCAGCCCATCTCATACCCCTTATCATGTCCAACCTCGACATGTAATCCCTCCATTGGTACCTTGAGGATGCAATATACATCCTCAAGTATAATTATTGCCTCTCTAGTAGGGAACTTAAAGTTCCCCCTATCCATATCATATCTCTCTACCAAGGTAGAGAGATACCCCTCATCCACTCTTACCACATCGATATTAGCTACCACAACCAATCCTACTTCCTCCAACCACTTCCATTGCCCATCCCACAATGCCTTTCTTAACCCTAGTATGAGAGGTAAGAACCAATGCCAAGATTTTGAGATATTTAGCTACAACATAATACATACACAAGGAAAAGCAATAATGTCATACATTACATAATTTCAAATTTTGTTTTTGCACAAGTCCAAAAAAAGAGTGCTAAGGGCACTTACCTCAGCAACATCTACCTCTGCTCCTGCATCCACACCTGCACAATCCATCGCCATAGCTTCCACACCATTAAACTTCTTCACTCCACCTAAATTCCTCATTCACTCCTTTAGATGTAGATTCTAAAATAAAAAATGTAAATAATGAATCTAATTTCTCTTTTGTAGAATATTTATAGTTGTTTTTGGTTCACTAGAATTCCCATGGGCATTCACAGGTGCATTGAAACACTGACCAACATCTACAGAATGCTAGATGCTTGTGGGCATATAAGGATGCTCAAGACACTAGCCCATGTCTAGTGTCAAAATTTTCAAAAATACCAAAATGATCCAAAAAGGTAGCTTACATTCATACATTCATTTCATCACCATATCATATTTTGTGAAAACAAAAATCAATTTGGATGCTTTATTTTTCCTTGCAACCAAAATACGTAAATTCGCTTTACAACTATCAAAACACATAAAAATGGTCCAAATTTTCACTAAATGATCATATTCATAATTCCAATCATCGACTCCACCATTTCATTCATATTTGTGGTAACATGGATTGATTTTTGCGGTTAACTTTTGTTTACAACCAAAATTCATAAAATTGTCCAAAAATTATATTAAAATAGCTCCAAACCAATGCAAAATCTCACAAAATCATGCAATCCAATCATCAATGCATTTATCATCATAAAAACTCCATTTAAACATCATTTACATCCATCAATCATTACATTTGCATATTTTCCAAGTTTACATACAATTTCAAGTGAACCTCGTATCTAGTGGTCTATTCTATTTTCTTGGTGATTGCAGCGATTGGCTATCCATGCAATTTAGTTAGATGGATAAATCACCATAAGAATGATTGACCATATTCATAATCCAATATATCCTTGTTAAAAAAAAAATCACTTTTGAGTCACTCATATTTTGAGTGAGATTATGCCATGACCAGTTTGCTCAACAACTATCATTGATGCTCTTTTCCATGGGGTTCCCAACATGGATAACTTTCATAATTTTCTTTACAATTACACCAGTATCCTAGGATGTAGACCGGTTAAAGTGATTGAGCAACCGTTTAGGAATTCTATGTGGGAATTAGCTACAATCATGAGTGGCCCCGAGGATAGACTATTTTATCTTTTCTTTTTTACATTTGCATCTTTGCATTTCAATGACGCCAAAAGGCACTTTCTTCAATAGCATGGAATCACCCCAAACTTGGGGTAACCAAATTTGATTTTGATTTTCCACAAAGGGATATGTATAACATGATCATGGAACTTACATTTGGTAAAAACCCTTTCTCTATTGGGGCAAAAATAGATTCAACCAATTGCACTTTACAATAAACCCCTTTCTTCGTTGGGGCAAAAATGGAATCATTTACATCATTCATATCATCCACATTTACATCATACATTTGCACTTACACCATTCAATTGCATTTTTCATAGCATAATTTTATCAATTGGGTTGTGAGATTTATTCTTCACTCATTTTCCAATTGAGGGGGTAAGCTACACATACAAATTCGTTTGTCTTCAAAATCATCTTTGTGCTCCAACAAAAGAAAGTTGCTTCACCATACCCAACTAGGTGTCTTGTATTTTTGCACCGCATTGTGTTTCACACAATACGATACAAAAAATGGTATCTGTAGACACCAAAATCTAACCACTTGTCATCCATATGTGCCCTTCAATCACAAACATAAATTATTTATATGTATATGTATATGTATGTATTTGTTTAATATATATTTAAATATTAATATTTTATATATTTAATAAATATATATGTATTTATATAAACTAATCCTAGCCATCCACCATGTTTTAATCTCAACCATCCATCCATCTCAATCCATGCCATTTACCCAAACTTAATATCCATCCTTCCTCATGTTTTAATCTTGGCCACTCATTTTGTGTCATTGAAACCCTAACATGTTCAAGGGAAGATTATTAAAGAGGAATCATTTTGATGAATCAAACCTTAAACCTGAATTCTTTAGAAATCCCTTAGTCTGCAAGAATCTTAAGTGCCTTTAAATCCCTAAGATCTTTTGTCCTGGTCACTTTGCTATCACTTTTGTTGTTTATCGTTGCCATCCCCTTGCTCTTTTTCGCTACTGCCAAATCCGCGTAGAACCAAATTTGGTTCTGTGACACTTCTCTCAGCCCCCAAATGCGCCTAGAGCCATCTTAGCACCTATGGATGTTTTTGGAACTCTTTGGTGCATCAAAAACCTTCATAGAACACCCTTGGATGTTTCATGTAGCAGATCTACAGTCCTCCAACCCTCGGGTACCATTCGAACATCCTCGCGACCATCATCAATAGGAGCATAGACAAAAATTAGTATTTTGACAAGGTAAGAATATTCTATGCATTTATTTTACATTCCTACACTTCTATTTTTAGTTATACATTGCACTTCTATTTTTAGTTATACATTGCAGCGTCTAGGATTTTAGTTGTTTTATCTTTCTGAGGGCCTCACATAGTGGAGCCTTCATAGGTGCTTCTAAAATATTTATTTTGTTGTTTTTATTTGTAGGTATAGGGATCATCTTTTTGGAATCTATTGAAGCTAGGGTAGCCCTTTTAGGATACACAAGCCCACCCACAACCTCGTTTAGATCGAAGATGAATGTGAAGATACCAACAATGTATTGACCTAGGGTTTCAAAGAACCCTAGTATTTGTAAATTTGTATCATAAAAGCATTGTAAAACCCCATATTGGGGCACATTGATTGTATCATTTTGAGATCCACCCGAGTTAATAAAAATATTATTCATATTGTGCAATCTTGTGTTATTACTATGTTTTTGTTATTTTATCTTTTGTATCAATGTTGTTCGATTTCGATTTACACATTATACTTGTAGGTTGTTATTTAACTACAGAAATGATATGGTTGAATATAAAGCACTCTATACCAGCTTAAGGAAAGCAAAATGATAGGGATTAAGAACCTCATAATATATGGAAACTCCAAGATAATAATGAATCAAATCAATTTTCAATACACCTTGAAGAATAAGCACTTGAAGTCCTGTAAGCATTAATTCTAGGATTTTCTTGAAATATTTGATTCCTAAGAAATAGAAATAACATGAGATAAATAAGAAAACAAATGAATTTGTAGGTTTGGTAGCATAATTTTATCCAACAAATGATATATGAGATAAACCAAAGGAGTCAAAACTTATTTTTAGCCCAAAAATCCTAGATAAATTCTTGGTTAGAAAGACCCAATATATCAAAGAATAGAATGAATATGGAGATGACATCAAGGATGGAGTCATAGGGCTAAAATCAAATCAACAACCCAAAGGTATGATCATGTTAGAAAGTTTGTTTAGCCCAAATGATAGTTCAAGAAAAGTACTCTCAAGGTAAAATCTTGTGCATATCACTTAATAAAGGTAGCCAAGGGAAAGAGACTACTTCTTAGGAAAAACTATGCTCAATAAGAATATGATATTTTCAAAGAAATTTATATTAAATACAAAGACATTATTGTCTAGTTATACCAAGATCTAAAAGTCTATAATTGCAATATAACAAAGTACACTATCAAATTAGAGACTAATTCCAAGCCTTTCTAACAAAAGTAAAGACCATTCAATCCAAATATTTTGGTTGTAATTAAAAAAAATTGCTAAATATCCTATAAGCCTAAGTCATATTCCCAATCAAGCATTCTATGTGGGTCACTAAACTTGTCTTGGTATGCAATAAAAATGGGGATATATGGTTATGCATCAATTTCAATAACTTGAATAGGGCATTATTGAAGGAAAACTAACCACTTTCTACCACCAAGAAGCTATTATAAAATATGTTAGGCTTACAAATGTTGTCACTTCTAGATGGATTCTCTTGGTATAATCAAATTTAGCTTAAGGATGAAGACCAAAATAAGACAACCTTCACCATTAAGTGGGGGAATTTTACATATCGATAAATTCCCTTTGTTTTTTCAAATGCCAGAGTGATTTTATAGAGAGCTATGGATATATATTTCATAGGCCTCATAGGTGATATCATCCTTATATACCTAGATGATTTAACAATTTTTTTCCAAAAATAAAAACAAGCATGACCAACATCTAGAGTTGGTCTTCTAGAGTGCATAAAGTTTGGCATTTCTCTAAAACATAAGAAATATATCTTCATGGTCTAAGAGGGAAAATTTATAAGTCATATAGTATTTAAATAAGGTCTATACATAGATATCAATTGAATCAAAGCCATTTAAGACCTACCGTTACTCACATTAGTCAAAGGTATTAGGTCATTCTTAGGGAAAATCCAATGTAATCAAATTTATTTTTAGTTTTACTCAAATAGTTAGACCTATAACCAAGATGATAAAGAAATATTCCTCCCTAGATTGAACTGAATAAGGGAAGAAGGCATTCCAAGAGGTCAAATATACCATCACCAAGGCTCATATCCTAATTAACCCAAATATCTCCAAGGAATTTAGAATGTGTGTGTTTGGAATAGAGGAGGGTCCTATAGTTGTTCTAATCCAAAAGAATGACCAATATGAAAAAAATTACATGTCCATTATGAGTCAAGCCCATCATAACTATGAATACAAGTATACCCTAATTGAGAAGCAAATATTTTCCATTATGAAAGCCTTGAATAAATATAGATACTACCTTCCACAAAGTAAAAACACTATTTTTTAGTACATCCTAATGTATGATTGTTCATATCACATGATGAGATGGGAGAAACAAGAGCTATATGGATCAATATGATACAAGAATTTTATATTGAAATAAAACCTACTAAGTTGATCAAGGGTAGGGCTTTATGAAAAATATTGGCAAGGAGAATGGTTGAAGAACAATTTTTCCTAGTTGAAGAAATGGATAGTGACTAGGGCACTTGATGGATGAGTAATATGTGTAAGTACATGGCTATAGGATAAGAACTAGAAGGGTTTAAAGTCAAGTAAATGGTTAGGTTTATATAAAAGGTGATGCACTACTAATGGTTAGACATCATCTTGTTCAAAGAGGATAATGGCATCCTAATTCATTGCATAGAGGAAGTTAGACAATAATACTTAACAAAGCAATATCATGATAAAGGAGAACACTTATATACACCCACAACAACCCATAATATTTTAAGGGCTAAATAATACTAGCCCATCATTTTTAGTGACTACTCTTGATAGGTCAAGGATTGTAAATCTTGTTGTATGTTCTAGGGAAGGAATACAATAGCCTTGATGTCTTTAAAACTGATCAATATAACATAACCATTCTAATAATGGGGCCTTGATTTTAGAGGCAAGATCAACCCATTTTCAAGAGTATGCCATGGGTGGATCCTCATTTCCATAGATTACTTCATCAAGTGGGCCAAATTAGTACTAGCTAAAGTAGTTAATCAAGAGATAATAGTGCAACTACTTGAAGATATCATCACCAAGTTTGAAGCCCCTATTACCATTATCACAAATAATGCTACCATTTCAAGGGAGTTAAAATTATGATTTTATTCCCTTGAATATGGATTTATAATAAATAATTCATCCAATTATTATCCTTAGGGTAATGGATTAGATGAATCGACCAACAAAAACATCACACGGATCTTGAATAAAACCATATGAAAAATCATAATGATACTAGCATACAAAGTTGCATAGAGCATTCTTAGATCATCCATTGGTTCATCTCCCTATAATTTGGTATATGACAAGTAAGTAGTGTTTTCAATTAACCTTGAGCTCCCTTCCCTCCAAATATCATGACAACTCAAGTTGGAGGACATAAATAGTGACCCAATGCAAGCAAGATTAAATGCACTACTAGCCTTAGAGGAAGAGAGAGAAAAAACTTTTAGAAAACTTACCCAAAAATAAAAGGCCGTCAAAAAATAATTTGACAAAGGGAAAATAAAAGTGGAATATAAAGAAGACCTTGTACATAAATAGGATGAGTATCATGCAAAACCAAGTTCTCATCTTTCATTATGGAGCAAGCCTTACTATATAATTGAAATTACATGACCAAACACCTAAAAAATTACCTCCATGGAAGGATTAGTGTTTCATATCTCAATGAAACACCTTCATCTAGTATGGAATTAATATTTTTGACCAAAATATTATCTATGTATACAATATTAGCTATTAATTTGGCTAGTACTTTTATTTTCTATCATTCACATTTTCCTCTTTTCTCCTTTTTCAAAATTTCTATTAAAAATTTTCTCTTACTCCAAATCCAGATAAAGCAAGTGATTCAATTATGAAATCAAGTGATCCACTTGCTAAAGTGAGCAACACACTCACCCCTTTGGATACCCTTGTATGATCAACAAGGCCAAGCAAATTTGTCCTCAACTGGCCGATCATCCTATATGGGTAGCCTACACTAGGGTTTTGTTAAAATGCACCCTACCAAGTGAAGAATTGTACCAAGCAATATGATCTTCTCATTAATCTTCAGATATAGAAACATACATGCGGTTACAAACTGTTCTAACCACTTAGGTGGTTAGAAACCAGAATTGGAGAGCGCCTACGAGCGCTTCTTTTAACATGCCAAGAATGGAATATGAATTTATGCTAACATCCCCCCTTATTACATTATTGGCAAATCCCAATTGTATTCCGAAACTTTTCATATTTGATGCGTCCAAGTGCTTTGGTAAAGATATCTGCAACTTGAGCATCAGTAGGAATGTAGTGAAGCTGTATATGGTGCTTTGGAACTTCATCTCGTATAAAATGACATCTGGTATCAACATGTTTGGTACGTTCATGAAAAATTGGATTTTTTACAAGATTCAAAACACCTTGGTTGTCGCAAAACAAATGAAGAGGAAGATTCTTTGGAAGGCCCATGTTTGTAAGAATGCGACTTAACCACATGATCTCACAGACTGCTTCACTGGCTGCACGATATTCTACTTCTGTAGAAGATAGAGCAACCACATGCTGCTTCTTACTGTGCCATGAGATAGGTCCAGATCCTAGATGGAAAACATACCCGGAGGTGGATTTACGATCATCAAGGGATCCAACAAAATCTGAGTCTGTGTATCCCAGTAAGAAGAATTTATTATTCTGTCTATACTCCAGACCATAATTTGTAGTACCGTGAACATAATGAAGAACTCTTTTTGCTGCTTTCCAGTGACTCACTTTAGGCTCTTGCATGAACCTTGAAAGATATCCTACAACAAAAGCGAGATCTGGTCTGGTATTTGTCAGATATAGGAGACTCCCAATCAATCGGCGATAGAGAGTACCATCTACCTGAGGTGACTCATCATATCGAGATAACTTAAGTCCTTGCTCCATTGGAGTTGCTTTTGACTTACAATTAGTCATCCGATATTTTTCTACTAAAGTCTTGGCATATTTCTTCTGTGTTACTCTAATATGAAACTTTTGTTGAGTAACTTCTAAACCAAGACAATAGTGTAGAAGTCCTAGATCTGTCATATCAAAAGATTGCTTTAAATCATCCTTTACTAAATCAATCATTTTTTCTGAGCTTCCTGTGATGATCAGATCGTCAACATAAAGTACAAGAATCACTATATCAGAACCATTTTTCTTAATATAGAGATTTGCATCTGAAGGACTTCTAATAAAACCATGCTGCACAAGGTGACTGTCTATCTTGATATACCATGCTCGAGGGGCTTGTTTTAAACCATACAGAGATTTGATCAACTTGCACACTTTTTGTTCTTGCCCCTCAACCTCATATCCTTCTGGTTGAGTCATGTATACTTCTTCTTGTAAGTCACCATTTAAGAAGGCACTTTTAACATCCATCTGATGTAATTTCCACCCAAACTGAGCTCCCATGGCACAAAGTACTCTAATGGTAGTCATTTTTGCAGTAGGGGCAAAAGTCTCTTCATAATCTATGCCTTCTTTCTGAGCATATCCCTTTGCAACAAGTCGGGCTTTATGCTTATCAATAGATCCATCTCGCCTTATACTTCACTTTGAATACCCATTTGCAGCCGATGGGTTTCTTTCCTGTTGGCAGATTGACTAGTTTCCAAGTATTATTTTTGAGAAGAGAGTTATGTTCTACATCCATAGCCTGTTTCCACTGTGGTTGAGTAAGGGCAGATTTAACCGTTGTGGGTTCATTTGTATTTAATGTAGACATATAAAGTTTTTCTTCATCCTCATCTTCTTCCCTGTCATATTTGGTACTCACTGACAAATCATCAAAGTGTTGACAAAGTTCGTCAACCTCTGAAGTAGATGCTTCTGCTCTCTTCTGTTGTGTCATACTGCGAGTACATGGCCTATCAAGAGATAGATCTGGAAAGGAGTTCAACTTAGCATCTCTCAAAGTGCTAGTATACCATTTTGGAACTTTTTGTTTTGACTTTGGAACTTGAACCTCCTTTTTAGGTTCTGCTTCATCTATGTATACAGTTGTGGATGTGTCTTTTGATGTAGGAGCTTCATCAAATACAACATCTCTACTCACATGTGTCTTCTTGGTCTTAGGATCAATCAATCGATAACCTTTTGAGTACTCATCATAGCCAAGAAAAATACACGACAGGGTTTTCTCATCCAGCTTCCTTCTTTTTTGTTTTGGAATGTGCATGAATGCTTTACACCCAAACACCTTCAGATGAGAAATGGAAGGTTTCTTATCACTCCATGCTTCTTGTGGAGTCTTCCCTTGTAGAGCACGAGTGGGTGCTCTATTTAAGAGGTATGACGCTGTGTTTATCGCTTCTGCCCAATATTGATCCTCAAGATGTGCTCCTTTTAGCATACATCGAACCATTTCCATAATGGAACGATTTCTTCTTTCTGCAACTCCATTCTGCTGAGGTGTATAGGCTGTAGTCAGTTGTCTTTTGATCCCATGTTCTTTAAGGAACTCTAAAAAATCTTTAGAGGTGTATTCCCCCCCTCGATCTGAGCGGAGGGTTGTTATCAAATATCCCGATTCCTTCTCAACAAGCTTCTTGAACTGTTGGAAAGTGAGAAGTGCTTCTGATTTCAACTGAAGAAAGAAAACCCACATCTTTCGTGAGTAATCATCAACGAATAGTTGAAAATACTTTTTCCCGCCATAGTTGGTTGGCATAGGACCACACAGATCGGTATGTACCAGCTCTAAAGGTTTTGCAGCTCGAGACGAGCTTGCTTCAAAAGGCACTCGATGTTGCTTCCCCGCTAAGCAATCCGAGCAAAGTGGCAAGATAGATGAGAGGGGCGGAAGACCTTTCACCATCTCATATTTGTGTAATTCAAGCAAGTATCCAGAACTGAGATGCCCATAACGCCGATGCCAGAGAGAGGTAGCCTCTTTTGTAGTTGCAGCCAAAGCAACATGGGAAGTGGAAATAGCATCGAGGATAAACAAGCCATGTTTGTAAGACCCAGTTGCTACATGTTTACCGCTGTGTGTGATAAAACATCTTTTCTGGCCATTGACAACTCGAAACACAACTTCCATGTTTCTATCCAACATTTGTGTGACTGAAAGCAGATTATTGGCTAATCCTGGAACATAGAGGACCTTTTCAATTTGACAATTACCATCGGGGAAGAGACACAGAAATATCCCCTTTTCTATTTACTTGATAGACCCGATTGTCGGCAATTGTGACTGGCTTACCCTCTTTTTCAACAAACGTATCAAACCAAGATTTATCCCCAGTCATGTGTTTGCTTGCTCCTGAATCAATATACCATACAACATCTATCTGGGAAGACGATGTATGAGTCATGAGTACCTTATGTGCTCGTTCAGAGTCAGAGTCTGAATCGGACTCAGGAGAATGTGAGTCTGAGTTGGATTCAAGCATAAGCAACATGGCCTTTAGACTGCTTATGCTTATAGTATTTTTTCTTGTGCTTGCCCTTCTTTTGGGAACCTCTTTCATTTTGTTGCTTGTTTTTGAACCAACATCTGTTGGTGTCATGGTTATTCATATCACAAATTTTGCAATATTTTGTATCTTTTTGCTGAGATTGCTTTCCTTTTCCTTTGGAGGAACCACCTCCTTTTTGAAACTGCCCTTGTTGTTTACCACTCTGTTGTGTGGAGAGAGCATTATCTGGCATGTCATCTTTCTGGACCTGAGTTGCCTCCTCAGTTTGAAGCAAGTTTACCAGTTCCACAAATGAGACTTGTCTTCCAGAAACATTGAGAGAGGTGATCAACATCTTATAGGAACTTGGTAATGCTCTCAAGATAACAGAATTCAAGATATCATCATCCACAGGTTTTCCCATAGCATTCAATTTTGCTTTCAAATCTGCCACTCTACATAGGAATATGTCAACTGTTTCTCCAGAACTCATACTGAGATTATGTAGTTGAGTTTGAAGATGGAGAATAGTGGATTGATTTTTCCCTTCATATACTGTGAGCAAAGCATCCCAAGCTATCTTACTAGTTTTTGCATCACAAATATGAGGCTGCACCTCATCTCGTGGTAGCAAGTAAGATAAATACAAGACTCTTCTGGTCTTTCTTATCCCAATCATCTTGATCTGTTCCAGTTGTTTGAGGACGTTTTTTAGTGCCATTCACTACATTCCATAAATCTTCCAACTGAAGTATGGCTTTCATTTTTGTCTTCCATGGAACAAAATTAGGACCTTTCAACAATTGGGAATCTGAGAGATATTTATGAATTGTGGCCATTATGAAGGTTCCTTATATCACCAATTGGTCTCCCTTTCTTTATACCTGCCAGATCATTATATTGTAACCATTCAATATACACCCGCCCTTACGTGAGGGAAACTATAGGTATATAGGAACAGTATACTACTCAATATGTACTCGCCCTTACGAGAGGGAGACTATAAGTACATATGAGAAGCACAATATATTGACCATAGGCGATACTCGAAAGGGCATCGTGTTGTTAATGACACCTACCATAGAAAGTTTTATTCCGCATGCGTGGGGCGTAACTTCCCCTAAACACTTTGGAAAAAAGAGCTTTCGTCGGGATTTACGCCTAACAACAATCACGATGTGGGTATGAAATGAGAAATAAAAAACATGGTTTGCCTTATTTCTCCCCGACGATTTATAGAGAACAAGCTCGGACGTCGTTGTTGCAGCTATATTAGGCGGCGAATACGGTAGTCCAAAGCACGACAGCATTACCTGTAAGTGTGGACCAGAGGTATCTCAAATACCGAACGCTGTTGTGCAATAAATTGCACAAATAGGGTATAAATTTGGGGTCTTATATTTGTAATTTATGATTGATAATGCAAGAAAACAGAATATTTAAATGCAAAAAATAACAATCATAAATGCCCACAAATTTTTAGCACCTATTTTATTCTAGCAAAATTCTGTCTGCCAAATAGCTTGATTTCCCCCCTTTGTCTGACAATTTTGTAAGGAAAAAAAATGGATTTCCCCCCTTTCAAGTTGCAAAGAGAACAAGAAATTTGTTGCAAAAAATACCTTAAAGCTTCCTCCAAAGTATGCAGCCGTCAATGAGAAACAGCCGTCAATGTATGCAGCCGTCAAAAACAAAATGACAGGCGTCAACTAGAATCTGCCGCCGTCACTGTGTCATTCGGGGCGTCAAAAAATCAAAGCCCGCCGTCACTGGGACACGCTGGGCGTCAACCACATGTTCCGCCGTCACCGAAACATGAAATGCGTCAAATTAACAAGTACGGGTGTCAAAAATTCCCCGCAGGGATTGGAACTGGAGACCTTCCGCCAAACAAGAAACAATCTTACCGCCTGAGCCAGAGAGCCCGACGGGAAAGAACTTGCACGCTGGTGATATTGAAAACGTGAGGGCGATGGATTTAGGGAAAAAAAATATATCCCACATGGTCTGTGCGACCGATGTGGGGGGGCTTAAAAACGTCGAAAGCCACTAAAGCTTTCGATTGCCTTCGGGCAACCACCCCGTCCCCGTCCTTTTGCCTCCCTCCCGCCGAACCATCCACGAGCCACTTGCTTCTGCTGCGTTGTCCGTCGGTGTCTGTCGCGCTTCTGTTGTCCCAGTCGGTGTCTGGTGTCTGTCGCGCTTCTGTTGTGGTGTCTGTCGCGCTTCTGTTGTCCCAGTCGGTGTCTGGTGTCTGTCGTGCTTCTGTTGTGGTCTGTCGCCCTTGGTCCGTCAGGGTCGTGTCTCCTGTCTTCGGTTGCTTGGTCCGCGTGTCTCCTGTCTTTGGTCTGCTCCTGTCCGTAGCTCTAATGCCATGAAGAATTGTACCAAGCAATATGATCTTCTCATTAATCTTCAGATATAGAAACATACATGCGGTTACAAACTGTTCTAACCACTTAGGTGGTTAGAAACCAGAATTGGAGAGCGCCTACGAGCGCTTCTTTTAACATGCCAAGAATGGAATATGAATTTATGCTAACACCAAGGGCCTATAAATAACTTGGGAGGAAAAGGGACCTCATTTGCATCTTGAATTCTCAAGAATTTGAGTATCTCATAGCATTTTACATTGAGTTAATCATATGTCATGAAGGTAAATACACGCTAGAGTTCAACCAAGCCATTGATCCATGGGAGCTCCTCAAATTGTGGAAAATCAAGAAAATTATAAAAAATGAGATATGCTAAACCTTCCAAAGTGCATAAAATTTTAAAAATACAAGTGAATCACTCTATTTCTAGCAAATCATTCAAAAATTATTGAGTGAATCACCCTTCCTGATCCGATGAATTTCCTAGTTCCCCAACTGAATTACTTCATAATACAAGTGAATTACTCATTCCTATATAGAAAATCACCCTAGTGAATGAATAATTCTTATATTTAATCAAATAAATCCTAATTGCAAATGAATCACTTCAATCCTCAAAACATCAATTTTTCCTTTATAAGCTTGTTTTCTTACAATGGACCCCTCATTTCCTAAATCCTAGATGACATCACCATATTCCATGATTGGTACCCCACCCATCATCATTCCCTTATCACCATTAATAATTACCATGCTAGAGTCTAGATTTTCTTAGAGGTAAACCATTTTATTATAGTAATAATTACCATAAAGAATAAGAGGGGGAAGATAAAGAGATAGGATTCCCACCTTTGAAGAGATTGGAAGAGCAACTTAAGGACCCCTATTTGAAGGTAATGGTTTAAAGGTAATGGTGGGAAAATTTACACACTACATGAGACAAGTTAGAAAATAAGTACTAAAGATATTTAACCTAATCCCCCAAATAGACTCATGAAGCATGAGCTAAACATGGGCATTCGATTTAGCAATGAATCTAGTGCTACAATGTGGAACTACCATGAACTAGTAGAAATGGTGGTTAAAAACATTGCCTCTTTCTCTAAGAGCTTCAAACTTTATAAGTGGTTAGAATATGATTTCCACATCAAGATAGAAGTTATAAGGAGTGTGTTGAATGCCATAGATGACTTGGTAATGTGGATCTTCGATAGTACCAAGATCTAAATGGACTTTTACTATAGGTATACTAGTGCCTATTGGAAAGTTTCTTGATCCCCTACTTGAAGAAACCTGTTTTACTATCTAACTTTAATATCTAACTAGATTTGGACCATTTCAAGGAGGATATTAAATGGTGATATTGGGGATATGTGTTGTCCTTAGAGAAAAAATTATAATAAGGAATATGGGAAGCACATTTTCTTGTTACATGCAATCCAAAACTACCCCAAAGTACTCCTAAATTATTGACTATGCCAAATATGTTTTATATTAGATGGACAATCAATTAAAATAATTCAATAAATGGAGAACTTTAACTTATACCTCCTACCTAATCTAGTTGATCTTGTATGAGAAAAAAACTTGATTTTCCACTCTTTAGCTAGACCAAGTAGGGGCAAATGGATGACCAAAAAGTATTATGAAGTGCATAAATGTACCTTGCTAAGAAGTAAGGAAGAACTCCTACTACTTTTATGATGAGGTGTACAAGGTCATTATGAAAAATATTCAAAGGAAAGGAACCTAGATTGACATATGAGGTGTGAAGATGTTGATAGAGGGAAAATGGCCAAAGGGGGATTCTATTTAGGGAGGAGAAAATATTTCATCTATATTTTTTATCTATGCCCTTTGAACTACCTATGAGAGTTCCAAACTACATATTCAAGCTAGAGTATATTATACATCTTTATTATGTAGATATAATATACTTCAAAGGGAAAGAAAACCAAATTTTACCCATTCAAGCAATAGATCATGATGATCCCACATATGATGTGTGGGTACAACATAGTGGTAAAGGTAAGGTTGATGGATATGGGTCTCAAACAACTTAGAGAATGGTGATCCTATGAACCAAAGAAATTTTTGAATAAACCCTAAGAGGTAACAAATTGGATACCTTTGCATATGAGAAGAGGTATAATATCTAGTAGTAGGTCAACCTGAATGAAGATATGACTCTTGCCACTTTGGGTAGCAACAAGCATTACAAAGAAGAATTTCAAATATGGTATGGCAACCATGTAGAGTGGAACACCTTTTATACAAAGGTAAAATATGGATTTAACCTAAATATCATTCTATATCTTTAAAGGTTTTGGGTACTTCAAAAATTGAGGTATACAAACAAGAAAGTCTTAATATGGCAAAGAATGAGGTATGAAATGAACACTATGAATACATCTATATGATATGGTTTGATTAATGCTTTTATCACCTAGGACAAGATACATCCCAAAGGTGCAAAAGGGGCTAGGGTCATCATGGAAGTAGCAATAAATAATTCAACCCCACAAAAGAAAAATCCTAGAAAATAGGTAGCACTATGATAACCATATGAGTTGCACCAACAACTCTAGTAGTGGTCAACATAGAAGTCAAGCACATAATAATTAAAGGATTTTTTTTTTTTTGAAAAAATGAATCACTTTTTGGTGAGGTGGTTGTGGTAATGGAACAACAATAAAAGGGTAGGAAACCAAATTGAGGTGTAATCCCTTAAGAATACTCTCCTACCGATTTAGAAATAACTAGTCTAGTGGCCACTAGTTCACATACTCCTCTTCTACCTTCATCATCCACAAATTTATTTTCTCTTTCTATTGATTCTCTTACATTTGTCTCTCTCTTTCCACTCCATATTCTCCTATTCTAGCTCCTATCTTCCATTATTCTATTGTGCTTCTCCTATGATCCACCAACTTAGCATAGGTTTTTCCAAAGTGTAACTCATCCAATGGTTTTATAGGAGGTACTCTATCTCTAATGGTCATAATCACTATAGGAATTGATCCCATCACCTCCTTTCCATCCTCACTCACTTAGGTCCTTGCATCAAAATCATTGGTTCCATAATCCATGTCTTCACTTTTAGCCACTTCAGTCAAATTGACATCACATCCCACTCCATCCACTTCCACTTAAATTTCAACTATTACCACTCAGTTTACACCCTTAACCATACCTACCACTTCCACTTACCCTCCATCTCATGCATGATAACTTCTCCTATAGGCAATGATTCCCACTATCCCTAATCAAGGAGTTGAGTATATAGGATCCCCTCATAAATGAAAATATTTGAAGGGCTTGAACTAAGATATGCCTATAATTTTAAAGAGTCTAATGTCATAAAGATATTAGATGGTCTTTTTTTGAGGAAAAATAATGGAAGAAAATATACAATAATTAATAGGAGGAAGTCCAAGGTCTTGGTATTTTTTCATTCACAACTATATAGGAAAGGGGACAAAATATGCTTTACCAAGGCTTCTAAAATTAACCCCTCCAAGATGACATCATCCCCTATTGATTTATCTACAAGGGTTTCATAGCTAGATCTAGATAAGATGAACCAATACTGAATAATCTAGTTGGCCAACCAACCTACACTTGGTGCAACAATGAAATATAGTTATATAAAATTTTAGGATGATGTAAAATAGAATAGGAATATAATATTGGAAGTAGAACTAGCACAACTAAAGACTAAAAGGGACCAACTCCAACAAAAAAATAAAATATCAAATAAAGAAGTCATTGAAAGGGATCTATTGAAAAATAAGTTGAGGACCTCAAATCTCAACTTGTTGAATCTAAGGAACATCTACAAGAGATGCAAATAGTCTAAGGATATTTATACTAGTCAAGAAGAAATAAGTGAAGTTGAAGAGATTACCTCTAGGGAAGGAAAACCAGAGAAGATAGTATTTCCACTATGTTGAAGAAAAACTAGTGAGGATTAAAGATAGATTGAGTTTACCTATTCCAAGAATAAATTTGGAATAGAATTCAATCTACAACATAGTTTTAGGTCTTGAAGATAGATATTGATATTGATAATATTAAGAGACCCAAGAAGGAGGTCCTATTAAAATTTTTGATAGTAAAAGCAAACTTGAAGGTAGAAGAAGACCTCAAGTTGCATTTAGCTAGAGTCTTTCCATAAGGTTGCAAAAACAATTCATGAAAACTAGGACTCAACATAGAAAGTTAATATTTGGCTAGAGTCTTTCCATAGGGTTGTATAAAACTCATGAAGACTAGGACTCAACATAGATTTTACCACTAGGAAAACTAGTGATGTTTATTGATTTCATAATTTTAAAAATTTGAATGAATTTGATTGCTATTTTCTAGGATTTTTTTGTAGAAAATTAGTTCTCAAAAGTTGAGAAGCTTCCTAAAAGTAGAGAAGAATATCAAATTCGATTGCTTGAAGGTCTATATGCTTTCCTCACACAATTTTTTTTTTGGGATTGCAACAAAAGGGGACATTGAAGATTAAGGAGGCCCAAGAGAAGAGGTCCCATAGTATATTGAAGAGATAAGAGAGAAAGAGGCTATAGAAGCCCTATTGAAGAGTGAGAAAAAAAATATCCAAGAAAAGAGGTCCCATTGAAGATTTGAGAAAGGAGATAGGAGATTTGAGAGAGAATATTGAGGAGGCCTAGGAAAAGGTCCCATTGAAATTTGGAAGGAGAAATAAGGAGAATAAAGAAGCCCTATTGGAAAAATTGAAGAAGTGGCCATTGGAGAAGATTTTAAGAAATTTTGAGGTAGAATATCACAAGAAGAAGAAACTCCTGAAAAGAGGTAATCACACCAAATTTGGGACAATTGTCACCATCTGACAACAAACCCAAAAGGATTTGTGAAACCAATTCAAGGAGAAAATATTTGGCAAAGTGTTTGTCAAATTTTGAAAAAGTGTTTTTGAAGACTTCAAGACTTTGAGAATATTGAAGAATAGGCCAGAAAAGAGGCCAAATTTGAAGATAAAAATCAACAAGATATTGGAGGAGAAATTTTAGACAGAAGAGGCCACCATTTGATATTTTTTTAAGGCTGAATTTTGAAGGAGATAAGTGCATATTTTTGGGGCAGATGTGGAAGTGTTTTTGGATAGAAAGTTGAAGAAGAGAAAGGTATATTTCAGACAGGATTTGAAGAAGTAGAAGAGCTGAAAATTTTCATTATTTTGGGATAGCTATTTGGAAAGAGAAAGAGAATATTTTGTACAAAATTTGGAGGAGTAAAGTTGTGAGTCACAGAAAGTTTTGGGTAGCATTTGGAGATGTAAATTTCTGAATGTTTGGGAAGAAAATTGAAGGAGATAAAGCTATTTTTTGAAAAGCATTCAGATATGATTTAGAGTTGCATATTTCAGAGTTTTTTAGGCAGCAATTTAAGCAAGAGTAAAGCTGAAAATTTGAAAGTATTGGACATTGTTTTTCAAACAGCAAAATAGTGAGGAAGATTAGTAATACAAAAGGTAAAAGATCAAGGAGAAATAGGATTGCAAGTTTGAAGGTAAAAGTGCATCTTAATAAAGTATTTGTAATGGTTATTTTTAATTCTACAAGCATATTTGTAAAGTTAGAAACAACAAGAATGAAGGCACTTAAAGCTTTAGTGGTTGAAGCCAAATTATGGAGCCATATTATCACCATAAACCTACATAAAATTATAGGAAATTACAAGAAGTTAGTATAATAATAATATGCTATTTACAAGCCTAAAAAAGGAGCAAGAAATCAAATGACAAAGAAGACATAGTGTAGCCTAAAGCTGTAAAAAAATAGCATTGAGTGAAAGAGGACAAGTTAGAAGTTGAGAACAACAAGGTACAATGGAGTAAACCTAGAATGAGACCATGAGCTAAGAGTATCATAATAGAATAAGTAATTTGTAGTCATAACATAGGGTAGGCAAGCATCGAAGAGCCACCACGTTGAAAGGAAGAGACCCACCTAAGTGGAGGATGAACCATCGTGAGAAGAGCAACCATTAAACATGGAAGGAAGAACAACCATGTTGAAATATGAAGCTAACCATCATGAGAGGAGCAAACATTAAACATGGAAGGAAGAAAAACTATGTTGAAATATGAATCTACTAAAATAAGGATGAGGAGTAAGTTTTAGAGAACCACCAAAGAGTGGAAGAGGCACCATAAGCTCCAATCCAAGGAGTAGAATCATCATCCACAAGCGTCGGAACATGAACAAAAAAAGAGACACTCTCTGGACATAAAAAAGGTATAGGAGGAAATTCAAATGATAACATTGGAAACAATT
Organism: Wollemia nobilis; assembly: GCA_028583015.1. Classification (NCBI taxonomy): domain Eukaryota; kingdom Viridiplantae; phylum Streptophyta; class Pinopsida; order Araucariales; family Araucariaceae; genus Wollemia; species Wollemia nobilis. The sequence continues at coordinate 578,103 of JAQPPZ010016930.1, forward strand.
ACAAGGAGTGAAGAGTTGGTGGTTGTAACAACCAATAAGCAAGGGATATCATGGCATTGAATAATTAGTAGGATAAGATCATTATACTGTTGGTCGAATATCAAAGAGCAAACCACCACATAGTGAAATATTTAGGAAGCCATAACACCATTAAGCAAGAATGAATAACACTTTAAGTTTCTTACTACCAAGTGTTACGTAGGGAAGAAGAACATAGGAAAAATTGGAGCACGAAAAGAGTTTAATAGCCATGTAGTACATTAGTTGAAAATAAAAATAACTTGTATGCCATTTGGCACCTAGAACAGAGAGCACCACCAGGTATTGAAGGGAGATAAAATATATCAAGGTAGTCATTAAATGCATGGGCCAAATCAAATGGTAAAGAATCCCTCAGTATATTCACCAAGCATCGAGTAAGAAGTCTAAGTGTGGTAGAAAGGAGGAGATTCACCAAGGAGCGCCTTCTTAGGAGAATGTCAAATGACTTTGACTAGAAAATGTGTGTGCCACTTTGGGAGGTAAAAGTAATTTGAATTTTTTATTGATTTATTGTTAAATATAGGAGTTATAAGGTTGAGAGATATTATTTTATTTAAGATTTTACAAAATTAATTGAATGATTGGAGAGATAAGTTTTTCAAATTAGAATATCGAAACCCTAAAAAACTTATAAAGGTTTTTTGAAAAGTTTTTTAAGATTATTGAAAATTCAATTTGAAGTTCTTGAGAATTAAATTACAAGTGTTGTAATAAATTTATTCGATTTGAAAGTCAATTTTATTATTTGTAAATAATTTGATATTGGGAAAAATAAGTTTTTCTACATTAAATTAGAAATATTAAATTTGCAAATATTATTTCCGAAATTTCTAAATTTTTGATTTGGGAGCCATAATGTATTCAACATCAAAAATAGTTTTGTGAAATTTTAAGTTTAGTAATTATATATTCAAACCTAGGGAGACATAAGGTATTCAACTAAAGAACTTAGAGAAGTTGGAAAATTGTCTTTAAGTTTGATTTTGAAAATTAGGAAGGCATAGAGAAGTCGACTATAAATATTTTTTGAAAATTAAGGTAGACATAAAAGTTTACACCGTAAAAGTATTTGAGAGTTTTCATCCAAATACTAGAGAGACATAAGGCAGTCAACCTCAAAGGTTTAGAAATTTGAAATATTCATTATTCAAAGTTAAGATTATTGTGGATGAAATAGTGAAAAATGTATTTAATGAAAATAGTGAAGAACTATTTCATGAATTTAAGTTCTATTCATAAAAATTAATAGATACCTTTGATGGATACAAATATTTGCCTATCAATATAAAAGGAATATTTTCTTTGTTTTTTAAGGAAGAAAAATAAGAGAATATTATGGCATTGACTGGTTATCTTCATGAAGTACTTTTCAAGACTTGGTGGAGTTCTCAAAACATAGTTGTACTTTCCTCAAAATAATTTTGATGATTTATCTATCATTGATTACTTTTGAATTATTTCAAGGAATGAAACAAAAGAAATAACATACTAGTAATGAACCATTGAATCCAAGTCAATATAATTGTGATGATCTACTAACTCATTGCATTGAATATATACCATTAGTGAAAGTACAAAAACAAAGAAGAAGAAGACACAAGAAAATAAATTAGATTAAGAGAGGCAATATGGAGGTTGAATTGAAATTCAAAGAATATAGTTACATGATCAATCTAGATATTAATATATAGGAGGTAGAGTGAAGACTCCAGATGAATATTGTATTGAAGACTAAAGTCTTCAATAACTAAATAATGTAATACAAGGGGGTGTTGGAGTATATTACATTATTTGGTACATGATAATGTACCACCTTGGGTACATAATTATATTAGGAGTGTGTTCTAGATTAGAGTGTGAGTAAATATTTTATGTAAAATGTAGGAAATGCACAAGTGTCATGTAACTGAGTGTGCAAGTGTGGTAAGTGTAAATGTACACAAGTGTCCATTATGTAAGAGTGCACATGTGTTCGTAGAATAGGAAAGTGAAGAGTCTCATAGAAGAGTGAATACCAAGAGTACTCCATATGAAGAGTCACAATCTATTATATATGTGACTAAGCATTGTAAAGAAGAGAGGATGTATGTGACCTTTATTCTATATCAATTTACTATTTTTAAGAATATTTATTAGGGTCCATTTTATGAGTTATTTGTCATTTATATTTGAATAAATAATTGTTGTTAATGAGTATTTTATATTTGATTATGTGATTATTTACATTAAGAGTTAAGCATCAAAAGTTAACACCTAGAAAGGCTATTTGTTACTCCATAAAGTGGATAGCAAGATATAACATCTATATCATCTACATAGAAATTCATAGAAATATGTATAGATATCTATAGTGTCATCTATATGAGATATATGTCATAGAAAGAGGAGTAATAGAATTTTCCATACATTTGAGCAAGTAGTATTGTAAGTGATATTATTATGTATATTTTAGGCTTTACATTCATATTTCATTATATTCTTGAATTTTATACATATTAGTTGGCTCATTTATCTCTGTTACATTATATTTATTGGATTTATTATATTCGATCCTATGATTATTTGTCTATAATAAATTATATTAAGTATAAGGCTTCAAAAACCATAAAATAGGTTCTACCACACATACATGTTCTCTCCTTCATAATACAACATTCATCTATCATAGGTCCAAAAATCATAATAATATACATAGGATTATGCAAAAGGGTCAACTACCTCCATCCAGATAATTCCTCTTTTGTACATCTAACAATCATAGGAATATGATTCGAGAGGGCCAACTACTACCACATATGTCACTATCATAGAAATATAAATATGAATACACAAGAGGCTCAACTACCTCCCATACATGTACTTCCTCTCTTATATGTCCAAAAATCATAGGAATACGATTTGAGAGGTCCAACTACCCTTACACACATATCACTATCATATAAATATGCATAGAAATGTACAAGAGGTCCAACTACCCCCCATATACATGATTACTCTCTTGTGCATCCAACTACCCCCACATATGTATTGCCATCATATAAATATGATTCAAAAGAGCCAAGTACCACCACTAACATAACATAATAGAAATATACATTGGAATATATGAGTATTTTCTATCTTTTACATCCAACAACAATCACAGGAATATGGCTTAAGAGGGCCAACAACCCCACACACATATCACCATCATATGAATATGCATAGGAGTACACAAGAATGGTTCCTCTCTTGTATATCCAAAAATCATAAGAATATGATTCTAGAGGGCCAAATACCTCCACTTACCCCATACAAACATTCATAATTATAGGAATATGCAAGAGGGTCAACTAGTGCTTTCTCTCTTGTATGTCTAAGAATCATAGAAATATGATTTTACAGAGCCAACTACCCCCACACATGTATCACCATCATATGAATATACATAGGAATATGTGAGAGTGCATAAATTATCCCCATATACGTACCATCATCATAGAAATATATTAATTTTGAAAGAGAGAACTACCACCACACACATATCACCATCATATGAATATTCATAGAAATACGTAAGCGTGCTCTCTTTTATCTTTCAAATAATAATAGGAATATGGTTCGAGAGGTCCAAATACCACCACACACATATTATCATCATACTCTATCCCATACACACATGTCATAATTATAGGAATATGTAAGAGGGCCAACTAGTGCTTCTTCTCTTATACATCTAAGTATCATATACCCTCACACATGTGTCACCATAATATGAATATGTATAGGAATATATAAGAGTTTGAAAGGGCCAAATAACCCCACACATATTGCCATAAAGTAAATATGAAAGAGTTATTCCTCTCTTGTATATCTAAGAATCATAGAAATATAATTCTAGAGGGCCAACTAGCCTCATACATGTCTCTCTCTCATATGAATATGTGAGAGTGAACAAATTATCCCCACATATGTACAACCATCATAGGAATATATGAGAGTTCAAAAGTGATAACTACACCCACATACATATCTCCATCATAGGAATATGCAAGAGTTATTCCTCTCTTGTATTTCCAATAATCATAGGAGTATGATTTAAGAGGGTCAACTACCCACACACACATATCACCATCATAATCTACCACATACACACGTGCCATAATAATAGGAATATGCAAGAGGACCAACTAGTGCTTCATCTCTTGTATGTCTAAGAATAGTAGAAATATTATTCTATGTGGCCAACTACTCCCATAGATATACCACCTTCATAGGATTATGCATAGGAAAAAAAAAGAGTGCTTTCTCTTGTATATCTAGGAATCATAGAAATATGATTCTAGAGGACTAACTACCCCCATACACATACCATCATAGAAACATGTAAGAGTTTGAAAGGGCCAACTACCCTCACACATGTAACACCTAAGAATGATTTCTCTCTCGTACATCCAACTATCATAGGAATATGATTTGAGAGAGCCAACCACCCTCTTAGGAATATAATTCTAGAGTGCTTTTTAGGAATATATGATAATTCTTCCTATCTTGTATGTCCAATTATCATAGGAATATGATTTGAGAGGGCCAAATAGCCCATAGGAATATGATTCTAGAGAGAATTATAGAAATATATGAGAATGCTTTCTCTCTTGTATGTCCAGTTATCATAGGAATATGATTTGAGAGGGACAAATACCCCATAAGAAAATTATTTTATAGGGCCAACTACCCCACACACATGGAAAATTACCTATGACACATGTGGGATGACTCCATGTGGCTAAGGAATCTCATACAGATGTGGGATGACTCCATGTGGCTGAGGAATATCATATAAGCAATACTGTAGGCTTGCACTACTAAGATTGCTACCCCATTGACAAAGAGTTTAACAAATAGTGATAATTATAAACCACTCAAGTCCTACAATAGGATCAATATGATATTATTGACATACGAACACACTACACTAACTAAGAAGAATAAATATTCAAGTGAAATAAAATTCCATAGTAATAATAATAAAAAATAAGCATCACAATGAATTGATTTAAAAGTAGAGGACTAAAGATAATAATAATAATAATAATTTAAAATTTACATTTTTAGCATCCTTATCCTATTTGAATCATTTTATAGGAGGCTTCATGGATTCCTCTTAGTACGTATTATCTCTAAAGTGTTCACTTTTTTGAAGAATTTTGGATGTGACATTCCCCCACAAGAAAAAGATAAAATTTTGATCCAACCCTTGGTTCACAATTCCACGCCCAGTGGCATGTGAAGGGAGTTGAAGGAAATAAGAGTTCATAAATATTAAAAATATATAAGATATTCAAAACCTAAATGGATGTTTATAGGCTTTGAGTTGTAAAATTCTTGATAGCAAAATGAAACTAAGGGATACAGTGCAACCTATTACCTTTGATTTTTTAAAATTGTTGGAAGGTACTTTGGGGTTGCAAAGATGCTTTCGGATGAGGTAGCTCATGATCTAGTCATTATTTTTTTCAATGAAATTAACTATTGAATCTACTTACTACATTATTTATTTTTATGAACATCCTTCATTGAATAATATTGATTTTCTTCTAGTTGGAACTAGAAATATTCTTCATGCAAGCTCTCCAATGAAGCAAAATCGATGGTTTCAGAATTGGTTAAAGGATTGGAGAATGCTCATTGGACACTATGGAATTTTTAGCAATAGCTTATGTTTTAAAAATACTAATTTTGATAGATGATAGAGTTCATAGACCTCATCGATGTGACACTTGATTTGGCTAAACTTATCAAGTAGATCCAAGATATAAATGCTGATTTTTGTAAAAAAATTTTATAAAAAATGAATGCATCAATCAATTTGATACTCACCAGTGTAATTTTTTACCATTACTTTACTAGGGCCAAGAAAGTATTAAAGTTTGTTACAGTTAAAGTGCTATGATTTTGTTTGATAAACTAACCTATTCAAATCACTATTTCTATACGATTTTTGTTGTTTTAAATTGTGAAGGGGGATTGATGTGTTTTTTGTAGTATATAAATGTTTAAAATGGAAAAAAGAATCCTATTTACTATGAAGATTCATGAGAAAATTTATTTGTGGAGAAATATGGAGGATTTAAAATCTGATCTAGATCTCTTTATTTGAATTTGAGATAAGACTTGGAGGGACACCAATTCCATTCAGGGTCAAAGAAATGGAGGAGGTGACAAAAGGATCTAATGATTTATTCACATGATTTTATCTAATTCATCTACATATAGGGAACTATGTCCAGTTGATGTCAAGTGCTTGTAAAATCTCCAAATGGAAATATTATCGAGCTCATGAAGGAGTTGCAACTCACAACATATCTAGGACATCAAAAAATTATGAGGCTTGTGGGCTTTTGTGATAATAAGGATTAAATGATGCTTATCTATGATTACACTCATTGATAATAATACTATGATGGATTTCAATATATATTAACTCATAGAAATATTTCACTAGGATCAAATATAAATTAAATAAATACCACCAACACAATATTCATCCACTTAAGTCCTTTGTTTACAATTCATCCAAAAAGCCTCAAATGCACTTAAGCCCTTTGGTCAATTAATAAAAATCCCCAAAGTAACTTAATACCTTTGGTCAAATCACCATACAAAAGCCCCAAAGGCATTTAAGCCCTTTGGTCACACCAATAAAAAGCTCCAAAGGTACTCACATTCCTTTGGTCACAATCAAAAAGCTCCAAAGGTACTCACATTCCTTTGGTCACAATAAAAAAGGCTCCAAAGGTACCCACATTCCTTTGGTCATAATTAAAATGCTCCAAAGGTACCCACATTCCTTTGGTTAAAATTCATCCAAAAGCCCCAAAGGCACTTAAGCCCTTTGGTCAACATCAAAAAGCTCCAAAGGTACCCACATTCCTTTGGTCAAAATTCATCCAAAAACCCCAAAGGTACTTAAGACCTTTGGTCAACATCAAAAATATCCAAATTTACTCACATTTGTTTGGTCACAATCAAAAGGATCCAAAGGTACCTAACCACTTTGGTCACATAAAATCTAAAAAAATTGAGTAAATCTCGTAGCTAGTTACTCTGTAAACCTAGCGGTTGCAGTGATTCATTGTCCATGCAATTTGGTAGGATGAGTGAATTACCATAATATCACTCACCAAAAATAGTAATAAATGGATCAAACCAAGGTTGTAATTGGGTATGTGCCCTCTAAACTTTTGTAATAGTCCTAGAAAACTTGCATCAAATCATCTTGGTCAAACGACTTATCACTTTCATCAATTTATCATTTCCTCATTGACTCGTTGCTTGAGGGGCTAGTCACTACATCACAATATTCATAATCAAATCAATAATCAAACACTCGATCATGCAAGTTGCATTCATTTAAGAATCATTTCCAAAGACTATCATACACTTCCCTATTTGTTGGGGCAAAAGCAAACATTTCAATCAAAAACATTCTTGACATTCGTGTAGCATGGAGGCTCATAGACCCATAGTGTCTCCCATGAATAAAATGTATACCAAGATCAAGTATACCTAAAAGTCATAATCTTGGCTGAAAGGTTTACAAAAACCAAGTTATTTAACTTGTCAACTGCAATGGTTTGAAATGTATGCTCTTTTTATGAATGGGGTATATAATATTGATATAATCAATTAACATCATCAACCCTCAATTTGAATCAAGGTCATCTATTTTTGCTCTATGTTGTGTTTTCATACAACGCATCCCAAAAGGGGTATCTATAGACACCTAAAATAGGTCACATTGAGAATACTACCTAAATGGAATCCTTCTAGACCATGTGACTTACTTTAGGTAGCCTCAGGGCTAAAATAGTGGTTTTTACCACTTAAATAGGAACATTTCCATTTGCAGCCCCCTTGGCCACTCAAGCCCTTTCCTACACTTAGTCCCTGGTCACCATGTGATCACCCATCCACAAGTTTAACTTAGATGCACACATGACCTAACCTTAGTTTAGCCTAACCTAGGGACACCTCATCACCCCCCTCACCTTACCTCAAAGGCTATAAATACCCCCTCTCATTTAGATAAAATATAACAAGAAGAAAAAAAGGAGAGGAGAGGAGATTGAGAGATCTAGAGGAAAGGAATGCTATTGTTGTGCTTAAATCTTGGTTCATGTATGCAATACTCATTATCCATTTTCTAGTTGCATTAGTCATTTTTGTTTGATCTATTTTGACAGGTGCTACTAAACTCTTTGTCTATTTGCATGTGTGTAGGTTTTAGGTTCGAAGGTTCCAGGTTCAACAAGCTTGAATCCATCATGGTTCTAGATTTGAAGATTCAAATCCATCATGGTGGTTATGACAAATCCACCTCCAACATTGATTGTAGCAGGAAGAACATAACACCATTTTTTATTGTAAAAGGGGATCATCCCCTTTGGGCATTTGCATTGTAAAACACCCTTTTCAAAGGGGTTTATTGTAATTGAAGATCTATTTCTCAAAATAATAAAATGGTTTTATTTTAGTGCATGGTGTCTCTTTTTTTCTTATAGAAGATGCATCCTTTCATATTCCTCATATTGAGACAAAACTCTCATCTTGCCACATATCAATATGACTCTTCACTCTCTCTTGACACCTTGCACTTTCTCTCATATTGACACACATTATATTATATATATATATATATATATATAATACCAAAATAATATTTACATGGGGACAAAATAATGTAATAACTCCAACAACCCTCCATATTACATTATTTTTTAAGAAGGTGTTTTGCCTTCATTATTTAATTTTTCTTTCTTTAATATTTGTTCTTCAGCTTTGACTTTGGTATTGCTAAATATATGTAATCTTCATTGGGTCTACCTTTATAAATTGTATGTGTCTACATTTGGATCAATGTATGTAAGTTTTATATAGGTCTCTACCTATTTTTCACTACATCTCGGTCATTGCTCTAGGTTATGTAGGTCCAAAAGACCACATAGAAAATTTTACAAAAATTCCAAAAAAAATCTAAGTTTGAAGAGGTGCTCCAGATCGCAATAGTGGCTAGGAAAAAAGTGTCCTAAGCCATGGTAAATTTAGTCAAACATGTCCTTCACATATTTTAAATCATGGATTAGAGTAGAAAATGAGGTCTCGACTCAGGATGAAAGTTTTGTACCATGTGGTCCAAAATATGGTTCTATGCCACAATCAACACAGTCAAAGATGGCATAGAAACATTTTGAATCATGGCTTAAAACATAGTTCACCACTACAAGGCTCAGTGAATTATTCTATATTGTGTAGCCTAGAACTTGATTCTACACTACAGTCAATTTTGATCAAAGCACTTGGAAGGCATCTCAATCCCCAGCCTAGAACATGGTTCTATGTTGCATGACCTAGAGCAAGATTTTTTATAACACGACTTTAGCTTAACAAACCTTCACTCTACGCTATGGTAAACATGGTCAAAGTGCCAAGTTGGATAATCCAAAAGCAACCTAGAACATGGTTCTATATCGCATGGCTCAGTGCATGGTTCTATGCCATAATCAACATAGTCAAAGTTGCTATCTTGGTAATTTAAATACTAGCTTAGAACATGGTTATCACGTGTGGTCCAGAATAGAATTTCAGAAGCATATCCCTAGATTAGAACACTCTTGTCCTATGCCATGATCAAAGTAGGCAAATGATTCAAGTTAGAGATTTAAGCAATACATTAGAGCATGTTCTACGTCATGAAGGGTGAAAATAATTAAATGCAAAGATGTTGTAGGCCACGATATGCTCCAAGCCACAAGATTTTGTAGACTACAAACAATAAAAGAGCATCAATATTTTAAAAGATATAATCTTAGCCATCCAAAAGCATATCAATGATCTACATTAAATATGGCTAGAATCACGTATAAATACAAGATTCAACATGGCATAAGGTTACAGGTGTTTGAGCTATTTTCAAGCTAAAGTTGAAGAACCAAGAAGATGAAGTGATAAAAAATCAAGATCCATGAGCCAATTCAGTTTTAGATCTATGATAGGATAGCGACAATAAGAAAAATAGACAGTCTTGATTTTTCTTGACTAGATATACAACTAGAAGTCATGAAAGCTGAACAAATTTTAGAAGCCAAGTTGTAGAAGTTTGATGGAGTAGATAATTCCCTTATTTCTTGAATCAAAGAGGAGACTAACACCTTAGCATCTTGTTGATATGGCACTACAACTTTTTGGTAATATTCCTAATTCTTTCAAATATTTTAAATTTACTATAAAACTATAAATAGAGGTCAAATCCTCATTTTAAAGAATCAGCTCTAAAGTATTTATTTGCACTAATGTTGTACAATTTCTATAAATTAATAGAAGAAGCATTAATTGGATATTTTCCTTAGACTTGTATCTTCTTTTCTTGTGGATTACCAACCATTGAAGTCATTTCTACTATTGTTTCTATGGTTAGTCTATTCTACTAATTTGGATTGCTAGCTTAGAGTAAATCGAAATGCTTCATTTCTAAATGTATGCTTGGAAAGGATTCTATTTCTTTTAGTCAGAGTGAAAATATAATTCTACTCATTTATATTGTTGATACCCTAGATGTTTGATATAAACCTTGAAGCGTGCATATGTTCTTAACGTGGAAGATTATTGAGTTTTGAATATTATTAATCACAAGTGTTGTTTGCTAGAAATTGATTTGTCAAAAGTTATTTGTAGATTCTTATACTATTAGCTTTATTTGTGTACTATTTATCCATTACTTTATAAACCCTTTCCACTTTCTATCCCTATCTTTATACATTTAACTGAGCTTAATATAGTAAACATTCAATAAGTTAACAAGGTATACGAGCCTACTCTAGAGGTTGGGTTAAAAGCATTTTTTACCCATCCAATATCAAGGTTTAGTCTTTGATTAGTAGGTGCTTACCTTCAAAAACCATTGCAGATGATAATCACAGTTTAAGTTCACCTTGATATCAATTCAAACCCCAACAATTTTTGGCATGCCTGGTGGGACTCTGTTCATAAAATATTTATTTTCCCACTAGATATTAGTTTTCATTTTTTTGGAGGAATCAAGATTTAGTAAATTATATTGACCTCACCAAGCGGTGAAAGTAAATTCACTAGGTGGCTCCTTAATTTCAAGAGCCTAGAAATCTCTTTTAGTAGCCTATTTTACATGTTTACTAGTCATATACTAGGAATAGTCAAGACCTTGTACCATTCTTTAAGCTACAATATGAAAGATCTAGTAATACAAAAAGCTTATCCCTAGATTCACCTTTCGAAGAAATCCAAATATAATCATAAAACTAGTTTTACCTAAGACCAACTCCATTAAAAACCCCAATAAACATGGCTTAACATAATATAAACCAAAATCAGCCTCCACAAAGTTACCCTAGTTGGGATATTTTTGGTCCTTTATGACTCACCCTTATGTATGATATCCCTCAAGTTGTGTCAAAATCTAAACCTACATATAATGGTTTGGGTAAGACTACTTATGAGCACTGTCAAGATATATAAATCTAGCAACTATCAATAATATTATAAATAAAGATGTCATTACCAGGATTCTAGCCCTATCCTTTAGAGAAAAAATCCTTCACTAGTTTAAAACCTTAGAGGACAACAACATCAATTCATGGGCTGCATTATCCTATCCTTTTGTGTAAATTTTTAACGATTTAGTTGATCCTTTTTCACTCCTAAACCAATTCATAACTATGCAAAATCATTCGTAAGAATTAGTCTTTGATTTTAATTTGAGGTTTAGTGATACATGGAAGATAATTCCTCTTAAATCTAGACCAACTACCCCCTTTATTTTATGTATTACATCAGAGCCCTTGGATTAGCACTGAGGTTATAAACTTAGTAGTCATGTATAAATACCTTTCCATAAGTTTACCATGCAACTTTACATGTAGAGAATGTTCTAAATACTATAGGAAGGCTTCCGCAAAAAGTGGTCATACCTTATTATTATGATATTCCTCAGTTTACACCTCAAGATAGAACATCAACACCCTCATATATAGATCCTCAACCCCTATCATCATCATTTACCCAAATGACTCTAATTCCTCCTCCCAAAAAAACTTCTACCTCAATTCCTTTTCCTCCACTCCTATATCAGAATTTCCAAAATCAACTTTGTTGCTTGATATTTAGAATACCCTAAAAAAAATCAATAATAAGGTGAATGCAATGAAAAATAGGAAAATAGAGAGGTATCAATATATAATATTCCCATATGTTAATAAGGATCAAAATCTTGGTACTATTAGTAATATAGGGCCCAGGGTTAATGCAAATCAAGAAGATCAAGAATTTGTGCCTAAGACTAGTTTGGTGAATGTTTTGTGTCTAGCCTATAACAACCCTCATGATTCTAACACTTATGTAATGTACCAACACCATGCACAACAAGCCATAGAGAAAGCCAAGAGAACCTAAAAATATAAAGTCAACATGTTATGGCACCCTAAACAAGTTATTGCCGAACAAGATCCCTTTGAAGAAGAGTTAGTTTCTATCATGACCAGATTCAGAAATAAAATATTATAGGTAGACCTAAAAAAATGGGTCAATTCTAGGTTCTCTCTTAGAAGAAAAGGGAACCACCCCTACAAAATAATGATAATTTTTGAGTTCCATAGGCAATCGAGAAGAAGGATCCAATTCCTAGGGGCCAAGGAAAAGAAATAAGCACCCCAAGGTAGTGTGAGAAGGAGTTGAATAAAGGACAACTAGGTTCTAAAGATGAAGTACAAGAGAAGCTGAAATTTCCTTCCATAACTAAGATATAGAGAATAGAAGCCACCCAAAAATACAAGAGAAAGTATGGTGAACCAAAGAGGAAGTATGAGAAAGCTCCTATGGAAAATTCTGAGTTTAATGTTGTGGAAGAACTAAAGAGGACTCCTTCTAGAGAAAGTATTTATGACACTCTCTTCATCCCTAGTTAGATTGATCTACTCAAGGCTTATTTGAACAAGAATTCTCTAGAAAAGTAAACTACTACCATTTTCAACCTGTCACATGGCCAAGAGAAAATAAACCCAACAACATTGAAAAACAAACCCCTGAAGAACACAAGCTTATACTGAGAGGGGGGGTGAATAGTATAAGACCATTTTTTACTTTTCTTTCAAATCAATATTAAGCAATGTATAGATATCAATATCAACAACAGTAATCAAAGCAATGCAAAAATCACCACACATAATAAAGACACCAATTTAATATGGTTCACCCAATATGGGATACTCCATGGAGAAAATATTTCACTAAAATTTTCTCAATCAATCTCTTGGGAATCCTTTCCCTATTACAATATTTATGGACCTATGACCAGTGGAGATACCAATCCCCTAATAAAGTTCATATATCTCTATCCACAAGATAACTCCTTTCTCCTTAGCTTTGGATAGTGATATTTTAGAAGAACTATTGCCTCCACTGCACTGGCTAATGAATATCTATCTCCTAAAGACTCTTGTACTCACTCAAAAACTTGTCCTCACTACCCTAGATAATGGATCTCTATCCACTAGAGACTGTCATCCTCTTTACTCTATCACCTTCAAAGATTGCTCTCTGCTCTATCTCAAATAAATTTTAAACACAGTCCTTTGGTCTAGCACAAATCTGCTCAATCTTTGTCTCTGGTATGACACAAACATGTACCCAAATTTACACCAAACTCTATCCTCAAATATGTGCTAAATATAATCCTTCATTCTAGCACAAATTTGTCCTCAATATCTATCCTTTGATATGTACTAAACACAGTCTTTCAGTCTAGCACAAATTTTTCCTCAATATCTATCCTCAAGCCTTAACACAAAGCTTGACTCAATTACAAATCAACTCTATTGGATCTACCCCAAACCTTAACTCAGGATTTGAACAAATCAATCAATCAACTTTGCTTACAAGCCTTCTCAAAGACTTATCTCAAATCTACCCTGTAACCTTTCACAAAAGCTCACACTAATATATCCACAAGTCCTCTCTAGAAATTTTCCAATATGCTCAATAATCTATGTTCTCAAATCTGTAATGTAATCTTCCACAAAATCTCACACAAATCTGTCCACAATTATTCTCAAAGACTTACCTCAAATCTTCTCAACAAGTCCTTAGTAGAACTTGTCCAATATTATAGAAACATATAGAGAATTTTTAGAGACTCAATATGCTTCACTTTCATCACAATGCTCAATCACTTTCAATTTCTCTTTTTACCATAGAAACATATAGAGAATTGTTAGAGACTCAATATGCTTCACATTCACCACAATGCTCAAACACTTTCAATATTTCTTTTTACCACAGAAAAATATAAAGAATTGTTAGAGACTCAATATGATTCACATTCACCACAATGCTCAAACACTTTTAATATTTCTTTTTACCATAAAAACATATAGAGAATTGTTAGAGACTCAATATGTTTCACAAACACTCAACCTCTTTCTCAAATCAAATCAGAATATAGAACAATTTATTTCACATAACTTGAACTATCACATCCAATTGAATAGGCTCAACCAACTCTACTCAACCAATTACTCAATTAAATAATCCTTACTCACAAACTCTAGTCCAAGCATATTAACACTCACTCACTTATTTCCAATAATGCTTATCAAAAAATCTCACATAACAATGATACTCATGATCTTTGCAAACCCTAGCTCAAGTTCTTCACTCAATAAATCACTTCAACAATAATGCTTATCAGGCAATCTGACATAACAATGATACTCATATTTTTTTGCAAATCCTAGCTCAAGTTCTTCACTCAATCAATCACTTCAACAACAATGCTTATCAAACAAGTTTTTATCAACAATTTCAAAAAATCCCTTTTCACTCCAAATTAAAATTCACAACATTCAACAATCACTCACTAGGAAGATGTGCCCATACCTTTTATTTGATGTAGAAGTGCCCTTAAAAAAACTGTCTCAATCACAATTTTCTTCTTTTCCAATTTCAATGGTTAGATAAAAAAATTTCACACTAACACTCTTTCAAAATATTTCTCAATTATAAAAATAATCAATCTCAAATACACCTTATTACTCCTTCTTGAAATTAGTAATAATCAAATCACACATAAAAATAATAACTCAATTTGGTTCTTATAATATCCAATTTAATAAATCAATCTTCAATAATTAACTCTTCAAAAATAATATTTTCCTACCCTTTTATCTCCCTCAAAAATAATTAATAACCAAATTAATTTAGGCAAAAAAAAAATCTCATAAACCATCAAAACATTTTATTTTTCAACCTTAGGCCATAAAAATATTTTTATTTTCCTTCAACCTTAGCACATCCAAAATTAACGACCAACATAAATGACATCAGCGCATACCTTTGTCTCAACCAAAAAGGCCTTGGTGGATTTCGAACAAGAGACCTTTTTGTCGAGCGCCTTATCAAGGCGCTAGCCCACCATGTGGGCTAGGTGCTCCCATGGAAAATGGAAGGTGCAAGCCTCCCTTTATCCCTATGTTAGGAATTGTACAAAAAAAATGCCCTCTCTTCTTAGGCAAAACAAACTCAAAGGGATTCGAACCTGCACACCTTGCTTGCAACACACCCTAGCACCTCCGTCGTTTGCCAACTGCGCTACCAGCGCCTTTGGTGTTGTGAGTTGGCGCTCCCTTCAATTTATTCCTCTACCACCAGAGATATTTTTGAAAACGTGAGAACCTTTCTCTTTTTACGCACAAAATTTTTTATCATAGGATATTCGATCGTTAGCTTGGGGATTTAAGGTAAAGAACTTTACCACCATTTATACAAAATATTCCATGCCATATGACGTCGGTGCATCAAATAGAATTTCCAATTCGATTTTTACTTAGCCTTATAACCCTCTTTAGGTTTTATTAAATTAATAAAAATTAATTTATAATTAAATTAAAAATAACTTATAATTAACTTAAATAACATTGAAGTTAATTAAATTAATTAATAAATTAATTTATAATTAATTTAAATTTCCCTCTTTAATATTATAATATTATTTTCTTGGGCCTCTTCTTTGCACTTTGGACCATATATGACTTCTTGAAATCGGGTCTTGACCAACTGAAGGTAGACTCTTCTTTTTACACGGATTGTGGAACTGCTTCCTTTTGCACTGCTTATTGAAACTGACCTTCGACATTAATGACCATTTATTCTTGACATCAATGACAACTCATCCAAAAAAAAATTCCAACAACCCCCTCCCTTTTATATTTCTTTGAGAATGGAAGGGTGGATTGTCCATAACTGTATGATAGATTCAGGGGCTTCAACTATAGTCATGCCTAAAGCAGTCTATGATGAAATGGGAATGGAGTATACTCGTTCTTGTCCAGGAGTGTTGCAGTTGGATGGTACGCTAGTTAAGACCATTGGAGTTGTAAAAGATGTGCTGATGAGATTACATAGGGCTCCAGAGGTTACTATTGTGCAGGAAATTGTAGTAGTAGACCTAGAACCTTACTTTGGTTTATGTCTTTCCAGGGAATTCACTACCAAGCTAGGAGGTTACATGTATTTGGATTACTCTGGCATGATGATTCCATACAAAGGTAAGAGAATAAGGATAACCCCTGAAAAACCTATGGCTTATCATATTGAAAAAATAGAGGAAGACATGTGTAACCTCTCAGTGTTGGAAGAACCTAAACTGGTAGAGAATCGTGAAGATTTAGAAGTGGAAGATGAGTTACCATTTAGAGAATATTACAATCTATTTGGGATAGGAATGGGCACTTATAGCATTTCTTTTGAGGCTGAGAAAAATACCCCTACCATATCTAATCAGTCACTAAGAGGGTCAAAAATTTGGACAATGCATTTTGATGGGGCAAGATGCAAAAATGGGGTTGGTGCTGGCATAATTTTGAAATCCCCTTCAGAAGGTATAAATTTTTTTCTTATATATTGACTTGGTCTTGTACCAATAATGTTGTAGAATATGAGGCTCTATGCTTAGGATTAATGCAAGCAGAGAATATGGGAATCAAAATGTTAGATATATATGGTGATTCAGAGCTAGTAGTTAATCAAGTCATAGAGAAATGCAGCAACAAGCACCATTACTTAAAATCATATAGGAATAGAGTATGGGATTTGATGGAATATTTTGATGCTTTAAACATCCACTCTATTCCTAGGAATAAAATATTTTGGCTGATGCTTTAGCCGTTAAAGGTTCTAATTTCATCCCTTCTTCAGATCTTGGATCAACAAAGGATAAAAGAGTCAAATTAGTTTTTAGACCTGTAGTACCAGATAGATATATTTTCTGGTAGGTTTTTGAGAATGATGATCAGATCATTGACTTTCTAGTTAGAGAGGCTTGCTTGTCTAATTTGTAGGAAGATTTCCCTCAAGAAATGGATCAACAAGATATCATACAATTGAAAAATAATCATATCCCTAAGGGTTTGATCACACTAGAAAGCCTTTTTGATAATGAATATGGAAAGAAATCAAGAGCCATGAAAATTGATGATGAAATCTATAAAGATATTGAAATAGAAAAGGATAAAAAGCTTAAGATTGGCATTCAGTGTTCTCCAAAAGAAGTGGAGGAACTTAAGGCCATATGCTTTAAATACCAAGATATTATAGCCTGGTCATATGAAGATCTTAAGGTATATGATAAAAAGATTATTCAACACACTATTGAGCTAGAATCTGATGCAAAACCTTTTAGGTAGAAGTAGAGGCCTGTGAATCCCAAGATTGAATCTATAATGAGATAGGAATTGCTCAAACTATTGAAAGCAAATATTATCTACCCTATCAAACATTCTACATGGGTTGCTAACTTGGTACCTATCTAGAAAAAGAATGGAGACATCTACCTATGTGTTGATTTCAGAAACCTAAATAAGGCATCACTAAAATATCACTATCCTCTCCCTTAGATTGATCAAATTTTGCAGATTATTGTAGGGGCTGAGAGGTTTTCTCTATTAGATGGTTTCTTAGGATACAACCAGATTTGGGTGAAGGATGAAGATCAGTTCAAAACAACCTTTACTACTAAGTGGGGTACCTTTGCTTATCAGAGAATACCTTTTGGTTTATCTAATGTAGGGGCTACTTTTTAGAGAGCCATGGACTATGCTTTTGGGGAGTTGATCAATAAAGTCATTCTCATCTACCTTGATGATATGACTATATTTTCCCATAAAAACAAGCTCACTTGGAACACTTAGAGCAAGTTTTTCAGAAATACAAAGAGTTTGGCATCTCCCTAAATCCAAAGAAATCATTTTTTGTAGTCCATGAGGGAAAATTATTAGGGCATGTAGTCTCTAAAGAGGGAATGTCAATTGATCCTGATAGAGTAAAATCAATACTGGCTCTTCCTCTCCCCATGAATAAGAAAGCCTTGCAATCCTTCTTTGGATAGATCAATTTTGTAAGGAAGTTCATTTTAGACTTTGCTCAAGTTGTTAAACCTATTTCAGAGCTGCTCAAAAAGAATATGGAGTTTAAATGGACTGAGACAAGGAAGTAAGATTTTGAGGCAATTAAGTAGGCCATTGCTACTACCCCAATATTGGTAAACCCTGATTTTAGCAAATATTTCATCTTATATGCCTATGGAGCTGAGGAGAGTTATGCAGCAGTACTGACACAAAAGAATGATGCTGGAGAAGAACACCCTATATTTTTTTGGAGTCAAACTCTTCATGAGTACTAGACTAAATATAATTTTATTGAGAGATAAGTATTTGTAGTCATGAAATCATTGAAGAAATTTAGACAATACTTGGCTCAAAGTAAGACTCTGGTTTATGTGGTACATCCAGATGTTAGGAGTTTCATCTTACAAGGAGAGTTGGGTGACAAAAGAGTTGGTTGGATTACCAAAATTCAAGAATATGATGTAGAAATCCATCCTACAAAGTTAGTCAGAGGTAGAGCATTATGTTAGGAAATGGTAGCAAAAGTAGGCTTAGATCAGATATTAGCTTGTCAACCATTAGGATCTAGAAAAAGGGAAGATAGTTCTTTAGAATGGTCATATTGAGTTTATTAGTTGACAAGTTATTTCCAAATAGGAGTATACCCTCAAGATCTTAATGCTTCACAAAGAAGAAGGTATAGACTTCAAGATTTGAAATATATCCTTTTACCTAAGGGAATATATAAAAATAACCTTGATGGAGTTCTTCTAAAATATTTGAAAGATAATAAGAAATAGAAGGTCATTAAAGAATTTCATGAAGGACTATCAGGGGGACATTTTTTAGGAAGAGTTACTACTATGAAAATAATAAGAGTAGGTTACTACTAGCCTACTATATTTTCTGACACTTTCAAAGTAACAAGAACATGTGATAAGTGCCAAAGATATGTAGGGAGGAATAGGAATGCTTCATTCCCCCTTAAGCCTATCCAAGTAGAAGAACCTTTCCAATAGTGGGGGCTAGATTTTATTGGAGTAATAAATCCCAACTCTTCAATAGGTCACAAATACATTCTGACTACCATAGACTATTTCACCAGATGGGTTGAAGTAATTCCAACCAAGAGATCAGATCAGGATGTAGTGATCAAATTTATTGAAGGCCTGATCACAAGGTTTGGTCTCCTTGAAGCTCTAGTAAGTGATAATGGTCCATATTTCATAGGTGCAAAGTACATTGAATTTGCAAGTCAATATGGCATATGCTTAAAGAATTCTTCTAACTATTACCCTCAAGGGAATGGACTAGCAGAGTCCACTAACAAAAATCTACTCAAAATTCTGAAAAGAGCACTGAAAGATAACAAAAGAAGTTGGCATCTTCTCTTAGAACAAGCCTTGTGGGTAGATAGGATTACTATCAAGAAGTCAATCAAAACATCCCCTTATGCATTAGTGTATGGGAAAGAAGCTATTCTACCCACTCATCTTGAGATACCAACTCTAAGATTGGCTAGCCAAGATTATGAATTAGATCAGAATCTAGTAGAGGCCAGATTGATGCATCTTTTATAGTTGGAAGAACAGAGGACCAAAGCATATGAGAGTTTTTAGAGGCACTCCATAGACACTAAAGAATGGTTTGATAAGAAGGCCAGATTCAAAAAATTTAAGGTTGGTGATTCAGTCCTAAGATGGAATGAAGAAAAATCCAAACCAGGCAACCACCAAAAATTTGACTCCTTCTAGGATGGTCCATTCAAGGTATTTGAGGTCAAGAAGAATAATGCTTTCCAACTCCAAGATCAGGATGGGAATTTATAACCAATCCTGATTAATGGATATCATCTTAAGTTGTACTTTGAGTAAGAAATCCTTTCCTATGTAATATATGTACATATTTGTATTATATTATCTTTTCTTTTAGCTTTTTAGCAGAGAAAAAAAGAGAAAAATAGAGGCAATGACCCACAACATGTTCCCAATCGAAAGTCAAAAGAGTCAAAATCTAAAGAAAGTGTGCTATTTCACTACGTGTTCTATGTTGCACCCAAAAAATGAATAAAATGTTGGTTGTGAGCCATGATAGGTTCTAGGCCATGACCAATCAACAAATGAGACTTCACTTACAAGTCGCACAATTTTTTTACCAATTTGAAATTTTGAAGCATGCATCTAAGTGGTAGCTCATCTACCACATTAATGGTGGAAGGCATGCATGCATATTATTTAAAGCTAAAATTTGACTAAATTTCATTTCATAAATAATGCTAAGTTTTTGAGAGTAGTGACAATGAGATTAAGCAAATTTGTAGAGCATCAGAAGAGCAATTTTAGAATTTTTTTAGAAATGGTATCAAAAGTTATAGAGCAAGCTACTCATCCAGAAAGTAGTGAGGTTATACACTACATTGACAAAGCATTGGTAGTAGTTGATACAAAAATGATATGGAGAACAAGAGATAGACTCAGGAGAGATATTGATTATAGATTTTTTGAAGGACTACCAATTTTACTTCAAGGTACTTGTATTATCTACTCTCTTTTATCTTTCTATATCTATGATTCTATTCATCCATATCCAAAATTAATTTTTGCCATAGTAAAATTCTATGACCCTAAGGCTAAAGTAGTAAAAATAACCTAGGGCAAAACCCTTTTCAATATAACTACACAAGCTTATTGTGACCTTTTTGCCATGGGTAGAGTGTCACCTATAAATCCTAAGCTCTTCGACCCACAAGAACAAGCTAGGTATTACTCATTGAAGGGGCATCCACAAAATGGTGACCATTTTAGAAAATGGGTGTATAGCCAATTCAAAACCATAAGGTCTAGGAACACTTTGCCTAGTACCCCAATTTCCACTAAGCAATTCGCCAACCTAGAACTCTTTTCTATGCTAGCAACATTGGTCGGGTTGGATTCTGACCAATATGTGAGAGATTGGTAGATAGCTATAGTTTATTGCATTTCTAATGAAAATATGTATAAAATGCCTATGGGAGATGGCAATAATAGATCAATTTACTTTGATTGGCCTAAATTTCTTGCCAAGAGAATGCATGAGCAATTGGTTGCAATGAAGAAATATTTTGAAGCTCCCTCTTTCAAGCACTACTCTAATTTGGCTTGGATGTTTCTCAGTGCTACAAGGCAAGATATGCCTTGGATAGTAGTAATAGACAAATATGATAATGGAAATCCCATACCAGTCTATACATGGACTAGGGTTCTGAGCAAGATTGAATCCTATTATGACTTCAATAGAGAATTTTGGGGCAACCCTAAAAATTATGTATGGGCAATGTCCTAGAATTCCTCCTCTAGCTAAAGAATTATTGCAAACAAAGCAAGTTGAGGAAGGAGACTGGTATATTTTGATTGAGGGCATAATCATTAGACTTTATGGCTTCACTAGGAAACCATTCTTGCTTCCACACTTTATCACTAGAAGAATGTTGGCATTGGAATATTGTAGATAAGCTGACTACATCAATGTCACTTTTGGCACTAGGATAAGGAGAAAAGGGATGATGATTTACCCTCACAATGTGGAAGATATTATAATAACAAGGAAGGGCAAGTATGAGCAGATTACTCAAAACTTGGAGAAACTAGGTCTTATTCATCTTCCACAGAGATGGAGGTATGACCCAACCAATATATTTTTGGAGAAGCTAACTACTCTCAATGGTGATAAGGCTCCCAAGTTTGAAAGGACTTTGAGGCCGCAAATTGAAAAACATAAAAATAATAGGGAGAGCTCTCCATTAGAATGGAATGTTAGAAATATGGAACCACTTCCCCCTTGGAGAGACTTTTATGAGCAATTGGTTGATTATGACCCTAAAAATAAGAAAACCCACCAACTGAAGGAATCCAAAATCCAATCCATTCAGGAAAAGGTTGGTTGGGATGAGGGCAAGATTTTGGAATGGTGGAAAATGAGAGTGGAGACAAACACTATAGAACCTAGGTTTGGCCACCAATCTGATATGTATTTCTCTGAGAGATATGATAAACACATTAAGACTTGGATGGCCAAGAATGGTAAAATCTTAGCATTGAGCTTCAGAAAGGCTGAGACAGGGAAAGTAGAGAAAGGTAAGGCCAAAGGAAAAAGGTCAGGAGGAAAAAAGTAGAAGAAATATCAAACACCTCCAACTTCTCCCTCCTCACCACCTCAGTAGTAGGATGACACTACAATAACTTCACCACTAGTGACTAAAGAAGCTCAATCTACTTTTGAACCTTCATAGGAACAATTACAGCAATACACTATGGGGGTTGTAATGATGAAAAATATGGGATATCCTAGTGGTGGTCTTGGGAAATATGAAATAGGAAATATAGAAAATATTTAGGTGGAACAAAGGCCAAAACATTTGGCCTTGGGGGTAGAAGCTTCTTCACAGGACCTAATGGGAGATGAAGCAAGTGATAGCTTAGCATTTTCTCCTATTAAATTTACTATTGTAGCCTCCTCCAAGCCCTCAAGTCCCCCTATTCAAGAGGTTGCACTACCAACTTCACAACAACAAGATGATACTCAAAAGGTTAAGCCTTCAATTCCTATTGTATTCAAAAGAAAGGCAAAAGATTTAGTAGGGGAGGCTAAGAAAGAAGTTAGTAAAAATAAAAAATTAGATCAAACACAAGTAGTTGAATAGACATAGGTCACAACTACAAAGCAACTAGTTCAACAAGTACAACAACAAAGTGTTGATGACATATTTCAATAGTCTACTTTGGTAGGTGAAGGTATGATTCCTATCCCTTCTTCTCCTTCTCCTTCTCCTTCCCCAAATAATTCTCCCTCCCATTCACAAGAGCAAAAGGAACAAAGGATATCATCTCCACCTCATAATTCCCCATCATCTTCACCAATTCCTCCATCATCTCACTCCATTCCATCTCCACCTCATTCAGTAGAAATTCCAATATCATCATCTCCCACTCACACCCCTTCACCTCCAAGATCATCACCACTCATATCAGTAGGGGAACAAACACTTCCATCTTCTCCACCATCTTCCACAATTGTAACATTTATTGCCATTTCAACACCTATTACAACCCCTACTATAAGCACATATTCCACCATCATTACTACTACACCTCTTCCATATATTCTAGTTCCATTTTTCTCACTCATCACTACTTCCACCCCTACAAATCATCCTACAACAACTTCTTTGTAGAAGGTCAAGAATATCTCACTGAAGACTCAAAATTTTTGGAGCAAGAAATTAGCTCAACCTTCAAAAAAAGTTGCTCGACTAAGGAATACTATGATTATTGATCCTATTGCTAGGAAAAGAACAAGAATCTCCCTCACCCCTCTTGTTAGTAAACCAGAGGAAGACATGACTATAGAATATTATCAGCTAGAGGAGCACACTAAAGATATTTCTCAATTTCCCATGGAAGATGAATTGGTTATAGCTAAGGCTCATCTTGAGACCATTTATGTGCAAAGTGATATTTGCAAGGAGAAATATGAGAAATTAGAGGAAAAGGTTGAAAAGTTGGAAAAAATAATCAATAATCAGAAGAAGGTGGAGAAAGTTGTAAGAAATGAAGCTAAGAACTGGTAGAACAAGTACCAAGAGGCCATCAAATTCAAAGAGCAAGTTGAAGAGCTGAAGAAAAAGAATGAGACCTATGTCAAATAGATACAAGCTCTAAAACAACAACTTCAGGTTGAGAAGACTAGAGCTACAGGTTTCTCCAAAGAAAAAGTAAAGTAGATCAAAAAGTAAATATGGTCTGATATTATGGAGAAATGTTCAGAGATCCAGCCTGTGATTGATTTCATGGATGAGGCTAGCCATTTGTTGCAAGAAACCAAGGAAGATTTTGAGAAGGCTACTAAAGAGCTACAACCAATGGTGTTACAAGTAGAAAGAATATATAAGTTGTCTAAAAATAGATTCAATGCTATTGCTAAGCCCATCCCAAGTAAAGCATGGACTACTACAAGATTAATAGCCAAAAATATCCTCAAGAAGAACAAGTTGATCCAAAAGGGGTGGCTATTAATGGATAAAATTGAAGGTAAGCTCCAAGAGATTGTTGATTCCAATAAAGAAATGATGCAATATGGTTTCGAAGGATTTTGGAATGAGGAGAACATCCTTCTAATAGAAGAAGACCTTCAGACCAGCTTGACATCAATTATGTAGGATGAGTCTAAAATAGATGCCTAGCAGGACCTGATTAATCAAGATCAAGTCACTCAATTGATAAAATATTTAACCAAGCTCAAAGATTTAATGGAAGATCTGGTAGATAGGGGACATTCCATATCCTATGAAAAAACTACCAAGCTTCAATTTGTTCACCAAAAACTGATGGAGATAGCTAATCCCACTCAAGCAGCCTGGGATCAAGCCTTAAAAACATTGGATCATATGATTCAATTATTTGGAGCAGAAATAGAGCAAGAGGCTAATGAAGAAGAAGAAGAGATGAAGAAGAAGAAGAGAGAAAAAGAAGAGGGTAACAAAGAAAGTAATATTCAAGATACTAAGGAAGTGCAAGAAAAGGAAGCAGAGGAACAAACTCAGTAGGAAGAAGTGCAAAAAGAATGAGGATCTCCTACTAAGAAATCTGAAATATTTTTTAGTACCACAACTATCAAAAGGGCCTCGAAAACATGCTTTGCAAATATTTTGATCCTGACAAGTGTCAGAGGTAGCAAGGAAAGCATGAATACATAGCTATCATGAGAAAGTCATGCCATTGAGCCTTCAAAAGGAGGAGCAACCTTATTGATGAGACACACATATTTACCTCTTGCATTGCTTCTATGTGAACCATTACTCTTTGAATATCTTCATAAATGTTCAAGAGAGTGATGGTCATAGGGAAGTTATTCTTTGAGATATAATTTGTAGCTAGTTAGAGTCTATTCTATCTTTCATTTTCCTCCATCCATATTCATTTCCACTTCCTTATTCCATTATTTCATTCATTCATCCATTCCTTCACTCATCCCACTTCATCCTTCCATTTATATTCACTATCTCCATACATCCACATAATCATTTCATAATACCTATCCATTTAGATTTTGACTCTAGTTGCCCAAAGGATAAGACTCTAAGTTCTCAAACTTTGCTAGCAAAGTTCCCTAAGAGGCACTAGAATGTAGGCCCAAAAGACCACATACTTAGAAAATTTTATAAAAATTCCAAAAAATTCTAAGTTTAAAGAGGTGCTTCGGATCATGATAGTGGCTCAATGCAACATGTCCTAGGTCATGGTCAATTTGGTCAAACAAACCCTTCATGCATTTCAAATCATGGCTCAGAGCAAAAAAGGAGATCCCAACTCAGGACAAAGGTTTTATACCATACGATCCAAAACATGGTTCTACACCATGGTCAACATAGTCAAATATGGCATGGTGATATTTTAAATTATAGCTCAGAACATGGTTCTCCACTACATGGCTTAGCACATGGATCTATACCACACACCTCAGCACTTGGTTCTACATTGTGATCAATTGATCAAAACTTAAACCAAACAAATTCTATCAAAATAATTTCAACACGATCAAAGTGCCAAGTTTTATAATCTAAAAGTGGCCTAGAACATGGTTCTATACCATGTGATTCAATGCATGGTTCTACGCCATGGTCAGCATAGTCAAAGTTGCTATCTTGACAATTTAAATCCTAGCTCAGAACATGGTTCTACGTTACGCAACCCAAAATAAAATTTCATGAGCATATCCCTAGATTAGAACACTCTTGTCCTAGGCCATGGTCAAAGTAGTCAAACGACTCAAGTTAGAGATTCAAGCACTATATTAGAGCATGTTCTACGCCATGAAGGATGAAGAGAGTTAAAAGTAAAGATGTCATAGGTCATGATATGCTCCAGGCCATGAGATGTTTTAGACCATGAATAGTAAAAGCGCACCAAGATTTTAAAAGCTCTAATATTAGCCATCCAAAAGTAGATCAATGATCTACATCAAATTTGGCTTGAATCACGTATAAATGCAAGATTCAATGTGACATAAGGTTGCAAGTTTCTATCTGAGCTATTTCCAAGCTGAAGTTGAAGAACCAAGAAGATGAAGCGATAGAAAATCAAGATCCATGAGCTGATTCAGTTTCAGATCTATGGTAGGGCAGCCACAACAAGAACAAGAGATGGTCTTGATTTCTTCTTGACTAGATCTACAGCTGGGAGCCATGAGAGTCGAACAACTTGTAGAAGCCAAGTTGCAGAAGATCGATGGAGCACATAGTTCCCTTCTTTCTTGAATCAAATAGGAGGCTACCACCTCAGCATCTTGTTGATCTGGCACTCCAACTTCCTTGTAATGTTCCTAATTCTTTCAAATATTTCAAATTTACTGCAAAACTATAAATAGAGGTCAAACCCTCATTTTAAAGGGTCGGCTCTAAAGTGTTTGCTTGCACTACTATTGTACACTTTTTGCAAATTAATAGGAGCATTACTTGGATGTTTGCCTCAGACTTGTATCTTCTTTTCTTGTGGATTACCAACCTTTGAAGTCATTTCTGCTACTGCTGCTATGGTTAGTCTATTCTGCTAATTTGGATTGCTAGCTTAGAGCAAATTGAAATGCTTCATTTCTAAATGTATGCTTGGAAAGGATTCTATTTCTATTAGTCAGAGTGTCAATATAATTCTGCTAATTTGGATTATTGATACCCTAGATGTTTGGAATAATTCTTGAAGTGTGCATATGTTCTTAAATGTTGAAGATTACTGAGTTTTGAATGTTGTTAATCACAAGTGTTGTTTGCTGGAAATTGATTTGTCAAAAGTTCTCTATAGATGCCTATGTTGTTAGCTTTATCCATCCACTATTGATCCATTACTTTCTAAACCCTTTCCCCTTTCTATCCCTATATTTATACATTTAACTGAGCTTAAATGAGTCAACATTCAATAAGTTGACAAGGTATACCAACCTACTCTGGAGGTTGGGTTAAAAGTAATTTTGACCCATCCAATGTCGGGGTTTGGGCTATGATTAGTGGGTTTTTGCCTTCCAAAAACCATTGTAGATGATAGTCATAGTTCAAGTTCACCTTGATGTCAATTCAAACCTCAATAGGTCATTACCTCTAGATCACTACCTTGGGTTTTTACCTCTGGATCACTACCTCTAGGTCTTTGCCACTGAGTCATTGCCTCTAGGACTCTACCTCTGGATTATCATTAACTTTGGATGATCCACTAGAACATTCATAATACTATCATATATATAGGATCATCATTACAATTGATTTCACTATAGGTCATATCCCAAGATGTGGTTGGGTTATAACCATTTATTTCATATTTCTTCATGATAAGACGTATATCATTCTTTAAATTTTATAAAATTTGACTTTTCATTACACTTGGTTTCCTTTTGTAGAAACCATACAACATTCTTTTAATCTTATTACATTCATTCATACTTATCCATCCATAATCCATTTTTTATTTTTTATTTTCCTTCTCTTTATGTTGATAATATATTTGAGAATGATTATGTTCTCCACAAGTTTCACAACAATGGAGATTCCAATATTTCTTTGTCTTATGTCCATATCTATCATAATGATTATACCTATTTCTTGTTATAGGATTATTTTTTTCTTTTTATGATTTATTATTTCTTGTTTGTCCTTCATTGTTACTAATTTTATCAGCACTTGTCATAGATTTGATGTCACTATTTTCTATCATAAATTTAATTTCTGATTTATTGTAGTTTGTTTGTCTTGTATATTCAAGACCTTCATATTTTGGTCTTATTATATATACAATTGGCTCTTTCATTCCTTGTTTATGTTTTCCCAAACTTATATCTCTGTATCCTATTTTCTTTAACAATTTTGAACCAATTCCTTTATTATGCCTTTCAAAATAACCAAAATGATCATCAAACTAATACATATCAACATCAACATAATTCTAAGCATCACTATCCCTATCATCATTTGAATCTCTCTCATCGTCAATTTTGACAACATAATCTTTTTTGACCAATCACGAACTATACTCAAATCATCTAAGTTGTACTCTATATATTTTATTTTTATATCACAACAAGCATTCAATGTCTTATGTTCCAATTCCTTATTGAATTTCTCATTACTTAATAATAAACATATGTTATTATCCATTAGATTCATATGCACAAATTTTGATTGTGCTACATACACTAGTTGATTACTCTGATCTCCTTGATTCCCTTTAGAAGATTCTTGGTCTTGATCTTATCTAGTAAATGATTATAATTACAAGATTTTGTTTTATGTCCTTTTTCATATATATGATAATACTTATTTTTTTTTTTTAATTAAATGCAAGATCCTTTTTATACTACAAGAGCCTTATTGGATGACTCATTTCTCAATTGATTTTCAAGTTTATATTGCTAAAGAATATTTATTAATTTCTCAAATGACACCTTTCTGTTTGATACTAGAAGAGATGTGACCAACATTTTGAATGATTCAAGAAGTTCTCTAAGTACAAATGAAACTAGAAGTTCATCTTCAACCTTTTTTCCTAAAGTATGCAATTTTGATTTTAATTCTAATATCCTTTGAAGAAATATTCTATGTTTTCTCCATCATGAACTCTTAGCGCATACAATTGTGATTGTAGGTGTAAAATAATTACCTTATTTTTTCTTTCAAATATCATACAAATTTTTTCCCATGTAATTTTTTAAGTTTTTGTTTCACTA
The DNA here is from genome assembly GCA_028583015.1 of Wollemia nobilis. Lineage (NCBI taxonomy): Eukaryota > Viridiplantae > Streptophyta > Pinopsida > Araucariales > Araucariaceae > Wollemia > Wollemia nobilis. The sequence continues at coordinate 607,337 of JAQPPZ010016930.1, forward strand.
ATGTGTGCTTGAATTTAATTAGATATGCCAAAACAAATTACCATCAAGGCTTTAGCATCATCATCTTTGAATTTTTAAATTCGTGTTTTATCTTCTAAGATGTTTTGTTGTCCATTCACCGCATCCCAAAGTTTTTCACCAATAAATATTGATCTCATTTTATTTTTCCATGGGGTAAAATTAGGCCCTTTTAATAATTGAGATTCAATTTTTTTTTTTCTAATATTTGCCATTTCCTTTGAAATTGACAACCTTTAGCTCTAGAATTGAAATTTCAAAAACTAAAATTTACAAATTTTTAAATTTAATTTTCTAAACCTTTGAAGTAGTAATCCTTTTAACTCCCTATTAAATTAAATTTGCAAAGATTTCAAAATTTTCTCAAATTTTAAAGAACTTTAAAAAAACTTTAAATAAATTCAAAAAAATGCAATTATTACAAAAACTTTTTACTAACAAATTAAATCGAAAAAACTCAAATAGTAGAAAACTTTATAACTCTCAAGTTCTAATAATAACTCTAATATTTTTTTAACTCTAATATTTTTTTAAAAAAACTTTGATGTTGAAAACCTTTTAATTCCCTAACTTGAATTAAATTTCAAAAAAATTTAGGGTTAAAGTTTTACAATTTTTTTTAAACTTTGAATAATCAAATAGTAAATCACTCCACTCAAAAAAAAAAAAATTAATAATTTTTTTAACTAAATAAAAAATAACTTAAAATTTTAAATTAAAAAAAAAAAACTATCTTTTAACTTTAACCTTATCTCTCCCAACTCAAAGAATTCAAAGTAAGATTAATTTTTTAAAAACTTAATTAATAATTCTTAATCATTTTTACTCAAAGCTTATAAAGAATAACTAAACATTAAAATATTTAATCAAACCTTATAGCTCCTAATCTTTTAAAAACTTTTATTAAAGCTCATTTTTGAATGCTTTAGTTGAACTAGCCTTAATAATCTCTCGAATGTTGGGCTTGCTACCAATTCTGTCAATCTTGTAAACGTTGCAAATCTTGTGCTTGTATTTGGCCCAGCCAACCTTGATATATCTATTACAACTTTCACCTTGAAATATTAGTTGCAATGCAAACCCTAATGCCATTTGGTAGTCTGCATGCTATTCAATGTTGCACTATATATTCAATGTTATTTTTTCGTTGTCTTGCTTTACTCTCTAAAGTTTTTCGTTGTCTAGACACTTGAGTAGGCGTTATGAATCCCAAAGAAATGTTTTGATGTTTCCACTAAAGTTAAAGTTTGGTAACACTCCTATGCTAATCTCTCGTTGTATATTCTGTGAGATGTTTGCTATATCGCTTTTATAAAGCGTATCTTTGTAATGCTTTGAATAGTTCTGCTGTAACGCCACAAAAATTTCCTCCGTAGCTAATCATTGCTATTATATTACTTTGAATAGTTCTGCTCTAACACTGTGAAAATTTCCTCTGTAGCTATATCATTGTTGTTATATCATTTTTTTAAAAACTGGTTTCACATGGACTCCAACTTCATCTATGTTTGGATCCGCCAGAATTGTAGATCCTCACACATGAGCTACACATGAGTTATAATGTGTTTGAGCTTTTTGTAGCCTTTATGGCTGCTGTCCAACACGCACGTCAATATCTGTAACTCTTTCTGTATATTGAACAAAATCTTGGTTAGCTCTGACTTTTTACACAAACAATCAATATTCACAGTCTCAAGCTTCAGATTCTGACTCAAGCTGATTCCAAGCCGTTCACACACATCATACTGAATGAAGTTTTAGGTTTAATTGGGCAAGAACATAACACATTAATTTGGGGAATAATTACTTTATTATTGTGAAAGATATGGCACCGAATATGAGAGGATCAATGATAGATAGGAACAGGTCTTCCAAAAGGATATGGGTTTGTGAAATTTAGAGATGAGAGTGAACAAATTTGCACAATGGTGCAAATGAATGGAGATTATTGTTTATCTGAAAGTAGCTCTCAAATTGCTTCTGATAACAGCGATAAAATAGTATAAGTAGGCAATTTAGATCCTTATGTCACACAATATTGTTTGCATTTTATTATTGTTTGTAACATAGATCCTTCTGTCACAATCTCTTGCAATATAGCTAAGACTTTTCAATATAACCTAGAGGCTGTATTTTTTTTTTTTTTTTTTAAAGCCAAATGGGTTCTTTGTATTTCTTTTCACAATACGGGCCTCTTTCTTCCTCAAATATTTAAAAAAAAAAAAACTTTACCTTTGTAATAAAACTTAAACCCATTTTTTTAGTTCCTTATCACTCCATTAAAAAATTAATTAATGAAAAATAATAATTTTTAAACTTTTATTTTTTTAATATTTTAAATAATAAAAAATTAATTAATTAGACATCATTATTACTCTATATTTCTAACATAAAAAAACTTAAAAATTAAATACTTATTACTTCATAAATGAATTAAATCTTTTTGATATCATACCTTATAACTCCTTCTTAAACTTAATAAAGATTTAACCTTCATAAACTTAATAAAAGATTTAATTAAGCATTTAACTTTATAATACCTTTTGTATATAACTCCGAGATTTTTTGAATTTTTTGAATTGTGTTTGCGCGCGCTTGCTACTATGAAGTGAATTTTTATAGCACTCCATAACTTGATACCATTGATGGCTTTCCATGTAGATTGACTTATAGAAAGCTTTCATGAAATAATAACAATATCTCATAGATATAACTCAAATATACAATATTATATTATTATAAGAATGATTCAAATAGATTATATTAATGGAGCTTTGTCTCCAATATATAATTTTACATAACTTTTTAGTACTCTGACTATTGCTCTCCTCCAAAAACTAGGAGATGCATCCTTTCATACTCATATTTAGACAAAACTCTCATCTTGCCACATATCAATGTGAATATTCACTCTTTCTCTTAACACCTTGCACTTTCACTTTCTCTCATATTGCAACATACATTATATAAAATATAAATCAACTACTAAAATAAAATAATGCTATACTTCCAACATAATATACTATCATTTATTTATGTTATGCAAATGAAATGTTGATTGGATATCTAAAGATGAATACCTATTTGAATTATCCCCAATGATAAACCTCACAAAGCAAATTTCTTGACTGGTTTGCAAGATTGAAGGTTTTTTACTTGGAGTAATAAGAGGATTTGCATATCTTCAATGATGAGGTATCTACAAATAAATGTGTCCTTCATAAAGATAATCAAACGAAAATAACTATGGGGATTTCAATCTCAATAGGATATTTTAAAATTTTGAATAGAGTTCTAAGGTTCAAATGCTTTGGATAGGGTTATACACTACACTTCTCTAACCTAAATATGGTTCCATAACATATATTAAATTCTAAGGTTCAAATGCTTTGGATAGGGTTATACACTACACTTCTCTAACCTAAATATGGTTCCATAACATATATTAAATAAATAATATTTTCTACAAAACTAGTATTATATAACTTATAAATCGTCACACATTAAAAATTACAGTACCTTAAATTTTTAGCCTTAAAGTATTTTGTGTTTTATACTTTTAACTTATGTTATATGTATTACTTTTATCATGTGTGAGTAAATTTTTTTTACTGGATAATAAGGGGTTGTACTTGGGTCCCCCACATTTAACAAATTATAATTCTTTTCTTTAGAGATTGAGATTTTACAAATAGATACACTTCTCATCTCAATTGAGATGCTATAACTAGAAACCTACATCATTTTACATAAAATGTTCGAATTCTAGATTTTCGTTTTCTGGATCTTTTCAATTTTCTATATGAATACAAATATTCTAGAATTTAGCATCCTTCTTGACATTTTCCTATAACGGTATTCACAATATCAAAAATTCATCTCTAATATATGTACCTTGCATCTACTTTAGTAGAGTAATATTTCTAAAACATCACATTATCATAGTTCACTTTACCAAATATAGATTGCTAGTTTTCTTTCTGAAATACAAGTGCAACCACAAAAATTATAATAAATAGTCTATATGAAAACACATTACTATTACAAAATAAAGTAGATATTGCCATAATAAATAGTCTATATGAAAACACATTACTATTAGAAAATAAAGTAGATATTGCCAATGGAAAACATTAAAGTAAAAATTAATCATTTATTGATTTAGGCAATCAATATTTTCTTGTCAACTTAAACTAAACTTACTACTTTCTCTAACCATAGAAAGGAGAATTTAACTTCACGAAATAAATTTATTTTTAATTTGAAATAAATCAGGTTGTTGAGATTATTTCTTCAATAATTCCAAACCACTTATGGGTTTGTCCCATAATAAAGAAAGAAAAAATGAATAAATGAGAGCTATTTAAGGATATTAACATCTACACTCTAAATTATTACTTATATATTTTTAATAAAAACTTATTCCTAATGAGAATCATTTTATGGAATGTTAATTTTTTTAAAATAAGCCTCTCCAAACAAAACAAAATAAAAAGGATGATTCAAGTAGATAAATCACAATTAGTCTTTCTTCAAGAGACTAAAGTTTTCACGGAAGAAATGGAGATATTGAAAAAGAAAATATAGCCTGTAGAGAATGTGGAATCTCTTAGTTCGCAAGGTGCATTAGGAGGCCTCTCTATGGTATCCAAAGGGTTTTATAGTTCACTTAGGCATAGGAAGCTAAGGAATTATTGCTCTTATCAATCAAGGAAGGTAACCAGATCAAAGTATTTTGAGTATTTATATTTACGTATCCATATCTATAGAGGAAAAAATAAAGAAATGGAACCATATATATGATCTTCTTGTATAATTCCCTAAAACACAAGTTATACTAGGAGAAGACTTCAACACCATTGTTTCTCTAGAAGATAAAGTAGGAGAGATTAGAACTTTGGATGTTGGATTAGGCATAATGCTTAAACATAGTAGACACCTCCATTTAATTGATGTTAAATTAGAAAATGGTATGATGACTTGGTCAAATAGGAGGTAGGCATTAGCATACATATTGGAGATACTAGATAGATTCATAATTCAGATGAGCTTCTTTGGTATGGAACCATGACAAAAGAAAAAAATCTCAACAATACCAGTTTAGATCATTAGCCTATCTTTATGAACCTTTAGAAACCTAGATGAAACTACACTCTATTCAATTTCTAGCTTATGTGGCTTTGAGATAGCACTTTTAGATCTTCGGTCTAACAATGGTGGATGAAAGGTAAGCGAGTATTTTGTAGTAAAATGTATTACTTTACGAAGAGAATCTAATATTTAAAAAGTAAAATTAAGTTATGGAATTGGCAAGAATTTGGGAATGTTAACAAAAAAGATAGAGTTTGCTCTTCAACTTGAAAATATGAATGAGTAAATTGCACTATAGGTCTCTCAAAGAATCTAAGAAAGATAGAAATAAAATAAGCCATTGATTTGGAGGAATGGGACCAATAGGAAGAGTTATTATGGAAGCAAAAATCTAGGATTCGATGACTACAAGAAGGGGATAAGAATACAACTTTCTCTCATAAATATCTTCTATAAATAAGGGATTATAAGTTTAAATCATACTTAAAATAGATATTGTTGAGTTAGTGTGAGATGGTATGAATACTATTGTTGTTGATTACTTTGCAAAACATTTCTCAGTAGGTCCTTTGGATCCAAAAGCTCAAAAAAAAGTCCTACAAGAAATCCCTTTGATTATCACAAAATAAGATAATTTAGTCTTGAAATGTGTTGTTACTATTAAAGAACTATAGGAAGTGGTATTCAAAATGAAAAAATGGAAAACACCTCAACCAGATGGATTTCTCCGAAAATTCTTTCAAGAGTTCTAGGATTTACTAAAGGAGCATCTACTTGAGGTGGTAGGGAAGACAAGGAAGGCCAACACTATGCTCAACGAAATTAATAAAATATAAATAAAACTCATCTATAAGTCTCAATATGTGGAATAAATTATCATTTTTATACCAATAACACTATATAATATACTTCTTAAAATTTTACAAAGATATTACTAGATATATTGAAACCTATACCCCATAAGATAATTTCACCAGAAGAGAGAGGTATTATGAGAGGAAGGCAAATTGTAGATGATATAGTCATAGTTCAAGAGTATTTACATTCAAAGTAGGCACAAAACTCTCCATACTTGTTTGCTTTATTGAACTTGTCCAAGGTATATGATAGAGTATATTGGAACTTTATTCACAAGGTGTTGGATCAGTTTGGTTTTTCATAAGACTAGATAGAGTGGATTAGACATTGCATTTTTTGATATCCTACTTAGTGCATATCAATGAAAGCCTATACCTATTATTTACAACTTCTGAAGGCATAAGGCATGGTGATCCTATCTTTCCTTACCTATTTATTATACCAAAAAAATATTTGGGATGAATTATTTCCAAGGGTAAAGAAAATAGATCTTTGCAAGGAATCACAATAGTGTTTAGAGTGACATTGATATCCCATATATAGTTTGTAGACAACTCCATTCTATTGGGATATGCTTTTGTAAGAGAGGCTTATAGAGTAAAAAATATCTTGAATATTTTCTCCACAACCATAGGATAATTAATTAATGAAGAGAAATCAAAGATTATATTTTTCCATTTTTCAGTTCATGATGGGGAACAGAAAATCACAATCTAAATTTCACATTTTTCATCAATTTACCTTTACAATACTAGCCCGCAGGCGTAGTTTCTCTATATTTTCTTTAATTGCAATTCTCTGATCTCCATGCTCTCCAATACAATTCCTAGGTTTTTTTTATAGAGGCCCCGACCCTCTATAGTCTGCAATAAAATTTACAGAACAATGTTCGTAGCCATTTAACCTCCCACATCTGGAAGAAATTCACGTCGCTCTCCCCGCAGCCCTCAACATGCACAATCCTTGTGTAGACTGCATCACATTCAGCAAATCTGCCTACACTATCCAGGAACTCTGAGATTTCTCTGGAAGAAAACACAGTCTGAAATTGCCTCACGTTTGGTGCATCTATTTTGTGGTCTTTCGTCTCCATGGATCCTGGTGCAAACTGCCTGTCTACACTACCCAGGAACCCTAAGCTCTTTTGGAAGAAAAATAGTGCAGCAGGGCTAGAATGGCCCTCTGGCCCTCACATCTGCAACCCCTGCTTGTAGTCGTTTTCCCACCCTTGTGCATGCCTCTACTCTCCTTTTTAAAGGTTCTTAGGTGATGCTTCATTTTCAGTTGGTGGCCCTTTGTTTCCTCTTCTAGAACCTTTCGTTTCGTCTTCCTGTTTCGCTTCGTTGTCCTGGTATTCAAAACGTCTGCCTTTTTGACTCTTCATCTTCGGCTTTCCCTTCGGGTGTGAAAATATGACAGGTCACGATATCGTGACACCTTTCGATCTCTGGCCCCTTCTCTGTCCTTGCACCACAAAAATAAGACATGTCACGATATCACGACAGTTCCGCTCCTTTGCTCCATCTTCCTGCTTTTGGGTCGCGAAACCGTGACATGTCACGAAATCGTGACATCCTTGTATTTCGTACGCTCTTTCTACTTTCGGGTCATGAAATCGTGACATGTCACGAAATCATGACATATTTGTTCACTGGCCATATTTCTCCTCTTCGGGTCGTGAAAACGTGACATGTCGCGATATCCCGACATTTTTTTCTCCTTGCACCTTTTCTTGTCCTTTGGCCGTAAAAATGTGACCTGTCATGATATCATGACACTTTTCTCCTTTGGCTCCTTCTCTCGCAATCTCATCACAAAAATGCGACCTGTCGCGATATCGCGACACTTTTCTCCTCTGGCTCCTTCTCTCGCCATCTCATCGTGAAAATGCGACCTATCGTGATATCACGACACTTTTATCCTCTAGCTCCTTCTCCGCATTCTGGTCGAGAAAATGTGACATGTCACGAAATCGCGACATTTCTCCTCCTCTGGCTCCTTCTTCGCCTTTTGGTCACGAAAATGTGACATGTCGCGAAATCGTGACATTTTCCTCCTCGGGCTCCTTCTTCGCCTTTTGGTCGCAAAAATGCGACACGTCGCAAAATCATGACATTTTCCTCCCTTGGCTTCTTCTTCGCCTTCTGGTCGCAAAAATGTGACATGTCGCGAAATCATGACATCTTCCTCCCTTGGCTTCTTCTTCGCCTTCTGGTCGCAAAAATGCGACATGTCATGAAATCGCGACATCTTCCTCCCTTGGCTTCTTCTTCGCCTTCTGGTCACAAAAATGCGACATGTCACAAAATCATGACATCTTTCTCACTTGCGCCTTTTCTCGTCCTTCGGTTGCGATAACGCGACATGTCGCGATATCGCGACATCTTCTCCTTCGCACTTTCTCTCTCCTATTTTGGTCACGATATCGCGACACTTTTTCTGTCGTGATATCGTGACAGTTTTCCTTCTCGATGTCTCTTTCATCTGCGGGTCACGATAACGTGACATGTCACAATATCGCAACATCTTTCATACGCTCCTTCTCTCTCTTCTTTTGGTCACGATATCGCGACACTTTTCCTGTTGCGATATCGCGACAGTTTTCCTCCGCTATCTTCTCTCTCTTCTTTTGGTCGTGATTTTGCGACATGTCGCGAAATCGCGACATGTTCCTTCCTTAGCCAATTTTTCGAAAATGGCTCTACTGCCACTGGATGCTCCTGCATCAGAGGCCACTGGATGCTCCTGCATCAGTTCATTAGGAAACTATTATTTTGGATGTCTTATATATATATATATATATATATATATATATATTTTTTTTTTTTTTTTTTTTTTTTTTGAATTTACATGGTGGAATCGGTAGCCGCCACGAATCCGGGCAGGCTATCTAGCTTTTATGGCCACCACAGTATTCTGCGTTGTCTACCCTAGAAGCCACCACATAGATCTTCGCATAGTCCGCCCCTATAACAACCATGCCACAATCATTTTAAACCTTTTACATCGTTGAAAGCACCAAGAAAGGGACAAGCGTTCAGTCCGACGAGGCCCGAGATTTGAACCTTGGACCTCCGCCCCCCTTATGGGGTTTGGATGAACCAATTGGTCTACACCTCGGACCTAGGATGTCTTATATTTTAGAAGAGTCTTTTTTCCAATTATCTATTTAGGGTTTCTACTCAAAACCACAAGGAAAAAGGAGGAATGATCATGGTTGAAAGACAAAATAGAAAGAAAATTGAATAATTGGATTAATAGATGGATTTTTTTGGAAATAAAAATCACCTTGGTAAAATTGATGATTCAATCCATCCCTATATATGTCTCTTTAGTTCTAGATATACCTAAAGCAATTTTGAGGGAGATAGATAAATAAAATAGAAATTCCTATGGAGTGGAGCAAAAGCAAAGAGGAAATGAGCACTAGTAATATGAGATCAATATACCTCATAGAAAAATATGGAGCATTGGGGTTCAGATCATTTATTATAAATAACAAAGCATTAATAACCAAATTGTATTGGAGGTTACTCAATTATCCTAATTTACTTTGGACCCAAAACTTGAGAACCAAGTATGCCAAAAATAAGATGCGAACAAAGTTCATTAGATACCAACTACCTAATAAAGGTTCCTTTATCCTTGTGGTCTTGAGAATAGAAGAAGAGATGATAAAGACAAAAATATTTTGGATCATCAAAAATGGATGACAAGCCAAGTTTTAGAGTGATGCGTGGGATGGAAACCCTCCACTAACTCAATAGTTTCCAAATTGGAAGCCACTCATGGAAAAATTACACAAAGAGAACTAGGTAAAAGTATCTTAGTAATATAGGAATAATGTGGGTGATGCTAAATTGGGAAAAAAGTGGATTCCAACCACAAAATGTCCTATGGTAGCTTCGAAGATGCAAATAAAATATATTTAGATGATCCTCCAAATGAGGGAACCTTCATGATCTCAATGAAAGGACTTGCTTGGGTGGGACACTAAATCCATAAGGGATTATATAGTGGTATTATTATACTCTTATTTATGTCATTCCATTATCAACCCTCTCTATGATATTTTTTTCCTAGCTATGACAACAATTGATTTGGTCTAAACTAAGATTTTTTATATGGCTTCTACTCCATAAGGTTCTCATTGGTGGTCAACTAATGAAGAAAGGTTTTTATGGGCCATACAAATATAATTTTTTTTGTGTAAAAGAAGAGAATATTAACCACCTATTCCTTTTATGTACCATAAATATCATACTATTAAATATTATGGTTGCCTTTCTTGATCTTAGATTCTATACTATAACATCATTTGAGTAGAATAGGCATACTTGAGCCTAGATGGATGGTATGGATAGATTCATGAAGAAGATGACATGGGTTTGTACAATAATTCTATCATGGAATCTATGGAAATAAAGGAATAACATGATTTTTAAACACTCTTATTAGTATACTCATTATATTTGGCAAAGGACCCTAGCTATTCTTAGAAAAATATTTTAGTATGTAATGAGACCTCCTCCAAACCCAAACCAAGTCTAGGATCAATATTTAAATTAATATGAGAAATACCTCAGTTGATTGCAAGAACAAAATTACTTAGAAAAATAAATTTTAGTTACAAAGTGATGGTCATTGGAAAGCTCCTCAAGATGGTGTTGGGAAATCTAATATAGGTGGAGAATTGAGGGGATGTAAAAAGCCAAAAGGATAACCCAAGAAATATTTTTTTTAACACAAGCAAGGTTCTCAAAAGTCCTAATGTTTTTCGATCATCAATCATAAGGCTTCACCACATTTAATTTCAAGTTGCTATAGATGAGACTTAGTAGACAAGAGTGACCAATCTCCCATAGTTTCTAGGGTTAACCTTAATAAACCTCATAATTTACAAGCATGCCAAAGTGGTCCTCCCACCTTTCCTATACCCTCACTAGCATAGAATATTATGACCACTACATAAGGATTATACACTAAGGCCCATAACATTTAAATGGGGATGCCTATTCCCTAACCATACCCTATTCCCTAACCATACCCTAAGTCCATCTAGGTAGGTTAATTGGGCATGAAGCCTACTACTTCACATTAAGTAATGAACATGATCACTCAAAGCTGCACATTCAGGGGACCAGCAGTATTATCCTCTGATTGATTCCAATAACTACCTAATTTTGGAACACCCGATCATCATTGTCCAAGGTGTATCAATTCACAATTATCTAGCTATTACATTCTCACAACTCCTTCTAGATCTGTGAGTACCTAGCAATTGCATCTCTCATAACTCCTTCTAGGACTCAATTCTACCTAGTTATTGCATCATCATAACTCCTTCCAGGATTGGGTTATTTCTTAGACATGGATCCTAAACAAGATATAAATCTTTACAAGAACTCCCATTTTGAAAAACACATGACGACAAATAAAAATTAATAACTCTCTTTAAGACACTCACTTAATTTTTAAAATTAACTTATACTATAACATCATCTTAAAACTTGGAGAGAATAAATTATCATCCATAAACATATGCTTCAACATAAAGCTACCAAACTCAAAGTTTTAAATTGATCCAAGTACTATACAAAAGAGTTCATAGTTTTCACAACCAATTGATCATAACAGTTACCAAATAAACCATCAAAGTAGATCACAAGATCATTCATTTATCCAAAGTAATAAAAGTACTTGGCATAATAAATAACACACTTAAAAACTTTCCTTGCTATTTTTTTCAAAATAAACAGTCTTCATTTTTACAAAATTTCTATTCTATATAGATATCAATGGAGGATTTCATCTAACAATACAAGGTAAAATCATATTTTACATGTCCTTTCCCTATTCCATGATACAACTAGGTTATACTGCTTAAATGGTTATTGCACCACATTCCTTCCATGATCTTATTAATGAAGTATTTACTTGTGCTTTAGGAACATTTAGGGATCAGGACATCTCATTATGCAATGCAAATTACCATTATATATGTATTTACAAACAACCATGCACTATATACAAAAATAAAAGTAATCAAAAGTAGATTTTATACTTCTCAGCTCTATGTGTTTAATGTAATTTGCAATCCCAACATGCAAAATACATTTTAAAAGTTAATTGGTAAGAGAATCTCATACTTCTCTCTATAATGATTTCTTAACTACTCAAGTCTCAAAAATACATTATAATAATTTTCTTTTTAAACCAAATTTTCCCAAATTTCCAACATTAACATAGTAAATCCAAGATTTTACTCTAATATCCTCATAAGAGGAAATATCAATTAAAAGAGTTAATTTAATAAAAGTAAGCAACTTCAAGTTATAATTAAACAAAGCCAAAGATAACTTTCAAATGCATATTCCCATAGAATAAGATTTCCTTTATTCTTTTATTTAATCCAATAACATAATCCCTAAGCTTCTATACTTAACTAAATAAAAGAATACAACTCTTACTAAAGTTTAGGTAGAACAATTCTAAGAACCAAAACATAAGTGTAAGAAAACCATGCAACAATCCTGACTTTATGAAACACAATCCAGAGAATCTAAACTAAAATCTTAACCAATGATACAAAATCTAAGCTAGAGGCTAACAAGAAAAAACAACACAAAAAGGCTTACAATTAGCAAATAAGGTCTGATGCTAGCAAAACAAAATGGCTTAATAGAGCAAGGCAGGTGTGCATAGTCAATAGACATTGATCCACCTTAGATACACAACCACTAAATAAAAAAATGATATCCAACAATAAGCAAACACCTACTCAACTAAGGGTCTAAAACATGATAAGAGGGCACCACTTGATAAAAATGACCATTTGACATTAGGAATAGAGGCACTAGTAAGCAATGACAACCAAAATTAGTAGAAGAGGTTATAAAGCAACAACTACCAATGTAAGCAAAAATGCTCATAGAACAACCAAACTAATTATGCACAAAGAAACCCTCTAAGGCAAAGGCACTGAGTTTGACATTCATTGCCACACAAAAGGTTAACCATTGAGTGTAGGAAAAATGATTCATCAAACTATAACTTCACAAAATTAGGGATCATTTCAAGAGCAACCTAGACTAGGCTTCAATCAAAACAAGCTCAAAAGGAAATATGTAAAATAATTTTGAATACTTTACAATGAGCAAGGAGTAAGCAAAATGAAGCTTAAACTTCATAGCAATATATAGATACAAAAATAATGCTTATACACTCATCAAGCAAGTCAAGTACCTCTTAGAGCTAGATTTTCATGAACTCCTTGATTCAATATTTTGTGCTTCCTTCTTTTTCTTCTCACCTATCTTACTCTTCCTCCAAAGGTCCCAAAACCTATCCAAAACTATCCTCAAATAGCTTACAAGAAAGAGTGGGAATTTTTAAGAATTGAACATTAATCCAAGATGAAGCCCTTCGAGCTGGCCACCTCCAACTTTAACGTTCCTCATCTAACACTGAAATTTATGCTCAAGAGCTATGCAACTTAATTAAAGAATAACTTTTTAATAATTTTAAAGCTAATTAATATTTTATCTTTAAAACCATCACATGAATTCCTTAATATATAAATCAATTATAAAGCATTCTAAACAACTATATAAATTAAATAATTATTTTCATCTCAACCTTATTATCTCTAACAATAAGGTGTTAATTAAAATAATTGGTTAATATTAATTATCAACCATGATATTAATAATTTCAAGTATTAAGATTACCATCAATATAATAATATATTGATTTAATCCAATATTATATAGTTAATAAATCCATTCAAATAAATAATATTGCACACCATTGCTTTATCCTTAAGTTTTTGGCTCATTTTTTAAAGATTAATCACTATCACCAACCTATTAAGAAGACTCATTACGCAAGCAACTTATTGGCCCAATGGTGTGACCATACAACAAGCACAAATGCAATGCATCTACATGAAGGGTATTTTGTTACCCTAAGCTATTGATGAACAAGTCATCACCATCATTTCTCAAAATATCTCTCAACTTAGGTGGTTCACCCAAATAAATCCACCAATGAGAGTACTTGGTCTTGCATCCACAAATACATCAATAGTACCATATTTTGAGAATAGAATCAAAGTGTAAAGTGCAATTACACAATCATATTGACATCATAAAATAAAGCTATGCATTATACATCCATGCCAATACATAATTCATTATCAATAATGAGTCTTGCCAAGAAGGGTTGTTACATACTTCCCCCTTTGGCTAAACAAAGTCCTTTGTATTTCCTACATGTGAGTAAATAAATATTTCATTCAAATAAATATGGGAATTGATTTCTCATTTCTTTAGCATCTTCTCATGTTGCACAATTTTTAGAGTACTGGTCCTATTGGACCTTACATAGATCTAGGGTTCATTTCCTTAACACCTTGGAAAGAAACCCTAGAATATTTAATAGTTTGACCTCAATGGCTGAGGCATATTCCATCTATAATTAAGAAATATTCCAAATATGAGTAGGATTAGTAAAATATTTTCTAAGTAGGGAAATGTGGAAAGTATCATGGATCTTTGATAGGTTCTCAAAAGTCCCAGTGTTTTTCTATCAACAATCACAAGGCTTCACCAAATTTGAGTTTAAGTCACTATAGGCGACACTCAATGGATAGGAGTGGTCAACCTCCTATATTTTTTGGGTTTTACCTTACTAAAACTCATTATCTAGAAGGATGTCAAAGTGATCCCTCACATTTCCTATACTCTCACTAGCATATGGCATTGTGACCACAGCATAGGAATAATCCTTTAAGGCCTATAACACTTGAAGGAGATCCTTATTCCCTAACCACAACCTAAGTTCATATAGGTAGGTTAATTGAGATTAAAGCCTTAGTGCTTAGTTGAAACACCTCTATGGGATAACTAGGTCCCTACTTCACCTTAAGTAATGAACATGATCACCTAAACCTACACATTCAAGGGACTATCACTATTGTCCCATGATTGATTCCAATAACTACCTAGTTATAGTTAATATATAAATAACTTGTAAAGTATTCTAAAAAACTATAGGAATTAAATCATTATTTTCATCCCAACCTTATTATTTATGAAAATAAGGTGTTAATTAATATCATTGGTTAATATTAATTATTAACCATGATATTAATAATTTCAAATATTAATATTACCATCAGTATAATACTCTATTGATTTAATCCAACATTATATAGTTAATAAAGTCATTCAAACAAACAATAATTGTTATCACCACACCATTGTTTTATCTTTAGGTGACCGACTCCCTTTTTTAAAGATATATAATTGTTATCACCAACCTATTAAGGAGAATCATTGGGCAAAAAAATTCCCAATCCAATGGTGTGACCTTACAACAAGCAAAAATGCAATGCATCTACATGAAGGGTATTTTGTTACCTTAGAGTTGTTGATGAACAAGTCATCACCATCATTTCCTAAAATATCTCTCAACTTAGGTGGTTCACCCAAATAAATCCACAAATGAGAGTACCTAGTCCTACATCCACAAATACATCAACAATACCATATTTCAAGAATAGAATCAAAGTGTAAAGTGCAATTACCCAATCATATTGACATCATAAAATAAAGCTATGCATTAGACATCCACACCAATACATAATTCATTATCAATAATGAGTCTTGCCAAGGAGGGTTGTTACATACTCCCTCCCTTAGGCTAAACACAATCCTCTATGTTTCTTGCAAGTGAGTAAATAAATGTTTCATTCAAATAAATATGGGAATTGCTTTCTCATTTCTTCAACATCTTTCCATGTTGCACAATTTTTAAAATACTGGTCCCATTGGACCTTACATTGATCTAGGGTTCATTTCCTCAATATATTGGAACAAAATACTAGAATATTTACTAATCTCACCTCAATGGTTGAGGGATCTTCCATATACAATTTAGAAATATTGCAAATATGAGTAGAATCGATAACATATTTCCTAAGAAGGAATATGTGGAAGTTATTGTGGATCTTTGACAAGTTGGGCAACAAGGTGAGCCTATAGGCTACTGGACTAATCTTATCAATGATCTCAAAGGGAAAAATATAGTGAGGATCCAACTTAGTTGACTTGATGGCATTTTTAGTGGGTCTTGTAAGAAGACTCTATCCCCCATAGAGTATTCTCTTGGTGATATTTTCATATTAGTATAGCTCTTATGGTGATCGATCACTTGAGCCTAAGCCAAATTACTCTGATCTATTGCTCCATATCTTAGATAGTATCTGATCCAATCACCACTCAATATTCTAGATTATCCCATGATAGAAGATTTTTGCATATTATGCCATATAAAGCTTTAAATGGGGCCATATCCAAAGATGTATGGTACCCATTATTATATGTAAATTCAATGAGATAAAATAAGTCTTCCCACTTAGAATTTTGGTCCATACAATAAATACAAAGCATATATTCTAAGACTTGGTTCACCCTCTCCATTTTACCATTTGTTTCTAGATGATATGTAGAACTAATATTCAACTTAGTGCCAACAACATGGTGTAGAACTTGCTAGAACTCTGATGTGAACCTAGAATCCCTATATGATATGATTACCTTTGGAAACCCATGCAACCTAAAATTTTCTTTGGTAAACTTATTTTACACCATCAATATATCATCCTTGATGTTCTCCAATATGAAGTGTGCAACCTTGGTCAACTTATCAACCACTACCAAGATTACATCATGTTGGTACCTAGTCTTAGGTAAACCCATAATAAAATCCATAGATATTACCTACCATTTCTATGTAGGTATATCATGTGGGTATAATTTCTCTACCAAGTGTCAATGTTTTGCCTTGACATTCTGGCATTCTAAACATCTTGCAATGAAAGTAGTGATATCCCGCTTCATTCCTTCCTAGTAGAAGGTCTTTTTCATGTTTTACCTTATTTTGATCCTTTTGGATGAGTAGAATAAGGAGAATTATATCCTCTGCATAATTAGTCTTAGTTCACCAGTTTTGGGTATAACCACTCTATCCTTGAAGAATAAAAGTCCATCTTTTATGTTAAAATCCCTAATCTCCTCAAGATGTATCTTAGTTTTATCCTATATTTTAATGCAATATGGGTCATGTAATTGCATTTATTTGACTTTATCCTTCAAGTATATATGAATCAATTTCGTATCATACTCAAGGTATCTACAACCTTATTTTATTTCCCTTTGATATACTCAATACCAAAGTCGTATTCTTCTAAGAACTCTATCCATATTCTTATCTTGTGTTCAACATAGGTTGGATAAATATATACCTCAAACTTTGATGTCTTATCCTTAGCTCATATGGTTTACCCAATAAATAATGTCTCTATATCTTTAGGGCATTCACAACTACTACCAATTCTAGGTCATGCATAACATAGCTTACCTCATGCTTCTTAATTTTTCTAGACTCATAGGCTACTATAGCCTCTTCTTGGGATAAAATCCTTGATAAACCTTCTAAGAAAGCATTTTTACTTATGATAAAATTCCCAAGAGGATTTGATATCTTGAGAATCAATGCCATTGTTAAATTCTTCTTTCAATCCTCAAAGGTAGCTTCACATTTATCCATCCATTTGAACTCTTTATTTTTTCTTTGAAGGTTGGTGATTGAATAGCTAACCTTAGAATAATCCTCCATAAAATTCTTATAATAACTAGTGAGTCCCATGAAACTCATGACTTCAAACACATTTGTCGGTGTAGGCCAACTTAACATGGCCTTAATTTTCTTTGGATCCATAGCAATTCCCTCTATCAAGATGATGTGTCCCAAATACTGTACCTATGAGGTATAAAAATTACACTTGGACAACTTTCCATATAGCTAGTTTTTCCTCAACACCTCTAATACCAATCTCAAGTGATGGTCATGCACTTATTTGGTGCAAGAATATATCAAGATATCATCTAAGAATACCAAGATAAACTAATTTGGATATGTTTTGCGCACACTGTTCATCAAGTTCATAAAAGCTTCTAGCACATTTGTTATCCCAAATGGAAATATTATGAACTCATAGTGTCCATATCAGATCTTAAAGACTATCTTATGAGTATCATCTTCTTGAATTATTAACTAATGATATCTAGACCTTAGATCTATTTTTGAAAATATAGTATCATTCTTTAGCTGATCAAAGACATTGCCAATCCTTGGCAAAGGATGCTTATTGTTAATTTTTACCTTATTTAGCATTTTTTTATCTATGCATAACATCAAGTAATCATATTTATTTTTCATAAATATCATTAGAACATCCCAAGGCAAAACACTAAGTTTGATCAAACCTTTTTCTAACAAGTCTTGAAGTTGCACCTTCAGTTCTTAAAAATTTAATTGGGGTCATTATGTAATGTGTCCTTGTAATATGTTCTACCCTAGATATTAACTTAATAGTGGATTAAAATTCCCATCGAGGTGGTAGATCTAGGAGATCTTATAGAAATACATCCTTGAATTCATGCAAAATTAGGTGTTTCTTAAACAATTTCTCATCCCCCTTTTCTCTAGTTTTTCCATTAATATTAACTACATACAACATACCACCTCTTTTAATGTATTTATTTAGTTGCATAGCTGATAATAAGTGGGATTAAAAATACCCTTACCTATTTTGAAATCTTACCCTCCTATTATCCTTATCGGTATAATCCATCCACCTATCATGAAATTTGATTAAGGCTCCATGGGCCTTTAACTAGTCTATCCCTAGGATAATATCAAAAGCATGGAGTGGTGCTACATACAAGTGCCACATGGTAGATCCATTGGGTAAAGTTATCTTAGTTATAGGTAAAAATTGATCCATTGAGTAGGTTTATCCAAAACCATACTCGACTTTCCACCCTTGTGCCAAAATTCTAGGTCTTTTCGACATATATCTGATAATACTAGTGGAAGTAAAACTATTTATAGCTCCACTATCTATTAAAATTTTCACATATTTATCAAACAACTTACCATTCAGTAGGGGAGGTGTTTCTTATCCAATTTATGTTCTAACTCTTGGCAGTTGCATAAATTTGGTACAACTAATCCTTTGCTCTATAACTTGCTTCTGCATATTAGGGATATTTCTTGGCATAATGAGGACCCCCACATATATAGAAACCTATCATGGGTTCCTGATATCTCTCTTATATTTTCTCCCCTATTTATTCTTTCTATGTTGACTTACTCTGCTTTGGTGGATGAGGATTGAAACTATCATTTTTCTAAAATTTCTTCTTAATTTATCTTTGATTCCCATTGTTCTTGTTACTAAACTTTGGTTTCCCTTTGTTTCTCTTGTTTTGTTCCTTATCCCATTTCATAAAACCTATACTCTTTATTCTCTTAAGCTTTTGTCTCCTTGTCTCTATCAACCCTGAATAGTTGAAGGACTTTTTAGTCTAGATTAGTCTCTTCTTGCCTGGCCAAATCATAAAACTCTTATAGAGTTTTACGTTTGAGTAGATTAATTATTGTCCTAATATTAGGGTCTACCCCTTAAATAAACTTATGTACCTTAATTTTCTCATTATTTTCACACTTTATGACATACTTCAAAATTTTCACATATCTCTAAAAATACACCTCTATCGATAGTGAACCTTGTTGAAGTGTAGAGAATTCTTCAAACTTCTCTACATAAAATTGGTTAAAAAGAAATATCTTTCTAAGGACCCCAATGAAATCATCCCAGTAAATATATGTGGCTTGGATATTTTTACCTGTACTAAATATATCCCCAAATTCTAAGGCTACATATTGATGATGAAGGATAGCCCACATGGTATGAGTATTAGAGGAGTAACATTTCATAGAAAATAAGGTTTTCAACTCCTTCAACCAAGACTCGACTACATATCCTCCTTTACCATTAAATTTTGATACTCTAACATTCTTAAGGTCTTTATCCACTTCAACCTCTATCTTGGATTTTCCCTCTTGTATCTTTCTAACAACATTTTGTTTCTATCTACCTCCTATATTTATGGTATCATTTTCCTTATTGATCAGAGCTTATTTTAATTTTTGATGTTGATCCAACCATTCTTAAAATAAATTTACCATAGAAGAGATATATTATACTCTTTCATTAGAACTTGCTATTTCCTTGGTGTCGATATTGGGGTTTGTTGTCCTCTTAAAACTCTAACTAGGAGTTGTTTTTCTTCTAGTTTTCTTACTAGAGTAAATAGTTCTCAATATTCCTAGTTTTTGTCTCTTAGCAATCACAAGGCTTCATCGTATTTGAGTTCAAATCAATCAAAATGATACTTAGTGGAGAGGAGTGGACTACCTTTGGTAGTTTCTAGGGTTCACCTTACTAAAACTCATTGTTTAGAAGGATGCTAAAGTGATCCTCCACATTTTCTATACCCTCACTAGTATAGGACATTGTGACCATAATGTAGGGATTATCCTTTAAGGCCCATAACACTTAAATGGGGACACCTATTACCTAAACATACCCTATCCATCTAGTAGTTTAATTAGGCATGAAGCCTTGGTGCTTAGTTACCACACCTCCATGGACTACCTAAGGTCATGATTTCATCTTAAGTAATGAATGTAATCACCCAAACCTGCACATTCAAGGGACCACCACTATTGTCCTATGATTTATTCCAATAACTATCTAGTTATGGAACACCCACTACTCATCATCCAAGGTGTATCAATTCACAAGGATTTGGATATTGCATTCTTGCAACTCCTTCCAGATATGTGAGTACCTAGTTATTGCATCTCTCACAACTCCTTCTAGGGCTCACTTCTATATAATTATTACATCACCTCAAATCCTCCCAATATTGGGTTATTTATTAGACACATGTCCTAAAAATATCTAAAATTTTCCAATAACTTACTTTTTAAAAATCAATTATGGCAAATAACAATAAATAATAACTTTTTAAAACATTCACTTAAATTTTCAAAATTAACTTATACTATAGCATCATATTAAGACTTGGAGAAAATAAATTATCATCCATAAATATATGCTTCAACATAAAGCTACCAAACTCAAAGTTTTAAATTGATCTAAGTACTATACAAAAGAGTTCATAGTTTTCACAACCAATTGATCATAATGCTTACCAAATAAACCATCATAGTAGATCACAAGATCATTCATTTCACCATAGCAATAAAATTACTTAGTATAGTAATAACACCCTTTAAAACTTTCCTCACTATTGTTTTCAAAATCAACTGTTTCTATTTTAACAAATATACCATTCTATACCGATATCAATGGAGACTTTCATCTAATAATAAAAGGTAAAATTATCTTTTATGTGTGCTTTCCCTAGTCCATGATACAACTAGACCAGTCCATCTAAATGGTCATTGCACCACCTTCCTTCCATGATCTTATTCATATAATAATATACTTGAACTTGAGGAATATTTAGGGATCATGACAACTCATTATGTAATGCAACTTAACATGATCTATGAATTTACAAACAACCATGCACTATCTATATAAATAAAAGCAAATTTCTACTAGCTTTAATTTCCTAAATGATCCTTAATCGACCTCAAGATCAGAATTTTGGCTTAGTATTTTGAAAATGAAAAACATCATCTATAGAGGGTATAGATGGATTTTGGGTAGTGGGAATGCTATTGAATTTTGGAAGGATCCTTGGATGTAGGATCAAACTCTAATATCCTCCCAAGAGTTGGTTGAAGTTGAACCTATATACATTGTTGTGTTTGGTACTAAGATGGTTGATTATATGTAGATTCAATAGGGGGTTAAAAGTTGGAAACCGCTTAGACTACAAAATATAGATATTTTGGAATAGAGAAGTTTTAGCCTCACTACAAACTTATTAAATCTATAAGTTATAAAGAACATATAAGAGGAATACAACTTAATTTTGAAGAATGAAATTGATGGGTTATTTTATGTTAAGTCATCCTATAAGATTGCTTTTGATACTGTGGAGGAAGTCTCTATTTTTAACAAAATCTGGGTTAAATGTATTACACAAAAAGTGAACTTTTACCTTTGGTTGGCATCCGAGGATAAAATTCTCATGATGTAAAATTTACAAAGAAGAGGTATGATAATTACAAATCGGTGTTCCATTTGTAAAAATTTTGATGAACCCATCGGTCACATGTTTTTCCAATGCCATTTTTGGAAGGAAGTGTTTTCTCTCCTTATGGATTTTTTGGAGTTTCGTGGGTGTTTCATGGCTCACTATAGGATGTTATTGAGTAGTGGACCTCTCCATTTGTAAACCCTATCTTATTCTCCTTTTGGTCATTGAACCTTCCACACCTCCTTTGGGGTGTTTAAAAGGAAAGAAATAGAAGAGTTCTAAAAATCATGGAGATAAATTTTGAATCAATATGGCTTAGAGTATTAATGACAATTTTTGAAAATGTGAGGATTCAACTTTAGTTATTAGTCATGGAGGGTTAGCAGAGATTTCTCTTTTGAAAATAATAAGTTTTTCAATTAGTGCCAAAATGATAGATATTCCAGGTATTAGAATCTTTGTTAAATGACAACCTCTACCTTAGGATTAGATTAAATTTAATTTTTATGAATCATCAAAAGAGAATCCAAGGCCTATGGGTGCAAGTGGCCTCTTTAGGAATCATAATTGGGAGATTATTCTTACCTTTGTGAAAAACCTAGGTCCACAAACTTGTCATTTTTCTGAAGCTAGGGAGTTGTATCAAGGCACTGCATTAATGGAATATTTGAATTGTAAAAAGGTTATTATTGAAGGGGACTCCTTAAATGTGGTTAAGGTCTTTTTCAGTGATCAAAATCCTAGTTGGAACATCTTAAATCTAATTAAGGAAGCCCAAATAGGAATTCAAGTCAAGAACATATTTATAGAAGGTAACAAGAGTTTAAACTTATTAGCTAATCTAGAATTAAGCTAGGATAATCTCTCTATTTGGAAGGATATTTTTTCCATAGAAGCTGAACACTTTATTTGATGAGTTTTATTGATAATGTGAGCCTTTTTATATGGGATTTTTGCACATTATTATGACTAGATCTATATTTTATTGGAATTTGAATCCCATTGTAGTTATTGATTGGTAGATCCATGATCTTGTGCCTTCTAAAGAGTGGATTTAGTTGTGGGTTCGTATAGTCAGGTTGAAGGATTTTTTTATCCCTATCTCTCTGCACCTCTACTTACGTTCCTTTTGTTTTGAGGATGCCTCTTCTTTATTTTAGCTGGATTAGTAAGGTATCTATTAGTGTGGGTTCTCTTCTTATTTTTGAGTTTCTCTCATCATGTCCTGGTGGTCTAGCTAATTTTAAGTCCCTAAATGGACTACACTTTGTTCGTTGCCCTTTTGATAATATTATAGGATTGAATTTCTTCTTGTTGTAAAAGGTTTAGGATCCTTTCAACACCCCTTCTATAATTATCAAAAAAATAAAAGAGAGTAGATTTCATAATTCTCATATCTATGTGCTTAATATAATTTACAAGCCCAACATGCACAATATATTTAAAAGGCAATCAATGAGAGAATATCATATCTCTATAATGATTTTCCAACTACTCAAGCCTTAGAAATACATTTAATTTTTTTTCTTTGTAAACCAACTTTTCCCAAATTTCCAACATTAACATAACAAATCCCAGCTTTTACTCTAATATCTATATAAGAGGAAATATCAATTAAAAGTGTTGATTTAACATAAGTAAGCAACTTCAAGTTAAAACTAAACAAATCCAAAGCTAAATTTCAAATGCAAATTCCCATAGAAGAAAATTTCCTTTATTATTTTATTTAATCCAATAACATAATCCCTAAGCTTCTATACTTAACTAAATAAAAAAATATAGCTCTTACTAAACTTTAGGTAGTGAAAACCAAATAACCAAAATATAAGTGCAATCCAACCATGTAGTAACCCTGAATCTACAAAATAAAATCCAAAGAATTCAAACAAAAGTCCCAACCAATGATACAAAAACCTGTCTAGACGATAGCATCAAAAATAATAGAGAAATGCACACAATCAATAAATAGTGTCTGATGCTAGAAAAACAAAATGACTTAATATATCAAGGTGGGTGTGCACATTTTGCAAACATTGATCTACCTTGGATACACAACCACTGCCCAAAACAAAGGGCATCCAACAACAAGCCAATAGCTACTCAACTGAGGGCCTAAAACATGACAAGAGGGTACTAATTGATAATAGTGATCCTTTTGAATTGGGCATAGAGGTGCTAGCAAGCAAAAAAAACAAAATGAGTGGAAGATATCATAATGCAACAACTACCAATATAAGCAAAAATTCTCATATAACAACCAAGCTAAAAACACACAAAGAAACCCTCTAAGGTAAAGGTAATGAGTTTGATATTCATTTCCACACAACAAGATAACCATTAAGCATAGGAAAAATGATTCATCAAACTAGAATTTCACAAAATAAGGGATCATTTCAAGAGAAACCCATAATAGGATTCAATCAAAACAAGCTCAAAAGAAAATATGTAAAAATATTTGAATTCTTTATAATGAGTAGGGAGTAACCAACATGAAGCGTAACCTTTCTAGCAAATATTTTGATACAAAGTAATGCTTCTACACTCATTAAACAAGCCAAGTACCTCTTAAAACTATATTTTGGTGAACTCCTTGATTCGATCTTATGTTCTTCCTTCTTTCACTTCCTACCTATCTTTCTATTCCCACAAAGGTCCTAAAACCTATCCAAAATTATCCTCAAATAACTTATGGGAAAGAGTGGGCAATTTCAATAACTAGGTGTTCATCCAAGATAAATCCCTTCAATATAGCCACCTCTAGCTCATAATGTTCTTCATTTAATGTTGAGAGAAACACTCAATATGAAGAGCAAAAGACCCTGATAAACTAAATCTAGAAAAATAATAAATACAAAATCAAAGGAAAAAATAAGAAGATAACAAATACACACATAACATAGTATTTCACTTGGGAAACCTTATGAGAAAATGCCTAGCATAGTAGTATCTATTTATTATATAAACTTAACCATATCCAATACAATAATTTTCATCTCTCATCTCTCTTCAAACCCTGATGCAAGTGCAATCAAATAACACAAGAACAAATTTTATAATACCACAGGAAAACCATGGGTTCAAATATTAACCCTAAATAAACCATATTGGTCTAAAAATAGCTTAAAAAACCCTAAAAATTCTACTAGGATTTGTCACCCCTAAACCCCTACTTTTCAAGGGATGTCACCTTCGAAACCCTACTCAAGGCCTAACCTAGACTTGAAACCTGGCAAGGATACATGGAGACTGTCCAAAACATTTTAGATTTAACCCCACAAGAATAACATGGAAAATATTCAACATATTTCCAACATTATCCCACTTTTTTAATACTTTCCATATGGGACAAAAACTTCCATTATCAATTATCAAGGGCAACCATGCCCATAGATCTTCTACACCAAAATTTTTTTTGAGCAAGTACAACCTTTGTTAATGAATCAGTAACATTATTATTTATATTAACTTTCTCCAACATCACCTTTTTCCATTCAACTATCTCTCTTACAAAATGGTACTTCATATCAATATGTTTTTACTGATTGTAAAAACTAGGATTATTGGCCAAAAATATTGCACTTTTATTGTCACTGTCAATTCTCACAACCTTCTGCTTAAGTCCAAATGTTGAACACAATCTTTATAGCCACACTAATTCTTTACACACATGAGTTATTTTAATGTACTTTGCCTTTGTTGTGGATAAAGACACCATTGATTGCTTTTTACTCATCCAACTTACTACCCTTACAAATAGTCTGAACACATAAGCACTCATGGATTTTCTCTTGTCTAGATATCCAACCTAGTCAACATCCATAAAACCTTGTAGATTTACAATATTACTATCTCTAGATTTTTCTTGGTAATAGATAGCATAATCTAAAGTTCCATGCAAGTATCTAAATATCCTCTTCATAGTAGTCCAATATTCTTTTCTTGGATTGGACATATATTTGGTAACTACTCCCACTACATGTGCAATATTAGGTCTAGTACAGACAATTACATACATCAAACTACCAACAATGCTAGCATAAGGAACATGATGCATTTCTTCAATTTCCTCATCTATTTTAGGACATTGTTTAGTAGATAACTTTTTACCAACAATATATGGAGTACATAATGGTTTACAATCATGCATCCTAAACCTCTATAATATCAAATCAACATATTTTATTTGATTTAACCACAAATTTCTATTTTCATGATCCCTTATTATTTCCATACCCAAAATAAATTTTATAGCATCCATATATTTCATGTAAAATTTAGAAGATAATTGAGATTTTAGTAACTTTATCATCTCCTTATTGTTACCAATTAACAACATGTCATCCACATACAAAATAATGATAACAAAAATTTTACCTTCTTATTTAAAATACACACATGGATCTGCTTTATGTTTTTCAAGCCTAAGGGTAAAAACAAACCTATAAAATTTTTGGTTCCACATTCTTGGAGATAGCTTCAAGCTATAAAGAGAATTTTTCAACTTGCATACCAAGTCCTCCTTACCTTTTACCCTAAAGTATTGTGTTTGTAATATATATATATATATATATGTCTTCATCAAGTTCACCATGTAGAAATGTTGTCTTTACATCCATCTGTTCTATTTCAAGATCAAAAGCAACAAAAATAGCCAACAAAAATCTAATTGTAGTTTAGCCACAGGAGAAAAAATCTTACCAAATTCAATTCCCTCAACTTTAGAAATCCTTTTGCTAACAAGTGAGCCTTGTAATTCTCCAACTTTCCTTATACATTGTACTTATTGAATACCCACTTACAACCAACTAGTTTTCTTCCAAGGGTAATTTCACCAAGTCCCACATCTTATTTTTATCCAAGGACTCCATTTCTTTCTCTATAGCCCTTTTCCAAGACTTATTATCACTTGACTAAAGTTCCTTATTTACAGTCTTGTGTTCTTTATGAGTAACTTATATATTAAATGAAAACAAATATTTAAAGGGTTATACCTTTCTAGGAGTCTTCTCACTTGATCTGATCTCCTAAAAATTGGAGTTCTAGGTTCTGCATCTTCAACTGTCTCCTCACCTTCTTCCTCTAAATTTTCCTCTTTAGATGTTCTTCATAGTTCTTCTGTATCATCAAGTTCTACCATAGGTTATTCCTCCTATTCTAATTTTCTTGGTTGCATTTGCTATTTTGAAACCCCTTTTATTTCTCTAAAGATCATATTATGACTGTAAACAATGTTTTATGTTTCTAGGTTCCACAACTTATATCCTTTAACACCAATACTATAACCCATAAATATGCATTTTTTATATTTATAGTCTAGCTTAGTTATTTTCTCTTTTGGGACATAATTTTAAGCATCACAACAAAAAACCCTTATATGATTGATAGAGGGTTTCTTACCAATCCATACTTCTTGTAGAGTATTGTCCACCAAAGCTAAGGTAGGAGATCTATTGATGAGGTAACAAGTAATTAACATGGCTTCTACCCAAAATTTTATTTCTAACCCTACACCACTTAACATGCTTTTGGCCTTATCCATCAATGTTTTGTTCATCCATTCTACAACTCCATTCTATTGTGGAGTATACAAAGTTGTTTTTTGCCTTTCTATTCCATAGTCCTTGCAAAACTGCTCAAATTTATTAGAGCAATACTCACCACCATTGTACACTTCTCAAAAACTTTATGTTTTTATCTATTTGATTTTCTACGAGATCCTTAAACTCTTTAAATTTATTTAAAATATTATATTTGTTTTGTAAAAATAATACCCAGATATTTCTTGAAAAGCATCTACAAATGTAACAAAATAGATAAATTTACCTAACGATGGTACTTTTGTAGGTACAAACACATCATTGTGAACTAGATACAAAATTCCTTTAGATATTTTAGCACTACTAGGAAACTTGAGTCAAGTTTGCTTTCCAAAAATACAATGCTCTCAAAAATCAAATTTTAATAGGGAATCAAAAATTCCTTTAGCCATACCTTTCATTTTTAATGTTCTAAGGTCTTTTAACTAATATACCTCATGTGTTGATGCTACAACATTGTATTCAAACAGAAATAATCAAAGCTGCTTCTACTATATTATTATCCTCTACAACTAAAGAGTTATTACAATCAATACTTATAGTGCTAGTCTTAAGTTTGAATAGAGTTTTTGTATGAATTCCCCTTGCCAACACCAAGACTCCATGAACTATCTTGTAGCTATCCTTATTTAATACCATAGTCACACCTACATCATTCATATTACTCACAAATATTAGATTCCTTGCCAAACCTAGAATATGCAACACATCAAGAAGGGTTTTAATTATTCCATATTTTAACCTCAACTTGACTCTTCCTCGACCTATTATTTTATATGTTGAATTATCTCCCAAGAAGACTTCACCTCCATTTATATTTTCATATTCATAGAACCCCTTCCTATGAGGAATCATATGAAAAGAAGCACCTGAGTCAATCAACCATGAGTCATGGCATTCATGTGAGCACGTTATAGCTAAGAATAAGTCCCTTCAATATTCATTTGTGGTCTTCATTTTTGTAGAAGTTCCTTCATCATATTATTGGCTATTATTAACCATTTTAGATCTATAGTCTATTTTATAATACCTTATTTTACCACACTTCCAGTATTTCCTCTTTTTTGGAGTAATAAATTTACCCCTAGATCTCGATATCTTGATTTATTTTTACTTCTTTCTTGAGAACGACCACTCACAAAAAAGGTATCCTTCTGATAATAATACTTAGAAGATTTTTGTCGCATTTCCTTAGATAGTAATGTTCCTACTATATCCGCTTAGTTCAATTTAGTAGTATTGGTGATAGCCATAACTAGGTTATTCCATGAATCAGGTAATGAATAAAATAAATTAATATACTTTTTATCTTCATCTATTTTTACTTCAACAAAGTTTAATTGACTTACCATAGTGTTAAAAGCATTCATATTTTTAGCCACAGAGTCACCAACATTCATCCAAAGTGAATACAACTACTTCTAGAGAAAGAATTTATTTAAAAATGACTTTATCTGATACAAAGTTACTAGCTTATTCCATAATGACTTTGCTATGGTCTCTATCGATACATTCACCAATACTAAATTAGATAAGCACAATCCAATAGAACTCCTTGCCTTCCCATCGATATTTAGCTAATTCTCATCTATTGTTGATGTTTATTTTATTCTTGAGATCGTAATCCACTGATCTCTATCAATCAAAAAATCATCCATCTTGAGTTTCCATAACTCAAAATTCTATCCATTAAATTTTTCAATCTCTATATATGTGCTTCGCATCATTTTTCTTCACCCATATTCTTTCATGTACGACTCCCACTCAAGAATTAATTTATCATAGGGTTGAAATCCTTACTCCTTGAACAAAGCTAAAAAACCTAGCTTTGATACCAAATTAAGAGTAAAATGCCCCAATAAACTAAATCTAGAAAAATAGTAAATAAAAAATCAAAGGAAAAAAAGGGAGAAAATAACAGATACACACAACACAAAATTTTACCTAGGAAACCCTTATGGAAATTTTTTTAACATAGTATTATCTCCTTATTGTATAAACTTAACTGTCTCCAATACAATAATGTTCATCTCTCATCTCTTATCTCTCTTCAAACCCTGATGCAAGTGTAATTAATTAACAATAGCACAAGAATGAATTTTACAATACCATGGGCAAAAAACTATGGGTTCACTTATTTAATGCTAACTAGTCCATATGGGTCTAAAAATAGCTTAAGAAACCCTAAAACATCTATCAGGGGCTACTGCCCCTAGACCCCCAATTTTTTGGGACGGCCACCCAAGAACCTCTACTTGAGGCCCGAACTAGCTCGAAACCTCAATAAAGATACATGGAGAGAGTCCAATACCTTTTAGAGTTTACCCCACCAGAATAACATGGAAAATGCTCAACATATTTCCAACACAAGAGTTGTACAACTTAATTAAAGAATAACACTTTAGCATTTTTAAAACCAATTTATGTTTTCTCTTTTAAACCATCACATGCATTTATTAATAGATAAAGAAATTATAAAGCATTCTAAACAACTATAAGAATTAAATAATTATTTTCATCCCAACCTTATTATTTCTAACAATAAGGTATTGATTAATATTAATTATTAACCATGATATTAATAATTTTAAGTATTAATATTATCATCAAGATAATACTCTATTTATTTAAATAATATTACACGCCATTATTTTATTCTTAAGTAGTTGGTCCTATTTTTAAAATAACTAATCGTTTTCACCAACCTATTAAGGAGACTCATTGCACAAGCAACTTCCCAATCCAATGGTGTGACCATACAACAAGCACAAATGCAATGCATCTACATGAAGGATATTTTGTTACCCCTTGAGCTATTGATGAACAAGTCATCACCATCATTTCCCAAAATATCTCTCAACTTAGGTGGTTCACCCAAAAAGATCCACCAGTGAGATTACCTAGTCCTACATCCATAAATACATTAATAGTATCATATTTCAAGAATAGGATCAAAGTGTAAAGTATAATTACATAATCATATTGACATCATAAAATAAAGCTATAGATTAGACATCCACACTAATACATAATTCATTATGAATAATGAGTCTTGCCAAGGAGGGTTGTTATAGAGAAAATCAAGGGACAACTAGCATGGGGGGTACAGGGATACTTTCATAAGTTCACTCTATATTCATATTTGTAGAGACTTTATGCATACTCTTGAATAACTTAATTGAGGATTATGGTATTCTTTGAGGTCTTTAAGATAGCAAAATTTGGATGGAAGAATTAGATTTACAAATGATTATCAACCGATTGAAGGACCCCATAAGAATTGCATAATTGGATTGGGGATTACAAAGAGTGCTAGAGAAGATAGGTAGTTTGTAAATCATATTTACAAAAATTAAATATATCTATGCTCTATTTATAAAAATAATATTGTAGTTGTAATGGTAAATTAGGCGTTGGACCATGGAATTCTAACCTACTATGGATACACACCCAAATGGTGGATGTAACAAATCAAGGGAGTTCTTTTCTATATCTTGATTTTGGTAACATTAATGAGTGCACTTGATATTTAAAATATCTTATATTGTGTTTTTTGATGGTAAAATTACACATTTCAATTAGAATATTATTGTTAATCATCTACAAAATGGTGGCTAAAATCCCTATATGCTTAGAGAGGAAGGAGTTGTAAAATAGTTGCTAAAATCCCTATATGCCTAAAGAGGAAGGAGATGTAAAATAGTGGTAAAATTCCCTATATGCCTAAAGGAGCATGAGATGTAAACTACTTGATTTATTTTAAGCACTAGAAATTATTTTTACTTAAAACAAACATGTTCTTTAAGGGTTTGATAGATATGAAATGTAATATTTTGTGTAATTTTACTTTTATTTTCTTTAATGGTCTATAAAAATGCTTTCCATGAAGCACTTAATTTCGATTTTTTTATATATATTTAAGTTTAATGATTTATTTTATTGAAAATGTATTAATGAGTTTTTATTAATATAAAATAATTTGTAAAATTTAATAATATTATAAAATAATATTGTTTATAATGTTTAATAATAGATATCATAATCAGTACAAGTTTGGGAGGAAGTGTGAGCCACGAGGGAGTGAAGAACATAAACTTATATTGAGATGGGGGTGAACAGTATAAGACCACTTTTTAATTTTCTTTCCCAATCAATATTATGCAATGTATAGATAGAAATATCAACAATAGTAATCAAAGCAATGCACAAATCACCACACACAATAGAGACACCAATTTAACATGGTTCACCCAATGTGGGCTACTCCATAGAGAAAATATTTCAATAAAATTTTCTCAATCAATATCTTGGGAATCCTTTACCTATTACAATGTTTATGGACCTCTATCCAAATGAGACACCAATCCCCTAATCAAGTTCATGGATCTCTATCCATAGGAGAACTCCTTTCTCCTTAGCTTTGGCTGGTGATCTTCTAGAAGAATTGCTACCTCCACTACATTGGCTAATGGATATCTATCCACTGAAGACTCCTATCCTCACTACCCTAGCT
This sequence comes from Wollemia nobilis, assembly GCA_028583015.1. Taxonomy (NCBI): domain Eukaryota; kingdom Viridiplantae; phylum Streptophyta; class Pinopsida; order Araucariales; family Araucariaceae; genus Wollemia; species Wollemia nobilis. The sequence continues at coordinate 639,505 of JAQPPZ010016930.1, forward strand.
AATGGACCTCTATCCATTGGATATTTTCATCCTCTATACTCTGTAACCTCAAAAGCTTACTCTCTGATCTATCTCAAGTTTACACTAAACAAAATCCTTTGGTTTAGCACAAATCTGCTCAATCTCTATCTTTGGACTAGCACAAACCTATCCTCAAATTTGCACCAAACTATATCCTCAAATCTACACTAAACATAGTCCTTAGGTCTATCACAAATATATCATTAATCTCTGTCATATGATCTGCACTAAATATAGTCCTTCGATCTAGCACAAATCTATCCTTAATCTCTGTCCTCAAGCCTTAACACAAAGCTTGATCCAATCACAAATCAACTCTATTGGATCTGCCCCAAATATTAGCTCAAGGTTTGAATAAATCAATCAATCAACTCTGCTCACAATTCTTTCCACGGACTTATCTTAAATATACCTTGTAAGCTTCCACAAAATCTCACACCAATCTACCCACAAGTTCTCTCTAGAACTTGTTTAATTTGCTCAACAAGTCCTCACTAGAACTTGTCCAATCTACTCAACAAGTCCTCAGTAGAACTTGTCCAATCTGCTCAACACTATCTATCCTCAAAATTTCTATTGTAAGCTTCCACAAAAGCTCACACAAATCTGTTCACAAGTCTTCTCAAATACTTACCTAAAATCTGCTCAACAAGTCCTCACTAGAACTTGTCCAATCTCATAGAAACATATAGAGAATTTTTAGAGACTCAATATGCTTCACATTCACCATAATGCTCAATTACTTTCAATTTATCTTTTTACCATAGAAATATATAGAGAATTGTTAAAGACTCAATATGCTTGACACTCACAAACTCTCAATCACTTTCAATCTCTCTTTTATCACAAAAACATATAGAGAATTATTAGAGACTCAATATGTTTCACAGTCATCAACACTCAACCTATTTCACAAATAAATTTAGAATATAGAATAATTTATTTAATATAACTTGAACTATCACATCAACACATCCACTTGACTACGCTCAATCAACTCTACTCAACCAATAATTCAATAAAATAATACTTACTCACAAACCCTAGTCCAAACTTATGAACATTCACTTAAAATATTCCAAAAATGCTTATCAAACAATCTCACATAACAATGATAATCATGATATTTGAAAACCCTAGTTTAAGTTCTTCACTCAATCAATCACTTCAAAGACAATGCTTACTAAGCAATATCACATAACAATGATACTCATGATCTTTGCAAATCCTAGCTCAAGTTCTTCACTTAATCAATTACTTCAACAACAATGCTTATTAAACAAGGTTTTATCAACAACTCTTTATTCCACGAAAATCCTTTTCACTCCAAATGAAAATTCACAACATTCAACAACCATTCACTAGGAAGATGTACCCATACCTTTTTTTTGATGTAGAAGTGCCCTTAGAAAACCTGTCTCAATCACAATTTCCTTATTTCCAATTTCAATGGTTAGATGACAAAATATCACTTTAACATTTTTTCAAAATATTCCTTAGTCACAAAAATAATCAAAGCTCAACTACACCTTATTGCTCCTTCTTGAAATTAGCATCCATCAAATCATACATGAAAAATAATTATTTAGATACACCTTGTAATCTTCAACTTAAAATAATATCCAACACCACAAAAACTCAAGCAACCTTCCTTAAACACCTTATTGCCCTTTTCAAGCACTAAAGCAAATATCACCAAAAATTATTTCGCATCAACCTTATAACTCCCCTTAAAACCTTATAAACCAAATAAACTATGCAAACATTAATTTTACTGGCTCAACTATAGTCTTTCCAAAACTTTTGATCCTCAACTAATGCATACCTTTGTCTTTTACCCAAAAAGGGTTTCGACGTGATTCGAACTGCCATATCCCCAAGCGCCAAGTGCCTTAGTGCTTTGGAGCCCACCACATGGGCTATAGGCACCCACGAGAAGGAAGGGAAGCTTCCTTTATCTTGGTGCCTTTGATCACCATCGATGCCTTCAAAAAAAAACACTCTACCACAGATTCGAACCTCCACCATGCATTGCCACAACATCTTACCTTCGTAGAAGTTGCCAACTGCACTACCTATGCTTGGCGACCAAGATGGGTAATAAAACATCACCTACCACTTGGTCCTTTAAATACCAATTAAACCCTTATCTGTATCACTAAAAGATTCACACGATTCAAAATTATTTGGAGATTAAATCAAATGCTTGAAAATTATTTTGGCTAAGGTGTTGGAGTCCCCTTTATATACACGATTAATTTTCTCACCACATCGGCACTCGATGGTCGAATTTGAATTTCGAATTAATAACCCACCATAGGGTTATTTAAAATTAACATAAATTAATATATAATTTTTTTTAAGCGAAAAACCCCTTGTGGGGCCGCCTTGGTCTGAGAGACCATGAACAGGGAGTTCTACACCGTCAAAGTCACCCAAGAGTCGCACCCGACCTTGCTCGCACCAACAATATCAATTGGATTTTGGGTACCCAATTCAACTTTTTGGTAGGCTGGATATTCGAACCTGGGACCTCCCTTGGAGGATTACTCTCTCCTCTCCAACTCACCTAAAACACCTGGGTAAATTAATATATAATTAATATTAAAATTAATTAATAATTAATTTAAATAACATAAAGTTAAGTAGGCCAGGTTCGAGTCCTAGGCATTTTTGGCGGAATGGATACCCCTGCCTCCTTGGGTCTTACTTGAAAGTGGCATCTCTTTTGGGATGTTTAAAACAAATTAAAAAAAAAGTTAAGTAAAATAATTAATAAATTAATTTAATCTTCCTTGTATTATATTATAAAGAATTATTATAATATTATTTGCTTGGGATTCTTCTCTGCACTTTGGACCTCATCTGACTACCTAAAACTAGGTCTTGACCAACTAAAAATGGACTCTCCTTTTACACTGATTGGAGAACCTGAAACTAATGTTGCCCATTGAAATTATCACTCACTAGTGCTGCAAGCTTGGCATCAATGACCACTCACTCTTGACATCAATTACAACTCATCTACTCAATCCAACAAGGAGCGCAAGCTAGAAGGATGTATGAGCTAAAAGGGAGTGCAAGCCAAGATTCATTTATGGTTAAAGAGTAGTGAGTTCATCCATAATGCATCAATGCTTCAAATTCTTACCATGAATGCATGGAACATTATTTTTAAAAAAATGTTGAAATGAAGGAACACCGAGAAAAGGAAGCGATGAGGGCTATTGTGAACCAAGAGGGAGTGCAATCTAGGAATGAGTACGAGGTAGGAGAGAATTAAAGCTAAAAGTGAGTGTAATCTGAGAGGGAGTGTAAGCCATGAGTGAGTCCCATTAGCTCGTATGAAAGAGAATTCATATTTTAAAGCCCTAATGAGAATACAAAGTAAGTGTGATACTGAGCAGGAGTGAGTGCAACAAAAAGTTAGTGTAAGCATAAGTTGGGAGTGAGTGCATCTAAAAGTAAGTGCAAGATAAGAGTGAGTGCATTTGTGAGTGAGTGTATCTAGAATAAAGTGCACACATGGGATAGGAGTGAGTGTAATTTAAAGTGAGTACAATTCTTATTGGGAATTGAGAGTGAGTGCAACTAGAAGCAAGTGCAAGCACAAGCTGGGAACTAGGAAAAATTGTGAGCAAGAAGCAAGAAGTAAAAAGCAAAGTGTCATCAAGAAACAAAATCCACTTTGTGTTCCATATATTAGAATAATTTAAAGGATTCATTTGAATAAAATCTACGTAACATGGAAAGAAAGTCATTTTTTAAAGTAAAAATTACCTAGTTGGACTTATGGATGTCATAGCTAGCAATAAGAAGATCAAATATATGGCAAACCCTATCTAGGTAGCAAATACTACACTAGAAGTGATTATCAAGGATGATATGATTGAGCATGATATAATGGTTCTTAAACCTAGAGGATTAATATGTGAGTTCCATGGATACTGGCTAGGTTTTTTTGCAATTCAAATTTGGATCAAGTTGAAGCGGAGATTGAACTCAAATTACTCCATGAATTTTCTTCCAAAATATTTTTTCCTCATTATTATTTTTAATTAAAAAATAAGGGATAAAATAATGGATGGAGGCCCATTTTTAGGGGCTAAGATGCATTATATTTAAGATCTTAGAGTGAGAATTTTTTTTGGATGTAAAAACTATTAAAAGGATTTTAGTATAGATCAATATTTTTGGACTTATCAACTCATCAATAAGGAGGTTTTCAAGAATATTGGTAATACTTTAGGTGAACTCATACAAGAGGGATCAACTACTAAGTAGAAAAGACATGTTATATACACTCAAATATGTATTTCCATAGATATTTTAAAACCTTTACTATAGTCAATTAGAATTAAATCTGAATCAAGAGAATGTGATCAACAAGTGAATTATGAAAACATTACATTTTGGTGTCAAAAATATCATGAAATTGGGCACATGGCAAGATACTAAAAATTGAAAAATGATCTTATTACTTTATAGCGAACCCGAATCTTATTACTTGTAGCAATTCTTCCTCTGCTCCATTCTCAAGTACTTGATTTACCTAGAAACCATGAGGTTTTTTTATCCAACCACTGGTGCCATCGAATTCATTGCTAAAGCCATGCTCATTGAGAGAGGTTTTACACCTTTCTTTAGGATATTTGTAGTTGATGACTTCAAGATAACCACGACAATCCTGGATAGTTGGAACAATGATAAGGTGATAATTCACAGAAAAACTTACAATATCAACATCAAGTTGCTCGTTGAACTCATAGGTCAACTGACGAGAGGGAAGTCCATTTGGTATGAGAAGCATAATTGGGAGGCATAACTGGAGGATGTCAAGGATAAATAACTCTATAATAAAATTAGGATGGAAATGAAATAGACAGAGCTCCCCACCCCATGGAATAGTGTAATGAAGCCAATTATAGAATTTGTTACAATTGATGATCCTGAGAAGGTACTTTGTAGTTGTCACTTTGCCTTCTACAATCACTTTAGGGATTTCAATTCAATGAACATATCCCAATTTATCTTTAATTACATTAGATATTCCATAGATAGCATCCATAGAAAGAAAAGTGATGACTTACCCTCACATCAGTGCCTCTTTTAAGTCCTTTATAACACTAGCTCATTTACTACCCTCAAGACATTACTATCCTTGCCATTAATTCCATCAAAGGAAAACCTAGCCTTGCCCCTACCAAATCTAGCCATATCTAGGCTAGTTCATCCCTTTCTTATTCCTCGACCATTTTGAACAAGAAAAGAGTGGCTATGGAGGAGTTCAAAAGTCTAATAAATCAGTAGTCAAGAAAATCAAACTCGAGATCCCTGAGAAATCAGAGAGAGCCATAAGATCCTCACCACATTTGGAAAATATTGTGCAAAAAATAAAACCTTGGTAATTGACTAATATGAGAAGGATAAATATGTACTTGACCAATTTCTAAAGCAGTACATCATTAACTCGATTTCCAACTGCATTTCTCATATTATGGGCCTCTGTAACACCCTGAATATTCTATTTTTTAAAAATAAGTTCTCTGAGGATGATGACAAGGACAACATCATGGATGAAGTCAAGGATGATGATAGGAAATCTATGGCTTATGATAATGTTGAGGATGAAGGTGAGGATGAGATAAAAAAAGAGCCTAAGTATGAAGATGTTGAAGCTGAAGAGGAGGCTTAATACATTCTTTGTGCATGATCTATTTTTTGTCTCAGGGCATCCTCATGTTTTGCCTATCCTCTCTTTTTTTATTCCTTTTTGTCTTCCTTTTTATGGTATTGAGTTCCCCCATTTTTACTTATTGCTTTATCTTTTGTTTGTTCAACACTTTTTTTCTTGATGTAATCAAGTTTTGGGAGCCTGTCAAAACCTGTTTTGAATAAAAAATTTAAATCATTAAAAAAAATTATTGAAAAATGATGGAGGAAGAGATGAAAATTTTTTGACATGAGGGTAGCTTCAATTTGAAACAATAAGATCATATCATAGATGAAGCTAGGTCAAATCAAGGATTTTCCACTTCTAAGAAAGTGACAAGAAAAACCCCTCCACTTGAGTCAACCATTAGAAGAAAAAAATGATATGAGGGATGAGGAAGTACAATTTGTAAGTTCAAATATAGGATTTAAATGTTCAAAGGAAAAGGGGAAGGAATATTTTAAAGCAAAGGAATATGGGGAGGTGAATTTTAAAGCAAATTAGGTCAACGAGGTCAAGCTTAATTGAGATAAATCACTTTTATTTTCCTCAAATAGCATAAAATATTCTCCTTACAATAAAAATGAGAGTAGTATGGAATGTATTCCTTGCACTTTAGGGTTTCAATAGTAGTACAACAAAGAAAAAATTCTCGAGGATATCCAAGGAAATTTGGAGTTTCTAAATCAACATAAGAAAGTAATGACTATAGAGGATCATCTATGCAAATTAGAGTTTTCAAGGAAACATAAAGAAGAAAATGTTAATGAGGTTAATGCTTACACTTTCAATTCTTTAGGACAATATAAATCTTTAGAAGATAAATTTCATTATAAACAATATGAAAAAATAGAAAAACTAAAGATATTGATGAAGATGAGAGTGTCGACAGGAATGGAAGAAGGAGAGGAAGACCATCAAAGAAGGAACAAAGAGAAAAAAAACTCAAAAGGATATTGATCTGGGAAGCCAAATAAAAATATCACAAGTTTTAACAAGAAGTGGGGCTAATCCCACTAATAAAAATAAATAGAGTTGATGATGAAAATTATATCATAGAATATTATGGGTATGAATAAAACCCCTAAAAAAAGAGTTATTAAGGAATTAATAGGTTGTTATATTATTGATTTTATTTTAATACAAGAAACAAAATTAAATAGTGAGGAATGTAAGGATGCTTTTAAGAAGATTTGGAAGATGGGTGATTGTTTAGCATTTTCTTCTATAGGAGATTCAGGTGGTATTACAATAATATGGGACAAATGCAAATGGGATGGGAAATTATTAGAAGCAAAAATTAATTGGGTTGCTAGATTATTTTGTAAGAAAGAGGAAAACATCAAAGTTGGGGTTATAAATGTATATGTTCCAACTATAGTTACTCCTCATGAAAGATGTTGGAAGGACCTTAGCATATTTTTGTCAAATACAATGATGATTCATTGTGATCTATGAATTCTTGAGGGTGATTTTAACATTATTATATATCCTTTGGAAAAAAAATGGTATTCCAAGATGGTCTAAATCAATGAAATACTTTTCTTCATTTGTCAATTCAAATGACCTTTAAGATGTTAGTATTTCAAAATTTCAATATACATGAGATAATATATGCATTGGGAAAAATTAAATAGTAGAAATACTATATAGATTCTTGTTATAAAATAAATGGTTGCAAATAAATTATACAATCTCTTTAGATATTTTATTGCAAGCAGGATTAGATCACAAACCCATCATTTTGACTTGTGAGTTACCTAATAATGGTCATACAAATCCATTTGACTTCCAGTCTATGTGGCTTCAATATCTTGAATTTTTCTAGATGATTATGTTATGGTGGGATGAGTCAAGATTTGAAGAATCATGTATGTACAAATTTGTTCAAAATTTGAAATATTTAAAGGAGCAAATGAAGATTTGGAATGCCAAATATTTTGGTAACATTTTTAAAGAAAATAAAGATATTGAATCCAAGTTCAAAAATTTACAAGAGATAGTATAACTTAATGGAATGGATTAGGATTCTTATGTGAAAGAAAAACAATTACCTTTTATTATCATTATGTATTGAAAAATGAGGAGTTATATTGGTTAATAAAATATAGAGAGAAATGGATCAAGGAAGGAGATAGAAATACAATTTTTTTCATGCTACAACAAAAACTAAATTTCTTTTCATCACATAAAAAATATTTTAACTCTAAAGGGAATAAATATTAAGGATGAAGAAGATATAAGGAAGGAAACAATCAATTATTTCAAAAATATTTTGTTAGATATAAGGAAATATAAGGAGGCACAAGAAAAATTTCTACAAAATATTCCATCAACTATCACTTAGGGAATAAAATGAACTCTTGATGAAGAAGATATCTATGGAGGAGCTTCATAAGGTAGTTCTATTTCCATACTAACAAAGCACTTGGCTCCGATGGATTTCCTACAACTTTCTTTCAAAAATTTTAGGATTTTATTGAAGAGTGATATGTTAGTTGTAGTTGAAGAGGCCCACAAAAGGAAGGCTATAATAAGTGAGATCAATGCTAATATTATTACCTTCGTTCCCAAGAAAGGAGACACAAAATATTTTTATATTTTTTTTCTAATAAGTCTTTGTAATATGATCTATATGATAATTTCAAAAAGTATGGCAACAGGTTGAAGGGTATTCTAGGTTGTCTTATCTCAGAAGAACAATGTGGCTTTGGTTGTGGTAAAAAAATTCTTTATGGTATAATTATTGCACAAGAGGCCATACATTCTCTTCATTCCATGAAAAAACCAAGTATGCTTTTGAAATTAGATATGAAAAAAGCATATGATAGGGTTTCTTGGAATTTTATACATGCTATTATCAAAAGGTTTGACTTTGATTATAGTTGATGTGAGTGGATTAAATGATGTTATAGCACTAAAAAAATTTCTATTTTGATCAATGGTTCTCCTGCTAGTTACTTCAAGTCATCTTATGGACTTCGTCAAGGTGATCCACTTTCTCCTTATCTATTCATTATGTTTACAAAAGAATTAGGGAGAACCTTTTTAATGGTAAAAATGGAAGAAAATATCAAAGGTATTCAAGATGTAAAAAATGGTCCCTTTGAATCTCCTCTTCAATTTGTTGATGATACTTTTCTTTTGGGTCTTCCTTAGTCAGTGAGGACATGGAATTTAAATCAATATTATCTTGCTATGAGAAGGCTACTAGAAATTTGGTAAATACTACAACATCCAAAAAAAATTCATTAATATTTCCCTAGATTTACAATAAATTATTGTGAATATTTTAGGGTTTATAATTGAAAAGTTTCCATCAACCTACTTGGGTATTCCTTTGTCTGGTAAAGGAAATAAAAAGGATATTTGGATCCCTTTTTTTAGTAGAATGAAAGCTTTCTTTGTAGGTTGGAAAGGTAAGTTCTTAGCCATGGTAGGAATGCTACAACTCACAAAGACTACTTCGCAATCCATCCCTATTTATATGATGTCACTTTTAAGATTACCAATAGTTATAACATTAAAAATTGATAAAATTCAAAGATACTTTCTATGAAAATGTTGTGAGGAAAAAATTAGGTTTCCTCTTTGTAAGTGGGACAGGGTTTACAAAGGAAATAATTTTGGAGGAGTAGGCTTGTTGAATTGTATATATATGAATTTCGCATTAAGAGCAAATATTGGGTGGAGATTATGCAGAGATCATGGAAATATTTGGGAAAAAATATTACTTCAAAAATATATAGGTTCTCTTATTGCAATGAAATTATTTAGGAAAATAAATTTACCTAAAGGATTGTCAACATAGACACTCATATAAGATATTTTGTAATCAATAAATAAATATATTAGATGGTCTATCAATAAGGGGAGTTAGGAAATTTCTGGTTTGACGCTTGGTTGAAGCCTTATCCTCTTATCTCTTTCTCAAAATGGCAACCATTGTCTCAAGCATGCCTATCATGTAAAGGTTGAAATATCAAAGACTATATTATTATGAGCAACATCTCCATATCATGGATTTATTTTAGTAATCTAGTTGAAAGAGAAGAACTTAAACAAATTACAAATGAACTTCAAAATATGCTTCAAAAAATTTATTTGCCAAATTTTACTTGAAAAGGATGATTTGGTTTGGATTTTATCAAAGGATGGTGGATACTTGGTCAAGTTGGGATATGAGGATAGAGGAACTTAAACAAATTGCAAATGAACTTAAAAATATGTTTCAAAAAATTTATTTGCCAAATTTTACATGAAAATGATGATTTGGTTTGGAATTTATCAAAGGATGGTGGATACTTGGTCAAGTTGGGATATGAGGATTTAATACAGTTAAAATTTCCTTCTTCCAAAGACTTTCCTTGGAATAATATTTGGTCATTAGAGGATCTCCTTAAGGTATTAACATTCCTTTGGTTAGTAGTTCAAAGTAATATTCTTATAGGAGAGAGTATAAAAAGAAGAGGATATTATGGACACTTTAGATGTGCCTTGCATGAGAAGGATTTAGAAACATTAGATAATTTTCTTCTTCACTATCCATTTGCTCACAACATTTGGGGTTGTTTTAAAAATAATATGAAACTATACTGGGTAGCTCCATCAATATTTAAAGAGTTGATGAAATATTGGATTAGTTATTCCAAAGATAAAGTATTATGTATTTTTTGAAGGACTGGACCTAGCTTTATTTATTGGAACTTATGGCTTGAAAGGAATAACATAATTTAAAAATATAAAAATCAAAACCATGCCCAAGTTTGGAACCGTATTATTGCCTCTCTTGCATAATATCTACAAATATGGTGCTCATCATGGGATGTCTCAATTATAGAAAAATATGTACTAATAACTTAGCTATTGGATTTGAAAATACATGGAAGAGTCATCTATGGTAATGAAATTAAATCAAAGGATCTATTTCGATCTATGGTAAAATGGAAATATCCAAAAATGGGTTTACCAAAATTAATATTGATGGTGATTCTAAAGGAAATCTAGAAAAGCTGGTGGAGGTGGTGTTTTTAGAAATAGTGAAGGAAAAATTATCCTCACTTATTTAGAATCATATGGAACTTCAACTAATAACTATGTAGAGGCTAGGACACTTCTTATAGGGATAAAAATTACAGTAGAAAAATTATGGAAATATATTTCAATTGAGAGGGATTCACAAGTTATCACCAATGCTATTTAAAAAAATGGATGTGGAGACTAGATAAAAAATAATATTATTGTTGATGTTCATCATATATTACTAGAGGTAATCTCTTAGAAGTGTGAGCATATTTATAAATAAGGAAATTGGGAAGTAGATAAATTAGCAAATTATGGTGTTGATTTTATCTTGGTGAAATTAAAATTTTAGAAGACAATTGGCCAAGTGAGATTTTATCTCTTAATCAAATGATGTCAAGGAATTGATTATAGAAACATAGCACTTTGAGGAAGTTGATGAATATATTTAAGAGAAAAAGAAATTAAAAAATGTGATAAAAAGGTATGCTACAACAAATGTAATATTTTGGTATTTTTATGGAAGTGGCCCTCAATAGAAGCCACATATAACTTACTACTATATATATATATATACAAGTTTATGCACAACGACGAATATTCACAAATTGGGAAAAATATTTGCATTTTCAAATATGCAAATTGGTGAATTTGGGGGACCTTGGACATCAGACCTTTCACCTAAAATTTTTGGGACAAAAAAAATTTAGGTGTTGGTTTGTTGTGCATTGATATTAGTATTATGGATTTTTTAATAAATTTTCCAGCAATACAACTTAAATTAAGGACCCTTTTCACCATTAAATTTTAAATTTTTGACTTATTCCTCCAAATTCGCCTAGTATACCACTATATATAATTAACACACCAACAATACTTTTTATTTTAAAACATTCAAACTATTAGAAAATCAAAAATTCCACCAAACTTTGGTCGTGTTCAGAAACCAGTTGATCTAGAATAAAACTCTACTCTGACCAAAATTGGACCCATATTTGTCAGACTCTTTTCTATACTAGACCTACTACTGGACTCTATTATGTATCTGACCAACTCTCGGACCCTTCTCTACACTTAAAATGATTGATGTACCCTTTTTTGCATGCTTACCAACATCTGGACCATATTTTACATCTTGATAAACATCTAGACCCTATTCTACATCTGAACGGACTACCAGATCCTATTCTACACTATATCGATATTTGGACCTTGTTTTACACCCTAAATGATATTTGGACCTTGTTCTACATCTGGCTAGATTACTAGACCCTATCTGGCACTAGACCGATATTAAAACCATATTCTGCACCTTTATCAATATCTAGACCTTGTTCTACATCCAAACATACTATCAAACCCTTTTCTCCACCAAACTAATATCGAGATCTTGTTTTGAACCCTAAATGATATATGAACTCTATTTTAAATCTAAATAGACTATTGGACCCTGTTCTACTCTAGACCAATAACTAGACCTTGTTATTCACCCTAACCAATATCTAGATCTTGTTCTACACCCAAACAGATTATTAGATCCAATTCTTCACTAGACTGATATCCAAACCCTGTTCTGCACCCTGAATGATATCCAAACTCTATTCTACATATAAATAGACTATCAAACCCTATTCTACACCAGATTGATATCCAAACCCTATTCTGCATCCTAACCAATATCTGAACCCTATTCTATAATTGGATGGACTACCAAACCCTATTCTACACAAGGTCAAAATCTGAATCCTATTCTACACCTTAATTAATATTTAGACCTTTTTTTGCATCCAAACAAACTATCAGACCAGGTTCTACACTAGGTTCTCTATTTCTCTTAAGACATTTTGAATATAAGTTGAAGCAATTGTAGTAATAAGATCTATTTTACTATCAACTAATTGTGGATTTTTCTTTTACAATTTTTCTATCATTTATTGAAAATAGGTCAAAACTTTGTTTCTCATGTTTTTCTCAAATTTGCCCTATTCTGTATGTTGTCCCCTATTTTCTCTCTTCTTTTAAAACTCTTTTATTCTCTATTTCTATTCAGATTTTCTTTTTTGTTATAATATTATAAATAGATAAACACTTTGGTTCTCTAAAGATATCGTGATCCTCTGTTTCTCTGAATACATTGCGATTCTCTATTTATATTCTATTTTGTACTATAATTAGTTATTTTTCTATATATGATCTCTAATTATTTTTTGCATACACACATATCAGTTTTATGCTCTTATCAGTTACAAGTGCTATCACCTAAAAATGGATTAGTGGCATAAACTAATAAAATCATAATAAAGCAAGGTAGGAAATAGGTATGCATTTTCTACCAACCAACCATATGTTTATTCTAGTTACAATATTATCTTAAGATCTAACAGAAGTAAGACCTCTTCAACATTTTATTACTTTTCTAAAATGAAAAACATTTTCCTTACAAGTAAAATGTCAACTATTGGTGATGGAAAGAAGGGGGCTAAATCTTCTACAGAAAAGAGTATCCTCAAATATTTTAGCCATATGTCAAAATACAATGAGCCATCAACATCCATGTAAATTCAAGGTACAATTATTTTTTACTTCTAAATAGTTAGCTGTATATTTTGTAATTAATTTAAATACTACTTTCTTCCTCAAACAATTAGTTCTCAGTATGTGCACGATGATATGAATATTTTTTTAGTTTGTAAGTTTATTTTGTTAAATACAAAAATGATAAAGAATATTATTGTATTCTACTATGCAGAATACCCTATCAACCCTGATATACCTTGACTTGAAGATATTTCTCACCAAGAGATGCCTTCTAATGAAAATTCTCTTAATAATGATATCAAACAAACACTTGAAGATATTCCTCAAAATGACATGCCAGTTGAAAATGAAAGTGATAAATCAAATACATTACATACTTCTTATGAGTTTTCAAGAAAATTTTCTAAAAATAAAAAGGCATCTAATTGGGCTATTGGAAGGGCATTTAAGAATGAATGAAAAAACAAGTTTCCTAGATTGAGCCTATCCTGACTGAGGATAATCAAGTTGATCAAAAAGTATGTAGATGCAAAATTTGTAGTTGGAAACTAGGTAAAGATCACATGCTGCAAAATAAGATATATACAATAGAAAAACATGTTGACAAAGCTTATGTAAAATTTATAGGAAGTTATGGTAAAATTAATAAAGAAGTTAGATGGAAAGATGCATCAAAATGTATGCATTTTATATATGCAATAGAATATAACAATCACTTAAAGAAACAACAATATATTCTTGAGAAATGTGGAATTATTGAAGCCCAATTTCATAAAATTTAGAAGACCACTTTAGCTTAAAAAAGTTTGTAGTTTGTTGTTGTATATAATATTATTATAAAGGGTAGACCCATATCCGATTTTATTGATTATAAGCACCTATTTCAACTAGCTAATGTGCAAAACCTTCATAGTTCTCATTGGTCAAATAAAAGTGGTTGGTAAATGGTAAAATGTCTATCATTAGTTGAGAAGGAGGACCTGAGGGAGAAAGTAAAACTTGCCATATTCATTTTACTTTCTATTGATGAGGTGATGACTATGGACAACACATCCTATATTTGCATGCATGTGTACACATTTCAAAATCATGTAAGAAACGCCATGGTTGTAACGCAGGAGATTTCCAACTTTGGTAAGGATGTCCTATTCTACTTTCCTGCTTCCCCCTCCCCTGGTCTTACTCCAGTTTCATGGCACTTCCCAGACCCTTATTTCTAGGCTTGTTGTTGATGCAAACGATATCCTTGGGGTGGGAGGTCCTTGATCCATTTATCTGCTCCTGTCTCTACCTTTTTGAGGCTTTCTTGCTTGTGCTTTTGATCTAGTGCATCCCTGGATTATCCCCTGGGTTTCATACTGAGCTTTTAGGATCCTTTTCTAGTTGCTCTAAAGTTTTTCCTAGGTTTTTTATAGGTTTCTTGGCTACGAAGTGTTTTGATTCAGGTTGGGGGTTCAACTTTGCCCTTGGGCTTCTTGAGAGGTTTCACTATATACTTATAGTCTAGGAGGACCACATGCTTCGTCTCTAGTAAAATTTCTCCCTAGGTTCTTGGATCAATTTTACTTGGTGGATCCTTAGTGTATCTTTCTCGGTCTTGGTGGTAGACCCTGTTCTTTTTGCTTACTATTGAGATGATCCCATTGGTTGTCCTGATCTAGTTTCCTGAAGCCATTCGTGTGTGGGGTTAGAGGATTTTTATGGTCCTTATTTATTTGGTGCTTGGGTTCATCTGCTGCATCTTTTAATATTTGAGGAGAACCTATGATTTCTATCTGCAATATTGATCACCCTATGTTTCCTTCAGATTAGGTTCCTTGGGACCTTCCCATTCCTTTTCCCATGGCTGTTGGGTCCATTTTTGTTGCATCCTTTGATTTATTTTGGCTTCCTTGTAGTTCAAACTCATGTGCAAGAGGATCTTGTGGTCTATGGATATTCTCATATTTGTTGTTCCATTTTCTAGGCTTTGTGCAGTATGCTACTTCCTGGACTGCCTTCTCGGGATGTCCCCAAAAAGGATCTTATATTTGTTCTTCAGATTTTAGCTATTCTTGCTCTCCTGTAGCGGTTCCTAGTTTTCCTGGAAAATATTCCAATTTTCCTGTGTGCTCATGTTAGTCCTGGCCCTACTTTGGTGGGATGATCCATCCTAGTTCGACTGGAGGGTTTCTCTGGTCTATCTACCTTCTTGAGGTGGATTTTCTTTCTAGGTGGCTTTTTCTTCCAGTTTCTGCTTGGCGATATTCTAGTTTATGATTTTCCCCTTGGGTGGGATTTTCAACTTGTATTTTTTCTACCTAGGAAAGAATTTTCAAATTTCCTACTTTGGGCAAGATATTTTAAATTTCCTGCTTTGGGTGGGATTTTTTAAATTTCCTGGTTTAATTTCCTGCTTGGGCAGGATTTTTTAAATTTCCTACTTTGGATGGGATTTTTAATGTGTTTTTTAATTGGTCTATCCTTTGGCCTTATGTGTGATATTTTGACCTGATGTAAAAATGTTTTGGAGCCCCTTCCAAAATCCACTTTTAATAAAAAAAATTAACAATAAAATAAAATCATGTAAGGAGGCCTAGTTTTCTAGGATTACATAAGATGGTGGAAGGTTCAAATGTAAAACAAATCTATAATGTTGTTGTGACTAGTTTAAATGATATGACGGGAATGAATGACATAGACATATCCACAAATATAATTTACATTGGAGTTTATGGTGCTACTATAACACAAAGGTACAAGAATGGTCTTTGTGTTCGACTCTAAACCTTAGTTGCCCCATTTATGATACCAATTCATTGCATGGATCATAGAGTGAATCTTGCATATACAATCATGAGAACTTTTGAAAATATTGCTAGAGTAGAAGACCTCATTCATGAAATACATTCTTATTTTTCTCGCAGTCCAAAAAGGTTTGCAGAGTTTCAATAATTTGCACTAGGAGTTATAGAAGGAATAAAATTGTTAAAATATGTGGATACAAGGTGGATTTCATTGTATCAACTTGAACACAAAGTTTTTACAGAATATTAATCATTAATGGGGTTTATGTACATAAATCGCAGGGTAGTTGACAAGGCAAAAGATTTGTTATTTCATTTGACTAACTTGGAAACCCTTTTAACCTTATGTGGTATTCTTCCAATGTTACAAGAAATGAACATATTGATTAAACTTGCACAAGATAGATCCATATATATCATTGATTGCATGAGGACGAGAAAGAAAATATGCATGGTTATTGATAGGTTATATGTGTCCAAAGCATTTTTTACAGATTTCTTATTTGATAGTTGGAATATATTAACAAACATGAACAATCCAAATAGCTTTTTGAAGTTTAACATAAATGATCATTTTTTTTAGCGAAAAATCCCTTACGGGGTTGCCTTGGTCTGAGAGACCACGAACAGGGGGTTCTACACTGTCAAAGTCACCTGGGGATTGCACCCAGCCCTACTCGCACCAATATTATCAATTGGATTTTGGGTACCCAATTCAACTTTTTGGTAGGGTGGATATTCGAACATGGGACCTCCCTTGGAGGATTTCCCTCTCCTCTCCAACTCACCTACAACACCTGGGTGAAACATAAATGATCATATTTGTATTAATATTCATGGAAATATGATACCTCTATATTGTTATGAAATGCATTCAAGTATAGTTACAGATTATGTTGAACAAATTCATGTAACACACAACAGATTTGAAGTTGTTTTACACAATACTAAGAAAAAATTGTTAAAAATAGCAAAATCATTGACAAGTGATATAAGAGATCAGTTTCAAAGAGATGAGTTGTTTGAGGCTATGGGTGTGGTTAGCCCTTTATTTTGGTATCCTTGTATTGATTACGGTTCTACACATGAGTTGTTTATTAAATATATGGGCATCCTTATTAAGCATTTTAGTAAAAGTGTGGAAGTCGATGGTGTTGAAATAAAAGCCATACTCAACAAAGATCTTTTAAAACAACAGTTATTCTATTTTGGAAGAACAATGGTTGAGCAAGTTTCACTTTTGAAAAATATTCATGAGACTGATTCCATTGCATGTTTGTGGCAAAAACTATATCCAAGTAGTGTCTTACAAGATACAATTAGTGAATACTTTTGTTTTTATGAATTATTTGAAACAATGATTTTGGGATCTGTGGAAGATGAGAGGGTTTTCAGTGCACTATATTTTTTTAAATCTAAGCTCCGTAGTAGGCAAGACAAAAATTTAGAAAATTATTTAATAATTTATGTGTCATCGTATCAGTCAGACAAATTTTCACATGACAGATTATTGGCATATTGGAATTCCCTTACAGGCAGAAAGGGTACCACGAATATGACAAATAAGTAGGATAATGATACTTTTAGTGATCATATGGTGGAGACACAAATATCCGCTATGCTTAATAGTGATACTGGATAAGTTATGAAGTGTTTGTTTCAGCTACCTGAATTGTGATTTTTCTAGTATTTCACAACAATGATATATTTGAATTTCTTTGTTATCAAATTTCAAAATATTATTTTAGATTTATAATATTTCAAAAAATTATTTATTAATAAATTGTATGTTTTATATCACACTATTATTTTAAAAAATGTGTGTTTTATATCACATTGTTGTTTTAAAAACTATAAGTTTTATATCATAGTGTCTCAACTGCCTTCATTGATAAATCATTATGTTTTATATTTTATATCATAGTATTGGTATTGTATTGTTAATGTATGAATATTAACCAACAATAATATTTCTTTTGTTGTTTGATATGAACATAGTAAATAATATTGGCTAGAAATAAACTAAAAAAGCAACACAAAATTATAAATGCAAACAAACTTTGAATGATGAAAGACACAAAATTAGTAAATATCTTTTTCATTAATTCAAATAGAAATATATTACATTGTACAAAATTGTTGACTGTAGTCAACTTGAAAATATTTTATACTTTGTTAAATATATGATTGAGGGTTTGCTGCCTTAGTTTCACTTGAAGTTGTCTTTTGTTTTTCTTTATGTTATTCCTTAACACCTTGTGCTGGAAGTGCTCCAGGTCTCACTAGGTTTTCATATACTTTCTCAATACTCCTCACCAATGTGTCTTATTATTGGTTTGGATCTTTGAGTACTATTTGTAGGATTTCTTTCACTTTTTGTTGTTGTAGTATGAGGTCCATATATTCGTTGAGCCTTTCCTTGATATATATTCTTAAATTATTATTATCCACCACTTATGTTTACATTTTTTCTTCATTTCCATTGCATTTTGTAGAAATGTCTTTGTCGCATTGATATTGACTTCCATTCTTTGAACTTGTCTTTTTACTTGTTTTAATGAAAGAGTTATATGAAAAAAATTACTTGTTTTGATAAAATATTAAATTTTATTGCAAAAGAAAATTAAAACATAAAAAAACATGTTCTTACCTCAGCTACATCCCTTGCAGCCTCAGCGAGTGCAACTTTTGTCTTATCAAAAACCCATTTGTTATTATAAGCTTGGGCTTTAGCATTAATGTTCTCTATTCTATCAACCATAATATTTAAAACATCATCATCATACACAATAGTTGACTTCATTTATCCTGATGTGGCCTAATCTAGCAAGCCACCAAGATTTTTTGGTTCATATTGAACCAAAGAAAAAATTGAATCTTTTTTTAAAAAATTGTTATACCGGGTGTTAATTTCCTTTATAAGGACTTTGGCCTGATATTCCCAATCCTTTAAAATTTGTAAATATCTAAGAACAACCTATTTTATGGTTGCTTCAACATTTTCAACCATTAAAACATTTTCATCAAAATTTACAATGTCATCTTCAATTTTAGGATGAGGGTCATTTCCTTCAAATTATGGTAATGATAGCTACTCAGCTGTAGGAGATTTTGTTTGTTTTGATTTACCCTATGGATCTTGAAGCACATACATTGCCTTAAAGTCTAAAAAGTTGCTCTGCAACAAAAAATAATCATCGAGTTGGATGTTATCCAATTATGTGGTTGAAACTTCTGGTGCCTGCAAAATTGTGTGAAAATTAAAATACGAGAACCCATGCCCATAACTTGGTGCTACCCCTGTGATCTCTGTGAGAACACATACCCAAAACTTGGTGTTGCCCACTACGATCTTTGTGAAAATATTTATTTTCAATCTCCAACCCGCATATGACCTCTCATTTGTATAGGCTATTGTTGTTGTGGTGGAAGCGATTACTATAGTGGAAGCGATGGCTATGGTGGAAGCGGTGGCAGAATATGGCCTCTCATTTTTATAGGTTATCATTGAGAGTCAGCTACAAATAATCATTTTTTTTGTTAGAATTATTCATAAAATAAAATAAAATAAATCTTAATTGAAAGTAAATACACATTGATTTACCTAAGGACGATGAAATATATTGAAATTAGGTGTCAATGGGGTTGGGGCTAGCTGCACTAGATTCAACCTGCACATTTTGTGTAAACCTAGGTGTATGAGAACCCCTAAGAGAAGCATCTTGCCTCAAACATTTATGAGGCCTATATAATGGTGATACTTGTGATCTAGTGTCTTCAGAATCACCAGCTTGTTCTGGACTATGACCCCTCAAGGAAACATCCTATTTATTCCTTTTGGTGGATGCCCTACTCTACATTTATATGAAAAGAAAAATTAAAAAAATAAAACATGCTAAAATATAAAATACTATTTTATGGTCAAATATGGACTTATTACCTTCAATTACTGGTGTGTCATGGCAATGGTTTGTAGTGTTGCATGCAATACAGTTGGTACATGAGTATTTTGTAAATTATAAAATGTTTCATAATAGAGTGTTAAATTGTAATTTACACTACCCAAAATGGACTATAACTTGTTGGTTTTCAATTGCATGCCATGCAAATTTGCTCTAATCTGATCTAAAATATACATGCACCAATCAAACCTCTCATGCTTCTCACAGTGAACAACATAGGCCAGTGCCCAATACAAAATTTTTGGTCTTCCAAGAAGAATCAGTCTTGCCTAGAACTCAATAATGGCCTTCAGAGTTTGATGTTGAACATCAGTTATTTTTAATCCTCTTTTTTTCTTGGTGATGGAAGCTTAAAAAAATAGATAACAATTTATAAATTTGAAATTTTGAACATTAATAGAATCTAAGTAACAAGAATTATACCTACCAAATATTTTTATCCGATATGGTACATTATTTTGAGGTATCCTTTATTATATGGAGACAACATGAGCTTCGTTGATACTAGAGGATAATCCTTGAAAGGAATATCTATCAATATATTAATTTTTATAGGCATAATTATGAATGACAAAATTTTATTTTGTATTTTCATGTTGAATGTGGTATGGTCATGGTCATAACCAGCTATGATATTATGCAGGAGGATTTTATCATTTTTGAAATTTGGCATTGAAAGCAAATTTGTCAAACCTATGCCATCTAACCAAGAAAATTCTAAGCCTGGGGTTATTAACAAATCAAAAATTGTAGTGCAAGAAAGGTTCTTGAAATTTAGAGTAGGGATGGAAGCGGTGGTCATTGCTAGATGTTGGAAGTAGAAGAAATTTGATTGGGAAGGTTGATGGGTAATGGTTTGCTCTAGTCAGGTGCAGTCATAGAAAAGAACTAGAAAAATAATAGTTGAAGCTCTTTTATAGAGAGAATAGATGAATTTGACACGTGGAAGCATTGTACTGGACATGCAATATGGGTGACCAATCATGTGACACATGGTAGTAGGTCCCTGGTGGGAAAATTTCCAAAGCTAGATCATGTTCTACATCCGATTTGAGGCCAGACCACTATATACTTTTGGTCAAAGGTCAAACCTTTTTTTGCACCCTATCTCAGACTAGACCATATTCTACACCCAATTCGAGACCAAATCATATTTTGTATCTAAATCAATATCGAACCATGATCTATACCTGGTCTGAGATTAGACTAGTTTTTGCATTTGATCCAAAGCTAGACTATATTTTGCACCCTATGTGAGACCGGTTCATATTCTGCACCCGATCTGAGATCAAACCATATTATGCATTCAATTTGAAACTAGACCATATTTTGCATCTAGTTTGAGACCAAACCATATTCTACATCTGGTATGAGATCAGACCATAATATGCATCTGATCTGAGACCGAACCATATTTTGCATCCAGTCTAAGACTGAATCATATTCTACATTTGGTTCGATATCGAAACATATTCTATATCTGGTTCGAGACTAAACCATATTTTGTATCTAGTCTAAATCTAGACCATGATTTGTAACCAATCCTAGATCAGATCATTTTCTACTCCAAATTCATGGTCGGACCATTTTTCATCGATCCATGGCCAAAACTCGTTTTCCACCCGATCCAATGAGAACTTTCAAATTTGCCAATGTTTTATAATTTTTTGTGAAAAAATAAGGTAATTCACCATGTCCTCCTACATGAAGTTGGCTAGGATTCGATAGGGTTTTGAAATAGATTCACCATTTTTACAAGTACATTTCGGGTTCGACCCTTTATGCATAACCCTGTGTATGTGTGTATATATATCATTCTCTCTAGAAAACCTTTATAACCCTATGAGCTCACACCCAAAAATGAAAACCAAAAATAGGATTTTATGAAACTAGGGTTTATTATATATATATATATATATATATATATATATATATATATATATATATAATTTTGGTATTTTAATTGGAGTGGTCCTCAATAGAAGCCACATATAAATTACTAAAATATATATATCATTCAATATATATATCTATCTATATATATATATATATATATATATATATATATATATATATATATATATAGATATAGATATAGATATATAGATAGATAGATTGATATCCCCATTGATTTGAAGCTAAAATTTTATATTAATAAGTAGATCCAAAAAACATCTTCAAAACAAAATAGACATCAATTGATTTGCTTAGCTAGTTTGAAATATATCTCAAATATTATTTTATTTTGGAAAAATATGATTTCAAAAATCATCATTGCCCCCTATTTCAAACAATTAACTTCACAAGGTCATGTCTCTCTCAATACTAGTCAAATTCCTTCATTGGACAACCCTTTTGAAATTCTCAAATTCTAAATAATATGGCGGAAGAATCCTATAAATTGATTAACTCCATGCAAAGATATGGCTCCCAAAATATGAGAGGTATTCTAAAAAATATTGTCCCAAACTTTGCAATAAAAAAATAATCCCCACTTTACTAAAATCATTGCGTTGATACCATTTTTTATAAAACTTTATTCACATTAACAAAAACCATGCATAAATATTCTAAAATATAAAATAATTTATCCAAAATGCAAGAATTCATATAATGATACAAATATAGATAATACCCTTAGGGTAGGCCAACAACAATAATACTCCTATAAATAAAGAATATCTCCATAAAATCTCCCAATATTAGAGACCACTCCATTGGAAATGATGATTACAAGAGAATATTCGATATGAATTATGATTTTTCATTACATTCACAACATCCCTTCTCTATATACCTTATATTTAATACTACTTCAAGGATGTTATAACCCTAACATTAGCTAACTCTAAAAATCCTTATCCAACTTATTAGTATAATATGATATTACAATATTAACCTTGGGTTGTGTGTGGCCCAAACCAACTATCCATAATAACCATATACAATACAATATCTTATTCTCATATACCTAACCCTAGGTATCATAGTGGAAAATATTTCTCTTTCCAAGGATGAAACACCTTTGTAGGACCACAATAATATAGGAAATGATCAAGAATTAATTCAGGATATAGGTGAAACAAATCTAAGGTTAACACCATGAACCTATGATGGATGACTATCTAATACTTATTTTTATCAATCATAAACTATCTAATATGGAGTTCCACATTGTTGACTCTCTAAATAGAGTTTATTTCATGAACAATTTTATTGAATCAAGAGAACCTATATATTTTTTAAATGACATTTTGTCCCAACTCTTTTCTTAATCTTTGAATAATATCCAACCAAGTTTTTACCCTACTGTAAACTTGAGTATCTACCTCTTGAAAACAATTTCCTTTGCAAATCCCATCCCACTTACAAAGAGAAAATCTATTTTTTTTTAACTAAAAATTCTTTAAATTTTATCAAATTCCAATATTGTATCTACTAGAAATCTTGAAAGTAATATCATATTTATAGGGGTAAATTTTATTATAATCTTTATAAGTCGTGGCCTATAGTTATGGTTAAAAATTTAATTTTCCAACATGCCAAACAAGATTTCATTCTATCCAAAATTGATTTCCAAAACTCCTCCTTCTTACTTTTATTAGACAAAGGATTCCTATACATTAATGGTAATTTTCCAACTTTTTTTTTTAATTTACATGGTGGAATTGGTAGCAGCCATGAATCCGGGTAGGTTGTCCGGATTTTATGGCTGCCATAGTATTCTGCGCTATCTGCCCTAGAAGCTGCCACATAGATCTTCGCGCAGTCCGTCCCTATAACCACCATGCCACAATAATTTTAAACCTTTTATGCTACTAAAAGCACCAAGAAAGGGACAAGCGTTCAGTCCTACAAGGCCCAATATTTGAACCTTGGGCCTCCACCCCCCGTACGGGTCTTACGGGGTTTGGTCAAACCAATTGGTCTACACCTAGAACCTTTAATTTTTTGTTAGGACCCTCCTAACATGTCCTAATAATTATATTATTTATTAATTATATTCTAGGGTCACTCTTACAACTATTATACTAGGTATTTAAATGCAATCCAAATATGATAATAAGGCATCATCGAACAAATATATAAATTAAGTCTATTGTGGGTTTTCTACCTTACAATCAAAAAGCGATTAAATATAAAAATGATCCTGCTTCCCGCACCAGATAGTTTCATACCATCTGGATCAAAGCTAGATCAAGGAGAAAATTCACCATTAAATTTTTTTCCCATCGCACATTTCAGCCAGTCCACATTCGCGAGGATGCAAATAGCATTCACGCTTCACGGATCCGTGTCAAAATCCTCACAGAA
The DNA here is from genome assembly GCA_028583015.1 of Wollemia nobilis. Lineage (NCBI taxonomy): Eukaryota > Viridiplantae > Streptophyta > Pinopsida > Araucariales > Araucariaceae > Wollemia > Wollemia nobilis. The sequence goes on from JAQPPZ010016930.1 coordinate 663,861, forward strand.
AATTAAACCTTCTCCTAAGGTACGAATTAAGTTGTCTTACACCCAAATTGCTCGACCTTTCACATGGTGACCGGTGGCTATTTTGAAAAAGCTAAAATCTTCAATGCAACATCAAGGTTTTTGACGTCCGAAACGCAAAGGAAAAAAAAAATAAAAAATTTAATTATTTTTTTATTTTTTGCTCACCTATACCAAGTCATATTGATCATTACCTACACCAACCACAATGGCTGAAGGACGACGATCATTGGATTCCATTCATGAGAAACATGAAAGGCTTGCTAAATAAGTTCAACAGGAAAGAGAGGAGAATACCCGTAACATGAGAACTCTTCGAGAAAATATTTGCAATGGATGTTAAAATTGATTCCATCAGTCAAAATCAGGCAACAACACATGCAAATTCACCCAACCATGGGTCATCAAACCGAGCAATGTTAGGAGGTCCACAAACTTCCATTCTACCACGGATGACCAAATTAGACTTCCCAAAATTTTGAGACCCTACAAATTGGATCTACCGAGCAGAGCAATATTTCTCACTAAATCAAATTCCAGAAATGCAAAAAGTGCATATCGCCTCCTTCCACTTGGAAAACTATGCCATCCAATGGCACCAATGGTTCGAGAAAACTAACGACACTCTGACATGGTCAACATTTACATAGAATATATTAGTGCGATTTGGCCCTAGCAAGTTTCAAAGCTTTACAGGGGCCCTCACTAAATTATGCCAAACCACTTCGATAAGCGAATACCAAGCAGAATTTGAAAGGCTAGCTAATCGAACATCCGGATTAGACATTGCCTTCTTTCAAGAATGTTTTGTCAATGGATTAAAATAATAAATTTGAATAGAGGTGCAAATGTATAACCCTACAAACATGTTAGAGACCATCGGCTTGGCGAAATTAGCGGAGGACAAAATCAAGGCACGGAATCGGTTCACAAAATCAACTTGGGGGAAACCATCAAACACTTATATCAACCCCAAACCAATGCAAAATGGATGAACCCAAAACTCCTACACAACCCCCAAAATTAACCTCGCTCTACCAATTAAGCGTCTGAGTTTTGAGGAAACGAAGGAAAGACAAGCTAAGGGTCTTTGCTACCATTATGATGAGAAATTTGATAGAAATCATAAATGTGCCTCACAGAAATTATATATTCTAGATGCCACAGAGGAAGGGAATTCTATTGAAGAGGAACCTAAACTCAAAGTAGAGGTATTATCCAACACACTTGAAAGTGACGAAGAAAATGCACCAAAGGTTTCCTTCAATGCCCTTGCCGAATTTTCTGCCCCTCAAACAATGCGAGTAAAAGGGTATTTTAAGAAACAAAACCTTACCATGCTCCTAGATTTTGGTAGCATGCACAATTTTATCGATCCAAAGGTGGCTAAACAAGAAAAAAAATTTATATACCCTTGCAATAACTTTGAAGTGATGATTGGAAATGGCAAAAAAATTGCATGCAAAGGAAAATGCAAAAATATAAAACTATGGGGGTTTATAACATGAAAGGCGACATGTACATCCTACCCCTAGGTGGGTGCGACATTGTACTAGGTGTACAATGGTTACAAACCTTGGGTGTAGTCCAATGGGAATTTGATGAACTCTGGATGAAATTCACAGCAAAGAACCAAACCTATATTATCCAAGGCCTGAAATCAGGACCTTCCCAAATCGTCAGCTCGCATAGAATGGAGAAAATTATCCAAAAATGAAACAAAGGAATGGTCACCCAATTATTTTCAATTCAACCTAGTCACAAAGAAGATGAGACACTAGAGTTACAAAATATTTTAGACCACCATAAGGCGGTATTCAATGAACCAAAAGGACTACCTCCACAACGAAGTCACGATCACACTATTCCACTATTTCCAGGGCATCAACCTCCTAATATTAGACCTTATCGTTATCCATACCTCCAAAAGACCAAAATAGAGAAATTAGTACAAGAGCTTCTTAAGGCAGATTCATTAGACCTAGCAAAAGCCCTTACTCCTCTCCAATTATTTTAGTTAGAAAAAAGGATGGCTCGTGGTGTTTATGTGTCGATTTTCAAGCGCTTAATAAAATGACCATCAAAGATAAATTTCCTATTCCAGTCATAGGCGATTTATTAGATGAACTTCGCGGGGCAGCTTATTTTTCCAAGTTAGACTTACGTTTAGGCTACCACAAAATACGATTCAATGAAAAGGATATTCCTAATATGGCTTTTCGCACTCATGAAGGGCACTATGAATTCTTGGTGATGCCATTTGGCCTGACCAATGCTCCTTCTACCTTTCAAAGTCTAATGAATAAGGTATTTCACCCTTTTCTTCGTAAATTTATATTAGTTTTCTTTGATTACATTTTGATTTATAGCCAAACATGGGAAGAACATTTGGACCATGTTAGACAAGCGTTCCAAATCTTGGAGGAAAATCAACTTTATGGAAAAATATCAAGTGTTCCTTTGGAAAACAAGAAATTGAATACTTAGGGCATATTGTCTCAAAGGAAGGAGTTATGGTAGATCCTTCCAAAATCAAGGAGATGAAAAATTGGCCTATTCCAAAAACCTTAAAAGCTCTACGTGGGTTTCTTGGACTAACGGGATATTATAGAAAATTTGTCCAAAATTATAGTAAAATCGTTGCTCCTCTAACAACATTACTTAAGAAAAATGCTTTCAAATGGTCATCTAAAGCGGATGAGGCCTTATTCACCTTGAAAACTACAATGTGTACCACCCCTATTCTAGCCATGCCCAACTTTTCTAAATTGTTCGTCATTGAAAGTGACGCTTCAGGAATAGGAATTGGAACCGTACTCATGCAGGATGAAAGGCCTCTAGCTTTTATAAGTAAAGTATTTTCTCCTAAGAATTCAGCTCGCTCTACGTATGAAAAAGAGATGTTGGCAATTGTCCATGCTATTCAACATTGGAGGCCTTACCTTATTGGCCAACATTTCATTATACGCACTAACCATCATAGCTTGAAGTATTTTTTGGAACAAAGGACTAATACCCCGGAATAACAAAAATGGGTTACTAAACTTCTTGGCTATGATTATGAAATTACATATAAAAAGGGAAAGGACAACATGGCAACCGATGCACTCTATAGAAATTTTGAAGATATGCCTCAAGTCCATGCTCTTTCCTCCCTTATTCCTAAATGGGTAGATGAGGTGCATGAAGAATGGATAAATGATCCTACTATCCATGCCTTAATTCAACAACTTCAACATAATCCTAGTAGCAAACCTCCATACACTTGGAAGGACAATATATTAAGATACAAAGGGAGGATGGTCCTCACCCCCAATTCAACTTATCGTGAAAAAATTCTTCATGAGTTACATACCTCACCCACTGCAGGCCACTCAGGGTTCTTAAAAACCTATAAAAGAGCCACTACCTCCTTCTATTGGGTAGGAATGAAAAATTACATCAATAACTTTGTAAAAGAATGTGAAGTTTGCCAACGACAAAAGGGGGAGACCCTCGCTATTCCAGGATTACTTCAACCTCTTCCTATACCCACCAAAACATGGGAAAATATTTCTATGGACTTTATTGAAGGATTACCAAAATCATGAGGAAAAACAACCATTTTCGTAGTTGTTGATCGTTTATCTAAATATACCCATTTTTGTTCCGTGGCTCATCCTTATACCGCTAACACTATAGCCCACATCTTCCTAGATAACGTCTTTAAATTACATGGTATGCCCTCCACAATTGTTATTGACCGTGACCCAAATTTCACTAGCACCTTTTGGAAGGAATTTTTCAAATTACAAGGTAATCAACTTCGTATGAGCTCCGCTTACCATCCTCAAACCGATGGCCAAATAGAATTTGTAAATAAATGCTTGGAAACATACCTTCAATTTTTTGTTTCTACTCAACCACTCCATTGGGTAAAGTGGCTTTCACTAGTGGAATGGTGGTATAACACTTCATACCATACGTCCATCAAAATGACTCCTTATGAAGCACTATATGGTCAAACACCACCATCCCTCACTTCCTATATTCTAGGGACTACAAAAGTCCATGCGGTGGAAACAAAACTTGCTAATAGAGATGACATACTACGGATCCTAAAAGAGAACCTACACACCACCCAACATCGCATGAAGTAGCAAGTCGATCAACATAGAAGCGAACATAGTTTCCATGAGGGTGATATGGTTTTCTTATGTCTCCAACCTTACCGTCAATCCTCTCTTAAACAAAAAGGTTCTTAGAAGTTAGCACCCAAATTTTACGGGTCGTATAAAGTTCTCCAACATATTGGGACCGTTGCTTATAAACTAGAGCTTCCTCCCTCTTCCAAACTTCACCTCATATTTCATGTATCTTGCCTTAAGCTCGCAGTTGGAGCCCATATCACGACACAACCCACTCTCCCTGAATTCTCCAATGATGGAGTACTTCTAGTCGAGCCAAAAGCTATCTTGGATCGCCGCTCTCATCACCTTAGTACTTGCGATACCATGAAAGTTTTAATCCATTAGAAAGGTCTACCTTTAGAAGATACAACGTGGGAAAATTTTCAAGATATCCAGCAGCAATTTCCAAATTTCCAGCTTTGAGGACAAAGCTCCTTTAAGGGGGGTGGCATGTTAGGACCCTCCTAACATGTCCTAATACTTATATTATTTATTAATTATATTCTAGGGTCACAACCCTTCACTCTTACAACTATTAGACTAGGTATTTAAATGCAATCCAAATATGATAATAAGGCATCATCGAACAAATATATAAATTAAGTCTATTGTGGGTTTTCTACCTTACAATCAAAAAGCGATTCAATATAAAAATGATCCTGCTTCCCACACCATTTAGTTTCATACCATTTTCCAACTTTAAAACCTAAAATATCCATAATAATTCATTGTAAATCTAGAAAGTGTTAAGAAAAACATCTTGGATTTGTTATATTAACCAATTATCCAACATGCCTCACATAGCATGATAATATTGATTTATCCTCCATGGCCTCACTAACTAAGTGATGACCCAAAATAAAGTATCATCAAAAAACTTGATATGAGATTCAAAGGACCCATTTGTTGCAATATGAATGCCTTTATTTTTTTCCCTATTTTAAACTCTGAGAAAGCTCTCCCTAATGTCTCAAGAAGAATTATAAATATATTAGGAGATAGTAAGTTACTTTTCTAAATTCAAAGGGATAATTCAAAATATTTTGTGGGGGATCCATTGTGTTGAAAGTGTAATTTGACTTATGGTTGAGACAAAAATTGTATGATGCAATCCTATAAAGACCTATGAGTAATAATTGTAGAAATATATTTAGTTTATTGTTTATTATTTAATTATATAATCCCCAAAAGTCTCAATTAACCTTGTTATGACTAAACCCACCTTGTAGCTAAATCCTTGTTGTTATAACATCTTAGGTTGACTTGTTTATGTAATTGGGGTTTTGGTATTGGTATAAATACCCTTCACCTCTCCATTTGATGTATTAGAGTGTTGTTATCCTTATCTATAGATAATACAATTATTATTTATGGTTCCTAGGGGTTCCACTCTCTATATCTCTTTTTCATCAAGCTTTATGTATAAGATTTAAGTGGATGGGTTACTTTTGTTTGTTTTTATAAATAGGTGTAAATTATAGTATGGTATTAAAGTGGGTATGGAGATTCATCACTTGGTAACATAAAATATTTGTTCAAAGTCTTTGATCTTCCATCCAAGTTCTAGTATGAATTATTTCTCAAGGCTTCATAAAAAAATTCAACAAAAGATGCAAAGGGAAGATCCAAATTTTCTTTGTCTAATTATTCTAATTTTTTTGGAATATTTTTTTATATTAGATAATGATCCATTATTATTGGTATATTTTTGACCTATTTTGCATATGTTGAAACCACTTATAGTAGAATAAGTATTGCCACATTGAATTTAGAAGGGTATCTTGACTTCTTCATGGAGAGTGAGAAAAAAATTCCTCATAAAAATAAAATGTGTTGTTGTAAACGAGGAACAATTATGATGTTTTTATCCCACTTGGGAGCTTTAATGCCTTTCTTGGAAGAAGTATATGGATGCATATTCATTTCTATTAGTTCATATCTTGCACAAAATGTCCACTTAAGTTGTTGGATATCTTTACTATTGTGGATCATGATGCCCTTATTTAGGGAGAGGGCACAACTTTGAACCCAAGCAGTGATAGTGGTAGTTAGGATATATGGGAATGACATAAATTCATTCTACCTTTTAATATAAGAAGCAAAAGAAGAAGTATATTTCTTACTATTTTTCATTGTGGAAAAATTAAAAGGATATATTTTTTTTAAATGGTGTCTTTCAAAAACATAACTTTATGGCTATTTTGGAGGGCAAAATTCTAAAGCCCATAACTTTCACATGCAAAAGTATTTTTAGCTCATTTTTCAAATCTAACAGCTTTTTAATCTCTTTGCATTGGTGGTATTTGTTCAAGGATTTACTATAAGTGGAGGGAAAGCTCATTTCGTGATTGTCTTTAAGACCTCTTGTCTATTGGAGTTTATTACATTATTTGGCACCTTGTAAATATTATATAAATACTTTATAAATATTTGGTGTGAAGATGTCTTGTAAATATTTGTAATTTGGTAATCATTAGAGATTTGTTATTATTATGGAGTCAATAAATATATGTCTCCTATGAGAAATATGAAGATACATACCTCTTGTAAGTTTGAGGAGATGAAGAATTAGTTGAAGAAGAAATGTTAATAATATTTGTAAAAGAATCTTGGTAAAGAGGTCATGTAATGTGTGTAATAATGAGAGAAATTTTAGTACTTCATTTGTACTAGAATATTGTGTTTATCATCCATGGTAATGTAGTGAGATTGTTTGAATATTTGTATGTAAGATATTTGATTATTAAAAATTATTGAAACTTGATTATATGCTAATAGTGGTGCTAGAGCCTCCATAGATTAGCTTGTGAGAATTCTTGATTTTCATAATATGAGAGATATTTATCTACTATAAGATTTTATTTAGAGAATATGGAATAGTGAACTAAAGTGGATGAGAGTTGGAGATTAAAAGCACAAGTTTAATAGTAGATTGGAGCAACTTGAATAATGCTCAGTAGTGGATGATTGAAGCAAGCTAAAAATATTTCAATAGGCCATAACATTCTAGAAAGGAGTAAAGTTAAATCAATATCTATCGACAAGCTATAGTTCCCTATAAAGAAGCAAGGAGGCAATGAAATCATTGAAAGGATGAACATAGGTGGATAGTGAAAGCATTAAAAATATAAGCATAAATAGATAGTGAAAGTATTGAAAGGATGAGCTCAAGTGGATGTTGAAAGCATTCGAAGGTGGATGAGCACAAGGAGAAAAAAACTTATGACTGGAGATATTATGAAAAACTAGTGGTACCAGATAAAATATTGGATAAAGTAGGTAATGTTGGAATTTTTGGGTACTTTGGGTACATTGCCTTTGCTCAAATATATAAGTTTTCATTGATGTCAAGAAGCTTTTGAAGGAATTTGATTTAAAGTCAAATAATTTGTTTTGATGAAGGTTACGGCATGACAGTTTCAAAGGTCTTTTGCAAACCCAGGCTGACAGGTTCGAGAGAAAGAGCTCGCAAAGAAAAGTGTCGTGATTTCATGACAATTTGCAAGAGGGATTGTACGAACAAAAAAGTGTCACGATTTTGCGACAGGTTCGAGAGAAAGAGCTCGCAGAGAAAAAGTGTCACGATATTGCGACATGTCGGGTTTTCGTGACCCGAAGAAAAGAAAAGCGCTAAGGAGAAAAAGTGTCGTGATATCACGACATGTCGAGTTTTCGTGACCCGAAGAAAAGAAAAGCGCTAAGGAGAAAAAGTGTCACGATATCACGACATGTCGAGTTTTCATGACCCGAAGAACAAAAAAGAGCTAAGGAGGAAAAGTGTCGCGATATAGCGACATGTCGCATTTTCGCGACTTAATCAGGAGAGAGAAATCAAGTTAGAAAAGTGTTGTGATATCGTGACATGTCGTAGTTTCATGACTCAAAGAGGAGAGAGAATGTACGGAGTCAGAAATGTCATGATATCGTGACAAAAACAAAAAAGAAGTCTAAAGAAGCAAAAGTGTCACGATATCGCGACAAAAGCTAAGATGAAGTGTACGAAAGTAGAAGTGTCACGATATCACGACAAAAGACTAAAAATAAAACGAAGGAGTTAGAAGTGTCACGATATCGCAACATAAGAAAAGAAGAAGAGTACACAAGCAAAAAGTGTCACGATATCGTGACATGTTATGTTTTCACGATCAACAGCCAAGAAAAATTCGAAGAGGCAAAAGTGTCACGAAATCGCAACATGTGGCATTTTCGTGGCAACAGAAATGTCATGATTTTGTGACAGGCTGTAAGAGCACAAGACAAGAAGAAGAACCTGACTGGAATGAGAAGTATGATAGAGGACCGACATCTCCATAGCATTTATAGGGACAGATACAGAGTGAATTCTTGCAGCTAAAATGTGAAGAGTGGACAAATGACAGTGCAGCAGCTACAGGGTCAGTTATCGAATGAAGTCTTCGAGCAGTTGAGTTACCAAATATCTTCATGAGTTGAAGCCGACGAAGATCGATGACAGCCAACTAAAATTAGGGTTTGCAGCCAACTAAGTTTAGGGTTTGCATTTGTTATAACAGCCAACTAAGATCAAAGGTTTCATCATGAAAATTTTGTTATAAAATGAGGGTTGTTTGGAGAGTTGATGTGTTGTTGGATGCGTCGTCGAATGTGCATCAAAGTGTGCGATATGCAGTCGAAAGAGCACAGATAGCATAGAAGTGGTGAGATGATGTCGAAGTGCGTAGAGTGTGTGAAGACAGTGCAGAGTGTGTGCAAAGAGACGACTGAGAGAAGACAAAGTGCAACTGTAAGAGTGCAAAAGTTGTGTATGTTTTGTGAACATTTTTGATAGGTTTTGGTGGGGACTTGTGAGCAGATTTGGATAGGTCCTAGCAGAGGACTTGTGAGATGAGTTTTGATAGTTCTATTAGAGAAATTGAGGATAGAGGAGCATTAGTTCTTTGAGAAGAACCTGAGGATAGATTTTGCAAGTCTTTGAGAAGGCTTGTGTGCAGAGGATTGATTTGTTCAAGTTTTGGACAGATCTTATAGAAAGAGGAATACTTGTGCTAGACCTATTGACTGTGTTTGGTACAGGTTGCTGAGGTGCTATGGACGTGATCATAGAAGGCAAAGGTCTCTTAGGCTAAGCATTGAGGATAGGAGGTCTTCGATGGAAAGGAGTTCCACGTGCTGGCAAGAGGTAGAGGTAGTTGATCTTCTGAGGGATCATTTCCAGAGCAGAGGGGAAGGTATCTCCTTTGAGCAAAGGCTCATAAATTCTAATTGGGGGAAGGTATCTCCTTTGGGCCGAGGCTCATAAACATTGTATTTGGGAAGGATTCCCAAAGAACTTTGAGATAGCTTTTAGAGAAAAATTTGTGTAGACGTAGCCCAACCTTTTTGGATGAACCACGTTAAAAATGGGTCTTCAATGTGTGATGCTTTCTATCTTGATTAATTTTGTGTTGATGCCACTGCTATCTAAAGTTAAAATTATTTATTGGTTAAGTCTTATACTGTTCACCCCCCATCTCAGTATAAGCTTGTGTTCTTCAATTGGTATCAGAGCCGGTCTTTCTAGAAAGAGCCTAACAGCTTGGAGAAGGATCTATCAGAGGAACATATAGATTCAGAAAGAGATGAAGAGGTTGAGTTCGATCTCAAAGGTGAATTCTTCTTGGCTTTAAGAAATCTTGAGAAATTCAAGGAAGAGAATTTTGTTCTCAAGCATCAATGTCAGGAAGAAGAGATAGCAAGATCAGAATTGTCTCAAAGTGTTATAGACTTCAAAATTCTAGCTGAATAAGGGAAGAAAGTTGAACAGGTTCTGACAGAGGCTCTCAAAGGAAAGGAATCTGATTGCGAGAAACTAGAAGAAGAGGTTATGTCTCTTAGAATGAATTTGGAACAGTTGGCTCTCAGACAGAATACTCCGTGTGAAAAGCAAAAGAAGGATTGTATCACCATTCATGAAACAGGGTCTTCGAGCAAGATCAATCTTCATCCTGAAGAGCGGTGGATTCCAATTGGTCACAAGAAGAACAATCATCCAAGGCATCAAAATAGGTTACATAATACTTTCCATGGCTATTGTTTTTCCTGCAAGAAATCTGGTCACAAAGCTATGCATTGCAATAAGTCTTTAAATAGCCATAGTAAGGAAAATGTTAACTCTTTTGCACCTCTTATGAATAAAAATGTCATGTGTTACAAGTGCAAGAATTTTGGGCATATAGCAAGGATGTGCAGTTTGGATAGATCTAGCCTTGAGTTCACTAAAAAGAGAAATGCGATCAAATCTAAGTCAATGATAGTTCAAACTGCTTTTCATGCTCAAGAAAAAGTAGAAAAATGGTATCTTTATAGTGGTTGTTCAAAACATATGACTGGTGAAAAGGAAAAGTTTTTGGTATTAAAAGAAACAAACAAAGGAACAGTCAGTTTTGGATATAACAGGTCAGCTAAAATCTGTGGTAAAGGGACTCTTAGTTTGGATGAGAAATCCAAAACAAAAAATGTGCTTTATGTAGAAGGCCTAAGACATAATCTTCTAAGTGTAAGTCAACTTTGTGATCAAGGGCACATAGTATATTTCTTTTCAGATAGATGTGAGATAAGCAAAGAAAAAAAAGGAAAACTCATTGCTAGTGCAACAAGGAATCCAAACAATCTTTACATGCTAAGTGAGATAAAAAAGGAAAAGTGTTTTCTAACTCAAGAAGATGAGAGTTGCTTATGACATAAAATATTGGGGCATTTGAGCTTTGATAATCTTGTCAATATTAGTAACAAGGAAGCAGTTAGAGACTTGCCCAAAATAAAAAGGCCCCATAACATCATTTGCGGTCCTTGTCAACATGGAAAATAGACCAGAACTAGTTTCAAATCAAAAGGGTATACTTCTTCAAAACCATTGGATATTATTCATACTGATTTATGTGGCCCTACCAAAACTCAAAGCATTTAGGGAGAAATCTACTTCATGCTGTTTATAGACGATTATTCAAGAATGACTTGGGTTACTTTTCTCAAAGAAAAATCTGAAGCTTTTGAAAAATTTAAAGCTTTCAAAGAAATGATTGAAAATGATACTGACAAGAGAATCAAATGCTTAAGATCATATAGAGGAGGAGAGTTCACTTCAAATGAATTTGTGGAATACTGTGAGCAACAAGGAATCAAAAGAGAATATTCAGCAGCAAGAACTCCTCAACAAAATGGAGTAGTTGAAAGGAAAAACATAACTATTGAAAATATGGTTAGAGCAATGTTAAATGAGTCAAAACTTTCAGATGGCTTTTGGAAAGATGCAGTTAGTACAGCATTCTACATTATCACCAGGGCCCAACTTAGAGTCAATCATCATAAAACTCCTTATGAGTTGTGGAAAGGAAGACCAACTACAGTAAAATACTTCAAAGTGTTTGGGAGTAAGTGCTTCATCAGAAGGGAAGATCAGAACTTGGATAAGTTTGATCCTAGGTGTGATGAGGGAATATTTCTTGGATATTCCAGCAGAAGCAAGGCCTACAGATGCTTCAACAAAAGAACTCATACGGTTGTAGAGAGCATAAATGTAACAGTTGATGAAAATACAGGGATAAGAGAACCAGTCAAGGAACTCAATGATGAAATTTGTCAAGAAGAATTCAGAGAATTTTTAGATGAAGAAGAGGAAAGACAACAATTGCTTCCCAAAACTCCTTCACGATATGTTCAGAAACATCATCCCAAAGATTTGATCATTGGTGATCCAAATAGCAGGAAAACAAGAAGAAGAGTCATTCCTTCACATGATTCTACAAATGTTTCATTATTATCTCAGATTGAGCCAAAAGATTTTAGTGAAGCATGTGCAGATAAGTTTTGTGTAAAAGCAATGGATGAAGAGCTAAATCAAATAGAGAAAAGTGAAACTTGGGAATTGGTTCCAAGACCTAAGGACAAGAATGTCATTGGCACAAAATGGATATTTAGAAATAAACTCAATGAGGATGGAAATATTGTCGAAAACAAAGCTAGGTTAGTCTGCAAAGGTTATGCTCAAGTAGAAGGTGTTGATTTCAAAGAGATGTTTGCTCCTGTTGCTCGTCTTGAAGCTATCAGAATGTTTTTGGCCCTTTCAAGCTTCAAATCATTCAAGGTATATCAAATGGATGTAAAGTCAGCTTTTCTAAATGGGGTGTTGGTAGAAGAAGTCTACATAGAACAACCAAAAGGAGTGTCTCTCTCAGAATAGTCAGACTATGTGTGTAAACTAAAAAAGGCCTTGTATGGGTTAAAGCAAGCACCTAGGGCTTGGTACTCAAGACTTGACGGGTATCTTCATGAGCAAGGCTTCAGGAAAGGCGTGGCAGATAGCAATTTGTATATTAAGAATGAATATGATGATATGTTGATTATGGTTGTCTATGTTGATGATATTATTTTTGGGGGAAATAATACTCAGATGTGCAAAGTTTTTGCTAACACCATGCAGAAGGAATTTAATATGTCTATGATTGGAGAGCTGTCATTATTTTTAGGTCTTCAGATTGCTCAATCAAAAGATGGTATATTTCTCTCTCAAGGAAAGTATATCAAAGATATGTTGAAGAAATTTGGGATGATGGACAGCAAACCAGTGTGTACTCCAATGATTATAGGGTGCAAGATGAGTAAATATGATGAATCTCCAACGGCAGATCAGAGGTTTGTATAGATCTATTATTGGTAGTTTACTATATAGTAAAGCTACCAGACCAGATATCATGCAGGCAGTTGGGTTAGTAGCAAGATTTTAGGAAGCTCCAAAATATTCTCATGTTATAGCAGTTAAGAGGATATTCGGATATCCGAAGGGCACTATGGACTTTGGGCTTTGGTATCCCAAAGGTGATGATTTCACCCTCACGACTTATACGAGATGCAGATTGGGCGAGGTAGTATTGATGACGGGAAAAGCACTAGTGGTGGAGCATTCTTTTCGGGAAAGAATTTGGTTTCTTGGCTAAGTAAGAAACAACCTTCGGTTTCCTTATCTACAACAAAGGCTGAATACATAGCAGCGGTGGTCGGGTGTACACGAGTTTTATGGATGAAAACCACCTTGGAGGATTTCAAAGTCAACCATGAACAACCCATCTCCATTCTTTGTGATAATACAAGTGCCATAAGTATTTCCAAAAATCCGGTAATGCACTCAAGGACAAAGCATATTTCCATCAAGTATCACTTTCTAAGGGAGAAAGTGCAAGACAAACAAGTCAAGGTAGAGTATGTGTCTACTAAAGAGCAGATTGCATATATCTTCACCAAACCTCTTCCAAGAGATACGTTTGAGTATCTAAGGGAGAAATTGGGAGTTGTACTCCCACCCCAAAATTAATCACCTCATCAGGAGGTGGGGGAGGGACTAAGCTAAGAGGCTCATTCTTAGTCCCGAGCCCCAAAGGTGACCCTTTGCCATTGATGACAAAGGGGGAGAGATATGAGTAAGGGGGAGAGATTTAAAGTGAAGAGGAAAGCTTCAAGTTAGGGGGAGCAAAACTTCAAAGGAAGATTCTCAGTTGTGGGCACAGTTGGTCAATTGTTAGCACAGTTGATTTCAATTTTGGCTTTTGAGAAGTGTTTTCAGTAAAGGTTTGCCATCAATGACAAAGGGGGAGATTGTTGGCATTTTTGGGTACTTTGGGTACATTGCCTTTGCTCAAGTATATAATTTGTCATTGATGTCAAGAAATTTTTGAAGGAATTTGAATTAATGTCAAATAATTTGTTTTTATGAAGGTTACGGCATGACAGTTTCAAAGGTCTTTTGCAAACCCCAAGCTAACAGGTTCGAGAGAAAAATCTCACAAAGAAAAGTGTCACGATTTCATGACAATTTGCAAGAGGGATTGTATGGACGAAAAAGTGTCACGATTTCATGACAGGTTCGAGAGAAAGAGCTCGCAGAGAAAAAGTTTCACGATATCACGACATGTCGGGTTTTCGCGACCCAAAGAAAAGAAAAGCGCTAAGGAGAAAAAGTGTCGCGATATCGCGACCCGAAGAAAAGAAAAGCGCTAAGGAGAAAAAGTGTCGCGATATCGTGACATGTCGAGTTTTTGCGACCCGAAGAATAGAAAAGAGCTAAGGAGGAAAAGTGTCGTGATATCGCGACATGTCGCATTTTCGTGACTTAAGAAGGAGAGAGAAAGCAAGTTAGAAAAGTGTCACGATATCGCGACATGTCGCAGTTTTGCGACTCAAAGAGGAGAGAGAATGTACGAAGTCAGAAATGTCACGATATCATGACAAAAAAAAGGAAGTCTAAAGAAGCAAAAGTGTCGTGATATCGCGATAAAAGCTAAAACGAAGTGTACAAAAGTAGAAGTGTCACGATATCGCAACAAAAGACTAAAAAGAAGACGAAGGAGTTAGAAGTGTCGCGATATCGTGACATAAGAAAAGAAGAAGAGTACGCAAGTAGAAAGTGTCGTGATATCACGACATGTTATGTTTTCATGATCAACAGCCAAGAAAAAGTCAAAGAGGCAAAAGTGTCACGATATCGCGACATGTGGCATTTTTGTGGCAACAGAAATGTCGCAATTTTGCGACAGGCCGTAAGAGTGTAAGACAAGAAGAAGAACCCGACTGGAATGAGAAGTATGATAGAGGACCAACATCTCCACAGCATTTATAGGGGTAGATACAGAGTGAATTCTTGCAGCTAAAATGTGAAGAGTGAACAAATGATAGTGCAGCGGCTACAGGGTCAGTTATCAAATGAAGTCTTCGAGCAGTTGAGTTACAGAATATCTTCATGAGTTGAAGCCGATGAAGATCGATGACAGCAGACTAAAATTAGGGTTTACAGCTGACTAAGTTTAGGGTTTGCATTTGTTATAACAGTCGACTAAGATCAAAGGTTTAATCATGAAAATTCTATTATAAAAGGAGGGCTATTTGGAGAGTTGATGTGTTGTTGGATGCATTGTCAAATGTGCATCAAAGTGTGCGAGATGCAACTGAAAGAGCGTAGATAGCGTAGAAGTGGCGAGATGATGTCGAAGTGCGTAGAGTGTGCGAAGACAGTGCAGAGTGTGTGCAAAGAGATGACTGAGAGAAGATGAAGTGCGGCTATAAGAGCACAGAAGTTGTGTATGTTTTGTGAACATTTTTAACAGGTTTCGATGGTTTCTTGTGAGCAGATTTGGACAGGTCCTAGCAGAGGACTTGTGAGCTGAGTTTTGATAGTTCTATTAGAGAACTTGAGGATAGAGGAGCACTGGTTCTTTGAGAAGAACCTGAGGACAGATTTGGCAAGTCTTTGAGAAGGCTTGTGTGCAGAGGATTGATTTGTTCAAGTGTTGGACAGATCTGACAGAAAGAGGAAGACTTGTACTAGACCTACTAACTATTTTTGGTACAGGTTGCTGAGGTGTTGTGGACATGATCATAGAAGGCAGAGGTCTCTTAGGCTAAGCATTGAGGACAGGAGGTCTTCGGTGGAAAGGAGTTCCACGTGCTGGCAAGAGGTAGAGGCGATTGATCTTCGAGGGATCATTTCCGGAAGCGAGAGGGAAGGTATCTCCTTTGAGCAGAGGCTCATAAATTTTGATTGAGGGAAGGTATCTCCTTTGGGCCGAGGCTCATAAACATTGTATTTGGGAAGGATTCCCAAAGAACTTTGAGATAACTTTTAGAGAAAAAATTTTGTGGACGTAGCCCAACCTTTTTGGGTGAACCACGTTAAAAATGGGTCTTCAATGTGTGATGCTTTCTATCTTGATTAATTTTGTGTTGATGCCACTGCTATCTAAATTTAAATTTTTTTATTGGTTAAGTCTTATACTGTTCACCCCCCCCTCTCAGTATAAGCTTGTGTTCTTCAGGTAAGTTGAAGGAAAACATGTGTAGAGTGTTAATAATGCAAGAAAATAACCAAGAAGGGAAGGTTGTAGAGAACATTGAAACCATTACTAAGTAAGCATTAACGACAAAATATTTGTATAAAGTGTTAAAGGAGAAAATGTAGAAGAACATTAGACGATAGGAGGCATTGGAGAATATTGCTGAAAACATGTGGGAAAGGTTTTTTTGAGAGGAGAGTAAAGAATATTAAGTTAGGTATTTATTTACCTTTGAATTACTTGGGAGAGGTTTAAAATTTTATGAAGAATTAAAATTTACAAATGAAAGCAAAATTAATTGAAGAAAGAAATATTTAAAAAAGGAAAGTATATGGTGAATTAAAGAAAAATAATAAAATCATAATTACTTGAAGAAACAAAGATTTTAAAAAAGAGAGTACATGGTGAATTAGAAGAAAGAAGAATTAATTGAAGGATAATTTAAGTTTTGATTTATTAAGGTTTAAGGGAAATTATTTAAAGAAAGCATATAATAAAAAAGGTAAATCAAAATTAAAAGGAAATATATTGATTCTAGACAAGGAAAATATTTGAAGAAAATAGAAGAAAGGAATTTATGAGAAAAATATTTTATTGAATGAAATTAATTTAAGGAGATTAAATATTGGTTTGCATATATTAATTCAAATATTTCCTAAAGTGTAAATGATATTGTGAAATAAAGGTACAATGTTGAAGAATCATTTTATTTTATTTTATTTTTTAATTTTTTATGGTGGAATTGGTAGTCGCCATGAATCCGAGTAGGTTGTCCAACTTTTATGGCCACCATATTATTCTGTGCTATCCACTGTAGAAGCCACCACATAGATCTTCATGTTTTCTGTCCCGATAACCACCATGCCACAATCATTTTAAACCTTTTACAGCATTGAAAACACTAGGAAAGGAACAAGCATTCAGTTTGATGAGGCCTAATATTTGAACCTTAGACCTCCGCCCCCCTTACAAGGTTTGGTCAAATTAATTGGTCTACACCTCGGACCTAGAAGAATCATTTTTTAATGTAAAGATAATTATATATTATTGAGCAAACTTTGTAAGGTAATATATACTTCTATCTTAGCTTCCAAGATCAACAAAATATTGAAAGAAATTAATTATGGAGATAAAATGTCTTCTACTTTATTTTATTTTTAAATGACATCATCCAAGAAAATTAAAAGAAGAATTAGAAAAATAATTAAAAGGAATTATGACTTCATCAAAAATTCCTCTTAAAAAGTCTTAATTGTCACCACACCAAAAAGGGTCTTTAAGGATGGTTTTTAACCTCCATTAAAGACCTTTAAGGGTGGTTATTCAGTTTTCGTCTATGAGGGTATCATACAAATTTTTCATCCTACATCAACTTTTAAAAACTCCCTCAAAAAACCACCCTCTTAAGGTCTATTAGGTTGGTTAAAAACTGCCTCAAAAATTGCCTTAGTTTATCATTATGAGGGTGGTTAAAAATCACCCTCTTAGGGTCTATTAGGGTGGTTTAAAACTACCCTCTTAGGTTCTATTAGGGTGGTTTAAAACCACCCTCTTATGGTATAATAGGGTGGTTTATAACCACCCTCTTAAGGTCTATTAGGTCGGTTTATAACCACCCTAATATACCGTAAGAGGGTGGTTTATAAGCACCCTATTAGATGCTAAGAGGGCGGTTTATAACTATCGTATTAGATGCTAAGAGGGTGGTTTTAAATTATCGTCTTATTATTACTTTAAAAATAAAAATAAAAAGCTTAAGATACAACATTGTATTCAAGATGTGTTCATTGGATTCATCATAGATATTGGAGAGAGGGAATCACCCTTTCTTTTTATAGGAATACATCCAATGAAGGTTTCATGGGAATATCAAATTTATTACATGTTAATAGAGATAATTTTGGCTATAAGGAAACAAAAACCCATGCATTTATCAATCATAAATGCTTACAGTTCAATTTTACCTCATTAACATCATTAATAGATGTACTAAAACTATTAACTTAAGAAGTAAGTATCAGGTGGAAATTCCATCATAGGAATATACCACTAAAAACTTGTATAAATATATCACCCACACTAGCATATCGATGTTAACATTCACAAAATAATCCATTCTTCAAAATTTTGTTATTAAATAGCAATAATTAATATTCCTCTTTCATGTCTCACATATTAGCACAAAACTATCAAACCTTTATTTAAACCAATATTGGAAACATTCATATTTCATCTAACTTTTTTGACAATGCAATCTAAATTTATTAAATCTTTTCCAAAATTATACTATGATTTGAGGGATGACATAATATATATAGCTCAGTGAAAATAAGCATAGTTATCAATGGGAGAGGTTCCTAAGAAACTCACAAGTAGTGATAAGGGATACCCTTGTGATTTATGCTTTGCTTGCACAACTCAATCATACCTTGGATTTGGCTCTAATAGAGACATTGTTGCACCTGCAACAACACCTCCCAACAATGCATTTTTTTGTAATTTATGGCAAACACATCACAACACACCAAAATATCACACTCTAAATTCATGGCAACTTCTCAATATTGGAAGAATAACTAAATCAAAATCCACCCATCTTACTAAATCTCGATAAATTTTTATTTCTTGCATTCCATATGTCATCCCTGAGTACACTCCAACCACCACTCCTTCAATATCACAAACACAATTTTTGTGTCAAAAGTAGGGAAAAGTATATATATATATATATATATATATATATATATATATATATATATATATATATATATATATATATATATATATATATATATATCCTTAAGCATCAAATAGAGCAAAATGCACAAGCCATATACCACAAAAGGAAAATGGATTCGATAAAATCATGCAAAATGGTAACCCACAAAAATATACTTTTAATTTCTTGAAACTACAATTATGCCAATGACAACTCTATATTAAAAAAAAAATTGAACGCTATCACTCACCCCATTGTATAGTTTATCTGCCAATGTTATGAGCCTAAAAAATAATATAAACTCACACATGCATCATATTTCTACCCAGACACATTAAATTAGATAAAATATTAACTAGATTTCATATCGTATTCTCAAGGGATGATTTGTTGGTCTCTTCTGCAAAAATCCAAAGTCAAATCAGTTTATTTGGACACTAAACATAACACCCTAATAAAAACTCAAAACAATGATGATAATGACCTGTTCTGTGGACCTTACCTTGTAAGAACAGTTTGTAGGCATCCTAAGATGTGGTATTCAAAGCACCAATATACACCCAAAACCATGCTTCCCACAAACTTATATGTGCCCAAAAACTCATAAAATGTAAGCAGATAATAGCCAAAAAAATATTGACTATTATTATTGCCATGAAAATCATAGTAAAACTCAAATAAAACTTTAGATATCTACAAAAATTGGTTTTTAAGAATACTTACCCCACCCACTTTGATAAACCCATCAACTACACAGTTGACAAGAGGATGCCCCAAGTCCACCAATTTCATTTGTGTCTACGCTCTCATTTGGGATAGCTACTCTCGTCATTTTAAATCTTTGAATGACTTCAAATGGTAATCACTTGAAATCCAACATAATTTAGCATACTTGTCTCAGTAGCATCCACTAAACTAGAAACTATAACATAAATTACCTGAGTTGTGACCTAATTTCTCTAGCACAAACTTGACAAGGAAGAATGAGAAATATGAAAGGCTCTAGTGAAAGCAAAATACAAGCAAGAACATGGGAAAAAGTGTTAGAGTGGTGCATGGAGGAAATAACATGTAACTAATATGTGATACATGGCATTGAAGGTTATGCCACATGCATGCAATAACAACCATGAACATTAGTTTCTAAAACCATTATATTGGTACCTGAGTTGGTTATATTAACCAAAGCACATTCATGATTTTATTTGTAACTTAAAATGCATCACATGTAAGGAAGGTTAAAGCCAAGGTTCAATGTGGGAAACATAAGGTTACCTTCTATACCATAAGCTAGTCAAGAGAAATAAGAAGACCAAAGGTTATTTGATATAATTTGGTAGACATCTAAGTTCTAATATATGATAAAAATTAGAGTTGTTTACTCTAATCCCTTAAGCAAATTTTAATACAAAAATCATACTTATTGTTGCATTTCAAATGAAAATTTCCTCTTCCGCTTAAGAAAATATATTTTATGATGGAAATCTTAATTTAAATGGTATATATTATTATAAGTGATAGATACAAAATAGGCAACTGCCTGCATGTATTGATAACAAACCTGCCAAAACAAATTGGATTGACTCATTTTAGATGGTCCAATGCTCAATATTGTATCTTTCTTCCTCCACCCACATACATGTTAAAAAAAATAAAGTCAAAGCACCTGTTAATGTCATAAATGCTATTATCTATTTTCTTGCTATTCCTCTTCTTCTTGTGAGGCTTGCTTTGAGAAACATGCTTTGAACTACTTATGACCTTTTCTAAATCATTATTTGTTGCTAGATAACCCATAAATTTAATAAAATTATTCTCTCCTTAAAAATTATGTAGACCAAGAAGAGAACACAAATAACATCAATCAATTGTGAAATTTTGTTGTCAGTCTTTGGTTGAAAGAATAACAAAGGTGTGCACTACCACAAAAATAAAGTAAACACTAAAGGATGGCTACAACTTACTCTGGTGCAAGAGGAACATTTGTGCTAAAACTAGAGTTCAAGAAAAACAAGCACAACATCATTCATTTAATGAGGAAATTTGAGAATGAGATCCTATTTGTAAAACAATTTGACTTGTTTGGATGATTTATCCCAAAAATGGGTATATCATAATCTCCTTAATAGAGATTGCACTAACTTCAACAACTATTTGTATTAGCTAATTTCATAGAATTAGGAAATCTAGCAACATATATTCCAGACTAGATAACACCATAAAAAATAAATTAGTCTTGATACCACATACCACTAAGAGAATACAAAATGAATACAATATAAATATCTTTATCTTTGACTACAGGGTCTCTACACAGGCCTAGTGCTAAGGTGGTCTTGCCACTTTGGGTATTCTAAAATGCAGCACAAGTATTCAATCCTCGTTTGGATAACCTGAGCCCTCCATATAATGGGTAGGTACATTTCTAAACATAGCTACTCTCCCAACCATTAGATATGATGCAAGAGGGTATCTTCATACTTCTAGAAAATACATAAATATCTAACTAGCCAACCTCATGCTCAAGATACCTACTCACCTCACTCTTAGCTTGGCAACTCATTGTACCTACAAGATGCCAAAATATCTTAGCAATACTAGTTTAATACAAGAGGAAATCACATGTATGTTTATGAATCACAACAATATACAAAAATATATGTTGGAAATTTTGAGTAATTGAGTTGTCATTGATGTCATTTTCAGTGAGCAATGCAAGAAGAAGCAGTTCTGCAATCAGTGCAAAAGGAAAATCTGTCTCGATTTGGTTAGATTCGGTTCTAGGTGGTCAGATGAGTTTCACAAAGAAATGAAGAGGCCCAAGAAAAATAATATTAGAATTTATTTTATAATATTAAAAGAGGAGATTTAAATTAGTTATACATTAATTTATTAATTAATTTAAGTAATTTCTAAAGATATTAAGTTAATTATAGATTAATTATAATTTAATTATAAAATTAATTTATGTTAATTAAAATAACCCTAAGGTTGGGTTATAAAGGTTAATTATTTATTCGAATTCAAAATTTAAATAAGGCATCGATGTTTCTATGACATTGGCCTTCATGTATAAAAGAGGGAAAGAACCTTAGTCAAAAATCCCAATGCAATTATCGATGAAATCAAAGCTCCAAAATTTGTGCGCAAAGAAGAGTGTAAGATTTTTATGTTTTTGAAAGCTTTTGACGGGAGAGGATAAGACAAATAGGAGCGGGGCTCCTTTGTCTTCACACAACACTGTGTAGTGTAGTTGGCAACAGTGGGTATCGCTAATATGTACGGTAGGTGGGGAAAGTAGGGTTCGACATCCACCAAGTTGGTTTTGCAAAGGAGTACATTTTGTTTTATGCCACGCTGATCAGAAAGAGAGAAGAGGAAGGCTTGAGCTTTCCCCTTTGTGTGGAGGCTCGTAGCCTACGTGGTGGGCTAGTACATCAATAAGATGCTCTGATGGGAGTGGTCTCGTGTTCAAAACCCATCGAGGCCTTTTGCTTGAGATAAAAGGTATGCATTAATATTTGCCAAGGTTGCATGAGGTATTTCGAATTTGATAAGGTTGAATGGAAATTAAATATTTTGAAGGGTTATAAAGTTTATTTTTAAATTTTATTATTGAGTATTTGAGGGAGATAAAAGGATAGGCAACATTATTTTTGAGAGTTTTATTTTTGGAGGTTGTTAATTAAATATTGGAGATTATAAGGAGTAATTGAGTAATTAATTTTTCTGTATGTTTTGATGATTTCTAATTTCAAATAAGGGGTAATAAGGTGTATTTGAGTTTGATTATTTTTGTAATTAAGAAATATTTCTAAAATATTTTTGAGAGAGTGTTAGTGTGATAATTTTTCATCTAACCATTGAAATTGGTAAATAAGAGAATTGTGTTTAAGATAGGTTTTGAGGTCATTTTCTTCATCAAACAAAAGGTTAATTATTTATTCAAATTCAAAATTTGAATAATGCATCGATGTTTCTATGACATTGGCCTTCATGTATAAAAGAGGGCAAGAACCTTAGTCAAAAATCTCAATGTGAATATCGATGAAATCAAAGCTCCAAAATTCGTGCGCAAATAAGTGTAAGGTTTTTTTATTTTTAAAAGCTTTCGATGGTAGAGGATAAGACAAATAGGAGCAGGGCTCCTTTGTCTTCGCACAACATTGTGTAGCACAATTGGAAATAATGGGTAGTGTTAATACATACGACAAGCAAGGAGAGTAGGGTTCAAAACCCATTGAGTTGGTTTTGCAAGGAAGGAGTATGTTTTGTTTTATATGTCTATCATAAAGGGAGAAGAGGAAGGCTTGAGCCTTACCCTTTGTGTGGAGGCTTGTAGTCCATGTGGTGGGCTAGTGCCTCGATAAGGCACTCGTCTGGGAGTGGTCTCACGTTCAAAACCCACTAAGGCCTTTTTATTGAGATAAAAGGTATGTATTAATAGTTTCCAAGGTTTCATGAGGTGTTTCATATTTGCTAAGGTTGAATGGAAATTAAATATTTTGAAGGGTTATAAAGTTTATTTTTAAAAGTGATTATTGAGTATTTGAGGGATAAAAGGATAGGCAACATTATTTTTGAAAGTTTGATTTTTGGAGGTTGTTAATCAAATATTGAATATCATAAGGAGTAATTGAGTAATTAATTTTTATGTATGTTTTGATGATTGCTAATTTCAAATAAGGGGTAATAAGATGTATTTGAGTTTGATTATTTTTGTAATTAAGAAATATTTTGAGAGTGTTAGTGTGATATTTTGTCATCTAACCATTTAAATTGGCAAATAATAGAATTGTTTTTAAGACAGGTTTTGAGGTCATTTTCTTCATCAAACAAAAGGTATGGTCACATATTCCTAGTGAGTAATTGTTGGATTTTTTGAATGCTAAGTTGGAGTGAAAAGGGTTGTTTAATAAGCATTGTTGAGTATGTTTTTCTGGAATGAAATTTGATTCTAGAAACCTTGTTTGATAAGTATTGTTGGAAATATTGAGTAAAGCTTTCATATGTTTGAACTAGGGTTTGTGCAAAGAACATGAGTATCATTGTTATGTGAAGTTGTGAACTATCTTGAACTAGTGTTTGTGAAAGTACATGAGTATCATTGTTATGTGATATTATTTGATGAACATTGTGTTATAATTACAGTGACACTGAGAGGGGGGTGAATCAGTGTGATCTTTTAAAACTTTAAACTTGCAATGAAATAAAGCAAACTTAAACCAGAAATAGCAAGTTAATAAGAGAGCATCACACAACACAAAATTTTAACGAGGTTCACCAATGTGGCTACTCCTCAAAAATGACTGCTTGGACTACCATCCAAATCCAGCCTTTGCAAAGCAACAACTTTACAACTTATTTACCAAGACCAACTCGGAAGGAGCACCAACCCCTCAATTTTTTTGACCACCACACGAAAGGAGCACCAACCCCTAATTCACCAAGCACCTACCGGAAGGAGCACCAACCCCTTATGCCAAGCTGCAACTTGGACTTCAAGAAAAATACAGAAAAATACCTTCACACTCGTTTGCACACCGTCTCGTTGTTTCGTGTACTCTGGCTTCGCTGCAAAAGCTTCGCACCACCGCTACTTCTGCGCAATTGCTTCGCACACTTTGCTTCGACACAACCGAGTTACGACTTCTGCTCCTATGCGCTTATGCTTCGCACTCCAGTCTACTTCTACGCAACTGCTTCGCACACTTCGCTTCGACACAAATGAACTACCGCTTCGCACTCAACTCGAATCGATACGACTCGCTCTCTGCTCACCGCGAACTTCACATGCACAAATTTTCTTCACAAAAATCACACACTTCAAACTCGAAACAACCCTCCTTTTATAGATGAAATTTCAAGAACAAATCTTAAACTGTAGTCGGCTTTAACCCTAAAGAACGTCGACTGCAAAACCCTAATGAATGTCGGCTCCAAAACCCTAATCTTCGTCGGCCTAGATTTAACTCTGTCGGCTTCAACCGCCTCTCTGGTTCTATAGCTTTCCTCATGAAACTACAACATGTCACGATATCGCGACACCTTTTACATCCGTACGCCTTCTTGTCCCTGCTGTCACGAAATCGTGACACTTTTGGCCTTTGTTAGCTTTGACAACGTTTTTGTCGCGAAATCGTGACACTTCGAACTATTGCTGACGTCATCCTTACTTCTGTCATGAAATCGTGACGTTCCTCGCTTTCTCAACCTTTTCTCGGCTTGCACCAGCGAAACCAAAACATGTCACGAAATCGTGACACTTTTGCCTCCGAGCTTTCTCTCTCCTCTTTGGGTCGCGAAAACCCGACGTGTCGCGATATCGCGACACTTTTCCTCCTTGGCGCTTTTCTTCCCTCGAACATGTCGCGAAATCGTGACACTTTTCCTCCTTGGCGCTTTTTCTCCGAACATGTCACGAAATCGTGACAGTTTTCTTCCTTAGCGCTTTTTCACCAAACATGTCACGAAATCGTGACAGTTTTCTTCCTTAGCGCTTTTTCTCCAAACATGTCACGAAATCGTGATAGTTTTCTTCCTTAGCGCTTTTTCTCCAAACATGTCACGAAATCGTGACAGTTTTCTTCCTTAGCGCTTTTTCTCCAAACATGTCACGAAATCGCGATAGTTTTCTTCCTTAGCACTTTTTCTCCAAACATGTCATGAAATCGTGACAATTTTCTTCCTTAGCACTTTTTCTCCAAACATGTCACGAAATCGTGACAATTTTCTTCCTTAGCACTTTTTCTCCAAACATGTCACGAAATCACGACAAGTTTTCTTCCTTGCCTTCTCTACTTCCAACATGTCATGAAATCATGATAGTTTTCCTTGTGCCTTCTCTCTCCTCGGCCATGTCACGAAATCGTGACAATTTTGTTTGTGCTTTCTCTCTCCTCTAACATGTCGCGAAATCGTGACAATTTTTCTTGCCTGCTAAAAATGTCGCGATATCGCGACACTTTTCTTACTTGTCTTTTTCTTTGATCTTTTGCAAATAGGCAACTATGGTCTTCTTGGAAACTCACTGTCCATGCTCTGAATAACCTTTGAACTTCTGTCCTCTGCATCTGAATGACTTTTGAACTGCTTGTCCACTGCATCATTAGATCTAACTACCTGTGTTGACAACAATGACAAAACTCTTGCAACACCTTGCTCAACAATCTCCCCCTTTGGAATTGTTGGCAACACCTATGTAAAACCCTGTAACTCTTCTCCCCCTTTGTCAATAATACCAAAGGGCTGCTGCAGACTCCCCCTGAGTCCATACACACAATTCTCGGGCATAATTTGTTGCACTTAGCACAAATTATGATCATGAGCAAAAGAATAGTCAAATACTCAAATGCTCCCCCCGAGAAAGTGATCCCCGTAGCTAGTCACTTCTTGGGAGGTGTGACTACTCCCAATTTGTTTTGAAGGTACTCAAACACTTCCTTGGGCAATGGTTTTGTAAAAATATCTGCTACTTGTTCTGTGGTTGGGACAAAATCCAATTTAACTTCTCCTTCTGCAACTTTCTCCTTCAAAAAATGATACCGGATGGCAATGTGCTTTGTGCGTGAGTGCATAACTAGATTCTTGGAGATGTTAATTGCACTGGTGTTATCACACTTTACTGATATTGGCTCACTGAAATTAATACCAAGATCTTTCAGAGTTTGTTTCATCCACAAAACTTGTGTATAGCATGTTGCTGCAATATATTCTCGCCTCACTGTTGATAAAGAGACCGACTCTTGTTTCTTACTCGTGCCAAGCAACCAACCTGTCTCCAAGATAAAAGGCACCACCACTTGTACTTTTCTTTTCATCCATACAACCTGCCCAATCAGCATCTGAATAAGATATAAGAGTGAAGTCTTTACCATTAGGGTACCACAATCCATACTCCATAGTACCCTTGAGATATCTCGAGAATCCTTTTACTCGTCGTCACATGAGTCTCTTTGGGACTAGCTTGAAATCTTGCTACCATGCAAACTGCCTGTAGAATATCAGGTCTGGTAGCCGTTAAGTATAGTAAGCTTCCAATCATTGATCTGTACATGGTTTGATCTACAGGTGGAGATTTGTCTTCTTTGCTCAACTTGCAGCTTGTTGTCATGGGAGTACTGACCGGCTTACAGTCCTCCATTGTGAACCTTTTTAGCATCTCTTTCACATATTTAATTTGAGAAATGAATATGCCTTTCTCATTTTGATTAACTTGTAACCCAAGAAAGTAAGACAGTTCACCAATCATAGACATTTCAAATTCTTTCTGCATCTTATTCGCTAAGTCTTTACAAGATTCATCTTTGCTACTGCCAAATATGATATCATCTACATAAACAACAAGAACAATTAGATGCCCACCTTCTGTTTTGACATACAGATTACTGTCCACCAAACCTTTCTTGAATCCCTGTTGAGAGAGATAGTTGTCTAGCCTTGCATACCATGCCCGTGGTGCTTGTTTTAATCCATATAAAGCTTTCTTTAATTTGCAGACAAGGTTGGGATCTTCACTAATTTGAAAACCATTAGGTTGTTCAATATAGACCTCTTCTTCAAGTTTCCCATTTAAAAAGGCAGATTTTACATCCATCTGATAAACTCTGAAGTTCTTGTGGACTGCTAAGGCCGTAAACATTCTGATTGCTTCTAGTCTAGCCACTGGTGCAAAAGTCTCCTCAAAATCAATGCCTTCGACCTCGTGCATAGCCTTTACAAACCAGTCTTGCTTTGTTCCTAATGACCTCTCCGTCTTCATTTAATTTGTTTCGAAATATCCATTTGGTGCCGATTACATTCTTATTCGTAGGTCTAGGTACTAATTCCCAAGTTCTGTTCTTTTCAATCTGATCTAACTCTTCATTTATTGCCTTCATCCAGCTATCATCTTTGCTTGCTTCATCTATGTTTTTGGGCTCAATGCTGGATAAAAGAGAGTAATTACTTATTACTTTCCTTCTTGTCTGAACACCAACTGTGGGATCTCCAATTATTTGGTCTCTTGGGTGATTTTTCTGCCAGTTGCCTATTTTGAATTTCTTGTTTTCTTGCACCTCTGAGTCATCGATTAAGTCATCTGAATCAAACGTAGATTTATTTTCTATTTCATTCACCTCATCTCCTTCAATGACTTCTTCATAGATTGGGTAGTTTTCTTCAAAGTTAGCTATTCGTTTCCCACCTTCATCGAATTTAACATCTACACTGTCCACAATTTTCTTGAGTCTCTTGTTGTAGCATTTGTAAGCTTTGCTTTTTGATGAATACCCAACAAAAACACCTTCATCTCGCTTCTATTTTCAAACTTCCCAAGGTTGTCATCAGTTTTTCTGATGTAACACTTACAGCCAAATACTTTGAGATGTTTTGTTGTTGCTTTTCTACCAAACCACAACTCATAAGGTGTTTTGCTTTCATGAGTTCTTAACATATATCTGTTTTGGATGTATACTGCAGTGTGAACTGCTTCTTTCCAGAATCTGTCTGCTATTTTGTTTTCTGCCAGCATAGTGCGTGCCATTTCCTGTATAGTTCTGTTCTTTCTTTCTACTACACCATTCTGCTGGGGAGTTCTAGCTGCTGAATATTGTCTCCTGATACCATGTTTTTCATAGTATTCTGTAAATTCATTCGAAATGAATTCTCCTCCTCTATCTGATCGTAAACATTTGATCCTTTTTCTTGTTTCATTCTCAACTAGATGTTTGAAAGATCTGAACATTTCAAAAGCTTCTGTTTTATCTTTTAAGAAAAATATCCATGTCATTCTGGAATAATCATCGATACACAACATAAAGTATTTGTCACCATTTATGCTTTGTGTTCTCATGGGTCCACATAAGTCTGTATGTATAAGTTCCAAAGGCTTGCTAGTGTGGTACTCTTTTGTTTTGAATGAGACTCTGGTTTGCTTTCCCTTCTGACATGAAGCACAGATACTATTTGAAGGTTTTCTAATGGTTGGAATATCTCTCACTGCTTGTTTCGAGCTGATTTTCACCAAATTATCGAAACTTATGTGTCCAAGCCTCTTGTGCCACAACCAGTTCTCTTCTTCTTGTCCAATGAAACACGTACCTTCTAAAGTTTTTGAGAGTGTGTACAGGTTGCCAGACGTCCTTGAACCAGTTGCTATCAATTTCCCACTATTTATTTTTCTGACTTCACAACCCTGCTTCTTGAAGACTACTTCATGTCCTTTATCACAGATTTGATCGACACTTAACAAAGTTGTGTTTCAAACCATCCACAAATAAAACTTCTTCTGACTTGATTTTCCCATCACTAATTTTGACAGATCCTTTTCCTATTATTTTGGCTCCATCATTATTTCCAAACTTCACAGAGCCACCCTCATATTTTTGTAGTTTTTCAAATTTTTGTTTATCACCTGTCATATGACTTGAGCATCCACTATCAAGAATCCATGGTACACATTTATTCTGAGCCTTGAAAGTTGTCTATACTATTAAGGATTCCTTTTCTTCCCTAAGTTGTTCTTTCTGTTTCCATTCTGTTTTGACTGTGGTATTGGGCTCTAGTTTGGACTTTCCTTTTTCAATATCTTTTGCATATCTTTCAAAAAAATTTCTATTTTGTCTTGTCCTATGTGGTTGGAACTTTCTTTTCTGAGGTTGATTTAAAACAGAGGTACTACGACAATTTCTTGCAATATGCCCATAGTTGTGACAGCTAAAACATTCTACTGCATAATTTTTTAGAGGTGCAAAAACATTTCTACTAACAAAGCTTCTTGGTCCTACATTATACTTGCGTACTGCAATTTTGTGCCCATAACCATTACATTTGAAACAGAAACCAGAAAAGTAATGATTAAACCTCGAAGGATGGTCTTTGCCAGGTTGTTGTAGGAACCATAGATCTTCTTCTTCTTTGATTTGTGACCTTGGTAAAGCCATCATTGTCAGTTCTCCTTTTGGGCCTGGCATTACTGCTTTCTTTTGCATGATTTGTTTTTCTTTCATCAGCCTGTTTCTCATCTTCACTCCTTATAGTTTCAACATTTTTGGCTTTTGGTCCGTTTGATGATTCTCCTTCAATGAAGCCCAGACCAAATTTGATGCCTGCAGGTCGTTGATCACTTAAGATTTTATCCAAAGCTTCTTCGAACTTTCTTCACGTTTGTGATGGCAGCTAATTTTTCGATCCAGACTCTTGTATCTCGCATTCGTAGGCCAAGATTTTCTTCTTCTAGTTTACAGTAAGTAATCTATCTTCATGGTTATCTCGAACTTCAAGATCTTCGGACATTTTCTTGTATTCTTCTCACCTATATTTTTAAACTCGGTTATAATGTCGTTTGCATCCTCAAGCTTTCTTGAAAGTTTATAATTCTTTCTTTTCTCGGATTTCCATTCTTCAAGAGCAGAAACCAGCTTCACCTTCTAGATCAACTTCTGCCTCAGGTTTTTCAACACATGCTTTAGAGTTCATTCCTTCTCTCTTCTCGATTTTTCTACCTCTTCTAATTTTTCTACTTCAAAAGCCATGAATAGAGCTTCACCTGTTCCTTCTTCAGAATCCTCACTAGAGCTGTCCTCCTCAAGAATTTGCATTCCTCGGAGATGAAACTTTTCTTTTTGAAGTTTCCCTTTCTGAAGTTTGTTTTCTTTCTCCATTCACTTCTTTCTTGATGAGATGCTTCCTCACCTTTGTTCTTCTCATTGAGAGGACATTTGGTAGCAAAGTGTCCAATGCCCCCACAGTTGAAACATTTGAAAGGAAGCTTTCCTCTGTATTTTCCTTTTCCCTTTCTCAGTTTTTTGACAAAATTTGCTTCCATTTCATCCGAAGTTTCTTCTTCTTTAGACTCTTGTTTTGTGTCTTTACCTTTTAGGGCTTTAAATGCTGCTTCTCTGTCTGTGGGATTAGATCTTCCTATTCTCATTTCATAAGCAGCTAGTGAACCATGCATCTCATCCATACTGAAGTGATTTAGATCTTTAGCTTCTTCTATGGCTGAGACTTTAGAATCAAATCTTTGGGGAAGCGATCTTAATACCTTTTTCACGATAGTTGCATCATCCAAATCTTCGTCGAGACCTCTCGATTGAATTAGTGATTCCATTAACTCTCTCCATAAAGGCTTCTATGTTCTCATCGTTGGTCATATTTAATGA
This sequence comes from Wollemia nobilis, assembly GCA_028583015.1. NCBI lineage: Eukaryota > Viridiplantae > Streptophyta > Pinopsida > Araucariales > Araucariaceae > Wollemia > Wollemia nobilis. The sequence continues at coordinate 694,747 of JAQPPZ010016930.1, forward strand.
TTCGAATTGAGCTCGATGTGTTTGAAGCTTGGCTTCCTTGATCTTGTCATCTCCCTCATAAATATTTTCTAGTTTGTCCCATACATCTTTTGCTGATTCGCAATTTATGATCTTGACCAACTCACCGTCAACTAATCCGACATTTTTTACTTTAGAGTCATTTTCAAATGCCTTTTTACCAAGTGCTATCGGTTGGAGCAGTGTCGGGAGCTGTGTAACCATTAACTACTGCACTCCAGATATCAAATCCCAAAGCACGGAGATATGTCTGCATTCTGATCTTCCAGAACGCATAATTAGTTTCATCAAACAATGGTGCTTTGTTTGAGGAGAACCCTTCACCACCTGCCATTGCGTCACTTCCAAGATCACCCTAGCTGATTGAGCCTATTCAAGAACTTGGCTCTGATACCAATTGTTATACTTACAGTGACACTGAGAGGGGGTGAATCAGTGTGATCTTTTAAAACTTTAAACTTGCAATGAAATAAAGCAAACTTAAACCAGAAATAGCAAGTTAATAAGAGAGCATCACACAACACAAAATTTTAACGAGGTTCACCAATGTGGCTACTCCTCAAAAATGACTGCTTGGACTACCATCCAAATCCAACCTTTGCAAAGCAACAACTTTACAACTTATTTACCAACACCAACTGGAAGGAGCACCAACCCCTCAATTTTTTTGCACCAACAGAAAGGAGCACCAACCCCTAATTCACCAACACCTACTGGAAGGAGCACCAACCCCTTATGCCAAGCTGCAACTTGGACTTCAAGAAAAATACAAAAAAATACCTTCACACTGTTTGCACACTGTCTACTGTTTCTATGTACTCTGGCTTCTACTGCAAAAGCTTCGCACCACCAGTCTGCTTCTATGCAACTGCTTCGCACACTTTGCTTCGACACAACCGAGTTATAGCTTCTGCTCCTATGCGCTTATGCTTCGCACTCCAGTCTACTTCTATGCAACTGCTTCGCACACTTCGCTTCGACACAAATGAACTACCACTTCGCACTCAGCTCGAATCGATACGACTCGCTCTCGCTCACCACGAACTTCACATGCACAAATTTTCTTCACAAAAATCATACCCTTCAAACTCGAAACAACCCTCCTTTTATAGATGAAATTTCAAGAACAAATCTTAAACTGTAGTCGGCTTTAACCCTAAAGAACGTCGACTACAAAACCCTAATGAATGTCGGCTCCAAAACCCTAATCTTCGTCGGCCCAGATTTAACTCTGTCGGCTTCAACCGCCTCTCTGGTTCTGTAGCTTTCCTCGTGAAACTACAACATGTCACGATATCGTGACACCTTTTACATCCGTACGCCTTCTTGTCCCTGTTGTCACGAAATCGTGACACTTTTGGCCTTTGTTAGCTTTGACAACGTTTTTGTCATGAAATCGTGACACTTCGAACTATTGCTGACGTCATCCTTACTTCTATCATGAAATCGTGACGTTCCTCGCTTTCTCAACCTTTTCTCGGCTTGCACCAGCGAAACCAGAACATGTCACAAAATCGTGACACTTTTGCCTCCGAGCTTTCTCTCTCCTCTTCGGGTCACGAAAACCCGACGTGTCACGATATCGCGACACTTTTCCTCCTTGGCGCTTTTTTCTCTCGAACATGTCACGAAATCGTGACACTTTTCCTCCTTGGTTTTTCTCCGAACATGTCGCGAAATCGCGACAGTTTTCTTCCTTAGCGCTTTTTCACCAAACATGTCACGAAATCGTGACAGTTTTCTTCCTTAGCGCTTTTTCACCAAACATGTCGCGAAATCGTGACAGTTTTCTTCCTTAGCGCTTTTTCTCCAAACATGTCACGAAATCGTGACAGTTTTCTTCCTTAGCGCTTTTTCTCCAAACATGTCACGAAATCGTGATAGTTTTCTTCCTTAGCGCTTTTTCTCCAAACATGTCGCGAAATCGTGATAGTTTTCTTCCTTAGCGCTTTTTCTCCAAACATGTCACGAAATCGCGATAGTTTTCTTCCTTAGCGCTTTTTCTCCAAACATGTCACGAAATCGTGAATGCTTTTCTTCCTTAGCGCTTTTTCTCCAAACATGTCGTAAAATCATGACAGTTTTCTTCCTTACCTTCTTTCTTCCAACATGTCACGAAATCATAATAGTTTTCCTTGTACCTTCTCTCTCCTCGGCCATGTCGCGAAATCGTGACAATTTTGTTTGCGCTTTCTCTCTCCTCTAACATGTCGCGAAATCGTGACACTTTTTCTTGCCTACTAAAAATGTCGCGATATCGCGACACTTTTCTTACTTGTCTTTTTCTTTGATCTTTTGCAAATAGGCAACTATGGTCTTCTTGGAAACTCACTCGTCCATGCTCTGAATAACCTTTGAACTTCTGTCCTCTGCATCTGAATGACTTCTGAACCGCCTGTCCACTGCATCATTAGATCTAACTGCCTGTGTTGACAACAATGACAAAACTCTTGCAACACCTTGCTCAACACATTGATTGGAAATAATTGAGTGAGTATTCATATGCTTGGACTAGGGTTTGTTTCATTGAGTGATTTATTGAGTATATTTGGTTGAACCTAGTCAAGTAGAAGTGTTGAGATGATAGTTCTAGTTTTGTGAAATAAATTTTTCCATATTTTGAACTGATTTGAGAAAGAGGTTGAGTGTTTGTGAGTGTGAAACATATTGAGTCTCTAAAAATTCTCTATATGTTTCTATGATAAAAAGAGAGAGAGTGAAAGTATTTGAGCATTGTTGTGAGTGTGAAGCATATTGAGTCTCTAACAATTCTCTATATGTTTCTATGAGATTGGACAAGTTCTAGTGAGGACTTATTGAGAAAATTTGAGGTAAGTCTTAGAGAAGAATTGTGGAAAGGTTGGTGTGAGCTTTTATGGAAGCTTACAATACATATTTGAGGACAGAGATTGTTGAGAAAATTAGAAAATTTATAGAGAGGAATTGTGGATAGATTAGCGTGAGTTTTTGTGAAAGCTTATAAGGAAAATTTGAGATAAGTCTTTGAGAAGACTTGTGAGCAGAGTTGATTTATTGATTTGTTCAAACCTTGAGTTAAGATTTGGGGAGGATCTAGCAGAGTTGATTTATGATTAAGTCAAGCTTTGTGTTAAGGCTTGAGGATAGAGATTGAGGATAGATTTGTGCTAGATCGAAGGACTATGTTTAGTGTAGATTTAAGGATAGAGTTTGGTGCATATTTAAGGATAGGTTTGTGATAGACCAGAGACAGAGATTGAGAACATTTGTGCTAGATTGAAGGACTGTGTTTAGCATAGATTTGAGATAGATTTGAGAGTAAGCTTTGGAGATGATAGAGTATAGAGGACAATAGTCTCCAATGGATAGATATCCATTAGCCTGATGACAAGTCTTCTGAGTGAGGACAGGAGTCTTCAGTGCATAGAGATCCATAAGCCAGTGTAGTGGAGACAACAGTTCTTCTAGAAGATCACCAACTAGAGCAGAGGATATTGGTGTCTCCTATGGATAGAGATCCATGAACCTTATTAGGGGATTGGTGTCTCCTTTGGATATAGGTCCATAAACATTGTAATAGGGAAATTTTTCCCAAGAGATTTGTTGAGAAAATTTTAGTGAAATATTTTCTCTATGGAGTAGCCCACATTGGGTGAACCATGTTAAATTGGTGTCTCTATTGTGTGTGGTGATTTTTGCATTGCTTTGATTATTGTTGTTGATATTGTTATTGATACATTGCATAATATTGATTTGGAAAGAAAATTAAAAAGTGATCATATACTGTTCACCCCCCCTCTCAAGATAAGCTTATGTTCTTCAATTGGTATCAAAGCGAGTTCCTTCGGAATAGTTTAACAACTTGAATAAAAATACTACAAGAACACAATTGATTCTAAGAGTGGATCCTTAGATAATTCAGCACCAGTATTTGATGGAAGCGATTATGTATTTTGGAGTATGAGAATAAAGATTCACCTGATGGCACTTGGCAATGAAATATGAGAAGCAGTTGAAAATGGATACACACCACCATCTACTCCACCTACAGATAAATATGGTAAGCTTCTACATAATTACAATTCAAAAGTAATGAATGTAATTTTGAAATATTTACATAGAATAAAGTTCATAAATGTTATGCTTTACAAATTAGCAAAAGGAATTTGGGATAAGTTGCAAATCATATATGAAGGAGATAAAAATGTCAAAAGGGTAAATATAAAAAATCTCAAGGGACAATTTGAAGAATTAAAAATGAAGGATGAGGAAAATGTTAGTGCTTATCTACTTCGTGTAGATGAGGTTGTTAAATCCATGGAAGGACTTGGACTTGAGGTTCAAGAATCTGATGTTTGTGATAAGATCTTAAGATCTCTCCCAAAAAGGTTTAGTGAAAATATTTTAGCTATAGAGGAATTAAAATATGGTGATATTTTGACAAGAGATGAATTACTTGGCATTCTTACAACTTTTGAGATGAGAACAAAAGAGGAACCTAATATCTAGAAGGAAGTAGCCTTCAAAGCTACTAAGAAGACAAAGGGTAAGAAGTCAAATTCAAGTAATGAGTCATCCAGTGATGAAGAAGAAAATTATGGCAGAAGGAACAAGGATCCAAGAAGATTTAAAGATGCAAAATCTATTATATGTTTCAATTCTTGAAAGTATGGTCACTATGCAACTGATTTTCAAGAAACTAGAAATAGTAATGATGAAGAAAAATACGATCATAAGAATAGGGAATCAAAAAAATATAGGTACCAAAAGAAAGGAAAGGATGAACAAGGCAAACAAGGAAAGAAGTTTTTTCAAAGACATAAGAGGAGTTAATATGCAGACAAGGCTAGTAAGTACTCAAGTGATAGTGATAATAGTTTCTTAGATAATGATAAATATGAAGTTCTATTTTTTACAGAACAAAAAGAAGTTAAGAAAATGTCACAAATACTTCTCAAGTGTTTTAGATGTGGCAACTTTGGACATCTTGAAGATAATTGTACAAAGAGTGGTTTTATTTTTAGTGATGAAGAATATGAATATACACTTGAAGGACTAGAAGATAATATTCTAATGACACTAGAAGAAGGAGGTGATCCTATAGAAGACAAATTAGAAAAGAATGAAGATGTTTTCAAAGGAAAAAAAATAGAGGAAGAATCAGAAAAATGAGAAGTTGATCTTGAGGGAGATCTTATTTATGCTATTAACACATTAAAGAAGGTAATAAAGCAAAACTCTAAACTTAAGCTTCAGTTTCAAGAATGTGATAAAGAGAAAGTAAATATTATAGAGGATCTAAACAAGTCAATTGCTAAGACAAGGAAGTTCAAAGATAAGTTAGAAGCAAAGGTCTTAGAATGTGAAAGGTTAGAACAAGAAGTAGCTTCACTAAGGAAGGAAATAAAAGAGTCTAAGGACAGGTTACATAGGTTTGAAAAGAGATCAAATATCATAGATAAGATGATCAAGGTACAAAGAAGGTCAACAAAAAAAATAGGTCTTTGTTTTGAACAAGTACAAAAGAAACAAGAAGAGGAGTCAATCTCAAGTTTTGGAGAAGAAGAAACTTTAGAAGAAGATAGTGTAAGATAAAGTTAGACTTTTGAGGATGATTTGGACAACAAAAATTTCAACAAGGAAAGGAACAATGCACAAATGAGAAACAGATTGAACAGGAACCAACACAGGGTAAATGAGACTAAGAGACCATTGAGGTCAAGGCGAGGAAATTTCAATGCATGATGTTTCTCATATCATAAATTTGGGAACAAGGCTTCATAGTGTATGATGCATGAAATAAAGGAATATGATAACTTCAAAATTAGGCAACTTTTTCATGGGTATTGCTACTCATGTAATCAGTTTGGTCACAAGGTAATCAATTGCAGGGTTCATGACAAGAATAGATATGACTTCATCAAGAGAAATCCCAAGCCATTTGCACCTCCAAGGAATAAAAATATTAAGTGTTACAAGTGCAATAATGATGGACATACAAAAAAGTGGTGTAGAGCAGAAATTCTAGAGACAAGCAAGAACAAGAACAATCAGAGGAATCAGAAGGATGATATGAGAAGGAAAGTGGACAAAGGTAAAGATCAGTTCATGCGGGGAGTAGAAATACTCCCACCCTAGAATTAACCATCTTAATAGGAGGTGGCGGAGGGGCTAAGCTAAGAGTCTCATTCTTAGCCCCAAGCCCCAAAGGTGACCCTTTGCCATTGATGTCAAAGGGGGATATATTTGAGTAAGGAGGAGATATTTGATTTAAGGGGAGAGCATTGAGTCAGGGGGAGCAGAACAAAATAAAAGGTTAATGAAATTGGAAAAGATAATTGGGTTGCCATCAATGACAAATGAGGGGATTGTTTGAAATTTAGAGTAATTGAGATGTCATTGATATCAAGTCAATTTTAGTGAGGAGTGCAAGAAGAAGAAATTCTGCAATCAGTGTAAAAGGAAAATCCGCCTCCACTTGGTCAGATCCAGTTCTAGGTGGTCAGGAAAAAGAGCAATAAAGAGGCCCAAGAAAAATAATATTATAATATTTTATTATAATATTAAAAGGGGAGATTTAAATTAATTTAAATAATTTCATTATAAATTAATTTATTAATTAATTTAATTAACTTCTAAAGTTATTAAGTTAATTATAGATTAATTATAATTTAATTATAAAATTAATTTATGTTAATTAAAATAACCCTAAGGTCAGTTTATAAAGGTTAATTATTTATTCGAATTCAAAATTTGAATAAGGCATCGATGTTTCTATGACATTGGCCTTCGTGTATAAAAGAGGGCAAGAACCTTAGTCAAAAATCTTAATGCAAATATCGATGAAATCAAATCTCCAAAATTCGTGCGCAAATAAGTGTAAGGTTTTTGTATTTTTGAAAGCTTTCGACGGTAGAGGATAAGACAAATAGGAGCAGGGCTCCTTTGTCTTCGCACGACACTGTGTAGCACAGTTGGAAATAATGGGTAGCGTTAATACATACGACAAGCAAGGAGAGTAGGGTTCAAAACCCGTTGAGTTGGTTTTGCAAGGAAGGAGTATGTTTTGTTTTACACCGTGTCGATCATAAAGGGAGAAGAGGAAGGCTTGAGCCTTCCCCTTTGTGTGGAGGCTTGTAGTCCATGTGGTGGTCTAGTGCCTCGATAAGGCACTCGTCTGGGAGTGGTCTCATTTTCAAAACCCACTAAAGCCTTTTTCTTGAGATAAAAGGTATGTATTAATATTTTCCAAGGTTTCATGAGGTGTTTCATATTTGCTATGGTTGAATTTTGATTTTATTAAGTTTATTTTTAAAATTGATTATTGAGTATTTGAGGGAGATAAAAGGATAGGCAACATTATTTTTGAAAGTTTGATTTTGGAGGTTGTTAATCAAATATTGAATATTATAAGAAGTAATTGAGTAATTAATTTTTATGTATGTTTTGATGATTGCTAATTTCAAATAAGGGGTAATAAGATGTATTTGAGTTTGATTATTTTTGTAATTAATAAATATTTCTGAGAGTGTTAGTGTGATATTTTGTCATCTAACCATTTAAATTGGCAAATAATAGAATTTTTTTTAAGACAGGTTTTGAGGTCATTTTCTTCATCAAACAAAAGGTATGGGCACATATTCCTAGTGAGTAATTTTTGGATGTTGTGAATGCTAAGTTGGAGTGAAAAGGATTGTTTAATAAACATTTTTGAGTTTGGTTTTTTCTGGAAAGAAATTTAATTCTAGAAACATTGTTTGATAAGCATTGTTGAAAATATTGAGTAAAGCTTTCATATGCTTGAACTAGGGTTTGTGAAAATAATATGAGTATCATTGTTATGTGAAGTTGTGAACTATCTTGAACTAGGGTTTGTGAAAGTACATGAGTATCATTGTTATGTGAGATTGTTTGATGAGCATTGATTGGAAATAATTGAGTGAGTATTCATATGCTTGGACTAGGGTTTGTGAGCAAGGATTTTTTCATTGAGTGATTGGTTGAGTAGAGTTGGTTGAACCTAGTCAAGTGGAAGTGTTGAGATGATAGTTCTAGTTTTGTAAAACAAATTGTTCCATATTCTAAATTGATTTTAGAAAGAGGTTGAGTGTTTGTGAGTGTGAAACATATTGAGCCTCTAACAATTCTCTATATGTTTCTATGATTAAAAGAGAGAGTGAAAGTATTTGAGAATTGTTGTGAGTGTGAAGCATATTGAGTCTCTAACAATTCTCTATATGTTTCTGTGAGATTGGACAAGTTCTAGTGAGGACTTGTTGAGTAGATTTGAGGTAAGTTTTAGAGAAGAATTGTGGATAGGTTGGTGTGAGATTTTGTGGAAGCTTAAAATACAAATTTGAGGACAAATATTGTTGAGTATATTGGACAAGTTCTAGAGAGAACTTGTGGATAGATTAGCATAATATTGTTGGCAATTTTGGGTACCTTGAGTACATTGCCTTTGCCTAAGTTTAGTTGTTGTCATTGATGTCAAGGAGCTCTTGGTAGTTGTTGTCTTTGATGTCAAGGAGTTCTTGGAGCAATTTGTTTTTATGTCTAAGTATGTGTTTTGATGAAGGTTTCAGCTTGGTCAAGTAAGTCTCCAAGAAAATCGGAGTAGCCCAGTTGCAAAAGATCAAGAAAAAGATAAGTTAGAAAAAGTTTGCAGGCGGCTGGAAAAACTGTCGCGATTTTGCGACATGTTTTAGGAGAGAGAAAGTTTTGGCAAAACTGTCGCGATTTCGCGACATGCTGGAAGGCAGAGACGAAGCAGGCAAAACTGTCACGATTTCGTGACATGTTTGAGGAGAGAGAAAGTTTAGGCAAAACTGTCACGATTTCGTGACAAGTTGAGTTGGCAGTGTTGAGTTGCAGGAAGTGTCACGGAAGGTCACGATTTCGCGACAAGTTGAGTTGGTAGTGTTGAGTTGCAGGAAGTGTCACGATTTTGTGACAAGTTTCAATGAAGTTGTACGGATGCAGAAAGTGTCATGATTTCATGACAGGTTGAGTTGGCAGCTTGCAGTTGGCGAAAGCGTCGTGATTTCGTGACATGTTCCGATTTCGTGGGCATATGGCAGAAAAGTGCTTAAGGCAGCGAAAGCGTCGCGATTTCGTGACATGTTCCAGTTTCATGAGCAGTTGGCAAAAAAGTGCTTAAGGCAGTGAAAGCGTCACGATTTCGTGACATGTTCCGATTTTGCGAAGTGGGAGAAAAGAGCTTAAGGCAGCGAAAGCGTCACGATTTCGTGACATGTTCCATTTTTGCTAGTGCAAACCGAGAAAAGGTTGAAGAAGCAAGAAGTGTCGCGATTTCGCGACAAAGTTGCAGATGACATCAGCAAGAGGCAAAGGTGTCGCGATTTCACGACAGAAGCTGAGAAGAAGGCTTTGGAGTCTAAAGCGTCACGATTTCATGATAGAGTTGCTGATGACATCAACAAGAGGCAAAGGTGTCACGATTTCACGATAGAAGCGGAGAAGAAGGCTTTGAAGTCTAAAGCGTCACGATTTCATGACAGAAGTGAGATGACGTCAGCGAAAGGCAAAAGTGTCACGATTTCATGACAGAAGAGCAAAGGAAGCAGACAAAAGCAAAAGCGTCGCGATATCGCTACAGCAAGCTATAGAAGGTGTACGGTAGGCAAAGGTGTCACGATATCGTGACATGTTGAAGTTTCACGCCAGAAGCAACAGGGAGGTAGTGAAGCCGACAGAGTTAAATCTGGGCCGATGCAGCGCAGGGTTTTACAGCCGACGTGATTGAAGGTTAATCAGCCGACTAAGATCAAGATTCTAATCTTGAGATTATGAATATAAAAGGAGGGATGCTTGAAGAGTTTGGCATCGATCGAAGTGTGCGTTCGAAGTGCGATCTACGCAATTAGAGTGCAGGGGAGAAGTTCGATCGTCGAGAAGTAGAGTGTGCAAAGTCTGTGTTGATGTGGTTGCACAAAGTGTGTGAAGACTGTACTGTGGTGGATGCGCATAGGAGCTGAAAGTTGTTGGTGTTGCGACATTCGAAAGACAGCATGCAAAAGTGAGAAGTTCGATAGCCGAAGTGTTGTGTGCTGCTGTGTTGCACAATCTGTGTGAAAGTTGGTGAAGACTTGGGGACAACATTGAGCAAGCATCTGAAAGCTTGAGAACCATTTTCCTTAACCATTTTTGAGGACCAGATTGAGGACAGAGATTGAGGCAGAAGAGGACATTTGTGCTAGACCGAAGGACTATGTTTTAGTGCAAATTCGAGGACCAGCTTTGCGGTGACAGAGTTGAGGACAGAGATCTCCAGCCAGAGTAGGGAAGACAGGTGTCTTCTATGGAAAGAGTTCCACTTGCTAAGGGCATAGGAGGTAGAGGTCTTCTAGAGGATCACCAACCAAAGCAGAATTAGGGGAAGGTATCTCCTTTGGGCGAGAGGCTCATAAACATTGTAATCGGGAAGTATTCCCAGAGGACTTTGATAAAATTTAGTAAGAAATTTTATCCGTGGAGTAGCCCGCATTGGGTGAACCACGTAAATTGTTGTGTCTCTTTGTTGTTGATGTGTTGTGCATTGTTTTAATTGTCTGCTCTTGATATCGCTATCTATTCTCTGCATAAAGCTGATTTGAAAGTTGATTTAAAGCAAAAGTAAAAAGTGGTCTTATACTGTTCACCCCCCCTCTCAGTATAAGCTTGTGTTCTTCAATTGGTATCAGAGCGGGTTTCTCCAGATATAGCCTAACAGCTTGGAGAAGGATCTTTCAGAAGAACATATAGTTTTAGAAAAGGGTGAAAAAGATAAGTTCGATCTCTAAAGTAAATTCTTCTGGGCTTTAAGGATTTCAGAGATTAAAGTTCTGTTCTCAAGCATCATGATAGGAAGAAGAGACAACAAGATCAATCTTCAGCCTGAAGAACGATGGATTCCAGTTGGTCACAAAAAGAACAATCATCCAAGGTATCAAAACAGGTTACATAATACTTTCCATGGCTGTTGTTTTTCTTGCAAGAAATTTGGTCACAAAGCTATACATTGCATCAAATCCATGAATAGCCATAGTAAGGAAGATGTTAACTCTTTTGCACCTCTTTTGGATAAAAATATCATATGTTACAATTGCAAGAATGTTGGGCATATAGCAAGGATGTGCAGTTTGGATAGACCTAACCTAAAGTCTGCTAAAAAGAGAAATGAGATTAAGTCTAAATCAATGATAGTTCAAACTGCTTTTCATGCTCAAGACAAAGTTGAGAAATGGTATCTTGATAGTGGTTGTTCAAAACATATGACTGGTGAAAAAGATAAGTTTCTGTTTTTAAAAAACACAAACAGAGGAACAGTTAGTTTTGGAGATAACGGGTCTGCTAAAATTTGTGGTAAAGGGACTCTTAGCTTGGATGGAAAATCTAAAACTGAAAATGTGCTTTATGTAGAAGGTTTAAGACATAATCTTCTAAGTGTGAGTCAACTTTGTGATCAAGGACACATAGTATCTTTCTTTTCAGACAGATGTGAGATTCGTAAAGAAAAAAATGGAAAACTCATTGCAAGTGCTACAAGGACTCCAAACAATCTTTACATGCTAAGTGAGATAAAAAAGGAAAAGTGTTTCCTAACTCAAGAAGATGAGAGTTGGTTATGGCATAAAATATTGGGGCATTTGAGCTTTGATAATCTTGTCAACATTAGTAACAAGGAAGCGGTTAGAGACTTGCCCAAAATAAAAAGGCCCCATAACACCATTTGCGGTCCTTGTCAACATGGAAAACAGACCAGAACCAGTTTTAAATCAAAAGGGTATACTTCTTCAAAACCATTAGATCTCATTCATACTGATTTATGTGGCCCCACCGAAACTCAGAGCATTCAGGGAGAAAGCTACTTCATGTTGTTTATAGATGATTATTCTAGAATGACTTGGGTGACCTTTCTCAAAGAAAAATCTGAAGCTTTTGAAAAATTTAAAGCTTTCAAAGAAATGATTGAAAATGAGACTGAAAAGAGAATCAAATGTTTAAGATCGGACAGAGGAGGAGAGTTTACCTCTAATGAATTTGTGAAATACCGTGAGCATCAGGGAATTAAGAGAGAATATTCAGCAGCAAGAACTCCTCAACAAAATGGAGTAGTTGAAAGAAAAAATAGAACTATTGAAAATATGGCTAGAGCAATGTTGAATGAGTCTAAACTTTCAGATGGTTTTTGGAAAGAGGCAGTCAGTACAGCAGTATACATTATCACCAGGGCCCAACTTAGAGTAAATCATCATAAAACTCCTTATGAGTTGTGGAAAGGAAGACCAACTACAATCAAACATTTCAAAGTGTTTGGGAGTAAGTGCTTCATCGAAGGGAAGATCAGAACCTGGGTAAGTTTGATCCTAGGTGTGATGAAGGAATTTTTCTTGGCTATTCCAGCAGAAGCAAGGCATACAGATGTTTCAACAAAAGAACGCATACAGTCGTAGAAAGCATAAATGTAACAGTTGATGAAAAGACAGGAATAAGAGAACCTATCAAAGAAATCAGTGATGAAATCTGTCAAGAAGAATTCAGAGAGGTTTCAGATGAAGAAGAGGAAAAATAGCAGCTGCTTCCCAAAACACCGTCACGATATGTTCAGAAACATCATCCCAAATATTTGATCATTGGTGATCCAAATAGCAGACAAACTAGAAGAAGAGTCATTCCGGCACACGATTCTACAAATATTTCTTTATTATCTCAGATTGAGCCAAGAGATTTCAGTGAAGCATGTGCAGATAAATTTTGGGTAAAAGCAATGGATGAAGAGCTAAATCAAATAGAGAAAAGTAAAACTTGGGATTTAGTTCCAAGACCTAAGAACAAGAATGTCATTGGCACAAAATGGATTTTCAGAAATAAACTCAATGAGGATGGAAAGATTGTCAGAAACAAAGCCAGGTTGGTTTGCAAAGGTTATGCTCAAGTAGAAGGTGTTGATTTCGAAGAGACGTTTGCTCCTGTTGCTCGTCTCGAAGCCATCAGAATGTTTTTAGCTCTTTCAAGTTTCAAAGCATTCAAAGTGTACCAAATGGATGTGAAATCAGCCTTTTTAAATGGAGTTTTGGATGAAGAAGTCTACGTAGAACAGCCAGAAGGCGTGTCTCTCTCAGATCAATCGGACTATGTGTGCAAACTGAAAAAGGCCTTGTATGGGTTAAAGCAAGCACCTAGGGCTTGGTATTCAAGACTAGACAGATACCTTCATGAGCAAGGTTTCAGGAAAGGTGTGGCAGATAGCAATTTGTATATAAAAGATAAAGGTAATGATATGTTGATTGTAGTTGTCTATGTTGATGATATCATTTTTGGGGGAAATAATACCCAGATGTGCAAAGATTTTGCTAACTCCATGCAAAAGGAATTTGAGATGTCTATGATTGGAGAGTTGTCATTCTTTTTGGGTCTTCAGATTGCTCAATCAAAAGACGGTATATTTCTCTCTCAAGGAAAATATATCAAAGAAATGTTAAAAAAATTTGGGATGATGGACAACAAACCTGTATGTACTCCAATGACTACAGGGTGCACGATGAGTAAAAATGATGAATCTCCAGCGGCAGATCAGAAATTGTACAGATCGATGATAGGCAGTTTATTATATGTTACAGCTACCAGACCAGATATCATGCAGGCTGTTGGGTTAGTAGCCAGATTCCAGGCTGCTCCGAAAGATTCTCATGTTGTAGCAGTTAAAAGGATATTCAGATATCCGAAGGGAACTATGGACTTTGGGCTTTGGTATCCCAAAGGTGATGATTTTACTCTCACAGCCTATACGAGATGCAGATTGGGCAGGCAGTAATGATGACAGGAAAAGCACCAGTGGTGGAGCATTCTTTCTAGGAAAGAGTTTGGTTTCTTGGTTAAGTAAGAAACAACCTTCAGTTTCTTTATCTACAACAGAAGCTGAATATATAGCAGCAGTGGCTGGGTGTACTCAAGTTCTATGGATGAAAACCACCTTGGAGGATTTCAAAGTCAAGCATGAACAACCCATCTCCATATTTTGTGATAATACTAGTGCCATAAGTATTTCCAAAAATCCGGTAATGCACTCAAGGACAAAGCATATTTCCATCAAGTATCACTTTCTAAGGGAGAAAGTGCAAGATAAGCGAGTCAAGGTAGAATATGTGTCTACTAAAGAGCAGATTGCAGATATCTTCACAAAACCTCTTCCAAGAGATACATTTGAGTATCTAAGGGAGAAATTGGGAGTTGTACTCCCACCCTAGAATTAATCACCTCATTAGGAGGTGGGGGAGGGACTAAGCTAAGAGGCTCATTCTTAGTCCCAAGCCCCAAAGGTGACCCTTTGCCATTGATGACAAAGGGGGAGAGATATGAGTAAGGGGGAGAGCTTCAAGTGAAGAGGAAAGCTTCAAGTCAGGGGGAGCAAAAACTTCAAGAGATTGTTTTTAGTTTTGGCTCTTGAAGATGTGTTTTTAGTAAAGGTTTGCCATCAATGACAAAGGGGGAGATTGTTGGCAATTTTGGGTACCTTGAGTACATTGCCTTTGTCTAAGTTTAGTTGTTGTCATTGATGTCAAGGAGCTCTTGGTAGTTGTTGTCTTTGATGTCAAGGAGTTCTTGGAGCAATTTGTTTTTATGTCTAAGTATGTGTTTTGATGAAGGTTTCAGCTGGTCAGTAAGTCTCCAAGAAAATCAGAGTAGCCCAGTTGCAAAAGATCAAGAAAAATATAAGTTAGAAAAAGTTTGCATGCGGTTGGAAAAACTGTCACGATTTCACGACATGTTTTAGGAGAGAGAAAGTTTTGGCAAAACTGTCACGATTTCATGACATGCTGGAAGGCAGAGACGAAGCAAGAAAAACTGTCACGATTTCATGACATATTTGAGGAGAGAGAAAGTTTAGGCAAAACTATCATGATTTCGTGACAAGTTGAGTTGGCAGTGTTGAGTTGCAGGAAGTGTCGCGATTTCATGACAAGTTGAGTTGGCAGTGTTGAGTTGCAGGAAGTGTCACGATTTCGTGACAAGTTGAGTTGGCAGTGTTGAGTTGTAGGAAGTGTCATGATTTCGTGACAAGTTTCAGTTTCGCGGGCATATAGCAAAAAAGTGCTTAAGGCAGTGAAAGCGTCATGATTTCATGACATGTTCTAGTTTCGCGAGCATATGGCAGAAAAGAGCTTAAGGTAGTGAAAGCATCACGATTTCGTGACATGTTCCAGTTTCACGAGCAGTTGGCAGAAAAGAGCTTAAGGCAGCGAAAGCGTCGCGATTTCGCGACATGTTCCATTTTCGCTAGTGCAAACCGAGAAAAGGTTGAAGAAGCAAGAAGTGTCGCGATTTCATGACAAAGTTGCAGATGACGTCAGCAAGAGGCAAAGGTGTCACGATTTCAGATAGAAGTCGAGAAGAAGGCTTTGGAGTCTAAGCATGATTGATAGAGGGATGATGCAAAAGAGGCAAAGGTGTCACGATTTCATGATAGAAGCGGAGAAGAAGGCTTTGAAGTCTAAAGCATCACGATTTCATGACAGAAGTGAGATGACATCAGTGAAAGGCAAAAGTGTCACGATTTCATGACAGAAGAGCAAAGGAAGCAGACAAAAGCAAAAGCGTCACGATATCGCTACAACAAGCTATAGAAGGTGTACGACAGGCAAAGGTGTCGCGATATCGTGACATGTTGAAGTTTTGCGCCAGAAGCAACAGGGAGGTAGTGAAGCCGACAGAGTTAAATCTGGGCCGACGCAACGCAGGGTTTTATAGCCGACATGATTGAAGGTTAATCAACCGACTAAGATCAAGATTCTAATCTTGAGATTATGAATATAAAAGGAGGGATGCTTGAAGAGTTTGGCATCGATCGAAGTGTGCGTTCGAAGTGCGATCTATGCAATTATAGTGCGAGGGAGAAGTTCGATCATCGAGAAGCAGAGTGTGCAAAGTTTGTGCTACTGTGGTTGCACAAAGTGTGCAAAGATTGTACTGTGGTGGATGCGCAAAGGAGCTGAAGCTGTTGGTGTTGCGACATTCGAAGACAGCGTGCAGAAGTGAGAAGTTCGATAGCCGAAGTGTTGTGTGCTGTTGTGTTGCGCAGTCTGTGTGAAAGTTGGTGAAGACTTGGGGACAGCATTGAGCAAGCATCTGAAAGCTTGAGAACCATTTTCCTTAACCATTTTTGAGGACCAGATTGAGGACAGAGATTGAGGCGAGAAGAGGACATTTGTGCTAGACCGAAGGACTCGTGTTTTAGTGCAAATTCGAGGACCAGCTTTGCGGTGACAGAGTTGAGGACAGAGATCTCCGACGCGAGCAGGGAAGACAGGTGTCTTCTATGGAAAGAGTTCCACTTGCTAAGGGCATAGGAGGTAGAGGTCTTCTAGAGGATCACCAACCAAAGCAGAATTAGGGGAAGGTATCTCCTTTGGGTAGAGGCTCATAAACATTGTAATCGGGAAGTATTCCCAGAGGACTTTGATAAAATTTAGTAAGAAATTTTATCCGTGGAGTAGCCCGCATTGGGTGAACCACGTAAATTGTTGTGTCTCTTTGTTGTTGATGTGTTGTGCATTGTTTTAATTGCTTCTCATGATATTGCTATCTATTCTCTGCATAAAGCTGATTTGAAAGTTGATTTAAAGCAAAAGTAAAAAGTGGTCTTATACTGTTCACCCCCCCTCTCAGTATAAGCTTGTGTTCTTCAAAGATTTTGTGAAAGCTTACAAGGTAGATTTGAGAGAAGTCTTTGAGAAGACTTGTGATCAGAGTTGATTGATTGATTTGTTCAAACCTTGAGTTAAGGTTTAGGGCAGATCTAGCAGAGCTGATTTGTGATTAATTCAAGCTTTGTGTTAAAGCTTGAGGACAAATATTGAGGATAGATTTGTGTTATACTAAAGGACTATGTTTAGTGGATATTTGAGGATAGAGTTTGGTATAGATTTGAGGACAAGTTTATGATAGACTAGAGACAAATATTGAGCATATTTGTGATAGATCGAAGGATTGCGTTTAGTTCAAATTTGAGACAAAGCTGAGAGTAAGCTTTGGAGGTGATAGGGTATAGAGGACGATAGTCTCTAGTGGATAGATATCCATTAGCTAGGGCAATGAGGATAGATATTCTAAGTGAGGACAGTAGTCTTCAGTGGATAGATATCCATAAGCTAGTGCAGTGGAGGCAATAATTCTTCTAGAAGATCACTAGCCAAAGTAGAGGAGATACAAAGAATCTCTAAAAGTGTTAACATGTAGAAATGATTTACATAGCATCAACAAAAAATAATCCTAAAACCCAACTCTAGAAAATATCAGTGAAGACATTCATGTTGACCACTAGATGAGGCCTTTAAATTCTATGCTATCATTTTCTCAGTTTAACAAGGAGGATAAAATCATCTTTATCACTTTATATATCATATAAATAAACTCATTCTGCCTCATATGCTTTAGTATCTTTGACCCCTCTTGGAGGCGATTTGAGAACCACATACCAACTGGTGTCAAGTGGATCTTGTACATAAAATACTTGTCTGGCTTGTGATGCTAGGATAAATGGATCATATTTTAGTCTATTATGACCAAGTAATCTATCCATGTTGACTAGTGTCAAGCCCATTTCATCCTTTCTACATCCATTCCTTGTATCAAGAACATTCACCCAATCACATTTATATAGGGGGTATCAAAACTTATAGTAATCCAACAAGATTATTTCCCTAATAACACTATAATATGTGACTATTTGAAGCACCTAGTTTGTGTCTTTTGTGCTTGCTCTACATAAGATAGTAGCATAAACACACACACACACACCATTATTTTGAGTTGTTCTTTATTCCTATTTGTATTTGATATGAAATCCATAACCGTTGATCAAATAGCCCAAATATTTAGTTGCAACTTTCCTCGGACCACATACCAACCATTTTATTGTGTTAGAGTCATTGTCATTATGTGGCATTCCATATCCATGAAATTGAAACAAAGAAGAATAGTTTAAAGATTATTGGAGAACATTACATGATATTCAATACATGACGATCAATATAAATTTTGAATATTGTATTCAAGAGTGTAGACAATAACCTGATATCGTAGTCTAGTGATGAATGTCCAATTATGGATTTTTAGCAAAACCCCTTCATTCTCTCACTACATGAGGATTGGATTCCTTGATACTCTTTAGGTTCTTCCTATATTGTCAAGAATATTTGTATCTAAATAATATTTGTCCATATATAACAACAAAAAATAAACATCTACTTACTCTACCCAAGGTTGAACTTCAATCATGTTAAAGAGAATGCATAGATGGAATTTCTCATGAGAAGTTTCATCCAAATCAAAGTCTTTACCACTAGACAAAGGCCTTCCATTGATTATAGTTTCTTCATTCTCATCACTTCATACCTCATTACGATTAAGGTGATCACCAATTGCTTTTGTACCTATCATGTAATGAAACAGATTCCTCTACAAGATAAGTTTAACAATACAACCTTTGGGTCTAGCTTGGTTATTTACATAGCCCTTAAAATATTCATAATTTTGAGAAAGAAAACAAACAATTTTGAATAGATGAGACACTATACAAAAATTAGAAAAATAGTGGTTTATGAAATTGATGAATGCATACAAACCTCTTGAAAGGGTACATCCATCGATATTATACAGGTCCACATAGATGTACCTCCCACACTAAGTGAGCAATTAGGTGCACCATGATATCAAAATATGAAGGGGAGAGTACATATTGAGCAAATATAACATCTCCATGATCTCTATCGATAATTTATATATTTGTATAGGATCCACCACTTTAGCATATATATCCCTATAGACCATGCACAACCAACCAATGATTTTTCATATTGGCTTATCAAGCACATGTCATAGCACTACCAAAATAAGTTGTTGCATGAGAACATGGTAGTCATGTGATTTTAGGCCCTAGATCTTAAGTTCTTTCATAGAGATACATTTTCTAATATTCAAACTATATCCATTTTGTACTTTCATATTGTATAGTGTATGATAGACCCTTTATTTCTCAACATTCTATAGATTGTAGAGTTCTAGTGGAATATTTGTCTTGTTTCCGTCCATTAGTGTCCACAATGTGTTCTTGATATCCATATTTTTAAAATCGTCACAAGACTTTTTGTCATCCTTTGAAATTTCATCAATACCTAGAAATGTTTTGAATAGGCTTTCATAGATATTTTTCTCCACATGCATAACATATAAGTTGTTATGAACTAGAATATATTGTTCATAGATAACAACATCAAACTAAAATTACTCACCATTGGGATACATAACAATAGCTATAGAAAGAAAGTTGCATGTCGTACCTCCCAATATGGCAGGTTGAAGAATATAGATTTCTTATTCAATACTGCTATAGGAACAAATACACTATCATCATTTGTGTCATGTTTCCTTTTATTTGAGTTGTTCTTTCCCCAATTTGGTGGAATTCCCTATACTATTTTTAGTATTTTCATACCATTTAAAGGTTTGGGTGGTTTATCACCATTGAAATATGTCCTATGATGATGAAATGGATGATCTAGAGGAAGTAATCTCCTATGCTCCATGTAAGTGATATTTCTTCTACATTTAAGATATTCTCTACATGTATTTTTATCCCATATTGGACATGTTGCCTCTCCCTTTTTCATACATCCTGATAGGTTTCCATAAGTAGGAAATTCATGGATGGACCACATCATTATTGCTCTCATATTTAATATAGTATTGGAAAATACATCATATATTTTTTCTCCTTTATGCCATAGTTCGTGCAAGTCATCAACCAAAAGCTGTAGATAAACATCAATATCATTGCCTGGTTGCTTGGGACCAGTTATTAACAATGTAAGTATTGAATATTTCCTCTTCATCCACATCCATGGTGGGAGGTTGTAAGTGACCAACATAATGGGCCAACAACTATAAATAGTACTAAAGCCAGCAAAAGGGTTGAACCCATTGGTTTCCATTTCAAGTCATATACTGTGTGGATCATCGTTGAAATATTTCCACTTAACATCTATAGTTTTCTACATTGGGGAGTCAAATGAATGTCACATATTATCGTCTAAACTCTTGTGCTAGAAATGCCACCTCATAATATTTGTAACCTTTGCAAAGCTCTAGGAAGAAAGCAACTCACTTCAACCGTGTCTAATAATGTTGAAAGAAACAAATACAACAAAGCTAGTGATATAATAAAATTTCTTACCTATATATTCTCTTTAATATCAGTATAATTGGGAAATACATCAACACCATCGCAGGAACATTTTGCATACCTTTTGTGAATGAGGTTCAACTTTCCATAGAGATTATACAATTTAGTGATCATTGATAGCTTTATATACTTTGTATAGCCTAGGTATAATAGTCATTTGGAATCTTCAAGCAAGCTATAATATTCATTATTAGGAACCACTCTATAAGATGATTGGACCTCGACATCATTATCTCATAGTTCTTGTCCACTCTCTAAGCAATTGCCATTCCAAAATTTGTATGCATCATTGACCATTCCAACAATGTCATATCATATATCTTTGATTATTGGATCCTCATTAGTGGTAAAGAGCACGTGTTTGATGCATATTTACCAAAAATAGAGGGTTGTTCTCTGTGAAAAATAAAATTGATATATATCTTGTCAATCTTGTGCCAAATCAGGTGGTCATGAACCTTTGAAAATTTAAGATTTTCCATATTTGAGCACTTCCAACATGGACATCTAGTTCTTTCAAGGTCCATTGAATCCTTTCTTGTAAAATCTAGGAATTGGTGAACCCCATGATAATATTCCTCGCTATTTCTACAAATTGATCCCCCAAAAACTAAGAAAGCATAGTTATACAGGTAGATCTGATCAAAAGCACAAATTTTCTTTGTTAATAGAGATAATATAGTTGAAATACTTGGATGCTCCTAGTCAAGCTTTGTCCATGATGCTTAATGAAATATCTCCTTATACCTGGCCACATCATAGATAATGTGAAATTTATATTTGATTCAACATTTGTACAACTACATATTGCATTTTATTTATGGCCATAATAATTTTCAATTTTGTTTTTGCATGCAACCCCATATGGAAATTGACAATTCATTTGATACGCCATCATTACCTTCCATACTATAGGTCTAACATGTGAGAGAACATTGATCAAAATATCAAGCATAGTGAGAAAAAAGATGATAAAGAACCATGAAAGCAATGTATGGCTATTTTTCTCTTGTACACAACATTTTATCCTTTGCTTTCTTGAAAGAAAATGGTCCAACGAATAATCTTCTAGTTAATTCTACCTCTTCTAATTGATTTCCTCCTCTCCTAAAACTATATTTTAATCAACTAAATACAATTTAGGATATGCAATCTATGTACTTTTAGCTTTAACCTTGAGCATTTACATCACTGATGCTATAAAACCAAGTTTAAATTCTCGAAAGAAGTGGTGGCTAGATATGATAATAACAGTGCTAATATCAACAATTCCTAGGGGTATGAACTACGATTTTCCTATACCAACAACCCCTTTGGCTTTGCAGTTACAAGGAATTCCACTAGTGAAATTTTGTTCAATTCCAGTCAAGGCAATGGGTACCCATTTGGGAACATGGTGTTTAAAGATCAGTACTTGGAGATCTCTACTGTGCTTCCTCCTAGTGCTGCTCTTTATGGAATGGGAGAGAGCACTAGGCCTAGATTTAGATTGGACAATAGTGGAAGTAACTATACTCTCTGGAATTTGGATATTGGGAGTATGAATACTTATGTGGATTTGTATGGGTCTCACCCATTTTATATGGATGTGAGGGCAGGGGGTGTTTCTCATGGAGTTGTGCTCCTCAATAGCAATGGCATGAATGTTGAGTATGGAGGTAGCTACTTGATATACAGGGTGACTGGGGGAGTTTTGGACTTGTATTTCTTTATTGTTCCTTCTCCACTCTCTGTTGTTCAGCAGTACACAGGTCTCATAGGTCGCCTTGCCCCAATTCCATACTAATATTTTGGTAATTTCTTCCTTTTTATTTTTCTCCTCCATACATGTTAGAATATTTATTCATGTTTGCTTTATAGCAGATACATAGACCCAATTAACTTTGATTACATCCTAGTGTCTGGTATAAAGATAAAAATGTAAATGTTAGCCAAGATACCACACATCTGGTATGTGTGAGACCCCTTGTAGGAGCAAGGAATTTTTTCACTTGGGTAGTTCAATGTGTATTTGTTTTAAATTTCTAAAGCTTTAATCCAGATTGTAGTAATGAATATACCATACCTCTTATATAATAGAAAACATCATACAGTAAGAAATAGATGTGTAAATATTTTAGTCATTTATTTAAATCTATCAAGATAGCCTTAATGGCTCGATTCAAACCTTGTAAATGAGTTAGCTTGTTTCCATTTGCAAACCTTGTGCAATTATGGCTGAATAAGTATGCTTTTAAGTAGTGTTTGGAAATAACAAAAGGATGTACTAGAAACCATCTTTCAAACCTGTTATGACAACATGTAAAAGTGAGTTGTGTTATCTCTTTGTGCATGAATTATCTTGTGCATCTTGAAAAGAGACTATTTCATATATCTATATATATATATATATATATATATATATAAGTTCTTTCTAAGTTATGTTGTTCAATATTGCTATTGAATTAATCCATGTGAATAAGGACCTCAATGGACATCTCTCAAATCTGAGAATGGATTTCTAAATAGAAAGAGGTATACTTGCAATTCAAAGAGCTTGTATAGATTTGCTCTAACAATGTTGTCATTACATTGTATCCAACTATCTCACAAGAATAAATCACAAGTTCTTTATGGACATTTGATCCAACTATAACACATACTTTGTGTTCCCTTGTGGAAATAAAACTAGAAATTGATATCTAATATGTTGCATTATATTATTTAACCTTTTTCATGAAAGTAAAGGTATTCATAGAATGTGAGTTTCCTTTATGTTGTTATGGACAAAAAGAGTGAGTGTATTATTAGGATTTTATTTTTCAAATTAGGTGACTGGATAATTGTTGCTATATGGTGTCTGAATTTAAAATTTTATGGATTTATGTTATTCTATATGACTAAAAATTAGGAATAGTACTATGTTCTAGATTCTAGAGGATGAAAATACACAATCTATGTAAATAATGGTTACCAAAAATCCCATGTTCATTCTAGGGATTCCATATTCTTTTAAATTTTTAAAATTATTAGCTACAAATTATCCTAGAATTTGATCTATATAATAGAACAAGTTATCCCATGGGTAGAAAAGATGAAACAAACCCTAGGTGTAATTGGGCTACCATAGATTAGCCTTTTAGGGATTAAAATAAAAGGGTCAAAGATAATATAGGAAACTCTACACAGTTAAACCAATGATATTAAACTAATAAGAACCAAAAAAATTGAATAAATGGGTGCTTACCAAATATCACCCCTAAATAGATATTATGATGAGTACCACTATCCAATATGAGTACCAGGTATGGGAAAGACAAGTCTTCATGTGACTATGTTTTTTTTTCCTCAAAAAAGGAGGCAGTAATGTGGAAAGATATTTCCTTGATAACATTAAACATTATAGTCCAAGGTATTGTGAAGCAAATGGTAAATGATGTGATTGTATGTATGTGACCCAAGACCAAATTCTTTGTAATCATGATGTAATGCATGGGCCTATTTCACTCACTTCCTCTAGTGCTATACTTGCTAAAAGGGGCAACAAGGTGGAAAGAAAATTCCTTAATAACATTAAACATTACAATCTATGGCATTATGGAGCAAATGGTAAATGATGTGATTGTATGTGTGCAACCCAAGATCAAATCCTTTGCAATCATCATATAATACAGGCCTAGGGGTCTAGTTCCATCCCATATATGGTATATATATCCAAAGTAAGTGTGTTTTCTAAATTAAGACCTAAAAGTAGGCGTGCTTGTTAAATTAAGACCTAAAACATTAATAAGGCAAGGCCAAAGATCCCTAGTTAGACCACCAGGATTCATATTGATATCTAAAAATATAGCTTAGAAAGTATATAACTTGAAATAATATAAAAGGTAAAGTGAAATATCCATAATTGCAACAAAGGAATCTCATAGTCCAAGTAGGCTTGTTGGCTATATTGAGATCTTCAAAGTCACCAATAGAGACATCCAATTTGGAACATGAAATTACATAAAGTAAAATATCCCTTATTCCAACCAAGGGGTCTCATACACCAAGTAAACGTCTTGGTTAGAGTAAGACCTAAAAAAACATCTTATTACATGTTACTTGAAGTAAGGGTTCTAGTCTTTCTACCATGATTTTAGCTTCAAAGAAAAAAAGAAACACCTATCATTTCATAAGATAGTTGGTCTCCAATTTCTAACTTTATGTCTATATCAATGGTTATGTCTCTTAGACTTATGTCTAATGCATAAGCACACCACTGCAAGAAAACTTCCAACTAAACATCCACTCTTATTATGTTATCTCTAAATTTTCCCAACAACAAGAATAAGCATAGAAGACAACATTGGCTACCTGATTGATTATTCAAATTTGAAATAAATTGCACAAAAAATCTATACATGTTGGCAATTTTGGGTTTGAGATCCTAGCTTCTTGTCTATGAGTTGTCATTGATGTCAAAAGGAAATGGCATTAATGTTAAGAGGATGTGTTGGATTCAAAGGTGGAATATTCCAAGAGAATATTTTTAAGAGAATCCGGAGAGATTCCATTGGCAAGGGTTTTTCATTAAAACCAAACCGGTTTTTATTAAAACCAAGTTGGATAGGGTTTTTATTAAAACCAAGTTAAAAGGTTTTTATTAAAACCAATGGAGGTCCTCTTTATTACTTATTTAATTATTATTTAAAACCCTTCAAGGTTTTAATTAATTAATTATTTAATTAATTAAGGGAGAAATTATTTTTAATTTATTAAAAATACTTAAAGGTTTTTAAACCTTTTTTTATTCTTAATTTATTAAAATTATTTAAGGGTTTTTAAACCCTTTTTAAAAAGACTTTTGATTAATTTCGAAATGGTCTTTATTTTCATCGACGTCAAGGTGTCTTCAAAGAGACTATTTATTCTCCAACTCCTAAGGTTGGAATGCTAATGAATTCAAAATTCCCCGAATGCAATTTGCGGTGTTTCTGCTCTGTATTCGCTGCGATCGAAGGAAGACTTAGAAGCACGTGCGGTTGAAAAGTCTTCGAGAGTTTTTTTGAGGGTGAAGTGGAGGGAAGTTCACTTGTGAACTTCGTAGCCCGCATGGGCTAGTGGCAGCGAAGGCTACTATTGGGCGCTGCATTGGCGGAGGTCACCGTTTCGAGTCTCGCGGGGGTGCTTTGCTAGAGTAACACACGTTTTTATTAAAACGTATTTATGCCACGAAATTCAAAGTTTCTTGGACAGCGATTTATAAGTTTGAGAGTTGTGTGTGGTGACAACTTGAAGGTTCAATTATCTTCTACTCCAATAAGGTATGGGCACATTCTTCTTATGAGTATGATTGGTGTATGTTTTCTGAAATAAGGTTGGAGTGAAAAGGTATTCTACTAGGTATCATTTGGCTAGGTGTAAATCCTATTTTCTAGTTTGTTGAAGACTACTTATGCATTGTTATCCTTAAGGAGAGTTTTTGGTGAATGCATAATTTTTGGTTTGAGATAGTGGAAGCTTTGTGCACTAGGGTTTATATTTGTGAGTCTAGCTACTTGCATTCAGTTGGTGGAACCCTTGGTTGGCTTTTTTAAGTTTGATGGTTGAGTTGCTTCCATAGAGGTTGTTTGATCAAGTTATTGCTTTACTTGATTCATGATATTGGGCTTACTCCATTGAGTTGATTTGAGCAAGTTATTATTTGCATTTGGTGATATTGTGTTAGTGGTTGTTTTGTTCAAATATCTTTGGAGGGAAAAGGATTTCTACTTGTTTCCTTTTCTTGTGATGATTGGTTGAATGCTTCAAGGTTTATGTTGAGTTGAATGATGTTGGTTGACTAAACCTTGTTTGATGAGCATTGTTGTTGAAATTGATGGTGAAAAGAACATGAGTATCATTGTTATGTGATTCTTTGCATAGTTGGCAATTATTGGGGTTTCATGTTCTTGAAAGAAAACATTCTATCCTATCCATTTCAGATATTGAGTTGAGTTTTTAGATTTGAGATTGAGATTGAGCTGAGTTGATTTGAGTTGAGTTTTTAGATTATGATTTGAGTATAGAACATATTGAGTCTCTAACAATTCTATTTATGCTTCTATGAGTTTGACAAATCACATTGGGTCTCTAACAATTCACTTTGTGATTTCCTACTAAGAAATTTTTTCTTGGTGAGCTTGCTGAGTTTTTTGACAGGTTCCGGTGGGGACTTGTGAGTAGTTTTGGACAAGTTTCGGTGGGGACTTGTGAGCAGTTTTGGACAGGTTTCAATGGGGACTTGTGAGCAGTTTTGGACAGGTTTCGGTGGGGACTTGTGAGCAGATTTGGATAGGTCCTAGCAGAGGACTTGTGAGCTGAGTTTGATAGTTCTATCAAAGAACTTGAGGACAGAGGTGCATTGGTTCTATGAGAAGAACCTGAGGATAGTTGGAAAGTCTTTGAGAAGGCTTGTATGCAGAGGATTGATTTGTTCAAGATTTGGATAGATCTGACAGACAGAGGAAGACTTGTACAAGACCAACTGATTGTGTTTGGTACAGGTTGTTGAGCTTCTGTGGACGTGATCATAGAAGGTAGAGGTCTCTTAGGCTAAGCATTGAGGATAGGAGGTCTTTGGTGGAAAGGAGTTCCACGTGCTGGCAAGAGGTAAAGGCAGTTGATCTTCTAAGGGATCATTTCTAGAGCAGAGGGGAAGGTATCTCCTTTGGGCTGAGGCTCATAAACATTGTAATTGGGAAGGATTCCCAAAGAACTTTGAGATAAATTTTAGAGAAAAGTTTTTATGGACGTAGCCCAACCATTTTGGGTGAACCACATTAAAAATGGGTCTTCAATGTGTGATGCTTTCTGTCTTGATTAATGTTGTGTTGATGCCACTGCTTTCTAAATTTAAAATTATTAATTGGTTAAGTATTATACTGTTCACCCCCCCTCTCAGTATGAGTCCATGTTCTTCAATTGGTATCAGAGTCGGTCTCTCCAGAAAGAGCCTAACAGCTTGGAGAAGGATCTATCAAAGGAACATACAAATTCAAAAAGAGATGAAGAGGTTGAGTTCGATCTCAAAGGTGAATTCTTCTTGGATTTAAGAAAGCTTGAGAAATTCAGGGAAGAGAATTATGTTCTCAAGCATCAATGTCAGGAAGAAGAGATAGCAAGATCATAATTGTCTCAAAGTGTTATAGACTTCAAAATTCTAGTTGAAGAAGGGAAGAAGGTTGAACAGGTTCTGACAGAGGCTCTCAAAGGAAAGGAAGCTGATTACGAGAAACTAGAAGAAGAGGTTATGTCTCTTAGAGTGAAGTTGGAATAGTTGGCTCTTAGACAGAATACTCCATGTGAAAAGCAAAAGAAGGATTGTATCACCATTCATGAAACAGGGTCTTTGAGCAAGATCAATATTCATCCTGAAGAGCGGTGGATTCCAGTTGGTCACAAGAAGAACAATCATCCAAGGCATCAAAACAGGTTACATAATACTTTCCATGGCTATTGTTTTTCTTGCAAGAAATTTGGTCACAAAGCTATGCATTGCAATAAGTATTTGAATAGCCATAGTAAGTAAAATGTTAACTCTTTTGCACCTCTTATGAATAAAAATGTCATGTGTTACAAGTGCAAGAATTTTGGGCATATAGCAAGGATGTGCATTTTGGATAGATCTAGCCTTGAGTTCACTAAAAAGAGAAATGAGATCAAATCTAATTCAATGATAGTTCAAACTGCTTTTCATTCTCAATACAAAGTAGAAAAATGGTATCTTGATAGTGGTTGTTCAAAACATATGACTGGTGAAAAGGAAAAGTTTTTGGTCTTAAAAGAAACAGAGGAACAGTCAGTTTTGGAGATAACAAGTCGACTAAAATCGTGGTAAAGGGACTCTTAGTTTGGATGGGAAATCCAAAACGAAAAATGTGCTTTATGTAGAAGGCCTAAGACATAATCTTCTAAGTGTGAGTCAACTTTGTGATCAAGGGCACATAGTATCTTTCTTTTCGGATAGATGTGAGATAAGTAAAGAAAAAAATGGAAAACTCATTGCTAGTGCTACAAGGACTCCAAACAATCTTTACATGCTAAGTGAGATAAAAAAGGAAAAGTGTTTTCTAACTCAAGAAGATGAGAGTTGGTTATGGCATAAAATATTGGGGCATTTGAGCTTTGATAATCTTGTCAATATTAGTAACAAGGAATCAGTTAGAGACTTGCCCAAAATAAAAAGGCCCCATACCATCATTTGCGGTCCTTGTCAACATGGAAAACGAGACTCAGAACCAGCTTCAAATCAAAAGGGTATACTTCTTCAAAACCATTGGATCTTATTCATACTAATTTATGTGGCCCTACCAGAACTCAGAGCATTCAAGGAGAAAGCTACTTCATGTTGTTTATAGATGATTATTCTAGAATGACTTGGGTTACTTTTCTCAAAGAAAAATTTGAAGCTTTTGAAAAATTTAAAGCTTTCAAAGAAATGATTGAAAATGAGACTGGAAAAGAGAATCAAATGCTTAAGATCGGATAGAGGAGGAGAGTTCACTTCAAATGAATTTGTGGAATACCGTGAGCAACAAGGAATCAAAAGAGAATATTCAAGCAACAAGAACTCCTCAAAAAAATGGAGTAGTTGAAAGGAAAAATAGAACTATTGAAAATATGGCTAGAGCTATGTTAAATGAGTCAAAACTTTCAGATGGTTTTTGGAAAGAGGCAGTCAGTACGACAGTCTACATTATCACCAGGGCCCAACTTAGAGTCAATCATAATAAAACTCCTTATGAGTTGTGGAAAGGAATACCAGCTATAGTAAAATACTTCAAATTGTTTTGGAGTAAGTGCTTCATCAGAAGGGAAGATCAAAATTTGGGTAAGTTTCATCCTAGGTGTGATGAGGGAATATTTCTTGGATATTCCAGCAGAAGCAAGGCCTACAGATGCTTCAACAAAAGAACTCATATAGTTTTAGAGAGCATAAATGTAACAATTGATGAAAAGACAGGGATAAGAGAACTAGTCAATGAACTCAGTGATGAAATTTGTCAAGAAGAATTCAGAAAGGTTTCAAATGAAGAAGAGGAAAGACAACAACTACTTCCCAAAACTCCTTCATGATATGTTCAGAAACATCATCCCAAAGATTTGATCATTGGTGATCCAAATAGCAGGAAAACAAGAAGAAGATTCATTCCTTTGCATGATTCTACAAATGTTTCATTATTATCTCAAATTGAGCCAAAAGATTTCAGTGAAGCATGTGTAGATAAGTTTTGGGTAAAAGCAATGGATGAAGAGCTAAATCAAATAGAGAAAAGTGAAACTTGGGAATTGGTTCCAAGACCTAAGGACAAGAATGTCATTGGCACAAAATGGATATTCAGAAATAAACTCAATGAGGATGGAAAGATTGTCGAAAACAAAGCTAGGTTAGTCTGCAAAGGTTATGCTCAAGTAGAAGGTGTTGATTTTGAAGAGACATTTGCTCTTGTTGCTCGTCTTGAAGCTATCAGAATATTTTTGGCCCTTTCAAGCTTCAAATCATTCAAGGTATATCAAATGGATGTAAAGTCAACTTTTCTAAATGGGATGTTGGTAGAAGAAGTCTACATAGAACAGACCAAAAGGAGTGTCTCTCTCGAAACAATCGGACTATGTGTATAACCGAAAAGGCCTTGTATGGGTTAAAGCAAGCACCTAGGGCTTGGTACTCAAGACTTGACGGGTATCTTCATGAGCAAGACTTCAGGAAAGGCATGGCAGATAGCAATTTGTATATTAAGAATGAAAATGATGATATGTTGATTATGGTTGTCTATGTTGATGATATTATTTTTGGGGGAAATAATACTCAGATGTGCAAAGTTTTTGCTAACACCATGGAGAAGGAATTTGAGATGTCTATGATTGGAGAGCTGTCATTATTTTTAGGTCTTCAGATTGCTTAATCAAAGGATGGTATATTTCTCTCTCAAGGAAAGTATATCAAAGAAATGTTGAAGAAATTTGGGATGATGGACAGCAAACCAATGTGTACTCCAATGATTACAGGGTGCAAGATGAGTAAAGATGATGAATCTCCAACGGCAGATCAGAGGTTGTACAGATCTATGATTGGTAGTTTATTATATATTACAACTACCAGACTAGATATCATGCAGGCAGTTGGGTTAGTAGCAAGATTTTAGGCAGCTCCAAAAGATTCTCATGTTATAGCAATTAAGAGGATATTCGGATATCCGAAGGGCACTATGGACTTTGGGCTTTGGTATCCCAAAGGTGATGATTTCACCCTCACAACTTATACAGATGCAGATTGGGCAGCAGTATTGATGACAGGAAAAGCACTAGTGGTGGAGCATTCTTTCTAGGAAAGAGTTTGGTTTCTTGGCTAAGTAAGAAACAACCTTCGCTTTCCTTATCCGTAGCAGAGGTCGAATACATAGCAACGAGTGGTCGGGTGTACACAGGTTTTATGGATGAAAACCACCTTAGAGTATTTCAAATTCAAGCATGAACAACCCATCTCCATACTTTGTGATAATACAAGTGCCATAAGTATTTCCAAAAATTCGATAATGCACTCAAGGACAAAGCATATTTCCATCAAGTATCACTTTCTAAGAGAGAAAGTGCAAGACAAGAAGGTCAATGTAGAGTGTGTCTACTAAAGAGCAGATTGTAGATATCTTCACCAAACCTCTTCCAAGAGATATGTTTGAGTATCTAAGGGAGAAATTGGGAGTTGTACTCCCACCCCAGAATTAATCACCTCATTAGGAGGTGGGGGAGGGACTAAGCTAAGAAGCTCATTCTTAGTCTCGAGCCCCAAAGGTGACCCTTTGCCATTGATGACAAAGGGGGAGAGATATGAGTAAGGGGGAGAGCTTCAAAGTGAAGAGGAAAGCCTCAAGACAGGGGGAGCTATTTATGTTGAGTTTTTGTGTTGTTGAGAAGCATGGTTTGCCATCAATGACAAAGGGGGAGATTGTTGGAAATTTTGGGTTTGAGATCCTAGCTTCTTGTCTATGAGTTGTCATTGATGTCAAAAGGAAATGGCATTAATGTTAAGAGGATGTGTTGGCTTCAAAGGTGGAAGATTCCAAGAGAATATTTTTAAGAGAATCCAGAGAGATTCCATTGGCAAGGGTTTTTCATTAAAACCAAACCAGTTTTTATTAAAACCAAGTTGGATAGGGTTTTTATTAAAACCAAGTTAAATGGTTTTTATTAAAACCAATGGAGGTTCTCTTTATTACTTATTTAATTATTATTTAAAACCCTTCAAGGTTTTAATTAATTAATTTTTTTTTTTTTTGGTAAGTAGTGTTTGTATTTACAGTGGGTTTTAACAAGGATCCCAAAACCTGATTACATAAGCAATGGGCCTAGGGCATCAATCCCTTGAAATTGAACACCAAAACAGAAATCTCGCCCAGTGGTAACAGTAAGCAAGAAACAATCCCTCTCAGCGGGAAACAAACAAATAAGAAAGAAAGTAGTTTTGGATATCCCGCCTAGCGGGGAGTAGCCAAAAACCACCATCGAGAAGATCCCGCCCAGTAGGAAGCAAAGAAAAACCGTTAAAATAAAATCCCGCCTCGTGAGAAGCAGTAAAAACCACCACAAACAGTCCCACCTAGCGGGAAGCAGCAGGGAAATCACGCCATCCGAGAAACCAGCAGAAAAGAAAGGATCCCGCCTCGCGGGAAAACCGACGGATTTGGCGGATCCCGCCCTGTGGAGAAACCATCCCGCCCACCAGGAAAACATATCGTTCAGCGAGAGCCATCCTACAGGAAGTCGACAGCCAGCACAGAGAGAATCCAGCCCATTGGGAAGCGACCAGAGAGCTGCACCACGATGAACCCGCCCCGGGAAAAAAGAAGAGGATCCCGTCCCGGCAAAACAAAAAGAAACAACAGGTTAAGGGACCAGGGATCTAGGGACTAGGAATCTCGAGCGAGAAGAGGAAATAGTCACAGGGATGATATCCTTAGGAACCAAAATAGTGGGAAGCTATCCAAACCCTAAACCATCACCTCCACCGCATCGAGAAACACAAGGGACCAGAACCACGCGAATAACCTGCAAAAAACCCCAGGGGGAAGCCTGAGGGAAAAAGGGAAGGGATCCCCAACCAAATAGGGATCCCTGGGAAGCACCAGTCTGAAAAAACAACCAAGGAAACCCTAGCTAGCTAGGATGGGCGCAGATAGTGGAGAAGGATCTCCCTCCAGGGGATCATCTGCAAACAACCACTCCCCGGGAGGGATGAACTGGGTTGAGCCGGGGGACCGGGCGAGAACCCGGAGCCATGGGAGGGGGAGCAGGGGAGGGACCAGAGCCCTCCCCTCTCTACTTTCTTCCCTCCCATATTCAAGACTATAATTAATTAATTATTTAATTAATTAAGGGAGAAATTATTTTTAATTTATTAAAAATACTTAAAGGTTTTTAAACCTTTTTTTATTCTTAATTTATTAAAATTATTTAAGGGTTTTTAAACCCTTTTTGAAAAGACTTTTGATTAATTTTGAAATGGTCTTTATTTCCACCGACGTCAAGGTGTCTTCAAAGAGACTATTTATTCTCCAACTCCTAAGGTTGGAAGGCTAATGAATTTGAAATTCCCCGAATGCAATTTGCGGTGTTTGTGCTCTGTATTCACTACGATCAAAGGAAGACTTAGAAGCACGTGCGGTTGAAAAGTCTTCAAGAGTTTTTTCGAGGGTGAAGTGGAGGGAAGTTCACTTGTGAACTTGCCCACATGGGCTAGTGGCAGCGAAGGTTGCTATTGGGCGCTGCATTGGCGGAGGTCACTGTTTTGAGTCTCGCAGGGGTGCTTTGCTAGAGTAACACACGTTTTTATTAAAACGTCTTTATGTTGTAAAATTCAGAGTTTCTTGGACAGCAATTTATAAGTTTGAGAGTTGTGTGTGGTGACAGCTTGAAGGTTCAATTATCTTCTACTCCAATAAGGTATGGGCACATTCTTCTTATGAGTATGATTGGTGTA
This sequence comes from Wollemia nobilis, assembly GCA_028583015.1. Lineage (NCBI taxonomy): Eukaryota > Viridiplantae > Streptophyta > Pinopsida > Araucariales > Araucariaceae > Wollemia > Wollemia nobilis. The sequence goes on from JAQPPZ010016930.1 coordinate 727,962, forward strand.
TGTTTTCTGAAATAAGGTTGGAGTGAAAAGGTATTCTACTAGGTATCCTTTGGCTAGGTGTAAATCCTATTTTCTGGTTTGTTGAAGACTACTTATGCATTGTTATCCTTAAGGAGAGTTTTTGGTGAATGCATAATTTTTTGTTTGAGATAGTGGAAGCTTTGTGCACTAGGTTTTATATTTGTGAATCTAGCTACTTGCATTAAGTTGGTGGAACCCTTGGTTGGTTGTTTTGAGTTTGATGGTTGAGTTGCTTCCATAGAGGTTGTTTGATCAAGTTATTGCTTTACTTGATTCATGATATTGGGCTTACTCCATTGAGTTGATTTGAGCAAGTTATTCTTTGCATTTGGTGATATTGTGTTGGTGGCTGTTTTGTTCAAATATCTTTGGAGGGAAAAGGATTTCTACTTGTTTCCTTTTCTTGTGATAATTGGTTGAATGCTTCAATGTTGATGTTGAGTTGAATGATGTTGGTTGACTAAACCTTGTTTGATGAGCATTATTGTTGAAACCCTAATTGATGGTGAAAAGAACATGAGTATCATTGTTATGTGATTCTTTGCATAGTTGGCAATTGTTGGGGTTTCATGTTCTTGAAAGAAAACATTCTATCCTATCCATTTCAGATATTGAGTTGAGTTTTCAGATTTGAGATTGATATTGAGCTGAGTTTATTTGAGTTGAGTTTTTAGATTGGGATTTGAGTATAGAACATATTGAGTCTCTAACAATTCTCTTTATGCTTCTATGAGTTTGACAAATCACATTGGGTCTCTAACAATTCACTTTGTGATTTCCTACTAAGAAAGTTTTTCTTGGTGAGCTTGCTGAGTTTTTGGACAGGTTCCGGTGGGGACTTGTGAGAAATTTTGGACAGGTTCGGTGGGGACTTGTGAGCATTTTTGGACAGGTTTCGATGGGGACTTGTGAGCAGTTTTGGACAGGTTTCGATGGGGACTTGTGAGCAGATTTGGAAAGGTCCTAGCAGAGGACTTGTGAGCCGAGTTTGATAGTTCTATCAGAGAACTTGAGGATAGAAGTGCATTGGTTCTATGAGAAGAACTCGAGGATAGTTGGCAAGTCTTTGAGAAGGCTTGTATGCAGAGGATTGATTTGTTCAAGAGTTGGACAGATCTGACAGACAGAGGAAGACTTGTACTAGACTGATTGACTGTGTTTGGTACAGATTGCTGAGCTGTTGTGGACATGATCATAGAAGGCAGAGGTCTCTTAGGCTAAGCATTGATGACAGGAGGTCTTCGGTGGAAAGGAGTTCCACGTGCTGGCAAGAGGTAGAGGCAGTTGATCTTCTGAGGGATCATTTCTAGAGCATAGGGGAAGGTATCTCCTTTGGGTCGAGGCTCATAAACATTGTAAGTGGGAAGGATTCCCAAAGAACTTTGAGATAACTTTTAGAGAAAAAATTTTGTGGACGTAGCCCAACCATTTTGGGTGAACCACGTTAAAAATGGGTCTTCAATGTGTGATGCTTTCTGTCTTGATTAATGTTGTGTTGATGCCACTGCTATCTAAAGTTAAAATTATTAATTGGTTAAGTCTTATACTGTTCACCCCCCGCTCTCAGTATAAGTCCATGTTCTTCAATACATTATAACATTGAAGAGTCACCCAACATTTTAAAAAAATTGGCACCCAATACGATAAATCTAAATAACTCAATGCAAACAAAGTTGGTGTGAATTTTCCATAAGCAAGAAACCCCAAAAGAAAATTGGATTTGAAGAGGGACTTACAACATTTAAGTCTTGATATGGGTTTCCTATATAAATGATTGTTAGCAGAATTTCCATGTTCTTTCCAAGGATTCCATCTTCTTTTAACTTTTTAAAATTATTAGCTACAAATTATCCCAAAATTTGATCTATATAATAGAACAAGTTATCCCATGGGAAGAAAATATGGAACAAACCTGTTATAACCCTAATATAGCCTAGTCGACTATATCCAACTTAATTATTATTCATAAAATTCATATATAAATTAGGAATATAGTATGTTTGATTATTTATCATCGATCATTTATCTAATTTCTTATTCGCAAGAGACTCCACCCTATTTAAGTAGCTATAGGACTTTGCCTTCCTTAAGTGGCTTGCTAATTTATTTAAATTCATTAGTTGAATATTTTATTCATATTTAATTAATTTACTCCAAGTGGTATCAGAGTAAAGGATTGTAAGTGCTTCTAAGTGCACAATATTTTTTGAAACCCAATATCCAACAAGCAAGGCATTGCTCAATCGTATTTTATCATTACAGAGTTTAAACAATCCTAACACCTTTCTTACGTTTTTTTGTCTAGTTGAAGCAATTTGTAGCAATTCTATTCATAGAATTTACCGTAATACATATGTGGAATGTAGCCTTATCGTGCACAAAAAATTATTTAATCTCCTAAGGTTCACAAACCCAATCATATCTTATGATTATCAAAACCCTAAATACATCCAACCAAAAATGCTCTACATGGTGAACCTTCATCGATTGAATTTTAACAACAGGTAGGAAGATTTCACTAACTAAATCGACGCACGTAGATTTCTAAACTTACCATATAACATTTTTTAACATCTATTTCGAGTGGCGTTCGATGAGTAATTTGATTAATAGATATTATCTCCCATTACAAATTAATCTAAAATAGACATAATTTGTGAATACTGCAACACTCCGTTTACGTCCACTAAAGAAGAAAAAGGTTGCTTTAATTTATTTTATTAAGGAAGCCTGGTGAAAATAAGCATCATTCCTCATATTATTTATGTGTCATTATTCTTCGATGTTGTAACTTAAATCAAATCAAGATTAATTCTAGCTCACGGATGAGTACCAGTAGTGGTGGTTATCTCTAGCTGCATACGAACCGCGTATGTTACAAACCCTAAATGACATCCAAAATTTAATCAATGGTTTCACAAATAAGTTAGAAGTTTTTTTGATGGCTATAAAAAATTTTTAATCACCTAAATTTTATATCTCCAATGTCATCACCAAATCCAGGCAAACAAACTTGGGTAATATCGAAATATTAGACTATGCATCATTTTGGTGAACAATTTTAGAAGGTAATTATTTGAAGTTTCAATTATACCACATTAGGAGTAAGTGGGCCTTAATATTATTTAAATATGTGACCAAGCATGTAAATAAATAACCACCTCTAGGTGGTTACCTACTAGTCATGCTTGCACATGTGCTAGAGTGCCTTTTTGGCATCGTTAGTTTCCAATCGACACATCGTTAGTTTCCATAAAATTTACATCAAAACATGCAAGAGATGAATAATTTAAATTTTTGCTAAGTGCATGAGTGATCAAACCACTTCAAACAAATGGAATAGAGGAGCAAACAAAATATTACAATGCACATATATATCAAACAAAGTTTCCCTGAATACACCAAGATGACAGTCATGAAATCAAGGTATGCACAATAACTCTTCGTCTACCCAAGAAGACCTCATATCTAATATTCCCCTTAGTGTGGACACTAGTGTGCATAATTTTCTAGGGCAACAACAAAAAGACATTGCTAATATGTATTCCTTACTACAAGATATATGGGATTCAGTGTCTAAACTTCTCCCTCTCGATAATCAAGCCTCTCAAGATATTGCCAACCCTCAACCTTTAAATACTCATCAAGCATTAGTACCTCCAAAAACTTCTTTTTATTTTGATTCTTCAATAGGTGATGCCTCTCTATTATTATAATAGCCTCATGATGTTAAATATCCTCATACTAACATGTCCACTTTCGAGAGATATGATCCTAGAGGTTGGTTAGCCAAAATGGATGGCATTTTTTTGTCTATACCATATTCCAAAGATCGGTTGTGTCGCATTTGCATCTTGTAAACTAGGTACCCAGGCCTATTAGTGTTTTTTACGGCAACTCCATTAACATATTCGCTCCCTTATGTTGTATGAATTTAAGGAAATTTTCCTTAGAAGATTTGATAAAGGCTCTTTCTCATCATATGTGGTTTACCTCATAGAACTCAAGCAAACTAGTTTAGTAGAAGACTATGTCATTGAGTCACAAGTCTTTTTACTTATACATATGAATTGAATCCAACAGTAGTGGTATCTACTTTTTTTCATGGTCTCAAGGATAAAAATAGAAAGGAATTTGAAATGCATGATCTATGTACTCTTGATTATTCCACCCATATAGCTCAAGGAGTTGAAAATAAAATTCAAGATGTGGCACCCTATAAACATGATTCTAATTTCCATCATCCTTTTCACAATAATGAACATTCCTCAAGATTTGTTTGCTTTAAATGGTGTTCCTATCATCCAAGAGATCAAGTCTGTGCAGTGTGTTAAACCTTTTAAGTGGAATATGACACTAATGAAGAAGAAGATGTAATTCAATCAAAGTCACTCACTGATACAAAACAACAATAAATGGATCCTAATGAAGTAACGCCTGAAGAAGATACTATTTCTCTCAGTACATGCACTTATGGGTTTAAAATATCATAATACAATTAAGGTACAAGGATTTATTAGGCACAAATGTACTAATGTGTTTATTGACTCTGGTAGTACACAACTTTATCGATTTAAAAATTGCCAAATCCTTGAACTTGTATATGAATACTTCTAATAAAGATAAGTTTCAAGTATCAATTGCAAATGGTGGTAATTCTCAATGTGTGGACTGAACATATCCAATTTTGATACAAATAGGAAATTATAATTGGAGGAGAACTCTCTTTGTTATGAACTTAGGGAGCTCAAATGTTATTTTGGGTGCATAATGGCTATCTCAACTCGACAATGTTACTCTTAATCTTCAAAAATTATACATCAAGTGAACAGAGAATGGGAAGACTATTTGTCTTCAAGGAATTCAATCTCCACCATCCAAGGTGGTGAGTTCACATTACTTGGAGAAGTTACTAAAGAAGGATGCTTATGATTTTATAGTCCAAATAAATTCCATGGAAGCTCAATCCTTGGATACTCTTGCAATTATCTCAAAGGATCTTCAAGATATTATGGATAATTATGAAGAAGTCTTTAGTGAACCAAGTGGTCTACCTCCTAAAAAATCACATGACGATGTCATACATCTCATTCCTAGAAGTCTTCCTCCTAATATTTGTCCTTATCGCTATCCTTAATCTCAAAAGATAGAAATAGAGAAGCTGGTCCAAGAAATGTTAGAACATGGCATCATTCATCCTAGCATCAGTCCTTATTCATCACCAATGGTGATGGTACATCGTAAGGATACCTCTTGGGGCATATGTCTCTATTTTTGACCTCTCAACAAAATTACCATCAAGGATAAGTTTCATATCCCTATCATTGATGACTTATTAGATGAATTACATGGTGTTAGTTACTTCACTAAACTGGAACTTTGTTCAGGTTTTCACCAAATTTGGGTTAAGGAATAGGACATACCTAAAATTAATTTTTGAAATCATGAAGGTCATTACGAAACCCTAGTCATGCCCTTCAGTCTTACTAATGCTCCATCAACCTTTCAAAGCCTTATGAACCATGTATTTAGGCCATATCTTTGTAATTTTGTCTTAGTTTTCATTGATGATATCCTAATTTACAACAAATATTAGAAAGATCACCTAATCCATGTTAACAAGGTCCTTCATCTATTACATGAGGAAAAAATCTTTGTTAAAAGATCCAAATGTGCCTTTGGGGTTCAAGAAGTTGAATACTTAGGTCATATCATTTCTCATGGAGTCAAAATAGATCCCTACAAAATCCAATCTATTCAAGATTTACCCTTACCAAAATCTCTCAAAAAACTTTGGGGCTTTCTAGGTCTTCCAGGCTTATTACCAAAAAAACATTTGCAACTATGGAAATATTGCAACCTCTCATGGCACTTACACAAAAGAATGCTTTTATTTGGAACAAAGTGACTTCTCAAGAATTCCAATCACTCAAAGAAGCTATGTGCTCGACTCTAGTATTGGCTACTCTTGATTTTAACAAGATTTTTTTATCAAGTCTGACACTTCGGGTACAGGGATTGACACTTTTTTAATGCAAGTAGGTCACCCCTTGGATTTTGAGGGCAAGAAACTTTTAGGTAAAAATTTGTGGTGATCTACTTATGAGAAGAAAATTTTAACTATTTCACACACCATTGAGAAATGGAGGCATTATTTACCAAGTAATCATTTCATCATTAAGACTGACTATAGTAGCCTTAAGCATTTTCTAGAACATCTCTCATACATATTGGCAATTTTGCTCTTTGCCACATTGGGATTTTGATCTTATTTGACAGGAGCATTTTGATTGTAATACGACAAATATGTTAATTTGAATATAATATTTCAGCCGAATTCATATTGTCATTGTTTTATTTTCTGTCTTTGTTTGTATATATACTCTTTTGGCTTGGAATTAATGAATGTTTAAAGGGAGAAGTTGGAAAACTGCATTGGAATTTCCAGTTCGCGTCATTCAAAAATTCACTTGGAAATGGTCCATAGATGGAAAATTTACTGTAGAATGGGGACGCATTCACTTTGAAGCAAACGGCCCTTTGCACTAAAAAAGGAAAAAATAAAGAAACATTAAAGTGGTGAAACATTGAGAAATATCAAAGCACCCAAAGATGAACATTGGAGAATTGTGTTTACCCCAAAGTTGAGGTGAAGGATACATTTGTCCCATTTAGGGGTGAACGTATTTTAACTTATGAAGTAGTGCACACCCACCCTCCATATAGAAAACCATTTTGGTGAAGGAAAGCGTTTGCCCCAAAGTTAGGGTGAAAGCTTCATTCACCCCACTTTAGGATGAACGTAATTAGAAGCGTGATGAAAAAAAAGAGTCAACGCACACATTATGAGAATGGTGAACATCGTGTTCACCTGGGTTGAGGGGTGAACACCCCGTTCGTATCTCCCATAGGCAAACGTCCTCTCGAAAACAAATTCGCACGCATGCACTAGAAAATGCACAGTCAAGCGAATGCAAAGTTAGATGAATGCGTTGAAAGGTTGAAGCAATGTGGAATAGTCAACATCATTTCACCCCAAAGGGGAGGTGACTATATTTGTCACCCCTTTTGGGGTCGAACATGATTTCAAAAAGCAAGCAATGTGGTTGTTAAAATATTTTCACCGGGAATAAAAGGAATTGTTGTCACCGTAGTCAAAGAATGTCCAAATTTTTAAAGCGCCCAGAGTAGATCGTGGAAAATATTAAATAATGGAGGCAAGGAGTAACTCAAATCATGAATCCCAAGCAGAGAAGAAAGTCGTATTAAAAATACAGGATGATTTTCATGATTTTCGAAGCAGGAGCGCATTTTCAAGATGGCGAACATCCCTAGTCAAAAAGCCAAGCCTTATAATTTTCTGTGCACCAAATCCAGAAATGCAGATTTCATGAAGGAATTTCCTTAAAATATGGATCATTGTTTTAAGAAGAATGTATTTTCCATATTTCCAAGGAGGAATTTCCTCACCATGGTTCCTGATCTGTGATCATTTTGTCTCCATGTGCATTTAATGAAAGAGGCGAAATCCTCTATAAATACTACTCAATATTCATTGTAAAGGAGGTTAGACATTTTGCGAGAAAACTCTCCAAGTTCTCTGCATCAATAGAAGATACAAGGCTTATGAATTTGCAAGTGATCTTGTGTGCAATTTCCTTCTGTATTTGTGCATTTCTATTTTACATTCATGTTCCTTATTTGTTGTTGAATTTGAATTCTGCATCTGAATTTAAATGTTGCTAATGAGGGAGTGAGTGCTGGAGTGTTATTCTGGAGGTTGTTTCTGCAAGTTTATGAGTAAATTCTATTGCTTTTCTTTTATTACATGTTATTCCATGCTTGGGTAAATTTCCTGCTATTAGTCTACCCCAAATCCTACACCTTTGGCCTGTGGCTATATTTCCCATCTCTTTCTATAATTTCTAATTTCTTTCCTGCAACTCTAGTCTTTAACCCATGTAGGATTTAGCTTGGGAGCCAACCCTCTCTAGATATTGGCATGGAGGACATTCCTTTCCTCCGATCATTCAATGTTGGCCATGTCTAGGGTGCACAAACGTAGTTTTGTTGATTAGGCAGATATTTGACCAATAGTTTTTGGCACGCCTGGTGGGACCCCGAAAGTCCCACTTCTGATAGTATTAAGGTTTGATGTTCACCTTCGTGCTGAATAGTTAGAACATCTGGTGACTCGATTATACCCAAAAAACCTCCAAACGTGAAGATGGTGAAAGCTGTGTTTCATGATTACGAGATCGAAGGCCAAGAATCCCGAAGACCCTATTGAGTTCTACGAACTTGATATCCAAAGGTTAGGAGAACATCCTCAATCGATCACTTTATGTCGTACGTCATCCTTACCTCACACATCTCATACATCATCGATATCATCCTCATGACTAGCTGGTGTATTTTTTGCTCCCACAAGTCTAGTTAGTACCACCACTAGCATTCCTCAAGCTCCACCTTACACACCAGTTCACATGGCTCAGAACCCACCACCATAGCAACAACAACCACCAAGGTAGTTCCCAGCATGGAATAGTTTAGGGGCCTTGAATTTACAAGCACAAAATCTAGTGCCTCAAGCAACTTTGAAGGCTTTGTCGACTTATGATGGCACTGGTAAAACTGCCTATGAGCATATTCAGGATGTGGCTTCTTTGGCTACAATCCATGGTATTACTGATGAAGACATAATGGTATGGTTTCTAGTATTTTTATTAAAAGGAAAGTTGCTATACTGGTACTGGTTCTTACCACTTGCTACCATCACCATGTGGGATCATCTAGCAAAATTTTTGATCAAGAATTTTCATGAACAAGTTGACTTGTTCTCCTTGTTGCATCAGTTTACAATGATTTGAAGGCACCTGCAAGAGGAAATGGTTGATTTCAAAATCAAGTTTTCTTGAATCTAGCAAATAGTTCTCGATGCTTTGTGGCCCACGCATGATCAAGTTGTATTCTATTACCTTAGGGTATTTAACACTGACATTGGCATGGTTGTTCGATAAACCAATGTGAATACCTTCCCCGATCTGTATACACAAGCCCAGAAAGCTAAATTTGACTTGATCACCATAGGCAAGCTTCCTCCAAAAATGACCATGCCTATCCTTCCTGATCTCCCGCAACATTTGTATTCAAGTGCATTTTCACAGCCCATGCCTTCCATGTACCCAGTTCCCTCATGGAGCTCAGGTCCACCTCAAATCGCTCTGATTCCTATCCCACAACTTCTTAAACTATCAGTGCCACCAGTCCCACTACCATTGCCCACGCCGCCAACACCTCTACCTTTACCAGTGCCTCCTGCACTCCCCAATCCTGATCCCTACACGACGTTGTTACAAGAGGTGAAATCTAATAACTCAGCCTTAAGGACGATATCAAACGAGCTTACGGTGGTAAGGAAGAAGCAAGCCAAGGCCAAATTTTGGTCGAGGAGATTTCAAACTCCATCAATTACTCGAGAGCAAGCATCTTCTAGTAGAGGCCCCGAGAAGAGCACAATGATGTTAGCAAACAAAGAGACTAGCACGACAAAAAATGTGTACTAGTGTTCAACGTGCAATGATCCCCATGGAGAAGAAACTTGTATGGTGCACCTGAACTATGTGCAAACACTTGCAGAAAGTTTAGCTGGCGGACAAGTCAACATGATCAGGGAGGTTGATCACAATTTTATGATGCCATCCTTGGAGCAAGTTTCGGTTCTCACGAGGTCCAAAAGAAGCTAGTAACTATAGATCCAACTAAGCTTGAACCCTTGAAGGTGCCTGTGGAACCAAAGGTGCAAAATGAAAAAGGGCAACCTCCAGTGAAAGCGCCTGGTACAATGGCTAAGCAACAGGATTCTATCTTGTTGAAAGATTTACTACCTAAGCAAGCTCAAGAAAGGACACAAACAAAGGCATCAACTTCACAACCTGCAAGTAGCTGCCCAAACGCAAAATGAAATGAAATAACAGGCCAAGGAACACCTCAAATACCCATTGTTGACCAAGCAACAAAGGGTGGAAGCCACTCAGTAGTACCGGGATAAGTACGAGTGAGTTGTAGAAGAAAAGGCTCCAACTATTTCAAATTATAACATTATGGAAGAAATGAAGAAGATACCTACAAAAGTGAGCTTATACGATGCACTACAGTTGCCTAGGCAAGTTGACCTACTGCAAGAGTCTCTTAAGACTACAAAATATCAAAAGAAAAGTCCTTCTCAGATAGTGTTGGTACAGACATTACCAACTTCAACTAGAAAGAATAGGCCACCTCCATTCTATTTGTCACTTAGAATGGAGGGGTGGATTGTGCACAATTGCATGATAGATTTCGGTGCTGCGACTACTGTCATGCCAAAGGTAGTATGCAAAGTGATGGGGATGGAATACACAAGAAGTAGCCCTAGAGTGTTGCAGTTGGATGGGACTCTAGTTAAGATGGTGGGAGTAATCAAGGATATCCCCATCATTTTACATAGCATGCCATAAATTACTATTATCCAAGAAGTAGTGGTGGTTGACCTAGAACCATACTTTAGCATGTGCCTCTCAAGGGAGTTCACAGTGAAGTTGGGAGGATACCTATCCTTAGACTACTCACATCTAGAAATTCCATTTAAAGGAAAGAGAATTCACATATATAATGAAAAGCCATCAAATTTTCATATTGAGAAGTTGGAGGAAGAAGAAAGATCTCCAGGCGTTGTTAACATGATGACTGAAGAATTAGGGGAGGTTGACTTGATGGAGGAAGCGCTTGATGAACTTTACATTGAGGATGAATTCTTGCTCATGGATTTTAATGCAATGATTGAAATAGATATTGGTTGTTATACGATAACCAAGCCTATGCAGATTGAAGAGAAAGTCCCTGATTCCTCGGACCCTATTGCAGATCAATTATGGAAGCTATATTTTGATGGTGCCAGGTGTAAAAATGGTGCAAGGGCTGGTATTGTGTTGATCTCCCCCATGGGGTTATAGAAGACTTATTCCTATAGATTAACTTGGAGTTGCACAAATAATGTAGCCAAATATGAAGCATTGTGCCTCGGATTGAAGAAGGCTAAAAAGTTGGGCATTAAATAACTATAAATTTTTGGTGACTCCGAACTTATTGTCAATCAGACCACAAATAAATGTGTGTCTAAGCAACACTACCTGAAATCCTATCACAACAAAGTGTGGGATTTGTTTGAATCTTTCACAACCTTGAACATTCAGGCGATCTCTTGGGAGCAAAACAAACACGCGGATATTTTAGCCTCTCTTGGCACAAATTATTCTCTTATGGAACAAGTTGTAAAAAATCCCAAGACTATCAGGGTGATCTATAGACCCTCAGTCCCTGATAAGAATATCTATTGGCAAGTATTTGATAATGACGAGCAAATAGTCAATTTTTTAATTAAGGAAGCTGTTGGATAGATGATAGAATGCTTGTTGAAGAAGAGATGGAGGGGATGATACAATTGAAGAACAATCACATTCCTAGGGGACTGATTTTGCTGGAAAGTTTGTTTGATCAAAATGACAGGGCTGAGAAGCACATAATCAAGGTGGATGCAAAGGAGTATAAGGAGTTGCAGCTAGAACCTAAGAAGATCATAAAAATCGAAACTAACTGTATGCCAGAAGAATTGGAAGATATCAAGAACTTATGTTATGAGTACCCTGACATCATTGCATGGAGCTATCAATATTTGAAGGGATATGACAAGAACGTGATCCAACACACCATTGAGCTGCAGGAGGGGGTAAAACCCTTTCGATAGAAATAACGCCCCATCAATCCCAAAATTGAAGTGCTTATGAAGGTGAAATTGTTGAAGATGCTAGAAGCAAAGATAATATACCCAATTAAGCACTCAACATGGGTGGCAAACCTAGTGCTAGTACGAAAGAAGAATGGAGACATTCGATTGTGTGTTGATTTTTGCAACCTGAACCAGGCATCACTAAAGGATCATTACCCTCTACCGTAGATTGATCAAATCCTTCATGTGGTTGCTCGATGCATAGATATTTTCATTGTTAGATGGTTTCTCTGGTTATAATCAGATATGGGTGAAAGATGAGGATCAGCATAAAATGGCATTCACTACAAAGTGGGGCACATTTTCCTATCAAAGGATGCCATTTGGACTCTCAAATGTTGGTGCTACTTTTCAGAGGGCCATGGACATCACTTTCGATGAGTTATTGAATAGAATTATTGTAATCTATCTTGATGATATGACTGTATTTTCGCATCGTAGAGAAGACCATATTTCTCATTTGAGGTAGGTGTTCAAAAAATACCATGAGTTCGAGATTTCTATTAATCCGAAGAAGTCAATATTTTCTATCAAAGAAGGGAAATTGTTGGGTCACATGATTTCACAAGAAGGATTGGCGATTGATCCCACGAGAGCTGAGGTACTCCTAAAGCTACCTTTGCCCACCAATAAGAAGGATCTACAATCTTTCTTTGGCCAAATAAATTTCATTCACAAGTTTATTGTTGACTTTGCTCAGGTGGTGAAACCCATGACTGAGCTCTTAAAAAAGAATACCGATTTTAAATGGATAGAAGCCAGAAGATGAGATTTTCAGGAAATCAAGGAAAGAATTACCCAAGCTCCAGTTTTGATCAATCCTGATTATTCAAAAGATTTCATTCTCTATGCGGTGGGTGAGCAAGAGAGTTACGTTGTAGTTTTAACACAAAAGCAAGAGGATGGAGATGAGAAGCCCATCACCTTTCTAAGCCAAGTCATTGCACCTCACCAGGAGAAGTACAATTTCATTGAAAAATAGGTGTATGCAATGATGAAATCATTGAAGAAGTTTTGACACTTTGTTTCACAGAGCAAAACTATCATTTATGTTATACACCCTGATGTTCGAAACTTCATACTCCAAGGAGAACTAGGCGACAAAAGAGCAGGATGGGTCTCAAAAATTCAAGAATATGACATGGAGATCCGATCGACAAAATTAGTTCATGGATGAGCTCTCTGTCAAGAGTTGGCCAAAAGTGCAACATCAAAATCATTGGCTATAATGCAAGAAGAAGAAGTTGGTAAAAGCATTTGTGCAAATCATACTGCAAGCAATCATGACTGGATGGAAGATCTTGTTGACTTCTTTACTTCTGGGAAGTGTCCACCACACCTTGATGCTTCACAACATCGGAGGTTCAGGCTGCAAGCACTCAAATATGTTCTATTGCCTAATGGGCTATTTCATAAGAATATTGATGGAGTTCTCCTCAGATGTGTGAAGGAGTCAAAAAAAGAGAAAATATTGGAAGAATTTCATTCTGGTCTCTCTGGTGGCCATTATGTAGGAAGGCCTATGGCCTTGAAAATCATCTGAGCTGGTTACTTTTGGCCTACTCTGTTCATCGATGCTCATAAAGTAAGTCAACACTATGATAACTATCAACGGTATGTTGGCAGGACCAGGAAAGGAGTGTTTTCCCTACATGCCCAATTCAAGTAGAAGCACCCTTTCAGCAATGGGGTCTTGACTTCATTGGAGTTATTGATCCACATTCCTCCATAGAGCATAAATACATTTTAATGATGATTGATTATTTTACCAGGTGGGCAGAAGCTATTCCTACCAAAAAAGCAGATCAGGTGACTATCATCTCTTTCCTAGAAGGGCTCATCACCCGTTTTGGTGTCCCAGATTCTATTGTAACAGATAATGGATCTCCATTCATCAGGGCCAAGATTATTGAGTTCACCAACAAATATGGAATTTATCTCAAGACGTCATCCAATTATTACCCACAAGGGAATGGCTTGGCCGAATCTACCAATAAAAACTTGTTATGGATTTTAAAAAGGACACTCAGAAATAATAAAAGGAGTTGGCACCTACTATTGAACCAAGCTCTTTGGGCAGACCGTATATCTATGAAAAAATCTATTAAGACTTCTCTGTATGCTTTGGTGTATGGGAAAGAAGTGATCTTGCCTACCCACATTGAGCTTCCAGTGCTCCAAACATTGCAGTTATTTAAAGACGAAGATGAGGAATATGATCCAATGAGTGCTAGGTTGGCACAACTTTTGTAGTTGGAGGAAGATAGAGAAAAGGCTTATCAAGCATTCATCGATCATACTAAAGAGATGCAGAGGTGGTTCGGAAAGAAAACTACTAAGTGCAGATTTCAGGTGGGAGATTTAGTTCTCAAATGGAATGAAAATAAGGCCAAGCCAAGGAAACACCATAAGTTTGATGCAATCTGGGAAGGCCCTTTTCAGATTTCTGTAGTGAATTCTACCAATGCATATCATCTTCATGACATGGAGGGATGGGACCTTCCTATTCCAGTGAATGGCCTTCATTTGAAGGCTTATATCCAATGAGTTGATTTTAAAGAGGTACCATATTGTAAATATGTACATATTTTTCTAGCATTTTATTTGCTTTATATGATGATATATATAAAAAAAAAAAGAGATAAAGAGAAAAGAAAAGAAAATTGTTTCTTTTAGAATTAGTTTCACTCCAAATCTATTTTGGATGTTGAAAAACTTTGGTTTGAAAGAATACAATGTTACGAAGTTCTTAGCAATAAAAGGGAAGTGTTGGGTCAACGCAAGCAAAATCATGTTCACCCCAAAAAAGGGGTAAAGTGGCCATTTACCCCTAAATGGGGTGAACGTGTTGGTATAGCGCAAGTGCCAAAGATGGAAAGACGTCACGTTCACCCCAAATATAGGATGTCGTGTTTGTTTTCCCAATGTTAGGGTGGACGCGTTATTGCAAGGTAATTTAAAAAGTCACTTCACCTAGTGCAAGGTAACGAAATTTTGAATATTGATTTGAGGTGCTTTTAAAAATCTAAAAGATAAAATCCCTAAAAGCAACTGTGTTTTTCTAAGAAAAGCAAGTTTTTCTAAATCTAGGTGAAAAGAAGAACAAGAAGGTTTTAAAGGGAGGCCATGCATTGTGAATGTTTACCAGACGAGACAAAGGTATTTCGGAGCGAAAGAGAAAAAGTCAGACAAGGAAGACAAGTGTGCTCTGAAAATGTTTTCACCCCATTCTCTTTCGGAGATGTGCTTACAGAAGAAGTTTTGCCCATGGACATGTGGTAGGTATTGGAAAGCGTGCATGCAGGTTGAAGAATGTGCTGAAGCCATTTAATTTGAATGTGCACCCGAATTTGTGTAGGAGAAGAATTTTGTTTTCCCGAGGAGCAAAAATATACATCATTGGTTTCGGGAGGCCAATTTTATTTTTCAAAAAAGCTTCGATTACCAGGGCACATTTTACAATAAACTTATGTGACGAAGGAGGGCACTCTTTCCCAGGATGATTTGGTAGTGAATCAAAGGTGATACCATTAAAGCATTGGGAGTAGTGCCAGGCGAGTGGATTAATACACACATTCTCCCAAAAGTGCTCAAGGTAACTCAACATTTATTACGGTAGTTGGGAGAGCACTCTATATAAAGGACCAGGTAAAAGCCTACAATTTATTTTTCAAATTTCTTTAGTGTCGTGTTTCCAAACTATCTTTGCAAAAGTTTTCAGAGCATTTAGAGCATTTGTTAGAAGAAAGAAACAATGGGAAAATGAAGTAAAGAGACTCAAGAGACTACAGAAGCCACAGAGCCTAAGAGGTCATGAAAAAGAGGAGGGTCTAAATCCAAGAAGGCCCGAAGAAATAAAAATGTTGATTTAGACCCATATGCCGACACAATGGCAAAAATTGATGACTATGTAATTACTCACAAGGGTGTAGAGAAATTGCGGTAGGATGTAGAAGTTGTAGTAAATTAGGGGTTGACGTCATAGAGTTTGTTGACAGTACCATATCACTCGCAGTTATTTTGGTACCTGTGTCCACCCGTACATCCTTGTCCTGAGCTAGTACAGCTGATTGCTCAGTTTTACGACCCATTTACAAGGGCGGTGAGGAATGCGAAGAGAGAAATACTTTTTACCATCACCCCAGATGAAGTGCAGGAAGCATTCGCATGTGGTTTGAAGCCTCCTTCTTATGTGATTTCTAAAAAATTGCATACCCATGAGCAGGAGGATAGATATGTCTCCACAGTAACCATGCATCAATTCATGGAGACACAGCTGATTAAGGAGCCACCAATGGGGCAGCTCCCAAACTTGTCAAAGCCACTCACTGAATTCAAAAATTTAGATATTTATTCCATGCTGGCATGGGTGGTGGGTTTGCCTACGGACTCTACTATTCATAAATGGTAGGTGGCCCTAGCGTAGTGTATATGTTGGACTAAATTTTACTCTCCATCGGCTATGAAGCAAAGCACCAATCCGATTTTCTTCGATTGGGCTGATTTTATTTCTCGAAGATTGAATTTCTAGTTGGAAAGGTTGCATACTAGGGAAGAGACGTCCTTCAGACATACCTCTTTCCTGGTATGGTATTTCTTTTTTCACTTGCAACAACACTTCCCTTTCATCGCGGTGAGGTAGATGAATGAGAAAGATGAACTTCTGCCAGTGTATATGTGGACTTTCGCTTTGTCAAGCAGGGAGTCATTCTACAGTTTTAATAGTTTATTTTTGGGACCTGCTATAGAATTACTTTGCGGTACATGTGAAAGGGTGCCACGAGAATTAAGAGAAGCAGTAGTTGAAGGACAAAAAGGAGATATTTTTCTGCTCACTCAAGGCGTGGTCGTGAGAATTTTTGGCTTTATGGGTAAGCCATTTTTGCTGCCTTATTTTTCCACCGAGCATGTTTTTGCTATGGAAGTTGTGCGCCAGTCGGACTATGTAAATGATGTATATGGAGTAGGGTGTGGTAAGAAAACAACTTGTAATATGCCTTTCAAATTTGGTAGTATAGAGGTGAGCCAAGTAGGGCAGAATCGGTTGCTCATAGTAACGTTGCAGGATTTGGGCCTAATAGAACTACCGCAACGATGGAGGTATGACCCATTGGGTAAGTTTTTAGAAATAATAAAGGCCAAGTCATTTCATTATTGTCCATGACCTGATATTGAGAAAAGGTGAAATAATTTTGATGGGCCCGATATGGACTGGCGCATCGAGGATATGATGGTGCTTCCCCCTTGGCATGACTGCTACGAGCAGGAGGCTGAATATAATCTGAAAAAATATAAAAATCAGATTCTACCTCCTAGATTATTTAGTCAGGTAAAAGAAAGTATGCACGAGTGGACTGAAGAAAAAATTACAAACTGGTGGATAATGCGTGTTCATCAAGGAAAGACCACAACTCCCTATGGGTTGAAGTTGGATGAGGTATTTTTAGACACCTATGATGAGTTTGTTGATTCTTATCAGCCTATTGCTTTCACCAAGATTTTACCCTAAATTTTCCAACATTATGATAGTGGTGAAAGCGAGGACAAAGAAGAATGATCGTCAGTTGAAGAAGATATTCCAGAGGAGGAAGAACAATAGTATGTGTTCAGGAGAAGGTCGCAATGGACAAAGTAGAAGATAGAGGAGGCACCTACATCGGAGAAGCAGAATGTTCAAAATGCACCCCCATTTCCTAAAGTGGTGAAGAGACCAAGGACTAGTGCCATTTCTTCTTCTACTATAGAAGTTTCAGTCATTGTAGTTCCTATAGTTCCTATTGTTTTAGTGGTAGTTTTCAATTCTTCACTAGCAATGGAGGTTTTGACTATGGTTGTGCAACTATTTCCAATGGTTCAAGAACAAGGGGAGGACCATCAATTGGAGGAATTTTAGGAGGAAGTCATGGACATCGAGGAGAATGTGAATGTTGAGGAGAGAGTGGAAGAGCAATAGGAAGAAGTTATTTTATAACCACTCCCATCACCATATCACATGGTGCCTATGCTCGAAGGTACGTCTTCTATTCCCTCTTCTTCTTCTTTGGAGCATGTAGTGACTTTTGATTCACTCCCATCAGTTTTTGTCTCCATTTCTCCACCCTTCGGTATGCCCTCTGTATCTATTTCACTTCCTTCTTCTTCTCTTCCCGAATTCACTATTGCTCCTTCTTCCCTTCCCTTTTCTTTGGCCTCCCTTTCTTTTAGTTCATATGCATCAGGGTTGAATCCATTTTTGTGCCCTTCCCCTTCCATTTCCACCACTACTTCCGTTGAGGCTGTAAGTACCAGAGTGAGCATAACTACAGTCGAACCCAATTCCTCCATCCATTCCACCATTTCAGTTCTTCCACTTCTAACCATCACAACTACTTCTTTTGATCCTAATTGCTCATAATTTTTATTCCATTCAATCCATTTTTGGAAATACAAGCATTACCCGATGTTCAGGTGGTGCCGAAATAGCCTAACATGAAGAAAATTAATCGGGTGCACCTGAGTTCTTCACAATGGTTGAAAAGTAAGAGGTGAAAGGAGGCCCTAGCTCTAGCTTAGCCGATCAAGAAGGTTGCCTTTGACCTAGTCGCCATGGAGTCTCACACGACTAGAATCACTCCCTTAGTTCAAAAGCCACAAGGAGAAATGTTGTCGAGTGATTATGTCTGTGAGACTATAATAGAAGATCTCACCAAGATTGATCCAATAGAGAAAATGGGCAATATACAGGTTGACATGAGTTTGGTATATTTGCATGGTGAATACTACAAGGAGAAATATTTTGAGAATGAAAGTAAAATCATCGAACTCAAAACTGCCTTGGCCAAAAGTAGAGCGCAAGAGGAGAAGACAGCCATAGAAAATGAACACTTGCACCGATAGGTAGGAGTGCATTTGAAGGAAAGAGATGCAGCTAGAATAGAGATGCACTCACTCCAGACATAGTTGGAAGCCATCAAGAATCAATTGGCAGAAAAGGCCGCACAAGCTATAAGTTTTTATCCACAAAGTATTAAGGAGGCACGTCGTCGTTCGGCCCAAAACTGCGAGAAACTGGCCGAACAAGCAGTTCAAGTATTGCACTATTTATGGATGGCTAGCATACAGATTCAGCTGGGGTAGCAATTAATTGATAACACGGAGGAAAGGCTAGAGCTATATATGGAGATGGTAGTAAAAATTCAAGCTCTGGCCAATTCCAGCATTCACATTCGTCCCCTAAGCGAAATGGATCACGCCTGGTCCACTGCCAAAGTCACACTACGTAGTTATTTTTAGAGAATGGACCTAGTAAGGGAAGGCCAAAAAATCCTTAATACCATCGAGCGAGAGCATACTGTTTCCATGATGCATTTTGACACTCTTGTTGGTTTGGGATTCCCAGACTTCACTGATGAATGGGGTGAACCTCTACCAAAGGAACAGTTGACTGTAGCTTGGAGGAAGTTTGTAGAGGATACCTCAAAGATCGATGCATGGGAGGAGCCCATCATGGAAGCACAAGTATTGCCTCTTATGCAAAAATATACCCGCTTGGAGCTTTCACTGTTTGAGCTAGCTCAGCGAGCGAAGCACCTCAATCTGGAAGATGTCCAGAATCTTCAATTCATTTACGAGTCATTGAGTACTCCCTACTTATTCACCACTCAAGCATGGGAGGAGGCAGTCACAATTTATGAGGTTACCTCTGAAAGCCTCAAAGAGCAGGAAGAAAGAGCAACAACGGAGTGTGCGAAGGTAGAGAAAGCGGTAGAGGAAGTAGAGCACACCGAGGTACTCAAGATTGTGGTCAAAGCTGAAGCCAAGGAGAAAGCTGAAGAAGAGGCATGCCGGAAGGCATCCACATCGAAAGTGCCAGCCAAGGTAATCGGAAAAAAGACTCCATAGCAGCCCAATGGATAAAGGCCTGGGATCGCTTGCATCCATGCGAGCTGGATACCCCGTGAGTCACCAAAAATATTGGCAGTTTTACACTTTGCCACATTGGGATTTTGATCTTATTTGATAGAAGCATTTTGATTGTAATACGGAAAATATGTTAATCTGAATATAATATTTCAGCCGAATTCATATTGCAGTTGTTTTATTTTCTGTTTTTGTTTGTATATATACTCTTTTGGCTTGGAATTAATGAATGTTTAAAGGGAGAAGTTGGAAAACTGCATTGGAATTTCCAGTTCGCGTCATTCAAAAATTCACTTGGAAATGGTCCGTAGATGGAAAATTTATTGTAGAATGGGGACGCGTTCACTTTGAAGCAAATGGCCCTTTGCACTGAAAAGGAGAAAAAGAAAGAAACATTAAAGTGGTGAAACATTGAGAAATATCAAAGCGCCCAAAGATGAACCTTGGAGAATTGCGTTCACCCCAAAGTTGGGGTGAAGGCTTCATTCGCCCCATTTAGGGGTGAACATCTTTTAACTTTTGAAGTAGCATGCACCCTCCATCCATATAGAAAACCATTTTGGTGAAGGAGAGCGTTCACCCCAAAGTTGGGGTGAAAGCTCCATTCACCCCACTTTGGGATGAACGTAATTAGAAGCACGACGAAGGAAAAGAGTCAATGCACACGCAATGAGAATGGTCAACATCGCATTCACCTAGGTTGAGGGGTGAACACCTCGTTCACAAACGGAGTCACACAAACACGCTAGCAAATGCACAGTTGGGCAAATGCAAAGTTGGGTGAATGCGTTAAAAGGTTGAAGTGACGTTGAATAGTCAACATCGCGTTCACCCCAAAGGGGAGGCGACTATCTTTGTCACCCCTTTTGGGGGTGAACGCAATTTCAAAAGCAAGCAACATGGCTGTTAAAATATTTTCACTAGGAATAAAAGGAATTGTTGTCGCCATAGTCAAAGAATGTCCAAATTTTTAAAGCGCCCAGAGTAGATCATGAAAAATATTAAATAATGGAGGCAAGGAGTAACTCAAATCATGAGTAGAGAAGAAATCCATATTAAAAATATAGGATGATTTTCATGATTTCTGAAGTAGGAGCGTGTTTTCAAGATGGCGAACATCCCCAGACAAAAGCCAAGCCTTATAATTTTCTGTGCACCAAATCTAAAAATGCAGATTTTGCGAAGGAATTTCCTTAAAAGATGGATCATTTTTTTAAGAAGAACATATTTTCCATATTTCCAAGGAGGAATTTCCTCACCATGGTTCCTGATCTGTGATCATTTTATCTCCATGTGCATTTAATGAAAGAGGTGAAATCCTCTATAAATACTACTCAATATTCATTGTAAAAGGAGGTTAGACATTTTATGAGAAAACTCTCCAAGTTCTCTGCATCAATAGAAGATACAAGGCTTCTAAATTTGCAAGTGATCTTGTGTGTAATTTCCTTATGTATTTATGCATTTCTATTTTACATTCATGTTCCTTATTTTTTGTTGAATTTGAATTCTGCATCTGAATTTAAATGTTGCTAATGAGGGAGTGAGTGCTGGAGTGTTATTCTGGAGGTTGTTTCTGCAATTTTATGAGTAAATTCTACTGATTTTCTTTTATTACATGCTATTCCATGCTTGGGTAAATTTATTGTTGTTAGTCTACCCCAAATCCTACACCTTTGGCCTATGGCTATATTTCCCATCTCTTTCTATAATTTCTAATTTCTTTCCTGCAACTCTAGTCTTTAACCCATGTAGGATTTAGCTTGGGAGCCAACCCTCTCTGGATATTGGCACGGAGGACATTCCTTTCCTCTGGTCATTCAATTTTGGCCATGTCTAGGGCGCACAAACGTAGTTTTGTTGATTAGGTAGATATTTGACCAACAATACCCTAAACAAAATATGTGGATGATAAAACTTTTGGGGTATTATTTCATCATTGAGTATAAGAAAGACAAATAAAATGTGGTATCTAATACATTGTCTTGTAAATATGTGAATGAGGTCTCCATAAATGTCATTTTGGGTCATTTTCCCCAATGTTATCTCAGCTTCAAGAAGAATGGTTGGTTGATATTGAAACTACTCAAATTATTCAATATATGAATACAGGATCATCAAGGCATCCTTACTTATCATATTTAGATTGTGTGATTTGCAAGAAATATCGCATCTACCTTCTGCAAGGTTCCACTATTAAATATATGGTCCCCTAAGAATTGCATGCATCCCCTTTAGTAGGATACTTGATATTCTTGAAAACATACCAGCAAGTGAAACAATATTTTTCTTGGAAAGGCTTAAAATATGATGTCAAGACATTTGTGGCCAAATGTGAGGTATGTCAACATAATAAATGTGAAATAGTTAAATCTCCAAGACTACTAAAACCCTTACCAATTCCAAACTGCAAATGGGAACACATATCCATGGATTTCATTGAGGGTCTTTGCAAGTCAAAGGTTAAAATAGTAATTTTTGTGGCTATGGATTGTCTTTCCAAATATGCTCACTTTTGTGTTCTACAACATCCCTACTCAGCAAGTAAAGTATCCAAGGTATTTCTTGACTCCATATTCAAGTTAAATGGTATACCCAAAACTATTATGAGCAACTGTGATCCCATCTTCACTAGAAAATTTTGGAAAGAATTGTTTCATATTAGCGGTACCAAGTTGAATATGTCTTCTGCATATCACCCCTAATCTGATGGTTAAACATAAATAGTTAACAAATTTTTGGATACTTATCTTCGTTGCATTTCTCAAGATAAGTAGTCTCATTGGATTCAATGGAATTCATTAGAAGAATGGTGGTATAATACTTCTTACCATTTTTCCCTCAATATGTTTCCATTCAAAGCTTTGTATGGTCAGAAGCCACCAAAAATCATAAACTATGTTCTAGGATCTTCCAAAGTAGCTTAGGTATATGACTTGTTTCAACATCGTCAGACAATGCTCAACCTTCTTAAAGATACTTTGACCCAAGTACAAAATTATATGAAGTAGAAACATGACTTACATCATTCAAAACGACAATTCAATGTAGGAGATATGGTATTTTTATACCTACAAACTTATAAGAATACGTCCTTGAAGATCAAGTCTAGTTAGAAGTTGTCTCCTCAATTTTATGGGCCCTACAAGGTAGCTCATTGCATTGGTAAAGTCGCATATCAATTGGAGCTTCCACCCTCTTCTCATATACATCTAGTTTTTCATGTATCTTGCCTCAAATAAGTGATTGGTTAGAAAGTACAATTCCAAATAGAGCTTCCAGTACTAGATGAAGAAGGGTGAATAAAGCTTCAACCTAAAGCAATATTGCAAACCAGAGTATGTCATCTTCGATCTCACTATACCTTCAAGAAGAAGATGCTAAATGGGAATCAGAAAGTATATTCCAGTCATTTCTAACATTGAGGACAAAGCTTTCTGAGGAGGAGAGACATGTTACAGTCCTAATATATCCTAGTCGACTATATTTCCAACTTAATTATTATTCATTGGATTCATATATAAATTACGAATATAGATGTTTGATTATTCATCATCGATCATTTATCCAATTGTGTCACAAGAGACTTCACCCTCTTTAAGTGGCTACATGACTTTGCCCTCCTTAAGTGGCTTGCTAATTTATTTAAATTCTTTCATTGAATATTTTTATTTGTATTTGATTAATTTACATAGTAGTATTGCTCCAAAACCCTAGGTGTAATTACGTCATTCTAGATTAGACTTTTAGGGATTAAAATAAAAAAGGGTAAAGATAACATAGTAAACTCTAGACAGTTAAATGATCGATATTAAACTAACAAGAACCAAAATAATTGAATAAAAATATGTTAAATGGGTGCTTACCAAATATTGCCCCTGAATAGATATTGTGATGGATCGACCACACGACCCTGCCTCCTATGGGCTGCCCTAAGCATACCCATCCCACTGGCTACTCAGGGTCTGCCTCTCTTTTTCTCTCCCCCACGCGAGAAGCCCCTTGTGCCCATTTATCATCCCCCTCTCTTTTTTCTATGTGGGTGCTTTCAACTAGCCTATGAAATTGGAAAGGGTTAGATGGTAAATCAAGAATAGCGACTCACTTCTAAAAGCTTCTATTTTTCCCTCCCCCACATAGGAAGCCACACATATATATATATATATATATATATATATATTAGGGTGATTTTAAACTACCCTCTTAGGTTCTATGAGGGTAGTTTAAAACTGCCATAAATTTTTTGGTGTAGTTTTTTAAGACAATTTTAAACCGTCCTCTTAGGTCTATTAGGGCAATTATATATATATATATATATATATTAGGGTGATTTTAAACTACCCTCTTAGGTTCTATGAGGGTAGTTTAAAACCGCCATAAATTTTTTGGTGTAGTTTTTTAAGACAATTTTAAACCGTCCTCTTAGGTCTATTAGGGCAATTAAAAACCACCATAAAAAAATATGGTGTAGTATTTTAAGAGAGGTTCTAAACTACCCTCTTGGGTCTATTAGGGTGGTTTTTTACTACCATAAAACACCAATGTATTTTAGCCACCCTTAAAATCCAAGGTGGTTTTGAACCACCCTCTTAGGGTTTATTAGGGCAACTTTTTATCATTGTAAATAACTGTCATATTTTAGCCATCCTTAAAAGCCTTTTTTGGTGCTATGTTTGAAGAACTCAAATTTTTTGAAAGAGAATCTCAAAAGCATAGAAAATTTTATCTCAAATAAGAACATGGTCAAATGGATCAAATAACCATATTCTTTCAACAAAAAAGGGAAACAAACATTTGAAAAGACACATGATATAGACAAGTCAAAGGATTATTGTTGGTACATTGATTCATGGGCAAGCAAAAATATGAATGAAAACCAATAGTTGTTTAAGTTTATCCATGAAGGAAATAAAAAACCTTTTATAATTTTAGATGATAAAAATTATGAAGTCAAAGGCATAGAAACTATTTCAATTAATCCACCTGATGGAAAATGCACAATTAAAATGTACTATATGTAGTAAGGTTAGCTAGTAATATATTGTCAATATCTCAAATGCTAAACAAGAACACGATGGTTTATTTTAAAATTATTTATGAAAACAAAAATGCTTCATTACCAAACAAGAAAAATCTATAACAATTGGATCTTTTAAAAATGGTCTATTTCCTCCCGATCATTCATTATCATCAAACAATGCTCTACACATAAAAAAAACAAAAGTAAAATATCTTTGACATAAAAGGTTTGGGAATATAGATACATCATATTTAAATAAGATGGAAAAATATCAAATTACAATAGGTTTACGTAACCTAAAATGACATTCTATAATTTGTCTAGAATGCTTAGCAAGGAAACAACATAGAACACCTTTACAGCTAAGTTAACACAAATCTAAGGAACCATTAGAAGTTATACATATGGACTTATGTGGACAAATATAAATTATACTTGGTGAACACAATCATTTTTAGTTGTTTTTTGATGATTATTGACATAAAATATGGAGATATTTCTTGAAATTGAAATCATAAGCCTTTATATATTTCAAACAATTCAAACAACTTTTAGAAAGATAGACTGGATGCTCAATCAGAATCCCTCACTCAAATAGAGGTGGAAAATATTTTCTAAATAATTTGAAACATTTCTAACAGAAAATAAAACAAAAATATAACTTACTACAACTTATACACCACAACAAAATGGTATTACTAAAAGAAGATATCATTATATTATGGAATTGGCTCATTGTATGCTTAAAAAAGTAAATTTAGAATAATAATATTGGGCAAAGGCTATCATTATTGTAGTATACATTCAAAACAGGTCTCCTATGAGAATTCTCAAGAACATTACCCCTAAGGAAGCTTGGTCAAGACAAAATCCATTAATAGCACACCTAAGGAATTTTGGATGTAAAGCATATATGCATATTCCAAAATAAAAAAGGATAAAATTAGATGTAAAAACTTTATGTGGTATATTCCTTGGTTATGATGATGCTTCCAAAGGTTATAGAATAATTGACCCAATCACAAAAAAAATTGTAAGTATATATGTTGTATTTGGTGAAGGATGCAAATTATACATAGAATTTTCTAAGGATACTACATTCTCTATTCTATATATTACTTCAAATAAAGAAATTAATGAAGAACCTTCTAAAGAAGAATAAAAAATAGTAAATGAACCTTTTGAAGAGTTATTATTACAACATCACCTCAACAAAAAATGGTATACAAACACTTAAAGATTCCAAACTAGAAAAACTACCAAATCTTAACTCTACAAGACCTCAAATTCGTAGTATGTCAAGAGGAGAAGTAAATATGGGACTAATAATTTAAGTAATAGAAAATATAGAACCAGCCTCAATACAAGATGCAATGAGTCAACCTGAATGGAAAGGAGCAATAAAATCAAAATTTACAACATTAATGAAGAACAAAATATGGGACTTAATTGATCTATCCAATGACAATAAAACTATAAGATGCAAATGGGTATATAAGATAAAAAACAAAGCAAATGACTCAATTGATAAATGCAAGGCATGACTAGTTGAAAATATTTTTGCTCAAATAGAAGGGATTGATTATGAAGAAACATTTACACCCATAGCAAAAATGATAACTATTCATACAATTTATGTACTAGTAGCTCAGTTGGGATGAAGAATAGATCAAATGTATGTTAAAGTTCATTCCATAATGATGATATTGAAGAGGAAGTATACATGATTCAACTATAACAATTTGTTGGACAAGAAAAGAGTTTGTAAATTAGAAAAAATACTATATGGATTGAAACAAGCCCCCATAGTATGGTATATAAAAATCAATGACCATCTTCTAAGATATTGTTTTAAAATAGTGCCTTTGATTTAAATCTTTATGTCAAGAAAATTAGATCTGATATAGTTATTCTTGTAGTTTAAGTTGATGATTTGGTAAATGTAGAAAGCCTAAAAAATTTGATAGCCAGTGTGAAAGATGATTTAAAAAAGGAATTCAACATGATTGTCTTAGGACTTCTACACTATTGTCTTGTTTAGAAGTTTGGAAAAAGAATAATCATCTCACACTCACTCAAACTAAATATAATAGAAAATTACTAAAAATATAGAATAAAAAACTACAAATCTAAAGAGACACCCATGGAACAAGGATTGCAACTGTCAAGATATGATAAAACTTCTAAAGTAGCTACTATCTTATATCATCAACTGATTGGAAGCCTTTTATACTTAACAAACACTGAACTAGATATTGTTTTTGCTATAAATTATCTCTCTAAATTTATGCAATATTTTAAAGAAAGTCACTATAAAGCTACAAAAGGATCCTACATTGTGTCATCAACACTATAGAATATGGTCTAAAATATTAACAAATGATCATTTCTACAAGGATATTCTGACTTAGATTATGTTGGGTCACTGCATGAGAAAAAATTAAATCCGAGCAATGTGTTTCATCTTGGATCAAGACCAATTTCATGGTATAGTAAACGAACATGTAGTGGTACTTTCCTCAACATGGAATATCATGTTGTAAGAAATACTATATGTGAGGAACTATGGTTATAGTACATTTTATCAGATATTGGGATAAATAGACATCCTCTAGTATTAAATTGTGATAATAAGGGTGTTCTAAAACTATAGAGAATCTAGTGTATAAGAAAGCACAATGTCATTTTATTCAAGATCATGTTCAAAATCATCATGTTCAACTTGCATATATCCCTATTGAAGATCAACTTGCAAATATTTATATAAAGGCACTTGGTCTAAAACTATATAGAAATCTAGTGTTTCATGAAAGAACTAAATATATTAAAGCACAATGCCATTTTATTTGAGATCATGTTCAAGATCATCATATTCAACTTAAATATATCCCTATTGAAGATCAACTTGTAAATATTTTTATAAAGGTACTTGGTCAAAACAAGTTTGAGTTCTTTCATAACTACCTATGCGCAAGTAATATTAAAAAATACTAGAGATATTAAATCAAAGTTAGGAATTGATCTACAAATAAATTTCAATCCAAAATTAGAAAAAAGAAAGATGAGCTAGAGTAGGAGCAAAAATACCAAGACCAAAATAAAAAATTGAATTCACCAAATAATTAAATATGGGAGGGTGTTGAAGTTTATTAAATTATTTGGTACCTTGTAAATATTATATAAATATTTGGTGTGAAGGTGTCTTGTAAATATTTTTCATTTAACAATCATTAGAGGTTTGTTATTATAATGGAGTCAATAAATATATTTCTCCTATAATAAATATGAAGATTTATATCTCTTGTGAGTTTGAGGAGATGAGGAGTGAGTTGAAGGTGAAATATCAAGAGTCTTTGTAAAAGCTATTTATAAAGAGGTCATGTAATATGTGTAATAATGTGATCAATTTTAGTACTTAATTTATACTAAAATACAATATTTATTATCCATGGGAATGTAGTGATATTGCTTAATAATTGTATTTGAGATATTTGATCATTAAATATCATTGAAACTTGATTATATTCTAACACTATATCCATTCAAAGGTGAACTTTTATTGTAATATATAGAATCAAAATATTTAGTCCATATTTATGGGAGAGATAGTTGGATTTTTTATATTTGCAGTAGCTATTGAGTATTTTGGAGTTATACCAAAAAAGGATTTAGAATATGCTCTAGGTAATCCTTCATTTTTCTTTGGGCTATTGATTCATATTTGCATGAAGATCTAACCCTTCATGATCTCTTCTTTTTTCTATTTTGTGTTTAAGTGTTATTGTAATTTTTGTAATGGCACTTATCATAAATAAATTCATGCAGAGCCTCCCTTGATGATAAATTAGGTGGTCCAAGGAAAATTCAAAGTTTCCAAATAAGATGAAGTATGATGTAAAAGGGAAAGTTGTGCTTCCAATTTTTACCTTAGATGACTATATAATATTAGAGTAACTTTCTATATGGGGTGAATTTTATTATTTTTCCAATATGAAATCATAGTAGAGGTGTTCTTTGTATATGAGTGGGATTATCTTATATTGATAGTGGTAACTACAATCCAGTCTATATATGTTCTTGTGTAGGGTCATCTTTGCATAAGAAAGTTTCTAGATGATGAGGGAGTTTAGCTAAGAATCCCTCAAGTATAGAAGAACATTAAAGCATCCATTATGGGAGAAAATGTTATCATCACCAATGTATTCCTTTCTTGGCACCTTAGTTTAGAATATGAGAGGGTGTTGAAAGTGTAATTTGACATATGACCAATATAATCTTGTAAAGACCCATAAGAAATTATTACACAAATGTATTTAATTTATTGATTATTATTTAATTATGTAACCCCTATGGTTCATAGTTAACTTTGTTATAGTTAAACCCACCTTATAACTTGTAATTGACCTAAAGCATTTTTGTTATGTAAGCTTCAGTTAACTTGATTATGTAATTGGGGTTTTGGTATAATACCCCCACCATTCCATCTATTGTATCAAAGTGTTATGAATCTTATATATGAATAATATAGTGATTATTTATGATGCCTATGAGTTCCCTTTATCTATATCTATGTTTTGTCTTTTTTCGCACTTTTTATATAAAATTTTATTTGATGGACTGATTTTGTTCATTTCTAAAAATAGGCATAAATTCCAATAAATTGATCAAAATAAAATATTTTAGAGTACAATAACATTTAATCCATTTATATCAACCATGACCAAAAGTAAAGGTTTTGAGAATACTGAGTAGGAAACTCTAGTAAGCGCTATTATATGCCTTGTTTACTTCTAATTTTATAAGCACACCTAGTTTTGTAGAATGAAGAGAGTGTATGGTGTCCACCATTGTAGCACAAGTGGAGAAGGTAAGCTTGGCCCCATTGAATGAGAGGTCCATAATTCGAACTTCTATGATGCAAAGGGGGACACAAAAAATCTCTTATGGCTTCCCTCTAGATAGTGATATACTCGAATGGGACGACATTACCAGCTACCTAAGAGTGGCTCTCGAGGTTTCTTTCTAACCTAAACTTTTAGCCCCTAAGGGCTAGGTGGATTGGTAAGTGCTTTTCTGGACATGAATTTACTAAGAAGACACCCAGGTTCAAACCTTGGGGATATCCTATTTGTAAATGTAGTAGTTTGAACTAAATCCTCTAAGTGCATGCCATATAGATGATGACAATATGAATACCAAGAAATTTGTGGTCCCCTTCATGTTGGGTCAACAATAACAAGTCAGAATAGATTTGGTGGGATCAACCCCTATGGTTGAACCCTACGATTATCAATTACTAAAATAATGTGGTTGTGACCAACTTTCCTATTTAACAAAAAAAATAAATAGTGTATGACCTCTTGTGTAATTATTATACCATCAAGAATTTTTTAACCATGAACAAAAACATCTTATTCCTCTTAGATAACATAATTTACATATGCTTTTCAAACTAGTTACCATAATTTTTTAATTTACCTTATAAATCATATTGTAATGGCTTATTGCATAAAATTTATCAAAATATCATGTCTCCTTTTTTGGGAACCAGTTAATAAAAGTAGAATTAATCTCATTTATTGTAGCCTTCTTTTTCTTAGCATCTTCAACTACAACTAACATGTCATTCTTTAATGAAAACATAAATTTTTGAAATTTGTTTTAGGAAATCCATCATAGCCAAGTACCTTGTTAGGGTGGAATAAGAAAATTGTCTTCTATAACCAATCCATAGAGTTCTTTCTTACAACTAGTTTTCATTTTATCCTTATATAATAATTGATAGAATATTTTATAACATTGTGTAGCACCCTAAAATTGGCGCAGTAAAACTTAGCAATAATTAAATTACCTTAGTAATAATTCAAATTCAAAAATTCAACCCCAAAATCGCTCCAAAACCGCCTACTACCTGTTTCCTCATTTTTCATGCCATTTTTAGGATTTGTTTTGACCGTTTGACGATATCGTCGTCGATCATACGATATCGCCTCAGATCGGATGATTTCATCTGGACTAGGATGTCCAAACGATTTTGTCCCAAAACTGATTTTTCATAAGTAGCCTCTGTTTCAACGACGTCTCTAAGTTGGGCAGAAGCATGTTTGTGCCGTTAGATACCTCCCCCATTGGAGATCTTCCAAATTAGGATGATCTCCAACCTCCCAACTTCCCTCCTAAACCTATTTAAACCTTAGGACCCCCCTTGACATTCCCCTGGCTGAATTTTCCTATAACTTGACTTTTACATGCGTTAGAATACCCTGGATTACCATCTGCACTTGTGCTTTCCAAATTTTCTTGCAGGAACCTTGTCATTCTTCAATCGGAGCAAGCTTAGATCATCACAGACGATCTTGTCCAATTTGAGATGATTTCATACCAATCCGAGATGATTTTGATTGCAGTCTGCATTGGGGGCAATTAGTGCCCAGAGTTTGTGCTTTTCCTATATTTTGCTGCTATTTTATTCTGTATTTAGTCAATTTTATTATTATTTCCTGTTACCCTGCATCCTGGAGTTCACCCATGTAGTTTAATTGTATAATAAAATCATGGTTAGCTATTAAAGTTTTGCAATTCACTTGCATTTCCATTCAAGATTATCTTATTAGCATCCTTATCATTATTTTACATCATTTTCCTTAATCAAAATAGTTGCATTTCTGGTATTTTGTATCTATTTCTCTGTTTGCAGGTCTTTGACGAATTCATCAGAACTCAGACGATCCTGCAGATCGAAGACGATCCTATAAAATTCCAGACGATCTGGACTGCTTCAAAAATTAGAACCTCCATCAGACATGCAAAACCAGGTATGGATTTCTTCACTTAATTTATTCTCTATGTTTTATATTAATTCTGCTTTCTGTATTCATTTAAATCTGCATTTCATATAGAACAACTTAGATTCATTTGGCCAAACCTAGGCTTTGGATGATTAAAGATAAAATTGAACACATCAAACATATTCCCAACCTAGGCGTGGAAACTACCATTCAAAATTTTCCTGGTGAACCCACCATCTATCAAAAAATCACCATAATACACCTCCCCCGAGAGGCGGGACCTTCAAAATGCCTCTCAGTCTGAGGTATTGTCCCATATTTTTCACATCTCCCTTTTGGGCACGGATCCTGTAGCTTGAAGGTAAGGGTGTGAAAAATTTGGAACGATACATTTTGGTGAACCCGATGTGAAAGTGATGCCATTCGGCCTAAAGAACATAGGTGCAACCTATCAACGAGCTATGACTTATATTTTTCATGATATGATGCATGATATCCTATATGATTATGGAGATGATATTATAGCTCGCTCTATTAATGAAGATGATCATTTAGATGATTTGAGAAAAGTTTTTAATCGGTTACGAGAATATCTTATTCGATTAAATCCATCCAAATGCTTATTTGGAGTTAAGTTCGATAAACTATTAGGGGTTATAGTTTCTTTACGTGGCATCAAAATTGACCCTCTAAGATTGCGGCTATCACTGATATGCCTGCACATACCAATATATCTAAATTAAAAAGTTTACAAGGTAAACTTCAAGCTATCCGTCGCTTCATCAATAAGTTGGCGGACAAAACCGGTCCCTTTCTTAAGCTCCGTAAGAAGGATGTCCCTTTTAATTGGTATGACGAATGTAAGGAAGATTTTGAACTTCTTAAACAATACCTCCTTAACCCACCTATGATTTCACCGCCTAGACCTGATCGTCCATTTATCCTGTATATTTCAGATTCAGATTTTTTTTTAGGAGCTATGTTAGCCCAGCTTGATTATGAGAAAAGAGAATGTGCTAATTATTATATTAGCCGAACTTTAATTAGTTATAAAACCCGCTACACAGCATTAGAAAAACTATGTCTAGCAGTCGTATTTTCTACGTAGAAATTACGCCATTATATGCTCAGTCAGAAAACTTATGTCATTGCTAAATATGATCCCTTACAGTATCTTATGAGTCAACCTTATTTATCATGTCACACAGCCAAGTGGGTTCTTTCTCTAAGCGAGTTTGAATTCACGTTTATAGGACAAAAGTTTGTTAAGGGTCAAATCATAGCATATCAATTAGTTGATGCACCCTTAGAGTCTACCCATCCCCTCATCATTGAGTTTCCTGATGAATGCCTTCAATCAGAGGCAGACCATGTTGAACAATGGTCCTTATACTTTTATGGAGCCCGATGCATGAGTGGGGCTGGTGCAGGTATTATTTTAATATCTCCACAAAAGCACATTATACTTTTGTCCTTTAAATTAACATTTGCTTGCACCAATAATACTACTGAGTATGAAGCTCTAATCCTTGGATTATGAGCTGCCTTGGATTTAAAAATTAAACATCTATTAGTTTTTGGTGATTCTCAACTTGTTATAAACCAAATTAATGAATTTTATCAGACCAGAGATGATAAATTGTGCCCATATAAAGCCTATGTTTTACAATTAATATCTCTATTTTATCAAGTTACCTTGGAAGCTATTCCTCGAACTAGCAACCGTGCGACTGACGCTATGGCCACAGCTGCATCTCTTCTGCCCTTGGAGTTAGATGACGAATATGCCACCATCATTATTTGTCGACTCCAGGAACCCGCTTCACATAATTCATGCTTAGAACATTTGGATGTGTTTCTAATCAATGAAACTACCCCTGAACCTTGGTATACGGATATATTTAATTTTCTTCAAAATGGGACTTTCCCTGCCAATTCTAATAGAAACCAGCATCGATTATTACGTAGAAGAGCAACTCGATTTGTAATAATTGGTAGTACTTTATATAGGAGATCTTTTGAAGGTATCCTATTAAGATGTCTGAATTTAGAAGAATCCAAATCATCTTTGAGTGAAGCCCACGATGGATCTTGTGGAGGACACTTCAGTAGTAGTGTCATTGCTAAAAATCTCCTTAGGATAGGATATTTTTGGACTACCATGGAGAATGATGCACATGATTATGTGTGCCATTGTGACAAGTGCCAAAAACATGCTGAACTTGTCCATGCCCCTGCACAAGAACTGCAAGCTATTTCATCTCCTTGGCCCTTTTCAAAATGGGGCTTAGACATTATTGGCAAAATTAATCCTGTGTCATCTGATGGACACAAATTCATCATAATCGCCCATTGAGTATTTCACGAAATGGGTTGAAGCTATGCCTTTAGCTTCCTGTACTTGGAACACAAGTCTCTAAATTTATTTTTAATCAAATCATTTGTAGGTTCGAAATTCTTGCAAATCTCATCTCAGACAATGGAACTTGTTTCAAAAATAAATATGTTAAGAAATTATGCCAAAAATATAAGATTCAACATCGCTGGTCCACTCCCTATTATCCTCAAGGTAATGGCCAAGTAGAAGCTTCAAACAAAACCTTAATCAAAATTCTCAAAAGATTGGTCAATAAATTTGGCCACGACTGGCACATTCAATTATATCCAGCTTTGTGGGCTTATCGAACTAGTGTTCGAACCCCCACTGGAACTTCACCTTTTGTTTTGGTTTATGGCGCTGAAGCTATTATTCCCTTCGAATTAGAAGTTCCTTCTTTGGCTCTACTACTTCAAGATACCGAAGTAGAGATGAATATCGAGCTGGCAGACTCAGTCAACTGGAACTCCTCGATGAAAAGTGCATCAATGCTTTGGAGCATCTTCGTGCTTACCAAAACAAGCTTAAAAGATCATATGCTAAGAAAGTTCATCATCGATCCTTTGAGGTCGACGATCTTGTTTTAAAAGAAAATCAAAAGAATACTAATGCAACTAAAGACCTTAAAGGTAAATTTGAGCCCAACTGGCTTGGACCATATATTATCACTGCTAAATTTGAATTGGGAGCATACAAATTATCTACCTTAGATGGTAAAGAACTTAAAGAACCCATGAATATTATGCATCTTAAACGTTACTATGCATAAAAATTGGTTATTTCATCATTGTATATATTTGTTTAAAATATTTCAAAAAACCATTATCTTGTATTTCTTTCAATTTATAAACTTAGAAATCTAAAAAATACCAAAAACATTCAAAATCATTAAAATCTTCAAAAACATCTTTTATTTTAGTACTTCTCAATTTGTGACGTATTACAGTTATATTTTCAGTTATTTTGGATAAATTAGCATTTATTTGGAATCCCGCACTTTCACATTCACATGAATAAATATCTTGATTTTATCTGGCATGATTACTAATCTCTCTTATATCAAAGTCCACAAAATTCAATTAAATAAAGTTTGAGCATAGAGAATTGATCTTGTTATTTACTTAAACCAAGCATATCTTTTCATAATAAAATGATTATATTTGTAATGTCCATGCTATCCTACATAGTAGAAGTGGTTTCTTGAGCGAAAAGTTTCCCCTGCTATCTTATCATGCACATGGTCTAGAATCTTTGAGAATTGGCAAAAGGACAAGCTCACCCCTACCCAAAATAAAAATCCCTTGCTCTACAGCTAATCCGAGCAAGTATCCCTAGAATAGGAAGCAAAAGAAAAAGAAAATTCAAGCAAAATCATTTAGCAATATTTCCGCATTATCTCAATTATCAAAGCAAAAGATACAAAAAAAAAAACAAGAGAAAAGAAAGAAAAGAAAGCAAAATGAGCAAAAGCAAAAGAAATAAAATCTCTTTCCCTACCCCTTGAAAAGAAAAGAATGGTTGATGAGCTTGAATCTCTGGAATTCTCAATTATTTGAAAACTATGAGGTAAGCCCCATAACAGGTGGTTTGTGCCCAACCCACTTGGCCTTGGGTAAATCCTAGCGTGGTGATATGTCTGTCACATTAGCAACCTTCTTTTGTACAGACCTATGTCTGCTTATGGATTAGCTAGCTCTTGATAACCCGACTTACATAGTGGTCTGGTATGGTTATATGCATCTAAATCATGGTTAATGAACACTTATCTGGTTAATTCAAATCATTTGTATCATAGTATCTTGCTCAAACCTGGTAAATGAACAATACAATCGCACACACATTTGTATTTGAAATATTTTGTGTATCATTATGATAAATCAAGATTGGAAATGAACTCACATACGCACATGGGATTCCTTATAAATCTAACCTCTGTCTTTAAAATACTTTGAAATATTTTTGCAAAATATCTGGAATAATTTTATTTTTTATTTTTCTCCTCTGAGAATAGTTGTTTAGTATAAAGACAACCACATGTATTTACCAACAAATCAAAATCATTTTCAAAAACATGCAATAAAGTTACATATAACTTTTTGACTTTTACAACGATGGTATAGTTCCAAAACCAAAAGTGGAATTTTATGCCTAGCACAAGTCCTCGTCTTCATAGTTTATGTTTATTTTCAAAAATTAAAAATCAACCGTGCAATAAAGCTATTTATTTTCTTCTTTCGTATTTCGTGATGACGGTATAAGTCTATACCTAAATATTCTATGCCTAGCGCAAACCATTGTTTTAATTTTATTTTCCCATTTATCCCACATCATAAAAACATATGACTTAAATCATTATGTTACACAATTATGCTTTACAAACAAATGAACACCCATTTTTTTTCTTATTCTATTTCATGTCATTATGTTCAAATTCAATATTGCAACCATGGTATAATTTCTAAGGAATTATTCAAAATTTTATCACACTTAGGAATTTATGCCTAGCAAATCATTTTAAAATATTTCATGCATACTATTTTATGAAAATTTTGAAAACAAATCACCATCATCATCATCATTTGCATCATCACAACAAAGTCTTAAGACAGTCTCTTAAGCACTCTTTTACTTTTTAACAATATTTCTATACTGGGATTAGCTTGACGACCGAGTGAGCAGCGACTCCATGAAATGGTCTATAATAGCGACAATATCCTTTGAAATTATTGTTAGAAGTCCCTTTTATTTTTTATCAAATCATCCCACAAACAATCAATTTCTTTACATCAGATTATTTCATTTAAATTTTAAAAGCATGACATCAAATTATAACATTTTCAAACGACATAATTACATGAATCATCAATCCAATAAGCAATCAATTCCAAACATTAAAGCATCATACAAATACATAATACAAGTCATATGATCAAAAATATCTCATCTATATATATCAACAATAGGTACATCATATCAAAACTAGATTGGTATGCCACAATCTACATCCTGGCATACTCAATCCTCTCAATCATATATCTAGTCTCTGCAGTGTCATCTATAGCAGCTAGCCTCGAGAACCCCTCAAGCTCTTAGCCTCATCTCCTCCCCCGCCCTGAGGTGGACGAGGTGGCCCCATCGCAGTTCGTGTGGTGCTATGAGTCCTGGACACTGATCGTGATGATGTCCTTGATGACCCCATCACGATAGGCTCCACAATGGGGGTCGACAGTGGTAACCTCTGCCCCTCTGGCACCATCTGGTAGTATAGCATCTGGTAAAATGTGATCTGGGCAATAGCTCATGCTAGGTCCCGATTGCTAGCCCCTTCGCTCCATGCTCTGAGGTGTGCGATCTTATCTTTGAGCTGTGTGGCCTCCTCTCAGTGTCGTGTAGCCTCATCCTGCAAGGCCTGCACCTGAGCCTAGAGACAAATAGTCTTCACTCAGAGAGTAGCCATCTCGCTAATCTCTCCTGCCTCGACACCCTTGCCCTTATCAAGCGATGGTGGTCTCTCTCTCCATGGAGAAGTGGGTCTCTCCTCCCTCCTCTCCCATTGTCGTAGCCTTTGCTAAGCCTGTAGCCTCCTCTACTCTCCCTCGTCGTGACCTTGTGCTGCCTCAATGGCCACCTGGCGTCGCCTCCCTATTCGATGCACAACTACGTGAATCAGACCCTAAGCCCTCATCATTCAAGGATGACAAATGCCTGCGTACCATGCATCATAGCCGTCTGCAACCTCAGCGTCGTCCCCATCCATTGGCTGAATGGGGGCATCATCTACGTCCTGACTCCAAAATCGTTGCATATCTGGAGCCCTACTAACTGTAGTGTTATCCCGGACAGTCCGAGAAAACTTGTAGTCTTTGAGAGATGGGATCCCCTGTTGTAGACCAAACTGCCTCAAAACTCGGTCATACCGATGGAGCTCCACCTCTCCCCTCTCCATCCTCAGCCAGTAGACTCGCCTGATGCAATCCAGCTCATGTCCATCCTCGGCCCACCCTAGATGATCTCTCCAAGGCCTCCAGGTGATCTGGTTAGAGACAAGGTCGTCAAGTAGTCTTTGGGACGCTGGAAGATCTATCCGCTGATGTGCCCCTATCCAGAGCCACCAATAGAAAACTCGGGGTCTCTCCCCATCAATCCCTGTCAGTGGGAGCCCTACCGACCTCCGCACCATGATGTGCTCCCAGCACCAAACTTGTAGTAGCAATGTCATGACTAGACATCGATCGCCCTTGTATATGACTCCATGCAGGATCCTATACAATCGACATAGAACAAAGCTCCCCCAAGAAAACCTATATCCGTGGTCTCTTATGTCGTAGACCACATCTGTTAGAAACCATGGTAGTCTGCATCCACTCTAATGGCATAGCAGCAGACCACCTACCACCACAGCCAAACATATTCCCAACCTAGGCGTGGAAACTGCCACTAAACGTTTCCTGGTGAACCCCACCATCCGTCAAAAAATCACCATAATACACCTCCCTCGAGAGGCGGGACCTTCGCAAGGCCTCTCAGTCCGAGGTATTGTCCCATCCTTTTCACATCCCCCTTCCGGGCACGGATCCTATAGCCTGAAGGTAAGGGTGTGAAAAATTTGGAACGATACATTTTGGTGAACCCGACGTGAAACTAAAACCTTTTGAAAACAAAAACAAAAAAAAATAGATGCATTTAAAATCATTAGAAAACTAATAAGTTGCATATCATGTTTAGATGGTAGCTCCTAAGAAAAGACTAGCAGTTACTATAAATGTTGAAAACCAATTAGCAGCCATAGAAATCAATTATGTGCTTAGTGTGCCTGAAACAGATAGAAACCAACTTTTGTGGGACGAACTTGATAGAAGACTAGGTATCATTTCATCTAAGTCAACAGAACTTAAACAAATCAAGAGGCTTGCCCTAGATAGAATCCTGGATCCTCATCAACTCATTTTTTATCATGAACTTCAGAGAGCTTGCCATAGGTGGTTAGCTTATAGGAGAGCTCTTGTGTCTTCAGAATTGTTCACCTTCGAGGAATACCTCGAGAACGCAACTATTATACACCAATTCCTAGGTCATGTAGAAGACCAAGAGGTCGTTCTTACAGATAGGGAAAGATGGAATAGAGTTCCTAGAGCTGTGTTATATCGAGAGTATTGCCATGAGCTTTACTTCTATCAACCAGAGTCTGAAATAGATAATATCACTATAGCACTTTTTATCAAATTTTTGAAAGAAAATTTTCAATTTGAAGAAGAACATTTCATGACTCCTGAAGAACTCGAGCCCATTAATGATATTTATAAATTGTTTATAGAAAACTAGATCATTGCTCTCATTATTATTATTTCTTGTGTTTTGTGTGTTGTTTGTTATCTTTATAATATTGTTATAAAAATAAATAAAAAACAAGAAAAACTAAAAAACATAACAAAAACCAAAACATTTCATTTTAAATATTATAGTAGGTATATAATTAAGATATATACCTCTTAAGCTTGTTGCATATATATATATATATATATATATATATTTTATATATATATATTTGCTGAAATCTAAGTTTAAGCACAATGACTAAACTTAGGAATGGTAAACAAACTGAAGAAGAAGAAGAAGAAGAAGATTGGTTAGGCAAGAAAAATAAAAAATTAAATACCCTTCTTGAAGATCCAATTCCAGAAGAAGAAACTCTAGAACAGCCAGAAGATGACCTGGTTGAAGAAAATGAACAACAAGAAAATGTTAGAGAGGAAGGATCCTCATCCCCTAGAATGGCTTCAGATGGAACTATTGCTTTTGATAACTTAGATCATTTCTGGAAATTCTTCAATAATAATATTGGTGCTCTTAATATGGCAGTTCGTATTGATAGGGGACAAATTAGTGACACTCAAGCAGCCATGGAACATATGTTTGACATACACACTAATCCCTTGTCTTTCATTGATCAAGAAAGTGATAAAGCTGGGCCATCCAATATGGATATGGCCGCTATAATTCAGAATATGCAAAAACAACAGGTTACCCAACCTCCTAAGGAACCTGTTATTGAGCCTAAAATCATGCCCACACAAAAGAGACCTTCATTCACTGCTTTATTTCGCCAAACTATTAATCAATATGCTTCAAATCGACAAAAACCTAAAATGAAGCCAAACACCAATTTCCAACAATCTGGGATACAACATAATACAACTTCAAAACTTCTTCATAACACCCTTCCTACCAACAATTTACACAATAGTAATATAGCATCTAATATGCATGTCCCTCCATCATATGCTCACCAATCTCATATTAATGCCCTACCGAACCAATATGGTGGGCAAACCAAGTAATCTGGAAGCCATGGTGAAACAGTTAGCTTCCCGCATGGACCAGATAGATCCCTACCGTCCCTCGTACAATTATCGAGAGATGTGTAGTCAACCTCTAGATCCTATGGTTGTAGCACAACCATACCCTAAACATTTTCCCATGCCCGTCCTGCCTATATATAAAGGAACTGAAGATCCCATAGAGCATCTTCGCATGTTTAGGATAGCATGTCATGATATATCACATGATGACTTGTTATTACTAAAAATGTTCCCAAAAAGTTTAGGAGGAATGGCATTAGAGTGGTACTATCAATTGCCCACTCATTCTTTGAGAAATTTTGAAGAAACCGCTGAATCTTTTGTGCATCAATTTAGTGCCTATATCGAGAGGCATGTAACCATTAAAGATTTATACAACTTAAAACAAGACAAAGATGAATGTTTTGCGGATTTCTTAGCTAGATGGAGGCAGTTGATAGGAAAACTGCACTTTGTGCTACCTTATAGGGAAATGTTGGACATTTTTATTAATAATTTGCAAGAACAAATATCTTATGAGTTATCAATCGCTACCTTAACTACCTTCGATCAAGGCTATAGATTTAGCTCAAAGAGTAGAAGATGCCCTCATTAGGAGATGCCAACTTAGGAAGAAATATGATGAGAAAACATCCAGAAATCAATATAAAAACAAACAAGTCGTAGGTGACGGAGTCACTGGATAGCGAAAAATGTTGCTAATATCAATGCAACGAAGACAACAGAAAAATTTATATTAAAACCTCCTGATAAACCTCCTCGAGAGTTTACTAGATTGAATCAACCATTATCAACTATTTTACCTCAATTACTCGAAAGAGGTTTGATTCAATTACCAGCTATCCGGGAACCTGATCCAACCATACCCGGATACAGAGCAGATTTACACTGTGATTTCCATAGAGGGCCTGGACACTCTACCAATTCTTGTAAAAGGTTAAAACATAAAATACAAGATCTGATTGATAATAATGAGATGGAGGTGCAAGCCTTCCAACCTAAACAAAATGCTCCTAATAATGCTCAAAAGAACATTCCCCAAAATCAAAATCAAAATGCTAATCAATCATTAGACATATTTCAACATCCTTTACCAAGACATGGTAAAGAGGTGGCCAATCAAATTGAGCATCATAATGTTCCTCCTCCTACCCGATATGTAGGAACTATTAGCGGACATTTACCTAATCATGATTTACAAAAATTTGACACAACTTTATCCATGGTCACGACCAGGCCCCTACATAATATTCAAACACCGGATCTCAGTGATGTAGAATCAGATACTGAAAGTGAAATAGACATCACCTCAAACCAATCGAATAGTTCTAAAAATGAATCAGATCCTATTCAACCTATCACAGATGCTATGGTTCCAGAAGAACCATTTCCTAGAAGAGTTACTACTCGACCCTCTTCTAATCAGTTCCTTTCTAATGAACAAGCTATAAATGCTAGACCAAGACCTATTCAGCATCCTCAATATAACATTGTAGGTACCATTGGAGCCATTACCAGACAACAGGCTCAAAATTCTCAACAAGAACCAAATCAGAACGATGGATCAACTCCATTTATTTTGAAAAATCCCAATAAAGGGAATCATGCTCCTAATGTTCAACCTAAACCCCCTTACAATATTAATGAGCAATTATCCAATACTACAGCCATAATTTCCCTTTTGGATTTATTAAGATCTTCTCCTACACATAGAGATGAATTAATGCTTACATTAAGCCAAATGATGGTACCACAAAACATTCAACCTGAAGCCATGGCCAATACTATCATCACTAGAGAAGTTGATTGTATTGACTTTCGAGATAAAGATATACCGCAACATAGTTTACATAAGGATAACCCCTTATATATTACTGCCCTAATAGGAGATGTAGCAGTTAAAAGGGTCTTGATTGATAATGGTTCATCTCTAAATATTTGCACTTTTGACTTCTACCAAAGATTTGGGTTTAGAAGTGATGAAATGAAGAAAACTGACATGATCATAAAAGCTTTCAATGACGAAACACAAGAAACATGTGGAGTTATTACCATCCCATTGCAAGTTGGTCCTAGAACCTTAGATACGACCGTGTTTATTGTACATTGCCCCGCATCATACAATATACTCTTGGGTCATCCTTGGATCAATGCAATGCGGGTTGTCCCATCAACTTTACACCAATGTGTTAAATTTGAATTTAAGAATCAGTTGGTCACTATCCATGGTGATCCTAGACCCTTTGATATGTGTGCTTTGGCAGAACCTGTTGGAGTTCAATTTTGCCCTGCTCTGTCATCCACACATCCTAATTCTTATTTTTCATCTAAAACTGTGAAACACACACCCATAACTTCATCTATTTCTCCTCCATTAATTTCACCCTCATATATAGATCAACAATCTTTTAAACAAACTACTCTAGAACCTCAAAAAGATCTTCAATCCACAACCAGTCCTTCATGTTCCATCCCTATAATTTCAAAACCTATAGACCCATCTATTAACACCTCCACATTATCTACATCTATCATACCTTCCACATCTAAAGATATAGGGAATGATCCTTCTACATCTTATGCTCTTTCTGATGAACTCTTACCTGATTTATCTAAAATTCTTATATCAAAAAAAACAAATGCTTCTATGCAAAATTCCATTATCTTAAGTACTTTGCCGCCATCTCCTCGTACTTTGGGCCTCCCACAACCTATGGGAAGTACTTACCAAGT
Organism: Wollemia nobilis; assembly: GCA_028583015.1. NCBI lineage: Eukaryota > Viridiplantae > Streptophyta > Pinopsida > Araucariales > Araucariaceae > Wollemia > Wollemia nobilis. The sequence continues at coordinate 770,983 of JAQPPZ010016930.1, forward strand.
CGGGAGTTGTGCCTTCATTTATAAAGGATATGACTGGGGAAGAATACCTAGGAATATCAAAACTCATCATGATGGATATGCTCGATGTTATTTTACTAATGAATATATTAAAGCTAAACCTATAATGCTTAAAATGGGATATAAAGGGAAAGGCTTGGGACCTTTCCAAAATGGTATGAAAGAACCTTTCGAGGTAGAACCGTGGCCTGCCCGTTGTGGTGTGGGCCTATTTCCTAGTAAGGGTCAACCCTTCCCTTTTGAAGATGATGATCAACTTATATGTTATCAAGATTATTTGGATGGGCGTGATGATTTGCCTCTAAAAAATCAGCCATTTACATGCAATATGCTATCCATAGCTTATCCTGAAATGATTGTTGAATCCGATGATGAGTTGGAAGGAGATATTTTCCATGATGTCTCCGTTGAAGAGATGTTACACAATGGTTTTTATTTTGATGGTTCTATACCTACTATAGCCCAGCTTGAGGCCACGACTCCTCAAGATGAATTATCCAAGTTAACCTTAAAAGAATTACAAGAATTGGGTGTTTCACCCGCCCCACCTAATTTTGAAAGAGATCTACACATGGAAGTAGAAAACGTCATTAAAATCAACATTGGAACTGAGGATAGTCCCCACATAATCAATATTGGATCAGAATTAAGTCAAGAAAAACAAGAGCAATACATTGCATTCCTTAAAGAATATGAAGATGTCTTCGCTTGGACATATGAAGATATGCCAGGTTTAGACCCTTCAGTAGTCATGCATCACCTAGTAGTCCATCCGGATGCTAAACCTGTTAAACAGAAACTTAGAAAAATGCATCCCAAAGTGGCTTTACTAGTCAAAGGGGAGTTAGAAAAACTCCTGAATGTTGTTTTTATACAAGCTATTGATTATGCTTGAATGGATTTCGAATGTAGTTCCAGTCACCAAGAAAGAAGCTACCAAAGTTAGGGTTTGCACAGATTTTAGAGATATTAACGTTGCATGCCCTAAAGATGATTTTCCTCTTCCAAACATGGATCAAATCATTGATTTTACTGCTGGGAGTGGGATGATGTCCCTAATGGATGGATTCTTCGGTTATAATCAGATCAGGATAGCTCCTGAAGATCAGGCTAAAACAACCTTTATTACCCCCTGGGGTACCTTTTGTTGGAAAGTGATGCCATTCGGCCTAAAGAACGCAGGTGCAACCTATCAACGAGCTATGACTTATATTTTTCATGATATGATGCATGATATCCTACATGATTATGTAGATGATATTATAGCTCGCTCTATTAATGAAGATGATCATTTAGATGATTTGAGAAAAGTTTTTAATCGGTTAAGAGAATATCTTATTCGATTAAATCCAGCCAAATGCATATTTGGAGTTAAGTCCGGTAAACTATTAGGGGTTATAGTTTCTTTACGTGGCATCAAAATTGACCCTCTTAAGATTGCGGCTATCACTGATATGCCCGCACCTACCAATATATATGAATTACAAAGTTTACAAGGTAAACTTCAAGCTATCCGTCGCTTCATCGATAAGTTGGTGGACAAAACCGGTCCCTTTCTTAAGCTCCTTAAGAAGGATGTCCCTTTTAATTGGGACGACGAATGTAAGGAAGCTTTTGAACTTCTTAAACAATACCTCCTTAACCCACCTGTGCTTTCACCGCCTAGACCTGATCGTCCATTTATCCTGTATATTTTAGCTTCAGATTTTGCTTTAGGAGCTATGTTAGCTCAGCTTGATGATGAGAAAAGAGAACGTGCTAATTATTATATTAGCCAAACTTTAATTAGTTATGAAACCCGCTACACAGCATTAGAAAAACTATGTCTAGCAGTCGTATTTTCTACGCAAAAATTATGCCATTATATGCTCAGTCAGAAAACTTATGTCATTGCTAAATATGATCCCTTGCGGTATCTTATGAGTCGACCTTATTTATCGGGTCGCACAACCAAGTGGGTTCTTGCTCTAAGCGAGTTTGAACTCACGTTTATAGGACAAAAGTTTGTTAAGGGTCAAATCATAGCAGATCAATTAGTTGTTGCACCCTTAGAGTCTACCCATCCCCTCATCATTGAGTTTCCTGATGAATGCCTTCAATTAGAGGCAGACCATGTTGAACAATGGTCCTTATACTTTGATGGAGCCCGATGCATGAGTGGGGCTGGTGCAGGTATTATTTTAATATCTCCACAAAAGCACATTATACCTTTGTCCTTTAAATTAACATTTGCTTGCACTAATAATACTCGTTGAGTATGAAGCTCTAATCCTTGGATTACGAGCCGCCTTGGCTCTAAAAATTAAACATCTGTTAGTTTTTGGTGATTCTCAACTTGTTATAAACCAAATTAATGAAGTTTATCAGACCAAAGATGATAAACTATGCCCATATAAAGCCTATGTTTTACAATTAATATCTCTATTTGATCAAGTTACCTTGGAAGCTATTCCTCGAACTAGCAACCGTGCGGTTGACGCTATGGCCGCAGCTGCATCTCTTCTGCCCTTGGAGTTAGATGACGAATATGCCACCATCATTATTCGTCGACTCCAGGAACCCGCTTCACATAAGTCATGCTTAGAACCTTTGGATGTGTTTCTAATCAATGAAACTACCCCTGAACCTTGGTATACGGATATATTTGATTTTCTTCAAAATGGGACTTTCCCTGCCAATTCTAATAGAAACCAGCGTCGGTTATTACGTAGACGAGCAAGTCGATTTGTAATAATTGGCAATACTTTATATAGGAGATATTTTGAAGGTATCCTATTGAGATGTTTGAATTTAGAAGAATCCAGATCAGCTTTGAGTGAAGCCCACGATGGATCTTGTGGAGGACACTTCAGTGGTAGTGTCATTGCTAAAAAGCTCCTTAGGATAGGATACTTTTGGCCTACCATGGAGAATGATGCACATGATTATGTGCGCCATTGCGACAAGTGCCAAAAACATGCTGACCTTGTCCATGCCCCCGCACAAGAACTGCAGGCTATTTCATCTCCTTGGCCCTTTTCAAAATGGGGCTTAGACATTATTGGCAAAATTAATCCTGTGTCATCTGATGGACACAAATTCATCATAACTGCCACTGAGTATTTCATGAAGTGGGTTGAAGCTATGCCTTTAGCTTCCTGCACTGGAACACAAGTCTCTAAATTTATTTTTAATCAAATCATTTGTAGGTTCGGAATTCCTGCAAATCTCATCTCAGACAATGGAACTTGTTTCAAAAATAAAGATGTTAAGAAACTATGTCAAAAATATAAGATTCAACATCGCTGGTCCACTCCCTATTATCCTCAAGGTAATGGCCAAGCAGAAGCTTCAAACAAAACCTTAATCAAAATTCTCAAAATATTGGTCAATAAATCTAGCCGCGATTGGCACATTCAATTATATCCAGCTTTGTGGGCTTATCGAACTAGTGTTCGAACCCCCACTGGAACTTCACCTTTTGTTTTGGTTTATGGCGCTGAAGCTGTTTTTCCCTTCGAATTAGAAGTTCCTTCTTTGGCTCTACTACTTCAAGATACCGAAGTAGGAGATGAATATCGAGCTGGCAGACTCAGTCAACTGGAACTCCTAGATGAAAAGCGCATCAATGCTTTGGAGCATCTTCGTGCTTACCAAAACAAGCTTAAAAGATCATATGCTAAGAAAGTTCGTCATCGATCCTTTGAGGTCGGCGATCTTGTTTTAAAAGAAAATCAAAAGAATACTAATGCAACTAAAGACCTTAAAGGTAAATTTGAGCCCAAGTGGCTTGGACCATATATTATCACTGCTAAATTTGAATCGGGAGCATACAAATTATCTACCTTAGATGGTAAAGAACTTAAAGAACCTATGAATATTATGCATCTTAAACGTTACTATGCATAAAAATTGGTCATTTCATCATTGTATATATTTGTTTAAAATATTTTCAAAACTACTATCTTGTATTTCTTTCAATTTATAAACTTAAAAATCTAAAAAATACCAAAAACATTCAAAATCATCAAAATCTTCAAAACCATCTTTTATTTTTTGTACTTCTCAAATTGTGACATATTTGCAGTTATATTTTCAAATTATTTTGGATAAATTAGCATTTATTTGGAATCCCGCACTTTCACATTCACATGAATAAATATCTTGATTTTATCTGGCATGATTACTAATCTCTCTTATATCAAAGTCCACAAAATTCAATTAAATAAAGTTTGAGCATAGAGAATTGATCTTGTTATTTACTTAAACCAAGCATATCCTTTCACAATAAAATGATTATATTTGTAATGTCCATGCTATCCTACATAGTAGAAGTGGTTTCTTGAGCGAAAAGTTTCCCCTGCTATCCTATCATGCACATGGTCTAGAATCTTTGAGAATTGGCAAAAGGACAAGCTCACCCCTACCCGGAATAAAAATCCCTTGCTCTACAGACTAATCCGAGCAAGTATCCCTAGAATAGGAAGCAAAAGAAAAAGAAAAATCAAGCAAAATCATTTAGCACTATTTCAGCATTATCTCAAATATCAAAGCAAAAGATACAAAAAAAAAAAAAGAGAAAAGAAAGAAAAGAAAGCAAAATGAGCAAAAGCAAAAGCAATAAAATCCCTTTCCCTACCCCTTGAAAAGAAAAGAAGGGTTGATGAGCTTGAATCCCTGGAATTCTCAATTATTCAAAAACTGTGAGGTAAGCCCCATAACAGGTGGTTTGTGCCCAACCCGCTTGGCCTTGGGTAACTCCTAGCGTGGTGATATGTCTGTCACATTAGCGACCTTCTTTTGTATAGACCTATGTCCGCTTATGGATTAGCTAGCTCTTGATAACCCGACTTACATAGTAGTCTGGTATGGTTATATGCATCTAAATCATGGTTAATGAACACTTATTTGGTTAATTCAAATCACTTGTATCATAGTATCTTGCTCAAACCTGGTAAATGAACAATACAATCGCACACACATTTGTATTTGAGAGATTTTGTGTATCATTATGATAAATCAAGATTGGAAATGAACTCACATACGCACATGGGATTCCTTATAAATCTAACTTCTATCTTTAAGATACTTTGAAATATTTTTGCAAAATGTCTGGAATAATTTTATTTTTTTCTCCTCTGAGAACAGTTGTTTAGTATAAAGACAACCACATGTATTTACCAACAAATCAAAATCATTTTCAAAAACATGCAATAAAGTTACATATAACTTTTTGACTTTTGCAACGATGGTATAGTTCCAAAACCAAAAGTGGAATTTTATGCCTAGCACAAGTCCTCATCTTCATATTTTTTGTTTATTTTCAAAAATTAAAAATCAACCGTGCAATAAAGCTATTTATTTTCTTCTTTTGGATTTCGCGATGATGGTATAAGTCTATACCTAAATATTCTATGCCTAGCGCAAACCATTGTTTTAATTTTATTTTCCCATTTATCCCACATCATAAAAACATATGACTTAAATCATTATGTTACACAATTATGCTTTACAAACAAATGAACACCCATTTTTTTTTATTATTTTATGTCATTATGTTCAAATTCAATATTGCAACCATGGTATAATTTCTAAGGAATTATTCAAAATTTTATCACACTTAGGAATTTATGCCTAGCAAAAATCATTTTAATATTTCATGCATATCATTTTTATGAAAATCTGAAAACAAATCATCAAACCATCATTATCTCCATCATCACAACACAAAGTCTTAAGACAGTCTCTTAAGCACTCTTTTACTTTTTAACAATATTTCTATACTGGGATTAGCTTGACGACCGAGTGAGCGGCGACTCCATGAAATGGTCTATAATAGCGACAATATCCTTTGAAATTATTGTTAGAAGTCCCTTTTATTTTTTATCAAATCATCCCACAAACAATCAATTTGTTTACATCAGATTATTTCATTTAAATTTTAAAAGCATGACATCAAATTATAACATTTCCAAACGACATAATTACATGAATCATCAATCCAATAAGCAATCAATTCAAAACATTAAAGCATCATACAAATACATAAGACAAGTCATATGATCAAAAATATCTCATCTATATATATATCAACAATATGTACATCATATCAAAACTAGATTGGTATGCCACAATCTACATCTTGGCATACTCAATCCTCTCAATCATATATCCAGTCTGTGTAGTGTAATCTATAGCAGCTAGCCTCGAGAACCCCTCGAGCTCTCAGCCTCATCTCCTCCCCCACCCTGAGGTGGACGAGGTGGCCCCATCGTAGTCCGTGTGGTGCTATGAGTCCTGGACACTGATCGTGATGATGTCCTTGATGACCCCATCACGACAGGCTCCGCAATGGGGGCCGACAGTGGTAACCTCTGCCCCTCTGGCACCATCTGGTAGTATAGCATCTGGTAAAATGTGATCTGGGCAATAGCCCATGCTAGGTCCCGAGTGCTAGCCCCTCCGCTCCGTGCTCTGAGGCGTGCGATCTCATCTCTGAGCTGTGTGGCCTCCTCTCGATGTCGTGCAGCCTCATCCTGCAAGGCTCGCACCGAGCCACGGAGACGAACAGTCTCGCCCGAAGAGTAGCCATCTCGCTACTCTCTCCTACCTCGACACCCTTGCCCTTATCGGGCGATGGTGGTCTCTCTCTATGGAGAAGGGGGTCTCTCCTCCCTCCTCTCCCGCTACCGTGGCCTCTGCTGAGCCTGTGGCCTCCTCTGCTCTCTCCTGTCGTGACCCTGTGCTGCCTCAATGGCCGCCTGGCATCGCCTCCCTATTCGATGCACAACTGCATGAATCGGACCCTGAGCCCTCGTCATCCGAGGAGGGCGGATGCCTACGTACCAGGCATCATAGCCGTCTGCAACCCCAGCGTCGTCCCCATCCACTGGCTGAATGGGGGCATCATCTACGTCCTGACTCTAGAATCGCTGCATATCTAGAGCCCCGCTAACTGTAGTGTTATCCCGGATAGTCCGAGAAAACTCGTAGTCTCTGAGAGATGGGATCCCCTGCTGTAGACCGAACTGCCTCAAAACTCGGTCGTACCGATGGAGCTCCACCTCTCCCCTCTCCATCCTCAACCAGAGACTCGCTCGATGTGAGCCAGCTCCTATCCATCCTCGGCCCACCCTGGATGATCTCTCCAAGGCCTCCAGGTGATCCGGTCGGAGACAAGGTCGTCAAGTAGTCTCCGGGACGCTGGCAGATCTATCCGCCGCTGTGCCCCTCTTCGGAGCCACCAGTAGAAAACTCGGGGTCTCTCCCCATCAATCCCTATCAGTGGGAGCCCTACCGGCCTCCGCACCATGATGTGCTCCCAGCACCAAACTCCGTAGTAGTGATGTCATGACTAGACATCGGCCGCCCTTGTATACGACCCCATGCAGGATCCTATACAACCGGCATAGTACAAAGCTCCCCCAAGCAAACCTGTATCCGTGGTCTCTCATGTCACAGACCACATCTGTCAATAGCCATGGTAGTCTGCATCCACTCTGATGGCATAGCAGTAGACCACCTACCACCCCAGCCAAAACCTGTGTCAGTCTGGATGCCCCAGGCATCTGGCGTAGAGACTCGATGTTCACTCCGCCCTTCTCCAGGGTGAAGCTCGGGTCTCCGCATAGCCGCATCATCGCGTGGCCCTGATTGGCCATGGGAGTGATTAGTCATCCTTGTATGGGGATCCTCAAAATCCTCCATACATCCTCTAGTGTGGGAGTCATCTCCCCTATCGGTAACCAAAAACAAGAAGAACCCGGATACCACCTCTCTGCTAGGGTTGTCAATAGCCCCATGTCTGTAGACACTTGTGGCATATCTGCCACGTGTTGCAAGCCGACCTGAGCCAGCTGATCTCGCTCTACCTGAGACAGGGTGGCCAAGTCATCCCTTAGTCCATCGTATTTCCATTCTCGGCTCTTTAGTAATCCTCTCTGCAACATAAACAACAAAACAATCAAAAATCATCAATAACAATCATTAATCAAACATTAATTAAAAATTCAAGTAAAGCAAGTGCAATTTCATATAAATGATGATATCGTCCACTATTGGATGATATCATCCCAAATTTGAGCAAATTCATCTCCGATTTTGCATGAGGGAATCGTCCCTTATTAGACGAAATCGTCCCCATATCGACGATTTCGCCCTTGGACGAAATCGACGATATCGAGATGATTTCGTCTCGACGACGTCGACGGCCCAAAAATGGCCGCGATGCTCAAAAATCAGTCAAATCTAATCTAAAAAGCATGAAATTCTAAATTAAAGCATTCTAAACTAAGTTTAGACCCTTACCCGTAGCCCGCGTTGGACCTTTGTCGATCTGTGCGCTGTCTCAACCATCTTGTCTCCAGAGCTCTAAAAACCAGTAAAAATGAACAGTAACAATGAATTAGGGTTTTACCCTATTTTTCTTAATTTTATTCAAAACAATTAACAATATTTTTAAAATTTTGCTTTTTCGCATTTTTACCTCAAACGTTCGATTTGGGTAAAAACACGGAGGGGGCACCATAGTAAGCTGTCGTACGATTCGACCTAGAATCGTCGCCTAAAAATGGGAATAATTTTTGCTTTCTCGTAGATCGAGAAGAACTCATCTTTAACGCATTTTCTTCGAAAAATTCGCTAAAGAGGGGGCAAAATGTAGCACCCTAAAATTGGCACAGTAAAACTTAGCAATAATTAAATTACCTTAGTAATAATTCAAATTCAAAAATTCAACCCCAAAACCGCTCCAAAACCGCCTGCTACCCGTTTCCTCATTTTTTGCACCATTCTTAGGAGTTGTTGTGACCGTTTGATGATATCGTCGCCGATCAGACGATATCGCCTCAGATCGGACGATTTCGTCTGGACTAGGACGTCCAGACGATCTCGTCCCAAAACTGATTTTTCATAAGTAGCTTCTGTTTCAACGGCGTCTCTAAGTTGGGCAGAAGCGTGTCTGCATCGTTAGAGACCTCCCCCATTGGAGATCTTCCAAATTAGGATGATCTCCAACCTCCCAACTTCCCTCCTAAACCTATTTAAACCTTAGGACCCCCCTTGACATTCCCCTGGCTGAATTTTCTTGTAACTTGACTTTTACATGCATTAGAATACCCTGGATTACCATCTGCATTTGTGCTTTCCAAATTTTCTTGCAGGAACCTTGTCATTCTTCAGCCGGAGCAAGCTCAGATCGTCATAGACGATCCTGTCCAATTCGAGATGATTTCGTACCAATCCGAGATGATTTCGACTACAGTCTGCATTGGGGGCAATCAGTGCCCAGAGTTTGTGCTTTTCCTATATTTTGTTGCTATTTTATTCTGCATTTAGTCAGTTTTATTATTATTTCCTGTTATCCTGCATCCTGGAGTTCACCCATGTAGTTTAATTGCATAATCAAATCATGATTAGCTATTAAAGTGTTGCAATTCACTTGCATTTCCATTCAGGATTATCTTATTAACATCCTTATCATTATTTTACATCATTTTCCTTCATCAGAATAGTTGCAATTTTGGTATTTTGTATCTATTTCTCTGTTTGTAGGTCTCTGACAAATTTGTCTGATGAATTCGTCAGATCTCAGACGATCCTGCAGATCGGAGATGATCCTGTCAAATTCCAGACGATCTGGACTGCTTCAAAAATCAGAACCTCCATCAGACATCCGAAACCAGGTATGGATTTCTTCACTTAATTTATTCTCTGTGTTTTATATTAATTATGCTTTCTGTATTCATTTAAATCTGCATTTCATATAGAACAACTTAGATTCATTTGGCCAAACCTAGGCTTTGGATGATTAAAGATAAAATTGAACACATCAAACATATTCCCAACCTAGGCGTGGAAACTGCCACTAAACGTTTCCTGGTGAACCCCACCATCCGTCAAAAAATCACCATAATACACCTCCCCCGAGAGGCGGGACCTTCGCAAGGCCTCTCAGTCCGAGGTATTGTCCCATCCTTTTCACATCCCCCTTCCGGGCACGGATCCTATAGCCTGAAGGTAAGGGTGTGAAAAATTTGGAACGATACACATTGACCTAAGTCTCTTTATCTTATCCAACTTTTAATAAAATATATTATAAATAATTATTTGTATTTTCTTGAATTCTTCTTCACTAATTCATTCAAGTTTATATCCACCGTAAAACCTTACAATTAAAATTAACCATTTTAAAATATATTTATTATTTTAAATTTAAAATATATTTTATATTGCTTTACATTTTTAATTATATATCTCCCACAAACTTTTTAGTTTATTTATATTTTAATTCATATTTTAATAATAATATGAATACGATGCTAAGCTAAGGTAAACTAAACAACCATTAACCCTTATTTTGCTATCAAATGGAATGATATGATAGAAATGCTTATGAAACATACATATTAAATTTGATTAATTGTAAATATATACAATTATTTGAATATATTTATCTTTTATCAAAAATTTATATTGCGTTTATAATTTTTTTTTAATATATTAATTAGGGATTTTTATTTTCAAATGCACATATTACACTTGATTTCCAATAAATTTATATATAATCACATGAATATACTAGTCAAGATAATCTTTCGTCAAACATGCATATTGCATTTTGTTCCATATAGACTTATATAAAATTACACTAATAGATAATCTTTTGTCAAACATGCATGCAGATTTATATATAACTACATAAAAATATTAGTCGTCATAATCTTTAGGTAGATTATTTAAATATATTAATAAGGATAACATTTTGTCAAAAATGCATATTGCATTTGATTCCAAGTAGACTTATATACAATTAATTGAATATTTTAGTCAAAGATATATTGGAAGAGGCCGCTTTGGAACAGTCTACAGAGGAATCCTCCTCAATGGCCACTCGGTAGCCATAAAACGAATGAAATTAGAGGATCCATCCTCCCTTAACCATTTCTTATCGGAACTGGAGATCCTGGGGCGGCTTCGTCACAGAAATCTGCTGAGAATTTTAGGCTATTTCTTCAACAATGAAGAAATGATTATCGTCTCCAAATTCATGCCTAATCTTAGCCTTGACGTTCTGTTGCACGGCCCGATGGATTGCAGGTTGGATTGGAAGCAGAGAATAAATATAGCCGTTGGTGTGGCACATGGATTGGCTTATCTTCACCACGAATGCGGAAATACAATTGTGCACTGCGACCTGAAACCTGGGAACATACTTGTCGACGAATATTTGGAAGCCCATATTGCTGATTTTGGTGTGGCCAAGATTGTAAACGATGATCAGATCATCGAAAGCTCTCTGGGGCCTCGGTTTACAATTGGCTATACAGCCCCTGGTACAGTAATTCTCTACCAATCTGAAAAGTAGTCTGTTTTTTACAATTTGTTTAAATAGTCTGAAAAGTAGTCTGTCTTTTCAATCTTCAACTGCATATTTGAATTCTAAACATTTGTTTTGCGTTGAAACGGTGATCTTTGGTGTACCTATTTTTGCATAAGTATTATATTTCTAATATACCCATTTGCTGTTTTTTTCTTTTCCAGAGAGGGCATATCAAGTGAGGTCTTCACCAAAAGCGGATGTATACAGTTACGGAATTCTATTGCTGGAGCTCATCAGTGGGGTGAAGCCAACAAGCTCGGCCTTAGTTAATGAAGACCTGACGCTTCCGCAGTGGGCGCAGAAGGCACTAGCAGACAACAATTTGACAGCACTAATTGATCACTGCTTGAAATGTGATTGCGAGGATGATCGATTTTATGATGATATAGAGAGAGTGATAAAAATGGGGATTATTTGCACGCATCAAAAGCCGGAGATGAGGCCGGATATGAAAGATGTGGTTAAAGGCTTAGTAGAGATACAGCAAGGAATTAGGCAGTTCAATATACCAATTCCTACGCTATTAGAGGAATCCCATATGTCTCCTATTGGAACAGACTCCTCGAGGTTGTACAGCACCAGTTACTCCTCTTAGTCCTTCTTTGTCTTCGAGCTTAGCGTGTAGTTTTACTCTGGATTTGGAATTCGGTACATACCCCTTCACTGTAGAAAGCATGGTCCTGTTAGGTTAATTCTGGATGTTGGTCAAGTTGGCTTCTGGCATATTGAATAATGAATGTATTCTTGATTGTCTCATAAAGATAGCTTTAATGTGTGTAATTTCAGCGTGTAAACAATTCATTTAACCAGTAATTTGGTCTCCGTTGTTACCCCAAAATTTCCAGCGATATAGCAATTGCAGGCTGTTATTGCCATCCTTTCCAATTTTAAATTATTCACATAATAAATGTATTCACATTGAACAATGAATGTATTCTTGATTGTCTCGTAAAGATAGCCCATAGTAGCTTTAATGTATATCATCATCACCGAATTCAAAACGGTAATTTCAGCGTGCAAATAATTCATTTAACCAGTAAATTAGTTTCTATTGTTACCCCAATATTTCCAGCGATATAGCAATTGCAGGATGTTATTGTTATTCTTTCCAATTTTAAATTATAAAAATTGCATGCTACATATTATTGTATTACATCATGTAGAAGAAAATAAAATTAGGTGTCGAGAACGTTATGCAAAAGAAACGACCAAAACAATCAAACTTAAATGGCTTGGATAGGTCATCCTGAATAAATATATTGCAAAAGAAACGAAATAAAGTAATAACTAACCGTCCACCATGCCTCTCAATTTTCAAGTCAAGTTGTGTCTTTCATTAAGCGCGTTATAGTTGATCCCGTTTCGAAGAGTTTTCTGACACCTCAACACCTGGCAAACTCTTCCCCTTCACATGATAATTTTCAAGTCAAGTTGTGTCTTTCATTAAGCGCGTTATAGTTGATCCCGTTTCGAAGAGTTTTCTTCGAGTATGACACCTCAACACCTGGCAAACTCTTCCCCTTTGTTAGAAAAATAAACCCAGATTTCACGCCTGTGCCCAACTACGTTGCGAACCTTGGGCGAAACCGAATTGCGCTCCAGACATGGGCGAAGTCGCATCCCGGCAAAAGTGTGACATGACGTCACACCTACCTTTTGACATGTTTGACACCTGACAGATCCGATCTCCGCAAGATTTAATGCCCAGTCAGCGTTTGTCAGAAATCCTAGATGAGGGTCGGTCCGACGATAACCCTTATCTAGAGCTGTCAGAGGATAAACCTTATCCTCCTCTCCCCGCGGCTATAAAAGGGCAGTTCGTGTCTTCAGACAAAAGAAAAGAGAAGAGAAGCAGAGCGTGTGTGAGAGAAGTTCGTGAAAGAGGAAGCAAAGATTAGAGCAGAGAAAGGAGGGCGAGTGATTCAGTGAGCAGTGTGGCTCAGCTGATTAATGTCCGAGCAGCAGACTCGACATTTCCCTTGTTCAGTTTATCCTGCAGCGTAGCCTGCAGATGTAGTTATTTCCTCTGTTGAGGAATTCTGTAACCCTAGTTGTTCATATGAATAAAGTTTGCTTTTTTCTGTGGCATCTTTAGGGTTTGTAGTAGTTTATGTGTTAACCTTGTTGTTCTCTGTTTCGGCATTTCTCTCCTCTCTTTCGGGTCTTGCCAAGCCAGGCAAATCCAGCGGCAGTCACGGAAGACGAAGAATTTGAAGGCTAGAGTTGGCCAAGTTTGAAGCTTGTCAGTCGTTGCCATGCGAAGTTGGTCGTCGTGCAAAGTTCACACTTCGCTGTGACAGCCGCGCTTCAGCAGCTGAAGGTGCGAAGTTCACACTTAGCTGCGATAGCCGCGTCGCGCTTCGGCAGCTGAAGGTGCGAAGTTCGCACTTCGCTGCGACAGCCGCGCTTCGGCAGCTGAAGGTGCGAAGTTCGCACTTCGCTGCCAGTGACGGACAGCGCCCGTGGGTCGGCGCCATCCGCACTTCGCTCCCAAAGCCGGGAGTTGGACGTGCGCCCTGTGCAGTCTGTGCTGACGGACTTCGGCGAAGTTGAATCTGAGCTGCGACGCTCGGATTATGGTGAAGGTTGAAAAAAAAGAAATTTAAATCCTTCAAATTGGTATTAGAGCTGATAGTGTCGTGACACGAAGATAGAAGCATGGCTTCCGAGAGAAACTCGTTGCAGTTGCAGATCCCATGATTTAATGGTAAGAACTATGATTACTGGAGCATCCAGATGAAGATCCTTTTTGGATCTCAGGAGCTATGGGAGTTAGTCGAGAATGGCTACCCAAAACCGGTAGATGCAGCAGCACTGGCCACCCTCTCTCAAGCAAACAAGGATCTGTTGAAAGAGCACAAGAAGAAGGACCAGAAGGCCCTCTTCTACATCATGCAAGCGATTGAGGAGACCATCTTCCTACGGATTGCATCAGCCACCAAGGCCAAGCAGGCCTAGGAAACCCTGGCAAGTTCGTATCAGGGCACCGACAAAGTGAAGTTGGTGAAACTACAAATGCTCAAGAGAGTTCAAAAATTTGTAGATGAGCGTGTCCGATTTGATGAGCGATTTCTTCACCCAGACGACGGACATTATCAACCAGATGCGATTGAATGGAGAAAATGTCCAGAGCCAGAGAATCGTGGAGAAGATTCTCAAAAGTCCACTGCGAAGTTCGACTCGGTTGTGATAGCAATCGAAGAGTCGAGGGATTTGACAACCCTCTCGACAAACGAACTCATGGGTTCCCTGCAGACCCATGAACAGAGGCTGAACCGCTCAACTCAGTCTTATTTGGAGCAAGCCTTCAAAGCGCAAGTCTCAGTCCAAGACAGCGGTAGACAAGACTCCCACCACAACGCTTCTAGTTCTCAAGGAGGAAGAGGCAGAAGCAAGTGTGGGAGAAGGAACAAGCAAGGAGGGAGATCAAACCCTCAAGACGCTGAGTCCAGTTGCAACTTTCATCATCAAGGAGGAAGAGGCACTGGCAAAAATTAGCAAGGTAGCTCTCAGCAGAAGAAGGACATGTTAAAGGTCCAATGCTACTACTGCAGCAATTTCGACCATTATGCCACATAGTGCAGAAAGAAGATGGCGAACGAGAATCAACAGCAAGCCCATTATTCAGAGGAACCCAAAAATGCGGTAGGAGGAAATGTGCTGCTGACTTGCAGTATTGAAGAGGAGAGCAAGAAAAACATCTGGTATCTTGACAATGGTTGCAGCAACCATATGACTAGGAACAGGGAGATGTTCTCACAACTGGATGAATCAGTCCAGTCCAAAGTCAATATGGGGAACAACATCAAAGTTCCCGTGATGGGGAAAGGAAAGATCCTCATTTGCACCTAGCATAGTGATAGAAAAACAATTCAAGATGTTTTTTATGTGCTTGGGTTGAAGCACAATCTGCTAAGTGTTGGACAGCTTGTGCAGAAGGGGCACACTATACTGTTCAAAGATGGTGTCTGTTCCATCAGATACAAATTCCATGGACAAATAGCAATTGTGTCCATGACGAAAAACAAAATGTTTCTACTACAGATTCAGAATGAATCTTTGATGTCTCTAAGTGCAGTTGAGAAGGATGCTACCTGGCGGTGGCATCTCAAATTTGGTCACTTGAGTTTCAGTGGCCTGAATCTGCTGCACAAGAAGCAGATGGTGAAGGGTTTACCCCTTATAGAGCAACTGAACCAAGTTTGTGAAGTTTGCCTGGTCGAAAAGCAACACAAGGACGCATTCCCTGTTGGACAGTCTTGGAGAGCATCACGGCCATTGGAGCTGGTGCACTCAGACATCTGTGGTCCCATGCAGACCACCTCATATGTCGGCAACAAGTATTTCCTGACCTTCATTGATGACTTCAGTCGAAAGACTTGGATTTATCCAATCAAGTTGAAGTCGGAGGTATTTGCAAGGTTTAGGGAGTTCAAGGCTCTGGTTGAGAAACAGAGCGATTATTATGTGAAGACTCTCAAAACTGATGGAGGTGGAGAGTACATCTCCAACGAATTCCATAATTTTTGCAAGCAACATGGAATTCGAAGGTAGTTCACTGCCAGATACACACCGCAGCAGAATGGTGTAGCTGAGAGGAAGAACAGAACAATCATGGAGATGGCACGGAGCATGCTAAAGGCAAAAAGTTTGCCACATGAGTTCTGGGCAGAAGCTATGAGTTGTGCAGTTTATCTGCTGAACCGATGTCCCACCAAGAGTGTGAGGGACAAAATTCCGAGAGGAAGCCTGGAGCAAGTTGAAGCCAAGTGTGGCTCATTTGTGAGTTTTCGGGTGCATAGCATATGCACATGTTCCAAATGAGAAAAGGCGGAAAGCTGGATGACAAAGCTAAAAAGTGCATCTTCACAGGATACAGCAAACCAGCAAAGGCATACAGGCTGTACAATCCTGTGACAAAGAAACTTGTCATCAGTCGAGATGTGAAGTTCCTGGAGGATGAAGTCTGGAACGGGAATTCAAAGACTGGTCAGTCTGAACTAGCAACTATTGAATCTGTAGACTTGGAGGAAGACAGTGTCCAACCACCTGTGCCTTCAAGCAACAATAGTGGTGCCAGCAGTAGCACACCCTCATCATCCCGGTCACCTCCACTTGCAAGCAGAATTAAAAACCTGAGGACTCTTGCAAAGACTCGGAGCTTGCAAGACATCTATGAGGTAACCCGTAATCAATTAGATGAAGATTATTTTGATTTTGCTCTCTTTACTGAATGTGATCCAGTGGAGTTTGAAGAGGCAAGTCGAGAATCGCAAATGGGTGAATGCGATGAATGAGGAGATAGCGGCCATTGAGAAAAATGAGACATGGCAGCTAGCAGATCTTCCGACAGGAAAGAAGACCATTGGGGTCAAGTGGGTATATAAAACAAAGTTTAATGCCCAAGGAGAAGTTGTGAGGCATAAGGCCGGTTATGGCGAAAGGCTACAAGCGAAGTCGGGAGTTGACTATCATGAGGTGTATGCACCTGTAGCCCGACTTGACACAGTTAGAATGATTCTGGCACTCACAGCTCAGAAAGGATGGAGCGTGTACCAGATGGATGTCAAGTTTGCCTTCCTCAACGAAGTGTTGGAAGAAGAGGTCTACATAGACCAACCGCCCGGTTATGAAATACAAGGGCAAGAAGGCAAAGTCCTAAAACTAAAGAAGGCCTTGTATGGGTTGAAGCAAGCACCCAGGGCTTGGTACAGCCGTATTGACGACTATTTTCAGGAGAATGGATTTCAAAAATGCCCATATGAGCACTCACTATACATGAAGACAAATGCAGCAGGTGAGCTCATCATCGTCTGCCTATACGTAGATGATATGATATTTACTGGCAATAGCAGCAGCCTATTTGCGTAGTTCAGAACAGCCATGGAGTCCGAGTTTGAAATGACTGACATGGTGCTGATGAAATTTTTTCTCGGCATTGAAGTTTACCAATCAGCAGATGGCATCTTCATTTCTCAGGGCAAGTATGCGAAGGATGTCCTGAAGCGCTTCAAGATGGAGGACAACAAACCTGCCATCACACCAGTAGCCACGAGGTTTAAGTTGAGCAAGTTGGATACAGGGAGGTCTGTAGATCCAACCTTGTTCAAAAGGCTAGTTGGCAGTCTGATGTACTTGATTGCAACTCGGCCGGATCCGATGTTCGGAGTCAGTCTGATCAGCCGTTTCATGGAGACTCCAAAGGACACGCACTGGCAAGCAGGAAAGAGGATCTTGCGCTATATCAGCAGGACGCGAAACCATGGCCTATTTTACGCCAGATGGTACCAGTTGGAACTAGTCGGCTACACAGACAGTGACTGGGTTGGCAGTATCGATGATCGAAAGAGCACCTTCGGGTATGCTTTCCATCTCAGATCATGGGCAGTCTCATGGGCGTCCAAGAAGCAACCCATTGTTGCATTGTCCACAACCGAAGCAGAATATATCATCGCCACGACATTCGCATGCCAGGCAGTATGGCTGCGAAGAGTTCTGAGTGAACTGTACAATCCTCTGGAAGGTGCGACAATAATTTTTTGTGACAAAAATTTGGCCATTGTGCTGTCAAAGGATCCTGTGTTCCATGGCCGGACGAAGCACATTGATATTCGTTATCACTTCATCAGAGAGTTGGTGAAGTCCGAAGAAATTCATCTGCAATTTTGCAGATCCAAGGAGCAGTTGGCAGATATTTTCACAAAGCCTTTGAAGGAGGAAGACTTCAGCAGATTGCGAGAGCAGCTTGGAGTCAAAGTGCTTGTGAAATCGAGGTTTAAAGGAGGGTGTTAGAAAAATAAACCCAGATTTCACGCCTATTCCCAACTGCGCTGCGAACCTTGGGCGAAACCGGATTGCGCTCCAGACATGGGCGAAGTCGGACTACGCTGTCGCAGTCTGAGATCTCGGCAAAAGTGTGACATGACGTCACACCTACCTTCTGATAGATTTGACACCTGACAGATCTAATCTTCGTAGGAGTTAATGCCCAGTCGACATTTGTCAGAAACCCTAGATGAGGGTCGGTCCAAGGATAACCCTTATCCGGAGCTGTCAGAGGATAAACCTTTGAAATGCTTTGATAAACCTCTCTTTTTAATATCCTTTTGGGAATTAACTTAAGTGTATCTAATTTTCAATAAATTAATTTGATGGAGTAACCCTTATAACCCCCTAATTTTTGGAAAAATTAGACCACAATAATATTTGAAAATATTTAAGATTAATTCTAGTAGAAACCATTATTACTCCTAGGTTTTATACTACAAATATTATATTGATTTGATAAATTATTCCCTTTGAGGTATGGCTTTCAATATGATCAAATTCCTCTAATTTTAACCTTATAACTCCCAAGGAAATAAAGCACATAAAATTGGAAATAAACCTTACCTTATATCAATCAATATTCGACACTGATTTTAGATGTGCTAGGGTTGCAATATTGACGTCGATGCTTTTGATGCTTTGACTATACCCTCCAATGAAACTGCTTGGAACATTCCTTGTATCTAATGTTCCAAAAATCTTGTGTTGTTTTAGACTCTACCTTTGACCTTGCTTGACTAGAGCATTGAAGGCTCTACTATCTTCTTTACATGCTACAACTTGGCCATATACACATAGATAGCAAAGTGATTAATGCAGAGATGAAAATGATACTTGAATGCTTAGTCATTGACATCCTTAAAATGAAGAATAATCTTATCTTAAGTGCCAAGTGCCACATCCATTTTCCTTTAAGCATTTGAGGAGTAGAAGGTGTCAAACAAACACTTATTTCTACCTTCGAGTAATATATGGATGTTACGTTCTTCAGCAGAGTGCTTGGTCTCCTTATAGACAAGTGTATCTCATACACTCAATGCACCAGCATATTTCTTGTAACTCCTTTCTTGAATATGAGTGCTCACGTGAGGAGCGTTAGGGTTTTATCTCCATTGATAAATGTCACTTCCTCCTTGTGCATAGATGTCTTCTCTATTGCTGCTTCAATGGGCCCTTTGGAGGTTCTTTTAACCCTATAAAATTCCCAACTCTTCTTTTGTTCACTTGCAATATTTTCATCCGAGATGTGGAGCAATGATTTAGAGGTATGAGCATTGATTTTTAGCAAGTGGTGAATGTGGAGTTTGAAACACTCCAATGGTGCTTTAATATTTTTTCTTTTCTCACCTATTATACATCCTCTTTTTGTAGATAATGTTGCTCTCAAATAACACTATTATTCCTTTGATTTTGCTCCTTTAGCTAGAATTCAGCCACCTTCGAGTATAGTGTGTTGAGGCACCTTCAAATTTGCCTTCTTTCCCTGTATAACCCAGATTAGGATAGTGCAACACAAATGTAATGTATTTATATAGGAAATGTCCTTTGAACCTTCTTTTGCACTCCTTTTAGGTCTAAATTTTTGGTTTTATGACAAAATTTTGAATGCAATGTAGGGGTTTTGAGGTTGTATCTTTGATTAGACATCTTCCCCTTTTTGCTTGGGTATTGTACAAATGAACCCAAGATTGTAACCACTTGATAGAATCTCCTTATTTTATATTCCTGTACTATTTTTTTGATTCATAAACCTTATTGTGCTTTGGATTTGAGACTCACCAAATCTCAATTTGAGGTTTCCTTTGCTGAACTTTGGTAGCTACTTTCTTCTCCAATGCTTGGAGGATTGATCTGATATGGTGGATTCTCTTGGATACTGAATGTTCCATATTTTTGTGCACTACCAGTTTCTTTAGACACTTTGAAAAATTTTGATTTTGTACCTTTATCATGAACACAAACAATAATATTTTTGAGAGCAATAGAATAGTGCAAATGAATCTAATAATATTTTACTTTTTAATGCACTAACAATTTCACCTTATCACTCCAATAAAATCTCAAAAATAATGCACTTAATAAAAATCCCATGTCGACCAAGGAAGCCCATTCGATCTGTCCACCTGAATGTGCTCCCACCCCAAAATCTACAGCAAGAAACTGCAGCCCAATCCAAATCTACCCTACTATCAAATCTTATATAGCTCATTGTATAAGTGAGCTAGTAGAGATGTTCCCAGACCATGATCAGCGGATTCTAAAATGTGCTCTTCACTAACTCCTGTGCCAGTTCAATAAGGTTCCATGGGAACCTTGCTCCTGAAGAGTCAGGTAACAATATGTTTGACATAAGTGATATTAGAACTACACGTCTCATCGTCAAGACATCTATGTCATACCATGCCTCCACTAGCACTCCACCACTATCCAAGTTGCGTTGAGCGACCTCCCAATACTTTCCAAATATCCTATGGAACACTCTACTCTATTGGCTAGTGTGTGTACAGACGATGGGGCATCCCTAAATTGGCACACAAAGAATCCTGTAGACATCCTATAAGGTGTCTATCATCTCGCTAATCAAAAGGTGGAATGTGTTAGTTCGGCTATCCCAACGATCTATCAAGGTCATTATTTAGGCCTGGTCCGCAATGATTGCCTCTAGCCTCACAACTTTTTTAAGGCTAATGGACTCAATTCATTCCCAATCGGCATCAAATAATGCATCATACATAGTCTTATAAATTTTAGGATATCTATGGTGAGCCCTCACAAGTTGAATGCACAATTGCACAATCTGACAATTAGGTCACAAAAAATAAACCAACAAAACAAAATAAAAACAAGAGAAGCAATAAATAGTGAGGCCATCTCAGACTGAGAAGGTCTCCAAGCAAGGCCATCTTGGGCCAAGACGGTCTCCAAGTGGGCAAGTGATACAATCTGAAACATTCTTTGGTAGAGTGCCATTTTCATTGTGAGTGTCCTAGAATTTTTAGATTTGCATGTCGAGACATGTGGCTAGTCAAATAATATAGCAAGCCATAGTTTCTATATAAATTATGCCAGTCCCTCTGGTTTGACAACCATACTACTTTGGAACCATCTGAGAATAGCTTACTACAAATTGGCTCTTGTTCATCCATTGCCAATCAGTTAATTGTACCTTAGCCAACTCTATGACCTTTTCTTCCATGGTTCTTTTTAGTTTGAATTTGAACCATATTTTGAATATAGGGGATAATCATTTGATCTTGCGCTAGGTGTCTTATTTTTTCCAAGAAATCCTTAGCCAAGCTCATCCTGAATATCTATGGCAATCAATGACAACCATATTTTGAATTGCTACTAAGTCTAGCAACCTACATAACAATATTAGGACTTCTTCAATGACTCCCACCTTCTAGACTATCATCCCTTTGATTTAAATTATTTTGTAATCAATTATGTTGTACTATATGCCCATAGCATCACATATTACCTAGGGTGTGATGGAAAATTTGGATTTAAGGCTACTGCATAATTGTGTAATACCCATCCTTCTAAGCACATTGATAGGTAAAAGGGTGAAGAATTATCCTTATCCAAACCAAGATATGGTTGTTTGTGTGCTTTTTTAAGATTCCAACTGAGCATCAAGTCAACTTCTGAGCCATGCAAAGTTATTTCAATTAGATTTACTTGATCAAAAATTAGAAAATATTCCCCCAGATCTTTAGCCTCTATAATAATACTTTCTTGAGATTTATCTTTTGGCTTGGTCACCCTTTGAGCTAGTCCTTGATAGGTTTTTACCTTGTACTCCCTATGTTTTCTTGTTATGGCCAGATAGTATAATTTTTGGTAAGTCTATTTTCTTTGGCAATGTGAGCAGAATGCTTTTGGACTACATCGTTTGGCATACATATTTGGTCTTTGTATTTTTTGGTAATATTCTTGTGAATATAGAACATCATCTGCCTCATCTTCTTCTGATTATACCCCCCTTTGATCCACTTCATACTTCACTTTTTCCATCTTCTTGATTCATTGAACATAGGGTAGCAAGGTATGATAGTCTAATCCTCCATATGGAGTGATCCAATCCATTGTAGAGTACTTTTTTTCATGAAGGAATGGTTCAATTCCATTGTAAGCGCCACAACATCCTATGACTATTGATTTACCCCTAAAGGAAAATTTGATTGATAGTTTCCATTGTTATGACTATCCAATGTTGAACCCTTGAGCTTGACCAGACTAGAATTTTCTTCCTATTCTCTATTTTTGGTGATAACAAAGTGTCTTGTGTAGATTTCACCAATACACCTCACTTGATCTCCTGAAGAGATTTCTTCTTGAGAGCTCTTTTTGTGTTTGGCTTGATCATTTTTATGCTCAACTTCTACAAGCTCATTGGTGAGGTGTTGGATGATATCTTTCAACTCTTTATTTGTACAAATTTTTGATATTGTATGCATCTTATTGTTTTAATAATGGCATAAGGGCATTTTATTAATTGAAGTTACCAGTTATAGCATCTGGTGAGGCAATGGAGTATCTAACTTATCAACTCTAGGAGGGATTTTTCCTATTTAAATCAACATATTCTCAGCCCTAATAGCTATTTGAAAAATCTATGAAAATATTTTCTACTTGTAGTGCTAGATTTGAAGGCCTAAATCTGGATCTAGAGCTTGGATATAGTAAATATAAGTCTATGCTTGTGATGGCCTTACTTCCTAGATAATTCTATCCCATCGTTTTTTGAATCTAAGGTGAAAATCTATGAGCCTTTCTTGAGTATATCCTTTGATAAAGGAAAGTGATATGAGCAGTGATAAGAGGTCCACTGGATCATCAAACACTAATATTAGAGGTTCAACCAAGTTAACCTAAGACTTAATGCTATTATCTTCTAAATATTTGTACCATTGCAATGCCTTACCCTAAAAGGATTGAGTGAGCAATCTCACCATGATGTCTTCAAAAAAAAAATTGCAAAAGGTGTCCAAGGCTAAAACATCTTGACAATGCTCATAAACAGTTTTTCCACTATCATCATAAATGGGCAGTATCTTCAATTTAGCTTAGGGAATATCATGAAGCTTTAGGAGATTAAGCAATTCATAACTATTTCAATCGGGAAGGATTTTTCTAACCATGGCTCTAAAAAAATTTACTAATGTACCCATGGAACCATCTAATTGATACATAATGAACTATCTCAATGTTTTGACACTATCACCATTTGATTCTAAGCTTTTCTGTTGATGGAGTGACCAACATTTTTGGATTCTCATTTTCAATAAAGTCATAATATGAACATACATTCTACGCATATGAGGTCAATACTACTCACCAAAATCTTAAATCTTCTATAAAATTGAAACGAGATCTATGAAAAACATTTTTAAGGATGGGACACTCGTGTCCCACTAGACATGCCAAAAAATCTTGACACGTTAAATAATTGTTGGGTTTCATTTTTTATTATTACATATTAGAAAATTAACCAAGTGATTGGGAAATGATCTATTAGAGTAGAATCTCACCATGATTCCACTCAATTAGGGAGGTGAGATTTGGGTCCCACCAAGTGTGCTAATAACTTTGGCTTGCACACTGGGTATTTAGCTTTGATATTTATAAACTCTTTCTAAGGATGGGACACTCATGTCCCACTGAGAGTGCCAAAAAATCTTGGTATAAAATCTACCTAAGTGTATGAGTTGTTCCCTCAAGACCTTGGCCAAGATTGAAAGACTCAAAAATAGGGGTTCTTGAGTTAGTCGTAGGAGTATGTTGATTCCTATGACTTCAATTGAACTAATGAAAGGGGGTTAAAGACTAAAGTAAGAAATGCATAAATTTAGAATCTAGACTTAAATTGAAATAGATTCAACAACATAGAGAGACATATAGCATGAGAGTCTCACACTTTGAACTAAATAAGATTGCCTAACAAACCAGCTATCCTTCAATACAACAGAATATTTAACAAAATTAAGTACTAAGTATTACTAAGCATTCCAAGAACAAATGAATGATAAATATATAAAGAAATCTAGATAGTAGAATAATTGTAGAAAAATAAACCATTCACTTAGCTTTAATAGAAATGCTTAATAACTAAACTGGCATACATACATGATCTACAACAAATTTAGTTAAGAGGCCAAACAGTAATCTAGTCTTTATTCAAAGGCACATAATACAGTCATCATACAATATGCAATTATAAATTTTAAAGATTCAACCTCATTAAAGAGTTGCATTCAAGTATATATATAGTTTTACAATGCATTCAATTAGCTTAGCATGATTGCCTTCAAAATAAACTATAGGCCTATCAAGACAGGTGTAAAAAGTGGTTTTCGCACTTAAGTTAGCTATGCTTAACTCCTTAAATCATGTTCTGCTAACATGTGTAGTATAGATATCTCTTGTGAATATGTATTTCATGCTACATCATTGGATTCTAACCATATGATAATAGTTCACTCCATTTTGTTATGCTTAACCAACTGAGTAGGGACAAGTGTGTGATGAAGGAGCCTTCAACTATTGAGATTTTTTTATAGTAATGATGCCCAATGGATGATTTGCATGCATGACCTTGATTATTAGGATGGGTATAGAGTCTCTTTCCATAAAATAGTAGCATGAGGGTATACTTGATATTGGATTGTTTATCTTGGCTAAATGTTGATTTGTTTGCTATCCCTTCATGCCAGAATTTGTATTTCCCTTTTTTGGGTGTTGAAGATCTTTTTTTTATGATGTCATTGCTTTTAGAGTTTGACCACTTTTATGCATTATTGTATCTACTCATGCATAGTACCAAATGTTCAATTTCATTGTCAATTTCTATACCTTAGACTTATTTTGCATGCAATACTCATTTTGGCCTATCATATTTGTATTCTCTTAATGATGACATCATTGCTTCAAAAGTATGGTGCCCTTGGAAACTTTACAAGGTATCCCATCGAATTTCAAATTAGCTTCTACTTCTCTACCTTGCATGTCAAATCAAATGCCTTCGAATATTTTTTGCTTGGGCCCTTCTTCCATAATTTTTCAGGTTTTTGTGTGCTCTTGTTGACATAAACATAATTGTTTATCTGGTCTATTTTTATATTTAGTTTCACATTTGATAAGCTTTGTCATAACACCAGATGTTGGATGCCATATCATCAACATCTTTCACTAGCTTCTTCTTTTGGAGAACCTTGGATGCTAGACTTTCATTATACTTCTGCTAACATCAACGCTTTAAATGTTTGGCAACTTCCTTGGCCAAAATTCCATTTTCGATGCTTAAGACACGATTGATTGAGATGCTATATTACCTATAATTCCTATATTTTGCTCTTCAAATCATATTGCCTTAGAATTAATTTTATTTCAATAAGCTTTTGCTCACTACTTTGCTACCTATCTAGCCTATTTTTTGCATCTAGCCATGCATTTCTACTTTTTGCATTGTTTTGCAATATTTTGGTCTGCTTTACCTCCTTTTGATAATTGAAATGCCATAAGAGCTTTATCTGATGCTGACCTTGTTGCCTTCAAAACTATTGCATGCAATTTTTCATATTGATACCTTAGAAAAATAATTGTATGGCCTGAACAAAATCATAATCTATCTTACATTCCAATATTGTGGATGTAGGTGGTGAAATTAACCTACAGGTTTTTCTTGAAGGGTTGCAATCCTTTTAGCGTCCACCTTGATCCCTTCCTCTAAAATTATATAGCCTAGGTATTCCACTTCCTATGTCCTAAAATAAACTTTGGATTGTTTGGCATACAGTTGATTATCGGCCAAGATTTATAGTGTCTAGCCTAAATGTTTAAAATGTTTCTCCAATAGATGACTATAAAATAGAATATTGTAAAAAATACCAAAATAAATCTAAGTAGAAATGGTTGAAAGGTTACATCCATGAGAATTTGAAAGGTGGACAATGCATTCATAAGACTGAATAGAATGACAAGAAATTCATAATGACTTTTATGAGTGTGAAATATTTTATTTAGAATTTCTTCTTGTAATCTATTTTGATGATAACTTGAATGAAGATCTACCTTTGAGAAGAAACGAGCACCATGGGGTTTATCCAATAACTCATCAATGATGAGAATGGAAAATTTGTCCTTGATGGTAATTTTGTTGATTTCTTAAAAATCCACACATAACCACCAAAGACCCATATTTATTATGAACAAAGAGTATTAGGGAAGAATATGGGCTAGTACTCGATTGAATGATGAATATTGCTAATAACTCGTGTACCATCTTCTCAATTTTAATCTTTTACATATATGGGTACTAGTAGGGACAAATATTTATTGGTAAGATTCCCAAAATAAGCTTTATGATATGATTATGGGAATGCAATGATGGTAACCTTTAAGGTTCTACAAATATAGGAACATCTTTATCCATAATTTCTTGTCATTCAACCAACTAAACTATATCATTAATATTCAGGATATGTAGCACAAGAAATTGTGCCACCATTCCCTCAGACAATTACTTTAGAAGTTTTTCATGCAATGTGAGTTGATAAGTTGGGTAGGACCTAATTTCATGCCTTGCAAAGTGCATTACCTTCCATGTTCTGTGAATCACATCCACAACTCAAAAAAATCACATACTATTGGGCCTGGGATGAGAAGTCATGAAATTCCCAACCTAATGTTGTAATCCTCAAAAAAAGGAAAAACATGTCCAACACGATGTTGTAGTTTCTCATTTCTACTTTTATATTTGTATATTTTCTCTTGCATGATAGAATACCCATTGACAACCATGACCTCAAATGAATTATGAGAATAAATATATCAAGTTAATTGTTTAACTACACAAAAATCAAATCAAATAAAATTATGGATACTAGCAAAATCAATATGAAAGATAAGTTGTTGGATTTTCAAGTACCCCACCACCTTCATGTTTTGGAGAGTAGAAATCTTGGCTAACGCACGTATTAAAATTTTAGTCCATCACGGATCTAAAAATTCAAAAAGATTCACTTATATTACTTGCGAAATGGAAAAGGTTTGTCTGGTTGAATTTGTGCAAGGCCTAGAAGATTTACCGGGGACAAGTTAGCCTAGTTGAATTGTGTTAAGATATGGCCCACAACGCCTACATGGCTCTGGCGGTGTCGACTTCGACCCTGTGTCTCCAGTCTCTCTATATAAAGGCTGACTGAGCCCCGCTGTTTTTCTTTGTTGGGGCTGAAACGTGCTTAGTACAATGACAATCATAAAAGCTACGCGGTGTTCTTTTAGCTTAGGACCAGGAAGCTGGAGCTTGCAACATGCCAAGTTTTCATCTATGCCGATGTTGGCCGAGAAAAAATCGGATTACGATTTGATTGCGTTATGTTTCACTTAGGTCAAAATAGGTTAGAAATTAAATAAAGTACTTCATATCAAAATTATCTTTCTAATATTAAATAGATTATATAATTTAAAGAGATTAGATTAATATTTAATATATATTTTTATAAATATGTGGCTTTAAAAAGATTAGATCACTAAATAAAAGTATTTCAATTTGTAATTTAATAATTTTTTATATATAACTTAGGTACACCAGACATCATTAACCTCTATTCTGCTATCAAATAAACTGATATGGTAGAAATGCCTAATGTACGTATTACGTTTGAGTAGCGATAGACATATATACAATTATTTTGAATATATTAATTAAGGATGATCGGACTATGAAACATACGTGTTGCATTTGATTACAATTTCTTGAATTATGATCTTTTGTCACGAAAGGTCTGATATTGACTTTGAAAATTGATAGAATAAAAAGACAAGTTTCACTGTATTAAAGTGGAACGAAATTCCAGGGAGAAGAGAAGACGCATTAGGTATTAAAGTGGAACGAAATTCCAAGGAGAAGAGAAGACGCATTAGGTATTAAAGTGGAACGAAATTCCAGGGAGAAGACGCATTAGGTATTAAAGTGGAACGAAATTCCACCTACGAAAGCACTGGGCAAATCATTGAATTTGACCATTCAAACACTCAATTGAATGAAAGGGTCAATAAATTCTAGGTTGGGCTTCAGGTGACAAGAACACCCATTTAACGGACAGCCCTCTGGACTGATTCCACGATCACCAATGGCCATGAAAGACTTTCTTCAACGTCCAATCCATAGATGTTGTCTTCCTTTTAGTTACCCTAACTGTAATCATAATTCTGTCATGGAAACTCTATTCTCATAATGTTGTCTTCCTTTTAGTTACCCAATCCATAGATGTTGTCTTGGGTAACTAAAAGGAAGACAACAGAGAATAAATATAGCCTTTGGACTGATTCCACGATCACCAATGGCCCGCTGGATTGCAGGTTGGATTGGAAGCAGAGAATAAATATAGCCGTTGGTGTGGCACATGGATTGGCTTATCTTCACCACGAATGCGGAAATACAATTGTGCACTGCGACCTGAAACCTGGGAACATACTTGTCGACGAATATTTGGAAGCCCATATTGCTGATTTTGGTGTGGCCAAGATTGTAAACGATGATGAGATCATCGAAAGCTCTTTGGGGCCTCGGTTTACAATTGGCTATACAGCCCCTGGTACAGTAATTCTCTACCAGTCTGAAAAGTAGTCTGTTTTTTACAATTGGCTATACAGCCCCTGGCTATAGGAACCCTTATGAAACTACAATTTGTTTCAATAGTCTGAAAAGTAGTCTGTCTTTTCAATCTTCAACTGCATATTTGAATTCTAAACATTTGTTTTGCGTTGAAACAGTGATCTTTGGTGTACCTATTTTTGCATAAGGTATTATATTTCTAATATACCCATTTGCTGTTTTTTCTTTCGCAGAGAGGGCATATCAAGTGTGGTCTTCACCAAAAGCGGATGTATACAGTTACGGAATTCTATTGCTGGAGCTCATCAGTGGGGTGAAGCCAACAAGCTCGGCCTTAGTTAACGAGGACCTGACGGTTCCGCAGTGGGCGCAGAAGGCACAAGCAGACAACAATTTGACAGCGCTAATTGATCACTGCTTGAAACGTGATTGTAAGGATGACCAATTTTATGATGATATAGAGAAAGTGATAAAAATGGGGATTATTTGCACGCATCAAAAGCCGGAGATGAGGCCGGATATGAAAGATGTGGTTAAAGGCTTAGTAGAGATACAGCAAGGAATTAGGCATTTCAATATACCAATTCCTACGCTATTAGAGGAATCCCATATGTCTCCGATTGCAACAGACTCCTCGAGGTTGTACAGCACCAGTTACTCCTCTTAGTCATTCATTGTCTTCGAGCTTAGCGTGTACTTTTACTCTGGCTTTGGAATTGGGTACATATCCCTTCACTGTAGAGAGCATAGCCTTGTTGGGTTAATTCTGGATGTTGGTCAAGTTGGCTTCTGGCATACTGAATAATGAATGTATTCCTGATTGTCTCATAAAGATAGCTTTAATGTATGTAATTTCTGCGTGTAAACAATTCATTAAACCAGTAATTTGGTCTCTGTTGTTACCCCCAAAATTTCCAGGGATATAGCAATTGCAGGCTGTTATTGTCATCCTTTCCAATTTTAAATTATTCACATTGAACAATGAATGTATTCTTGATTGTCTCATAAAGATAGCCCATAGTATCTTTAATGTATATCATCATCACCGAATTCAAAACGGTAATTTCAGCGTGCAAATAATTCATTTAACCAGTAAATTAGTTTTTATTGTTACCCCAATATTTCCAGCGATATAGCAATTGCAGGCTGTTATTGTTATTCTTTCCAATTTTAAATTATAAAAATTGCATGCTACATATTATTGTATTACATCACGTAGAAGAAAATAAAATTACGTGTCGAGAACGTTATGCAAAAGAAACGACCAAAACAATCAAACTTAAATGGCTTGGATAGGTCATCCTGAATAAATATATTGCAAAAGAAACGAAATAAAGTAATAACTAACCGTCCACCATGCCTCTCAATTTTCAAGTCAAGTTGTGTCTTTCATTAAGCGCGTTATAGTAATGCACTAACAATTTCAATGAACACCTCATCCATCTAATAATGCACTAACAATTTCAATGAACACCTCATCCATCTAATAATGCACTAACAATTTCAATGAACACCTCATCCATCTATGTATCATCAATGATGAGAATATTTATGTTATTAAGTACACTAATGGGCTACATTATGCCATATATTTTGAGATGGAGTTACTTTCTATAAACAAATTAATGAAAGATTAATTATTTATGATTAAGTTAGAAGAGAAGTCTTAAAAAAAATAAAAACATCCTACATTGTCCCTATATAAGACTTAATAAATACCAATGTAGAAGTTACCTATGTTCAAACCATCATAGCCGAGATTTCCCTAACAAAAGTTTCCTCTTTGTGTAGTAGAAGTTGAATTCCCCATGTTAGCTTTTGATACAACATGTAATGGGAGATAGCAATCACAAGATGCAGAATAATATGAAAGAAAGTAAATCTGCAAGATGACTAAAAATATGCTATAAATAAAAATGATAGAAATGTATACAAAGTAGCTATGGAGGAAATGGACACTCCATGAATAAAGCTACTGCTCAAGAATGAACATTGAGCTTATCACACTCCATCTCTCTATACTACATTACATCACACTATGCTACATCGCACTGATCTATATCACATATTCTATATCACACTCTCACACTATGTATATGTCTATAACCCTTTATATAGGAAGATAAGTTCCTTGGCCAACACTCTACCTAGCTGTACAAGGGATAGCTTGCACATATACATCTTGCACATTGACACTTATGCATTTATTACATTGCATGAAGTAATTAGATAACTTCCCCCTAAAGTAATCTAATGTCCTAAGTATGTACCAAAAAAGGTACATTTACATAACCCAAATGATGTAATATAATCTATTTATAACGCCCATGTATTACATTATTTAGGTATTGAAGATTTTAGTCTTCTCTGTGGATTTTCCTCCATATGATAGCTTTGAATTGGTTCTTCTTCTTCAACTGCTTTAGTTTCCATGTCATTGCTTCTAGTCTTTTCCAGTTTGTTGTCTCTTGATGTTAGGCATTTTTGGTGAACAATTGTTCTCATGATTTTGCATGTCATGAGTGGATCTGAATAGGTTCTTATCCTTTCTTTTGTACCTATGTAAGACCTATTTCTCTACTCTTCATAAGTATCAACCTTGAGCTCAATGTTAGTAGATCCATCTAAAATAAGTTCTTGAAGATAACAATTTATTCTTTGTAGTAATCTTCTTTCATAGCCCTTATAGTACCTGTATTTGAAATGATAGGAAAAAGATGAGTGATTTGTCCCATCACAATATTTGCAAGGATGGAAACTCCAACAATTTGTCTTTTCATGACCGTGTTGCAATAGGTGTATAATAGAGATGATCTTATAGCTTTGCAGTCTATTTTAGGAATATCATGTTTGTCTATCTCCTTAATAAGACCTTCTAACCATATATGCATAATTGAAGCTATTCCATCTTTTCCTTTTTGTATAAAATCTTGTTGATCAATTTTTTCCTGTTTTAAGTCTCCTTTGATATTAGATTCACTGGATGAATCTCCCTTTACATGACTTTTAATTTTAGAGTTTATTTCACATTGTATTTGTTCTTCCTTTTATTTGTCTTTTTCATCATTGTAATCCATTAGATTTTTAATCCATATTGGTATCTTCCTTATTCCACTTCTAAGAGTGTTGCTTAGCATGCTAGTAGGCATTAGTATCACCTGTATTATTTGGGATAGAATAGTCTACCTTATAGCTCCCTACTTAGTGTCTATAAAATCCCAATTAATATATAAGCTTGAAAAACCTTTACTAATCCTTATTTTTTGTAGGCTTCCTTATGTCACCCAAGTGATGTGAATATATACTCTTAAGGAATTTTAGGTTTTGAAGAAAGATTATATTTTGCAAATGGATTTGCAACTTGATAATATTTGATAAATTCTTATAATACCAAGTTTTATAGAATGCCTTATGACTCCCTATTATGTTTTGGATAATATATATAGTGCTTTTGTAAATTGTAATTCAATATTTGGTTGATTTTGTAAAGTTTTGTAAATACCAAAATCAACTTCTATTTTCCCTTATTGCTCCTATTGAACTAAGCACTTTTTCTAAATTTAAAAAGGTTTTAATGTTGGATTTCCTTTGTCTCCTTTTTAGATGTTTGAGACAATAATATTATAAATTTCCAACCTTTGAAATGCTTTGATAAACCTCTCTTTTTAATATCCTTTTGGGAATTAATTTAAGTGTATCTAATTTCCAATAAATTAATTTGATGTAGTAACCCTTATAACCCCCTAATTTTTGGAAAAATTGGACCACAATAATATTTAAAAATATTTAAGCCCTTATTACTCCTAGGTTTTATACTACAAATATTATATTGATTTGATAAATTATTCCCTTTGAGGTATGGCTTTCAATATGATCAAATTCCTCTAAGTTTAACCTTATAACTCCCAAGGAAAGAAAGCACATAAAATTGGAAATAAACCTTATCTTATATCAAGCAATATTCGACACTGATTTTAGATGTGCTAGGGCTGCAATATTGACGTTGATGCTTTCGATGTTTTGACTGTACCCTCCAATGAAACTGATTTGAACTTTCCTTGTATCTAATGTTCCAAATCTTGTGTTGTTTTAGACTCTACCTTTGACCTTGCTTGACTAGAGCATTGAAGGCTCTACCACCTTCTTTACAGTCTACAACTTGGCCCTATACACATAGATAGCAAAGTGATTAATGTAGATATGAAAATGATACTCGAATGCTTAGTCGTTGACATCCTTAAAATGAAGAACAATCTTATCTTAAGTGCCAAGTGCCACATCCATTTTACTTTGAGCGTTTGAGGAGTAGAAGGTGTCAAACAAACACTTATTTCTCCCTTCAAGTAACATATGGATCTTACATTCTTCAGTAGAGTGCTTGGTCTCCCTATAGACAAGTGTATCTCATACACTCAATGCACCAGCATATTGCTTGTGACTCCTTTCTTGAATATGAGTGCTCGCGTGAGGAGCGTTAGGGTTTTATCTCCATTGATAAATGTCACTTCCTCCTTGTGCATGGATGTCTTATCTATTGCTGCTTCAATGGGCCCTTTGGAAGTTCTATTAACCCTATAAAATTCCCAACTCTTCTTTTGTTCACTTGCAATGTTTTCAGCTGGGATGTGGAGCAATGATTTAGAGGCTTGAGCATCGATTTTTAGCAAGTTGTGAATGTGGAGTTTGAAACACTCCAATGGTGCTTTAATATTTCTTCTTTTCTCACCTATTATACATCCTCCTTTTGTAGATAATGTTTCTCTCAAATAACACTATTTATTCCTTTGCTTTTGCTCCTTGTCTTTGCAGGTTACACCATCCAAGATGTGAGGAGAATGAGCTCCTTGAGTGGTTTCTTTTGCTATGCTTAGATTGATGCTAGAATTCAGCCACCTTTGAGTATAGTTTGTTGAGGCACCTTCAAATTTGCCTTCTTTCCCTGTATAAACCATATTAGGATAGTACAACACAAATGTAATGTATTTATATATAAAATGTCCTTTGCACCTTCTTTTGCACTCCTTTTAGGTCTAAATTTTTGGTTTTATGACAAAATTTTGAATGCAATGTAGGGGTTTTGAGGTTGTATCTTTGATTAGACACCTTCCCCTTTTTGCTTGGGTATTGTACAAATGAACCCAAGCTTGTAACAAATTGATAGAAGCTCCTTATCTTATATTCCTGTACTATTTCTTTGATTCATAAACCTTATTGTGCTTTGGATTTGAGACTCACCAAGTCTCAACTTGAGGTTTCCTTTGCTGAACTTCGGTGGCTACTTTCTTCTCCAAATATTGGAGGATTGAGCTGATATGGTGGATTCTCTTGGACACTGAATGTTCCATATTTTTGTGCACTAACAGTTTCTTTAGACACTTCGAAAAATTCTGATTTTGTACCTTTCTCACGAACACAAACAATAATATTTTTTAGAACAATAGAATAGTGCAAATGAATCTAATAATATTTTAATTTTTAATGCACTAACAATTTCACCTTATCACTCTAATCAAATCTCAAAAATAATGCACTTAATAAAAATCCCACGCTGACCAAGGAAGCCCATCCAATCTGTCCACCTGAATGCGCTCCCACCCCAAAATCTACAGCAAGAAACTTGCTTAAGGCTAATGTACTCAAGCCATTCCCAATCGGTATCAAAGAATGCATCATACATAGTCTTATAAACTATAGGATATCTATGGTGAGACCTCATAAGTTGAATGCACAATTGCACAATCTGACAATTAGGTCACAAAAAAATCAACCAACAAAATAAAAACAAGAGAAGCAATAAACAGTGAGGCCATCTTGGACTAAGAAGGTCTCCAAGCAAGGCCATCTTGGGCCAAGACGGTCTCCAAGCGGGCAAGTGATACAATATAAAACATTCTTTGGTAGAGTGCCATTTTCATTGTGAGTGTCCTAGAATTTTTAGATTTGCATGTCGAGACATGTGGCTAGTCAAATAATATAGCAAGTCATAGTTTCTCTATAAATTATGCCAGTTCCTCTAGTTTGACAACCATACTACTTTGGAACCATCTGAGAATAGCTTACTATAGATTGGCTCTTGTTCATCCATTGGCCAATTAGTTAATTTTACCTTAGCCAACTCTATGACCTTTTCTTCCATGGAGCTTTTTAGTTTGAATTTGAACCATATTTTGAATGTAAGGGATAATCATTTGATCTTGTGCTAGGTGTCTTATTTTTTCCAAGAAATCCTTAGCCAAGCTCATCCTGAATATCTATGGCAATCAATGACCACCATATTTTGAATTGCTACTAAGTCTAGCAACCTACATAACAATATTAGGACTTCTTCAATGACTCCCACCTTCTAGACTATCATCCCTTTGATTTAAATTATTTTGTAATCAATTATGTTGTACTATATGCCCATAGCATCACATATTACCTAGGGTATGATGGAAAAATTAGCTTTGAGGCTACTACATAATTATGTAATACCCATCCTTCTAAGCACATTGATAGGTAAAAGGGTGAAGAATTAACCTTACCCAAACTAATATATGGTTGCTTGTGTGCTTGTTTAATATTCCAACTGAGCATCAAGTCAACTTTTGAGCCATGCAAAGTTATTTCAATTAGATTTACTTGATCAAAAATTAGAAAATATTCCCCCAGATATTTAGCTTCTGTAATAATACTTCCTTGAGATTTATCTTTTGGGTTGGTCACCCTTTGAGCTAGTCCTCGATAGGTTTTTACCATGTACTCCCTATGTTTTCTTGTTATGGCCAGATAGTATAATTTTTGGTAAGTCTATTTTCTTTGGCAATGTGAGCATAATGCTTTTGGACTACATGGTTTGGCATACATCTTTGGTCTTTGTATTTTTTGGTAATATTCTTGTGAATATAGAACATCATCTGCCTCATCTTCTTCTGATTCTACCCCCCTTTGATCCACTTCATAGTTCACTTTTTCCATCTTCTTGATTTATTGAACATAGGGTAGCAAAGTATGATAGTCCAATCCTACATATGGGGTGATCCAATCCATTGTCGAGTACTTTTTTTCATGAAGGAATGGTTCAATTCCATTGTAAGCACCACAACATCCTATGACTATTGATTTACCTCTAACGAAAAATTCTATTGATAGTTTCCATTGTTATGACTATCCAATGTTGAACCCTTGAGCTTGACTAGATTGGAATTTTCTTCCTATTCTCTATTTTTGGTGATAACAAAGTGTCTCGTGTAGATTTCACCAATACACCTCACTTGATCTCCTGAAGAGATTTCTTCTTGAGAGCTATTTTTGTGTTTGGCTTGATCATTTTTTTGCTCAACTTCTACAAGTTCATTGGTGAGGTGTTGGATGATATCTTTCAACTCTTTATTTGTCCAATTTTTTGATATTGTATGCATATTATTGTTTTAACAATGGCATAAGGGCATTTTATTAACTGGAGTTACCAGTTATAACATCTGGTGAGGCAATGGGGTATCTAACTTATCAACTCTAGGAGGGATTTTTCCTATTTAAATCAACATATTATCAGCCCTAATAGACATTTGAAAAATCTATGAAAATATTTTCTACTTGTAGTGCTATATTTGAAGGCCTCAATCTGGATCTAGAGCTTGGATATAGTAAATATAAGTCTATTCTTGTGATGGCCTTACTTCCTAGATAATTCTATCCCACCATTTTTTGCATCTAGGGTTAAAATCTAGGAGTCTTTCTTGAGTATATCCTTTGATGAAGGAAAGTGATATGAGCAGTGATAAGAGGTCCACTGGATCATCAAACACTAAGATTAGAGGTTCAACCAAGTCAACCTAAGACTTAATGCTATTATCTTCTAAATATTTGTACCATTGCAATGCCTTACCCTAAAAGGATTGAGTGAGCAATCTCACCATGATGTCTTCAAAAAAATAATTGCAAAAGGTGTCCAAGGCTAAAACATCTTGACAATGCTCATAAGTGGTTTTTCCACTACCATCATAAATGGGCAATATCTTCAATTTAGCTTAGGGAATATCATGAAGCTTTAGGATATTAAGCAATTCATAACTATTTCAAGCTGGAAGGATTTTCCCAACCATGGCTCTAAAAATTTTTACTAATGTACCCATGGAACCATCCAAGTGATACATAATGAACTATATCAATGTTTTGACACTATCACCATTTGATTCTGAGCTTTTCTGTTGATGGAGTGACCAACTTTTTGGATTCTCATTTTCAATAGTCATAAGATGAACATACATTCTATGCATATGAGGTCAATACTGCTCACCAAAATCTTAAATCCTCTAGAAAATTGAAACGAGATCTATGAAAAACCTTTTTAAGGATGGGACACTCGTGTCCCACCAGGCATGCCAAAAAATCTTGACACGTTAAATAATTTTTGGGTTTCATTTTTTATTATTACATATTATAAAAATCACCAAGTGATTGGGAAATGATCTATTAGAGTAGAATATCACCATGACTTAATTAGGGAGGTGAGGTTTGGGTCCCACCAGGTGTGCCAATAACTTTGGCTTGCACACTGGGTATTTAGATTTGATATTTATAAACTCTTTTTAAGGATGGGACACTCATGTCCCACTGAGAGTGCCAAAAAATCTTAGTATAAAATCTATCTAAGTGTATGAGTTGTTCCCTCAAGACCTTGGCCAAGATTGAAAGACCCAAAAATGGGGGTTTTTGAGTTAGTCGTAGGAGTATGTCGATTCCTATGACTTCAACTGAACTAATGAAATGGGGTTGAAGACTAAAGTAAGAAATGCATAAATTTAGAATCTAGACTTAAAGTGGAATAGATTCAACAACATCAAGAGACATAAAGCATGAGAGTCTCACACTTTGAACTAAACAAGATTGCCTAACAAACCAACTATCCTTCAATATTATAGAACATTTAACAAAATTAAGCACTAAGTATTACTAAGCATTCCAAGAACTAATGAATGATAAATCTAGAGAGAAATCTAGATAGTAGAATAATTGTAGCAAAATAAACCATTCACTTAGCTTTAATAGAAATGCTTAATAACTAAATCAACATACATACATGATCTACAACAAATTTAGTTAAGAGGCCAAACAGTAATCTAGTCTTTATTCAAAGGCACATAATACAGTCATCATACAACATGCAATTATAAATTTTAAAGATTCAACCTCATTAAAGAGTTGCATTCAAGTATATATATAGTTTTACAATGCATTCAATTAGCTTAGCATGATTACCTTCAAAAAAAACTATAGGTCTGTCAGGACAGGTGCAAAAAGTGGTTGTCGCACTTAAGTTAGCTATGCTTAACTCCTTAAATCATGTTTTTCTAACATGTGTAGCATAGATTTCTCTTGTGAATATGGCTTGCATGCTACATCATTGGATTCTAACCATATGATAATAGTTCACTCCTTTTTGTTATGCTTAACCAACTGAGTAGGGATAAGTGTGTGATGAAGGAGCCTTCGACTATTGAGATTTTTTTATAGTAATGATGCCCAATGGAAGATTTACATGCATGACCTTGATGATTAGGATGGGTATAGAGTCTCTTTGCATAAAATAGTATCATGAGGGTATACTTGATACTGGATTGTTTATCTTGGTTAAATGTTGATTTGTTTGCTATCCCTTCATGCCAGAATTTGTATTTCCCTTTTTTGGGTGTCGAAGATCTTTTTTTTATGATGTCATTGCTTTTAGAGTCCAAACACTTTTATTAATTATTGTATCTACTCATGCATAGTACCAAATGTTCAATTTCATTGTCAATTTCTATACCTTAGACTTCTTTTGCGTGCAATACTCATTTTGGCCTATCATATTTGTATTCTCTTAATGATGAAATCATTGCTTCAAAAGTATGGTGCCCTTGGAAATTTTACAAAGTATCCCATCGAATTTTAGATTAGCTTCTACTTCTCTACCTTGCATGTCAAATCAAATGCCTTCGAATATTTTTTTCTTGGGCCCTTCTTCCATAGTTTTTTAGGTTTTTGTGTGCTCTTGTTGACATAAACATCATTGTTTATCTGGTCTATTTTGATATTTAGTTTCACATTTGATAAGATTTTCCATAACACGATATGTTGGATGCCATAGCATCAACATCTTTCACTAGCTTCTTCTTTTGGAGAACCTTGGATGCTAGACTTTCATTATACTTCTGCTAACATCAACGCTTTAAATGTTTGGCCACTTCCTTGGACAAAATTCCATGTTCGATGCTTAAGACACAATTGATTGAGATGCTAGATTACCTATAATTCCTATCTTTTGCTTGTCAAAACATATTGCCTTAGAATTAATTTTAGTTCAACAAGCTTTTTCTCACTACTTTGCTACCTATCTAGCCTATTTTTTGCATCTAGCCATGCATTTCTACTTTTTGCATTGTTTTGCAATCTTTCGGCCTGCTTTACCTCCTTTTTATAATTGAAATGTCATAAGAGCTTTATCTAATGCTGACCTTGTTGCCTTCAAAACTGTTGCATGCAATTTGTTATACTAATGCCTTAGAAAAATAATTGTATGGACTGAACAAAATCATAATATATCTTACATTCCAAGATTGTGGATGTAGGTGGTGAAATTAACCTACAGGTTTTTCTTGAAGGGTTGCAATCCTTTTAGCGTCCACCTTGATCCCTTCCTCTAAAATTATATGGCCTAGGTATTCCACTTCCTATTTCCCAAAAGAAACTTTGGATTGTTTGGCATACAGTTGATTATCAGCCAAGAGTTATAGTGTCTAGCCTAAATGTTTAAAATGTTTCTCCAAAATATGACTATAAAATAGAATATTGTAAAAAATACCAAAATAAATCTATGTAGAAATGGTTGAAAGGTTACATTCATGAGAATTTGAAAGGTGGACAATGCATTCATAAGACTAAATTGAATGACAATAAATTCATAATGACTTTTATGAGTGTGAAATGTTTTATTTAGAATTTCTTCTTGTAATCTATTTTGATGATAACTTGAATGAAGATCTACCTTTGAGAAGAAATGAGCACCATGGAGTTTATCGAATAACTCATCAATGACGGGAATGGAAAATTTGTCCTTGATGGTAATTTTGTTGATTTCTTAAACATCCACACATAACTACCAAAGACCCATATTTATTATGAACAAAGAGTATTAGGGAAGAATATGGGCTAGTACTCGATTGAATGATACCTATTGCTAATAACTCGTGTACCATCTTCTCAATTTCAATCTTTTACATATAAGGGTACTAGTAGGGACAAATATTTTTTGATAAGATTCCCAAAACAAGCTTGATGATATGATTATGGGAATGCAATGATGGTAACCTTTAAGGTTCTACAAACATAGGAACATCTTTATCCATAATTTCTTTTCATTCAACCAACTAAACTATATCATTAATATTCAGGATATGTAGCACAAGCAATTGTGCCACAATTCCCTGAGACAATTACTTTAGAAGTTTTTGATGCAATGTGAGTTGATAAGTTGGGTAGGACCTAATTTCATGCCTTGTAAAGTGCATTACCTCCCATGTTATGTGAATCACATCCACAACTCAAAAAAATCACATACTATTGGGCCTAGGATAAGAAGTCATGAAATTCCCAACCTAATGTTGTAATCCTCAAAAGAAGGAAAAACATGTCCAACATGAGATATTAGTTTCTCATTTCCACTTTTATATTTGTATATTTTCTCTTGCATGATAGAATACCCATTGACAACCATGACCTCAAATGAATTATAAGAATAAATATAACAAGTTAATTGTTTAACTACACAAAAATCAAATAAAATTATGGATACTAGCAAAATCAATAAGAAAGATAAGTTGTTGGCTTTTCAAGCACCCCACCACCTTCATGTTTTGGAGAGTAGAAATCATGGCTAACGCAAGTATTAAAATTTTGGGATATGGCCCACAACGCCTAGAAGATTTACCGGGGACAAGTTAGCCTCGTTGAATTGTGTTAGGATATGGCCCACAACGCCTACATGGTTCTGGCGGTGTCGACTTCGACCCTATGTCTCCAGTCTCTCTATAATAAAGGCTGACTGAGCCCCGCTGTTTTTCTTTGTTGGGGCTGAAACGTGCTTAGTACAATGACAATCATAAAAGCTACGCGGTGTTCTTTTAGCTTAGGACCAGGAAGCTGGAGCTTGCAACATGCCAAGTTTTCATCCACGCCGCTTGATGTTGGCCGAGAAAAAATCGGATTACGATTTGATTGCGTTATGTTTCACTTAGGTCAAAATAGGTTAGAAATTAAATAAAGTACTTCATATCAAAATTATCTTTCTAATATTAAATAGATTATATAATTTAAAGAGATTAGATTAATATTTAATATATATTTTTATAAATATGTGGCTTTAAAAAGATTAGGTCACTAAATAAAAGCATTTCAATTTGTAATTTAATAATTTTTTATATATAACTTAGGTACACCAGACATCATTAACCTCTATTCTGCTATCAAATAAACTGATATGATAGAAATGCCTAATGTACGTATTACGTTTGAGTACCGATAGACATATATACAATTATTTTGAATATATTAATTAAGGATGATCGGACTATGAAACATAAGTGTTGCATTTGATTACAATTTCTTGAATTATGATCTTTTGTCACGAAAGGTCTGATATTGACTTTGAAAATTGATAGAATAAAAAGACAAGTTTCACTGTATTAAAGTGGAACGAAATTCCAGGGAGAAGAGAAGACGCATTAGGTATTAAAGTGGAACGAAATTCCAGGGAGAAGAGAAGACGCATTAGGTATTAAAGTGGAACGAAATTCCACCTACGAAAGCACTGGACAAATCATTGAATTTGACCATTCAAACACTCAATTGAATGAAAGGGTCAATAAATTCTAGGTTGGGCTTCAGGTGACAAGAACACCCATTTAACGGACAGCCCTCTGGACTGATTCCACGATCACCAATGGCCATGAAAGACTTTCTTCAACGTCCAATCCATAGATGTTGTCTTCCTTTCAGTTACCCTAACTGTAATCATAATTCTGTCATGGAAACTCTATTCTCATAATGTTGTCTTCCTTTTAGTTACCCAATCCATAGATGTTGTCTTCCTTTTTCCTCTGGTTAGTACCCTTATGTTTATAGCGTCTCTATCTTTCCTCTTCTGTGTTTTCCTGCTACGTCATATGAACAACCGTACCTCTAATTTTCAAGTTCAGGAAGCAAATATTCAAAGAGTTGCCCAACCATACTTGAAAATATCCCACGAAAACCTACTTCAAGCAACTGCAAATTTTAATGACGCAAAAATAATTTGAAGAAGCCGCTTTGGAACAGTCTACAGAGGAGTCCTCCTCAATGGCCACTCCGTAGCCAGAAAACGAATGAAATTAGAGGATCCATCCTCCCTTAACATTTCTTATCGGAACTGGAGATCCTGGGGCGGCTTCGTCACGGAAATCTGCTGAGAATTTTAGGCTATTTCTTCAACAATGAAGAAATGATTATCGTTTCCAAATTCATGCCTAATCTTAGCCTTGACGTTCTGTTGCACGGCCCGCTGGATTGCAGGTTGGGTTGGAAGCAGAGAATAAATATAGCCGTTGGTGTGGCACATGGATTGGCTTATCTTCACCACGAATGCGGAAATACAATTGTGCACTGCGACCTGAAACCTGGGAACATACTTGTCGACGAATATTTGGAAGCCCATATTGCTGATTTTGGTGTGGCCAAGATTGTAAACGATGATGAGATCATCGAAAGCTCTTTGGGGCCTCGGTTTACAATTGGCTATACAGCCCCTGGTACAGTAATTCTCTACCAGTCTGAAAAGTAGTCTGTTTTTTACAATTGGCTATACAGGCCCTGGCTATAGGAACCCTTATGAAACTACAATTTGATTCAATAGTCTGAA
The DNA here is from genome assembly GCA_028583015.1 of Wollemia nobilis. Taxonomy (NCBI): domain Eukaryota; kingdom Viridiplantae; phylum Streptophyta; class Pinopsida; order Araucariales; family Araucariaceae; genus Wollemia; species Wollemia nobilis. The sequence goes on from JAQPPZ010016930.1 coordinate 813,721, forward strand.
AAGTAGTCTGTCTTTTCAATCTTCAACTGCATATTTGAATTCTAAACATTTGTTTTGCGTTGAAACAGTGATCTTTGGTGTACCTATTTTTGCATAAGGTATTATATTTCTAATATACCCATTTGCTGTTTTTTCTTTCGCAGAGAGGGCATATCAAGTGTGGTCTTCACCAAAAGCGGATGTATACAGTTACGGAATTCTATTGCTGGAGCTCATCAGTGGGGTGAAGCCGACAAGCTCGGCCTTAGTTAACGAGGACCTGACGGTTCCGCAGTGGGCGCTGAAGGCACAAGCAGACAACAATTTGACAGCGCTAATTGATCACTGCTTGAAACGTGATTGTAAGGATGACCACTTTTATGATGATATAGAGAAAGTGATAAAAATGGGGATTATTTGCACGCATCAAAAGCCGGAGATGAGGCCGGATATGAAAGATGTGGTTAAAGGAGATACAACATGGAATTAGGCAGTTCAATATACAAATTCCTACGCTATTAGAGGAATCCCATATGTTTCCGATTGCGACAGACTCCTCGAGGTTGTACAGTACCAGTTACTCCTCTTACTCCTAATATCTATATCAAGTATCAAGATAAGATTGTGTTGTATGTTGATGATCTTTTCATTATAGGAAGAGAAGATGAAATCTCAGCTTTTGAGATGATAAATATGGGTATTTTTCATTATTTTTGGGGATTTAGATTGATCATCCACTCTTTGTGATTACCATTTTTCATAAAATAAAAAATATGCATAGGAATGTGCAAGAAATATATTTAAATATTATCAAATTCCAATGTTGTATCTACTATAAATTTTGAAAGTAATATTATATATGGGGTAAATTTTATATTAATATTTATAAGCTATAGCCTATAGCTATGGTTAAAAACTTAACTTTCCAACATTCCAAACAAGATTTCATTCCATCCAAATTTGATTTCCAAATTCCTCCTTCTTACCTTTAATAAACAAAGGAATTCTTATATATTGATGGTAATTTTCCAACTTTAAACCCTAAAATATCCAACTAATTCATTGTAAATCTAGAAAGTGTTAGTAAAAAACATCTTGGATTTGTATTATTAACCATTTGTCCAACATGCTTCACATAGCATGATAATATTGATTTAATATCAATGGCCTCACTAACTAAATGAGGATCCAAAAAAAAAGTATCATCAACAAATTTGAGATGAGATATAAAGGGACTATTTATTGCAATGTGAATGTCTTTGATTTTTCCTTTCATTTTGCCTTTGATAAGATCTCCCCAATGCCTCAACAAGAATAATAAATAGATTAGGAGATAGTATGTTACCTTGGTGAAGTCAAAGAGATGATTCAAAGTACTTATTGGGGGACTGGGATCCATTGTGAGAGTAATCTAAATTATGACCAATGCTGACATTGTATGATGCAATTATATTAAGGCCTATGAGAAATCATTGTAGAAATGTATTTAGTTTATTGTTTAGTATTTAATTATGTAAGAACTATGGGCCATGGTTAACCTTGATATGGCTAAAATCACCTTCTAACTTGTAATTAACCTAAATTCTTATTTTTATCTTGTGTTAGGTTAACTTGTTTATGTAATTGAGGTTTTAGCATTGGTATAAATACCCTTCACGACTCCATCTAATGTATCGTAGTGTTTTTATCCTTATCTATAGACAATATATTGATTATTTATGGTTCCTAGAGGTGCCCACTATCTATATCTCTATATCATCCTTTTTTATGCTTTCTATATAAGATTTGAGTGGATGGATTGTTTTTGATGGTTTGTAGAAATAGGTGTGAATTCTACCATGGTATCAAAGCCACTATGGAGATTCATCACTTGATCATGCAAAAGGTTTGTTCAAAGCCCTTGACCTTTCATCTAGTTTTTAAAATAAATCACTTCTCACAGCTTCATAAGAATCTTTAGCAAAAGAGGCAAAGGGAAGATCCATTTTTTTCTTTCTCCAATTATTCTGATTATTTTTTGGAGAATTTTTGCCTACTCTAGATTAATTTCCATTATTATTGAAATATTTTTGAGCTATGTTGTAGATATTGAAAACACTAATAGTAGAAGAAGTTTTATCACATTGACTTTAGAAGTGTATCTTGACTTCTTTATGGAGAGTCAAAAATTGTTTCCTCACAAAGAAGACTTGTGTTGTTGCAAAGAAGAAAGAATTGTGATGTTTTTCATGCCACTTGGGAGCTTTGGTTCCTTTGTTGGAAGAAGGAAAATTATGCATATTCATTTTTCCTAGTTTAAATATTCTACACCATGTTCATTTAAGTTGTCGGATCTCTTTATTGTTACAGATCATGATGCCCTTCTTCAGGGAGAGGGCACAACCTTGGACCCAAGCAATGATGGTAGCAAGTAGGCTAGATGGGCATAAATGCATTCCACATTTTGATGTAATAATTGAAACAAGAAATTTATTTCTTACTATTTTCCTTATTAAAAAAAATAGAAGGAATTTTTTTAAATTGATGTTTTTCAAAAACATCACTCTATGGCTATATTGAAGGGTACACTTTCAAAGGCCATAACTTTTATATATAGAAGCATTTTGACCTAATTTTTATTTCAAATCACATTTTTTTAAATCTCTTTACATTGGTGGTATTCCTTCAAAAATTTACTATAAGTGGAGGAACATCCCATTGTTTGATTTTCTTCAAAACCTATTGTCCCCATTCAAAGGGGTAAATTTATAGTATTATATGCAATCATAGTCTTTGGTCCATATTTATGGGATAAATAGTTGGATTTTTGACATTCATAGTAGCTATTGAGTCTTTTGGAGGTATACCAAGAAAAGATTCAGAATATGCTCTAGTTAATCCTTCATTTTTCTTTGGGCTATTGATTTATATTTGCATGAATATCTAAATCCTCATGATCTCTTCTTTCTTGTATTGTTTGTTGAAGTGTACTTGTACTTTTTGTAATCGAACTTCTCATCAATAAATTTATGCAAATCCTCATTTGATGATAAAAACTAGGTGGTCTGAGGGCAAGTTAAAGCTTCCAAATAAGGTGAAGTATAATGTAAAAGGGAAAGTTATATTTCCAAGTCTTGCCTTGTGACTATAAAATATTAGACCAAATTTTTAGAGGGGGTATTCTTGGCTTTTTTTTCTCATATGGTGTCATAGCGAAGGTGTTCTTCGTAAATGAGTGGAATTATTTGATATCGGCAATAGTGACTACAATCTAGTCTAGTGAGATTCTTGTGTAGAATAATATTTTCATAATTAGATTTATAGATGATGAGGGAGTTCAACTAAGAATATTATGGGGGGAAGATGTAATTGTCATCAATGTCTTCTCTCCTTAGCCCCTTAGTTTTGACTATGAGGAGGTGTTAAAGTGTAATTTGACTTATGACCAAGGTCAATATTGTATGATATAATCTTGTAAAGGCCTATAAGAAATATTTGTACAAATGAATTTAATTTATTGAATATTATTTAATTATGTAAGTCCTCTGGGTTATAGTTAACCTTGTTGTGGTTAAACCCACCTCATAACTTATAATTGACATAAAGCCTTCTTGTTATGTCCGCTTAAGTTAACTTGTTTATGTAATTATGGTTTTGGTATTGGTATCAATACCTCCATCACTCCATCCATTGTATAAGAGTGTTGTGATCCTTATATATGGGTAATATAATGATTATTTATGGTACCTACAAGTTCCCATTATCTATATCTCTTTTTTGTCACTTTTTACACTTTATATATAATATTTGAGTGGATCGATTGCTTTTGTTCATTTCTAAAAATAGGCATAAATCCCAACACATTGATCAAAATAGAATATTTTGGAGTACCATAGCATTTAATCCATTCACACCAACGTTGATCAAAATAGAATATTTTGGAGTACTATAGGATTTAATTCATAATTCATTCAAACCAATCTTGATCAAAATAGAATATTTTGGAGTACTATAATTTTTAATCCATACACACCGGACTTGATCAAAAGTAATGTTTTTGAAAATAACATATAGGAAACTCTAGTGAACCCTATTATATGCTTTGTTTATAACTAATTTTATAAGGACAACTAGTTTTTCATAGAATGAAGAGAGTGTATGTCCTTTTGTGTAATTATTATGCCATAAAGAATTTGTTAAGCGTAAACCAAAACACCTTGTTCCTATTAGATAACACAATTGAAAATGATTTTCAGTCTAATTGTCATAATTTGATAAATTATCTTAAAAAGCATATTACAAAAGCCTATAACATGAAATTTTTCAAAACATTCTATCACCTTTCTTGAAAACCAGTGGAGTAAAAGTGGCATTAATCGCACTTATTGTAGTCTTTTATTGGCATCTTCAACCATAACTAACATGTCATTTTTTAACAAATCCCAATAAAATAAAATAAAATTATAAAAAATCCAACGTAGTGACATATTCTATAATTAGAATTTCATTCCACTATGAAACAACTCTTTTTATTTAATTAATTCATAATTTAATAATAATATTAACATGATACTAAGCTAAGGTACATTAACACTCGTTGAGCCTTTTCTCCAATCAAGTAGGCTGAAATGGGCATGTTACATTTATCTACATGTAGACATATATACAGTTACTTTGAATATATTTTTTTGGTACTATTAAAAGAAGAGGGTTTTAATGGGATCCCACAACCACTACAAAGCAAGCCACGAAGGCAACAGATACAAAAAAAAACCAGAGGTAAACTAGAAGAAAGACGGAAACCAAACCACAAGGCATCAAAGGAGGGAGAACTAAGATAGTTCTACACCAACTTATGAACACCTTGAGTTACATTAGCCGCCAAACTAGAGACATTTTCAGTTAAGTCAAGGGTAAATTTCAACGTGCTCCAAATTTTACGCTGGTTAATATCAATGAGCTTTAAATCTCGGAGAACCAAATCTTTAAAATTCTCAGACACTTTGGGAGAATAGATTTCCTCCACAGACTTCTCCCAAGGAAGATCCCTCGACAAAACATCAAGATCCAAAAAGTCCATAGTAATGGGTGAGTCACCCTCCTCCACTTTACTCCGTAGCCGTTTAGATTTACGACGCACCACGACAGCGATACCAGCCGACTTCAAATCAGAACCACCAAGGTCCTCCACATTCACCTTGGGGGCCAAATCAAGATTAACAGTGTGACCCGACGAGTGTACCTCATTCGCCTTCGGGTCACCACCCCAAACCCCTCTTGAAGAGATCTGAATCTTTTTGGAAATCATCCAGTTACTTTGAATATATTAATTGAGTATGATCGGACTAATATGATATAAATGCTTATTAAACACATATTGCATTTGATTAGGTGTAGACTTATATACAATTACTTAATATATTAATCAAGGATAATCTTTTGTCACAAAAGGTCTATAGTTATTGCAATGTATCTATTGTTGACTTTGAAAAGTTGTTAACAGAACAAAAGGAGAAGTTTCACCAGAAGGGACAGAGTACATGTGCATTTGATTAGGTGTAGACTTATATACAATTACTTAATATATTAATCAAGGATAATCTTTTGTCACAAAAGGTCTATAGTTATTGCAATGTATCTATTGTTGACTTTGAAAAGTTGTTAACAGAACAAAAGGAGAAGTTTCACCGGAAGGGACAGAGTACATGGGGAAGAGAACAGAAAAGAGAAGTTTCACCGTAAGGGAGAGAGGACATGGAGAAGAGAACAGGTGAAACGACGAGGAAACCACTCGGCAAATCATTGAATTTGACCATTGAAAACTCAAATGAAAAGGTCAATGGATTATGGCTTGGGCTTCAGGTAACAAGAACACCCATTTAACAGACAGCCCTCTGGATTGATTCCACGATCGCCAATGGCCATGAAAGACTTTCTTCAACGTCCAATCCAAAGATTCCTCTGTGTTTTGATGGGCGGCCTTTTAGTTACCCTGGCTGTAATCCTAACTATATCGTGGAAACTCTATTCTCATAAGACTGTTCTCCTCGCTTTTCCTCTTGTTAGTACCCTTATGTTTATAGCAACTCTTGCTTTCCTCTTCTCTATTTTCCTGATACGTCACATGAACAAGCGTATGAAAAACCGTACTTCTGATTTTCAAGTCCAGGAAGCAAATATTCAAAGAGTTGCACAACCATACTTGAAAATATCCCACGAAGACCTACTTCAAGCAACTGCAAATTTTAATGACGCAAAAATAATTGGAAGAGGCCGCTTTGGAACAGTCTACAGAGGAATCCTCCTCAATGGCCACTCCGTAGCCATTAAACGAATGAAATTAGAGGATCCATCCTCCCTTAACCATTTCTTATCGGAACTGGAGATCCTGGGGCGGCTTCGTCACAGAAATCTGCTGAGAATTTTAGGCTATTTCTTCAACAATGAAGAAATGATTATCGTCTCCAAATTTATGCCTAATCTTAGCCTTGACGTTCTGTTGCACGGCCCGCTGGATTGCAGGTTGGATTGGAAGCAGAGAATAAATATAGCCGTTGGTGTGGCACATGGATTGGCTTATCTTCACCACGAATGCGGAAATACAATTGTGCACTGCGACCTGAAACCTGGGAACATACTTGTCAACGAATATTTGGAAGCCCATATTGCTGATTTTGGTGTGGCCAAGATTGTAAACGATGATCAGATCATCGAAAGCTCTTTGGGGCCTCGGTTTACAATTGGCTATACAGCCCCTGGTACAGTAATTCTCTACCAATCTGAAAAGTAGTCTGTTTTTTACAATTTGTTTAAATAGTCTGAAAAGTAGTCTGTCTTTTCAATCTTCAACTGCATATTTGAATTCTAAACATTTGTTTTGCGTTGAAACGGTGATCTTTGGTGTACTTATTTTTGCATAAGTATTATGTTTCTAATATACCCATTTGCTGTTTTTTTCTTTTCCAGAGAGGGCATATCAAGTGAGGTCTTCACCAAAAGCGGATGTATACAGTTACGGAATTCTATTGCTGGAGTTCATCAGTGGGGTGAAGCCAACAAGCTCGGCCTTAGTTAATGAAGACCTGACGCTTCCGCAGTGGGCGCAGAAGGCACTAGCAGACAACAATTTGACAGCGCTAATTGATCACTGCTTGAAATGTGATTGCGAGGATGATCGATTTTATGATGATATAGAGAGAGTGATAAAAATGGGGATTATTTGCACGCATCAAAAGCCGGAGATGAGGCCGGATATGAAAGATGTGGTTAAAGGCTTAGTAGAGATACAGCAAGGAATTAGGCATTTCAATATACCAATTCCTACGCTATTAGAGGAATCCCATATGTCTCCGATTGCAACAGACTCCTCGAGGTTGTACAGCACCAGTTACTCCTCTTAGTCCTTCATTGTCTTCGAGCTTAGCGTGTACTTTTACTCTGGCTTTGGAATTGGGTACATATCCTTCACTGTAGAGAGCATAGCCCTGTTGGGTTAATTCTGGATGTTGGTCAAGTTGGCTTCTGGCATACTGAATAATGAATGTATTCCTGATTGTCTCATAAAGATAGCTTTAATGTATGTAATTTCTGCGTGTAAACAATTCATTAAACCAGTAATTTGGTCTCTGTTGTTACCCCCAAAATTTCCAGGGATATAGCAATTGCAGGCTGTTATTGTCATCCTTTCCAATTTTAAATTATTCACATTGAACAATGAATGTATTCTTGATTGTCTCATAAAGATAGCCCATAGTAGCTTTAATGTATATCATCATCACCGAATTCAAAACGGTAATTTAAGCGTGCAAATAATTCATTTAACCAGTAAATTAGTTTCTATTGTTACCCCAATACTTCCAGCGATATAGCAATTGCAGGCTGTTATTGTTATTCTTTCCAATTTTAAATTATAAAAATTGCATGCTACATATTATTGTATTACATCATGTAGAAGAAAATAAAATTAGGTGTCGAGAACGTTATGCAAAAGAAACGACCAAAACAATCAAACTTAAATGGCTTGGATAGGTCATCCTGAATAAATATATTGCAAAAGAAACGAAATAAAGTAATAGCTAACCGTCCACCATGCCTCTCAATTTTCAAGTCAAGTTGTGTCTTTCATTAAGCGCGTTATAGTTATCCCGTTTCGAAGAGTTTTCTTCGAGTATGACACCTCAACACCTGGCAAACTCTTCCCCTTTACATGATAAGGATCTCATTTCATATCTAATGCGGATGTTGAATATGTGGTCTCATTTCATTTCTAATGCGGATGTTGAATATGTGGTGCAGGATTTTGTTTTTTAATTTTCTTAGATTTAATTTGTTTTTTATTAATTATTAAGTAGTGAGTAGTGAGGTTTTAAAAGGAACCCATAATCAAAAAGATTTATTTTAATAGTAGATAAAAAAGATCGAAATCTCAGCAAGGATCACCAGTTAATCTGATCAGAACAAAGCCTATTAACAGGAACAAACAACAGGTCAGGAAAATTTTTGACTCCCAACCAAAAAGATTCCCTCAAACAAAACAATTCTCTGATTTCTCAGGGCAACATCTAAGAATTGGCAAAAGCATTCAATCTTGAGGAGACAAACTCCAACAAGTAGCCCTAGAGACGATTCACAACCTTTGTAAACTCAATAGCAATCTTAAGGGTACCCAGAATGGTCTTTTGTTTCTCATCGATACTTTTGACCAGTTGCACCAAATTGTGGAACAATTTTGTCCGGGCAGAGTCAAAAGCTCTCAATCCTTCACGCCAAACATGTTGCTTCGCCTCAGGTCAGGCCTCTGAACTAGAGAGGCCTAGCATAATTTTCAAGTCCACATCAGGCGTTTTCTTTTCTAACAATCTCCTTGTCTGCCTCTTCTGCTTTCCCTTCACCCCTTTTGATGTCACAAAGCGACCGCCTGATTCCTTACTATCCTCATATCTTTTGGAAGAGTTCACTGGGCTCTCAATGTGGGCGTAGTTCGATAGGATGGGTCCTAACTTTTTTTAACTTTGTTAAAATCATTTGTTATTGATTTCAAGATCCTAAACATCATAAATCTCATTTAAGTACATTAGAATAATAACCAACAATTTATTTGGTAGTCTTATAATCTCATGCTTCAAAAGGAAGCATTAATTTCCTTTACTCTCACTCCTTTTAGAAGCTTTAATCTTTAAGGGTGAAGACAAGTATTGATATTCCACTATTTAAAGGCAATGTCAAATTCAAGGATTTGTATACATCACTCTAATATCAAGAATTATATTTTTTTGCCAATTAGTTGGATGATGTTAATAATATTTTATTATTTAAAGTGCTTAAAATTTCCAAATTGTTTTTTTTTGTTAGTTATAATTCACTAATGCTTGGGTAGATGTTTATGTAGTTGGAACCTAAAAGAATTAGTTTTTTTTTTAGTTATAATTCACTAATGCTTGGGTAGATGTTTATCTAGTTGACACCTAAAAGAATTAGTACAAGTTGTACTTGCTCATTTTAACCCCTTCAATCACTACAAATATGAGTATATATGATTTTAGCAATTGTGCCAAAGATGTAAACCATTTAGCCAAATAATGCACTGATAATTTCAATGAACACCTCATCCATCTAATAATGCACTGACAATTTTAATGAACACCTCATCCATCTAATAATGCACTGACAATTTTAATGAACACCTCATCCATCTATGTATCATCAATGATGAGAATATTTATGTTATTAAGTACACTAATGGGCTACATTATGCCATATATTTTGAGATGGAGTTACTTTCTATAAACATATTAATGCAAGCTTAATTATTTATGATTAAGTTAGAAGAGAATTCTTGAACAAAATAAAAATATCCTTCATTGTCCCTATATATGACTTAATAGATACCAATGTAGAAGTTACCTATGTTCAAACCATCATAGCCGAGAGTTACCTAACAAAAAGTTTCCTCTTTGTGTAGTAGAAGTTGAATTCCCCATGTTAGCTTTTAATACAACATGTAATGGGAGATAGCAATCAGAATATGCAAAATAATATGAAAGAAAGTAAATCTCTAATATGACTAAATATATACTTTAAATATAAATTATGGAAATGTATACAAAGTAGCTATGGAGGAAATGAACACTCCATGATTAAAGCTACTGCTCAAGAATGAACATTGAGCTTATCACACTCCATCTCTCTATACTACATTACATCACACTATGCTACATCACACTGATCTATATCACACATTCTATATCTCACTCTCACACTATGTATATGTCTATGACCCTTTATATAGGAATATAGGTTCCTTGGCCAACACTCTACCTAGTTGTACAAGGGATAGCCTGCACATATAAATCTTGCACATTGAAACTTATGCATTTATTACATTGCATGAAGTAATTAGATAACTTCCCCCTAAAGTAATCTAATGTCCTAAGTATGTACCAAGAAAGGTACATTTACATAACCCAAATGATGTAATATAATCTATTTCTAACATCCCCTGTATTACATTATTTAGGTATTGAAAACTTTAGTCTTCTCTGTGGATCTTCTTCCATCTGATAGCTTTGAATTGGTTCTTCTTCTTCAACTACTTTAGTTTCCATTTCATTGCTTCTAGTCTTTTCCAATTTGTTATCTCTTGATGTTAGGTATTTTTGGTGAACAATTGTTCTCATGATTTTGCATGTCATGAGTGGATTTGAATAGGTTCTTCTCCTTTCTTTTGTACCTATGTAAGACCTATTTCTCTACTCTTCATAAGTATCAACCTTGAGCTCAATGTTAGTAGATCCATCTGAAATAAGTTCTTGAAGATAACAATTTATTCTTTGTAGTAATATTCTTTCATAGCCCTTATAGTACATGTATTTGAAATGATAGGAAAAAGATGAGTGATTTGTCCTATCACAATATTTGCAAGGATGGAAACTTCAACAATTTGTCTTTTCATGACCGTATTGATTGCAATAGGTGTATAATAGAGATGATCTTATAGCTTTATAGTATATTTTAGGAATATCATGTTTTTCTATCTCCTTAATAAGACATTCTAACCATATATGCACAATTGAAGCTATTCCATCTTTTGCTTTTTGTATAAAATATTGTTGATCAATTTTTTCTTGTTTTAAGTCTCCTTTGATATTAGATTCGTTGGATGAATCTCCCTTTACACGACTTTTAATTTTAGAGCTTATTTCACATTGTATTTGTTCTTCCTTTTCTCTGCCTTTTTCATCATTGTAATCCATTATATTTTTAATCCATATTGGTATCTTCCTTATTCCACTTCTAAGAGTGTTGCTTAGCATGCTAGTAGTCATTGGTATTACCTGTATTATTTGGGATAGAGTAGTCTACCTTATAGCTCCCTACTCAGTGTCTATAAAATCCCAATTAATATATAAGCTTGAAAAACCTTTATTAATCCTTAGTTTTTGTAGGCTTCCTTATGTCTCCCAAGTAATGTGAATTTATACTCTTAAGAAATTTTAGGTTTTGAAGAAAGCTTATATTTTGCAAATGGATTTGCAACTTGATAATCTTTGATAAATGCTAATATTACCAAGTTTTTTAGAATACCTTATGACTCCATATTATGTTCTGGATAAGATATATAGTGCTTTTATAAATTGTAGTTCAATGTTTTGTTGATTTTGTAAAGTTTTGTAAATACCAAAATCAATTTCTATTATCCCTTATTGCTCTTATTGAACTAAGCACTTTCCCCAAATTTAAAGAGGTTTTAATGTTGGATTTTCTTTGTCTCCTTTTTAGAAGTTTGAGACAATAATATTATAAATTTCCAACCTTTGAAATGCTTTGATAAACCTCTCTTTTTAATATCCCTTTGGGAATTAATTTAAGTGTATCTAATTTCCAATAAATTAATTTGATGTAGTAACCCTTATAACTCCCTAATTTTTGGAAAGATTAGACCACAATAATATTTGCAAATATTTAATATTAATTCTAGTAGAAACCCTTATTACTCCTAGGTTTTAACCTCTCTTTTTAATATTCCTTTGGGAATTAATTTAAGTGTATCTAATTTCCAATATATTAATTTGATGTAGTAACCCTTATAACTCCCTCATATTTGGAAAAAATAGACCACAATAATATTTGTAAATATTTAATATTAATTCTAGTAAAAACCCTTAGTAATCCTAGGTTTTATATTGCAAATATTATATTGATTTGATAAATTATTCCCTTTGAGGTATGGCTTTCAATATGATCAAATTTCTATAAGTTTAACCTTATAACTCCCAAGGAAAGAAAGCACATAAAATGGTAATAAACCTTACCTTATATCAAGTAATAATCGGTGTTGATTTTAGATGTGATAGGGGTGCAATATTGACGTCGATGCTTTCAATGTTTTGATTGTACCCTCTAATGAAACTTCTTGGAACTTTCCTTGTGTCTAATGTTCCAAATCTAACATCGTTTTAGACTCTACCTTTGACCTTGCTTAACCAGAGCATTGAAGGCTCTACCACCTTCTTTACACATTGCAACTCGACCCTATGCATGTAGACAACGAAGTGATTAATGCAAAGATAAAAATGCTACTTGAATGCTTGGTCGTTGACATCCTTAAAATGGAGGAGAATCTTGTCTTAAGTGCCAAGTGGCATGCCCATTTTCCTTTGAGCTCTTGAGGAGTAGAAGATGCCAAACAAACGCTTATTTCTCCCTTCGAGTAACATATGGATATTATGTTATTCAACAGAGTGCTTGGTCTCCCTATAGCTAAGTGTATCCCATACAATCAATGCACCAGCATGTTTCTTGTAACTCCTTTCTTTAAGATAAGTGCTCACGTGAGGAGATTTAGGGTTTTATCTCTAGTGACAAATGTCACTTCCTCCTTGTATATGGACATATTCTCTATCATTTCTTCAATGGGACCTTTGGAGGTTCTTTTAACCCTATAAAATCACCAAATCTTCTTTTGTTCACTTGTAATGTTTTTAGCTGGGATATGGAGCAACAATTTGGAGGCTTGAGCATTGATTTTGAGCAAGAAAATGTGGAGTTTAAAACACTCTAATGGTGCTTTAAACTTTCTTCTTTTTTCACTTGTTATACATCCTCCTTTTGTAGATAATGTTACTCTCAAATAACATTGTTTCTCCCTTTGCTTTTGCTCCTTGCATTTGCAGGTTTGGCCATCCAGGATGTGAGGAGAATGATCCCCTTGAGTGGTTCCTTTTGCTATGATTATATTGATGCTAGAATTTGGCCACCTTCAAGTATAGTGCCTTGAGGCACCTTCAAATTTACCTTCTTTCCCTATATAAACTATATTAGGATAGTGCAACACAATGTAATGTATTTATATATAAAATATCCTTTATTGCACCTTCTTTTACACTCCTTTTAGGTCTAAATTTTTGGTTTAGTGGCAGAATATTAAATGCAATGTAGGGTTTTGAGGTTGTATCTTTGATTAGACACCTTCCCCTTTTTTCTTGGGTATTGTAAAAATGAACCCAAGCTTGTAACCACTTGATAGAAGCTTCTTTTTTATATTCTTGCACTATTTCTTTGATTTAGAAACCTTATTGGGATTTGGATCTAAGACTCACCAAGTCTTAATTTGAGACATTATTTGTTGATCTTTGGTGTCTACTTTATTCTCCAATGCTTGGAGGATTGAGCTAATATGGTGTATTCTCTTGGCCACTGAACGTTCCATATTTTTGTACACTAACAGTGTCTTTAGACACTTTGAAAAAATTTTATTTTATGTCTTTCTCACGAACACAAACAATAATATTTTTGAGAGTAATAGAATAGTGCAAATGAATATAATAATATTTTACTTTTTAATGCACTAACAATTTCACCTTATCACTCCAATCAACTCTCAAAAATAATGCCCTTAATCAATTTACTGCAACTAATCAAGAATAATCTGAAATGAATCTTCAAGAATTATTCTGCAATTTCCTTATAAGCAAGGTAGTAGTAGCTAGTCTTCTTTTTCTTTCCAAAGTAGATGATAGGTAGTTGATAGATATTTGAAATTTTGAAAACTGATCAACTCCTAAAGTGCAAATGAACCTTAAAAAGAACCTTTCTCTTTTTGCACTTTTTAAGACTGTAATTTAATTCTCCTTTTTGCAACTTTAATCCAAATCAAGGGGCTTAAACAAATCTGAATAGTAATCCAATTAAAGAATCTACTTGCACCAATAGTTGCTTACCTTTTTTTGAAAGCTCTTTTTTCCACTTTTGTAGAGGATGTAGATCTTGGTGTCTAATATCACCAAGTTGTTGCCTTGAGTAAGATCTTGTAGCTCTTTGTAGGCTACCCTGAATAACTTTGTCTTCACCAAAATATGATCTCAAACTTTCTTTCACAAGCCTAGGATTTTGGTGGCTTGTTCTCATTTTGTAGTCTCCTCATTTTAATGTAGATTTGAAGAGAGGTACCTTATTTCTATGAGAGGTAATCTCCAAATCTCCTGGATTTGGTAGGCTTCATTTGTCTGAATTTTCCTTCAAGATTCTTGTTGAATTCTGACTTCAAATAGGATCTTGTTCTCAAGATTCTAAATTTCTTGAGGTCTTCTGAGATTTCGTACTCATTTCTAAATTCTTATTTTGGTCTTGTTGTTGGATGGTGATAATTATCCCAAATATTTCACTATCTCCTTGGAACTTATCCAAGGAGTTATATTTGGAACTTATTTGATGATTTTTTCAATAAGGCTCTCCAAGATTTTTACTAGATGCTCATAGAGACCTCTCCAAGGCCTTCGATCTTGCAACTTCTTCTGGTATTCCTTGAGATCTTATCTTCAACCTTCTACTTATAGAAGTTTTGGTGGTGAGATCTTCTCCTAGATATCTAATTTTTTTGCTTATGGATTCAAGTAGGACTCTCCTAGTCCTTCTTCTTCTTCCAAGTCTAGAATTTCTTCAATGATATATTCTCCTGATCTCTTTTTCTTTAAGTGCTAGATTGATTCTGAAGAAGATACTCTTCCTCACTTTCTTGTAGGAAGATTTTCCAACTCACTTAATCTCTTTTTCTTGTAACAAAGTATTAGTACTAAAAACTACTTCTAAATTAGATACTCTCTTCTAGAGTCTTCTTCAAGATCAATGCTTCTATGGTATTTTTCAATATCAAGGCTTATGTGGTCTTTTTTTCAATATCAAGGCTTTTGTGGTCTTTTCTTCAATATCAAGGCTTCTATGGCATTTTCTTCAATATCAAGGCTTTTATGGCCTTTTCTTATGGATCAAGGATTCTATGGCCTTTTTCGGATCAATGCTCCTATGATATTTTTTCCTTGTGAAGTTCCCAATCTAGCAATGGAGATCTTATATCTCTCAAATTCATCATGATTCTTCTCCAGAAGTCTCTTATGTAGTATTCTTCTCTTGCAACAACTAATATCTACACTATGAAGTCACTCTGACCTTTGTGAAACGAAGTTGAAATATCCTAGGTTTTTATTGTAGGAGGTGTCCTGATCATCTGAGAATTAATTCCCTACAATAAAATAAAATTTAGGTAAATTTTTCTAGATCTCTTAGATGAGCTTCACTAGTTGATTCATCAAACTAGTGGATCAAATGTTGAGTCCTAGTTTTCATGAGTTTTTACTTGTAACTATGTGGAAATACTCTAGCCATATACAATCTTAGTATTTCTAAAACTAATATTTCTTTTAGTCCTCACTTGTGGCTCTCCCTAATTCTACCACCTAGACTCTTTTGAGAGTTTTTGACAGTGGTTGGTCTAGCAGTGCATCAGGTTGATAGAAAACTTAGAGTCAATGGTAATGGTGGTTTTCCTATTGATCTACTGTAGCTTCATCTACCGTAGCTCTGATACCACTATTAGATTTTGATACAAAATGTAATGGGATATAGAAATCACAAGATGCAAAATAATATGAAAGAAATAAAATATGCGAGATGACTGAAAATATACTATAAATAGAAGTGATAGAAATGTATATAAAGTAGATGTGGAGGAAATTAACACTCCATGAATAAAGCTACTGCTCAAGAATGAACATTGAGCTTATCACACTCCATCACTCTACACTACATTACATCACACTGTGCTACATCACATTGATCTATATCACACACTCTCACACTATGTCTATGTCTATGGCCCTTTATATAGGAAGATAGGTTCCTTGGACAACACTCTACCTAGCTATGCAAGGGACAACTTGCACATATATAGCTTGCACATTGACACTTGTGCATTTATTACATTGCATGAAGTAACTAGATAACTTCCTCCTAAAGTAATCTAATGTCCTAAGTATGTACCAAGAAAGGTACATTTAAATGACCCAAATGATGTAATATAATCTATTTCTAACACCCCACCATTCAATATAAAATCAAAAAAGTTAGAGGTAAGTGGTACAATAATAATTAATTACAACTAATGGAATTAGTTCAATTGGTTAAATTCCTTGACTTTCAAGGAGGAGAGGCATGTTTGATTCTTGCCAAGAGATACATGCATAATTTCCAAGCTATTGTAATACCACTATGTGGTCATAATATTGGTTTTTAAGCCAGATTATCTTAGTCCCAATGATTTGGATCTTGAGTAGAATAAAATATAAGAGAAATAAATATATAAATTGGTCCATATAAATAATAATAACATTCAATAAAATATCAAATATGGATGTAAAATGGCAAAAATCATTCATGTAATAACATGAAGAAACTTACAGTAGAATTGCTCAAAATATGCATATAAGCTTCAATATTATTAATGCTTGAATGTGATCTTCCTCAATCCTCTTTGATACAATACTTGAGCTTTTTCTTCATAATATAGCCATATAAGATGACTTTTTAGGTACTTGACTATTGCTCTCCATATAGCCATACATGCATACTTAACTCTATGACTATTGCACTCGTTTACATGACACTTACACTTCTACATGCACATCTAATACATGAAACTTGTGTACATCCTTACATTATATAATTGTACACTTAGTTACATGAAACCTGTGCACTTTCTCTTATTATACACTTGCACTCTTACTTACATGACACTTGTGCATATCCTGTACATAAACACTTACATAAAGGAGAAATATAAATCACTCTTCTAAACTATAGACCCAAACTCTATTCTAATATTTACATTCTACCATAGGTACCATGGGGTACATTAGCATGTACCAAATAATGTAATATTCATCAACACCCTCCTATATTACATTATTTGGTTTTTGAAACCTTTAGTCTTCAAACTTTGTCTTTATCTTTTGTCAGGTAACCATGCATTGAGAATGATATTCCATTTGAGTTCCTTCTTCATATTATTTTTTTAGTTTTCATTTTATCTTTTATTCTTTGCTATGAACTCTTCAATATTTCTTATGGACTACTTGAGCTTCTTCTTTGTCTTTGACTTTTGGCTCATAAGCTTCTTTTGTTTCTATTTTCTTGCAATCTTATTGTCCTATAACCTCTGAACATTCATTAAAAGTATCATTATATTTTTTTGAATTTGATGGACTTTGATTGTCAGTATTACATGCAGAATGAAATAATATATGATTTGTTCTTTTAGATGATTGACTTGACTCACTTGTGACATGACCAATCACTATTTATTTTTTTAGAGTCTTAATCAACTCTTTTTGCTTCTAAATTTTATCTTTATATAAAAAAAAGTGAGAGCAATGTCATATACATTATACTACCTATATCAATAGGTATTGTAATATCATCTTTAGATATATCAATTGCTTCAACAAGTTTTGAGTGCAAATAATATTCAATTAGTTCAAAACTTTCATTCATTGCTTCTTTATAGATGAATTACATTTTTATATCTTGCTTATCATTATATTTTTAAATCAATTGATGTATGTCATAATTTATAACTTCCATTCTTTTCTTTCTTATTATGACCTTCAGATTATTTTCTTCTGTGATCAAATTCCCTTTTTCAAAACTTTCAAAAATATATTTGCAATTTTAAATTTTTAAAATTTTCAATCCTTTGAAGTAGCAAACATTTTATCTCCCTAATTATTAATTTGCAAATTCTAAATTCTTCAAATTTCAAAGATATTTCAAATTTTTTAAATTAAAAAAAAATCAAATATCCTTTTGGAGTAGAAAACCTTATCTCTCCAAAATCAAATAAATATTAAAAAATTTCAAAAATAAAATTTTTGAAATATATTGCAATAATTAATTGCAAATAATAAAATATCAAATATTTTTTAATATTTCAAAAATAAGGTTGAAGTCCTTATAACTCCCATATTAATATTTTTTTCATAAAGTTGAATTCCTTTTAGCTCCAACTTAAATAAAGTTCCTAAGTTATCTAATTCCTTCAAATTAAACTTTAACTTAGGACTTTATCAAAAATTAAATTTCAAATGTAAAGGTAACACTTCTTACCTTTTCATTTTTTAGTAAGGATCATTAATCCAAGATTAATGGCAAGGTTTAGGGGGAACTGAAGAGAGCTAGGGTTTTTACGGCCAAGATGATGGCGGGCGGGAAAGCTTCTGCAGAGAGAGCACGGGAACGCCAACAGACTGAACTAGGGGCACAACAGGGCGAAGGGAGGGCAGTCAGAGATCGAGGGTGCTAAGGAGTCCTCTCCAACCAAAGAGGATGTAGGTCATGACAAGGATCCACCAGACAAATGGGGAGGTGGACCTCAGAAGTCGTACGCTCAGGCAGCGGCTTCAGAAACCCTTAGCGGTCTGCTCTCCAAGGAGTTGTTTCCTGTCGAGGACGAGTTGGACATCCCGACGAAAATTCTTTCAAGCTTTGTGGAATTCAAAAAATTTACCCTCATCGGTAAGTTTATTGGCGGCCGTCCCGACATGGATACCATTCGCAAGTGGGCGACAGGTAAATGGCGAACCTCTGGTCACATGGAGTTGGCGGCCTTATCCCGAGGTTTTTTTGTGATTAGACTAAATAATAAGGAGGACTACTGTAAAATCCTGGTTGGTGGTCCCTAGTTCCTAGGCCGCAAAAGTCTCTTTCTAAGGAAGTGGGGTATGGACTTCAACCCCGAGACCCAAAATATCAACATTGCTCCAATATGGGTTAGACTCCCGAGTCTCCCCCTCTTCTGTTGGCATGAAAATGTAATTAGAGGAATTGCACGCTCCATTGGTGAGTTGGTTACCATTGACCCTCCCACCAAAGCTCGAACTAGATTTGTTCAAGCTCGGTTCTATGTTTTGGCGGATTTGGAGGCTGACCTTCCATCATCCATCACTCTCCGGTCTGGAGATATCATTCTTCACAAGCAAGCCATTGTGTATGAGAACAGACCGGTTTTCTGCCCCCAGTGCAGTTCTCAAGGGCACCTCCAGTCCAACTGTCCTCTTCAAAATCCAGGGATGAAGAAACGGGATTCCAACAACCCCTTGGAACACGGTGAAGGTCAGACAAAGCACCCTACTGCAAAAGGGCATGAATCTCCAGGCCCGTCTAGGGACCATCCCGAATCCTCCCACCCGGTGGAAGCAGTCTCCCCCCAAACGTTCTTTGAGCCGTGTGGTGCAAGCCCTCACCTTGGACCACAGGAGGAGAAGGACCAGTCCCTTCCCCAAATCACCGCACAGGCAGATTCACCCAAAATCCTGGACCATAACCACCCCGAGTCCCAAAATGTGCTGGAATATTACCTACTAGGAAGAAGGGGTGAGCAGTCTGGTAATATCAGCCCTCGTAATACGAGAATCCAAAAGCAAGGTGTTGATTTTGGTAGCGAAAGGAAGCAAGGTCGTCCCCCCAACAAAGACATGCGGGAGAAGGAGACGGTGGCAGATGTTGCAAATGGTACTCAACGGCTGCTTTTTCAAGATGATTCTGATTCCCAGATGGGTGACTCATCTGTCCCAAAACCTCCCTTCTAGCAAGGAAAGGGAGATAAGAATAATATCAAACTGTTGAGATGAAAGTCCTCTCATGGAATGTGAGAGGGCTTAATGCAGCTGCAAAATGGAGATTGGTGGCTGATCTCAGAAATAGGACGAATCCGTCCATCCTAATTTTGCAAGAGACTAAGACTGATGCTATCTCTTTTGCCAGAGCTGCTAAGGTCATTTGGGCTAAGGCAAAATTCCTCTCTAGTCCTGCGATGGGAATGGCAGGCGGTCTCATGATTCTTTGGGATCCAGAGATTTTTGAGGGCAGCCTTCTCTCAACTTCCAGCAGGATTATCAATGTTTTGTTTCATTCCAAAGCCATTAACTTTTCTTGGATCCTGTCCAATGTGTATGCCCCAAACTCTATCTCGAAGAGAGCAAAAATGTGGAAGGCTATTTCCTAGATGAGGGAAACGTTCTGTAATTTCCCTTGGGTTCTAGGGGGAGATTTCAACTGTCCTCTTCACCCATCTGAAAAGAAAGGAGGATCGAACCACTCTAGCCACAGTCTGGAAGACTTTCGAGATTTTGTTTCTACCAATAACTTGCTTGACATTGACCTCAAGGGGGCATCCTTCACTTGGAGCAATAGGAGGATTGGGAGCAATCTTATTCAAGTCAAGCTTGATATATTCTTCATATCCCAAGAGGCTATTCTCATACTCGGTGTGGCAACTCTCTCGGCCTTACCGAGGATTGGGTCTGATCACAATCCTATTGTCCTAGAGACGGTTGATGGGCCTATTTTTAAAACCCCCTTCAGATTTGAGTCCATGTGGATTTCTCACAAGGACTTTAGAGGGTTGGTTACAGCCTGGTGGCAGCAGAAGGTAGCAGGTTCCGCTTCCAAGAGAGTGGCCTTAAAACTCAAGTTAATCAAAAGGAATTTGAAAACATGGAACAAGGAGGTGTTCGGCAACATTTTTGAGTCCAAAAGGTCCATTTCTGCGAACCTAAAATTGGTGGAGGAGAGAATGGAGCTTGAAGGTTACACCGATTGCCTCAGGGGGGAGGAAAGGAGGCTCTTGGTGGATTATCATTCTATTCTTGCAAGGGAAGAAACTTTCTGGCGCCAGAAATCTAGGGACCTCTGGTTGAGAAATGGAGACTCCAATACGAAGTTTTTTCACGCGTTAACTTTGCGGCACAGAGGGGCTAACAAAATCAGGGAAGTGGTGTGCAAGGATGGATGCGTTACCAAGGATATTGAGGAAATCCGAAGTGAAGCGGTTGACTTCTTCCAGGATCTGCTCGGTGTTCCTCTCGACAGTGATCTCTAGGTTCAAAAATCTCTGTTGGATAACTTCCCAGTCAAAGTTCCTCCCGAGGTAAGCTTTAAGCTTTTGGAGCATTTTTCTATGTCTGAGATTAATGAAGCTTTGTTCTCCATGCAACCAGACAAGGCCCTTGGGCCTGACGGTTTTCCCCCCATTTTTTTCAAGTTATGTGGGATGTTGTGGGCTCGGATGTGTGCGAAGCAATTCAGGAGATTCAAGCCTCCGGATCCATCCATCCAAAACTAAATTCTACCTTTCTTGCTCTCATCCCTAAGTCTTCCACCTGCAAAAGTTTCTCTGATTATCATCCCATTAGCCTGTGCAATGTTTTTTATAAAATCTTAACCAAGTCCATAGCCAACCGTCTGAGGTCCCTTCTTCCCTCCTTGGTTGGTCCTTCTCAGGGAAGCACCGTGAAAGGCAGAAACATTCTCGATGGTGTCATCACCATCCATGAAACCCTCCATTCTGCTCATCGCTCCAAAAATGCTGCTCTTTTCCTCAAGCTGGACATGAATAAAGCTTTTGACAGAGTTGACAGGAGGTTCCTCTGTGTTGTCCTCTTCAAGTTCGGCTTTCACCCTCAATGGATTGACCTTGTCAGTAGTTGCATATCCACTCCCTCCTTTTTTGTTCTAATCAACGGATCGCCTGCTGGGTATTTCCAAAGTGCCAGAGGCCTCAGACAAGGTGACCCTCTATCTCCTATTCTATTCATCCTTCTGGCTGAGGTTCTGAGTTGGTCTTTGAAAGAGGCTCTTCGCCAGAATAAGATCTCTGGCATTTTTCCCACCTCTAGAGTCGATCCTGTCTCTCATCAGCAATTTGTGGATGACACCCTCATCTCCACTGGGGCGTCCGTCACTCAAGCCAAATCCATCAAGCGAATCCTCTCCCATTATGAAAATGTTGTCGGACAGAAAGTCAATTACATCAAAAGCAAAATTTACTTTATTAACACTCCTATGCGAAGGCAGCTTCGCATAGCCAGAATTTTGGAATGCACTATTGATTCCCTGCCTACATCTTATCTAGGTTTGCCTCTGGCTTGTAATGGTCAGGCCAATGGAAGGTTGTGGGACATGATCCTGGAACGTCTTCACAAAAAGCTGAGCACTTGGAAAGGCAAATTCCTATCGCAAGCTAGGAAAGCCACCCTTACCAAAGCTTGTCTCCAAGGAATCCCAACTTACTTCATGTCTGTGTTCATGCTGCCTGTTTCTGTCCATTCCAAGATTGAAAAGATTCAGAGGACCTTTCTGTGGTCTGGCAATGAAGAAAAATCTAGAATTCCTCTTGTGGCCTGGGATAAGGTTTGCTTGCGAAAGGACCAAGGCGGCATGGGAATGAGGAGATCAAGACTCATGAACACTGCTTTGATCGCTAAGCACGCTTGGAAGATCCTGACTAATGACCCAGCAGAGTGGGTCAAGTTGGTTAAGAGGAAGTATCTTGGATCGAGTTCTCTTTTTGATGTCGAGATTCCTCCTGAAGCGTCTGCCTTTTGGAAATCGGTGCTTCAAGCCCGCTCTCTGATCAGCTCTGGTGCTTGTTGGATTTTGGGTGATGGCAACTCCATTCTCTTCTGGAAGGACAGGTGGGTTATTGATGGAGCTCTCGAGTTGAGAGCGGACCTTGCTGGCCTGAAAGCCCAGGTGGATCCAAATTCCCAACTCAAGGTTGCGGACTTCATTGATCAGAGCTCTCTTCCCCCTTGGTGGAATTTTCCAGTCCTGGACGGCTTTAACAATGAAATGACTTTTTTGTCTAATATTCTTCGGTTTGTTTTAATTCCATCTGTTAGAAGAGATGACAGAATCATCTGGCATGGCACGAAGGATGTTCTGTTCTCTGTCAAGACCGCCTATGACCTTCTTACTTACGAGATTGCCATGGATCACCGATGGAAAGTGATTTGTAGGAAGGGTATTATTCCTAAATTTAATTACTTTGCGTGGATTGCCTTTCATAATAAAGCCTTAACCATCGACAACCTCCATAAGAGGGGTTTTGCTATTCCCAACGAGTGCTTCTTGTGCTTTGCTGATTGTGAGACGACAGACCACTTATTCCTGCACTGTTCTTTTTCCCATTCTGTCCTCGACACTGTCCTGTCTTCCTTTCAAATCTTTTGGGGCACTCCCCGCTCCCTCAAAGATGCCTTCCACCAATGGCCCAATCCTTTCAAGAATCCTAAACTTCGCTTCCTTCTTGAGGCCTCTTTCCACCACTCCATTTGGCAGATTTGGCTAGAGAGGAATTCCAGAGTCTTTGGCAAGGTCCCTAGAGTACCTTCCTATGTCGCTCAGAGAGCCTTATCCTTTGCCATTGAGAATTCTAAAGTTGTTCCTAGTTCCCATCCCCGCCTTCCTGGCGAAGCAGCAATCTTCAAAAGTTTGGGCCTCTTCCCTATTCATGATGGTGTTTCTAAGTCTCAGCGTGGGGATGTTATTTGGACCAAGCCCCCTGTGGGCTGGATTAAATTAAACTTTGACAGTGCGGCCAAAGGCAATCCTGGCCCCGCTGGTTCTGGTGGTGTGGTTAGAGATCATAACGGGAATCTCGTGCTGGCTTATTGTGAAGATTTGGGTGCCCAGACTAATCACTATGCTGAAGCCAGAAGTGTTTTGAAATGTATCTAGATCATCTTCGAGGATCCTCGGCATTTGATAGTCGAAGGTGATTCGCTCAATATAGTCAACTATCTGCTAGGCTCTAAAGACCCGTCTTGGAGGGTCTACAACATCATTCTTGAGGCTAGGATGCTCCTCTCTCAACGTGACAGGTGGAAGGCATGCCATATTTTTAGGGAAGGAAATCACGTGGCAGACCACATGGCCAACAAAAGGCTTGCGACCATGTGTCTTGTTGTGTGGCGCTCATGCTTCCCGTCTGAGGTGGCAATTTTGGCCAATGCGGATATCCTCTCATGATGTTCTCCTTGCTTCAGAAGGTCCTTCGTTTGGTTTGGTTGTTTTTGCTTTCGATGGTCAAATTTCCCCAGCTAGTATTTTTGTTTTCCTTAGTAAAATGTGGTTTGTTTCCAAGATATTCAGGCATAAGGGCCCTACTTGTAGCCTTCGGGCAATTAGAAGTTTTTGGTTTCTATCATCAGGTTTATTCCTCCAGCCACAAGGTATGATGCACATTCCAGCCAGGCTGATTGTACATAAGGTTTTAGGATCCTCTATAAAAACCCACTGTTAATCTATTAAAATAATTACCAAAAAAAAAAAACACTTCTTACCTTTTCTTTTCTTTCGCTGAAAACATTGACCATTGCATGTAAGGCAATTAGAGCTTTCTTACTTGAAATGTTCACCAAGTAATGATCACACTCTGGTATGGTATAACATAATAATGAAACATTACACTATGTAACGTTAAACCATGTAAAAAACATTTCTTAAAATTACCTTATCCTGCATGTTCTTCTCTTTCATGATGGTGCTTTAGTTAATTGATTTTCTAATATTTCTAGAAAGATTTGTATGATACTTCAACTAGTGTGGTTTTGTTTGATTAGGTTCTTTTGAATAGCTCTCCTTCTATCCAGAATGGTACTTAGAAATTTTTACTTCACCTTGCAAATAGTGTGCTATTCGGTCCTGCATACCTTACAATTAGCTTCTAGTTGGATTAGATCTACTTCCTAAATGATGTTTGGACTAATATTGCTCTTCTTATCGAATGAAGTTCAAAATGGTAGTGCTTTGTCTGATCCTTATCACCTTATTAATAGCTCTTCTGCATGGTACTCTAACGAATGCACCTTGTGAATGGCTCCCCTAAATGGAACTTGGATTCTCTAATTTTTTACTTGGACAGTGAATGATGTCTTGAGAATGTGACTCTTTTCTTCTTTAGAATGCTTCTCTTTTAATATCTATCTTTAGGGTTTTTCTTCATTCAAATTTCTCTTTTTTTTCTTCTTTTTTTTTTTGTCATCTTAGGTTAAACCTGAGTACAATAATCTTATTGGGTGTTTGCTTGAGATATATCTTCTTTTCTTTTATTTTATCTTAGGTCAAACCCGAGTACAATAATCACCTCCAATACTTGCTTGAGATAAATCTTCTTTATTTATATCTTAGGTCTAACCTGAGTACAATAATCTTCTTAGGTACTTACTTGAGGTATCTTCTTTCTTTTTGTCTCAAGTCTAACCTGAGTACTATAATCTTATCAAGTTATTGCCTGAGTAATATCATTTTTCTTTTGTCTTAGGTCTAACCTAAGTACAATGATATTCTTAGGTTATTGCTTGAGTAATATCATTTTTCTTTTGTCTCAGGTCTAACCTGAGTACTATAATCATCTCACATTCTTGATTGAGTAATATCTTCAATATCTTTCTTAGGTACTTGCCTAAGTTCTTCAATATCTTCTTAGGTACTTGCTTGAGTTCTTTGGATGGATTTTTGGCCACTCAATATGTGATTATCAATATTTAGAGAGAATCCAAAAATTAGGATGACTTTAATTTATCCCCTCTATCAATTCTTCTAGCCTTTGAATGGAGTCCTAATCTTCACTTCCTTTAAAGTGAAAATACTCTAGCTTATGACCTTTATCAATATGAAAACTCAATATTTACAACTTGAGTCTACATTTTCTTCACATGACTCTTGAACTTCCTCTAATGCTAGAAATAGAGTCTACTCAAAGTAGATATGATGCCACTATTGGATTTTAAGCTAGATTAGACTTAAATATAAGAGCAATCAATTTATAATTCAATCAATATAAATAATAATAAAATTCAATAAAATATCAAATATGAATCTAAAATTGCCAAAATAACTCATGTAATAACATAAAAATACTTATAGTAGAACTACTCAAAATATTCATACAAGCTTCAATACTATTAATGCTTGAATGTGATCTTCCTCGATCCTCTTTGATACAACACATGGCTTTTTATCACCATAATATAGCCATACAAGATTACTCTTCAAGTACTTGACTATTTCTCTCCATATGCCAACTCTCACATGTTCTTTGGCTTCTCATCTTGTCATTTGTATACATGACTCTTCACTCTCTACTTACATGCATACTTAATGTTGTGACACTTGCTCTCTTTTACAGGATACTCACACTTCTACATGCACACCTAATACATAACACTTGTGCACATCCTCACATTACATATTTACACACTTTATTACATGACACTTGTGCACTTTCTCTCATTACACACTTGCACTCTTACTTACATGAACTTGTGCATATCTTGCAGATAAACACTTACATAAAAGGAAAATATAAATCAGTCTCCTAAACTATAGACTCAAACTCTATTTAATATTTACATTGTACGATAGGTACCATGGGGGTACATTAGCATGTACAAAATAATGTAATATTTCCCAACACACAATGTAATACAAGTGGGGCCCATTTCAATCCCCTATAAACCATTAGATGCATATGCATAGTGAATATAATTATACAACATAATATAAGTTTTTGATGTTCCATTTCAAGAAATCAAATTACACTTAGATGTTATAGATTGAAGATAAATCAAACACTACTTAGTTTACCTCTAGAGCTCAAAATTTTGATGATGTCTCAAATAAAGATATAATTGAATAACATGTAAATATTTTTTACACTCATTTTGGGTTAGTAGATCTTCCCCAATACTCTTTGTTCATAATAAAGATGGATCTTTGGTGGGTATGTATGGATTTTTAATAAATCAATAAAATTACCATCAAGGATAAATTTTCCATTCCCGTCATTGATGAGTTATTCGATAAACTCTATGGTGCTCACTTATTATCAAAGGTATATCTTCATTCAAGTTATCATCAAATTATTGGGTGTTGAAGATCTTCTTTTATTTTGATGATGATATTGCTTTTAGAGTCCAACCACTTTTACGCATTAATGTATCTACTCATGCATAGTACCAAATGTTGGATTTTATTGTCAAATTCTATGCCTTAGATTTCTTTTGCCTGGAACACTCATTTTGGACTATAAGATTTGTATTCTCTTAATTATGGCATCATTGCTTCAAAAACTCAGTGCCCTTGGAAACTTTGCAAAGTATCCCATCGGATGTCAGATTAGCTTCTACTTCTCTGCCTTGCATGTCAAATCAAATGCATTTGAATATTTTTTACTGGGGCCATTCTTCCATACTTTGTCAGGTTTTTGTGTGTCCTTGTTGATGTCAACATCATTGTTCATCTAGTCTCTTTTGATATTTAGTTTCACATTTTATAAACTTTGCCATAACACCAGATGTTGGATGTCATAGCATCAACATCTTTCACTAGCTTCTTCTTTTGGAAGATGTTAGATGCTAGACTTTCATTATACTTCTACTATCATAAACACTTTAAATATTTGGTCACTTCCTTAGCCAAAATTCCATGTTCGATGCTTAAGACACTATTGATTGAGATTCCAGATTACCTAGAATTCTTATCTTTTTCTTGTCAAATCATATTGCCTTGGGATTAATTTTAGTTTGACAAGATTTTTTTCATTGCTTTGCTACCTATCTAGCCTATTTTTTGCATCCGGCCATGCATTTCTACTCTTGGCATTGTTTTGTTATCTTTCGGCCTACTTTACCTCCTTTTTATAGTTGAATATGCCATAAGAGCTTCATCCGATGTTGACCTTCAAAACTATTGCATGCAATTTGCTATACTGATACCTTAGCAAAATAATTGTATGGCTTGAAATAAATAATAATTTGTCTTACATTCCAAGATTATGGATGTAGGTGGTGAAATTAACCTACAGGTCTTTCTTGAAGGGTTGCAATCCTTTTAGCGTCCACCTTGATCCCTTCCTCTAAAATTATATGGCCTAGGTATTTCACTTCCTATGTCCCAAAAGAAACTTTGGATTTTTTGGCATATAATTGATTATCAACCAAAAGTTATAGTGTCTAGCCTAAATGTTTAAAATGTTTCTCCCATGGATGACTATAAAATAGAATATTGTTAAAAAATACCAAAATTAAATTAATGTAGAAATGGTTGAAAGGTTGCATTCATGAGACTTTGAAAGGTGGACAATGCATTAGTAAGACTGAATAGAATGACAAGGAATTCATAATGACTTTCATGAGTGTGGAATGTTTTATTTAGAATTTCTTCTTGTAATCTAATTTTATGATAACTTAAATTAAGATCTACCTTTGAGAATGAGCGAGCAACATGGAGTTTAACGAATAACTCATCAATGGTGGGAATGGAAAATTTGTCCTTGATGGTAATTTTGTTGATTTATTAAACATCCACACATAACCACCAAAGACTCATCTTTATTCTGAACAAATAATATTGGGGAAGAATATGGGCTAGTACTTGTTTAAATGATCCCTATTGCTAATAACTTGTGTACCATCTTCTCAATTTCAATCTTTTACATAAATGGGTTCTAGTAGGGATAAATATTTGGTGGTAAGATTTCCAAAACAAGCTTGATGGTATGATTGTGGGAATGCAATGATGGTAACCTTTAAGGTTCTACAAATATAGGAATCTATTTGTCCATAATTTCTTGTAATACAACCAACTAAACTATATCATCAATATTTAGGATATGTAGCACAAGCAATTGTGCCACCATTCCCTGAGACAATTTCCTTAGAAGTTTTTTCATGCAATGTGAGTTGATAAGTTAGGTAGAACTTATTTTCATGCCTTGTAGAGTGCATTACCTCCTATGTTGTGTGAATCATACGAGGTGGGGCGATTAGGACTACAACAGTGCGAGGGGGCACCCGGGGGCAGGACGCCCGTCGTTTGGGGCTTGGTTTTGACACCAATACACTTGGGATGGGTCCAAAACATCCTAGGGGGTTGTGTCAAAAAATTGGGTGTGGGATTGTGGCCAATTTTTTGGGTTTTGGGTCCAGATTGCGCTCCTAATGTTCACCCGATAACCTCCCTTCCAAAAGAGAGATCAAGGATGTAGGAAGCACAATGAGGGTGAGGGTATAATTTGAAAGCACTCTGTTTCTCCAAATGCTCTTGCATTTTCCTTTATTTAGGGTGAAAAGACTCACCATTTTATAGACCTGAAGGTCTGCTTTGAATGTGCATGCAGGGGCACCACTTGGCCATCATGCCTTGTCAGGGGAGAGGAGATTCCTCCCTGATTAAGGGCTCCATGAATGCCTCTATGACTGCCTATTTGAGATTTTAAATGCTCACTCACACTCCCATGCATTAAAGGTTGAGTTGAGTGGCAGATCTGGGCTGCCATTTGTCAATGTTTGAATTTTTGCCTGTCAAACCTGCTATTCGCCCCACCTTGGAGCAATTGCTGCTAATCATCCCAAGGTGGGGCAAATAGCATTCTGATCACCCTAGGGTGGAATGAGTAAGGAGCAGGGTGCTTGAAAGGTGCCAAATTTACCTCTGACCTTCCAAAACTGCTTTGGGAGTGGTTAGAACCACTGTTTAACCTCTGGGGGCTGCCCTAGGGGCTATGTATGCCAATTCAATCAGTGCTTGTAGCCACATAATTGGATTGGTGTTGTTTTGGTGTCTAAACTTGCATACTTGATGAACACTTGAATCTATAATTTATGCACACCTATACATGACTCTTACCTTTCACTTTGCACACTCTAAACTAAGCCACTTGTGCACATATTTACATTACATATTTGCACTCTTACATATAAAACACTTTTGCACATAGACTCAACTTACACTTGCACACTAACTCACATGACACTTATGCATTTCTTGCACATTATAACTTTACATGACACTTGTGCATATCCTGCACATTCACACTTACATAAAGAGGAAATATAACTCACACTCTAAACTATGACTCAAACCTAATCTATTATTTACATATGTACCATGAAGGTACCATGGGGGTACATTAGCATGTACCAAATAATGTAATATACTTCAATATCTCCCTATATTACATTATTTGGTTATTGAAGACTTTAGTCTTCAATCACAGTCTTTATATTCATATTTAATCTTCAAGTGACCTTACAATGCATGAGATCTTTTGCTTGAGCTCCATCATGTTCATCTTCAGTTTCTTTGGATTTAGAATCATGTTCTTCAGTATTAGTAGATTCAAGATTACAAACTTCTTGAACTCTATCATTGTCATCATATTCTTGTATAAAAATCTTTTCTTTGCCTTTACCCTTAGATTGACTATGAGATATACCTTCTTTGTAAGACAAGTTTGGACCATATTTGATCCATTTTCCTTTCTTTTTTATGAATGTTTTCTTTTATTGTATTGGAGAGGTTGTACACTTGGATCCATTGTTATAATATGCTTCATAAATGAGTATTTAAAAAAGATAATCTAATATAAATACTAATGCTCTTTCAAATATTCTACAATACTTGTCTTTGTACCAACATAAAATAGAAGAATGAGATTTTCTTCCACAATATTTACATGGATGAAGACTCCAACAATTTGCTTTTTCATGACCAATTCTATTACAATAAATACATCTTGAACATATTTTTATTATTTTATTCATCCTTCTTAGAGTTTCAAGTTCATTTATCTTCTTGGTAAAATAACATAACCATTTATGTACTTCCAAAGCTACTCTTTCCTTATTTTCCATGTAGATAAGTTGTAGATGATGAAGATCTTCAATATTTTTAGTAATTTTTATTTTGTAATGAAATCTATTGATGACTACCAAAAGAACATTTTGTAGTAACAAAACCCAATTTTGAATTCTCAAAAATACTTAATGATTTTTCCTTTTTATCAAGATCATCTATCATATTTTGAAAATAAGACTTTAACTTGCTCATTATTTCTTCACTATCCCTATTGAATGTATTTTTAATAATTTCTTCCATGATATACAATTTTCTTTCTATTTAGACAACCTTATATCTCCCAGGTTTAGATAAATCAAAGTTTCTAATTTATATTCCTATGGAGTAGTAAACCTTGTCTCCCTTATTTTAGAAACTAATTTTTTACAAATTTATGTTTTTCTAGTATTTTGATGTTGAAATCCTTTTGTCTCCCAAATATATAATTTTTCAAATATTCAAAAACTTTTATTTTTCAAAATTCTCAAAATATGAAACCAAATCAAACTTTAAAGAAATTCAAATAATGAAACATTATAAAAAATAAATAATCTAGTTGTAAACCTTATTACTCTAACCTTTTTAAAATATTTTAAAAAATAACTAATTTTAATCTTAAATCTCCAAATCTCCAATGAATAACTTTAATCTTAACATATAAACTTATCACTCCTAAAATTAAATATATTTAATAACCATAATCAAACCTTATTTCTCCTATCTTCCAAAATTAAATTTTAATCTTGAAAAAAAATTAATTAAAAAAACACCTTATCTCTCTTATTATAGACTTTCAATTATTAAATCAAATCAAACCCTAAAAATTAAATCAACCTCTCATCAAAAAATATTGCATGATCTTGTTTCTTGTTGTCCTGGTTGCTCATTTTTTTGCCTGGATGCTATTCTACCTTGCTCATATGAAACCTCCAATGTTCCTTCATAGGAGCATTGGATACTATTTGCCATGTGTATTCATGCATGGTAACGTTTCTTCTCCTTAAAACATTATATACTACTTAGGTTTTTCTCTCTTCAATGCTCAAGATTACTTAGAACTTGCCCTATGACACTTTTAAATGCTCAAGCTCTTTCTTGGATGTTACAAATTGCTTAGAACTTTTTCTATGACACTCATCAATGCTTAAGATCTTCTTTGGATGTTATAATTTGGTCAAAAATTACCCTATGACACTCATCAATGTTCATATTCTTTCTTGGGAATTTTGTTACGTTATACTAGTGCTCACAAATTTTCTTTGACGTTAGAAACCTTTCCTTGGTGCTCTAAATACCTCTTAGATGATTAGGTTTCTACTTAGATGTTTTCATTCTCCTTTCGTGCTCAAATTGATGCTAAGACGATCTAGTTTGTGCTTGGATGTTCACTACTATTCTAGTTTGTGCTCAACATTCCTCATTTTATTACTTAGGTGATGCATTCAATGACTCTCCTCAAATACTTAGATGTTGTATTTAGATGTTCCTTAGATGCTATATTTAGATAATAAACATCTCTCCTTAGATGCTTGGACCGTATGATGTGTAAAATCAGTTTATTAACTCCCTTGCCCTGATAACTTTGCTTGGACATCTTCTTATTCACATAGGTTAGCCTTTTCTTTCCTATACATTCACTTAACAGTATCTATGTCTACACTCTATATAACTTGGCCTCTACACTTTATGAGAAACAACAACAATGTGTTTTTTTGGCTCGCTTTGACCTCTATTTCTCATTGGAGGTGATGATCGGTTGGCTTACTTTAACCTCTATTTCTTGTTGCAAGTGACAATTGCTAGCTTGTGAGCTCTTCTTCCTTTTTGGAGCTAAAACTAATGAACTTTTTCCCTTCACTTATTTTAGATTGAATTACCTTCTATCATTTCCTTTATGCTTTGATATTTTATCATGAATCTTTCTTCTTATCCTTTCATAAAACCTTTTATCATAGGCTTATTCTATTTTCTCCATGGGTCACTCATATGCAATCATCTTGAACTAATTTATTCTATATCTAAATCGTCTTTAAGTTCTTATCCACTGTAGATTCAATGCTTACCTTATATTGCTTCAAGAATGATATACCTATCTCAAGAATGATGTATATTTTTCAAGACTTGATATATTTCTTCTTCCTTTCTCTATCGCTATCTTTTCTTCTTAGGAAGCTTTGTATACTTCTCAATCTACTACTATCTATTCTTCTACACTTAGGAGCTAAAAAAAATTTCTATATTCTATAAGAATCTTCTCACACTCTTCAATTATTATGTCAAGGTAACTTTGTATATCCCTTAATCCTTCAATATTTATTAATATCAAGGGTTAGCAATGACCTTGAATTCTCTTTTGATGTCAAGATGACTTTGAATTTCCTTGTATCTTCTATCAATGTTAAGGTGAATTTGAATATCCCTGCATATTCTATCAATGTCAGGGTGACTTTGAATGTCCCTGTATCTTCCATCAATGTCAAGGTGATGTTGACCCCGATTCTTCAACTTTTTAATATCAAGGGATATCTATGTCCCTAAATTTTCAACTATGTTTGAAATCAATGTCAAGGGATATCTATATCCCTGAATCTACTATTAGTATCAAGGGTTGGCTATGTCACTAAATGATCAACTATCTCAAAGTTGATTTGCCTTCCAACAAATATAGTTGAGTTATTGGAATATAGTGGTTATTATTCAACCATGAAAAGGCCCTACCATATCTACTCATTATGACCTTCATATAATGTCCAATTCTCACTGCCTTAAAAGTGGATAAACTCTTAATTAACTTTATCAAACTAGATAAAATGAATTTCTATAAGTGGCTAAAATAACTCTTGTCAATTTGGACAGAGTTTGGTGGTAGCTCTAATAATATTGATGGTTTTCTAAGCCTTAGTACTACCACAAATATCAAAGGTTAAATATCATAGGATCAAATACAAAATAGCCACAATATAATAAGGTCAAGATAATAATGATATGAGCAAATTAATATGTATATCAAGGCTTATAATATATCAAATAACATTCAATAATAAGCAACAATATGAATGTAAATAGCTTGAATCATTCATGTACTATGCATGAAGAACAACTTACAATATTAATTGCTCAAAATGTATGCAATATTTATTACTCATTTTTTTCTTACAAATATGATAGTAATGATTGTGATTGTCTATAATGTCTCATTTGTTCTATTATATCTATGGAGTACTATCTCCATAATATAGCCATAGAAATATGACTCTTTGGATACTTAACTATTTTTTTCCATATGCCAAGTCTCATGATTCTTGGCTTCTCTACTTAACACTTGTATACTTGATGAACACTTGAATCTATAATGTATACACACCTATACATGAATCTTACCCTTCACTTTACACACTCTAAACTAAGACACTTGTGCACATCTTTACATTACATATTTGCACTCTTACATATAAGACACTTGTGCACATAGACTCAACTTATACTTGCACACTAACTCACATGACACTTGTGCATTTCTTGCACATTACAACTTTATATGACACTTGTGCATATCCTACACATTCACAATTTCTTGCACATTACAACTTTATATGACACTTGTGCATATCCTGCACATTCACACTCACATAAAGGAGAAATGTAACTCACACTCTAAACATGACTTCAACCCTAATTTATTATTTACATATATGCCAGAAAGGCACCATAGGGGTACATTAGCATATACCAAATAATTTAATATACTCCAACATGTTTGGCACACTTAGAGTGGAAAGATTGTTTGTAAATCTTGAGAAGATTGAGATTTGTAGAGACAAATTGGTTTTCCTTGGAAATGTGATCTTAGAAGGAGTGAGCATGTATCCAAAAAATATTAAGGCTATACTTAAATACCTATCCCTCAAAACATTATAGATATTATGGGTTTTCACAGTTTAGTAAATTTTTATAAGAGGTTCATTAGAAACTTTAGTGGTATAAGTGCTCAATTGATTGATTGCACTTAAGGGAAGTCCTTTTCTTAGACCCAAGCAATTGAGATAAGTTTTGAATAGCTTAAAAGGAAGGTGATAAAAACTTGAATACTTACCTTACCATAATTTGAGAGGATCTTTACCATTGAGTGTGATGCTTCTGTAGTCGCCATTGATGGTGTGTTGAGTCAAGAAGGTAAGCCAGTTGCCTACTTTAGTGGAAATTTAAATGATGCCAAAAAATATATGGCACTTCTGATAAATAATTATATGCTATTGTTCATACTTTGAAATAGTAGAGGCACTACTTATTGCATAGAGAATTCATATTGTTGTCCGACAATCCAGTACTAAAATATATCAACTCTCAAGCCAAGTTATCTCATAAGCATGCCAAATCGGTTTTCTTTTTACAAAGTTATAAATATATAGTACAACATTTGAGTTACAAAACTAATTTGGTGGTTGATGCTTTAAGTAGGAGGTACCACGTGCTTATCTCAATGACCAATGAGATTGTTGGGTTTGAAAAAAATGAAGGAATAATATGCAATTGATCCCTAATTCAACAAAATTATTGATGTTTTCAATAATCTTGCTATTGCAAGCAATGAGTTCTATGATAATACTTATTGGTAGGTGAGTTTTTATTTAAATAAATCCAACTTTGTATTCCTATGGGGTTTAGGAGGGAAAAATGATTAGGGGAATACATTTGAAATGGGTTAGGGGACACTTTGGAAGGGACAAAAATTATAGCTTGGTAAGTGAAAAAAAAATTATCGTTAGTTAAGAAAGAATATAAATAAGTTTATTTCTACATTTGGAGTTTGCCAATTTTCTAAGGGCAAACAACAAAATACAAGTTTTTTTAAACCCTTAACCGAACCTATTGGACCATGGATTGATATTTTTATTGATTTCATTTGGGGATTACCTCATAATCAAAGAGGTAATGGTTCTATTTTTGTTGTTGTAGACCAATTCTCTAAAATGACCCACTTTATTCTATGTAACAAGATGTTAGGTACCTAAGTATATAAATGTGGGGATATAATATAATATTTTATTATGGTACGGGTCACACATAAAATTATAATAATATTTAACATAGTTCCATATTATAACATAATGCATTTTGTAACTCATGGAAGGTGAACCATCACATTCTTGTATAAAGAGATATTTACCCCCAATTGTAAAGGGGATATATCAAGTATTATTGTAGAAGTCTTGGCTCATGGAGCTAGAGATCTTGTGGAGTTGCTTCCTTCCAATAAGGAGTATTGTACAGTGTTGCCATACCTCAAGGGTATTATAAATTTCTATTTTATTGTGTGAATGTTTATTAAGAAATTTATTTGTGGATGCATGTTGTATATTTTTGCATATTTGTGAATGATTTATTGTTAATTAGAAGAGATGTTCATAATAATTGGTATCAAAACAATGATTATGGCAAAGTGAGGTTGTCTTTGCAAAGCTAGGGAATTTTTTTCAAAAAAACATCACATTTTGCGAAGGCTATATCTTTTTTAGTAGTCATTTTTAGAATATTTTTGTTCCAACATGTAGACCATTTTAAGTACTACAAAAATGACTGACCATTTGTTAAATTCTGATAAGTACTAAGAAAGTTATGGTTGTTTGAAGTTGAAGTATTTGTGCTATATTTTAGTTGCATAATTCATATTAATTTGTTTAAAAGTTATTTTTAAAATATTTTTACACCAACATGTAGATTATTTTAAATACTACAAAAATAATTGCTCATCAAATGAATTCTAATCTTCACTAATTTTCCTTCAACCAATTGAAAAGATCCTAATATGCTCTACTCAATAAACTTTTAAAAATATAATCTGGGTGGGGGTGGGGGAGCAACTACAGCGAGTGTTGTACACTACAACACTTGCTGTAGTTGCTCCCACCCCCACCCTCATGTGAGGGTGGGGGAGCAACTACAACAAGTGTTGTACAAGTGCTGTACACTATAACACTTGCTGTAGTTGCTCCCCCACCCCCACCCTCATGTGAGGGTGGGGGGAGCAACTACGACAAGCATACAACACTTGCCGTAGTTGCTCCCCCACCCCCACCCTCACACTACAAGCACTTGATGTAGTTGCTCCCGTGAGGGTGGGGGTGGGGGAGCAACTACGACAAGTGTTGTACACTACAGCACTTGCTATAGTTGCTCCCACACCCTCACCCTCACGTGAGGGTGGGGGTGGGGGAGCAACTACAGCAAGTGTTGTAGGGGTGGGGGAGCAACTACAGCAAGTGTTGTACACTACAGCACTTGCTGTAGTTGCTCCCACACCCTCACCCTCACGTGGGGGTGGGGGAGCAACTACAGCAAGTGTTGTAGTGGGGGAGTAACTACAGCAAGTGTTGTACACTACAGCACTTGCTGTAGTTGCTCCCACACCCTCACCCTCACGTGAGGGTGGGGGTGGGGGAGCAACTACAGCAAGTGTTGTACACTACAACAAGTGTTGTAGTGTACAACACTTGCTGTAGTTACTCCCCCACCCTCACGTGAGGGTGGGGGTGGGGGAGCAACTACAGCAAGTGTTGTACACTACAACAAGTGTTGTAGTGTACAACACTTGCTGTAGTTACTCCCCCACCCCCACCCACTATGGCCCCACCACCCACCCACGTGAGGGTGGGGGTGGGGGAGCAACTACGAGCAAGTGTTGTACACTACAACACTTGGGTGGGGGTGGGGGGAGCAACTACGACAAGTGTTGTACACTACAGCAAGTGTTGTAGTGTACAACACTTGCTGTAGTTACTCCCCCACCCCCACCCAAGTGTTGTTGTTGTAGTGTACAACACTTGTCGTAGTTGCTCCCCCACCCCCCACCCTCACGTGGGTGGGTGGTGGGGCTGTAGTGGGTGGGGGTGGGGGAGTAACTACAGCAAGTGATGTACACTACAACACTTGTTGTAGTGTACATCACTTGCTGTAGTTACTCCCCCACCCCCACCCACTACGGCCCCACCACCCACCCACGTGAGGGTGGGGGTGGGGGAGCAACTACAGCAAGTGTTGTACACTACAACACTTGGGTGGGGGTGGGGGAGCAACTACAGCAAGTGATGTACACTACAACAAGTGTTGTAGTGTACAACACTTGTTGTAGTTGCTCCCCCACTATTGTAGTGTACAACACTTGTTGTAGTTGCTCCCCCACCCCCACCCTCACATGGGTGGGGGGTGTGTTGTAGTGTACATCACTTGCTGTAGTTGCTCCCCCACTATTGTAGTGTACAACACTTGTTGTAGTTGCTCCCCCACCCCCACCCTCACATGGGTGGGGGGTGGGGGAGCAACTACAGCAAGTGTTGTACACTACAACAAGTGCAAGTGTTGTAGTGTACAACACTTGTTGTAGTTGCTCCCCCACCCCCACCCTCACATGGGTGGGACATGGGTGGGGGGTGGGGGAGTAACTACAGCAAGTGTTGTACACTACAACAAGTGCAAGTGTTGTAGTGTACAACACTTGTTGTAGTTGCTCCCCCACCCCCACCCTCACATGGGTGGGGGGGGGGGGGAGCAACTACAGCAAGTGTTGTACACTACAACACTTGCTGTAGTGTACGACACTTGCCGTAGTTGCTCCCCCACCCCCACCCTCACATGGGTGGGTGGTGGGGCTATAGTGTATAGCACTTGTTGTAGTTGCTCCCCCACCCCCACCCTCATGTGAGGGTGGGGGTGGGGGAGCAACTACAACAAGTGCTATACACTACAGCCCCACCACCCACCCACGTGAGGGTGGGGGTGGGGGAGCAACTACAGCAAGTGTTGTACACTACAGCACTTGTTGTACAACACTTGTTGTAGTTGCTCCCCCACCCCACCCTCACCACCCTCATGTGAGGGTGGGGGGTGGGGGAGTAACTACAACAAGTGCTATACACTACAGCCCCACCACCCACCCACATGAGGGTGGGGGTGGGGGAGCAACTACAGCAAGTGTTGTACACTACAGCACTTGCTGTAGTTGCTCCCCCACTCCCACCCTCACGTGAGGGTGGGGTGGGGGAGCAACTACAACAAGTGTTGTACACTACAACACTTGTTGTACAACACTTGTTGTAGTTGCTCCCCCACCCCACCCTCACGTGAGGGTGGGGTGGGGGAGCAACTACAACAAGTGTTGTACAACAAGTGTTGTAGTGTACAACACTTGTTGTAGTTACTCCCCACTCCCACCCTCACCACCCTCACGTGAGGGTGGGGTGGGGGAGCAACTACAACAAGTGTTGTACAACAAGTGTTGTAGTGTACAACACTTGTTGTAGTTGCTCCCCCCACTCCCACCCTCACGTGAGGGTGGGGTGGGGGAGCAACTACAACAAGTGTTGTACAGGGTGGGGTGGGGGAGCAACTACAACAAGTGTTGTACAACAAGTGTTGTAGTGTACAACACTTGTTGTAGTTACTCCCCACTCCCACCCTCACCACCCTCACGTGAGGGGTGGGGTGGGGGAGTAACTACAACAAGTGTTGTAGTGTACAACACTTGTTGTAGTTACTCCCCCACCCCCACCCTCATATGAGGGTGGGGTGGGGGGAGAAACTACAACAAGTGTTGTACACTACAACACTTGTTGTAGTTACTCCCCCACCCCCACCCTCACGTGAGGGTGGGTGAGGGTGGGAGTGGGGAGTAACTACAACAAGTGTTGTACACTACAACACTTGTTGTAGTTACTCCCCCACCCCCCACCCTCACGTGAGGGTGGGGGTGGGGGAGTAACTACAACAAGTGTTGTAGTGTACAACACTTGTTGTAGTTACTCCCCCACCCCCACCCTCATGTGAGGGTGGGGTGGGGGGAGCAACTACAACAAGTGTTGTAGTGTACAACACTTGTTGTAGTTGCTCCCCGAGGGTGGGAGTGGGGGAGCAACTACAGGCAAGTGTCGTAGTGTACAACACTTGTTGTAGTTGCTCCCCCACCCCCACCCCTCA
Source organism: Wollemia nobilis (assembly GCA_028583015.1). Classification (NCBI taxonomy): domain Eukaryota; kingdom Viridiplantae; phylum Streptophyta; class Pinopsida; order Araucariales; family Araucariaceae; genus Wollemia; species Wollemia nobilis. Next base: position 853,438 of record JAQPPZ010016930.1, read on the forward strand.
CGTGAGGGTGGGGATGGGGGAGCAACTACAGCAGAAGTGTTGTACACTACGAGCACTTGCCGTAGTTGCTCCCCACTCCCACCCTCATGGGGGTGGGGGGAGCAACTACGACAAGTTTTGTAGTGTACAACACTTGCTATAGTTACTCCCCCACCCCCATGAGGGTGGAGTGGGGGAGCAACTACAGCAAGTGCTGTAGTGTACAACACTTGCTGTAGTTGCTCCCCCACTCCCACCCTCATGTGAGGGTGGGGTGGGGGAGTAACTACAACAAGTGGACGTGAGGGTGGGGGTGGGGGAGCAACTACAGCAAGTGTTGTACACTACAGCACTTGCTGTAGTTGCTCCCCACTCCCACCCTCATGTGAGGGTGGGGGTGGGGGAGCAACTACAACAAGTGTTGTACAGGGGAGCAACTACAGCAAGTGCTGTAGTGTACAACACTTGCTGTAGTTACTCCCCACCCCCACCCTCACGTCCACTTGTTGTAGTTACTCCCCCACCCCCACCCTCACATGAGGGTGGGAGTGGGGGAGCAACTACGGCAAGTGTTGTACACTACGAAGACTTGCCGTAGTTGCTCCCCCACTCCCACCCCTGTGGGAGTGGGGGAGCAACTACAGCAAGTGCCGTAGTGTACAACACTTGTCGTAGTTGCTCCCCCACTCCCACCCCTCATGTGAGGGTGGGGGTGGGGGGAGCAACTACAACAAGTGGACGTGAGGGTGGGGGTGGGGGAGCAACTACAGCAAGTGTTGTACACTACAACACTTGTTGTAGTTGCTCCCCCACTCCCCACCCTCACGTGAGGGTGGGGGTGGGGGGAGCAACTACAGCAAGTGTTGTACACTGAGGGTGGGGGTGGGGGAGTAACTATAGCAAGTGTTGTAGTGTACAGCACTTGCTATAGTTACTCCCCCACCCTACAGCAAGTGTTGTAGTGTACAGCACTTGCTGTAGTTGCTCCCCACCCCCACCCTCACATGAGGGTGGGGGGTGGGGGAAGCAACTATAGCAAGTGTTGTACGAGCAACTACAGCAAGTGTTGTAGTGTACAGCACTTGTTGTAGTTGCTCAGTACAACACTTGCTATAGTTGCTCCCCACCCCCACCCTCACATAAGGGTGGGGGTGGGGGAGCAACTATAGCAAGTGTTGTACGAGCAACTACAGCAAGTGTTGTACACATGAGGGTGGGGGTGGGGAAGCAACTATAGCAAGTGTTGTACGAGCAACTACAGCAAGTGTTGTAGTGTACAGCACTTGCTGTAGTTGCTCATACAACACTTGCTATAGTTGCTCCCCCACCCCCACCCTCACATAAGGGTGGGGGTGGGGGGAGCAACTATAGCAAGTGTTGTACGAGCAACTACAGCAAGTGTTGTACTCACATAAGGGTGGGGTGGGGGAGCAACTACAGCAAGTGTTGTACGAGCAACTACAGCAAGTGTTGTACACGAGGGGGTGGGGGAGCAACTACAACAAGTGTTGTAGTGTACAGCACTTGCTATAGTTGCTCCCCCACCCCCACCCCCACCCTCACATGAGGGTGGGGGTGGGGGAGTAACTACAGCAAGTGTTGTAGAGATAAGGGTGGGGGTGGGGGAGTAACTACAGCAAGTGTTGTAGTGTCCTCGCATGAGGGTGGGGGTGGGGGAGCAACTACAGCAAGTGTTGTACGAGCAACTACAACAAGTGATGTACACTACAGCACTTGCTGTAGTTGCTCGTATAGCACTTGTTGTAGTTTCTCCCCCAACCCCCACCCTCACATGAGGGTGGGGGTGGGGGGAGCAACTACAGCAAGTGCTCTAGTGTACAAGCACTTGTTGCGGTTGCTCCCCCACCCCCACCCCATGAGGGTGGGGGTGGGGGGAGCAACTACGACAAGTGCTATAGTGTACAGCACTTGTTGCAGTTGCTCCCCCACCCCCACCCTCATGTGAGGGTGTCATAGTGGGGGTGGGGGAGCAACTACAGCAAGTGTTGTACACTACAGCACTACTGGGTGGGGGAGCAACTACAGCAAGTGTTGTACACTACAGCACTACTGGGTGGGGGTTGGGGGAGCAACTACAGCAAGTGTTGTAGTGTATAGCACTTGTTGTAGTTACTCCCCCAACCCCCACCCAGTAGTGATGTAGTGTACAGCACTTGCTGTAGTTGCTCCCCCACCCCCACCCTCATGTGAGGGTGGGGGTGGGGGAGTAACCGCAACAAGTGCCGTACGAGCAACTACAGCAAGTGCTCTAGTGTACGAAGCACTTGTTGCAGCTTGCTCCCCCACCCCCACCTTCATGTGAGGGTGGGGGTGGGGGAGCAACTACAACAAGTGCTCTAGTGTACAAGACTTGTTGCGGTTGCTCCCCCACCGTACAGACACTTGTTGCAGCTTGCTCCCCCACCCCCACCTTCATGTGAGGGTGGGGGTGGGGGAGCAACTACAACAAGTGCTCTATTGTACAACACTTGTTGCAATTGCTCCCCCACCCCCACCCTCATGTAGTGTACATCACTTGTTGCGCTTGCTCCCCCATCGTACGAGCACTTGTTGCGCTTGCTCCCCCACCCCCCACCCCCACCTTCATGTGATGGTGGGGGTGGGGGGAGCAACTACAACAAGTGCTCTAGTGTACAGCACTTGTTGCAGCTTGCTCCCCCACCCCCACCCTCATGTGAGGGTGGAGGTGGGGGGAGCAACCGCAACAAGTGTTATACACTAGAGCACTTCGTCGCTAGTGTTGTAGTGTACGACACTTGTTGCAGGTTGCTCCCCCACCTCCACCCTCACATGAGGGTGGGGGTGGGGGAGCAACCGCAACAAGTGGAGCAACCGCAACAAGTGTTGTACACTAGAGCACTTGTTGTAGTGTTGTAGTGTACAGCACTTGTCGTAGTTGCTCCCCCCACCCCCCACCCTCATCCCCCACCCCCACCCTCACGGGAGGGTGGGGGTGGGGGAGCAACTATAGCAAGTGTTGTACACTACAGCACTTGCTGTAGTTGCTCCCCCACCCCACCCTCATGTGGTGGGGGTGGGGGAACAACTATAGCAAGTGTTGTACACTACAGCACTTGCTTTAGTTGCTCCCCCACCCCCACCCTCACGTGGGTGGGGGTGGGGGAACAACTACAGCAAGTGCTGGGGGAGCAACTACAGCAAGTGATGTACCCACCCTCATGTGAGGGTGGGGGTGGGGGAACAACTACAGCAAGTGCTGGGGGAGCAACTACAGCAAGTGTTGTGAGGGGTGGGGGTGGGGGAACAACTACAGCAAGTGCTGGGGGAGCAACTACAGCAAGTGTTGTACACTACAGCACTTGCTGTAGTTGCTCCCCACCCCCACCCTCACATGAGGGTGGCTATAGCACTTGTGAGGGTGGGGGTGGGGGAGCAACTACAACAAGTGATGTAGTGTGAGGGTAGGGGTGGGGGAACAACTACAGCAAGTGTTTTATAGGGTGGGGGTGGGGGAGTAACTACAGCAAGTGTTGTACACTACAAGCACTTGCTGTAGTTACTCCCCCACCCCCACCCTCACATGGTGGGGGTGAGGGAGCAACAACGGCAAGTGTTGTACACTACAAGCACTTGTTGTAGTTGCTCCCCACCCACAACACTTGTTGTAGTTACTCCCCCACCCCCCACCCTCTACAAAGCACTTGTTGTAGTTGCTCCGCCACCCCCCACCCTCACATGGTGGGGGTGGGGGGAGTAACTACAGCAAGTGTTGTACACTACAACACTTGTTGTAGTTGCTCCCCCACCCACAACACTTGTTGTAGTTGCTCCCCACTCCACAACACTTGTTGTAGTTGCTCCCCCACCCCCACCCTCATGTACAAGCACTTGTAGTTGCTCCCCCACCCACAACACTTGTTGTAGTTACTCCCCCCACCCCCACCCTCATGTGAGGGTGGGGGTGGGGGGAGTAACTACAGCAAGTGCCGTAGGGGTGGGGGTGGGGGAGCAACTACGGCAAGTGCCTGTAGTGTGAGGGTGGGGGTGGGGGAGCAACTACAGCAAGTGTTGTAGGGGTGGGGGTGAGGGAGCAACTACGGCGAAGTGTTGTACACTAGGGTGGGGGTGGGGGAGCAACTACAAGCAAGTGTTGTAGGGTGGGGGTGGAGGAGCAACTACGAGCAAGTGTTGTAGTGTACGAGCACTTGTTGTAGTTGCTCCCCACCCCCACCATGTGAGGGTGGGGGTGGGGGGAGCAACTACAGCAAGTGTTGTAGTGTGAGGGTGTGGTTGGGAGGAGCAACTACAACAAGTGTTGTAGGGTGGGGGTGGGGGAGCAACTACAGACAAGTGTTGTAGGGTGGGGGTGGGGGAGCAACTACAAGCAAGTGCTATTGAGGGTGGGGGTGGGGGAGCAACTACAACAAGTGTTGTAGGGTGGGGGTGGGGGAGTAACTACAGCAAGTGTTGTACACTTGAGGGCGAGGGTGGGGGGAGCAACTACAGCAAGTGCTATAGTGTACAAGCACTTGGCCGTAGTTGCTCCCCCACCCCCACCCTACAAAGACTTGCCGTAGTTGCTCCCCCACCCCCACCCTACAAAGACTTGTTGTAGTTGCTCCCCCACCCCCACCCTCACACTACAAGCACTTGCCGTAGTTGCTCCCCCACCCCCCACCCTCACATGGTGGGGGTGGGGGAGCAACTACAGCAAGTGTTGTACACTACAGCACTTTTCAACGAGGCTAACCAGACAAACCTTTTCCATTTCCCAAATAATTTAAGTGAATCTGTTTGAACTTTTAGATCCGTGAGAGACTAAAATTTTAATACATGCATTAGCCAAGATTTCTACTTTCCAAAACATGAAGGTGGTGGGGTACTTCAAAACCAAACAACTTATCTTTCTTATTGATTTTGGTATTACCTATAATTTTATTTTTATTAAGCCTTATCTAGTTAAATAAGTAACTTGTTACATTTTTTTTCTTATAATTAATTTGAGGTAATGGTTGCCAATGGGATACTCTACCATGCAAGAGAAAATACAAAAATGTAAAAGTGGAAATAGGAAACTACAACCTTAAGTTGGATATGTTTTCCCTTTCTTTGGAGATTACAACATTAGATTGAGAACTCCATGGCTTCAAACCCTAGGTACACTTAGAAATCTATAGCATATTTCTTTCACTATTTCTTTTGCATCATGTTTTTTGTGTTTCATATATTCTGCAGTTCAAATTTCAAAGCATTCTGACTTGTTTTGACTGTGTTTTCATTTTTTTACGTTTTTACTAACATACAGGGAGCACCTTCGGATACAGGGTGATCGGGGAAGAATCAGCCAAATCCGACCTTCTGGGTTGTCTCAAAATACCCCATTTTGCCTAAACACAAGTTTTTAGGTGCTTTAGAGACATCTAGATGTGACATTTGGGAGGTCACTTTCGGGCATTTTATGACAGTCCTAATCGTCCCACCCCGGAGCGATTAGAAATCTACAGCAGATTTCTCGACTGTTCTTTTTTAAATGTGTCCCTAATGGTTTTTACATGCTTCTGTTTAAATTTAAGTTTTGATCACTGTTTTAATTATTTCATGTATGCATTAACCGGAGGCCTTGGGGATTGCATGTTTCCCTCCATCCGCATGTGCTATTAATCATTTGCTATTTCTTTGAATGTAGGATCTCAAAATCAGAGGGGCAAAAAGGAACTATAGACACATTCATGCAAGTGGTGGTGACGTTTGGCCCACCCATTTCAAATGTGGTCATGCGGAAGATCCCAAAGGGAAGCGTACCATCCGTTGGTGTAACAAAACTATATCTAACGCTCCGAGCACCTAAAAAGGGGGGAGACGTATTGTAACCTGATCACAAGCAAAATTAATAAAAGAGGCTGCAATTTACTTTTGTTTTAAATCTCGTTTCATTCATGCTTCGCTTTCCCTTTTCATGCACTTGTTCTTTATTCATTCGTAGGACTTAGTGTTACATCTGCTTTTGTTTGCATCGCCCTTGGTACGCTAGTGCTTCTGTAGACATGATTTCAATGGCAATCATAGTGGGACGTTGTCCCCTACTATTGGGATCAAAATTTTGATCAAAAATCTTATGTTTTTGCTTGCAGGTGTTAATCCTTCAAGCGCTGGACTGTTGCTCGTCCCACCCTGTGATGAATACAGAACTGGTATTCATTTCACCTAGGGACGAATAGGCATTCGTCCCAACCTATGACGAATACATATTTGTTATTCATCCCACTCTGGGATGATTAGCTCTCTGTGCATTTTTTGAGCAAAAACTCAGGGGCATCCAATTTGGGCAGAGAAGAGGTAGGTTTTTTGAACATCCTCTGTAACTTTTTGTTTCTATTTCTATGATTTTTCTTCTTTCTTTGCTTGCATAGAGAATTTTGCTGCATGTTTTATTTCTTCACGCAAGTAAGAAGAAACACACACCACGTGATAATATAAACATCAAGGAGTTGATCGTAAAACCCCAACACTTGATCAAGACCAATGGTGGATTTCATCACCACCTTGGCTTGAATTTTGCATACATAACCCCGATCGTGACTGTTGCTAGACGTAAATCCTGACGAAAGTTGACCAAGTGTAGCTGGGGTGATTCCCAACACATGAGGATAAGTCTTCTATGGTAGGTGTCAAAAATAGAGTGATTCCCCTTCCGTACCGCCTATGTTCCACGTACTGTTCTGCTCTCGCGTACCAATAGTTTCCCTTTGTAGACACCAAAATAGCACCAATCCGATTATGTGACTACAAACACTGATTACATTGACACACACTGCCCCCAGGGCAGCCCTCAGATGTTAAACAGTGGTCCTAAACACTCTCACAGCAGTTTTGGAAGGTCAGAGGTCAATTTGGCACCTTTCAGGCACTCTGCTCTCTACTCATTCCACCCAAGGATGATTACAAACTGGTATTCGTTCCACCTAGGGACGAATAACAGTATTCGCTCCAAGGTGGGGCGAATAGCAGGTTTGACAGGAAAAAAGTCAAATCTTGACAAATGGCAGCTAAGATCTGCCACTTAACTCTTCCTTCATTGCATGGGAGTGTGAGTGATCATTTTTGAGCGCTAGAGGCAGTTACAGGGACAGTCATGGAGCCCCTAATTAGGGAGGAATCTTCTCCCTCCTGGGAAGGCATGATTGCCAAGTGGCACCTTTGCATGCTCATTCAAAGAGACCGTTAGGTCTATAAAATGGTGAGTATTCTCACCTCAAAAGATAGACAGAGAAGGAGCATTTTGAGCAACGAAGTGCTACTGTTTTACATCCTCACACCCTTTTGATTTGTGCCTTTCACATCCTTGATCTCTTTTGGAAGGGAGGTCATTGGATGGTTATTGGAAGCATAAATCCAAAACTAAAACCCGAAATTTGGTCATAACATCCTACCAAATTTATCGACAACACCCCACAAGAGGTTTTGGACCCATCCCAAGTGGATTGGTGCCGAAACCAGGCCCCAAACAGCGAGCGTCCTGCCCCCGGGCGCCCCCCGCACTGCTGCAATCCTAATCGTCCCACCCCGAAGCGATTAGAAATCTATGGCAAATTTCCTTTCTATTATTTTTACATCTGATTCTATGCTGCTTCGATAGGTTGTCATTCAAATTTCACATCATTTTGAGCTGTTTTGATCATGTTTTTGTCATTTCCCGCTTTTGCTAACATGCAGGTGGCATCATCAAATTCCTAATGATAGAGGTTGAATTGGAAAAATCCAACCATTTGGGTCGTCCCAAAATACCCCGTTTTACCTAACCTCAACTTTGCAGGTGATTTGGAGCTTCCCGGATGTGACATTTGGGACAGTGCTTTCTGACGTTTTGTTGCAGGTCTAATTGTCCCACCCCGGAGTGATTAGAAATCCGTGGTGAATTTTCTGATTGTTCCATTTGCAATGCCCTCCTGGTAATGTCCTCATGCTTCTGTTAAATTTTCAGATCATTCTGATGCTATTTGGTTATCGTTTTATTTATTTTTCGCATGCACTACTCGTAGGCTTGGGGATTGCATGTTTCATTTTATCTACAGGTGCTACTGACTATTTTTTGTTTCCTTGAGTGCAAGATCTTAACATTAGAGGAGCAAAAAGGAGTCAAGACTCGTGAAATTGAAATAAAAGATTCCAAAAAAATCTTGCATCAAGTGGGAGTTTGTTATAATATGCAAGCGCTGCATGATTTTCCTGACTAATGATGGAACCTTCTAGAAAGTTCATGGAAACCCCTTTTTGTGGAGAATCTTATGGAAAGTTCATGGAAACCCCTTTTTGTGGAATTTATGTTTTTTAATATGATCTGGAAAACTGAGGCAAAAGGAAAGAATTTCAATACGGTATGCAAGCCTCATGAACAATAGGCAAGAACTAAAAACATTTTGGTCCGATGGGTCCATGACTATAATACTGTTTTCATTAAAGATAACTAGAAAATAGCTGCAATTTTTTCAGATGCAGCATTTTTATATAGATTAAAAGATGGTTTCAATGTGTAAGCTTTGCTGTACAAGAAAACATACATGGAAAATAACATAAACAAGTTAAATCATGCAACAAGTTTCCTTTGACAGAATGCCTTTCCCTTCACAAAAAGATCTAGTAGGAAAATATTTCGCTATATATGCTTGTGATTTTGTCAATTTAAAAATATACCACCCATAATTATTTATACTTATAAGCAGGTGATCATTTTAAGACAGACTTATCAATGTGCATGCTTAATTCGTCATACACAATGCACACTTAGTATCAGTTATTGTAACATGTAATAGGTGTCACAAATCCTGTATTACTCAAAACACGACTTACTCATGTAACTTAAACAAGGCATTTAAGCTTTCTCAAAAATTAATGACTATCAGATTTGGATAACTACTGCAAAGTTGCTTCAATTCTAGAAAAAGAAACACCTTTGATGATGATCACTTCATCTACCAGTGTCTGCTATACCCCTGCATCCCATAGATATTTACACATTGATATTATCAAATTCCTGTAATTTATTATAGCAGATATATCTAATTTCAACAAAAGTTTTTGACAAAATGTGATGAGATAATACTTTTGGAACAAGTAATTTTTTAATTCTATTTAGTTGGAGCTTGTGTAATTGTAGAGTGGATGTAAGGGAATTTGCCCTTTTACAACTCACTGATTTCCAAAGGTAAGCTACACCAACACGCTAGACTGAACATATTTGGTAGGAAATTAATCTGTTAACCACAGAAGAATAAACAAGGCAGCCAATCTCAAATTCAGAATAAAGTCAATTAATGAGATTAATAGACATCATAATGAGCATTACACTTAAAATTTTTGGCACAAATCAAGTCAATTAATACTAATAGCTAATTTCCAGATAATGCTAACCACAACCTTGCTAATGCAGTTTAATTTAAAAAGCCATAAACAATGTTTCAAGTCAGCCTAAAACTAGAATAGCTCAATATCGCAGACACAAATGATTCTGCAAAGTTCATTTTACAGACATCTCGAATTCAATGGTTCATCACATGCCTATATCTCCTGGTAAAAAGTACCAATAATTGGGAAATAAAGCAAGCTAAACCTTCATATTTAAATAAAAAAACCGAATTATAAACCAAGAGGGTGGATTACACACAGTAGCAAGTAGCAAATAAACCCTCAACATAAAATAAATTTAGCTTCAAAAAAAATAAACTTGTATCAAACTACCTTACAGACATTCAATAAATGCAATACATAAATACTACAGTTTTACAAACTGTTAGTATAGCGCACAAACCAATCATTTGCATTCTACAAGTTAAATATTAGTTGATGAACTATAACAATCTAGTATATGGTGTAATATGATAACTTGTAAAAACTATAATAGATAATGCCAAAAAATGCATGCTAAAGTAATCACTTTAGTATGATCAAAATTCTTTCCTTAATTGTTTCATGAACATTGACTTGGCATCATCAGTACCTTGCAGTTCCTTTCCAATTTATTCACCCTAAAATATCCACAAATGTAAGCGGGATGAATACAAATCTAATTCTAAGCATGGTCCTTGTTGGAGCTCATCTGTAATCAACACCTAAGAAGAACAGATCTCCTTTCGTTTGACCTTTGCAACTTCATCCATGGGAGGGAGTTCCAAGATTTCCATCACAGCTTTCAGGATATGTTTTCAGACATTCCTTAATATTTTACTCCAAAAAGACACAAATTACACATGAATAAGAGAAGATAAAAATTGTCAGTGACACAACTACAAAAAGGATAGTGCAATAATATACAATTTGCCTGAACTCAAATATAAATATTTATCCCATTGAGCTCCATCAAGCCAGACTATTGTCATCTTTAAATTAGGCATTAGTAGATTTGAAGTGATCCTCATCTATAGTTGAGTAGATAAAGCCTTCATTTGAAAGGAAGGCAATAGCTTCCCTGCAAAACAAAAACACAGTCAGTATCATTTATGCTATTCAATTGTTTAAAGGTACAAAAGTCTAGAACTTACAAGATTTGTTTCTTTGTGAAACCAGGCAATCTCCTTGCAACTTCATCAACATGAACACCTTGCTCTATAGCTCTGTCACATCAAAATCCATCTGTTCATTAGTATACAGAAAGCAGCATTGCTAACTTGTTAATTTCAGATATTAAAAACAGTTGAAATAAGAAAGTAGAATTTTAAAAATTATAACAATGAAATTTATTTTCCATTAGAAAGCAGCAAAAAAAGGGAAAGATACTGAATAAGATGATTTACAGATTTGCTGGCTCCTCAAATATGTTTTGAACCCTTTTATGCAAATCATCTTTAGATCCACCCATGGAGACAGGACCAGGGCTCACATACTGCAACAAGAAAAATGTCACTTCCTAGTAATGGTTGATATATATTATGCATATAACAATATCCTGAAAACAATAAGCACCTACATATGACAAATAAAGGAGCACCCAGGAGAGGAAGTCAATCATCAGCCATTAAATCAACAAGAATGGTGACAAAATTCATCACAACTTAAAAGCATTTATTTCATCGTCTTACTTGATTATGGACAGGAGTATGCATTGATCCAGCCTGTGGTCCCAATGATGAACCCTTATAAACTGGACTTGTTGGGTTCTGAGTGACACCACCCTGAAGAACATGGATGTTAACAATTGTACATAAAAACACATTCTTTTTAAAAAGAAAATGTACAAGGGAATTATATCCAATATGAATCTACCTGCGCTTTGAGATTATGTAGATGTACAAAAATGCATTCCAAGAAGTGAAAAGTTACTTCATTGAAATCAGTAATAGGCCTAAAACCACCATTTCAAAGGCAATGTCAGCTTAATTCAAAAGTCAAAATAACAAGAATCCCACCTACAAATATATCCATGATATGTTTCAGAGCTACACAACCCAAATGTTTGGTTTAAAACTTGCAATAGAAACAGGTTTTAATTGACAGTTATGACTTAATTTTAGTGCTCAAATCTAACTGGAAATTGATTCATCAAGAAACCGTTGTTAAAGGAATTAAATGCAACCTACAAATGTAAATAGGCATGCTAGGACCCTAGTGGTTAGTACTGATCACAATGCTTGTGACATTTATCATTCCATTCATAGGACAGGAACTAATTGGGCAATGGAAAGCACGCCAATCAGAAATCAGTAGGTATACATTAAGCTTGATAAATGTCCCATTTCCTCCAACCTTTTGACCTTACATAGCAAGCACATTACTAATAAGAAATATAAGCTAATTTTTTTAATAATATTTCTAAAATTTAATTAAATTTTTAAATAATTAATAATAATTTTTAATATAATTTTAAATATATTCAGGCAGAGATTGACACTCATTTTTCACCCTTCAGCAAAAAGAATCCATGACCATAATTTTAAATGCCAAGAATATGCAGAAAAAATGTTGAAAGCTGGATAAACAAAGAAAACAATAAATTATCTTTTAAAAAGACAATATGATCTCTTCACAAGTATAATCTGTATGCAGCTGATAGAGTATAAAAAATAATAGCAAAGTGGAACATGCTTAATTCTCTAGCTTTCAATTCAACTCATTTTTTATACACACCTCACAGAGAAAGCATTTACATGCTTCTTGTTTTGGAAGCTCCTCAAATGCCCATGGACACGCACATAAGAACCATTCCTACATAAAAGATAAACTTCAAGGGGTCTGATACAAATAGACAAAATATGTTCTCTTGCAAGACTGTTCTAAATCCTGCTAGCAATCACCCAGAAATGCCATTTCGGCATAGATGGTGTTTGATTTATTATAATCAGCCATGCAAAACCATGGCAATTAAACCAATGTGAAATGGACTATTAAATAAAAGGATCAAGTTGAAAAACTTACTGCACAGCAGCCATCTCTGCATATTCCATTGCATCATTAACCCTGCACACATGAAATTGAATCACTCAGTATTAACAGAAAGACTAAATAGAGTGAAGTCAACATGTCTTAAATTCATCAAATCAAATCTATCGCATAGGGCACATGAAATTTCTGAGCACAACAATTCAAAACTTATAATTAAAAAGGCATAAAATATTTGATGTCAAAATATTTGCACACAAAAAGAGGTTGTGATATGAGATGGAACAAACTAACCCAGAAACAGCACAATGATATGGGCAAAGCATTCAGTCATGAAGAGAATAATATTAACAAGATATAGTACACAATTCTCATGAGTGAGACTGCAGGGCACGGAACCAATGGTTATAAACTTATAACACTGCAGGAAGGGTAAACAAAAAGCATATGACTAGCATACATTTGACAAGAAAATGCACTCTGGCAATCAAGCATTTCTAGGAAGAAGTCAAATCTTCTTACAGGTATACAGAGGTGACTACTGGAGTTTTACCATTTGCATAACTGCAACTTTGTACCTTTGCAATGGTCAGACACATAACGAATGGCAGCAGCCTTTCTAGATTTTGCTACAATTGTTGCTGATAGCCTCAGGATATGATTTATGGTCTTTAAGATCTTTCACTCCTGCTAGATCAACAAGATTCAGATCCATTGCCATAAATTTCCTCTCTGACTGATCTATGAAGTCTGCTAACAAATTAGGAACACTCATATACAAGCTGTATTTAATGTTCCTATGTCCTTATGCTTTTCTTCGATCAAGAAACAGAGAGGTACAAAAAAAGAATAGCAGCACCTGTTGATGTGGATAGTTTGAAGGTATTTGGTATGCAATAGTTTGTGCTGCTGTAGTTGGCATTGAAACTTCAGTAATTGATGAATTACCAGGCAGACAAGAAATTATTAGGCATTTGTCACTCTAATATGTAAGCATCACAACCATGCCCTCAAGACTAGTTATGCATTCAAACCTGCAGCTGATCTAATGTATCCTGTAGGGCTTATTCCACCCTTATTATCAGGTCATTGGATGACAGACCTAGCATGCAAACCATTTTGATTAATCATATACCATTTAAAAACTGCTATTAACAGTTGATAAAACAGATTCTTCAGTAATTTAAGTCAGGCTGGGTGTATAACTCGGGATTTTAGATGCATCGTGAAAAGTTTTCACATGATCAGAGTTAATGAACAAGATTTCCTACTCAGAATAGCTGATTTCTACATTGGTGAACTAGTCCACCACCTTTTCTTTATGATATCTGACTCAAGAATCCAAGAATACAATTTCACTGACCTGGCTTGTTTTTACCATATTTTCACAAAGTTATCATATCTTCAAATGCATGTTGTGTACCGGTGTTTGATTTGAATAACTGGCAACTAATGTCCCATATAATATTATATAGGGTATGTGTTATGGTGCATAGTTCATTATCAACAAAATTTGAATTTCTTACTTTAAAAGCAACAAGATGTTTTTGCATTACTGGCCTAGTAAGATGAAAGGTTTAATGAAATCAGGATGACACCTATTTACTTTGCAACAGTTTTCTGCAGAACCATTCCACTGATATGAATATTTTTTTTCTGAAAAGTGTTGAATGGCTTGTGCATGGTGTTTTATGAATTACCAACGTTACCCTTTTGGTCCCAGTTACAATTGGAACTTCAGCATGCTATCAAGTGTTTCTAAGCCATTGACTGCTTCAAATTTTACTGAGACAACCTTTATGACTTTTTCTAATACAGATAGGAGAATATGGCTTGGAACAAAACACCATTTTTTTTTCTAGAATGCTTAGTACTTGAGCCCCATAGTTTATGTGGCCTCCATGATAGGAAGGAACCCATCACCATCCATAGGTAGAATCAATAAGCAAGAGATAAGCACTAATGTGAACAGATGATCATAGCAGAGTAAAAGAGATGATATAGCTCAAATTTCTCCATTACAATAAAAAGTGTTTGTCAATGCACAGATACAAGGAATAGAACCTTAAGCTTTTATGAGCAGCTTTAACGATGCAAAACTGGTTTCTATTTTTGTATTACAGCTTCTTCTGGCCTATTGCCACAACTTCAGCTTTGTCTTACAAACATTATACTATGGATAGTGGCAAGCACTCTATTTCATCGCAGCTGCATAACCTTATAATTGCATGTGAGCAAAACATTGGCATTCAATCTCATGGTCTTTCTTTAGGTTTCATTCATAAGTTGCAAAAGTCCTTCTGTGCACTGCTCTTTTGTGAAAGATCAAATCTCATAACACAAACTTTAGCATTTGCCTTATGTTAAAAAAGTTTTTCACCAAGTAGTTCAATTTGTCAAATTTCAAGGCAAAAACCCAAGTTCAAATATTGTTTGTTAAAATACCATGGTCACACAGTCATGATATAATATGAGTGAGCTTATTTCTATCTATCTATATAGATAAATACATAAATGAATATCACCACTAGAAATGTGAATGCTATATACCTTCTTGCATGGTATGTCACTGCTATGTGTTGTCATCACTAGAAATGCAAATGTTGTTTTACTACTTACATTCACAATCAGGTTGTCCAGAATTTTTTTTTCAAGTATCCAGAAGTAACTAACTAGTATCTCTTGAGAATATGCACAACAATCATTCTGGTTCTGCCAAAAGAACAGGATTTACCCTCAAATTGCTTCTGTAGGTTTGAGATAAACATGAAGAATACTAGCTATCAAAATTGCAAAATGTGTCAAGGGTAGGGGACCTGAGTACAACCCCTTGTTCTCTAGCAAAATAAAAATATTGCAAAATGTAATCAAATGGCATGAGCTCAACAGGTTAAATAACTAGACTCTCAAAGAGGACACCCAGGTTCAAATGTTGCCAAGCAATACATGCATAATTGCAAAGCTGTTATAATGCCACTACATGGTCACAACATAATACAGATTAAATCCATTTTAATCCCATTGCCATATTTTACTTGAAAGGGGATCCATCCTCGAGGTCATTTAAGTCTTTGTATCAAAGGTTTTGATCCAAATGATAAAATGGAAAAAGCAGGTATAATCTTGTGATTAGTTTACCATTACTCCATGAAAACATGTACCATCAATTATCTCTTAGAGAGTCCAAAGTGACACATAGATTGCTAAAGGAAATTGTCAAAAGATTTTTTTGTGGAACTGTGGACTTATAAAACCGATTCCTGAGGCAGCATTCTCCCTTAACATGTGCTGTAACAACTTATCTGCTCAAGCTAGCAAAAAAACAAAAATTAACAATGTCCATGGCAGCTTGAAATTATAGTATAAATAGAATTGCAAGTAATATGCCAAAAAAAGCTAAGCCAAGTGCAAACACCTGTCTGAGTGGGTCTATAGGTGAATGTAATTTAACAAAAAATAAAAAAATTGCATCTACAGCCGTAGTGGGTCTGATGGTGAAGGCTTTGGTACTCCATATAAAAGGGTTTAAGGTTCAAATCCAAAAGGAAATAAAGTCTAAACCTTAAATTCTTGACAAAACACAGATAGGGCCATTTCAACTCCATAACTCCCAAATGCCCGACAGTGAAGGTTTGGGCAGTCTAAATAAGAGATCTAAGGTTCAAATCCACAGAAATTTCATTTACTTAAGTTATAATATCATGATATCACGGATGGTGCTGTAACACAACAATATCCTAGAGTTGTTAGGATGCACCAATTCAATGTTTAATCTCGTACATTTTGTCAAGCACTTGAACACAAAACTTATAGTTCACTCATAAAAAGTGAAAACTTTACAGACTATCCTATGCTCATTCAAATTTCACCACTCCCCAAACTTTTCGAGTTCTTACTCAAATTAAACGAAAAAAAAATTAAACAGAAATCCACAGAATACAAGGATTCAACGTGTTCAGAGGCAGATCCGAATAGTTACGTGATTCTAAGCGGATGCATTCAAAAGAGCACAACCCATTTCAAATAATGCAGACCATAACCTCATTCTCAAACTTTTATAGATATTTGAAAATAAGTAAAACATCCTAACCAATTAGGGGAAAAGGCATTTGGAAACGGGTAAAAAGCCCTTACCATCGTTTTACCTCCATCTTTCCTGTGCCGTCATCAAGGTAAAAGGACACATCAGTAATTCTTTCTTCCTTGTTAACCACCATCCCAACAAGGGTTACCTGTGTCAAAAACACACTTGAGCAGTTTTCACACGAGAAAAAAAAAAGCAAACAAATACCCAAATAATATAATTTCAAAAAAAAATTACCGACATTATTGACATCAACGCCGTCTATAGTATAATTCGAATTGTCGTCCCCGACTTTCTGGCTCGCCTGGCTTATCTGCTTCACCGTCAATGGTAGAAGCCCCGTACTGGTGCCGCTTTTCTGCAATACCAGGGTTTCAGAAAAATGAAATAAAACAAAAATATTAGGCAACAGAGACAAAGAGCATGAGTAACACTGCTTACCCTGACAGAGGGAAAACCGCCATCAGTAACTTGGGTGGACTGAGAGGGCATAAAACCGCCGCCCGAAAACAGAGAACCGCTGTCCATTTGGCTTTGCATGCCATACATATTTATGCGGTTTTGGTTACAGAAAAGAATGAAGATTTTAATGGATTTGCCGGAAATTTTTGAAGGGAAAATAGATTGGGGGCCTTGATCGCTATGCAGAAATGGAAATTGAAATGAGGGTTTAATTTGAACGGGAATTTGACCAGAAAGTTTTATGCACGAAATCTCCCGCCAATGCCCTTCCCTCCACTCCACTTCTTTAGTTTGACGTTCCGTCAGTAGATGTTCAATTTTTCCCGCCCTAGGCAGTTGCTTGTGCTCTCTCTTTGTTTCTTTCCGTTAAATGGATTATATGAGTTTTTTTTTTTTTTTTAAAGTAAAATCTTAACTTGCATTGTGGTGATGTGTCCCAGGCTCAATCTTTACAGTGGATGTATATAAGAAGTATTCCTATTAAAAAAAATCTTAAGAAATTAAATTGGTTGGTAAAGGCTATTTGATAAATTTTAAGGTGGAATCTTTGAAGGGATAAGGGATATTTTAACGGTATATTGTTGGCGTTTTATCTTAGTGATTTGAGTTCAAATTATAGGGAAAAAGGCCCCTTGTTGTTATAAGGAATTAAGTTGGTTGGCAAATGTCATTCAATAAATTTTAAGGTGGAATTATCTTGGTGATTTGAGTTCAAATTATGGGGAAGAAGGCCCCTTGTTGCTATAAAGAATTAAATTGGTACATTTGATAAATTTTAAGGTGAACTCTTTGGAAGGATATCTTAACGGTATATTGTTAATGTTTTATTTTGGTGATTTGAGTTCAAATTATGGTGAAGAAGGCCTCTTGTTGCTATGCCTTGAGAAGTGTGGAGCCAGTTGCCTGTTTGTTTGTGAAGGCAGTGTGGAGCCAGTTGCCTATTTGTTTGCGAAGGTAGTGTGGAGCCAGTTGCCTATTTGTTTGCAAAGGTAGTAGTATGATTTGAATCCTTTGAGTGCATGTCAGACCAAGAAGTGTGGACCTAGTTGTCTGTTTGTTTGCAAAGGTAGTAGTCTGATTTGAATCTTTGAATGTGTGTCAGACCGATAAGTGTGGACCCAATTGTTTGCAAAGATAGTAGTCCGATGTGAATCCTTTGAGTGCATGCCAAACCGAGAAGCGTGGGCCCAATTACTTGTTTGTTTGCAAAGGTAGTAGTCTAATCTAAATCCTTTGAGTGTGTGTCAGACCAACAATAACAATACAAATCCCGAATAAACGATAGTCCCTCTCACGTTAGGTCAACAATAACTAAGTGGTATAGACTTGTTGGAAGTAGCCCTTTAACCCTTGACAATTACTAAAAATAGTGTGGATGTAACCAATTCCCCTATATATCCAACAAAAAAAAATTAACTCACAAGTTTGAACTTTAATTTAAAAAATGAAACTCATCAACCTTATAACAAAAAATTAATTATCATTTTATTTTATAATAAAAATAAATATTTATATTTAAATTAAACTTTTATAGTAAAAAAAAAAAAAAATTGAGTTAATCTAAAGTACAGGCCGTCCATTTCGTCTAGTTAAGTTGAATAATGATTGTGTGTCCTAGGGGAGCCTTAAAAAGGTGTGGTTTAGAAGCCTACAACATCGTTTGAATTTGGATTAGTTAAGAAAAATATAAGGATGATTTTATTTTTACTTTGGAGAATAAGAAGTTGTATTTGAGCTTTTATTTTTAATAAATTACAATTTTTTTTTTAAAGGTGTGAGAGTTTATAAATAGATTTACTTTTTGTAGTTAGAAATCTGCATTATATAAAATGTTTGGATTTTTCATGCCTATTTTTTAGATTTTTTAGATTTTTTTTTATTTTTTGTGGTCAGCATTCTTATTGACACCTCTAATATCTATGCATTATATTTTAGTAGAGTATTATTTCTAAAATATCACACTATCATAGTTTGCTTTACCAATTTTGGATTGTTAGTTTCTTTCTTAAAGCACATCACATTATCATAGTTTGCTTTAATAATTTTGGATTGTTATTTTCCTTCCTAAAACACAAGTGGAGTCACACAAATTATAATAAATAGTTTATATGAAAACACATTAGTGTTATAAAATAAAGTTTTGAGGGTTTGAACCTTAAGCACAAATGCAATCACAAAAATTATAATAAATAGTTTCCCCTGATATTGAGTGGAGGTTTGAACCTTGGACCTCTCAAAGACAAGCCAAAACTCTCACCACTAAAGGTAAGCTTACAACTAACACTATTTTTATTGTAAGTCTTTATGTTATAATAGTTTTTGTGAGACATTGTAGTGGTTTGAATTTTGGATTTTTTTAAAAGACTCCCGTTCAAAACCACAATTGAATGTGTGTGCGCGTGAACTTGTTAAAATACATAATTATTATAATTGATTTTTTTAACTTAAAACACATGATGTTATTAAGAATGGTTGTTAAAAAACATATTTGTTATAATTGATTTTTTTAACTTAAAACACATGATGTTATTAAGAATGGTTTAAGAATGGTTGTTAAAAAACATATTTGTTATAATTGATTTTTTTAACTTAAAACACATGATGTTATTAAGAATGGTTTAAGAATGGTTGTTAAAAAACATATTTGTTATAATTGATTTTTTTAACTTAAAACACATGATGTTATTAAGAATGGTTTTTGAATGGGTGTAGCCCTGAAAGTTTAGAACTCTGAACATGAAGTTTAAGATTCAAATCTAATGAGATAAAATTATATATCATATTTTAGTAAACTGAAGTTTGGTTGGATAAACATTTACTGGGTAAATAGCATCCTACAAGATTATAAAATATCTTTAAAAGAAGATGGGTGACATCAACCTCGTACATATAAAATATCAATATTAAAAGGCTCATCGGTCTCATACATAATATGTATCTAAATATAAATATAAATAAAAAAACAAAGACTCTTTCAATGACTTCACTTTAGTATAAAAGATTCCCCAAATCGTAGGGCTTGAAAAGAAGGTTTATCTTGAATTTTATCGCCCACTATTCAAATCGGGTCATTCTCCAACTCGAAAGGAAAAAGATTGGTCAAAGAAACGATGTTTTTATGGAAATACTCATGGAATAAACTAACTAGAATGGAGGACTTAGAGTTGTGTTCATAGATTAACCTTCGATTTAAAATTCCAATTACTTTGCTTTCTATAATTCAATTATCATAACTTGTCACGTTTTTATCTTTGGAAAAACCATGACCTTGAGAAACAATGATAGTTTTAATATTGGATTCACCGGACTACAAAAGGAATTATAAACTTTCCATTACCTTGAGAAACAATGGTAGTTTTAATATTGGATTCACCAGACTACAAGAGGAATTATAAAGTTGTTTCAAACACAATGTTAGGATGGCTTATTCTTTATTAGAGCCTTGAAATTGATGCAAAATACAAGTAGAATCTCATTATGCATATGATAAAGGAATTTAAAGAGCCTTAAAATTGATGCAAAATACAAGTAGAATCTCATTAAGCATATGATAAAGAATTTCAAGAAAAATGTGAGGCTTGTAGAAATCTCTTTTTAATGAAACCATAGATGTAAAATTTGCATTTAGGGAGAGCCTTCTTTAAGTATAAGACTTTGGCTCTTACAATTAAGTTTAGAAACTTGCATATCCTTAATTATTAAATTTATTTAGTATAAATAAAATCAAAAGATATATATAAAGGTTTTTATATGTGTAAGGTAGTTGGTCCTCTCTAAATGATGTTGTTTTTATATAAGTTGCTTATTTTCAGTAGCATATTTTTATGATGAAATTTTGTTCTATATTAATGCATCCTCCTCCTCTTCTCTCACAATTAAAATTAATTAGGGGAGACCAATAACAAGAAAAGGTTTGTATCATTGTTAGTTATTATTAAATGACAAAATAGACTAGGATTTCTAAGAAGAAAAGATTTTGAAAGAATTATCAATAAAAGAAAGATAAGTAACTATTTTGTATACACACTAATTCTTATGGGTTATAAAACTAACCTACTTTGTCTTTGCTTGTTTCAAGAACAATTCCACAATGTTATGTCATCTGAAACTTCCCTATTCCAAAAATTTACCAAGTTGGTGGTGTTTAATCTAAAATTTTAGAATTTTTGAAAAATTTTAGGAGAGAGAGCGGGATGGAGGGCGGGACTTCCTCTACGGTAGAGCATGAAAGCGGCAATGGTTCGAACCAAGGGCACAGCGGAGCGGACGGAGGGCAGCCGGGTCCCAGGGGTACTGAGGCATCCTTGTCAACAGAGGGATTACGGAATGACGACGAAGACAGTCAAGGTAAGGAACCACCAGACAAAAGGGGAGGAGGGCCTCAGAAGTCCTATGCCCAGGTAGCTGCTTCAGAAACCCTAAGCGGTCACTTCACCAAGGAGTTATTTTCGACTGGGGATGAGCTGGACATCCCGACGGATGTCCTCTCAAGCTTCGTGGAGTACGAGAAATATACCCTCATTGGTAAGTTTATCGGTGGTCGGCCTGACATGGAGACCATCCGCAGATGGGCGACAAACAAATGGAGGACCTCTGGGCACATGGAGTTGGCGGCCCTAACCCGAGGCTTTTTCGCTATTAGCCTGAACAACAAGGAGGACTACTGCAAAATCCTGGCTGGAGGCCCATGGTTCCTGGGTCGTAAGAGCCTGTTTCTTAGGAAGTGGGGCATGGACTTCAACCCAGACACCCAGAACATCAACATTGCTCCAATATGGGTCAGACTCCCGAGTCTCCCCCTCTTCGGATGGCACAAAAATGTAATAAGAGGCATTGCCCGCTCTATAGGAGAGTTGGTCACTATTGACCCTCCCACCCGAGCCCGAACCAGGTTCGTCCAGGCCCGATTTTGCATTTTGACAGATCTGGAGGAGGACCTCCCATCCTCCATCACCCTCCGGTCTGGAGGCACTATCCTCCACAAACAAGCTATAGTCTATGAGAACAGACCAACTTTTTGCCCCCAGTGTCGTTCACAAGGCCACCTTCAGTCCAACTGTCCTTCTCAAAAATTGGGCGAGAAGAAGCGGGAGAGCTTTAACCCCCTGGAACATGGAGAAGGCCAGGAGAAAGGGCCTAGTCCTCCAAATGTGGAGGCCCAAGGTTCTCCAAGCCCCACCAGGGACCATGATGAAGTATCCCAGCCAGAGGAGGATAACACCCACCAACCGAAACCAGAGCAGTTTAGAGCGGACACCCAGCGAGGAGGAAACTCCCACCAGGAGAGTCATCCATAGGAGGAGAAGGAACGTACCCCCCCCAAAACACCACTCAGTCAGATCCACCCAAGCTCCAGGACCAGGGCCCTTTCGATTTCAACCATTCCCAAACCTTGCTAGAAGATTACCTCCTAGGAAGGAGGGCCGACAAACAGACCGGACATATAAGCCCTCGAAATACTAGGAGCCGAAAGCAAAGCGTGGATTATGGAAGTGAGAGGAAGCAAGGCCGACCTCCCAACAAAGATAGAAGAGACAAAGAGACGATGGCAGACGTCGCGAATGGCACCCAACGTCTGTTGTTTCCAGATGACTCCGATACTCAGACGGGCGAAACGCATGTACCTAAACCTCCCTTCCAACAAGGAAAGGGAGGCAAGAAGAACCTCAAACTATCCAGATGAAAGTTCTCTCATGGAATGTGAGAGGACTGAATGGAGCAGCCAAACGGAGGTTAGTGGCTGATCTCCGAAAGAGGACCAACCCCTCCATCCTAATTTTGTAGGAGACCAAGACCGATGCAGTCTCCTCTGATAAAGCTGCTAAGGCCATTTGGGCCAAGGCAAAATTTCTCTCCAGTCCTGCAGTGGGAACAGCGGGCGGTCTCATGGTCCTTTGGGATCCAGAGAGTGTCGAGGGCAGCTTGCTATCAACCTCCAATAGGATTATCAATGTGTTGTTCCACTCCAAAACCATCAATTTTTCCTGGATCCTGTCCAATGTTTATGCTTCGAATTCTGCCATGGAGAGAGCAAAAATGTGGAAGGCTATATCCCAGATGCGGGATAATTTTAGTAACTTTCCTTGGGTCGTAGGGGGAGACTTCAACTGTCCTCTACACCCATCTGAAAAGAAAGGAGGATCCGACCATTCCAGCCGCAGCCTGGAGGACTTCAAAGATTTTGTCTCTACTAACAGCTTGCTTGACATCGACCTCAAAGGGGCATCCTTCACATGGAGCAACAGGAGGATCGGGAGCAGCCTTATTCAAGTCAAGCTCGACAGATTTTTCATATCCCAAGAAGCTATTCCCATCCTTGGAGGTGCAACTCTCTCGACCTTACCAAGGATTGGATCTGATCACAACCCTATTATTCTTGAGATGAGCGACGGGCCTGCCTTTAAGACCCCCTTCAGATTTGAATCCATGTGGACTTCTCATAAATATTTCAAAGGATTGGTATCAACTTGGTGGCAACAGGAGGTGAGAGGATCCGCTTCAAAGAGAGTGGCTATAAAACTCAAGATGGTCAAAGAGAAGTTGAAAATATGGAATAAAGAGGTCTTTGGCAACATATTCGAATCCAAGAAGTCCATTTCGGAGAACCTAAAAATTTTGGAGGAGAGAATGGAGCTCGAAGGTTACACCGAGTCCCTCAGGGAGGAAGAACGGAGCCTCTTGGTGGACTACCATTCTATTCTAGCAAGGGAGGAAACCTTCTGGCGCCAGAAATCTAGAGACCTTTGGTTGAAGAACGGAGACTCCAACACGAGGTTCTTCCATGCGTCAACCATGAGGCATAGAGGGGCCAACAAGATCAGGGAAGTGTCCTGCAAGGATGGGCGCGTAACAAGAGAAATAGAGGAAATCAGAAATGAAGTTGTTGATTTTTTTCAGGACTTGCTTGGCGATCCTCCCGACAGTGACCTCCAGGTCCAGAAATCTTTGCTTGCCAACTTTTCGACTAAAGTCCCCCATGAGGTAAGCATCAAGTTGCTGGACCCTTTTTCCTCATCTGAGATTAAAGAAGCCTTGTTCTCTATGCAACCTGACAAGGCCCCTGGCCCTGATGGTTTTCCCCCCACTTTTTTCAAGTCATGTGGGAGGTTGTGGGTTCGGATGTGTGCGAAGCTATTCGAGATATTCAAGCTTCCAGATCCATTCACCTGGGGCTTAATTCCACCTTTCTTGCTCTCATCCCAAAGTCCCCCGCCTGCAAAAGCTTCTCTGATTACCGGCCCATCAGCCTGTGCAATTTTTTTTACAAGATCCTCACCAAGTCTATAGCAAACAGACTGAAGCCCGTCCTCCCTCTCCTGATTGATCCTTGCCAGGGAAGCACTGTTAAAGGCAGAAACATTCTTGATGGCATCATCACTGTCCATGAAACTCTTCACTCTGCTTACCGCTCCAAGAATGTTGCACTCTTTCTCAAATTAGACATGAACAAAGCCTTTGACAGAGTTGATAGAGGGTTCTTGTGTGCAGTCCTCCTCAAGTTCGGTTTCCATCCTCACTGGATCGACCTTGTCTTTAGCTGCATATCCACTCCCTTCTTCTCCGTCCTGATCAACGGATCCCCTGTTGGGTACTTCCAAAGCGCCAGAGGCCTCAGACAAGGCGACCCTTTGTCACCTATCCTCTTCATCATCCTGGCGGAGGTTCTGAGCTGGTCTTTGAAAGAGGCTCTTCGATAGAACAAGATTTTTGGCATTCTTCCCACTACAAGAGTTGACCCCATCACTCACCAACAATTCATGGATGACACCCTCATCTCCACTGGGGCGTCGGTAGCCCAAGCCAAATCCCTCAAGCGGATCCTCTCCCGTTATGAACAGGCTATCGGGCAAAAGGTCAATTACATTAAGAGCAAAATCTACTTTATTAACACTCCCCTGCGAAGGCAACTCAGGATTGCCAAAATTTTGGAGTGCACCATTGACTCCCTGCCTACTTCTTATCTGGGGCTGCCCCTGTCTTGCAATGGCCGTGCCAGAGGAAGTATGTGGAACATGATCCTGGAGCGCCTACACAAGAAGCTGGGCACTTGGAAAGGCAAACTCCTGTCGCAAGCTGGGAAAGCCACCCTTACCAAAGCTTGTCTTCAGGGGATCCCAACCTACTTTATGTCAGTGTTCCTGCTTCCAGCTTCTGTCCACTACAAAATTGAGAAGATCCAGAGGACCTTTCTGTGGTCTGGCAATGAAGAAAAACTCAGAATCCCCCTCGTTGCCTGGGATAAGGTCTGCTCGAGGAAAGACCAAGGCGGCTTGGGGATGAGGAGATCAGGGCTTATGAACACAGCTTTGATCGCTAAGCATGCATGGAGGATCCTAGCAAATGACTCTGTTGAGTGGGTCAAGTTGGTCAAAAGGAAATATCTAGGTTCCAATTCTTTCCTTGATGCCGAGGCTCCCTCCGAAGCTTCGGATTTTTGGAAATCTGTACTCCAAGCCCGTCATTTGATCAGCTTGGGAGCCCGTTGGATTTTGGGAGATGGCAATCTCATCCTCTTTTGGAAGGACAGGTGGGCTTCTGAAGAGGCCCTTGGTTTGAGGGCGGACCTGGCTGGCCTGAGAGCTCAGACCGACCCAAATTCCCAACTCAAGGTGATGGATTTCATAGACCGGAGTACCTTCCCCCCTCGATGGAAGTTACCAGTTGTGGATGGGTTCAATAATGAAGTGACTTATCTATCAAACATCCTCCAATCGGTTATCATCCCATCTGTTAGGAGGACAGACAGAATCATTTGGCGAGGCACGGAGGATGGTCTATTCTCTGTCAAATCTGCCTATGATTTTCTAACTAGCGAGACTGCCCTGGAACATCGGTGGAAAGTTGTCTGGAGGAAAGGGGTCATCCCTAAAGTGAATTTCTTTGCTTGGATTGCTTTCCACAACAAAGCTTTAACCATTGACAACCTTCACAAGAGGGGCTTTGCCTTCCCCAATAGGTGCTACATGTGCTTAGCTGAGTGCGAGACGACGGATCATTTATTCCTGCACTGCCCCTTTTCCCACTCGGTCCTCAGCATTGTCCTATCCTCCTTCCAAATCCTCTGGTGCTCCCCTCGATCCCTCAGAGATGCTTTCCATCAGTGGCCCAATCCTTTCAAGAATCCAAAACTCCGCTTCCTTCTTGAGGCCTCCTTCCACCACTCCATCTGGCAAATCTGGCTAGAAAGGAATGCCAGAGTCTTTGGTAGAGCCCCAAAAATGCCTCCTTTCATCGCTCAAAGGGCCTTATCCTACGCCATCGAGAACTCTAAAGCCACTCCCGGTCCCCGTCCCCACATTTCGAGCGAAGAAGTGATTTTCAGAAGGATGGATCTCTGCCCGTCATCGAAAGCTGACACAAGACCCTATCGAAGAAGTGTCATTTGGACCAAGCCTCCCGTGGGGTGGATTAAATTGAATTTTGATGGAGCGGCTAAGGGTAATCCAGGGCCCGCTGGATCAGGCGGTGTAGTTAGAGATCATGATGGGAACCTAGTGTTGGCCTACTGTGAAGAGTTGGGCTCCCAGTCGAATCACTTTGTCGAAGCCAGAGGCGTCTTGAGAGGAATCCAGATCCTCTCAGAGGATCCTCGGCCTTTAATAATAGAAGGAGATTCGCTCAACATCGTAAACTACCTTCTAGGCACCAAGGACCCATCTTGGAGGGTCTTTAACATCGTTCTCGAGGCAAGAACGCTCCTATCCCAACGAGGCAGGTGGAAAGCGGGTCATATCCTCAGAGAAGGCAATCGCGTGGCAGACCACATGGCCAACAAAGGGCTCGCGACCACGTGTCCGGTCGTGTGGCGATCACGCTTCCCATCCGAGGTGGAAATATTAGCCAAAGCGGATATCCCATCATGATGTCTTCTCCACGCGGATTTCGGAAGGTCCTTCCCGATGTGTGTCGGGTTGGGGTGGTAGCTCTCTCCAATCCCCTGTGTGTTAGCGCCCGCACGAGTCACGCGAAGTGCAGTCCTTTCTCCAAAGCTAGAAGCTTTCACGTTTCCAAGGCGTACAAGACATGGTGCCCTGGTGGCAATCAGCGCACCCTTTTCCATCGAGGCGGTCTAGCTGGATTTTCCCTCACGTTGCAGATTCCAATTATGTTCGGTGATGGAAGTCCAAAGTGCCCCTTCCCAATGGTGACCACGCATGGATGGGACAATGGCGAATTGCTGGAATGTTTGGGCAAGGCTCTCGCCAAATCCTTGCCTCGGATTTGGCACGCTCTCTGCAGTCCTTCCATTGTTCGGTGCCTCTATCGGACTGCCTCCCGTGCATGGAAGGATGACGGAGGTTTTATGGTAAGGCATGTGGAAAGGCAACGTGGCACCTACAGTCAGGGGATGGGCGGGCTCTTGATCTACGTGCCACCACCAGGCCTTTCCCTATTTGGCCCTAGGCTTGCGGCGCTCGCTCCGGGACGATCGTGGATGGCGGTTCTCGGTCAGGTTTATCCACCCCTCTCTTTCTTATATATTCTGGTGGTTAGTTCCAACCTCTATCTCTGGAGCATTCTGCGGGTAGTATTAACCATGGTTGGTCCCTTTATCGAGCCCTCTACTCTATCCCTGTGCGATGAGGCGAGAATGTTTATGAAAGCCAAGAAGTTGTTGCCCTTTCTGGAAAAGTTTGTCGGTCCCGACCAGGAAATCATGCAAGCCTTTGTTGATACTTGGACCCAGGGCGATGTGTTCGTTAAAGGGATAAACATTCGAGTTTCTATCGAATTCATGGCGGTGGTCTCTGGTCTGCCCCTCTTTGGGCGGAACATCAGAAGAGACAGCCACAATTGGGCCGAGGAGATGGAGCAGTTCCCTGATAAAGGGAAAAACCTCGGCTGGGACAAGACTTGCCTCCTTCGGTCAGCCCTCCCTGAACCATACAGGTCCGCCATGATTCCCATCATGCAATATATCACTTGTGATGATCCGAAGAAGCCACTCCGCAACTTCCACATTAGTTTTTACAATCACCTCCGCGACGCCAAGCAAGTGAGCTTCCCTGATTACCTAACGAATTCCCTTGCCCTTGCCATTGAGAAGAGTAGGAAATCATCCTCCCCACCCACCCATCAAGGCCTCATGGCAGTCATTTACAGGCATTCCCTGGCCATGCGCCCTCCCCCGCAAGCTGTCAACCCTTTAAATTCCTAGGCCCCTGGCAGTGCGTCCACCCCTACGGAGGGCCAAGCCTCCAGCCCCCCAGAACCTGCCCTCCCAGCACTGATAGGCCTTCCCCATATAGGAGCACCATTCGAATTCGGCCGAAATGGAGCGTTGGCGGTGAGTCCTCCACCCCCGACAGATCCTCCCAGTGCCTGAAGAAAATCAGGAAGGAGAAGGACGTCCTCCCATAGCAGATTCCATCAGACACTGAGAGTGACAGGGAGATCCCTCCCGGACAGCCCCTCCTGGGCCTGGCATCTACCATTCTCACTTCTGTTAACTCCATGATCAAAATTCTGAAGCAGACCCAGGAGCGTCAGAACTCGGAGGATCAGGAGGATCCGGAGTAGCTGTGATATGACTGGTGAATGGCTGTTTGTTTTTGTTCTCTAAATGTTTCAGTTTCTTCGGCTATTATATTTTGTTACCTCGGTTAAATTACATTTTGTTATCTCGTTATTCAGGCATATATGCCTTCTCTGTAGCCTCCGAGCAATTAGACTAGGTTTTGCTATCTCTGCAATCAGGCTTATATATCCAGCCAGGAGGCATGATGCATCATTAGAAGTAAGGCTGATTTTGTACATAAGGTTTTGGGATCCTCTATAAAAACCCACTGTTAATATACTAAATTTACCAAAAAATTTAGAATTTTCAATGATTCCTTCTTATATATATATATATATATATATATATATATATATATATATATATATATATTAGAAGTGGTATTATAGTAACCATGTTAAGTCTCATAAGTAATTCATTAATCCTTCATTTGGCTTCATGAATTGGCTTTTATGACATGTTCGCCACCTTGAAATTAAAGGTTATTTGCACATTTTTTCAAACAATCCATGATCAAATAGCATGGGCAACAGTGGTTAAAGTTATAGAATTTTCAAGCAAAGATCCGGGTTAAAATATTGTCACATGGTATGTGCATGGTTGCCAAAAATGTTATGGTAACACCATTTACTATCATATTATGATAATGTTATCATGATGTAATATATGTGGGGCCATTTTACTAGAATATAACAAAAAAAATTAGTCTGCATGAAATCAAGCTCATATATATTTTTGAAAACCTTGAAGGTTGTCTTGGTTAAAATGATTTTCTCACTCTATTATTAGAAGGAAATCTTTAGCCTATGTTTTTGTAGTGGAAAATAAGCACTTGTCCTACATCAAATTTTTCTCACAATCATGTACTAACAAAAAATAAGGTCTATAATTTAGTAGTGGTTGGAATATTGGATTTATTAATATGTTTAAGAACAAACAGAATCAATACATTACCCAACGAAAAAAATATTTGTTCACATATAAGAATAACACAATATAAGTGTGTCCATAGACAATAAATAATCTCACTAACAAAAGAATAAAGCACTCCACTTGATGATAAAATGATTAGTTTCGTGAGGAATAAATACCTAAATTATAAGCAACATTAGGTCAAGATTATTGAATTAACCCTAAGGTATATTATTATGATATTACAATAAACCGACCTCCACAAGGTGTACAATGACCTATAAGGATATACAAATGAATACCATACAAAAGTTAGTCAAGGCCTCAAGAGAATATTAATACCACATATTAAAAATCTCCCCTTAAGCTAAATGGGGAGCACAAAGAGAGATCCTTTCATTCCCCTTTAATGGACACTCTTGTACTCCAAGATGCTATCAAAACTATACAAAAGGCACCTTAGATATGACCTTGGTCAAGATATTTGTTTACTTTACTAACGATACACAAACTATATCAAGCATCTCATGAGCATGAAGTCATTAAATATAATGCATCTAAATCTCGATGTTCTTAGAGTACCAATGGAACATTAGATTATAGATGATATTGATGGAACTCTTATTACCATAATGAAGGATCATCAAAAACTACCAAGGAAGACCTAAGTGCTCTAGAATCATGAGCATCCATTGGAGGTGTTTGGATCCTCATTGGTAGTACAATACTCATATTTCTTATAAGATAAAGATATTATAGACTATCATCTACGACACCACAAGATTGATCTAAAACCAAGATAAAAGATAAATTTAATGGTAGAGCACCACTAGTCTAAATCATCAACTTAATCTACATCAAATAACCTTATAATATCAGAGGTACTCAAACTAAATAATGAATACTGATATGGTGTGTCTTTTATTGTACTAAAGTATTGACTTGGCCTTTGTCTAATTACTCTTAACAAATTTGTGCATATACCTAGAAAAACTTGATGATAAATGCAATGTTTGACTAAGTATGGGTAAGATTAAAAAATCCTTGACAATTAATCATTACAAGGTGGCATCCACCAAAGTAGCGTAGTCTTCTCAAAACTTTAATCGAGAAACAAAGGAAGTACGAATGGGATTACACTCCTTTATTCGTTTGAAGAAACTTTATCTTTCTCTAAAATTGATTATTCACAAGAGCTTTAAAATTTTTAATTTTCTAAAAGTTACATATTTGGAGTGGATGGTGTAAAACTTTACATGCCTACAAAAATCATCAATAAATACGAGAAAGTATTTATTTTTGAAAAGAGAAGAACCTAGTGGCCCACATGTCACTATGAATGACTTTCAATGATTAAGTGGCATGCCTAGTTATCCATTTTAAGAAGGATTTATAATGATGCTTCCCCAAAATGTGCCCCTTAAAAACACCACTAGAAGGCATAACATATTGAAGACCATTTAGTATCTAAAGTTGGCTCATATACCTCAAGGATCCATTGTTAATTTGTTCAATTGTGTGGCATCAATGTTTGCTAGTGTCATCTTCTCAAGCCACCATAACAACAAAGTCTCTCTTTTTAGAGGAAGAAGAATAAGAGGAAGAGCAGTCACTAAACTTATAAATATGATCATACTCATCATAATATTCAAAGGCAACTATTGTAAATCCATTATCAGTATCCTTCATCATCCATATATTAGGTCCTCACCTTTTTATTAGTATGAATGATATGATTAGTAAAAAGGACATTACGAATTGCATATGGTACACGAAGAACCTTCCTAGATGAAAAGGAACCAACTAATAACTTACAATATTTGGCTACCTACAAGGAAGACTCATTGTCAATGACCACATATTCACTATGATGTTCATTGTAGTCAATCAAAAGATGACGACACTATGTCATTTTTATGTTACCCCTAATTTTGCAATGTGTTCTTTTAAGGAAGTGAAGGTCTAATAAGTTGAATGAATAACAATATATGCTTATGAGGTTTCTCCTATATGGTTATCCTTATGATGTACAAGGAAAAGATAAGTATCATCACCCTTTCATATTTGTTGTATTTGTTATAATTCATAATATTTTCTAGAAATGAACATAAGTAATCCATCCACTTAATTCTTATATAAAAAATGTAAATGGATGAAATAAAGAAAAGAAGCATAGAGATTGGGGGTGCCCATAAGCACCATAAATAATCATTTGTATTATATATAGATAATAATCACAACACCCTAATAATTAAAATGGAGTAATGGGTGGTATTTATATCAATAACAAAAATCCCAAAAACATAAATGAACTTGATCTAAACGGACATGACATAAGGGATATAAGGTTAATTATAAGTTACAAAGTGCTATTAATAATAATAAGGTTAACCACGATCTATAGGACTTACATAATAAAATATTACAATAAATTAAATGCATTATACAATGATATGCCCTTAAGACTATCCAAGATTACATCATACAATGTCAACATCGGCCATGAATTAGATTACACTTTCAACACCCTCTCATAATCTAAACTAAAAAACCAAGGAGAGAAGACATCAAGAACAATAATATCTTCCTCCTCATAATGGATGCTCTAGTGGGCCTCTGCATTTGAGATAGACTCATTTGAATTCCCTTCATCATCTAAAATATGCTACTATAAAAATACTTCTTGCACATGAGTCTTCTTAGGCTAGACCGTAGTCATCACTATCACTATTGGATACTCCTACACACATCCAAAAAAAATTTTTTGGTAAGACATCAAATAAAAAAGAGAAGTCAAGTTCATCATCATATATAAAGATAAGTTGCTTCAATATTTCATAGTTGTATAAGGTATGACTTGAAGACATAGCTTTTCCTCTTACAACATACATCACCTTGTTTAGGCCACCTGATTTCTATCACCAAAAAATGAATTTACATGAATCTGCTTGAAATAAAATCTATTATAAACTTCCAAGAGTACCTTGACAAGAAATATAAGGAAGAAAAAATTAAGAATTATTAGATCTTCATGAATAAGTTAAATCAATTGCCCACATGAAGAAGAGGGATTGACTAAGAAAACCCTAAATCCTTTTCTTGTAAGCCTCTAAAAGACTTAAAATTTGCTATAATTATCACAAATCCAACTACATCTCCCAAAAAAGTAGACCAAATATTGCATAGAATATGGTAAATCTACCTTTTCAAAATAATACAATACAATTTGATGACTATTTCACACAATTCAACCCTTAGCATTAGAACAAATTTGTAAACTTATGTCACCAATTCCTAGAACTTAAAAATTCATGCAATTTAAAAAAAAAGGCTGAAAATATTTTTGTATGCAAAAGTTATGGGCTTTGAAATTTTTGCCCAAATAGTCCCCCAAAATAAAAAACTAAAGACCTATAATATTAAAAAGATCGTGCAAAATTGTAGTGTGCCAT
Source organism: Wollemia nobilis (assembly GCA_028583015.1). Lineage (NCBI taxonomy): Eukaryota > Viridiplantae > Streptophyta > Pinopsida > Araucariales > Araucariaceae > Wollemia > Wollemia nobilis. The sequence goes on from JAQPPZ010016930.1 coordinate 886,196, forward strand.
GTATTATTTGCTCATTTGTTGGTAGCAACCACTCATTATATGTCACCCAGACGCCATTGGTTTCTTGAAGATTTGACACCTACTATCCTTTGGTTGGTTGAATTGACTTAAATATGGAAAATATTTGTTTAAGTGGTGAAAAGTAGTTCCATGTTGGCCAAAGTCCATTTTCATTTATCTTACTATGTCAAAAGGATTCAATCCATGGTCTCCACTAGCCAAAAACAATGAGCTATCTAGGATGGCCCAACACTGCTTAAGACTCATAGGCATATTATTTTCTAAACATGTTGACATTATCACTTCTAATACAAATGGGGACATAAAATGGATCAATAAAGGGATTCAAATATGAATCATTCTGTCCATAATAACCTTAGCCATTTTAGTATAGTCAACTAGTCAAAGCCCCTTAACATGATTTTGATGCCACATCCATAGATCATAACCATTTATACTTTTAAAGGAGAGGCCAAAAGAGTAGTGATATGATTCTATCATTGTATCATTTGTATCCAACACCCTAACACCCATTCGTCTAACAAGTTTGCCAACATTCAATACTATGATTAAAAAGAAAACAAGTGTGTATTTTTTATATTTTTCAACCTTGATCTTAATAGCCAATAAATAATATGGATTCGTACCTACATTGAGTAGGAGAGAAAGCACCTAATAGTACCTCCATTTAACCAAATTGTTGCCCTCAATAGACATACTCAAGAGGGCATCCTCTATTTGAAGAGGAACATCCCAACCCAGAAGCACAATGATATAGATAGCACTTGGAAAAGGAGAAAAATTCAAATTCAAACAACTCCTATCTTGCTTCCTTTCAATATCGATGCTTGGAATAATTAAAAATGAGCATACCTAGGTGACAACAAAGCAAAAATTGGAGAAGGCACAAATTATCTAGTAGATCTGAAGAAAATAATGGTGATTTGTGAAGGAAAAATATTCTTTGCTTCTTATGCTAAAAAGGCTTATGAAGTATCGAAGATAATTTTACCTTTGTTTTTAAAGAAGAATCAAAGGATTCAAATAAAATTTTTGTGTGACTAAGCAATGTTGCTTCATACCTACTTTGATACCATGTTATAATTCATAATATTTTCCATACACAAACAAAATCGTTCCATCCACTCAAATATTATAGTAAAAGTATAAAAGGATGAAATAAAGGAAAAGAGACATAGAGATTGGGGGGGGGCATCCATAAACACCATAAATAATGACTATATTAATTGTAGATAAGAATAAAAAAACCCCATCAAAGCAGGGATTTGCAGGTTACTTCAAATGGAGGAGGTAAATTTACCAACAACTTATCTATGGATGCCCTTATTTGAGGGGAGAATGAGGATAGATTTATGAAATCCATTTATAAGTAACGTGAAGAATAAACTATTGGTATGAAAATGTAGATGGTTATCATTAACAGGAAGAGTGAATCTAATTAATTCAATCTTATAGGCCATTCCAATATATTATATGTCATTGTATACTATACAATAGAAAAAGTTTAATTTATACTACGAGATCCTTTTTGTGGTCAGGATTACATGATAAAATAAAATTTCCTTTGGTGAAATGGAGCAAGGTGTGTGATGATAAAACTAGGGGAGATCTTAGTTTAAGAGTTCTTACGGATGTAAACTTAGCTTTTAGGGGAAAAGTAATCTAGAGATTGTACAAAGAGAGTCAATAACAATGGGTAAGAATTCTTCCAAGTATGTTGAGCCCAGTAACCCAAGATTAATATTTACTACATTCTCTCTACCAAATGGTTATGCACTTTGGAATGGTTTTAAAAATCTATTGATATAGTGATTAAAGGTTTAAGATGGGTGGTGGGAATTAGAAAAAATATTTCTATTTGGATAAATACTTGGTGTGATAAAAAACCACTCAATCTAGATTCAATTTTGAAACCTTGGATGAGATTACTTCAAGATAAATTTGGTGATAGGGTTTCAAACATTTTGTACAAGAATCATGAAGGAAGATACAAATGAAAATAATTTTTTTTACAAGTATACAAGACATTGACGCTAGGAGACAGTTGATAGAAAGATAACAACAATGATAATTTTGAGGGAAGCCAAGGATAAATTGATTTGGGAGTTGAATAACTCAGGAGAATACATAACAAGAAGTGGATATAATGTAAACCACCAACAAAATATGAATATCATAAGAATATGAAGAGATATTTGGGATAGCCCAAGCATTCCTAAAGTCAAAATGTTTGTGTATCGCTCCAAATTTTTTGCATCCCTACCTTCAGGCTATAGGATCCGCGCCGGAATGAGGATGGGAAAAGGATGGTGCGGTACCTCGGACTAAGAGGACTTTGCGAAGGTCCCGCCTCTCAAGGGAGGTGTATTTTGGTGATTTTTCGACGGATGGTGGGTTCACCAGGAAACATTTGGCGGCAGTTTCCACGCCTAGGTTTTGGAATGTGTTTTGATGTGTTCGTTTTAATCTTAAGCATTCATGTCCTAGGTTTGGCCGAATGAATCTAAACTAAACTACATGAAAATGCAACTTTCATGAATACAGCAAACAGATTTGAAAGCAAAAAATAGAGAATTTTACAAAATGACAATGAAGAATACCTGATCCGGATGTCTAAAGAAGATTCGACGTTTGAAGCGATCCGGATCGCTCTGTAATCCGACAGAATCGCTGCAATCGACGAATCATGCGACGAGAATCGTCGAGATCCGACGAATTCGTCGAGAGACTACGTAAAACAGAAAACAGATGCAAAATACAAGAAATTCTACTGTGCTAACAGAGGCAAATTACACCAAATAATAAAATGAATACTGAGCAATAGTTTAAAACAACAATCCTAGCCAATTTCCGTATTTTAACAACAAATCATGAACTTAATGTGCAATCTAAGCTAAATGGGTGAACTCCAAATGCAAAATAATATAAACACTAAGTAAATGATCTAATTTGCAGCATAAAATGACAAAGAAAAGGTTGAGAAAAGCAAACTCCAAGCACTGATTGCCTCGATGTGGACTGCAGTCGAGATCGTCTCACATCAGTACGAAATCGTCTCGCATTTGACGGGATCGCCTCCGATCTAAACAGGTTCGTCGACGACGATGGATGCTGGCTTCGGCTAAAAATTAGTGATGTACCTGCAACAAAATTGCTATGGGACTAGTGCAAAAGCAAGATTAGGATGTTTTAACGCAGAGGGAATCACTTTGCAGAAAATTTCAGCCAGGGGTTGGGGAGGGAAAATCCTAGAGGTTAAATAGGCTTAGGGGGAGTAGTTAGGAGGTTGGAGATCATCCCAATTTGGGAGATCTCCAACGGAGGAGGGTCCCAACGGTGCAGACACGCTTCTGCCCAGATTGGAGACCCGTTGGAACAAATTTCAACTATGCAAATTTAGTTTTGCGACAAGATCGTCTGGACGTCCTAGTCCAGACGGAATCGTCAAATCTGGGACAATATCGTCTGATCGGCGACGATATCATCAAACGGTCAAAAAAACCTCTAAAAATGGCACGAAAAAGGGGGAAACGGATTTCCCGACGGTTAACGGGCGGTTTGGGAGGTTAAATTTGAATTTAAATTTATTTACTAAGGTGAATGTAAATTTTATAATTTTACTACGCCAATTTTAGGGTGCTACATTTTGCCCCCTCTTTAGCAAATTTTCCGAAGAAAATGCGTTAAAGATGAGTTCTTATCGATCTACGAGAAAGCAAAAAATTATTCCCATTTTTAGGCGACGATTCTTGGTCGAATCGTACGACGACTTACTATGGTGCCCCCTCCGTGTTTTTATCCAAATCGAACGTTTGAGGTAAAAACGGGAAAAGCAAAAAAATTATTGTTGAATAAAATTAAGAAAAATAGGGTAAAACCCTAATTCATTTTTACTATTTTTAGAGCTCTGAAGCAAAATGGTGGAGACAACGCACAGATCGACAGAAGTCCGGCGCGGTCTACGGGTAAGAGTCTAAACTTAGTTTAGAATGCTTTAATTTGATTTTTACATGCTTTTTAGGTAGATTTTAGATGAATTTTGAGCATCGCGGCCGTTTTAGGGCCGTCGACGTCGTCGGGATGAAATCGTCCCGATTTTGACGAAATCGTCCCGATTTTGACGAAATCGTCCCGATTTTGACGAAATCGTCTCAATTTCGGTAATTTCGCCCGAGGGCGAAATCGTCGAAAGGGGGACGATTTCGTCAAATTAGAGACGATTTCGAACTGCGAAATCGGAGACGATTATGCTCAAATTTGGGACGATATCGTCCAATAGTGGGCGATATCATCAATTGCACAAAATTGAATTTTTAATTTGCATTATTGATTACTTGAATTATTGATTAATGATTGTTTATTGTTTATGTTGCTTATGTTGCGGAGAGGATTGCTAAAAAGCAGAGAATGGAAATATGGAGGATTGAGAGATGACTTGGCCGCTCTGACACAGGCAGAGCGAGATCTGCTGGCACAGGCCGATTTACTGCATGTGGCAGAGATGCCACAAGTATCTACAGACATGGGGCTTCTAACAGCCCTAGCAGAGAGATGGTATCCGGGTTCTTCCTATTTTTGGTTATCGACAGGGGAGATGGCTCCCACACTAGAGGACGTATGGAGGATTATGAGAATCCCCATACAAGGACGGATGATCACTCCTACGGCCAATCAGGGCCACGCTATGGGACGACTGTGTGGTGACCCGAGCTTCACCCTGGAGAAGGGCAGAGTGAATATCGAGGCACTACACCAGATGCTTGGGGCATCCAAACTCACACGAGTACTAGCTGGAGTGGTTGGTGGACTTCTGCTATGCCACCAGAGCGGATGCAGGGTACCATGGATGCTCGTAGATGTGATCTACGATATGCGGGACCATGGGTACAGGTTTTGTTGGGGCAGCTTTGTTCTATGTCGGTTGTACAGGATCCTGTATGGGGTCGTGTACAAGGGCGGGAGATGTCTGGTGATGACATCGCTCCTACAGGTTTGGTGCTGGGAGCACATTGTAGTGCGAAGGCCGGTAGGGCTTCCACTGACAGGGATTGACGGGGAGAGGCCCCGAGTCTTCTACTGGTGGCTTCGGAGAGGGTCACAGCGGCGGATCGACCTGCCGATGTCCCGGAGACTACTGGATGATTTGGTCCCAGACCAGATCACCTGGAGACCATGGAGAGGGCACCCAGGGTGGGCCGAGGACGGACAGGAGCTGGCTCGCATCAGGCGAGTCTACTGGCTACGGATGGAGAGAGGAGAGGTGGAGCTCCACCGTTATGACCAAGTTTTGAGACAGTTCGATCTGCAACAGGGGATCCCATCTCTGAGGGATTACGAGTTTTCTCGGACTGTCCGGGATAACACCACGGTTAGCGGGGCTCCTAACATGCAATGCTTCTGGAGCCAAGACGCAGACGATGCCCCCATCCAGCCAGTGGATGGGGACGATGCAGGAGTAGTCGATGGCTACGATGCCTAGTACATAGGCATCCGCCCTCCTCGGATGACGAGGGCACAAGGTTCGATCCACGCGGTTGTGCGTCGGATAGGGAGGCGGTGCCAAGCGGCGATAGAGGCGGCCCAAGGTCACGACGGGAGGGAGCAAAGGAGGCCACAGGCATAGGAGAGGCCGCGACAATGAGAGAGGAGGGAGGAGAGACCCCCATATCCACAGAGAGAGAGACCACCATCGCCCGATAAGGGCAAGGGTGTAGACACTGGGGAGAGCAGCGAGACAGCGACTCTCCGAGCTGAGGTTGCCCGCTTGCGGGCTCAGGTGCAGACACTACAAGATGAGCTCAAACCTCAGGGCAGAGGAGCGAGCACTCGAGATTTAGCACGTGCTATCACCCAGATCACTTTCTATCAGGCTCTATACTACCAGGCGATGCCAACAGAGCAGAGGGTGCCATTACCAGCACACATTGGAGAGCCTGTCGTGATGGGGTCATCTAGGACATCATCACGATTGGCATCCAGGACTCACGACACCACACGAACTGCAATGGGGCCACCTCCTCCACCTCAGGGGGGGAGGAGATGAGGCTGAGAGCTCGAGGGGCTCTCGAGACACTACACAGAGGGTATTTGATTGAGGGGATTGAGTATGCCAAGATGTGGATTGTGGCATACCAATCTAGCTGATATGATGTACATATATATTTGTGACATATATATATATATATATATATATATATAGATGAGATATTTTTGATCATATGACTTATATTGTGTTATGTATTTTTATGATGCTTTTAGATGTTTTAATTGATTGATTTAATAATTCATTGAGGATTCATGTAATTATGTCGTTGGAAATATTATAATTTGAATGTCATGCTATAACATTATAAATGAAATAATCGATGTAACAAAGTGGTTGTTTGTGATGCAATGTGATAAAAATAAAAAGACTTCTAACAATAATTTCAAAGGACATTGTCGCTATTATAGACCATTTCATGGAGTCGCTGCTCACTCGGTCGTCAAGCTAATCCCATTTATAGAAATATTGTTAAAAAGGAAAAAAGTGCTTAAGAGACTGTCTTAAGACTTTAGTGCAATAGTGCAAATGATGATGATGATGATGATTGGTTTTGTTTTCAGATTTTCATGAAAAATATTATGCATGAAATATTGTTTTGGTTTCGAAAGAGTCAAGCATATTGTTGTTTTTATATTTTTGAGCAAAAAATTTAACAACTGCCTTAAACAAATGCAATAGATAGTTTTTGAAGATTTTTGGAGATTTATGAATGTTTTTTGGTGTTTTTGAATAAATTGAAAGAAATACAAGAAGGTAATTTTGAACAAATATATACATGGATGAAATGACCAAGTTTATGCATAGTAACGTTTAAGATGCAAAATATTCATGGGTTCTTTAAGTTCTTTACCATCTAAGGTAGATAATTTATATGCTCCTAATTCAAATTTTGCAATAATAATGTATGGTCCAAGCCAATTGGGCTCAAATTTACCTTTAAGTTCTTTGGTTACATTTTTATTTTTTTTATTTTCTTTTAAAACAAGGTCGCCAATCTCAAAGGATCGATGACGAACTTTCTTAGCATATGATCTTTTAAGCTTGTTTTGGTAAGCACGAAGATGCTCCAAAGCATTGATGCATTTTTCATCGAGGAGTTCTAGCTGACTGAGTCTGCCAACACGATATTCATCTCCTACTTCGGTATCTTGAAGTAGCAGAGCCAAAGAAGGAACTTCCAATTCAAATGGAAAAACTGCTTCAGCACCATATACCAAAACAAATGGTGAAGTGCCCGTCGGGGTTCGAACACTAGTTCGATAAGCCCACAAGGCTGGATATAATTGAATATGCCAGTCACGACCAGTTTTATTGACTAATATTTTGAGAATTTTGATTAAAGTTTTGTTAGAAGCTTCTGCTTGACCATTACCCTGAGGATAATAGGGAGTGGACCAACGATGTTGAATCTTATATTTTTGACATAATTTTTTAACATCTTTATTTTTGAAAGGAGTTCCATTGTCAGAGATGAGGTTGGCAGGGATTCCGAACCTGCAAATGATTTGATTAAAAATAAATTTAGAAACTTGTGTGCCAGTGCAAGAAGCTAAAGGCATAGCTTCGACCCACTTCATGAAATACTCAGTGGCAGTTATGATGAACTTGTGTCCATCAGAAGACACAGGATTGATTTTGCCAATAATATCCAAGCCCCATTTAGAAAAGGGCCAAGGAGATGAAATAGCCTCGCAACTCTTGTGCAGGCGCATGGACAAGGTCAGCATGTTTTTGACACTTGTCGCAATGGCACACATACTCATGTGCATCTGTTTCCATGGTAGGCCAAAAGTATCCTATCCGAAGGAGCTTTTTAGCAATGGCACTACCACTAAAGTGTCCTCCACAAGATCCATCGTGGGCTTCACTCAAGGCTGATTTAGACTCTTCTAAGTTTAAACATCTTAATAGGATACCTTCAAAAGATCTCCTATATAAAGTATTGCCAATTATTACAAATCGACTTGCTCGTCGACGTAATAACCGACGCTGGTTTCTATTAGAATTAGTAAGGAAAGTCCCATTTTGGAGAAAATCAAATATGTCCGTATACCAAGGTTCAGGAGTAGTTTCATTGATTAGAAACACATCCAAAGGCTCTAAGCATGACTTATTTGAAGCGGGTTCCTGGAGTCGACGAATAATGATAGTGGCATATTCGTCATCTAACTCCAAGGGCGAGGAGAGATGCACTGCGGCCATAGCATCAGTCGCACGGTTGCTAGTTCGAGGAATAGCTTCCAAGGTGACTTGATCAAATAAAGACATTAGTTGTAAAACATAGGCCTTATATGGGCGCAGTTTATCATCTCGGGTTTGATAAACTTCATTAATTTGATTTATAACCAATTGGGAATCACCAAAAACTAAGAGATTTTTAATTTTGAGCGCTAGAGCAGCTCGTAATCCAAGGATTAGAGCCTCATACTCAGCGATATTGTTGGTGCAAGCAAAGGTCAGTTTGAAGGACAGAGGAATAAGATGTTTTTGCGGAGATATTAAAATAATACCCGCACCAGCCCCACTCATGCATCGGGCGCCATCAAAGTATAAGGACCATTGTTCAGGATGGTCTGCCTCTAATTGGAGGCATTCATCTGGAAACTCGATGATGAGGGGATGAGTAGACTCTAAGGGTGCAGCAGCTAATTGATCTGCTATGATTTGACCCTTAACAGACTTCTGTCCTATGAAGGTGAGATCAAACTCGCTTAGAGCAAGAACCCACTTGGCTGTGCGACCCGATAAATAAGGTCGACTCATGAGATATCTTAAGGGATCATATTTAGCAATGACATAAGTTTTTTGGCTAAGCATATAATGTCATAATTTTTGCGTAGCAAAAATGACTGCTAGACATAGTTTTTCCAACGCGGTATAGCGGGTTTCATAACTGATGAAGGTTCGGCTAATGTAATAATTAGCACGTTCTCGCTTTTCATCATCAAGTTGAGCTAACATAGCTCCTAAGGCAGAATCTGAAGCTGAAATATATAGGAGAAATGGGCGATCGGATTTAGGTGGTGAAAGCACCGACGGATTAAGGAGATATTGTTTGAGAAGTTCAAAAGCTTCTCTACATTCTGTGTCCCAATTAAAGGGGACATCCTTCTTAAGGAGTTTAAGAAAGGGACTAGTTTTATCCGCCAGCTTATCGATGAAGCGACGGATGGCTTGAAGCTTACCTTGTAAACTTCGTAATTCGGATATATTAGTAGGTGCGGGCATATCGGTGATGGCCGCAATTTTGAGAGGGTCAATTTCGATACCACGTAAAGAAACTAAAACCCCTAATAGTTTGCCGGACTTAACTCCGAATATGCATTTTGCTGGATTTAATCGAATGAGATATTCTCGTAATCGATTAAAAACTTTCCTTAAATCATCTAAATGATGATCTTCAATAAGAGAGCGAGCTATGATATCATCTACATAATCATGTAGGATATCATGCATCATATCATGAAAAATGTAGGTCATAGCTCGTTGATAAGTTGCACCGGCGTTCTTTAAGCCAAATGGCATCACTTTCCAGCAAAAGGTACCCCAGGGGGTAATAAAGGTTGTTTTAGCCTGATCTTCAGGAGCTATCCTGATCTGATTATAACCGGAGAATCCGTCCATTAAGGACATCATCCCACTTTCGGCAGTGAAGTCAATAATTTGATCCATGTTTGGAAGAGGAAAGTCATCTTTAGGGCATGCAACGTTGATATCTCTAAAATCGGTGCAAACTCTAACTTTGGTAGCTTCTTTCTTGGTGATTGGAACTACATTTGAGATCCATTCAGCATAATCAATAGCTTGTATGAAGATAACATTCAGGAGTTTTTCTAACTCCCCTTTGACTAGCAGAGCCACTTTGGGATGCATTTTTCTAAGTTTTTTTTTAACCGGTTTAGCATCCGGATGGACCACTAGATGATGCATGACTACGGAAGGGTCTAGACCTGGCATATCTTCGTATGTCCAAGCGAAGACATCTTCATACTCTTTAAGAAATGCGGTGTATTGTTCTTGTTTTTCTTGACTTAGTTCTGCTCCAATATTGATTATGTGAGGATTGTCCTCAGTTCCAATGTTAATTTTAATGACATTTTCTACCTCCATGTGTAGATCTCTTTCAAAGTTAGGTGGGGCGGGTGACACGCCCAATTCTTGTAATTCTTGTAAGGTTAATTTAGATAATTCATTTTGAGGGTCAGTGGCCTCAATTTGGGCTATAGTTGGTATAGAACCATCAAAATAAAATCCGTTGTGTAGCATCTCTTCAACAGAGACATCATGGAAGATATCTCCTTCCAATTCTTCATCGGGGTCAGCAATCATTTCGGGGTATGCTATGGATAGCATGTTGCATGAAAACGACTGATTATTAAGAGGCAAATCAACATGCCTATCCAAATAATCTTGATAGCATATGAGATGATCATCATCCTCAAAAGGAAAGGGTTGACCCTTACTAGGAAATAGGCCCACACCACAGCGGGCAGGCCACGGTTCTACCTCGAAAGGTTCTTTCATGCCATTTTGGAAAGGTCCCAAGCCTTTCCCTTTATATCCCATTTTAAGCATCATGGGTTTAGCTTTAATATAATCATTGGTAAAATAGCACCGAGCGTATCCCTCATGATGAGTTTTGATATTCCGAGGGATTCTTCCCCAGTCATATCCTTTATAAATGAAGGCACAACTCCCAACTTGGTAAGTACTTCCCAGAGGTTGTGGGAGGCCCAAAGTACGAGGAGATGGCGGTAATTTATTTAAAAGGTTTGAATCTTGCATGAAAGCATTCATTTTTTCTGATATTAAGGTTGTAGATAAATCTGGTAAAAGTTCATCAAAAAGGGCATAAGATGTAGAAGGCTTATTACCTATGTCTTGAGATGTGGAAGGGATGATAGATGTGTCTAGAGGTTTTGAATTTGTAGGGGTAGTAGTTGAAGAATTGGTTGTAGATTTGAAATCTTTTTGAGGTTCTAAAGTAATTTGTTTAGAGGGTTGTTGATCTATATAGGAGGATGAAGTTAATGGAGGGGAACTAGGTGAAGTTATGGGTTTATGTTTCACAGTTTTAGATGAAAAAGAAGAACTAGAATGTGTGGATGACAGAGCTGGGCAAAATTGCACTCCAACTGGTTCTGCCAAAGCACACATATCAAAAGGTCTAGGGTCACCATGAATAGTGACCAACTGATTTTTGAACTCAAATTTAACACATTGGTGTAAAGTTGATGGGACCGCTCGCATGGCGTTGATCCAAGGGCGACCCAAAAGTATATTGTACGATGGTTGGGCAATGTACAATGAACACGGTTGTTTCTAGGGTTCTAGGACCAACTTGCAATGGGAGGGTAATAACTCCACATGTTTCTTGTGTTTCGTCATTAAAAGCTTTGATGATCATATCCGTTTTCTTCATTTCATCACTTCAAAAGCCAAATCGTTGGTAGAAGTCAAAGGTGCAAATGTTTAGAGATGAGCCATTATCAATCAAAACTCGTTTGACAGATACATCTCCAATTAAAGCAGTAATGTATAAGGGATTGTCCTTATGTAAACTGTGTTGTGGGATATCTTTATCCCGGAAGTCAATACAATCAATCTCTCGAGTGATGATAGTATTGGCCATAGCTTCAAGTTGAATGTTTTGAGGCACCATCATTTGACTCAATGTAAGCATCAACTCATCCCTATGGGTGGGAGAGGATCTTAATAAATCTAAGAGGGAAATTCTGGCCGTGGTATTAGACAATTGCTCATTAATGTTGTAAGGGGGTTTAGATTGGATATTAGGAGCATGATTCCCTTTATTAGGGTTTTTAGAACGAATGGAGCTGATCCATCATTCTGGTTTGATTCTTGTTGAGAGTTTTGAGCTTGTTGTCGAGTAACGACTCCAATGGTACCTACAATGTTATAGTGAAGACGTTGAACTGGTCTCGGTTGAGCATTAATGGCTTGTTCATTTGAAAGGAATATATTAGAAGAAGGTCGAGTAGTGACTCTTCTAGGAAATGGTTCTTCTGGAACCATATCATCTGTGACAGGTTGAATAGGATCTGATTCATTTTCAGAACTATTCGATTGGTTTGAAGTAATGTCTACTTCACTTTCACTATCTGACTCTATATCACTAGAATCAGAAGTTTGAAAATTATGTAAGGTCCTGGTCGTAACCAAGGATAAGGTCGTGTCAAATATTTGAGGATCCTGAACAGGTAATTGTCCGCTAATGGTTCCTACATATCGGGTAGGAGGGGGAACATTATGATGTTCGATTTGATTGGCTACCTCTTTACCATGTCTTGGTAAAGGGTGTTGAAATATGTCTAGAGTTTGATTGGCATTTTGATTTTGATTTTTGGGAACAGTATTTTGAGTATTATTAGGAGGGTTTTGTTTAGGTTGGAAGGCTTGCACTTCCATTTCATTATTGTCAATCAAATCTTGTATTTTATGTTTCAACCTTTTACAGGCGTTGGTAGAATGTCCAGGTCCTCTATGGAAATCACAGTGCAAATCAGCTCTATATCCGGGTATAGTTGGGTCAGGTTCCCGGATGGCTGGCAATTGGATTAAACCTCTTTCGAGCAGTTGAGGTAAAATAGTTGACAAAGGTTGGTTTAATCTAGTGAATTCTCGAGGAGGCTTGTCAGGAGGTTTCAATATGAATTTTTCTGTTGTCTTCGTTGCATTGATATTAGCAACATTTCTGCTATCAGTGACTCCGTCACCGACAACCTGTTTGTTTTTATATTGATTTCTAGATGTTTTCTCGTCATCCTTCTTCCTAAGTTGGCCTCTCCTAATGAGGGCATCTTCTACTCTTCGAGCTAAATCTATAGCTTGATCGAAGGTAGTCAAAGTAGTTGTTGATAGCTCATAAGAAAGTTGTTCTTGTAAATTGTTGATGAAAATGTCCAACATTTCCCTATAGGGTAGCACAAAGTGCAGTTTTCCTGTCAATTGCCTCCATCTAGCTAAGAAATCGGCAAAGCATTCATCCTTATCTTGTTTTAAATTGTATAGGTCTTTAATAGTTACATGCCTCTCGATGTAGGCACTAAATTGATGGACAAATGATTCAACTGTTTCTTCAAAGTTTCTCAAAGAGTGAGTGGGCAATTGGTAGTACCACTCTAATGCCATTCCACCTAAACTTTTGGGGAACATTTTTAGTAATAGCAAGTCGTCATGCGATATGTCGTGACATGCTATCCTAAACATGCGAAGATGCTCTATGGGATCTTCGGTTCCTTTATATATAGGCGGAACGAGGCATGGGAAAATGTTTAGGATATGGTTGAGCTACAACTATGGGATCCAAAGGTTGACTACAAATCTCTCGATAATTATACGAGGGACGGTAGGGATCTATTTGGTCCATACGTGAAGCCAATTGTTTCACCATAGCTTCCAAATTACTAGTTTGCCCCCCATATTGGTTTGGTAGGGCATTGACATAAGTGTTATGGGCATATGATGGAGGAACATGCAGGTTAGATGCCATGTTACTGTTGTGTAAAGTATTGGTAGGAAAAGTATTATGGAGGGATTTTGAAGTTGGATGATGTTGTATTTCGGATTGTTGAAAATTTGTATTTGGCTTTGTTTTAGGTTTCTGTTTATTTAAAGCATTTTGTTCAATAGTTTGGCGGAACAAAGTAGTGAAGGGAATTTTCTTTTGTGCGGGAGTGATTTTAGGTTGAGTAACGGGTTCCTTAGGAGGTTGGGTAACCTATTGTTTTGACATGCTTTGGGCTATAGTGACCATATCCGTATTGGATGGTCCACCCTTGTCACTTTCTTGATCAATGAAAGACAAGGGGTTAGTCTGCATATTGCATATATATTCCATGGTTGCTTGAGTTTTACTAATTTGCCCTTTATCAAGGCGAATTGCCACATTAAGGTCATCAATGTTTTCCATGAGAAATCTCTTGAAATGCTCTGCATTGTCAAAGGCAATAGCTCCATTTGGAGCTACTCTAGGGGATGAGGATCCATCCTCTTTAACATTTGCTTCTTGTTCCTTATCTTCACCTAAGTCTTCATCTGATTGACCTAGAGTTTCTCCTTCCGGATTTGTATCTCCAAGAAGGACATTTGGATTTTCAGTTGTATCTTGTAACCAATCTTCTCCTTCCCCTAAAGTTTCTTTACCATTCCTAAGTTTAGGCATGGTGCTAAGTTTTGATTTCAGCAAATATATATATATATATATATATATATATATATATATATATATATATATATATATATATATATATGCAACAAATTAAGAGGTATATATTTACTATATACCTACTATAATATTTGAAATTGAAATGTTTAAGTTTTTGCTAAGTTTTTTTTATTTTTAATTTTTTCTTTAATTTTTTTTTTTTGAAACAATATAATAAAGACAGCAAATAACACAATAAATGCACGAAATAATAAGACTGAAAGTAAATGAGCTAGTTTTCTATGAATAACTTATGAATATCATTAATAGGTTCGAGTTGTTCAGGAGTCATGAAATGTTCTTCTTCAAATTGAAAGTTTTCTTTTAAGAATTTGATGAAAAGGGCTATGGTAATATTATCTGTCTCAGATGTTGGTTGATAGAAGTAAAGCTCGTGGCAATACTCTCGATATAACACAGCACGAGGAACTCTATTCCATATTTCCCTATCTGTAAGAACAACCTCTTGGTCTTCTACAAGGCCTAGGAATTGGTGCACAATAGCTGCGTTCTCGAGGTATTCCTCGAAGGTGAACAACTTTGAAGATACTAAAGCTCTCCTATAGGCTAACCATCTATGGCAGGCTCTCTGAAGTTCATGATAAAAAACTAATTGATGAGGATCCAGGATTCTATCCAAGACTAGCCTCTTAATTTGCTTAAGTTGTGTGGACCTAGATGAAATGAGACTAAGTCTCCTATCAAGTTCGTTCCACAAGGATTGATTTCTACTTGTTTCAGGGATATTAAGGACAGAATTAACTTCTATAGCTGCCAATTGATTTTCTACGTTTATAGTAACTGCTAACCTCTTTTTAGGAGCTACCATCTAAACATGACTTTAAACCTTAAATGTTTTAAAATGCATCTAAGTTTTAGTTGTTCTAATTTTTTTTGTTTTTGTTTTTGTTTTTGTTTTCAAAAGGTTATGATGCATTCACGTCGGGTTCACCAAAATGTATCGCTCCAAATTTTTCGCATCCCTACCTTCAGGCTATAGGATCCGCGCCCGGAAGGAGGATGGGAAAAGGATGGTGCGGTACCTCGGACTGAGAGGACTTTGCGAAGGTCCCGCCTCTCAAGGGAGGTGTATTTTGGTGATTTTTCGACGGATGGTGGGTTCACCAGGAAACATTTGGCGGCAGTTTCCATGCCTAGGTTTTGGAATGTGTTTTGATGTGTTCGTTTTAATCTTAAGCATTCATGTCCTAGGTTTGGCCGAATGAATCTAAATTAAACTACATGAAAATGCAACTTTCATGAACACAACAAACAGATTTGAAAGTAGAAAACAGAGAATTTTATAGAATGACAATGAAGAATACCTGATCCGGATGTCTGAAGAAGATTCTGACGTTTGAAGCAGTCTGGATCGCCTGTAATCTGACAGAATCGCCTGCAATCTAACAGAATCGTCTGAGATCTGACGAATTCGTCAGAGACCTGCAAAACAAAAAATAGATGCAAAATACAAGAAATTCTACTGTGCTAACAGAGGCAAATTACACCAAATAATAAAATGAATACTGAGCAATAGTTTAAAACAACAATCCTAGCCAATTTTTGTATTTTAACAACAAATCATGAACTTAATGTGCAATCTAAGCTAAATGGGTGAACTCCAAATGCAAAATAATATAAACACTGAGTAAATGATCTAATTTGCAGCATAAAATGACAAAGAAAAGGTTGAGAAAAGCAAACTCCAGGCACTGATTGCCTCGATGTGGACTATAGTCGAGATCGTCTCGCATCAGTACGAAATCGTCTCGCATTTGACGGGATCGCCTCCGATCTGAACAGGTTCGTCGGCGACGATGGATGCTGGCTCCGGCTGAAAATCAGTGATGTACCTACAACAAAATTGCTATGGGACTAGTGCAAAAGCAAGATTAGGATGTTTTGACGCAGAGGGAATCACTTTGCAAAAAATTTCAGCCAGGGGTTGGGGAGGGAAAATCCTAGAGATTAAATAGGCTTAGGGGGAGTAGTTAGGAGGTTGGAGATCATCCCAATTTGGGAGATCTCCAACGGGGGAGGGTCCCAACGGTGCAGACACGCTTCTGCCCAGATTGGAGACCCGTTGGAATAGATTCCAACTATGCAAATTCAGTTTTGCGACAAGATCGTCTGGACGTCCTAGTCCAGACGAAATCGTCAAATATGGGACGATATCGTCTGATCGGCGACGATATCGTCAAACGGTCAAAACAACCTCTAAAAATGGTGCAAAAAAGGGGAAAATGAATTTTCTGGCAGTTAACGGGCGGTTTGGGAGGTTAAATTTGAATTTAAATTTATTTACTAAGGTGAATGTAAATTTTATAATTTTACTGCGCCAATTTTAGGGTGCCACAGTTTGTTTGGCTAGTAGGTCATACAAGAATTTTATCCTAAGATAACCTTATAAAAAGGGATTTTCATGGCCCCTCACAATGTATTCTTAGTAAAAATGAGGAGGAGAGTATAAACCATCTCTTGGGACATTGCTCAATAGTATGGAAACCATGGCAATGGATTCTTAATATGTTTGGTAAATGCATGGTGATGAATGGTAAAATTGAAGAATGGTTAAAACAATGGTAGATCACTTTTAAAAGTGAGGCTTTACAAACAATGTGGGATATATCAAAAGATACAATACTTTGTACTGTATGGCTAGAAAGGAATAGAAGAATATTTAAAGGAAAAGAAAGCAATTTAGAGGTAATGAAAAGGAAGATATGTTTAGCCATAGAGGAGTCTAATCCAACCCTATCAACTCACCCAATTCCTAATTTGGAAGCAAAGAGCCTTGATATATGGAGTCAAGTCATCAAATATAATTATGATGTTGGGTATAGGAGAAACAAAAATAAGGTAAATAATATAAAGTGGAAACCACCGGATGTGGAGTTGGTCAAATTGAATTTTGATGGAGCATCTAAAGGAAATCCAAAACCAATAGGAGGAGGAATAATTAGAAATAATAGATGAGAAATTTTATCTCATTATGCTTTCAATAGTGGATTTAAGACAAATAATGAAATTGAAGCTTGGGTGGCTTTAGAAGGATTAAAAACATACAAACAAATGAAATGGAACAGAGTATGGATGGAAGGTGATTCACTCATAGTAATAAATGCAATTTTGAGGAAAATAAAGGCTCAATGCAGCATTCAAGAGATAATTATGGAAATTCAAGATCATGCTAAAGAGTTTGAAAAAATTAGGTTTACACATACATTAAGGGAAGGAAACAAATGTGCAAATAGGCTAGCCAATAGAGGGGTTTTAATTGAGGACCATGAAGTTAAATTCTCTTTTCTATGGTTAGAGGAAGTAGTAAGTTTAGTTGAATCTAACAAGAAAATGTTGACTGCCTGAATCAAATAATGATTAAGATTTACTTTAATTTTTTCCATTTGTAATAACTACTTTATAATATTAATGCATTTTTATATAAACTATTTATTAAAAAATTTGTGGTTGCACTTGTGCTTTAGGAAGGAAACTAGCAATTCAGATCTGGTAAAGTGGACTATGATAGTGCAATGTTTTGAAAATATTACTCTACTAAGATGCAATGCATAAGTAGTAGAGGTGAAGTTTTGGTATTGTGAAGGTTGCTATAGGAAAATGTTAATAAGGATGCTAAATTTTGGAATATTTGTATTCACACAAAAAATAAAAAAATCTAGAAAATAAAAATCAAGAATTCAGACATTTTATGTAAAATGATGTAGGTTTCTAGCTATAGCATCTCAATTGAGATGAGAAATGAATCTATTTATAAAATTTCAAGCTCTAAAGAAGAGAGTTGTGATTTTTCAAGGGTGGAGGACCTAAGTACAACCCCTTGTTCTCCATTAAAAAATGAATCACAACACTCCTATAATTAAAATGATGAAGTGGTGGGGGTATTTATACCGATAATAAAATCCTAAATACATAAATGAATTTAAATTAAACTAATATAGAGGGATCTAAGGTTAATTATAAGTTATGAGGTGGATTTAAGTATAACAAGGTTAATTGCGGCCCATAGGGATTACATAATAAAATATTACAATAAAATTAAATACACTGTACAATGAGATGCCCTTACCCCTATAAAAGATTACATCATACAATATTGACCTTGGCCAGTAAATAGGTTATATTTCCAACATATTCTAGATTTGAAAACTCCATCCTATGTCCTTCCCTCTTGCAAAAAATAAACATCTTACTCTCTCTTCAAAACGAGCCTGAGTAGAGAGAGAATGATTATTTTATATAATTTATCAAACTTGTTGATGGAGGAGATGTTTGACCACATCATCATGTGTAGGTGTTGTATTCTAGGAAGACATAGTTAAACAATGAAAATTTGACATAATCCTCATTTACGTTATGATATTATCACTAATTTTTCCTCTCTTTGGCCCCTCAATTCAAATTATGGAGGGTGCTGAATTTGTAATCTCATTCATGGCCAAGAGCTGACATTGTACGATGTATTGGATAGATCTAAGGACTTTTCACTATACAATGTATTTATTGCTTTGTATTATTTTATTATGTAAGCTCAATGGGCCATGGTTAACCTTGTTATGGTTAAACCTAATTTAATATTTGTAATTAACCTAAAGCCCACTTGTTATGTCAGCTTAGGTTAAACTTTATGATGTAATTAGGGGTTTTGGTATTGCTATAAATATCTCCTCACACTCCTTATTTCTAATTGGAGTGTTGTACAATATTATCTATGGATAGTGACTATTTGTGGTTCCTATAAGCACCCACCACGTCTTTCTCTCTTTCATTATTTTTACACTTTATATACCATATTTGAGTGGATGGATTGCTTTTGTTTGTTTCTATAAATGTTGTGAATTCCAACATGGAATTAGAGCAAGTATGGAGCATCATTGCTTGGTTTTGTAGAAAATATATTTAGAGCCCTGAATCTTTCCTCCTAAACTTATGATAAATTAATCTTTTAAGCTTCATGAGCACTTTTGACACAAAGCAAAAAGGAGATATTTTTTGTTGTTTATTGTCTGATTTTTATAAAAATCCTACAAAATTATGTTTTATTTTAGGTATTTTTTATTTTTCATTATATTTTTTCAGTTGATTTCTAGTGCCATCATTCTTTGTTATTTTTAAATGGGGAGAAGAAAAAAACTTGTGCCAAAGAATTTGAACCGGTCTTAGGTACATTTCGAGTGCATTTTGATTTACATGTGCCTTCGATCTATGAGTTATGTGCCTTTATCACATGGTTACCTCTTCATCATGATGAAAGGGGAGCATTTGGAACACATGTGGAAGGCACTTGGATGGCTAGATAAAGAATGTTCAAGATGCTTGGCACTATGGATCGGTAATTCAAATCTCCTATTTTGTGCTCTATAATAGAAAGGGTCATAGAAGAATACTGGCACATGGGTGGCAATGTCCTTGCTTTTTTGGATGTCATGCTTACTTATATTTATAGATATGCATATATTTTTAGTCAAACAACATGAGTAGAGTAATTGGTTGGCTCAACCTTACTATGGCATTTATGACATGAGGAACCAGATCTTGATTCATGTTGTTGGTAATATTTTTCCTTTTCTTTGACATGCAACTATCAATAGTGATCAATGCATTTATTTTACTCATTTGTAACGAGCACGTACTAGAAAGCTCAAAGGTTTTAGGTCTTAGGAGACTCGTATTAAATCCTTAACAATAGGTTTTTAGTTCATTTTCTACACAGACTCAACACCTTTGGATGACATGGTGGTCATGGCATCTAGAGGTGCCACATAAATGTCTTTTTATACTTACATGCCTTCTTTTGCCAATCAAACTATGACATGTGGTAGAGTTTCAACTAGTCAAATATGACTAGGTGGTACATAAATAGTGGCTATAACCAATGAATCAATGACTACTAAGTGGCATATTGGGATTCACTGCAAATTTTCTAAGGTTTAATACTTTAAATTTTGCTTTTTTGAGGACTATTTGGGCAAAAGTTTTGGAGGTCATGTTTTTGCATACGAAATTGTTTTGATCATTTTTTTAAATCATATGATTTTTTGAGCTCTATGCATTGGTGACATATTTCTACAGAATTATCTTGGTGTTTAGGACTAAATTGTATGGAATAGTCCTCAAGCCTTATTGCCCTAATTTAAAGGGGTAGATTTACTTTTTTCTATGTAATCAAAATCTTTGTCTTGATTTTTTGGGAGATATAAATGGATTTGTGATAGTTGTAGAAATTTTTGAGTCATTTAGAGGCTTGTAGGAAAAGGATTTGAGATGTACTTTAGTCAATCCCTCTTCCTTCTTTGGGAATTTGATTCAACTTATTCATGAATATCTAATCTTGCATATCTTCCTCCTTATATTCTTTGTCTAGGTGCTCTTGGAAGTTTGTTACAACTTTTATTTTAAGCAAATTCATTCAAAGACTTTTTGGGTGACTAAAATTAGGTGACCCATGGACAAGAAGAAGTCTTCAAATAGGGTAATATTTGTCATGAATGGGAAAATTGTACTTTCAAGACAAACCTAGATTGAAAGAGCTTATCTTTAAAGGAGGTGGTGTTTTTTATTCTTCTTCTACATTTAAGTCCTAGTAGAAGTGTTAATGGTTGTGTACAAGTGTATAATAATGGTAATGGTGATTTTAGCCTAAGGAGACTTTTGTATAGGAAATATTTTTGCAGTAACACATTTTATATGATGGGGGGATCTAGATGGATCTACCTCAAAATACGAAGGTCCACTAGAGCATCCATTATGAAGGGTGATGTTATTATCACTAATGTATCCTCTCCTTGGCCCCTTAGTTCATATTATGGAGGGGTGTTGAATTTATAATCTAATTCATGGTCAAGAGCCAACATTGTGCTATATATTGGATAGGCCTAAGGGAATTTCATTGTGTAATGTATTTGTTATTTTGTATATTTTATTAAATAATCCCAATGGGCCATGGTTAACCTTGTTATGGTTAAACCTCGTTTAATATTTATAGTTAACCTAAATCCCACTTGTTGTGTTATCTTAGGTCAAATTTTATGATGTAATTAAAGGTTAAACACTCCTCATTTTTTATCGAAGTGTTGTGCAATATTGTCTACAAATAATGATTATTTATGGTGCATACAAGAACCCACCATATCTTTCTCTCTTTTATTATTTTTATTCTTTTTGTATAAGATCTGAGTGGATGGAATGCTTTTGTTCATTTATAGAAAATATTGTGAATACCAATAAAAGAAACTATACTAAATATAAAAAGCTTAACATTTAATCTACTTATATATTAAGAATCATCACAACCATACAAATGTTGAAAGTTCCAATAATTTATTAGGATCTAGGATTTGTAAATGTGATCATCATGTTTGGCATCCATGTAAAGGCAATCACATCATATTATTGATTCTTTTTTACCTTGTAAAATGCCTTCTATTCATCATCACCATTAGCATTTGGATCCTTATTAACATACTTGAGAAGTCCCTTGATCCTTAATGGATATTCTATATTGATCCTTTAGGGGGCATAGTTTGGTACATTAAGCAAGGGTGCATACTAATCTATTGTATCCCTATAAAATATAAAATTTTGCATACAATTATAACCGGAAACACTATTGTCACAACAAAGAGTTTGAAGAACTATATTATTTGAAAAAACAGCTTAAAGTTGCTTCATAGACAAAAGTTATGACTCTCTAAATTTTAGCTCAAAATCATAAACAAATACCACCAAAATATTTCAAAATTTACAAAAAACCAAAAATACCTTTAACAATTTGTGTACTCTATTTGTCATCAATCAAAAGGCCAATGAGGTGCCAACTATGCATATATTAGAATGCCAACCAAGAAATAATACAACAAACCAACTACCATTGTATGTCATTGAGTTGGGCAAGAGGTGCCACTTAGGTGTTGACTATGTAGGCCACTAGGCAGGAAATCAATTTACAAGAAAATATCATGTCACTATTATGAAGCAAAGAGTGCTACCAAGTATAAAGTCTATCATTGTTTTGTCAAATGACAAATACTATTTTATCATTTATATTTGAATTTGATCATATTTTTTTAATGGGTTGTATGGGATTGAAACAAGTCTCGCCCATATTACATCATCACCACATAGTGGTATTACAACAAAGCTTGGATATTATCCATGTATTATTTGGCAAGATTCAAATTTGGGTCTCCTCCTTGAAATGTTGAGGAATCTAACCGGTTGAGCTAATGCTTGATGAATTTGATCATATTTAATATATATATATATATATAATGGTTGTTTTCCTCCATCAAGGTGTCATGCCAACTATCAAATCCATGTTGACCATAAAACAAACCACCACCTAGCCAATCAAAGCAAAGTATACGGGTAGGGACTTGAACCCAATTCATTGAGAATGTTGAGACTCTATGCATGCACAACTAGCGAAACAAATATTGAGCTACTTATGTCCACAAGGAAGTATCAAAGATCTTGACCAACAATCCTTAGGTGTGTGATGGAAAAATACCCACACAACCCAAGGTTTTGAGTGTCCATGACATTTTCCACATGACTTCCAAGGATTATTTCAATCTCCAAAGCATCATCTATACAATCAAGATGTCAATAAGCACACCAAAAAAACAACCATAAGAATCAAACTCCCAATTGTATGTTGGACAAAGCCCTCAATTCCACATGCTTGCCACATCAACAATGTCATCATTGAGTTATACATTGGTTGATTCCATAAAATAAAATATGTTGTGATTTGGGTGGGGGATGATTAAACCCACATATCCCCATGAATCTAAACAATTAACCCCTCAATGGTCTTCAACCAATCAACATGAGGCAATAAAAACAAACATTAGAATATGAATACATGACCTCCTCCTCGAGTAGCCTTAGCCAAGAATGTCGAAGCCATTCCACCATGGACCATGGTGGGATTGTATGAATACCTACATGTTATCTGTTCATCACATAGTTAATAGGACAATACCTCTAATAGTCCATTTTGCCACCAAAAGCAAGAATATTCCTTGAAATAATATTCTTTCAAATTTCTTAATTTTAAAAAGTAAAGAAAACATAATGTTTTTAGATGCCACAAACAAGTACTTGGTGATAAAAATATTAAATTGACACACCCCGAGAGTTTTATAAAGATTCAAAAAATTGCTAACCATCTATCCATTTCTATCACACATTTCACTACATAATATTTCTCTAAAACATAACCAAACAATCCATCCTCTCCTGCTAAAATAACATAAAGCATTTTAGACAAATTTTACAAATTTTTCTAGTGGATTGGAGGTCTTTATTATGCACTAAAGTCTACCCATGACTTTTATAACAACTAAGGTGGTTGAAAAATATTCAACCTCTTCTTCTCTACTTTGAAAACCCTATAGACTATCCTCTCATTTATGCTACATCGATACCAAAAAATATGAAGTAGAGAATAAAAGGATTTTTTAAAATGTAAAAGACAATTAAGGTTTGCAAGAACACTCATAATACCCAATTTATTATTTCTCAACAAAGTTGCTAGGGTACCATTAAAATCAATTAGTTAACAAAATAGATTGAATACCAAAAGAGGGAAATTTGTTGAACCCTCTAGTGAGTATTTCTCATGTGTTAGCAAATTTTTTGCAATACAATGAGATTCTTGTGATTCAAGCTACAATTAGAGTTTTAAGATGCAAACCCTAAAAATTGTTGAACACACAAAAAACTTCCACAAATTGCTTCCAAAATATTACACTACTTCTAGAACCACTATAGAAGAATGCATATTAAATATAGAGGTCGAGTAATGAAAATTCACACATACTCCACCTAATCCAATACTATATCAAGTTTACCAGTATATTCAAGAGTGAATGGAATCAACAAATTAGCCAACGAGAAAAATAGTAGATCACAAATAAAAGCAACACAACATGAAGGGTGCCCTTAGACATTAAATAATCTCACTAAGAAAATAAAAAAAACTCTTCAACCAATGGTGAAATGGTTGGTCTTAAGTGGTCTAAATCCCTAGATTATAAGTGACCTTAGGTCAAGGTTAAAGTATTATCCTTAAGGTTTATTATTACAGTATTATAATAACCACCCATACAAGGTATACAATGTACCATAACACTATACAAATGAATATAACACAAAAGTCAATTGTAGCTTCAAGTGAAGCTTAACACCACATATTCTAATATAGAAAACATTATAGTGTAAGGTATTGGATATGCAATACAATTTATCTTGATGTTATTTGGATATTTTATATTTGCACTATAATTTTCTTTGTTCATAGACTTGTTAAAATACATATTCTAGAAAGTGGACTTACACAAGTCGAAGAGCTAAATGGTTTTGGAACTAAAGATCATGTCAATGCAAAGTGAGATATTCTAGTTAGATAACATAGGCACAATATATACAAACCTAATTAGTAGTATATTATATATATGCCTATTAATACATGAAATTACTAACATACCTTAAAATTGATAGTTTACAAACAAGCATAGGATTATGCTTCGAGTATAGAAACTATCACCTAAGTACTTCATAAAAAAAATGGCCTACATTTCTTGAATAAAATCTAAGAGGAAGATCCCTACGGAGAGAAGAATGTAATACCCCATATTTATTCACTTTGCACCATGGATGTACCCTCTTGATCTATGACCTCCCCCCCCAACACATATATACATAAAAGCTATATGTGGCTTCTATTATGGGCCACTCCCATCGAAATACAAAAATATTACATTTGTTGTTAGGTCAATTAAACCATAAATCATATCCAACATATTTTTTTATCACAATAATTTTCATTTGTGCTATGTTTCCACAATCAACTCCTTGACATCATTTTCATTAAGAGATGAAATCTTGCTCATGCAATTGCCTTCTAAAATTTAAATTTCACCAAGATGAAGATCAAGACCCCAATTTTCTAAATTATCTACTACTTGATTTCCTTCTCTATAGATATGCTCACATTTCTAAGAGAATTCCTCCAATAATAGATTATAAACATTAACAATAATATTATTTTTTATAAAATCAATAAATCCTTGATTTAATGGTTGGGCATATGGATGATGTAGTCCACACAAAGGTTCAAATCTTGGTGGCACCAAATAGGCTATATAGCTCGATGTGACTAAGTTTATGTAAAAGGATAAAGGAAACCCTTTCATAACCCTACACACACACACACACACACACACACACACATATATATATATATAATTTTTTATTCAATCCCCACATCCATTTTTGTTGATAGCATTAATGATAATTTTTTAATTTCCCTTAGTTGAAATATATTTCTATCCTTTTTCAATTGTGATTTTAATCCACATAAGAAGTATTCTAGCCTTTGCATAGTGTTACTTGAAGTTCCATATGATTCTGAGTAAGTGAGGATAAATTCGCCTTCGTTATTTTGAAAAACACCACCTTCATCGACTTTTTCCTAGTTTCCTTTATAAGCACCATAAAAATTAATTTTGATAAACTTAGCTTTTGGAAATTTCCATTTTTCCTTAGATCAAACCACACCCTTTGTTTTAATGACATTATTGTAGATGACTCTTCCATGTATGTTTAAATCCTATAACCATGTTATTTCTACCACTTTTTCAAACTTGAGACTTCCCATGATAAGCACTATATTTGTAAACATTCAATGAGAGGCACTAATACGATTCCAAACCTGGTCATAATTTTGAGATTTATTTAAAAAATACTATTATTCTTTTCATGCCATAAATTCCAACAAATAATGGCAAGATCAATTTTTCGTAGAATACATGATGCTTTAACTTTGAAATAATTAATCCAACATTTCATCAACTCTTTCAATGTTGATGGGGATGCCTAATATATTTTTTTGAATGTACATGGTGGAATCGGTAGCCACCATAAATACAGGTAGGCTGTCCGACTTTTATGGCCATTACAATATTTTGTGTTGTCCACCCTAGAAGTTGCCACATAGATCTTCACACAATCCACCCCTATAACCACCATGCCACAATCATTTTAAACCTTTTACTTTACTGAAAGCACTAATAAAAGGACAAGCGTTCAATCTAGCGAGGCCTGAAATTTGAACCTTGTACCTCTGCCCCCATTATGGGGTTTGGTCGAACCAATTGGTTTACACCTTGGACCTCCATGGGGATGCCTAATATATTTTCATGTTTTTTTAAAATAATCCCAAATTGTGTGAACAAAGGGATTGCGAAGATGTACGTGGTCTAATATTTCTAAATCCTTCTCATACAAGGCACATATGAAAGGTACTTAACATCCTCTTCTTTCTAGACTCTCTCCTATAAGAATATTACTTTGAATTGCTAACCAAAGGAATATGGAGGCCTTAGGGAGAGCCTCTAGTGACCAAACATTCTTCCAAGGAAAATATTTGGGAGTAGGAAATTTTGATTGCTCTAAATTGTCATATCTCGACTTGATTGAGTATACACCGTATTTTGATAGATTCAAAATAAACTCATTATTTCATGTGAAAATCATAAAATAAAACTCTTAAAGCATCCTTTGAAGTTCATCCATAATTTGTTTGATTTCTCCTTCAACCAAGTTATTAATAGAAATCCATGATTTGGAGTTGTTTCTCACATTAATATACTCTTTAATATTTGGACTTTTACAAGCTAGGCATGCTCAAGCCAATGGTTTCCATTTTGAATAAGAGATAAGAGGATAAGGCTTCAACAAAGCACCAGACCAAAAATTTGCATAATTTCCCTTATTGACTAATGATCTAATATATTTTTTGATCAGTTGTAAATTATCTGATATGAAATTCCATGTTGGCAATCCTTGGGTAGGTTTCTTTTCCTAAATAATTTCATTGTATCAAGAGAACCTATATATTTTTGAAGTAATATTTTTTCCCAACTCTTTTCTTGATCTTTGAATAATCTTCACCCAACATTTTCCCTTAAGGTCAAACTCATAATTTTGCAATTCCACAAGTCTACTCCTCCAATATTATTTCCTTTCTGTATCGTTCCAAAATTTTTGCACCCTTACCTTCAGGCTATAGGATCCGTGCCCAGAAGGGGGATGTGAAAAGGATGGGACAATACCTCGGACTGAGAGGCCTTGCGAAGGTCCCGCCTCTCGGGGGAGGTGTATTAAGGTGATTTTTCAATGGATGGTGGGGTTCACCAGGAAATGTTTAGTGGTAGTTTCCACACCTAGGTTGGGAATGTGTTTTATGTGTTCAATTTTATCTTTAAACATTCAAATCCTAGGTTTGGCCAAATGAATCTAAGTTGTTCTATATGAAATGCAGATTTAAATGAATACAGAAAATAGAATTAACAGAAAACATAGAGAATAAATTAAGTGAAGGAATCCATACCTGGTTTCGGATGTCTGATGGAGGTTCTGATTTTTGAAGCACTCAAGATCGTCTAGAATTTGACAGGATCATCTGAGATATGACGAATTCGTTAGACGAATTCATCAGAGACCTGCAAATAGAGAAATAGATACAAAAAACCAAAATTGCAACTATTCTGATAAAGGAAAATAATATGAAACAATAATGAGGATGTTAATAAGATAATCCCAAATATAAATGCAAATAAATTACGATTCTTTAATAGCTAATCATGATCTTATTATGCAATTAAACTACATGGGTGAACTCCAAGATGCAGGATAACAGGAAATAATAATAAAATCGACTAAATGCAGAATAAAATAGCAGCAAAGTATAGGAAAAGCGCAAACTCTGGGCACTGATTGCCCCAATGTAGACTGCAGTCAAAATCATATCGGATTGGTACGAAATCGTTTTGAATTGGACAGGATCGTTTGAGAAGATCTGAGCTTGCTCTGACTGAAGAATGACAAGGTTCCTGCAACAAAATTTGGAAAGTACAAATGCAGATGGTAATCCAGGGTATTCTAATGCATGTAAAGGTCAAGTTATAGGAAAATTCAGCTAGCCAGGGGATGTCAAGGGGGGTCCTAAGGTTTAAATAGGCTTAGGAGGGAAGTTGGGAGGTTGGAGATCATCCTAATTTGGAAGATCTCCAATAGGGGAGGTCTCTAACGGTGCAGACATGCTTCTGACCAACTTAGAGACGTTGTTGAAACATAAGCTACTTATGAAAAATCAATTTTGGGACAAGATCGTCTGGACGTCCTAGCCCAGACGAAATAGTCCGATTTGAGGCGATATCATCTGATCGGCAACGATATCGTCAAACGATAAAAACAAACTCTAAAAATGGCACGAGAAACGAGGAAACGAGTTAAACGACGATTTTGGAGCGGTTTTGGGGTTGAATTTGAATTTGAATTATTACTAAGGTAATTTTAATTATTGCTAAGTTTTTACTACGCCAATTTTAGGGTGCTACATTTTGCCCCCTCTTTAGCGAATTTTTCGAAGAAAATGCGTTAAAGATGAGTTCTTCTCAATCTACGAGAAAGCAAAAATTATTTCCATTTTTAGGCGATGATTCTAGGTCGAATCGTACGACAGCTTACTATGGTGCCCCCTCCGTGTTTTTACCCAAATCGACATTTGAGGTAAAAATGCGGAAAAGCAAAATTTTAAAAATGTTGTTAATTGTTTTTGAATAAAATTAAGAAAAATAGGGAAAAACCCTAATTCATTTTTACTGTTCATTTTCATTGGTTTTTAGAGCTCTACAGACAAGATGGTCGAGACAGCGCACAGATTGACAGAGGTCCGGTGCGGGCTACGGGTAAGGGTCTAAAATTAGTTTAGAATGCTTTAATTTAGAATTTCATTCTTTTTAGATTAGATTTGATTGATTTTTGAGCATCGCGACCGTTTTTGGGTCGTCGACGTCGTCGGGACGAAATCATCTCGATTTTATCGAAATCGTCTCGATATCACCGATTTTGTCCAAGGACGAAATCGGTGATATGGGGACGATTTCGTGCAATAAAGGACGATTCCCTCATGCGAAATCGAAGAGAATTTGCTCAAATTTGGGATGATATCGTCCAATAGTGGGCGATATCATCATTTGTGAATGTGAACTTATTTTACTTGCATTTTTAATGATTAATGATTTTTATTAATGATTTTGTTGTTTATGTTGCAGAGAGGATTACTAAAGAGCTGAGAATGGAAATACGATGAACTAAGGGGTGACTTGGCTGCCCTGTCTTAGGTAGAGCGAGATCAGTTGGCGCAGGTCGACTTGCAGCACATGGCAGATATGCCACAAGTGTCTACAGACATGGGGCTATTAATAGCCCTAATAGAGAGGTGGTATCCGGGTTCTTATTTCTGATTACCGACTAGGGAGATGACTCCCACACTGGAGGATGTATGGAGGATTTTGAGGATCCCCATACAAGGATGGCTAATCACTCCTACGACCAATCAGGGCCATGCTATGATGAGACTATGCAGAGATCCGAGCTTCGCCCTAGAGAAGGGCAGAGTGAACATCGAGTCTCTACGCCAGATGCCTGGGGCATCTAGGCTAACATAGGTTTTGGTTGGGGTGGTAGGTGGTCTACTGCTATGCCATCGAGTGGATGCAGGCTACCATGGCTACTGACAGATGTGGTCTACAACATGAGAGACCACGAATACAGGTTTGCTTGGGGGAGCTTTGTACTATGTCGGTTGTATAGGATCCTGCATGGGGTCATATACAAGGGCGACCGATGTCTAGTCATGACATCACTACTACAGGTTTGGTGCTGGGAGCACATCATGGTGCGGAGGTCGGTAGGGCTCCCACTGATAGGGATTGACGGGGAGAGACCCCAAGTTTTCTATTGGTGGCTTCGAAGAGGGTCACAGTGGCGAGTAGATCTGCCAGTGTCTCGAAGACTACTTGATGACCTTGTCTCCGACTAGATCACTTGGAGGCCTTGGAGAGATCATCCAGGGTGGGTTGAGGATAGACAGGAGCTGGCTCGCGTCAGGCGAGTCTGCTGGCTGAGGATGGAGAGGGGAGAGGTGGAGCTCCACCGGTATGATCAAGTTTTGAGGCAATTTTGTCTATAGCAAGGGATCCCATCTCTCAAAGACTGAGTTTTCTTGGACTGTCTGGGATAGCACTACAGTTAGCGGGGCTTTAGATATGCAGCAATTCTGGAGTCAGGATGCGGATGATGCCCCCATTCAGCCAGTGGATGAAGACGACACTAGGGTAGTCGATGGCTACGATGCCTGGTACGTAGGCATTCGCCCTCCTTGAATGATGAGGGCTCAGGGTCTGATTCACGCAGTTGTGCATCAGATGGGGAGGCGGAACCAAGTGACATAAGGTCACGATGAGAGAGAGCAGAGGAGGCCACAGGCTCAGCAGAGGCCACGACAGCGGGAGAGGAGGGAGGAGAGACCCCCTTCTCTAGAGAGAGAGGCCACCATTTCCCGATAAGGGCAAGGGTGTGGACATAGGAGAGAGTAGTGAGATGGCTACTCTCTGAGTGAAGACTGTCTGTCTCCAGGCACAGGTGCAAGCTTTACAGGATGAGGCTACACACCATCGAGCAGAGGCTACACAACTCAGATATGAGGTTGCATGCCTCAGAGCATGGAGCAAAGGAGCGAGCACTTAGGAGCTGGCGTGATCGATTGCTCAGACTGCGTTCTATTAGGGTATCTACTTCCAGCTAGTGCCAGAGGGCCAGAGGGTATAGCTGCCAGCTGGCATTGCAGTTTCGATCAGGGTTGGGTCATCGAGGACTTCATCGTGATCGACGACTAGGACTCGCAGTACCACACATACTGCGATGGGGCCACGTCGTCCACCTCAGGGCGGGGGAGGAGATGAGGCTGAGAGCTCGAGGGGTTCTCGAGGCTAGGCTACTACACTACATAGACTGGATATATGATTGAGAGGATTGAGTATGCCAAGATGTAGATTGTGGCATACCAATCTAGTTTTGATATGATGTACATATATTGTTGAGTATATATATATATATATATATATATATATATATATATATATATATATATGACATTTTTGATCATATTACTTGTTTCTGATGATATGACTTGTTCATATGTTTTTATGATGCTTTAATGTTTGAAGTTTTTTGCTTATTGGATTGATGATTCATGTAATTATGTCGTTTGAAAATATTATAGTTTGAATGTCATGCTTTAAAATTGAAATGAAATAATCTGATGTAAACAAATTGGTTGTTGAGATGATAATTTGATAAAAATAAAAGGGATTGTTAACAATAATTTCAAAGGACATTGTCGCTATTATAGACCATTTCATGGAGTCGCCGCTCACTCGGTCGTCAAGCTAATCCCAGTATAGAAATATTGTTAAAAGTAAAAAGAGTGCTTAAGAGATTGTCTTAAGACTTTGTTGTGATGATGCAAATGATGATGATGATGGTGATTTGTTTTCAGATTTCCATAAAAATATTATGCATGAAATATTTTAAAGAGGATTTTTGCTAGGCATAAATTCCTAAGTGTGATAAAATTTTGAATAATTCCTTAGAAATTATACCATGGTTGCAATATTGAAATTGAACATAATGTCATGAAATAGAATAAGTTGCATTCTTTGAAAGCATAATTATGTAACATAATGATTTAAGTCATATGTTTTGATGAATTCGTTTTAAAAATAAATGGAACATAAAATTAGAACAATGGTTTGCGCTAGGCATAGAATTATAGGTATAGACTTATACCATCATCGTGAAATCCAAAGAAAAAAGAGATTGTTTGTTTTATTGCAAGATGAATTTACGACTTTTGTTAAATAGAAAAATAATAATATGAAAATTTTGTTTGAAATTATTTTTAAGATTTTGATTTTGTAAAAAAAGGTGTATGTAATTACGTTGATACAAACAACAAATTCTGAAATAAAAGGATAAAATCATTCCGAAAAGAGTTACAGAAATATTTTAAATTATCTCAAAGAGAAATATAGACTTATAAGGAATCCTCATGTGCAAATGTGAGTTCATTACCGATCTTGATTTATCATAATGATACAAAATCTCTCAAATACAAATGTGTGTGCGATTGTATTGTTCATTCATCAATTTTGAGCAAGATAATTTGATACAAGTGATTTGAATTAACCAAATAAGTGTTCATTAACCATGATTTAGATGCATATAACCATACCAGACTACTATGTAAGTCGGGTTATCAAGAGCTAGCTAATCCATAAGCGGACATAGGTCCGTACAAAAGAAGGTCGCTAATGTGACGGACATATCACCACGCTAGGAGTTACCCAAGGCCAAGCGGGTTGGGCACAAACCACCTGTTATGGGGCTTACCTCACAGTTTTCGAATAATTGAGAATTCCAGGGATTCAAGCTCAACAACCCTTCTTTTCTTTTCAAGGGGTAGGGAAAGGGATTTTATTGCTTTTGCTTTTGCTTATTTTGCTTTTTTTTTTTTTGTTTTGATATTTGAGATAATGCTAAAATAGTGCTAAATGATTTTGCTTGATTTTTCTTTTCTTTTGCCTCCTATTCTAGGGATACTTGCTCGGATTAGTTGTAGAGCAAGGGATTTTTATTTCGGGTAGGGGTGAGCTTGTCCTTTTGCCAATTCTCAAAGATTCTAGACCATGTGCATGATAGGATAGCAGGGGAAACTTTTCGCTCAAGAAACAACTTCTACTATGTAGGATAGCATGGCCATTACAAATATAATCATTTTATTGTGAAAGGATATGCTTGGCTTAAGTAAATAACAAGATCAATTCTCTGTGCTCAAACTTTATTTAATTGAATTTTGTGGACTTTGATATAAGAGAGATTAGTAATCATGCCAAATAAATCAAGATATTTATTCATGTGAATGTGAAAGTGTGGGATTCCAAATAAATGCTAATTTATCCAAAATAATTTGAAAATATAACTGCAATACGTCACAAATTGAGAAGTACAAAAAATAAAAGATGTTTTTGAAGATTTTAATGATTTTGAATGTTTTTTTTTTTAGATTTTTAAAATTGAAAGAAATATAAGATAGTGGTTTTTTGAAATATTTTAAACAAATATATACAATGATGAAATGACCAATTTTGTTACGCATAGTAACATTTAAGATGTATAATGTTCATGGCTTCTTTAAGTTCTTTACCATCTAAGGTAGATAATTTGTATGCTCCCGATTCAAATTTAGCAGTGATAATATATGGTCCAAGCCAGTTGGGCTCAAATTTACCTTTAAGGTCTTTAGTTGCATTAGTATTCTTTTTATTTTCTTTTAAAACAAGATCGCCGACCTCAAAGGATCGATGACGAACTTTCTTAGCATATGATATTTTAAGCTTGTTTTGGTAAGCACGAAGATGCTCCAAAGCATTGATGCGCTTTTCATCTAGGAGCTCCAGCTGACAAAGTCTGCCAGCTCGATATTCATCTCCTACTTCGGTATCTTGAAGTAGTAGAGCCAAAGAAGGAACTTCTAATTCAAAGGGAAAAACGGCTTCAGCGCCATAA
Source organism: Wollemia nobilis (assembly GCA_028583015.1). NCBI lineage: Eukaryota > Viridiplantae > Streptophyta > Pinopsida > Araucariales > Araucariaceae > Wollemia > Wollemia nobilis. The sequence continues at coordinate 919,990 of JAQPPZ010016930.1, forward strand.
ACCAACACAAAAGGTGAAGTTCCAGTGGGGTTTCGAACACTAGTTCGATAAGCCCACAAAGCTAGATATAATTGAATGTGCCAGTTGCGGCCAGATTTATTGACCAATCTTTTGAGAATTTTGATTAAGGTTTTGTTTGAAGCTTCTGCTTGGCCATGACCCTGAGGATAATAGGGAGTGGACCAGCGATGTTGAATCTTATATTTTTGACATAATTTTTTAACATCTTTATTTTTGAAATAAGTTCCATTGTCGGAGATGAGATTTGTAGGAATTCCGAACCTACAAATGATTTGATTAAAAATAAATTTAGAGACTTGTATTCCAGTGCAGGAAGCTAAAGGCATAGCTTCAACCCACTTCGTGAAATACTCGATGGCGGTTATGATGAATTTGTGTCCATCAGATGACACAGGATTAATTTTGCCAATAATGTCTAAGCCCCATTTGGAAAAGGGCCAAGGAGATGAAATAGCTCGCAGCTTCTTGTGCAGGGGCATGGACAAGGTCAGCATGTTTTTGGCACTTGTCGTAATGGCACACATAATCATGTGCATCATTCTCCATGGTAGGCCAAAATTATCCTATCCTAAGGAGCTTTTTAGCAACGACACTACCACTGAAGTGTCCTCCACAAGATCCATCGTGGGCTTCACTCAAAGCTGATATGGATTCTTCTAAATTCAAACATCTCAATAGGATACCTTCAAAAGATATCCTATATAAAGTATTGCCAATTATTACAAATCGACTGGCTTGTCTACGTAATAACCGATGCTGGTTTCTATTAGAATTGGCAGGGAAAGTCCCATTTTGAAGAAAATCAAATATATTCGTATACCAAGGTTCAGGAGTAGTTTCATTGATTAAAAACACATCCAAAGGTTCTAAGCATGACTTATTTGAAGCGGGTTCCTGGAGTCGATGAATAATGATGGTGGCATATTCGTCATCTAACTCCAAGGGCAGAAGAGATGTAGCTACGACCATAGCATCAGCTGCACGGTTGCTAGTTCAAGGAATAGCTTCCAAGGTAACTTGATCAAATAGAGATATTAATTGTAAAACATAGGCTTTATATGGGCACAGTTTATCATCTCTGGTCTGATAAAATTCATTAATTTGGTTTATAATAAGTTGAGAATCACCAGAAACTAATAGATGTTTAATTTTTAGGGCCAAGGTAGCTCGTAATCCAAGGATTAGAGCTTCATATTCAGCAGTATTATTAGTGCAAGCAAATACTAATTTAAAGGAAAAAGGTATAATGTGCTTTTGTAGAGATATTAAAATAATACTTGCACCAGCCCCGCTCATGCATCGGGCTCCATCAAAGTATAAGGACCATTGTTCAACATGGTCTACCTCTAATTGAAGGCATTCATCGGGAAGCTCAATGATAAGGGGATGGGTAGAATTTAAGGGTGCAACAGCTAATTGATATGCTATGATTTGGCCCTTAATAGATTTTTGTCCTATAAACGTGAGTTCAAACTCGCTTAGAGTAAGAAACCACTTGGCTGTGCGACCCGATAAATAAGGTCGACTCATAAGATACCGCAAGGGATCATATTTACACAATGACATTGAGAGGGGGGGTGAATCAGTGTAGCTATTAATTTTTATATCTACAGCATTTAATATGAAATAAAGAGAACTTGACAACTAAAAAACAACTTGAACAAGAGAGCACACCACAACACTCAATATACCGAGGTTCACCAATTTGGCTACTCCTCAAAAATGACTGCTTGGACTCCAATCCAAATCCAGTCTTTGCAAAATCAATTTTACAAACACTTTACCAAAGACCAACCTGGAAGGAGCACCAACCCCCGTAATTTTCTGCTGCAACAGATGGAGCACCAACTCCTAGTACCAAGCACCAACTTGGACTGCAATTCCGATCAATTTAGAATGACATAAAAATGTCTTCACTTTATGCACGACCCTGACTGGTCTGCAATTAACCCAACTCTGCACACTCTCACGGCTCTGCTTATTTTTCTCTTGATTCTTTTCTAACTCTCCTTTTACAGCAATTTCTCTCTAACAAGTAGCAGCAACATCTTCTCTCGTACGATTATTCTTTTATAACCTTTCAATCTGGCATGCAGTCGAATGACCTTCTCCAACTGTTCGAATTCATTACTCCTGTCCATAATGTGACTGTTCGAATGCATGAACATACGGCTGTTCGAGTGCCTTTTCTTTTCTCCATATGCAATTCTTCGAAAGCTTTTCGATTCTTCATGTTCGGCTTTTCTGTATGCTTCAAATACGTCTGTTAGAATGCCTGCAAATACGACTTTTCGAAGGTCTTAAAAATACTTTTCGAAAACCTTTCGATACTTTAAATTTGATTCTTCGAATACATGCAAACGGTTGTTCGAATGCATGACCAACACTTGTCAATATTTAATCGTCAGATCCGACATCGCTACATTTTACGTAATCGGTCGCATGATTTTCTTGTCGGCTTTTTCGACACGTGTCACCTTGCATGTTCCTGCGGGTTTTACCTGCCAGACTATTACCTGTCGCGATATCGCGACACTTTTAACTTATGCTGACGTCACCCTGAAGGTTGTCGCGAAATCATGACCATTTTGGCCTTGAAAGCTTTCCTTCTGTTCATGTCGCGATATCGCGACACTTAGAACTTTTGCTGACGTCATCCTTAAGCATGTCACGAAATCGTGACAGTTTTGGCTCTTGCAAGCTTTCCCTGCATCTTGTCGCGATATCGCGACACTTTGAACTTTTGTTGACGTCATCCTCAATGCTGTCGCGAAATCGTGACGCTTCCGGCTTCCAACAACTTTCCTTTCATCCTGTCATGAAATCGTGACACTTTTCAACTTTGCTGACGTCATCATCAATTCTTGTCACGAAATCGTGACACTTCTGGCTTCCGTACACTCTTCTTTGCCAGCAGCAGCAAAAAAGGAACATGTCACGAAATCGCGACACTTTGCTCTTCCGTACAACTCTCCTTGCCAACTCCAACGAAAATGGAACATGTCGCGAAATCGTGACACTTTGCTCTTCCGTACAACTCTCCTTGCAAACTCAAGAAAATGGAACATGTCGTGAAATCGTGACACTTTGCTCTTCCGTACAACTCTCCTTGCCAACTCCATGGAAAATGGAACATGTCGCGAAATCGCGACACTTTGCTCTTCCGTACAACTCTCCTTGCCAACTCCAGCGAAAATGGAACATGTCGCGAAATCGCGACGCTTTCGGCTCTTGCTGACGTCATCATCTTCTTGTCGCGAAATCGTGACTTTTCGGCTTCTAGCAGCTTTCTTTGAAACTTGTCACGAAATCGTGACACTTTCGGCCCTTGCTGACGTCATCGTTATCTTCGTCGCGAAATCGCGACGCTTCTGGCTTCCGTACGCTCTTTGCTCCATGCAGTAGCGAAATCGCTACATCTTCTTGTTTGTGTCTTTTCACTTGTAGCGAAATCGCTACATCTTTGTTTCCATTTGTTTCAACATGTAGCGCCATCGCTACACCTTAGTTTCTCCTTGTTTCAACATGTAGCGAAATCGCTACACCTTAGTTTCTCTTTGTTTCAACACGTAGCGAAATCGCTACACCTTAGTTCCATATTTTCATCATGCAGCAATATCGCTACACCTTTGTTTCCATTCATTTCAACATGTAGCGATATCGCTACACCTTTGTTTCCTTCTCTGCCAGCATGTCGCGAAATCGCGACAGTTTTGCTCGCATCTTCTCTCTCCTCGGCCATGTCGCGAAATCGCGACAATTTGGCGTGCATTTTCTCTCTCCTACTTTTTGTCGCGAAATCGCGACACATTTTCTCTCTCCTCAACGAAAACTCGACATGTCGCGAAATCGCGACATTTTCGGCTGCGCCTTCTCTCTCCTCGACCATGTCGCGAAATCGCGACAGAAAACATGTCGCGATATCGCGACAGTTTTCTTCCTTGTCTCTTTTTGCCAGTTTCTGAATCTGGGTCACTTCTGTTTTCCTTGAAACTTTTTGCACTTGATCTGATTGACCTCCGAATCGCATCAATCGCATCAATCCGACCGTGTTGACAACAATGACAATACTTTTGCAATTCTTTTGCTGCACCTTGCTCAACAATCTCCCCCTTTGGAATTGTTGGCAACACACTGCAACCTTGCTTAATTTCTTCTCCCCCTTTGCCAATAATACCAAAGGGCTGCTTTAGACTCCCCCTGAGTCTATGCACAACATTCTCAGACTTAAAAAGTTTGAATGCTCCCCCTGAGAATGTGTTTCCCATAGCTAGTCAGTGCTTGGGTGGTGTGACTACTCCCAACTTCTTCCGAAGGTATTCAAATACTTCCTTTGGCAAAGGTTTTGTGAATATATCAGCTACTTGCTCTGTAGTTGGAACAAAATCCAATTTAACCTCTCCTGCAACTTTATCCTTCAAGAAATGATATCGGATTGCAATATGTTTGGTTCTTGAATGCATTACTTGATTCTTGGATATGTTGATAGCACTAGTGTTATCACATTTAATTGAAATTGGTTCATTGAAATGAATACCAAGATCTTTCAACGTTTGTCTCATCCATAATATCCGAGTACAACATGTTGTTGCCGCAATGTATTCTCGCCTCGCAGTGGATAGAGATACTCGATTCTTGTTTCTTGTCGTGCCATGCTACCACTGTCACCAAGATAAAATGCTCCTCCACTTGTGCTCTTTCTGTCATCAATACATCCCGCCCAATCTGCATCGAATATGCAATCAAAGTGAAATCTTTACCTTTTGGGTACCACAACCCATAATCCATAGTGCCCTTGAGATATCCGAAAATCCTCTTTACAAATGTTACATGAGTTTCTTTGGGACTCGGCTCGAAATCTTGCAACCATACATACTGCTTGTAATATATCTGGTCTAGTGGCTATTAAATACAACAGGCTTCCAATCATAGACCTGTACATTGTTTGATCTACATCTGGGGATTTATCATCCTTGCTCAACTTGCAGCCTGTTGTCATGGGAGTGCTGACCGGTTTACTGTCTTCCATTGTGAACTTTTTCAGCATTTCTTTTACATATTTAACTTGAGAAATAAAAATGCCTTTTTCATTTTGATTGACCTGCAGACCTAAGAAATAAGAAAGTTCACCAATCATTGACATCTCAAATTCTTTTTTCATTTTAATTGATATGTCTTTGCAATATTCATCCATGTTGCTGCCAAATATTATGTCATCTACATAAACAACAAGAACAATAAGATGACCCTTCTCTGTTTTGACATATAAGTTGCTATCCACCAAACCTTTCTTAAACCCTTGTTTAATTAGATAATTATCCAGCCTTGCATACCATGCTCGGGTGCCTGTTTTAATCCATATAAAGCTTTCTTTAACCTGCAAACAAAATCTGGATTTTCACCAAGTTGGAAGCCATCGGGTTGTTCAATGTAAACCTCTTCTTCCAGTTTTCCATTCAAAAATGCTGATTTTACATCCATTTGATATACTTTGAAGTTTTTATGAACTCGCTAATGCCGTAAACATCTCGATTGCCTCTAGTCCAGCTACCGGTGCAAAAGTTTCTTCAAAATCAATGCCTTCAACCCGAGCATAGCCTTTACATACCAATCTTGCCTTATTTCCGACAACCTCGCCCATCTTCATTCAATTTATTTCTAAAAACCCATTTAGTGCCAATTATGTTTTTATTTGTTGGTCTAGGTACTAATTCCCGTGTATTGTTTTTCTCTATCTCGATCTAGTTCTTCATTGATTGCCTTCATCCAACTTTCATCAGTGCTTGCTTCAACAACATTTTTAGGTTCAATACTAGATAACAGAGAATAGTTCCTCACTGTTGTTCTTCTTGTTTGAATACCATCTGTGGGATCCCCAATAATCTGTTCACTTGGATGATTTTTCTGCCAGTTGCCTGTTTTAAATTTCCTGTTTTCTTCTTCTTCAGATTCAGTTTTTACACTATCTCGGATCAATTTTCTCGATTCTTCTCTGTTTCTTTTTCATCATCACCTTCAATGACTTCTTCATACATAGGGTAGTTTTCTTGATAAGTAGTTTCTTGTTCTCTACCTTCATCAACTTTTACATCAACACTTTCAACAATTTTCTTCAACTTCTTGTTGTAACATGTGTATGCCTTGCTTTTTGTTGAGTAACCGAGAAAGATACCTTCATCAGCTCTATCTTCAAATTTACCGAGGTTATCTTCAGTCCGTTTTATGTAGCACTTGCTGCCAAATACTTTGAAATGTCTTGTCGTTGCCTTTCTGCCAAACCACAACTCATAAGCTGTTTTGCTTTCATGTGGTCTCAGCATGCACCTGTTTTGAATGTAAACTGCAGTATGAACTGCCTCTTTCCAAAATCTGTCAGCTATTTTGTTTTCTCGCCAGCATTGTCCTTGCCATTTCCTCGACTGTTCTATTCTTCCTTTCTACAACACCATTCTCGTCGAGGTGTCCTAGCCGCTGAAAACCTGTCTTCTTATCCCATGTTTTTGACAAGTATTCTGCAAATTCTTCGGAGATAAACTCTCCTCCCCCGTCTGATCTTAGGCATTTAATTCTTTTTCCCGATTGATTCTCAACAAGATTTTTGAAGGTTTTAAACATTTCAAAGGCTTCCGAATTGAGTTTCAGAAATAGTACCCATGTCATTCTTGAGTAGTCATCTATACATAGCATAAAATATTTGTGTCCATTTATACTTTCAGTTCTCATGGGTCCACATAGATCGGTGTGAATTAGTTCTAATGGCTTGCTAGTGAAGTATTCTTTTGCTTTGAAAGTGGCTCTGGTTTGTTTTCCCTTTTGGCATGACTCACGGATGCTATTTACGGGTTTGCCAATGTTTGGTATATCTCTAATCGCTCTTTTTGAACCGATTTTTGCCGGATTGTCAAAACTAATATGCCCAAGCCTCTTGTGCCATAGCCAGTTTTCATCTTCCTGTCCCATCAAGCATGTTCCTTCCGTAGCTTTCGAAAGTGTATACGGATTTCCTGAAGTTCTCGATCCAGTGGCTATTAACTTTCCATTTTTTGTCTTTCTTACTTCACGGCCCTCCTTCTTGAAGATTACATCATGACCTCTCGTCACATATTTGACTTACACTTAGCAAGTTATGCTTCAAGCCAATTACAAACAAGACTTCTTTTGATTTTATATTGCCATCACTGATCTTGACTGATCCCTTTCCAACAATCTTTGCTCCATCATTATTTCCAAATTTCACAGAACCACCTTCATAATTCGTAAATTCTCAAACTTTTGCTTGTCACCTGTCATGTGACTGGAACAACCACTGTCAAGTATCCAAGGTGCTGATTTGTTCTGAGCTTTAAAAGCAGTCCGGGCAATCAAAGATTCCTTTTCTTTCCATTCTGGTTTGATAGCAGATTTTGCTATTTGTTTTGCCTTTGTCCTTTCATTAGCATGTGCCTGTTTTTCAAGAAATTTCTGGTTTTGTTTCAACCCACTTGGCTGAGATTTTCTACCCTGATAATTATTTGATGCAAAAGTGCTTCTCAGCTTTCTAGCAATATGTCCAAAATTATGACAATTATAACATTCAACTGCATAATTCATTAAAGGAGAAAAAACATTTCTGCTGGTAAAATTCCTTTGACAATTATGGCCATAAGCATTGCATTTAAAACAATAACCAAAAAATGCATGATTAAACCTGGGTGCCGGTCTTTGCCAGTTTGAAGTAGGAGCCATGACTCTTCTCCTCCTCGGATGTGTGACTTTTGTGAATCCATCTTTGTCAGTATTCTTCTTGAATCTGGCATTATTGTTTTCTTTTGCATGATTTTGTTTTTCCTGGTTCAACCCTGATCTTTTCTTCTTTCTTTGTGGGTTCTATATTCAAGTTCTTTGAATCCTTTGAAGATTCTCCTTCATCAAAGCCTAAACCAAATTTGATGCCGAAGGCCTTTGGTTATTTAACATTTTATCCAGACTTTACAGTACTTTCTTCAAACTTATGAAAACAGCTTAATTTTCTATTCATCTCCTCTAACCGCATCCTTAACATAACAATGTCTTCCTCTAGCTTGTCGCATTCAACTGTCTTTACAGCTAATTGTTCATCAAGAACTTCAGACATTTTCTTGAATTCCTCTCGTCTGTATTTTCAGATTGTTTATTATGTCTGTGGCATTCTCTAATTTCTTTGAAAATTTTTTATTCTTCTTCCTTTCTGCACTCAACTCTTCAAGTGCAGCAACCAATTCTCCTTCCAAATACACTTCAGCTTCATCCTTGGAATTTTCATCACCTTCCTGATTTTCCTTCATTCTTTCTTCTTCAAGTGCCATGAACAGAGCTTCACCTCCTTCTTCTTCGGACTCCTCATCCGTGCTTTCTTCGAACTGTCGACATTCTTGGTTATGAAGCTTTTCTTCTTGAAGTTGTTCTTTCTGAAATTTTGTTTCTTCTTCCAGTCACCTTTTTCTTGGTGTGAACCTTCACCATTTTTGGTTCTCTCCCGCATTGGACATTTGGCCGCAAAATGACCGACTCCTCCACAATTGAAGCATTTAAAAGGAAGCTTACCTCTATATTTTCCTTTTCCTTTTGTGAGTTTTCGAACAAAATTGGCTTCTCGTTTCATCCAGTTGTTCCTTCATCCTCGGATTCATGTTCAGCTTTTACATTCTTGTGTGCTTTAAAAGTCGCTTCTCTGTCTCGTAGACTTGGTTTGTCCTATTCTCATTTCATATGTCGTCAGTGGAACCATGCAACTCATCCATGCTGAAGTTGTTTAGATCTTTTGCCTCTTCTATTGCAGAGACTTTGGAGTTAAATCTTTTGTGAAGTGTTCTGAGAACCTTTTTCACAACAACTGCATCATCAATTTCTTCACCAAGTCCTCTGATTGCATTAATAATTCCGTTGACTCTCAGCATATAAATTTCTATGTTTTCATCTTCCTTCATTTGCAGTGCTTCGAACTGTGCTCGATGAGTTTGTAGTTTTGCTTCCTTAATCTTACTGTCTCCTTCATGGATGCTCTTCAGTTTATCCCACATGTCCTTTGCTGATTTACAACTCATGACTCTTATCAGTTCACTCGTCAACAAGCCCACACATTATGGCATTCTTAGCTTTGGAGTTGTTTTCAAATTTCTTTTTCTCAACAGTATCTGTTGGAGGGGTAGTGGGTGCTGTGTATCCACTATCTACATAATCCCAAATATCGTATCCCAATGCACTCAGATATGTTTGCATTCCGAGTTTCCGAAGGTGTAATTTGTTCCATCAAATAAGGGAGCTTTGTTGGATGAAAATCCTTCACCACCTCGCCATTGTTTCTTCCAAGATCTCCTTAGCCGATTAAGCTTGTACAAGGAACCTTGCTCCGATACCAATTGATGATTACACAATGACACCGAGAGGGGGGGTGAATCGGTGTAGCTATTAATTTTTATATCTACAGACATTTAATATGAAATAAAGAGAACTTGACAACAGAAAAACAACTTGAACAAGAGAGCACACCACAACACTCAATATACCGAGGTTCACCAATTTGGCTACTCCTCAAAAATGACTCGCTTGGACTCCAATCCAAATCCAGTCTTTGCAAAATCAATTTTACAAACACTTTACCAGCACCAACTGGAAGGAGCACCAACCCCCGTAATTTTCTGCCGCAACATGATGGAGCACCAACTCCTAGTACCAAGCACCAACTTGGACTGCAATTCGGATCAATTTAGAATGACATAAAAATGTCTTCACTTTATGCACGACCCCGACCGGTCCGCAATTAACCCAACTCTGCACACTCTCACGACTCTGCTTATTTTTCTCTTGATTCTTTTCTAACTCTCCTTTTACAACAATTTCTCTCTAACAATGAGCAACATCTTCTCTGTACGATTATTCTTTTATAACCTTTCAATCTGCATGCAGTCGAATGACCTTCTCCAACTGTTCGAATTCATTACTCCCGTCCATAATGTGACTGTTCGAATGCATGAACATACGACTGTTCGAGTGCCTTTTCTTTTCTCCATATGCAATTCTTCGAAAGCTTTTCGATTCTTCATGTTTGGCTTTTCTGTATGCTTCAAATACGTCTATTCGATTACATGAGTGCGACCATTCGAAGGCTATAAAAAATACTTTTCAAAAACCTTTCGATACTTTAAATTTGATTCTTTGAATACATGCAAACGGCTGTTCGAATGCATGACTGACACTTGTCAATATGTAACTGTAGATCTGACATCAGTTACATTTTACGTAACTGGCTGCATGATTTTCCTGTCTGCTTTTTTGACACGTGTCACCTTGCATGTTCCTACGGGTTTTACCTGCCAGACTGTTACCTGTCGCGATATCGCGACACTTTTAACTTATGCTGACGTCACCCTGAAGGTTGTCACGAAATCGTGACCATTTTGGCCTTGAAAGCTTTCCTTCTGTTCATGTCGCGATATCGCGACACTTAGAACTTTTGCTGACGTCATCCTTAAGCATGTCGTGAAATCGCGATCGTTTTGGCTCTTGCAAGCTTTCCCTGCATCTTGTCGCGATATCGCGACACTTTGAACTTTTGCTGACGTCATCCTCAATGCTGTCGCGAAATCACGACGCTTCCAGCTTCCAGCAGCTTTCCTTTCATCCTGTCATGAAATCGTGACACTTTTCAACTTTGCTGACGTCATCATCAATGTCGCGAAATCGTGACACTTTCAGCTTCCGTACACTCTTCTTTGCCAGCAGTAGCGAAAATGGAACATGTCACGAAATCGTGACACTTTGCTCTTCCGTACAACTCTCCTTGCCAACTCCAACAAAAATGGAACATGTCACGAAATCGCGACACTTTGCTCTTCCGTACAACTCTCCTTGCCAACTCCATCGAAAATGGAACATGTCACGAAATCGTGACACTTTGCTCTTCCGTACAACTCTCCTTGCCAACTCCAGAGAAAATGGAACATGTCACGAAATCGTGACACTTTGCTCTTCCGTACAACTCTCCTTGCCAACTCCAGCGAAAATGGAACATGTCACGAAATCGCGACGCTTTCGGCTCTTGCTGACGTCATCATCTTCTTGTCGTGAAATCGTGACTTTTTCGGCTTCTAGCAGCTTTCTTTGAAACTTGTCATGAAATCGTGACACTTTCGGCCCTTGCTGACGTCATCGTTATCTTCGTCGCGAAATCGCGACGCTTCTGGCTTCCGTACGCTCTTTGCTCCATGCAGTAGCGAAATCGCTACATCTTCTTGTTTGTGTCTTTTCACTTGTAGCGAAATCGCTACATCTTTGTTTCCATTTGTTTCAACATGTAGCGCCATCGCTACACCTTAGTTTCTCCTTGTTTCAACATGTAGCGAAATCGCTACACCTTAGTTTCTCTTTGTTTCAACACGTAGCGAAATCGCTACACCTTAGTTCCATGTATTTTCATCATGCAGCGATATCGCTACACCTTTGTTTCCATTCATTTCAACATGTAGCGATATCGCTACACCTTTGTTTCCTTCTCTGCCAGCATGTCGCGAAATCGTGACAGTTTTGCTTGCATCTTCTCTCTCCTCGGCCATGTCGCGAAATCGTGACAATTTGGTGTGCATTTTCTCTCTCCTACTTTTTGTCGCGAAATCGTGACACATTTTCTCTCTCCTCAACGAAAACTCGACATGTCGCGAAATCGTGACATTTTCGGCTGTGCCTTCTCTCTCCTCGACCATGTCGCGAAATCGCGACAGAAAACATGTCGCGATATCGCGACGTTTTCTTCCTTGTCTCTTTTTGCCAGTTTCGAAATCTGGGTCACTTCTGTTTTCCTTGAAACTTTCTGCACTTGATCTGACTGTCCTCTGAACTGCATCAACCGCATCAATCTGACTATGTTGACAACAATGACAATACTTTTGCAATTCTTTTGCTGCACCTTGCTCAACATATTATTAGTGCAAGCAAATACTAATTTAAAGGACAAAGGTATAATGTGCTTTTGTGGAGATATTAAAATAATACCTGCACCAGCCCCGCTCATGCATCGGGCTCCATCAAAGTATAAGGACCATTGTTCAACATGGTCTGCCTCTAATTGAAGGCATTCATCGGGAAACTCAATGATAAGGGGATGGGTAGACTTTAAGGGTGCAACAACTAATTGATATGCTATGATTTGGCCCTTAACAGATTTCTGTCCTATAAACGTGAGTTCAAACTCGCTTAGAGTATGAAACCACTTGGCTTTGCGACCCGATAAATAAGGTTGACTCATAAGATACCGCAAGGGATCATATTTAGCAATGACGTACGTTTTCTGACTGAGCATATAATGGCGTAATTTCTGTGTAGAAAATACGACTACTAGACAGTTTTTCTAATGCTATGTAGCGGGTTTCATAACTAATTAAAGTTTAGCTAATATAATAATTAGCATGTTCTCTTTTCTCATCATCAAGTTGAGCTAACATAGCTCATAAAGCAAAATCTGAAGCTGAAATATACAGGATAAACGGGCGATCAAGTCTAGGCGGTGAAAGCACAGGTGGGTTAAGGAGGTATTGTTTAAGAAGTTCAAAAGCTTCCTTACATTCGTCGTCCCAATTAAAAGGGACATCCTTCTTAATGAGCTTAAGAAAGGGACCGGTTTTGTCCGCTAGATTATCGATGAAGCGACGGATAGCTTGAAGTTTACCTTGTAAACTTCGTAATTTAGATATATTGGTAGGTGCGGGCATATCAGTGATAGCTGCAATCTTAAGAGGGTCAATTTTAATACCACGTAAAGAAATAATAACCCCTAATAGTTTATCAGACTTAACTCCAAATATGCATTTGGCTGGATTTAATCGAATAAGATATTCTCTTAATCGATTAAAAACTTTTCTCAAATAATCTAAATGATCATCTTCATTAATAGAGCGAGCTATAATATCATCTACATAATCATGTAGGATATCATGCATCATATCATGAAAAATATAAGTCATAGCTCATTGATAGGTTGCACCTGCGTTCTTTAAGCTGAATGGCATCACTTTCCAACAAAAGGTTCCCCAAGGGGTAATAAAGGCTGTTTTAGCCTGATCTTCAGGAGCTATCTTGATCTGATTATAGCCGAAGAATCCATCCATCAGGGACATCATCCCACTCCCAGCAGTAAAATCAATGATTTGATCCATGTTTGGAAGAGGAAAATCATCTTTAGGGCATGCAACGTTAATATCTCTAAAATCTATGCAAACCCTAACTTTGGTAGCTTCTTTCTTGGTGACTTGGAACTACATTCGAGATCCATTCAGCATAATCAATAGCTTGTATAAAAACAACATTCAAGAGTTTTTCTAACTCCCCTTTGACTAGCAAGGCCACTTGTGGATGCATTTTTCTAAGTTTATGTTTAACAGGTTTAGCATCCGGATGGACTACTAGGTGATGCATGAGTACAGAAGGGTCTAAACCTGGCATATCTTCATATGTCCAAGCGAAGACATCTTCATATTCTTTAAGGAATGTAATGTATTGCTCTTGTTTTTCTTGACTTAATTCTGACCCAATATTGATTATGTGAGGATTATCCTCAGTTCCAATGTTAACTTTAATGACGTTTTCTACTTCCATGTGTAGATATCTTTCAAAATTAGGTGGGGTAGGTGAAATGCCCAATTCTTGTAATTCTTTTAAGGTTAAATTGGATAAGTCATCTTGAGGAGTAGTGGCCTCAAGCTGAGCTATAGTTGGTATAGAACCATCAAAATAAAAACCATTGTGTAACATCTCTTCAATGGAGACATCATGGAAAATATCTCCTTCCAACTCATCATCGGATTCAAAAATCATTTCAGGATAAGCTATGGATAGCATATTACAGGTAAATGGCTGATTTTGTAGAGGCAAATCATCATGCCCATCCAAATAATCTTGATAACATATGAGTTTATCATCATCTTCAAAAGGGAAGGGTTGACCCTTACTAGGAAATAGGCCCACACCACAGCGGGCAGGCCACGGTTCTACCTCAAAAGGTTCTTTCATACCATTTTGGAAAGGTCCCAAGCCTTTCCCTTTATATCCCATTTTAAGCATTATAGGTTTAGCTTTAATATACTCATTAGTAAAATAACATCGAGCATATCCATCATGATGAGTTTTGATGTTCCTGGGTATTCTTCCCCGGTCATATCCCTTATAAATGAAGGCACAAATCTCGACTTGGTAAGTGCTTCCCATAGGTTGTGGGAGGCCCAAAGTACGAGGAGATGGCGGCAAATTACTTAAGATAATGGAATTTTACATAGAAGCATTTGTTTTTTCTGATATAAGAATTTTAGATAAATCAGATAAGAGTTCATCAGAAAGAGCATAAGATGTAGAAGGATCATTCCCTATATCTTTAGATGTGGAAGGTATGATAGATGTAGATAATGTGGAGGTGTTAATAGATGGGTCTATAGGTTTTGAAATTATAGGGATGGAACATGAAGGATTGGTTGTGGATTGAAGATCTTTTTGAGGTTCTAGAGTGGTTTGTTTAGAAGATTGTTGATCTATATATGAGGGTGAAATTAATGAAGGAGAAATAGATGAAGTTATGGGTGTGCGTTTCATAGTTTTAGATGAAAAATAAGAATTAGGATGTGTGGATGACAAAGCAGGGCAAAATTGAACTCCAACAGGTTCTGCCAAAGCACACATATCAAAAGGTCTAGGATCACCATGGATAGTGACCAACTGATTTTTAAATTCGAATTTAACACATTGGTGTAAAGTTGATGGGACAGCCCACATTGCATTAATCCAAGGATGAACCAAGAGTATATTGTACGATGCGGGGCAATGTACAATAAACATGATTGTATCTAGGGTTCTCGGACCAACTTGCAAGGGGATGGTAATAACTCCACACGTTTCTTGTGTTTCATCATTGAAATATTTTATGATCATGTCAGTTTTCTTCATTTCATCACTTCTAAACCCAAATCTCTGGTAGAAGTCAAAAGTGCAAATATTTAGAGATGAACCATTATCAATCAAGACCCTTTTAACGGCTACATCTCCTATTAGGGCAGTAATGTATAAGGGGTTATCCTTATGTAAACTATTTTGCGATATATCTTTATCTTGAAATTCGATACAATCAACTTCTCTAGTGATGATAGTATTGGCCATGGCTTCAGGTTGAATGTTTTGTGGTACCATCATTTGGCTTAATGTAAGCATCAATTCATCTCTATGTGTAGGAGAAGATCTTAATAAATCCAAAAGGGAAATTTTGGCTGTAGTATTGGATAATTGCTCATTAATATTGTAAGGGGGTTTAGGTTGAACATTAGGAGCATGATTCCCTTTATTGGGATTTTTCAAAACAAATGGAGTTGATCCATCGTTCCGATTTGGTTCTTGTTGAGAATTTTGAGCTTGTTGTCTGGTAATGGCTCCGATGGTACCTACAATGTTATATTGAGGATGCTAAATAGGTCTTGGTCTAGCATTTATGGCTTGTTCATTAGAAAGGAACTAATTAGAAGAGGGTCAAGTAGTAACTCTTCTAGGAAATGGTTCTTTTGGAACCATAGCATCTATGATAGGTTGAATAGGATCTGATTCATTTTCAGAACTATTCGATTGGTTTGACGTGATGTCTATTTCACTTTCAGTATCCGATTCTACATCACTAGGATCCGGTGTTTGAATATTATGTAGGGGCCTGGTCGTGACCATGGATAAATTTGTGTCAAATTTTTGTAAATCATGATTAGGTAAATGTTCGCTAATAATTCCTACATATCGGGTAGGAGGAGGGACATTATGATCCTCAATTTGATTGGCCACCACTTTACCATGTCTTGGTAAAGGATGCTGAAATATATCTAATGATAGATTAGCATTTTGATTTTGATTTTGGGGAATGTTATTTTGAGCATTATTAGGAGCATTTTGTTTAGGTTGGAAGGCTTGCACCTCCATCTCATTATTATCAATCAGATCTTGTATTTTATGTTTTAACCTTTTACAAGAGTTGGTAGAGTGTCCAGGCTCTCTATGAAAATCACAGTGTAAATCGACTTTGTATCCAGGTATGGTTGGATTAGGTTCTTAGATAGCTGGTAATTGAATCAAACCTCTTTTGAGTAATTGGGGTAGAATAGTTGATAATGGTTGATTCAATCTAGTAAACTCTCGAGGAGGTTTATCAGGAGGTTTCAATATAAATTTTTTTGTTGTCTTCGTTGTGTTGACATTAGAAACATTTATGCTGTCAGTGACTCCGTCACCCACAACTTGTTTGTTTTTATATTGATTTTTGGATGTTTTCTCATCATCTTTCTTCCTAAGCTGGCCTCTCCTAATGAGAGCATCTTCTACTCTTCGAGCTAAGTCTATAGCCTGATCGAAGGTAGTCAAAGTAGCAGTTGATAGTTCATAAGATATTTGTTCTTGCAAATTATTAATAAAAATGTCCAACACTTCCTTGATATTCTCACAACGGCACTGAGAGGGGGGGTGAATCAGTGCAACTATTTAAAATTTAAATCTGTAACACTTAATGCTAAAATAATGCAAGCTCAAAACAGATATAGCTAATGTAACAAGAGAGCAACACACAACACAAGATGTAATGAGGTTCACCGGTTTGGCTACTCCTCAAAATAGACTGTTTGGACTTCAATCCAAATCTAGCCTTTGCAAAGTTTCAACTTTACAAACAATTTACCAACACCCACTGGAAGGAGCACCAACCCCTGATTTATTTGCTACAACAGAAAGGAGCACCAACCCCTTATTCCAAGCACCAACTTGGATATCTTATTTTTAATCTTAGATTGACATAAGAATGCCTTCCTTTTTACAAGACCCTCACTGGTCTATAGCTCACTCAAATCAATCTCATATGAGCATAAGGAGAATTGTTAGAGACTCAATATGTTCTATTGCTAACAAAACCGTTCTGTCAATTTGCACAAATAAAACCAGGTTTTTCAGCTCAGTTGCGATTTTGCCTATCACACTCTTACGGCTTTTTACAACCCTTTTCCTGTGCTTCTTACAACACACTTACTCAACCTTTATTTCAGTTTTCTTTAGAATAAACAAGGTTGCAGTAACCTTTCTTACTGCATTTTTACAGTCCTATATACTGGCTCACTTAAACGGCTCTTTCAAATCGACTCTGCTTTTCCCTCCTTTTTGCCATGCTTTCTCAGCTGCATTGATTTCGATGCACTACAAACCCACTACTGCACGCATGCTACCATGTTATTTTTGCTGTACTGTTATAGCCTATGCCATCTGTGCATTCTCGGCCTCGAGCCTGCCACCGCACTGCTGACTCACTACCGCACGCATGCTGTCGCGTTCTTTCTGCTATACTATTATAGCCTATGCTATCTACGCTTTCTTGGCTTTTGTATATTTTACTGCAATCTATTATATTTTATTACAGCCCATGCTTTCTGTATTTCTCATTTCTCGTGCTCTTTTCACCGCACCGCGCACCCACTACAGTAGTCTTATTATTATAATACATTCTGCATGGTTTTCTTCAGATTTTGTCGGCCACTATAGCTTCTGTCTGTCACTGTAGATTCTGTCTGCCACTGTCATGTTTTTGTAACCGCTGCACTGACTTTTATTGCACTTCTCATTAACGTTGCATGATCTCCTTCTACAAATGTCCCTGTGTATGCTTCTTTGGCTTTTATGTGTGAAACTATGACATGTTGCGATATCGCGACATTTCTGCCCCTTTGACTATTTCTTGACAGTTGACCGTGAAAACCTAACATGTCGTGATATCGCGACATTCTCCGCCTCCTCCTCTTCTCGACATGCAACCGTGAAAACTTGACATGTCGCAAAATCGTGACATTCTTCGCTTCCTTACACTCTTCTCTGCATGCAACCGCAAAAACTTGACATGTCACGAAATCGCGACGCTTTTCGCTTTCATACACTCTACTTCGCAAGCACCAACGAAAACATGACATGTCACAAAATCGCGACGCATTCGCTACCTTAATCTCTTTTTTGTCTCTTGCCAGCGAAAACACATGTCATGAAATCGCAACACTTTTTGCTGCTGTACACTTCTCTTTGCCTGCACCAGCGAAAACATGACATGTCGCAAAATCACGACACTTCTCGCTGTCGTACATTCTTCTCCGCATGCCTCAGCGAAATCGAAACATGTTGCAAAATCATGACATCTTTTTGCCTTAGCGCTTTCTCCTTGAAATTGTCACGAAATAACGACATCTTTTTCTCTCTCCTCTTTTCTTCGCTTTGGACCACGAAAATGAAACATGTCACGAAATCGCGACATCTTTTTCTCTCTCCTATTTTCTTCGCTTTGAACCACGAAAATGAGACATGTCGTGAAATCGCGACATCTTTCCTCCTTAGCGCTTCTTCTCCGAACATGTCACGAAATCACGACAGTTTTCCTTGCAAGCGCTTCTTCTCCAAACATGTCGCGAAATCGCGACAGTTTTTCTACTTGGCTTCTTTTCTTCCAACATGTCACGAAATCGTGACAATTTTTCTTGCACTTTCTCTCTCCTTCGTTATGTCACAAAATCATGACAGTTTTTCATGCGCATTCTCTCTCCTCCGTTATGTCGCAAAATCGCGACAGAAAACATGTCGCGATATCGCGACAGTTTTCTAACTTGTCTTTTTCTTCGAATTTTTGAAACTGGGCCACTTCTTGCGCTTGGAAATTCACAGTACATGCTCTGACTGACCTCTGAACTTCTGTCCACTACATCAATTGATCTATCTATCTGTGTTGATAACAATGACAATACTTTGGCTGCACCTTGCTCAACATTCCCTATAAGGTAGCACAAAGTGCAGTTTTCCTGTCAACTGCCTCCATCTAGCTAAGAAATCAGCAAAACATTCATCTTTGTCTTGTTTTAAGTTGTACAAATATTTAATGGTTACATGCCTCTCGATATAGGCACTAAATTGATGCACAAAAGATTCAGCGGTCTCTTCAAAATTTCTCAAAGAATGAGTGGGCAATTGATAGTACCACTCTAATGCCATTCCTCCTAAACTTTTCGAGAACATTTTTAGTAATAGCAAGTCATCATGTGATATATCATGACATGCTATCCTAAACATGCGAACATGCTCTATGGGATCTTCGGTTCCTTTCTATATAGGTAGAACGAGCATGGGAAAGTGTTTAGGGTATGGTTGTGCTACAACCATAGGATCTAGAGGTTGACTACACATCTCTCGATAATTGTACAAGGGACGGTAGGGATCTATCTGGTCCATGCGGGAAGCTAACTATTTCACCATGGCTTCCATATTACTGGTTTGCCCACCATATTGGTTCGATAAGGCATTAATATGAGATTTGTGAGCATATGATGGAGGGACATGCATATTAGATGCTATATTGCTATTGTGTAAATTGTTGGTAGGAAGGGTGTTATGAAGAAGTTTTGAAGTTGTATTATGTTGTATCCCAGATTGTTGGAAATTGGTGTTTGGCTTCATTTTAGGTTTTTGTCAATTTGAAGCATATTGATTAATAGTTTGGCAAAATAAAGCAGTGAATGAAGATCTCTTTTGTGTGGGCATGATTTTAGGCTCAATAACAGGTTCCTTAGGAGGTTGGGTAACCTGTTTTTGCATATTCTGAATTATAGTGGCCATATCCATATTGGATGGTCCAACTTTATCACTTTCTTGATCAATGAAAGACAAGGGATTAGTGTGTATGTCAAACATATGTTCCATAGCTGCTTGAGTGTCACTAATTTGTCCCCTATCAATACGAACTGCCATATTAAGAGCACCAATGTTATTATTGAAAAATTTCCAAAAATGATCTAAGTTATCAAAAGCAATAGTTCCATCTGAAGCCATTCTAGGGGATGAGGATCCTTCCTCTCTAACATTTTCTTGTTGTTCATTTTCTTTAGCCAAATCATCTTCTGGCTGTTCTAGAGTTTCTTCTTCTGGAATTGAATCCTCAGGAAGGGTATTTAATTTTTTATTTTTCTTGCCTAACCAATCTTCTTCTTCTTCTTCTTCTTCTTTAGTTTGTTTACCATTCCTAAGTTTAGTCATTGTGCTTAAACTTAGATTTCAGCAAATATATATATATATATATATATATATATATATGCAACAAGCTTAAGAGGTATATATTTTAATTATATACCTACTATAATATTTAAAATGAAATGTTTTGGTTTTTTTGTTATGTTTTTTGGTTTTTTTTAAATTTTTTTATAACAATATTATAAAGATAACAAATAGCACACAAAACGCAAGAAATAGTAATAATGAAAGCAATGATCTAGTCTTCTATAAACAATTTATAAATATCATTAATGGGCTCAAGTTCTTTAGGAGTCATGAAATGTTCTTCAAATTGAAAATTTTCTTTCAAAAATTTGATAAAAAGTGCTATAGTGATATTATCTGTCTCAGACTCTGGTAGGTAGAAATAAAGCTCGTGGCAATACTCTCGATATAACACAGCTCTAGGAACTCTATTCCATCTTTCCCTATCCGTAAGAATGACCTCTTGGTCTTCTACACGACCTAGGAATTGGTGTATAATGGTTGTGTTCTCGAGGTATTCCTCGAAGGTGAACAATTCTGAAGACACAAGAGCTCTCCTATAAGCTAACCACGTATGGCAGGCTCTCTGAAGTTCATGATAAAAAATGAGTTGATGAGGATCCGGGATTCTATCTAGGACAAGCATCTTGATTTGTTTAAGTTCTGTTGACCTAGATGAAATGACACCTAGTCTTCTATCAAGTTCGTCCCACAAAAGTTGGTTTCTATCTGTTTCAGGCACACTAAGCACATAATTGATTTCTATGGCTGCTAATTGGTTTTCAACATTTATAATAACTGCTAATATTTTCTTAGGAGCTACCATCTAAACATGATATGCAACTTAGTAGTTTTCTAATGATTTTAAATGCATCTATTTTTTTTTGTTTTTGTTTTCGTTTTCAAAAGGTTTTAAATGCATTCATGTTGGGTTCACCAAAATGTATCGTTCCAAATTTTTCGCACCCTCACCTTCAGGCTATAGGATCCATGACCGAAAGGGGGATGTGAAAAGTATGGGACAATACCTCGGACTGAGAGGCCTTGCGAAGGTCCCGCCTCTCGGGGGAGGTGTATTAAGGTGATTTTTTGATGGATGGTGGGGTTCACTAGGAAACGTTTAGTGGCAGTTTCCATGCCTAGGTTGGGAATGTGTTTTATGTGTTCAATTTTATCTTTAAACATTCAAATCCTAGGTTTGGCCAAATGAATCTAAGTTGTTCTATATGAAATGCAGATTTAAATGAATACAAAAAACAGAATTAACAGAAAAAATAGAGAATAAATTAAGTGAAGGAATCCATACCTGGTTTCAGATGTCTGATGGAGGTTCTGATTTTTGAAGCAGTCAAGATCATTTGGAATTTGACAGGATCGTCTCCTATCTGACAGGATCGTCTGAGATCTGACGAATTCATCTGATGAATTCATCAGAGACCTACAAACAGAGAAATAGATACAAAATACCAAAATTGCAACTATTCTGATAAAGGAAAATGATATGAAACAATAATGAGGATGTTAATAAGACAATATCGAATGGAAATGCAAGTAAATTATTATTCTTTAATAACTAGTCATGATCTTATTATGTAATTAAACTACATGGGTGAAATCCAAGATGTAGGATAACAGGAAATAATAATAAAACCAACTAAATGCAGAATAAAATAGCAGCAAAGTATAGGAAAAGCGCAAACTCTGGGCACTGATTGCCCCAATGCAAATTGTAGTCGAAATCATCTCGGATTGGTACGAAATTGTCTCAAATTGGACAGAATCGTCTGAGACGATCTGAGCTTGCTCCAGCTGAAGAATGATAAGGTTCCTGCAACAAAATTTGGAAAGTACAAATGCAGATGGTAATCCAGGGTATTCTAATGCATGTAAATGTCAAGTTACAGGAAAATTTAGCCAGCCAGGGGATGTCAAGGGGGGTCCTAAGGTTTAAATAGGCTTAGGAGGGAAGTTGGGAGGTTGGAGATCATCCTAATTTGGAAGATCTCCAACGGGGGAGGTCTCTAACAACGCAGACACGCTTCTGCCCAACTTAGAGACGTCGTTGAAACATAAGATACTTATGAAAAATCAGTTTTGGGATAAGATCGTTTGGACATCCTAGCCCAGATGAAATAGTCCGATCTGAGGCGATATCGTCTGATCGGCGACGATATCATCAAACGGTCAAAACAAACTCTAAAAATGGCATAGAAAATGAGGAAACGGGTTAAACGACGGTTTTGGAGTGGTTTTGGGGTTGAATTTGAATTTGAATTATTACTAAGGTAATTTTAATTATTGCTAAGTTTTTGCTGCGCCAATTTTAGGGTGCTACACTTTCCAAAACTTATCCCACTTTCAAAGAGGAAACATAAATTTTTCCTCACATCCTTTACAAATAAAATCTCGTTAATTTTTAAAAAAATTATGAGGACATCATATAAATAGGGATGAATTGGAATGTAGTCTTTATGAGTTGTAGCCTTCCCCCATGGTTAAGAACTTACCTTTCCAACCTGCCAAACAAGCTTTAATTCTATCCAAAAAAGATACCCAAAGCTTCTTTTTATTTATTTTTATGAGATATAGGAATACCCAAGTAGGTTGATGGATTTTTTTCAAATGTAAATCTTATAATATTCACAATAATTTATTTTAAATCTAGGGCATTGTTAATAAAAAAAATTCTTAGATTTTATAGTACTAACCAATTGTCCAGTAGCATTCTCATAGCATAATAATATTGATTTAAACTTAATGATCACAATGACCAAGGGGTGGCCTACAAGAAAAGTATCATCAACAAATTGGAGGTGAGATTCAAAGGGACCATTTTTTTCAACCTAAATAGGTTTGTTTTTCATTCCATTTTTGTCTTTTTGAAATATCTCCCTAATTCCTTTGCAATAATAATGAATAGATAAGGAGATAGTGGATCACCTTGGTGGAGTCCACAATATGACTTAAAGTAACCAATAGGAGAACCATCGATCAAAATAGAATATTTCACAGTGCTATAACAACATTTAATCCATTTACACCAATTGTAAGCAAAACTAAACTTTTTGAGAATATCATATAAAAAATTGCAAGAAACCCTATGATATCCTTTATTAATATCTAATTTTATAAATTAAAAGAATGTATGGCTTCCTATGTAATGATTATATCACCAAGAATTTGTTTACCATGAACAAAACCACCTTGTTCCTCTAAGATAACATAGTCTAGAATACCTTTCAACCTATTTGCCATAAATCTTGAAATGAACTTATAAATCATATTACAAAAGCTTACTGGACAAAAAATATTAAAATATTTTATCTTTCATTTCTTGGGAACCAATGTAAAAAAAGTGTCATTGATCTCACTTATAGTAACCTTCCTTTTTCGGACCTCCTCAACCACAACCAACATATCACTCTTCAATAAATCCCAAATTTTTGAAAGAAAAGTTTAGGAAATCCATCACAGGTAGGTGCCTCATTAGGATGGAAAGAGATAACTATTCCTTGTATCTCCTCTGTAGATTTTTTCTTCATCAAGCATTAATTTTGTCCTTGTGTAATAATTGATGTAGTATTTTTTAAAAACTTATCTTGTGCCTCCTTATATTTCCCAGTATTTGACCAAATATTTTTAAAATAATTGATTGCTTCCTTCCTTATATCTTCTCCTTCCCCAAATTTTTTTCCATCTAGAGTTAAAATACTTTTGATGAGATGAAAATAATTTTTTTTGTTGTAGCATGATTTTTTTTTTGTATTTCAATCTCTTTTATTGAGCCATTTTTCCCTATATTGTTTTGAACCAATATGACTCCTCATTTTTCATTGCATTATGATGATTAGAAAGTTATTGTTTTTCTTTCACATATAAGAATCATGGTCCATTCCATTGATTCCTACTATCTCTTACAAATTTTTTAGATTGGATTCGATTTCGTTCTTTTCTTTAAAAATATACCAGAAGATCTAGCATTTCAAATCTTCATTTGCTACGAATATTTCATCTTTTAACCAAAAATTTACATATACAATCCTTCAAAATTTTCTTCATCCCACCATCACATAGCCATCCAAAAAAAATCAAGGTCTTGAAGGCACATAGGCTAGAAGCAAAATGGATTTGTATGACCATTATTGGGTAAATTACAATTCAAAAGAATGGGTTTGTAATTTGATCCTACTAGCAATAAAATATTTGAAGATATTTTATACTCTAAATGCAACAATGTGTTGGATAACAAAAATTATCCTATCTTTCTATTATATTAGTTTACCCAATGCATTCTTTATACCATGTATATTGAAGACTTGAAGGACTAATATCCCAAAGGCCATTTGAATTGACAAACCAAGTAAAATATTGCATTAATTTAGACCATCCTAGAGTACCACCCTTCTCTTCCAAAGGAGATAGAACCATGTTGAAGTTACCCCAAGAATCCATAAATCATAATTATGAATCATCGTTGTGTTTGACAAAAGTATACTAATATCCTTTTGACATATTTCATTAGGAGTAACTATAGTTGAAGCATATACATTTATAATCTCAACTTTGATGTTTTTCTCTTTTCTACAAAATAGTCCAACAACCCAATTATTTTGTGCTTCTAACAATTGTCCATTCCATTTGTGTTTGTCTCACATTGTTGCGATATTTTTTTGTTGAATAAGCTATGTGTGGCTTCTATTAGGGGCCACTCCCATTACAAAAACAAAATATTACATTGCTCTCATTACATTTCTAACAAGTTAATTAAAGCATATCCAACTTTACCTTTCTATCAAAGATATTATCCATCTTTCTCAAACTGCTAAGTTTTCACAATCAACTCTTTTTATATTAGATGCCTTCCAAAATTTAAATTCCATCAAGATAAAATTTAACACCACAAATGGCTAAAATATTTGTTGCTCAACTTCTATATCTATAAATATATTGTCTATAACAACCTCATAATTTTTTAATACCTTTTTTTAGGGTTATTTACCCCTAATATTCTAAGATATTATTTTTATTGTTATTTTTTGTTTTTATTTGTGGGTTTAGCCCCACTTCTTGTTAACACTTGTGATATTTGCTTTTGTTTTCCCATATCAATATCCCTTTGGGTTTATTTTTCTCTTTATTTTTGCTTCTTAGGTCTTCCTCTCTTTTTTCATTCCCAATAATACTTTCATCTTCATCAATATCTTCAATCTTCTCACACTGCTCATAGTAATACTTATCATCTTTAGGTTTGCCTTGTTCTAAAGGATCTGAAGTGCAAGGAATAACCTCAAAAACATAATCTTCTTTATGTTGCCCTAGAAACCCTAAAGTGGAAGAATAATCTTCTATAGCAATTAATTTTTTATTCTTCCCTAAAAACCCTAAATTGTTATGTGTTTCCTCCATCCTCATTTCTTTATTATGCTGCTCTTGAAACCTTAAAGTGTTGGAAATTTGAGCATGTTGTGTTTTCATTGATGTCAAAAGGTTTAATGTCCTAAGTTGATGGAAATATTTGTGAGAATATTCTTCATGGTTGCACATGAGGTATAAGGCAACAAGAAGAAAGGAATTCCTCTCCATGGTGTTTGAGAAAGAATATTTAAGTCTATTTGATTTACCTTGATGGTAATTTTGCAAAGGTTAATAATTATTTATGGTGGCAAAAGTTTCTCCTTAAAGAAAAGGCCCAAAAGGATTTTTAATATTTAAATTATAATATTTAAATCCATAGGATTTAAATTATTATAATTAAATATAATATATTTTTTTAAGCGCAAAATGTGATTTTCAAAGTACTGACGTCGAAGTTTAATGCTATCGAAAGCATATTAATATTGCAAAGGTTGAGAGGGAAAAGGTTGTTAGATCATCGATTAAATCTAGTGCCTTGTTTGTCGATCGATTTGCGATAGGGAAAGGTGGAAAAGTTCTTTTTTGGAGTTTGAGGCAGGCAAAAAATAAGGAGCAGAGGCTCCATCTTCACATCCCATTCGGGAAGGTAGCCTAGATGGCTGTGGTCACAACACTAGAGCATAACAGCTAACAGGTCTCGTGTTTGAGATGCGATAGAGGCAGTGGAATGTTTTACGTCATGGTTTTCATTTTGCATGGCAGAAGGTATGTTAAAGGAAGGAAAGTTTTCCTTTGATTTCATGTGGGTGGCTAGCCCACGCAATGGCCTAGCCGTGACTAGGGCACAGGCCAAAAGGCAGCGTGGGTTTGATTCTCAATGGTAGGCAGCAACCATTTTTTATTTTTTTAAATTGATTTATGCCAAAGTCCAAATTTTATAAGGTATGCACCTAGCCTAGGGAGTCATAAGGAGTTTTGTGATGATTTTATTTTTGTAATAAAAGGAGTTATGAAATATTTTTTTTCAAGAATTAAGTGGAGTTATTTGCTAGTGCTTTGGAGGAAATTTTTGAAGTGGTGATTTATTTATCTTTTTGAAATGCATTAATGACAAGTAGGAGATATAAGGTGTAAATAAAATATTTTGCTTATGTAATTGGTGGTCTTTGTTGATGAAATTTTATTTGCATTGTTAGGAGTTATAAGGTGTAAAAAGTGGTTTGAATTTTATGTGTACCTCTTGCATCGTGAAAATAATTTTTGTGGGGTTGTGTTGAATGTTAATGCATTTTCCTTGAGATCAAAAGAAGGGTCCTAGAGCATATTTTCAGAATTCATTGAGCACCTTATTGAAGGAAAATTCATGTGGATATTTTTGAGATAGAATATTGCTATCTAACCCTTGAAAGTGGTACAAAGAGAATTGGTTGTTGTTGAGACAGGTTTTGAAGATATATCTCTATCAAAGAAAATAAAGAGGTATGCATTCCTTGTTTAAAAGTGTTTTGTTGAAGTGAATGTTTTGGAATATAAGGTGGAGAGAAAAGGATTGTTTAATAAGCATTTTTGGAAATATTTGAGTTAGGTTTTGAAATCTACATTGTGCATCCTTGTTGAAAGAAAGTGGAAACACCTTGTGTCAGGGTTTGTGAGCAAGTTGTGTTTCATTGGTTGAATGATTAGGTGAAATTATTGAGCATTGGTTTTGAGTGATATTGTAAGTGAATGTGCAAACATTAGAAATCAGATTTATGAAAGCAAGTGTGTGCATCAAGAAGATAGGTTTCATATGCTAGACTAGATCTATCTTTAAAAGAGCAATAAATGTGAGACATGTGAAAGTGATAAGCTTAATAATTGAGTAGAACATATTGAGCTATTTGATAGAGCATATCATTATCTATATGTTCCAGAGGTTAAAGGAATTCTAAGTAGAATATATTTTGTTTAAAGAAAGCATATCTAAAAAAGACATGAGCTTTGCTTGTGTGCAAGGTTTGGAAATATTTGGTATAGTTTTGTGAGCAGTATTGAGGATAGACTTGAGCAAGTCTTTTGAGAAGGCTTGAAGACAGTTTTGAGCAAGTATTTTGATAAGGCTTGGAAGGTATATTTGAGCAAGTATTTTGAGAAGGCTTGGAAGGTATATTTGAGCAAGTCTTTTGAGAAGGCTTGAAGGAAAATTTGAGGAAGTCTTGTGAAGACTTGAAATAGAATTGAGAACATAATTTTTCAAGCTTTGTGTTAAGGTTTGAGCATAGTTTTGAGAGCAAGTTTGATTGCTGATTTTATCAAGCTTTGTGTTAAGGCTTGGGGACAGATTTGAGATAGAGTTTGGTGCAGATTCGTGAGTAGAGTTGGAGCCAATTTGTGCTAGACTTGGGATAGAGTTTAGTGCAGATTTGAGATTGAGTTGAGAGCAAGCTTTGGAGGTGAAAAAGCAAAGAGGATAGTAGTCTCCAATGGATAGAGATACATTAGCTAGTGCAGTGGGGATAAATGTCTCCTATGGAGAGATATCCACAAGCCAAAGCAGTGGGGGTAGAAGTCTTCTAGAGTATCACTAGCCAGAGTAGAGGGGAATTTTTTTCCTATGGACAAATATCCATGAACTAGAGCAAGGGGAAAGAGTTCTCTTGTGGAGAGAGATCCACGAACCAGAGCAAGGGAAAATATTTCTCCTATGGAGAGAGATCCACGAACCATAGAAAGGGGAAAGAGTTCTCCTATGGAGTGTGATTTGTGAACCAACTAGGAAGATAAAGTTATTATGTGGAGAGAGATCCACAAACCAGTTGAGGAGATAGAGTTATCTTGGATCAAGTTCCATGAACCAGAGCAAATGGGATAGAGTTATCATATGGAGAGAGATCCACAAATTAGAGCATAGGGGATTGGTGTCTCCTTTGGACAGAAGTCCATAAACATTGTAATAGGGAATTGATTTCTAAAATATTTGTTGAGAAAATTTAGGGGAAATAGTTTCTCCGTGGAGTAGCCCACATTGGGTGAACCACGTTAAATTTGTGTCTCTCTTGTGTGTGATGATTTGTGCATTACTTTTATTACTGCTGTTGATATTGCCATTGATAATATTGGATAATATTGTTTGATAAGAAAATGTAAAAGTTGATCTTATATTATTCACCCCCCCTCTCAGTATAATCCTGTGTTCTTCATAATGTGCAAGGGAGAACATCTTCACCACTTTCACTTTTATTACCCAGAGAGGATTCTATAATAATTGAGGAAAAAGAAAATGATTTACTTGGAATAAACTCAACCTCTTTTGCCGTACTTGTTTTAGGATTTATCTCCACATATTTTTTTGCACCTTGAATTCCTTCTAAGCTTGTCAAATGATATTGTAGATAGGCTTTCTTTGCCTCTTCTTTTGGAGTGAAATATCCTTGATCTGATCTAAGCTTCTATTACTATATGTTTTCCTTGCTTCATATTGAAGTTAATCTCATGGTTAGAATTTTGTGTCTTTCTTCATAGTTTTCACTTTGCAAACTCTTGCCATGTGTCCAATATCATAATAATTATGGTAGATTTAATATTAATGGATTGTAGCAAAGGTTTTTAAATATCCATAGCAACACATATTCGAGTATATATATAATATTTTTATTCCTTAATAGTTATTCATTCCTTGATGAATTCCCCTAGGGTATTTCCAATATTCTTCAAAACATCCTTATTTATAAGATGATATGGAAGTCCAAAAAGCCTAACCCACATTGGAAGCTTCTTAATAGTTTTTTTATCAATAGAAAAATTTATATTCCATGGTCTCAAATAAAGTACATATCTTCCCCTAAACCATGGGCCACCAACCATTATTTTATCCCTAACTTATGAATTGGAAAAGATGACGAGGAAAAAACCTTTAGGAAGAAAATTCACACAGTAATTTGAATTAAATCCCCACTTCCACTTGATCCAATTTTAAATCTCCAAAAATCCTAGCCATGATCTATGTAACTTACATATTAACCCTCTACTTTTAAGAATCATAATATCATGCTCAATCGTCTCATCCTTGATACTTATTTTTGGTGTAACATTTGCTACATGGATCGAAATTTACCATGTATTTGCTCTTCTTCTTATCTCCAACTTGGGCCTCCATACTTCCAACTAGGGTATCTTGATTTCTAGATAGGACATCCTAATTTCCATTTAAGGCTTTCAAATATGATTTTTATTCTATACTAGCTAATGAGGCTCACTCTTGACTTGCACTCCCTCTTGGTTCACACTCCCTCTCATCTCACACTTCCTCTCGGCTCACACTCACTCTTGAATTGCACTCTCTCTTGTCTCGCACTCACTCTTGACTTGCACTCCTCACTCGTAATTATCCATGTATCTTAATTTTCTTGACGTCCATGTTCCACATATTTATGGTAAGGAATTGAAGCACTGATTCACTTTAGATGAACCCGTTGCTCTTACACCATTATTGAATCTCGACTCGCATTCCCTCTTGGTTCATATTCCTCTTGGTTTGCACTCCCTCTTGGTTCTCACTCCTTCTTGGTTCACACTCCCTCTCAACTCGCACTCACTCCCAACTTGCACTCTCTCCTGCTTTGCACTCACTCCTAGATCACAATTTCCCTTGTCTCTTATTTTTCCCAATTTTCCTTTGCTTCAACAATTTTTTATGAATAATATTCCACACATTTGTGGTAAGGGTTTGAAGCATTGATGCACTTCAGATGAACCCATCGCTCTTCTACCATAACTGAATCGTGGCTTGTACGTCCTCTTGGTTTACACTCCCTCTCAGTTTTCCCTAACACAAGATAATTATTT
This sequence comes from Wollemia nobilis, assembly GCA_028583015.1. Lineage (NCBI taxonomy): Eukaryota > Viridiplantae > Streptophyta > Pinopsida > Araucariales > Araucariaceae > Wollemia > Wollemia nobilis. The sequence continues at coordinate 950,263 of JAQPPZ010016930.1, forward strand.
ATTTTATTAAAAATCGACATTGTAACAATATTGCTTAATATCCTAGAGAAAAAATTGCTAGACAATCACCCATATTCCAAAATTTTTTAAAAGCATCTTTGCATTTAAAACTACTTAAGTTTATTTCCTATCTTGAAATATACTCAAGACTATAACAACCTATTAATTTCTTAATAATTATTTTTTTAGGAGTCTTATCCATAACCCTAATATTCCAAGTTATGATTTTATCATTAATTTTTATTTTTATTAGAGGAATTAGCCTCACTTATTGTTAATACCTATGATATTTTTATTTGGCTTCCCATATCAATATCACATTGATTTTCTTTTCTTTATTCAGGCTTTGACAACCTTCCTCTCCTTTTCATTCCCATAAACACTTTCATATTCATCAATATCTTATATTTTTCCATATTATTCATAATGAGACTTATCTTCTAAATATTTATGTTGCCCTAAAGAATCTAAAATGCAAGGAATAGCCTCATAAACACTTTTTTCTTTATGTTACCCCAAAAACCCTAAAGTGTAAGGATGATCCTCCATAGAAATTAATTTCTTATGCTATTCTAGAGACCCTAAAATTATATGGATATCCTCCATACACATTTCTTTATTATGCTACTCTTGAAACCCTAAAATGCAATGGATACACTGTATACTACTTTTATTTTAATTTCAAGGAGAATATTTAATGCTACTTGAGGAAAATGAAGATGATTAACTTGTATTAACATTAACCTATTTTACCTCGCTTTAACATTTGCCTCCCCATATTCCTTTGCACCTTTAAATCCCTTTGTATTTGATCTTATGAATTGTATTTCCTCATCCCTTATGTAATTTTTCTTTTAATGGATGATTTGAGTGAACCACAATGGCCTTTGCTAGTTGATGATGCAAAGGGTTTTTCTTTCTAGGTTCCTAGGAGTGGAAAATCCCTGATTTAACCTGGCTTCTACTATGATATGGTCTCCTTGTTTTGTATTGAAGTTTACCTCAAGCATAAAATTTTCCATATCTTTCTCTGTCATTTTTATTTTACAATATCCTTTTACGTGTCTGATTTCATAATATTTGTGACATCAAAATGCAATGTTTTCATAATCCACTTTTTGATCCCATTTTATTGATTCAAATTTAATCCCAATGAATTATGGTAAAGGTTTTGAAATATCCATGGCAACACATATTTGAGTGTATACAACAAGTCTTATCTCCTTACTAGTTGGTCCCTCTTAGATGAAGTCCCTAGAGTATTTCCAATATTCTTCAAAATCCCCATATTGATGATTTGATAAGGAAGTCCAAAAAGCCTAATCCATATAAAAAGCCTTTTAATAGTCTCTATCTCCTCAAATAATTTCTTATTCCATGGTCTTAAATATCATGCATCTTTACCTCTAAACTAAGGGCCACCATCTATTATTTTACGCCTTATTTTTGAACTAGAGAAGATAATAAGGAAAAATCCTTTCGAAAGAAAAGTCAAGAAGTAATTTGAATTCAATCCCCACTTTTAACTTGATCTAATTTTGAATATTAGAAAAATTTGGATAGTATCCATGGAACTTAAATATTAACCCTCTAGTTTTAAGAACCTTTATATCGACCATATCATCCTTGATGATCACTTTAGGTGTAGTATTTTCTATGTGGATAGGGTTTGCCATATATTGGGTCTTCCTCTTATTGCTAACCAAGGCATCCATACTTCCAATTAGTACATCCTTCCAATAAGGACTTCAAAAATAGATTTCCTGCTATCTTACCTATATTTCTTCACATGAATCCTTTAATTTTTGAGTTTCTCCTAAGGTTTGGAATAACAAGTGTTGTGCACTCCTTGCTCATACTTTGCTTCCTACATCCTCCTCATGCTTCCTACTTCCTACTCACACTTCTTGCTTGCTCTTGGCTTGCACTCGCTTCCAGTTTATAAAATAAATTTGACTCATATGATTATTGGAAGCATCATTTGTATTTCTTTGTTTTAGATATATATAAATATTATGGTATATGAATTTAAATCTACATTATGAATAATAATATCACATGATTTTGTTTGTGATGTTTTGCATGATTTAATCTATTAGACAAAAAATATAAATAACATTTATTCATACTTTGTAGAGCATTATAATTAATTATAGAAATCATGTTATGGTTATTCTTAAATCCTTTTATTTGATTGATAACATTGAGATGTATAATTAGTTAAAAATATTAATTAATTACAATAATTATCTAATTATTAATAAAGTATCACTTCAAAAGGTAAACTAACAAATTTTAGATTTATTAAGATGAACATGAGTGAAGTCCCTCTCACCCTTTCTAAAGAGAGATACAAAGGGACACTTATCAAGGTCCTATTAGAGGGATCTCAATTTTATTTAGGAAACATTTGTCGAAGAGAGAAATGAAAAAGAGGGGTCTCATTCAAAATTGGTTTTCTAGAAGAAGAGGAAAATTTATAGGATACAAAGGAGAATTATTGCATTGGATGAAAGTGTCCATAGGTCTATCATTTTTGGGGCAATTGAAGGTAGGGTCCCAAAATCATTTCCTTGCTATGCATGTTAATCCATGTTGTAAATTTTGAGATGGAAAGAAGGAATTAAAAGGAGGGTTTTAAAATATGTACTTATTTTTTATACTTTGATTTTTGTCACATAACAATCTACATCTAATAAGGACATGAGGTATTAATCAAGAAGAAATATAACATTTGGTGCTTGTATAGACTTCGAGTTAATAATTGCAAGGGGTGTAAGGTAAATGTAAGATTAAGTGTTTTAAAGACGAATTATTTTTGTGTTTAGTATCTTACATATGTGCATGTTTCTAGTAAAGTCTATTATGATTTAAAAGTTTTGAGTTAGAAATCATCTAATGTGGAATTGGGAATGAATACGAATTTTGTGAAAATAGCCTTGTTGTTGGTAAATAATAATCTTTATGGTATCCTCTACTTGGATTCTATGTTTGCTATCAAAAATAGAGTTGAGGGGATCCTTATGGTGGGACTTTTTTAATGTGATAATTTGGATTTTTGTTTAATGTTATGGGAGGATCTAACTAGATACAAATAAAATGTCCCTCTAAATTTGCCAAGATGGGCCACAATTTGGTAGAAATGGATTGGATTTTTTTTCTATTTCTCTATTACTTTGTTTTTGTTTCTCTAAAAGTGTATGAGTTTGGTGTTGGGTAGTGCATGACGATAACAACTAGTCTAATGCATCATAAAGATATGGTGCTGTGTTTCTCTTTCCATTTATCCTTACGATGAGAATGCACCTTGGTTCCCCATAGGGTGTTGGGTCCTAAGGAGTTTATACTTCGTAGTTACGTGGAGGTATTCCAAATTTTATGTTATACTAATGGGAATGGGCATGCACAAGTTAAGGATGGACTCTACTTATGAGTTTAGAAGTGAAGATCCTTGGGTACCCCCATTGTGAAGAAAATGATGATGGAAAAAGTGGGTTCAATGGGCTCATGTGTGGATCATAAGGAAGGGGTGGGCTATAACCTAGTTACGAGATTGGGATTAGGTCACCCAATTCAAAATTCTAGTATATGTTCATAATATATGAAATCTTGCACTAAAATAGATAATGTCTGTTGAATTCCAAGTTTGTGTTGGGAATGCTTTTCTTCTCTATATGGAAAAAAAGTGAGTTTATTTTAGTTTCCCTACGAGTCATTCTTGTTATGGTTACAAGGGTCAATACAAGCACAAGGGTTGTATGGATCAAATTCCACCTATAATTGGTGGGAATTTTTCTCAATTGTCTAAAAATCATCGTCGATATGATCAATGACATTGAAGATGATGGGGTTAGGTGAATATATCTTCTATAATTTGTAAAATATATTAGACATTGAAAATTACACTAGCATTTAGAAATTGTAACATAGAGATGAATAATACAAATATATTGCTTTTAAATGTCTTCATTAAAGGATTTATTGTGAATATTTTAAAAAATAAGGTAGTGTTAAACAACAAAAATTGGCCATCCCTATTCAATTCAAAATTCCTAACTAGCATGGTTTATCTTAGAAAAATACCTTCATATATATAAACAATCTATTATTATGTCAATAAAAATCCATACACTTCATGATATTTTGAGTGGCATATCAAATGACTCCTTCAAAATCCTATGACTAAGTATATAATATTTATGTTTTTTTTTTTAAAGAAGGGTTGTGTATTACTTATAAGCAAGTAAGAAAGCTAATTTGTTGACCTTGCCAAGCAAACATCCTTTTCATCCAAACTTCTATAAAAGAGCAACAACTATGTCTTAAGCATGTTTTGCTAATACAAGGAAAGAGGAATATGTGACTTTCTTCTACGTAACTACATAAAGGAATTAGAGTTGTCGACATTGGTATGGAGAATACAATAGAGATATTATCTAGTTTTTTGCATCCACCATCGTTGAGGATCTCCATAACAAGTTAGATTTATATAGTATAAAGCCTAATTCACCATAGAATTTGCCTTCTTATTTCATTATTAAGGAGCATGAAGAAAATTTGATATTATAAATCTAGACTAAAGTGCATGTATCTTGTCAATCATCCTTTGTAATTTCCAATCCTAAGAGGAGGTCCTAGTGGGCGCCTTTAGTCAATTAATGGATACTTGTGAGTCTGATTCTACTTGTACTATAGACTAGATAACCTTAAAAACTTATTGAATACCCAAAGGGATAGCACATGCTTTCGCTATATAATTAGGGAGGATGCCAAGATTATTTTAAAAAATAAAAGCATGAGTACCATCTAAGAGTCTTCTTATGCCTCCCATGCTTGCCATTCCTAGATTCCCTCTTGATGCACCATTAGTTTTGATATTTCTTATGACTCTAGGAGGGGCTTACCATAGTCCATACCCTGAATAGTAGGTCAAGGACCTTGTGGGTACCTACGTCTCAAATCCTAGAGAGTAAACTATGCCACTATCGATAAACCATGGAGGGGGGCTTCAAAGCATGTAGGATAGTTTCCTTGATATTGGTTGGAGTATTTTCCCAAATATATTGGACATTATGGTGAGTTGCTTTAAAAATTATTTTATTCCTTTCTTTCCATAGATTCCAGAGCATCAAAGAGATGCTAACCACAACTATTTGTTTCATTAATCAATCCAATCCATTCACCATAGTATAAGTCCTCCATTCTTTCTCAAGGTAGGTGAATTGAAGGAATTATAGATCTAAAAAGGTTGCCAACAATTTTCATAATTGAATGGATTGAGGATAGAAAAAAGTATGATCCCAAGGATTTTTCTCTATACAACATAGTTCACATCTAAATAGACCAAAAAAACTATGTTTGATCAACTAGTCTCTTGTGAGAACCCTCTTGTAGAGTAGGAGATAGATAAAGAGTCTCACTTTAGGCCAAATAAAAAGTTACCAAATTTGTTTGAAGACATCACCGAGTGGATTTTTTCCACGGTGAGTAAGGGATGAGTATCTGTTAGTCAAAAAGTGACTAACTACAAAAAACGGCTGATGCACCTTTTTTGCATATTTTCAAAGAAGACCGAAGTGGCCCATATGCTAAAGAACAAAGAAAAAACAAAATACACTAAGGAAGAAAAGTGTCACGATTTCGTGACATGTCGAGTTTTCGCGGCAAAAAATAGTAAAGAGGGAAAGTAGAGGAAAAAGTCGCGATTTCGCAACGTTGCCAATTTTCACCAAGTCCGTCAATAAAAGGGTAGAAGTCAGGGAGAATGTTGTGATTTTACGACATGGCTTATTTTCGCTAGAAGAATAGAAAAACTGCTAAAGAGACTAAAAGTGTCATGATTTTGTGACATGTCCCTTTTTCATGGCCAAAAGCAATAAGAGAAAGCAAGGATGCAGAAGTGTCACGATTTCACGACATGTCGTGTTTTCGCGGTCAAAACCAAGACAAAGAGCTATGGAGGTGGAAGTATCACGATTTCATGACATGGTCAATTTTTGTGGTGCAAAAAGAAGAATCAGGCTGAAGACATAGAAATGTCGTGATTTCATGACATGTTGCATTTTCGTGACTCAAGAAGGGCAGGCAGGAAGATAAACAAGAGTGTCGTGATTTCATGACATGTTTGGTTTTTGCTAAAGAAGTAGAGTATATTTTTGGCAACTAGGGCATGCACTGACATCAGGTGCTGATTTTTGAAGAATGGTCAGTTGATTATAACCTAGTAGGTCCGCTGGATGATTGCAGAATAATAGGCTCATCTAAATTTAGCTAAAAGGAAATCTATCTAATCTACGAGAAATCCGTTGTATATTCTTAGAAACTGTAGATAATTATTTGTAATTGATTGAGGAAATTAAATGTACATAGTAGAAGATACTCTTTTTAGGGTATAAATAGGAGTGAGTCGACCATGAAAAAGGTCGGCTCTTGGACGTTTACAGACTTGATGTACATGTTACTGGATTACGAGCAATAAGAGATATTCTTCCCCTGGCTTCTGAAATTTTGTATGCGAGTGTATGTATCTGGTTTTTTTAAATTTTATTCATTTTAAGCTTTATAATGTATTTTTTCTAAAAACTGAACTGAGCATGTATAAACCTTATTTCTAGAGTTGACTATTAAATATATTTACATGTATTTAGATGAACATTTAAAAACGCACTCAGGAATTCATGTTTTCTATAGGAAGATATAAAGAAAACTCTGAAGATAGTAATCTGCATCATCATTTTTTAGTTGTTGTCCAATCTGTACCGTGAGAAAAGTTCTAGCTTCGGCTACATTTCCCTTATCTCTTGTTTCCCTTTTCTCTAAAAAACTCAAAGGAACCAGCCTTCTCTAGAGACTAGACAAATGATCTCAAGCAAGGTCTGTCTATTCAATGTTGGCAAAGTCTAAGGCACAATACTATTAACCAAAGGCAGATTTTGTTCCAACAGTTTTTGACATGCCCGGTGGAACCAGCAAATCCCACAATATTATATAAGTTTTGGTGTTTTACTTTAGAGTCTTTCGTTCGAAAATCTCTAGAAAAAACTACCTGGCGACTTCATTGCAATAAAATTTAGACCATAAAAGAAAGACCTTGTTTAATATTTTCTAGTTATATAGCCATATGATAACCAGATCCCGAGCTAAAAAATTTGAAGAACCCATTGAGTTCTTTGAGCTACATCTCAAATGCCTAAAGGCACACCCTGTGCTAGCCGCACGATCAAATCCACCTGACACCATCAACACCTCTTTAACACTCATTGTAGGAGCATCTACAAGCAATCCTATAGTAGTTGTAACCCCTTTAGCAACCATGGCAGTTGCCCCCATCTTCGCGCATCTTGTGTGGAATCAAACTGGCCCTTTGAACTTAGGAGCACACCACAAAATTCCATAAGCTGCACTAAAAGCATTGCTGACCTTTTATGGAATAGGCAAAACAACAGATGAGCATTGTTTAGATGTATCATCACTAGCATCTGTTTACAATATCACTCAAGAAGATGTAATGGTCAGATTGTTGGTTATATCATTGAAAGGAAAGATGCTCTATTGGTACAGAGCGCTTTCCGTTGGATCCATTACTTCTTGGGCAATGCTCATCGACCGTCTAGTCGATGAATTTAATATACATGCGGATCCTTTCACATTGCTGAATCAATTCATTGTCATTGAAAGGCATCCACAAGAAATCCAATATTTCAACATCAAATTTACCAGAACTCATGATAGAGTACCTCAGGGCATAAAACCCACGAAAGAACAAGCTATATCTTATTATTTAAGTGCTTTTGATTTAGATCTTAGTATGATAATAAGGTAATCCCACGTAACCACTTTTCCTGAGATCTATCTAGATGCAGCAAAGGGCGAAGCTGACCTCATCGCTACAAATAAATATCCATAAAAAAGTCTATTGCCAATTGTACCAGAACTTTCCCAAGCGTCAATCTCTAAACTGTCTGTACTCCCATCAACGCAGGGTCTCCCAGCTATAGCCACACCTCCTACACTCCTTGCATTACCAGTCCCACCCCTGGCATCAGCTCCCCCGAATGACCAATACACGACCATAATTGATACAATGAAAACATTATCAAATGAAATGACATCCATGAAAAAGAGGGAAGCTGAATAGAATCTCCAAGCAAGAAGATTTCCATAGATACAAAAATATGGGGCTTCAACGAGTGGTAGAGGGCAAGATAGAAAAAAATTTGTGTATGCAAATGAGACAGGAGATAATGAAGAACCCACTAATTCTGATTACTGGTGTACCACTTGCAACGATCCTCATGGAGAAGATTCATGCGTGATTCATCAACATCATGTGCAAGCGGTTATTAATGATAAATCCAAAGAAACCTATAAGGGACAAGTGAATATAATCAGAGAAGTCCACCACAATTTGGTAATGCCATCCGTGGAACAAGTCTCAGTCCTGACAAGATCAAGAAAAAAGTCATTACAAGTCGACCCTAAGGAACTCCAACCACTAGGTTTTCCTCCTGCCCCCAGGGCGACTCCACAAAAAAACCAGTCCAATGAGAAAGGACGTTCTAACCCTCCTCATACTTCTATGACTACACCAAGAAAATAATTTCCTCCTAGAAAAGGGAGCGAGGCTCAAGAGAAAGCGAAGGAAAGACTCAGATTTCCTTCATTGACAAAAAGACAAAGAATAGAAGCCATGCAGGTCTATAGAGATAGATATGACGCATCGACTAGTGGAAAGGAGAAAAGTGCCAAGGTATCCCCAACTGCAACCCTTTTATTCAACATTGCAGAAGAAATGAAGAGGACTCCTTCCAAAATAAGCATGTATGATGCACTGCAAATTCCTTGTCAGATTGACCTCCTCCAAGAATCCCTAAATTTAAAGAATGATGCCTCCTTCTCAAATATTATATAAGCAAATGTTATGTCAACCTATGGAAAAAATAGACCACCCCCATTCTATCTATCTTTGCAAATGGAGGGGTGGATAGTTCACAATTGCATGATTGATTCAGGGGCTGCAACTACGATGATGCTGAAGGCTGTATGTGACATAATGGGGATGGAATATACTCGGAGTCATCCTGGTGTGTTGCAATTAGATGGTACTCTAGTAAAATTTGTCGGGGTGATCAAAGATATCCCTATTCAACTCCACAGAATACCAGAAGTAGTCATCATACAAGAGGTAGTCGTTGTAGACTTAGAACCATATTTCGGTATGTGTTTATCCAGAGAGTTCACGACCAAAATGGGCGATTATCTGTCTCTAGATTATTATCATTTGGAGGTACCTTTCAAAGGTAAAAGATTCAAGATCTACAATGAAAAACCATCTACTTTTCATGTAGAAATACTGGAGGAAACAACCACCATCAACATGATGTCCGAGGAATTGGAAAATATCAATTTAATGGAAGAAACCCTGGATGAACTCCAATCTGAGGATTAGTTTTCAATGAAGAACTTCAATGCTATGATAGAGACAGAAATGGGAAGCTATTCCATTGAGAAACAAAAAAAGCTTCCCATTGCTATCCCTAAAACAGATGATTCGACCAACGAGTTATGGAAATTGTACTTTGATGGGTCAAGGTGCAAAAATGGAGCAGGAGCTGGAATTGTTCTGATTTCACCTACTAGAAAAGAAAAAGTATTTTCATATAGGTTGACATGGAGTTGCACCAATAATGCAGCTAAATACAAAGCTTTGTGTTTGGGACTTAGGAAAGCTAAAAAAATGGGTGCAAAATAGCTTTTGATCTATGGAGATTCAGGACTGATTGTTAAATAGGTTACTGGAAAATGCATTTGTAAGCAACATTACCTAAGGGCTTACAAAAACAAAGTGTTGGACCTATTGGAAAATTTCAAAGCACTAAACTTGAAATCCATTTCCAGAGAGAAGAATACACATGTAGAATTGTTAACGTCAGTAGGATCCAATTTTTTCCCAGTTAGTAATGTTATTTAGAAGTATAAAATAGTCAAACTTATATAAAGGCCTTCTGTGCCCGACAAGGACATTTTTTGGCAAGTATTTGAGAACGATGAGTAGATCCTAGATTTTTTGGTTCATGAGATGAATTGCTCTACAGATAGAGCGTTACAAGAAGAGGACGAAGAGAGCCTTATTCAACTAAAAAACAATCATATCCCCAGGGGAATGATCACCTTGGAGAGCCTTTTTGACAATAGCGACAGATCTGTAAGTCTAAGAATCAAGGTAGATGAATGCCGGTATAAAGAAGTAGAACTAGAATCGGGCAAGATGATCAAAGTAGGGATCGATTGTATAGAAGTAGAACTAGAGCAAATAAAATAGTTATGTAGACAATATCCAAATATAATATCCTGGACTTATAGTGATCTAAAAGTGTACATGAAAGAGGTAATTCAGCATACCATCAAACTAGAGGAAGGAGCTAAAACTTTTAGGCAGAAGTAGAGGCCTGTGAACCCTAAAATTGAAGCCTTAATGAAATAGGAGTTGTTAAAACTCCTATAGGCTAAGATAATATACCCAATCAAGCACTCTACTTGGGTGGAAAATTTGGTCTCGATCCACAAGAAAAACGAAGAAATAAGACTATGCGTCGATTTCAAAAATTTGAACAGAGCCTCTTTAAAATATCACTATCCTTTACCCCAGATTGACCCAATCCTTCATACTATGGCAGGAGCAGAAAGGTTTTCTCTGTTAGATGGCTTCTCTCGGTTACAATCAATTTTGGGTGAGAAATGAAGATCAATATAAGACCGCATTCACCACTAAGTGGGGGACATTTGCATACCAAAGGATGCCTTTTGGATTATCTAATGCAGGAGCAACTTTTCAAAGAGCCATGGACGTAGCTTTTGGGGAGCTTGCAAAAAAAATTATTGTCGTCTATTTAGATGACAAGACTATATTTTCTCACGACAAAAAAGACCATGCCACTCATCTGCAACAAGTATTTGAGAAATGTAGAGAATTTGGAATATCATTAAATCCTAAAAAGTCTATTTTTGCTGTGGAAGGGAGAATACTCCTTGGGCATGTTATTTCTAAAGATGGGCTTTCAATTGACCCTGATAGAGTGAAGGCACTTCGTGAATTGTCGCTCCCAGTTAATAAGAAAGGTTTGCAGTCCTTCTTTGGGCTAATAAATTTGTAAAAAAATTCATTGCAGATTTTGCCCATACAGTTAAACCAATGACTGAATTATTAAAAAAGGATGCTCCTTTCAAATGGACAGAGCCAAGGAAATAAGCTTTTCAAAAAAATCTAGAAGCCATCGCTCAAGCTCCTGTGCTAGTTAATCCTGACTATTCTCGAGGTTTCATACTATATGCCATCGGAGAACAAGATAGTTATGCTATAGTTCTCACTCAGAAAGGAGTGGATGATGAAGAAAGACCCATAGCATTTCTAAGTTCTACCATGCACAAACACAAGGAAAGGTACAAATTTGTAGAAAAAAAAGTATATGCAATTATGAAATCCTTGAATAAGCTAAAATACTTCTTATCCCAAAGTCAGATGATGGTTTATGTTATTCATCCCGATGTAAGGAACTTCATAATTCAAGGAGAACTGGGTGAAAAAAGAGCTGGATGGGTGACTCGCATCCAAGAGTATGATGTAGAAATACGTCCTACAAAAATAGTCAGAGGGAGAGCTTTGTGCCAAGAATTGGCCAAGCAAGCTACAAGTGGATATGGGGAGAGCCACCCCATCATGGCAAACACTAAGAAACATCAAGACAGAGTAATTTCAGGTTGGATCGATGACTTTGTGAGATACTTTCAGACTGGGTCATGCCCTAAAGATATGAATACTTCCCAGAGAAGGAGATTCAAAACCCAAGCATTAAAATATACCCTTTAAACAGAAGGTTTGTACAAGATTAATATCGATGGTGTATTGTTGAAATGCATTCCTGATAATGAAAAGCAGAAAGTGTTAGATTAATTTCATGCGGGTCTCTCAGGGGGAAATTATGCAGGTCGAACCACAGCTTTGAAGATCATTAGAGCTGGATGTTATTGGCCTTCCATCTTCCTAGATCCCTATAAAGTGACCCATAAGTGCAAACAGTGTTAGAGGCATGTGGGGAGGAACAAGAATGCGCCTATGCCCTTAAAAGCTATTCAAGTCGAGGAACTATTCCAGCAGTGGGGGTTGGATTTCATAGGTATAATAGAGCCAAATTCATCATCAGGCCACAAATACATTCTCACTGCCACGGACTACTTCACTAAGTGGGCAGAAGTAGTACCCACAAAGAAAGTTGATTTGGAAGTGGTGATAGAATTTTTCGAGAGTCTAATCACAAGGTTTGGCATACCAGACTCTTTGATTACAGACAACGGATCTCCTTTCACTAGTGCAAAGATGATCGAATTTTCCAATTGATATGGAATTTACCTGAAGACTTCCTCTAATTATTACCCACAAGGTAATGGATTAGCCGAGTCTACTAGTAAGAATATTTTAAGAATCCTAAAAAGAACATTAGAGGATAATAAGAACTAACACTCACTCCTAAATCAAGCCTTGTGGGCTGACATAATTTCAATAAATAAATCAATCAATACATCACCATATGCTTTGGTTTATGGCAAAGAGGTTGTTTTTTCGATTCATATGGAGATACTCATGTTGAAATTGCTAAATCAAGTTAATGAAGATGAAGGACATCCAATGGATTCCCGAATGATGCAACTTCTGTAGCTAGAAGAGTTTAGGGAACAGGCCTATAATCATCATCAAAAACATATGTTGAAAACAACCGGGTGGTTCGATAAGAAAACCACTTTAAGGAAATTCAAAACAGGTGACCTGGTGTTAAAATGGAATGTCAAGAAAGCGAAACTAGGACATCATGACAAGTTTGACGCATTCTAGGAGGGGCCATTTGAAATTATTTCAGAAAAACAATTCAATGCCTTCTAGTTAAAAGATCAAGATGGATGGGTTCTACCCATCACGGTGAATGCATTTCACCTAAAATTATATTTCCAGTAAAAGGGACAAATCACCATTATATGTATAGTATATTATAAGTTTCGAGTTTTATGAATATTTCCCTTTTCGCGGCCTAATAGGAATCATTTTTGAGGACTATCAGAGTCTGAAATTTTGAATAAAATCTATAGGTAAAAGTCCGCCTTTGTTATTTTACATTTTCAAATCCGGAGTTGCCACATGGTCGCATAAGAGTTGGCAAGAGGGAATGATGAGAAAAGAATGTTTTGAAATATGTTACATGTGTTTCTCAAAATATTTCTAAAGATCCACCGCCGAATGTTTCTAAGCAACCACGTGCCCGGGGTTCAGTGGAAGAAGATAATAAATCTGTCAGGTAGCATATTTCTTGGCATGGGATAATTCCTAGTCCCCAAGTGGGTTTTTAATGAGCCAACGAGCATTTTTAGAAGTTTCCTAAGGAAGGTTGTGAGAACAGAAACCAAAGAAATATGGACGAATCAAATCGACCAACCATCATTTAATGCATTAATTTTGCATGTCCTCTCAAGCTACATAAAATTAAATTCAAGGATTTGGAAAGTCATTTCGCCATTTGCAAACTTGCTAAAAAATCCTGAAGAATAAAGCATAGTGAGGAAGAAGTTATGAAGCAATTAGAAGAAGTTCAAAGTCTATGTACTTGATAATTCATAATGGCCCCGAAGAAGGCGAAGAACCAGGTAGCATCTACCTGATTTCAATAGGGAATTTTTGGGCCCTGCACTAAAAATCATGTATGGATAAATAACAAGATTTAACCCCAAAGCAAAAAAGGTATTACAATACAAGTTTGCATTGGAGGGGGATTGGTTTATCCTAACACAAGGAGTATGCATCAGATTGTACGGGTTTACAGACAAACCCTTTTTACTTCCTCATTATGTGATTGACAGAGTCTTTGCCTTAGAATATGTTAGGCAAATAGAAAACATTAATGTCAAATTCAGGATTGGAATTGGGAAAACCAGTACCTGTAATATGCCCTTTAGTTTTGAAGGAATTACTATTTCAAAGAAGGGGCAAAATGAACAGATAGCGGAGTATTTGAGAAAATTGGGTCTTATTGACATTTCGCAAAGATGGAAATATGACCCCATGAACAGGTTTACTGAGAGACAATCTATTTTGAATAAAACACATAAAAAATAATTTCATGTTAAAGTCAGGGATGATATTGAAGAAAATAGGAATAATGCAGAAGATGAACCCCTAGAGTGGCACATAGAAAATATGGAGCCTTTGCCTCCTTGGCATGATTTTTACGAAGTAATTGTTCAGTTTGACCCAAAAAATATAAAGGCTCATCAGTTGACGGGGGGTAAAATCACTAGGATTCATAAGAGTAGACCAGATTGGGATGTGGTGAAAATTCAAGAATGGTGGGTAATGAGAGTCCAAACAAATTCGATTTCATCGAGATACCCCACCAAAAATGACAATCTGTTCGAAACTCGGTATACCAAAAAACATGACTCCTGGGGAGGAAGTTTTCTTGTTACAATCCCTCCAAGCATAGGAAGTAGTCATTCTTCTACTCCCAAAGTATCCCAACCCCCTGAGAAATCCCAGCAACTCGAAGATGGTAGAGGAAAAGAAATTGTAGAGGCTCAGAATCTTCCCCTTGTTCAGACCAAACCTAGGACATCTAGGAAAAGATCGATAGAAGAGGATTTTACTGAAGAGCAAGGAAAAACTTATGGTTTTAAGACCGCCCAGATGATGTTGAAAATGGGTTATGATGGAAAAGGGCTGGGCAAAGAAGGACAGGGGAGAGTTGAACCTATTCTAGTCCATCAAAGAGAGAAGCATTTAGCACTTGGGGTAGATACTCTGACATCCAGACATCATTCCTCAAAAATTGTAAAATTCATTCCACCTGCGGACTCGAGTATAGAATCTGATGGACCCGTAGCAGAAATAATGAGAAAATTGAAAATGATGGCTAATAGAAGAAAAGACAAAAATACTATTCAAAATTCTTCTAGTGATCAAGAGCCTCAAGAGATAGAAGACAACTCAGGGAAAGGGATTCAAGAAAATGAACAAGCCCAAATGACTAAAGAAAACTTTGATGCAGATGCTCAGGAAATTAGGCATGAAAATTCACAGAAGGAAGTCCCACGCGACCCACCTAGTTCGGCTCAAGAGAGCCAAAAGAGTGAAAATAAAAAACAAATTTTGGTTAAAAAGGAGATCCTGACGGTAGGAGAGCAACATGAGAAAAAAATTATAAACTTGGACAAAAGTGATGAGGAAAAGAAAAATCCTGATAAAGACAAAACGCAGAGTGAAGAAATGATCGTCAGTGAACATGAAGAAGAAGAAGAACACCAACAACAAATCCAGTCGAAAAAAAAAATGGCAACATCTTCCCAGAATCTGCTAAATGTTGGATCTGTAGCTGCTCCCATTCCTTTTCTCCCCAACATTGACATCTTGATGGCTGGATTTACAACTTCTCAAGGGACTGAGTCACACTCCACCATGGCCAAGATTGAAAATATAAAAAAAGTGAGCAAGAATGCTTTAGATTGGTGGACTTCACATTCAACTGAGGATTCTAAAGCACCGACTACTGTAAGAGAAATAATTGCTTTAGACCCAGCTAATATGCAAAGGAAGAAGTTGAATTTAACTCTCATTACTAAGAAATCAAAGGGAGAAATGATTGTGGAAGATTACCAGGAAAAAGAGATAACTGAAGATATATCTCAACTGCCTATGCAAGATGAGTGGGTGAAATACCAAGCACATTTTGGGACCATATACTTACAAGGAGAACATTATCAAGAAATGTTTTTTAAAGAAAAGGAGAAGAGGAAGGAATTAGAGGTTGTAGTGAAAGAACAAAAAACAATAGAGAAGGATCTTACTCTGGAAAAAATGGGAGGGTAAATTCAGTGCTGCTGCCAATGAAGTGGCAAAATGTAAAGAAAAGTTGAGTGTAGCAGAAGCTCAAATTCAGGCATTGAATACACAGATACAACAGCTACAACAACAGTTGGAAGAACAACAAAATGCTCCTTCTGAATTTTCAAAAGATAAAGTAAAGAGCATGAGGAAGGAATTGTTAAAAGATTTGTTACCTTTAGTATTAAAGGCTAAGCCTTTATTATTGTATTTAGCTAAAGTAAAGAAAACTACCAAAGTAGTAAAACAAGAATTTGGAGCTGCCGAAGCATTTTTATTGAAAAGAGAAGATGCAGCTACTAAAATTCAGATTTTTTTAGAGAAGATGCCAGGAAGCTTGGAAGCCAAGCTCAGAAGCAAAGCCTGGTCTTAAGCTAAAATCACAGCGAAGAACTTCTTTAGAAAGTTCAAATTGATAGCACAGGGAAATAAGTTTCTGCACGAGCTTGAAGATGAAGTGAAAGTATTGCTCCAAAATATTGATTTGGCTATCCATAATGGGCTTCCTTACCTCTGGGATGATGGTTCAAAAGTGTTGAATGAAGAGGTCCTTTCAGCATCAATAAAAGCTTTTGTTGAAGATGAAACAGACATAGACGGCTGGCAGGAACCCATAGAAGAAACGCAGGTCATAGAGATGATCCAGAGGTGACACGAGATTAAAGCCTATTTACAAGAACTAATTTTAAGGCAAAAGATCATTTCTTATGATTAAGTGGAGGAGCTGCAGTATGTATATCAACTCTTCATTGATTCTTCTGATTTAGAAGATGAAGACTGGGACCGAGTTTGCAAAACTTATCAAGAGATACTTACAACCATGGACAAAATCAGAAGATCTAAACATCAGGGTCAACAACTAGCAGCCAGAGCTGGGACCAACTCTCAGAATTGAGTTTTTTATGTTCTTCAGAAAAAGGTTAAATCCCTAAGCGGTAGAAAAAGGTTTTGATAAGGTAAAGATCACTTATATTCCAAAGTGCATTCTTTTTCTTTTATCTTTGCTTTTTCACTTGAAATTTTACTTTTCGCAACTGTGTTGGTGACTCTGTTTTCCAATGGATGAAGGTCTGGTTTCTATTTATTTTTGCGAGCAAAAAATCCCCTGGAAGGTGCCAAGAATGTTAGTGAAAAAATGACTAACTACAAAAAATGGCTGATGCACCTTTTTTGCATATTTTCAAAGAAGACCGAAGTGGCCCATATGCTAAAGAACAAAGAAAAAACAAAATACACTAAGGAAGAAAAATGTCGTGATTTCGTGACATGTCGAGTTTTCGTAGAAAAAAATAGCAAAGAGGGAAAGCAGAGAAAAAAGTCGCGATTTCGCGACGTTGCCATTTTTTGCCAAGTCCATCAATAAAAGGGTAGAAGTCAAGGAGAATGTCATGATTTTGCGACATGGATTATTTTCGCCAGAAGAATAGAAAAACTGCTAAAGAGACTAAAAGTTTCATGATTTTGCGACATGTCCCTTTTTCATGGACAAATGCAACAAGAGAAATCAAGGAGGTAGAAGTGTCGTGATTTCACGACATGTCACGTTTTCACTGTCAAAACCAAGACAAAGAGCTATGGAGGCGGAAGTGTCGCGATTTCATGACATGGTCAATTTTTATGGTGCAAAAAGAAGAATTAGGATGAAGACATAGAAATGTCGCAATTTCGTGACATGTTGTATTTTCATGACTCAAGAAGGGCAGACAGGCAGAGAAACAAGTGTCATAATTTTGTGACATGTCTGGTTTTCGCTAAAGAAGCAGAGTATATTTTTGGCAACTAGGGCATGCACTGACATCAGGTGCTGATTTCTGAAGAATGGTCAGTTGATTATAACCTGGAAGGTCCGTTGGATGATTACAGAATAACAGGCTCATCTAAATTTAACCAGAAGGAAATCTATCTAATCTATGGGAAATTCGTTGTATATTCTTAGAAACTGCAGATAATTACTTGTAATTGATTGAGGAAATTAAATGTACATAGTAGAAGATACTCTTTTTAGGGTATAAATAGGAGTGAGTCGGCCATGAAAAAAGGTCGGCTCTTGGATGTTTACAGACTTGATGTACATGTTACTGGATTACGAGCAATAAGAGATATTCTTCCCCTGGCTTCTGAAATTCTGTATGTGAGTGTATGTATCTAGTTTTTTTAACTTTTATTCATTTTAAGCTTTATAATGTATCTGTTCTAAAAACTGAACTGTGCATGTATAACCTTATTTCTAGAGTTGATTATTAAAGATATTTACATGTATTTAGACGAACATGTAAAAACGCACTCAAGAATTCATGTTTTCTATAGGAAGATATAAAGAAAACTCCGAAGATAGTAATCTGCATCATCATTTTTTAGTTGTTGTCCAATCTATATCATGAGAAAAGTTCTAGCTTCGGCTACATTTCCCTTATCTCTTGTTCCCATTTTCTCTAAAAACTCAAAGGAACCAGCCTTCTCTGGAGACTAGATAGATTATCTCAAGCAAGGTCTATCTATTCAATGTTGGCAAAGTCTAAGGTGCAATACTATTAACCAAAGGCAGATTTTGTTCCAACAGTATCCTAGATCTACAATATACACATCATTAGAATGTGAGCTCCATCCTAGTTTATTTTTATATTTTGACCAAGATAGTGACTGGCTTATAAGAACCTGATGAATAACCTCCTTAATAACCTTCATTGCTAGGGTTGGACAGTACCTTATTGGAATCTAGACTATATCCTTCAAATTTCTTTCTCCAAAATTTCTATAATAGTATGATATCTTTATCCATCCTTGACTATGGAGTTGTTCCATAATGTATTATCATTCTGGAAATGTTTTATACAATGGAGGTGAACCATTCCAAGTGTTTGTCCAAACATTTTCTCGATGTCCATTCTCCACTATCCATAATAGTTGTGGCTTTATAATTATCTCCCCTACCCTAGTACCTCAAGAACTAGATATCCTCATTGAGGAAGCTGATATCTAGTAAAAACTTTTGGAGCTCAATTGTTTGCATACTTGGATCTCAAGATCCATGTCCATAACTCATTAGAGGAAATAATTAATGACCAATATAATTTTACTACCACAGATGAGTTGTTTTTAACTACTGATCTAAGGCCTAAGCCTCCCTATTTTGTGGAAGACAAAGCTAATCCCACTTTACAAGGACCCACTTATGCTCTTCTTTTGCCCCGCTACATAAAAACCTTTGATTTATTTTGTCTAACTTTCTAAGAACATCCTTAAGCATACTTAAGATCGAGGAGACTTATATGAGAATAAATTGTAAAATATATTTAACCAAAATGAACCTACCTACAAGAGAAAGCCGCTGATTAGTCTAGTTATCTAGCTACTTCGTATCTTCTCTATCAACCATCCCCATTTTTTTTTTTTTTGGGTCACATTTAATGGAACTCCTAGACAAGAGATTGAAAGAGATGCTTGTCTAAAATTTAAAATATTTAGAATCATGGTCTCCACTCTAGCAGTACAATGAAAGAATATGATCTTTGACTTTTTTTCTCATTAATAAGTTGTCCTATGGATGCCAAAAAGAGATGCTTTTGATGTAGTAGCATAATCCATCAAGGTCGAGTCATCTACAAATTATAAATGAGAGAGAGAAGGGGCTACTGATGCACATTTGATTCCTTGAATGTATCAATTATTACTTTTCATAGAGAGAATATGGTATAAACACTTTTACAAAATGATGAGCAAAAAGGGGGAAAGAGGACCCCCCTAGTGTAGTCCCATGGAAGTAGTAAACACAGGAGACACTACCATTTATCATCATAACATATAAGATTGAGGAAATAGTGCCTCTAATCCAATCCACCCAATCTTGGGAGAAGCCGAACTTCCTCAAGACTTGTAAGATAAAATCTTAGTCTACCCTATCATAAAACTTGGAGAGGTCCGAATGGATAAATATAGAAGGGGATTTTTGCCTGCATGAAGTGAAGGGCCTCCTAGGATAACACTATTTCATTTACAATTTGTTTCCTTCCCATAAATCCTCCTTGCTCTAGCAATATTGTCACAAGGAGGAAGGATTCAAACTTTGAGCTATCATTGTCATAATGATTTTGAGGAGAAAATTACACAGGGCTATCGGTCTAAAACCAAAAAATTTATCTACCTCTTGGAAATTATGTATGAGTGAAATGTATGTTTTTTTTTTCAAAACAGACTTTTCTACCTATGCTTTCTCTACCACTTCAAGTAGATCATCTTTGAGCAGGTCCTAGAATTCTTGGAAGAACTCGATGGGGAAGCCATTTAGTCTTGGAGTTTTTTCTTTTTCATCTTGAAAAACACTTTCTTTACTTTTACCATAGAAATTGGCATTGTCAATACCTCATTATATTTTTCCTTAATAAAATAAGGGATTCCCTATAGAATTTCTTCTTTTAAGCCTTAGGGTCCAAGGGGTCTATAGAGAAAAGTTCCTAAAAGTAGTCAATGATATTTTTCTTCATCCCATCCTAAGAGTAAATTGGATTTCTTGAGTTGATATTTAGGGAAGGCACAAAGTTTAAAATTCATTTGGCTAGAAGAGATTTTTTGAATAAAGTAGAGGTTTTGTCCCCTTCCTTCAACCACTAAATCTTGGATTTCTATTTCCATAAGAGCTCCTCCCTTATTTCCCATTTCTCTACCTCGTAAGAGACTTGTATTTCATATTTTCTAACCTCCTCTATAAGTCCCAAGAAGTAAATTTGAGAATTCACTTGCTCTAGTTAGAAATCTAAACTTGCCTTTTTAGCCTTCACATCCCTAAATTCATGCCAATTCCATTTCTTATTTCTAGTTTTGATAAACTGTAATCTCTTTATATGTTAGGGTACCTAGGAATAGGTATATGGGATATTATATTATATTGTATAAGGGTTGGCATGGGCCACACATAACCCAAGGTTGATTATATTATAATATAACATTATATTATATTATATCATGCAATGTCATATTCTTTTTCCTATACCACAAATTCATAATCTTCTTTTAAAAATTAATGTTAATAATACCCAAAGAATCCAACCAAGGATAACCAAGAACAATATCCACATCATCCATATCAATAACATGAAAATATGAATGTAAAACGTATTTAACCATGGTGATATTCAAATCTTCAAATATCTGAACATTCTCACCCTCAAGTTGTATGTTCTTAATTTTTGTTGCTTGAACCTACAACATCTTAGCCAAAGAACTATTAATGAAGTTATAACTACTGCTAGGGTTAATGTAAATAATAAACTTTTCCTTTTGATTGCATCCATGAACCTCCAAAATAGATTTTTTAGATGAATTTAGATCCTTCTCTTGCTTTTAAAACCTATATATGTGGCTTCATTCTTCTCACTATCTTCCTTAACATTTTTCCTTTTCTCTTCCTTGAGTAATTTTATTTATTTTTCATAGTATTTATTCTATTTTTTGAAAATTTCCCACTCTCATTTTATTTCATTTCTCTTATTTTGAATCCCTTATAGTTTCTTTTCAAGGTCCTTGGTGACACCCATCAAGATATCTATCTTTTTATCCCTTCCCTCAAGATCTCTCTTAAAAATATCTTTCTTTGTAATTGAATAGGTTCCCATTTACTCAAGAATATTGGTTCCATTTATTTCCAAGTGCATAAGGTATTTTCCCCAACAGAGCATTTTTCCCATTGTAAATATTTCGTCCCCAAAAATTATGAAAGCCATAACATATCATGCTTTTATCATATTGAGATTTTACTATTTTCAACCACTCTCTCACATCAATATCATTTTCTCTAGAAACCTTCAAAGTGCCATGAGTTCACATCCACAAAAATGATAATGTAAACTAGGGTTTTACAAAAATATATATATCCCCACTAATTTGAAGCTAAAATTCCTCACAAATAATTAGATCTACAAATTTTCTTCAAAATAAAATAAACTACAATTGATTTGCTTACCCCGACTGATAAATTTTATCTTCCAAAAAATCATGATTTGAAAAGTTGTCAATGTTCTTGCTTTGGATGACTAACTTCACAAGGTCATATCTCCCTCAATAATGCTCGGATTCCTTCATATGACCACTCAATTTAAAGCTCTTCAAATTACACATGAAATGACCCAAAAATCATCTAAATAAGACAAACCTTCATAGAGATATGGCTCCTAAAATATGAGATGTTTTTTTTTTTGAAAAACAAATGCCCTAGTTTTACAATCTGCAAAAATAATATTCACTTTACCATAATCATTGCTCTAATACCACTTGTTACAAAACTTTATTCTTACTAGCAGAAAACATTCACTAATATGCAAAAATATCAAATCATTCTTTCACAAACAATATCCACAATAATAATCCACACAATGAGACAAAGATAGATAATACCCTTAAGGTAGGGCAACACCAATAATACTCCTTAAGGAAGGAATAACTCCACAAGATATCCCAAGATGAGAGCACCACTTAGAGAGGGTAAAGTCCCATAATCCACTTTATGGGCAAAGATGATTACATATGATTGATCTCCATGATGATTACAATGACAAATATTCCTTCTTTATATACCCATCTTCTAATTCTACTTTGGGGAATCAACTACTAATATATAATATTATAATATAACCAACATTGTGTTATGTGTGGTCCATGCCAACTCTTATATAATATAATATCATATCCCCATATACCTACTTACAGGTACCCTAACATGATAAAGTAATATATTTGGGTATCGTGTCTTGTCTTTCCTTCACTCTACCATTGAAAAACTAATGGCATAAAGAAAGTATCTCTAAACCACATAACTTGGAGCCAAGGTGATCATGGGGCTATTGTGTTTCCTCTACACTCAAATCGAAGGGTTCACTAGGAATGGTTAAAGGACTCACTCCAAGTCCTATATGAACTACTTAATGTGTCTATTTAAACAAGCACATATGTTTGGTCTAAGTAAGATCTAAACTATAAAATAATTAAAGAACAATAAAGGGCAAACAATGATGCAAGCAAACAAATAACTATTTCTAGAATAATTCTTTGGTAGAATGAGGACTATCCCTAAATTTACAAGAAAGTAAATCTTTTGTTCTTTTCAAGCAAGAGATCAAGAGAATGCACAAAAAATATTAGCCTTGATGCAAACTATATGTTTTTCTCTTTTTATGCCTAGAAAAAAAATAAAAATATCTTCATTATCTTACGTTTTAAATATGGAAATGAATAGAAATAGACACAAGCGCACAACAAACAACCTAACAAATCTATCAGAGCACTTATTTGATCCGGTGGTTGATCCTAGCTAAATTTATACCCCATAAATCATGACCACAAATTTGGTTAGACCTACAAAACAACTTCAAAACCTTGGAAAAATTAATCAATATTTGGGGGCCAACTTAGGATGTTGTGTAACTAAGCTTGGAGGTGCAACAATAAAGCCCCCTTGGTCCTTTTAGCTGACTATTTAAAAATGAAAATGATTGTTGACCTTTGGAAACAAGTAAAACATGATACAACAACATGAAACAATGAAAACAAAGTACAAGTAGGATGGATGCAATGTAAAACAAGCATACAAATGAGAACCTAGGGTTTGTGAGCAAAAAATTTCCCCAAGCTATTTGTGACCAAATTCATGATTCGTAATTAATGAGCATGAATTTGGAAACAAATGAGAAAACTAAATTCGTGCCCTATAAGGGAGGGGCACAAATTTATGAAAAAAAACTTAAAGCGATCTATAAATTTGAAATATAATGAATTACTAAGAATGAATGGTGACAATAACTAAATAAGACACATAAAAACCTGATAAGCATGTGGAGGAAGCAAGAGTAAAGACAACAACCAAGATGGAAGACCTCTCCTACTTCTCTTAGAAGATAAATTATGGGTACAAGTTTTCATTAAGGCTTCTCCACTTGCTCATCCATAGCAATAGATCACAAGAAACACACAATAAAGTAGAGCATATTGAGCATTCCAAGAGCATATAAATCTTAAGAGCATCAAGAACATAATATTGATTTTCATTATAAAAGGGAGTCCAATATTCCTATTTATTGGGGTTTGGAGGGAAAAAAGGTGAGAAAATGAAACTTAGACTTAGGAAAGATCCAACATAGATAGCCAATGCTAAATTAGGGATTTTAGGAGTAAAAACCCAAAATTATCGAATTCACACCCCATACTAGGTGATTGCAAATTTGGCAAAGCTATAAAAAAAGACTAAACAAAAGAAAAAAAATGGGGTCAAACTTGCACTTAACAAGCTTGAGGGGCTGCGTAAGGATCTAAGTGAAATATTACTCATCTTGATGGGTAAATTTTCCATATCTACATTTGCCCCCTCTTTGATGCATTTATGGCCTAATAAATGCATCAAAGAAAGATGTAGACACCTATTGGCGAAAAACAATGAACATAAAAATGGGTGGTAGGTTTAGATGGAGGGACAGTGCAAAAATGGTATCATTTCAGTCACTTTTAAAAATTGCATGCTTCTTGAGGCATTACTGACATCAATGCCTCTAAGGTTGGGGTGCCCCCTCGAGTCTTAGAATGAATGCCAAATTCTTGAAGAAACTCAAAATGGTAGATGCAGAAGAACAAAGAAGCAAATAAAAGGAGAAAAAGAAAAAAAAGAGGTGAGAGAAAATGAGGGACAAAAGGGGAGGGGAGGGTAAAAATGAGTTCATTTTTATTAAGAAAAGAAGTGGAAAATATCTCTATAGAAAACAAATAGAATGACGCTTCCCACACACTATTCAACCATTGCAAGAGGTAAGGCCGATGCAACAGCGAAGCGAGCACATGTAAGGATCATAACCCAATTTCTAGACTATGTTAGATCAGGGTTTTAATTACATTTTAATTTTTTAATAAAATTTTATGATTTTTTAGAGGATATCATCAAGTGGGCACTCAGTGTGAATTCAAGGGCCAACCACAAATTTGGTCGTATGCCGAAGACAACCGTATTCATGCACCCGAGGTACAAGGCATGAATTTATAAATTCATGCCTTGAAATGAAGGGGTGCGAATTCGCATCGTGGAAATAAAGGGTGCCAATTTGTAGAAAAAGAGAAAAAAGAGAGGGAGAAAAAAAAGATAAGAGAGAATAAAGAGAACAAGAGAGAAATAAATTAGATTCACTTGCTTGAAATAATTTGCTTATGTTGCTCTTTTTTTGTAATTAATTAATTAATAAACTAATGCTTATTAATTATTATGATGAAACTAATGAATTTTTTTAATGGTTATGAATGCAACATGATGTATTGGAGAGTAGGGAGTGGCAGCCAATCTCCTTAGAGGAGGTATTATGGTAGCTCATAATAATAAAAAGAGATACTCTATGGGCAATGGGGCTACTACATCTGGTAGAGTTACTCCGGGTTGAGGCAGACATAGTGCTATTGACGACACTGACATAGAGATGGTACCTAGAGTCATCGACCTTATGGTTGTCGATGAGATAGATGACCATCACACTATAGGATGTGTGGTGGATCTTAAGCACCCCATAAATGGGAGAGTATTTTATAGAGCACAGGGGCATCATACATCACTACAACAATTATCGAGGGACTCGAATCATGAGGTCTAGTAGAGTGGACTCCATGTATATGAGATGCCCATACAATATGGGGTCGATACATTGATGATGGTGCTTTGTGGAGCAGTGGCTAGGTTCTTGGCATACCACATGAGCAGGTGATACTTGCCATGGGCATTGATAGGGATAGTGGTAGACATGCAAGACCAGTAGGTTAGGTTCACATGGGGACAATATGTGTTGTCTCGCTTGTACAGGACATTATACAACGTCATGTACAAGAGTTAAATAGGGCTAGTTTGCATTACTTTGCTCTAGTTGTGGTGTTTAGAGCACACAAACCTATGAAGACCACATGCACTATTAGGACCACTTCCTGATCCAGAGCGACCAATAACATATAGGTGGGCCCGATACTATGAGTGAGTCCAAAGGACATACATTGATATGTTGTCACCAGGGAGGTGGATTGTAGATAAATTGTGGGAGCACCAGATTATATAGTGACCATGGTGTCTACACCCTAGATGGATTGAGGATGAGGAGGAGCTAGCAAGGGTATGGAGGATCAGGTGCTCTATATGCTTGATCAAGTCTAATGAAAATTTGATATCCTCTAGAAGATATTGAAATTGAGAGACTACTAGTATAGGTGAGTGTGGCAAGACACATCAAGGTTCGAAGGGGATCCTGATGTGGGGAGGTTTATGGAGGAGGACTTGGATGACCCAATCTATATGGACCCAAAAGTGGATAATGTCAGGGTAGCGCTTGGGTACTAGAGATGGTACAGGGGTATCATGCCCCTGAGTATCACCCTACCAATGCTAGTGTAGAGGCGTTTGGTCATGATCTAATAGGTATAATTAACATTTCAAGAGGCCACCCAACATACTATTGAGTGATGATAGAGGGGTGCAACCCCACCTAGGTAGACATGAGTACAATTTTATATAGATATGGTGATAGCCATGAGGAACACTATCACTCTCTTTGGCTCAAGAGGAAGGGGACATATAGAGGTGCCATCACAACTACACAGGTTGGGTCAAGTAAGACAGTGAGAGATGCTCCTATAGTGATTATGATAGGACCTAGTAGGACCACATGTCAAGATGACCCAACAAGGGAGGCAGAGGTTCTATAGGCCAATATGGTAGCCATGTAGAGAGATATGGACCTACTTTGAGAGGATAGGGCGGAGAGGCTAGAGGAGATGCAAGGTGCCCTAAACATGACACTCTCAAAGTAGGATCAGGCCCTTGATACATAGGACATGATAGCATCAAAGAGAGATACGGTAAGGGCATAATCAAACTATCTTAGGAGAGAGATGGGTCAGATAGAGTGGGAGTGACAATAGGCTTGGGTAGAGGGGATGGTTATCATCATCGATAGCTAGTAGATAAAAGGGATCTAACTACTATAGGAGGAGCTATAGAGGGTGAGGGAGAACTTACAAGCATCGGTGCGAAGGGAGAACTACTACTAGATGATGTATTACCAGGAAATACCTACAAAGTAGAGGATTTCTCCACCATCCTTATTACAATCACAAAGTTGATCACAAACACGATTTATATCATGATCCATGAACATACCTCCACCAGGACCATCTCTAGCAGGTAAATTAAGGGAGTCTAACTCGCAGGCCTAGGGTAGAGATTGAGATGACATGCCAATTTTGAATATGGCACTCATCCTTGGGGGGTTGAAGAAAGGAAAGAAGAAGAGAAACAAGAAGGAAAAACAAAAACAACACTCTAGTTGAATTTGCACCCCATAAAAAATTGTGAAGTCATCTCAAAGCAAATTCATGTCCCATAAGGATAGGGCACAAATTTAGAAAAAGAGAAAAGAAGGAAAATAAATATAAGAAGTACAAAAAATAAGGAGAAGGTCAACAAAATGTCAAAGAAAGCAAAAATATGCTTAGAGCATGATATTTGAATCAATGTAGACTACAAGGGATCAGTGTGATCAAACAATCATAAGCTAAGAAAAAAAGAAAAGAAAATATGGAGCAAAACCTTGTGAGGATGTATGCTCACAAATGGTCGAGGATGGAGTGAAACCCGCTATGGGTGTAGTGCTCATGAGTGACCATGAAGTTATCCTGTGAAGGTGTTATTCTTACTAAAAAGAACAACTATGGAGCAATAACCTCTATGGGTGTGATGATCGCTAATGGTTGATGTGGAGATATACCGACAAGTATGTATGCTTGCAAATGGCCCAAGGTGGAGTTTAGTGCTTGTTTGTAGCTAGGAAGCTATCCTATATGGGGTGTAATGTTTGATTGATTTCCTAAAAGGAGCGTAAATCAATAAGGGTGTGGTGTGTGCAAACATATGTGTGAGAAAAGTAAAGCACAACATAAAAATATGTGTGTGTACATGTATTAGATAGAAGGAATATAGAAGAATAAGAGAAGTAAGAAGTAAACAATATTGTGCATGTGTTTCAATTTTGAAATTTCAATAGCTAAGATATGTGTGTAAGATAGTCAGTGGTCGTATTAACACCATAAATGATATTCATATGGTATCTACCCTATCCTACGAGGATTCCTTAACAATTGAAATATCAAGAAGGAAAAAATGTGAGAAAAACAAGATGCACAGATAGAAGAAGGAAAGTATATCCTTTGTCTTGGAAAAGAGAAAAAATAATTGAAAACTTTCAAATAAGAGAAGATACACAAGAGATGAAGAGCTATATCATTTGACTTGGAGAATTTTTTTATGATAATTAAAACTTTCAAGGTCAAGGAATATATGAGAAGAGAAAAGAAGAAAAGAATGATTGATGATAATATATGCAATGATATGAAAAATGCATGGAGATGTGCCCTAGGTTGGGGGTTTGCTAGGCATTAGTGACTTATTATGAATGCAATGCATGTAAGCTAAAACCTAAATAGTTTTCATCACTTGCATCATTGTGAAGTCCCCAAGAATTTATATGCTCAAGCAGTCAGATGCAAGTATGATCAAGCAACACAATATCTATTTGACAAGCAAAGATGCAAATGGAACAAAATGTCAAATAATTCATGCAAAGTATGACAAGCAGTCATGCACTATAAGCAAGCAAACCAACTGCAGGATGAAGAAGGAAGATGTGAAATCATGCATAATATCATTTTAGGTACATTAAGTTTAGTAGTTATTTAAGTTCTTTACCATCTAACATTGCTAAATGATAGGCTCTTGAGCCAAACTTGGCAGTTATGACAAATAGGCCTAGTCAATTAGGCTAAAACTTGCCTTTTAGATATGTTCGAGCATTTGTGTTATTTTTATTTCTTTGAGGATAAGGTCCCCAACTTAAAAATAATGAGTGTAAACTCTCTTAGAGTAAGATCACTTGAGTCTATTTTGATAAGCTCAAATATGCTTTAAGGCATGGTTGTGCTTCTCATCCAACAAGTCCAATTGGTTTAAATGATCTAAACGATACTCATTGTCAACTGAGGCTTATTGCAACAAGATATACAAGGATGAGACTTCTAGCTTGAAGGGAAAAAATTCCTTAGTGTCATAGACCAAGACGTATGAGGTTGCACCTATAGGAGTTTGCAAGCTAGTGCGATAGTCTCACAAGGTACGGTACATCTGGATATGTCAGTCATGATTGGTATTACTTACTAGCTTCTTAAGGATATTAACTAAAGACTTGTTCGATGCTTTGGCTTGACCATTACCTTGAGGGTAATATGGAGTTGACCATTTGTGCTAAATATTGTACTTAACACAAATTTTATGGACATCCTTGTACTTGAAAGTAGTACCATTATCAAAAATAATTATCGAAGAAATCTCGTATCTACAAAGTATTTGGTTGAAGATGAACTTGGATACTTGAGCTCCAGTCACCGTAGCCAGGGGTATGGCTTCAACCCACTTGGTGAAGTACTCCATTGTTGTGATGATAAAATTGTGACCATCAGATGATGTGGGGTTAATATTCTTGATAATTTCCAATCCCCACATGGAGAATAGCCAAGGGGAAGAAATAACCTAAAGGTTTTGAGGAGCATGAACAAGGTTATCATGGTGTTGACACTTGTCACAACATCGAACATAGTCACATACATATTTCTCCATGGAAGGCCAATAGTAGCTTATCCGAAGGAGCTTCTTAGCAATGGCATTGCCACTAAAATTGCCTCCACATTAACCTTCATGTGCTTCATTGAGGGTTTTTCGGTCTTCATAAGAGTTAAGGCATTGCAAGAGGATACCCTCAAAAGAATTTTGATATAAAGTATTGCCAATTATCACAAATTGACATACTCTTTTCACAAAATATTTCATTGGTTGCAATATAAGCCATTAGGCATTGAACCATGCTTAAGGAAATTAAAGATGTTTGTGTACCAAGGCTCAGATTGAGAAACTCTAATGTTTAGGACATCTAATGAAACAAGGCTAGAACTAAAGGACATGATATATTGGAGTTGATGAATAATAATAATTACTTGATCATATTTTAACTCCAAGGGGATAAGGGATGCAACAATAGCCATGGCATCCGCACGATGATTGGAGGATCTAGAGATAGACTCTATGGTTACCCTATCGAAAGCAGATAAAATATTGGTGATGATCTCTTTGTAAGGTTTTAGTTTATCATCTATGGTTTGATAAACATCGTTGATATGATTAAACATAAGTTGAGAGTCACCAAATATAGAGAGGACTCTAATATTCAAGGCTAAGGCTATCCTAAGACCTAGGATCAAAGCTTCGTACTCTACAATATTGTTGGTGCAAGAGAAATGAAGCTTGAAGGAAAGGGAAATGAGTTATTTTTATGGGGTGACTAGAATAATTCCAATACCAGTGCCCTTTAAGCATTAGGCTACATCAAAAAACAAAGTCCAAGACTTAGGCTCTTCTACTTCTAAGCTCAATCACTTATCAAGAAACTGATCGACTAAGGGATGGGTGAACTCGAGGGGACTAATGGCTAGCTAATCAATAATAATTTGATATTTTATAGCCTTTTGACCTATAAAGGAGCGAAAAGGATCAAACTTCATGAATACTAATGTCTTATGGCTAAGCATGTTGTGTCTCAACTATTGAGAGGCAAACACCACAATGAGGTAAAGCTTATCTAAGGGAGTATATATGGTTTCATAGCTAACCAAGGTTCTACTGATATAGTAGATAACTCAATATTTATTTTGATAATCATGCTGAGCAAGCATAGTCCCTAGAGCATGGGCTATGGTTGCTATGTAAAGCATCAAATATTTATCTGGTCTAGGGAAAACAACGATGGTCAGGGAGGTAAGATACTTTTTGAGTTCATCAAAGGCTTTTTGACACTCAAAATCCCATTAGAACGCTACATATTTCTTAAGAAACTATAACCACCAAATTTTGACACACCTCAAAATTCCCTTTTCCTAATAAAACATGTTAATCATCCTAACAACATGAAATTTACCCTTAAATACCCCTACCTCGATATTTGTGCAAAAAAATTGAAAAATGCTTTAATTTCTCCCCTTCTCGATAAATTCGGATGGTTTCGATGAAATCGGACCTGTCCGACAATTTTGGCTGACCCAAAATCATCCAAATCCCACGTGCATCTAATTTAGGTGCTCAGTTGGGATTTTGAACCTAATCTGGGTGAATCCAGATTCTCGACAAATTTGGGTGATCCAAATTTGTCCAAATCGAGCAAAAACCCAAATTGGCTTAACAACCTGGCCTATTCTCGCCCACCTCCCTGATTCCTCGACCTGCATCAAGCATTTAAACCCCTAGACCCCCCCTAAATAGACTAATGGTGATAATTTGTAGGAAATCTTGATTGAAGAAGGAGATTTAGGAGCTTTGTTGCAGGTTGCAGAGAATATTCCAGCCTTTTGATCACCATTCTAGAAGCCCACAGACATGGTGACACATACTGTATACTCAGATCTAGTTTATACTTAGCAGCAATTTGATTTTTTGCATTATTTTTACAAATTTGGGTCACCCAAATTTATCATAAGCATACGATTTTAACCACTATTTTTGTAGAACTAGCCGTTAGATTATTTTGGGTCACCCAAATCATGCATAGTGCATGAAATCATACATAGCGTACGAAATCATACATAGCGTACGAAATCATACCAATTTCATATTGGGGTAAAAATTCTTATAGTTGCATTATCAATTTGATTCAGATTTGCATTGTACTTTCTTATCTACTTTTAGTACTTCACTGCATATTACTATTGCTACTATATTTATTGCATTTAATCTTTCATGTTTTACATTAGATTAATTGATCCTTTACTTTATTTATGGTTTGCTAAAGGAACCGAGGGGATTTGACTATTACAGATCATGATCTATTATGACCTATGCAGATCCCCCATCCCTAATTCCAAATTTTAGTGTTGTATTGTGAAATTGCAGGTTTTAGATAGATTCAACTGACCCAAATTCATCTGATGAATTTGGACGTATGAATTCATCCTATAGACATCCGAATTCATCCTATCAACCTGAATTCATTCGAAAGCAAACATCCAGAGTAGGTAAGGATCTAAACTTATTTTCTCATAATTTAGATTTATATTTCTCTATCTTATAGGCATCTACATTTAATCAAAAAAATAGAAAAGACCAAAAAACATAGACTTTACTACATTTTTCCATACTAGTCAAAATACAAAACACAAAAGAAAAAGAAAAACATGTTAGCATAGATCTTCATCTCTTGATTTTTACAAAACCATTGCATCTTAGTCAAACTTTACAAATCTTTCTAGCTAGATCTGTATACTTTATTTTCATTTGAAATTGAAGTGCATATAGCTAGGTAGAAATTGCATTTTGGCCAAACCCTAGGTGTGTGCATTTAAAAAGAATACATCAAACATCCACTTTACCTAGGCATGGAAACCACCATAGAAAGTGTTTCCTGGTGAACCCTCACCCCATTCATCGACAAACACCAAAGAGAGCGCAACTCAAGTGCTTCTCATCTGAGATGCAGATCCATCATTTTCCCTCCCCTTTTAGGTGTGGATCCATTAGCCTGGGAGAAAGGGGTGCAAAAATTTTGGGCCTACATTCTTTGGTGAACCCGACGTGAACCACACCATCATTGTAAACTTTATTGTTTTTCCTTTTTCATAAAAACAAAAAAAAATATTTCTAAATGGTAGAAAATAGTCTTAAAGAGTCTTCCTTTATAGACCTTAGAAAAATGCTCATAGAGCAAGAAGTTGACCTCTTCTACAAAAATCATCATCCAGAACGTCAAGTGGACTTGTGGAAAAACTTTGGTATCATTGAGAATAGATCTGAAGAAATAAGGAAAATTAAAAGAATTGATGTTACTAAAGCCTTAGGGCCAAGTTATTACTCTCCTTATTTTGAAATCAAAAGAAGTTGTGAACGTTGGCTTGCAAACAAATGAGCTAGTGTTCATTCAAACATCTATCCTTGGGATAACTATCTAGAAGAAGCATTAAAAGTCCATCAATTCTTAGCATACTTAGAGGACAATGAGGTAACCCTAGAACAAAGAAGAAGATATCACAAAGCACCTAGGGCAGTCCTCTTTCGAGACTATTGTTATGAATTGCAAGCTCAACCTTCTACCTCAGATACTAAGGAACTTACCCTTGTCCACTTCATCAACCTTCTAGTACGTGATTTCTCTTTTGAGGAAGAACACTACATGAGTCCTGAAGATCTAGAGCCCATTAATGACATTCACAAGATTTTCAAGGAAGATTAAACTATTTAGCATTGTTATCAAAATTATGTAAATATTTGAGTTAAAGCATAGTAGATTGTTTTATTTTTCAAGAACAAAAACAAACAAAAAACAAAAAATTAAAAACAAACAAAAAATAAAAAACAACAAAAACAACAAAAAAATAATAAAAAACAAACAAAATTTTAATTAGCATCGATAGGAAAGATGCCTAAAAATTTAAGGAGTGGTAAACAAGTGGCTACTGGCTCCGAAGATGAGTCAGAAACTACAAACCCTAATGCTGAAATAGAAATAGAAGAAATTCTAGAAGAACAACAATTACAAATAGAACAAGATGAAGAAAATGAAACAATCAACAATATTGACCCAAAGTTGGGACCTCAAGGGGACATTCATTTTCAATCTATGCAACACTTTTGTGATTTTTTAAATCGTAATCGAGATGCCATCACTAATGTGTTGGAAATAGAAGATCAACTTGCAAAGGGTGACTTCTCGATGGAAGCAGCCCTAGAAGCAACTTTCAAACTTCACCCAAAACCTGAGACATATATAAATGCATCATTGCAACATGACACTTATAATGATCATTCCTTAGATAATACCCAAAATATACCTCCTCAAGAAGATGATGCTCAAATGACATTACAACAACAACCTATTTTTGCAACTACCACAACCACTTCCACTCAAAAGCAACCTTCTCCATCTAATAATAATACTATTCTTTCTCAATATTTCCAACATCTATTTGCTCAAAATGCTACTTCTCAAAAAAATAAAAATATGCAAATTCCCAATTCTCCTCGACAAAATGCTCAACAAAATGCAGCTCCTTATAAACTCAAAAACCCTCATACTTCAAACACTAGGTACAATCGTGTCTCCATTTCCACTCCTTATATGGTAGCACAACAGACATATTATCCTCCACATAGCAACATAGTAGCAAAAATAGACATGATGAGCAACCACATCATCTTGAAACTATAGTAAAACAATTAGCTTCAAGATTGGATCAAATAGACCCTTATCACCCTACATATAACTATAAGGAAATGTGCAACCAACCATTAGATCCTATTGTTGCTGCTAGACCATACCCTAAACGTTTTCCCATGCCGGTTTTGCCAATTTATAAGGGGGTCGAAGATCCAATCGAGCATATTCGTATGTTTAGGACAACTTGTCATGACATTGCATATGATGATATGTTATTATTAAATATGTTCCCAAAAATTTTAGGAGGTATGGCATTAGAATGGTACTATCAATTGCCAACACATTCTTTAATAAACTTTGAAGAAACTGTAGAATTATTTGTACATCAATTTGGTGCTTACATAGAGAGGCATGTCACAATCAAATATTTGTACAACCTTAAACAAGGAAAAGAAGAGAGCTTCATAGAATTTTTAGCTCGATGGAGAAAACTTCTAGGAAAACTACATTTCACTTTACCTCCAAGGGAAATGTTAGATATTTTCATTGGGAATTTACAAGAGCAATTATCCTATGAGTTAGCTACTACAACCGTAACATCCTTTGATCAAGCTATAGACTTGGCTAGAAGGGTAGAAGAAGCCCTAATCAGAAGGGGATAATTTAAAAATAAGGATGAAGACAAGTCATCTAAAAATCAATACAAGAACAAACATGTGGTAGGAGATGGGGTTACAGATAATAGACCCACTCCAAATGTTAATACCATAGAAACTACAAAGAAGTTTGTGTTAAAAGCACCTCAAAGACCTCCACTACGAAACTTCACAAGATTAAACCAACCTTTGACAATGGTCTTACCACAATTAGTAGAAAGAGGTTTGATAAAATTACTAGAAATATGACAACCTGATCCCTCTCAACCTTGGTATAGACCAGACCAACATTGTGATTTTCATCAAGTTGATGGACATCCAACAAACACTTGTAAAAGATTAAAACATTTGGTGCAAGACTTAATTGATGATGGAAATCTGGAAGTGGAAAGCCCTCCACCAAATAAAAACCCTCCAATAGCAAATGCACAAAAACAACAGGCACAAAATGCCAATCAAGATTTAGATATCTTTCAAAACCCTTTACCAAACCATGGTAAGGAAGCTGTAAATCAACTAGACTATAAGAATGTTCCTCATCCAACATGTTATGTGGGAATGATTAGTGGTCACTTACCATCGCAACCTTCACAAACTCCCTTTGTGCCTACTCAATATGTTGTCACAATTGAGCCAATTCATGGAAGGACAATACAATTCTCATCCTTGAATCATATAGAAAGTGAAACTGAATCTGAGATAGACATTAGTTCATTACATTCTAATAGTTCAGAAGATGAATCAGGACCAATTTTACCCATCACAGATTCATTAACCTCGGAGGAACCATTTCCAAGAATGATAACAACCCATCCTTCTTCACAACAACTTCTTCCCATAGAACAAACATCAAATGCTAGATCTCAACTTATTCAAAATGATCCTCCCATTCCCCATCAATCAAACAACATTGTGGCTACAGTTGGAGCCATTACTAGACAACAAGCTCAAAACCAAAATTCTCAATCGCAATTACCTACAACTCAACCAAATAATGAGGACCAACCACATTTTGTTCTGAAACCACCTTATAAGGGAAATAATGTAATTCAACCTCAACAAAAGGCTCCCTTTGATATTAATGAACAACTAGCTAATACAACAACTAGGATTTCTCTCCTAGATCTTCTTAGAACTTCATCAGTTCATAGAGAAGAATTAATGAACACCTTGAGTCAAATGATGGTACCTCAAGACATAGAACCAACTGTTGTAGTGAATGTTGTAGCTTCTCAAGGAGTTGATTACATTGACTTTCATGATAAAGATATACCTCCACATAGTATGCATAGGGATAATCCCTTATACATAACAACATTAATTGGAGATGTAGGTGTTAAGAGAGTATTAATTGACAATGGTTCATCCTTAAATATTTGTACCTATGACTTTTTCAAAAGGTTTGGGTTCAAAAATGAAGATTTACGAAGAACTAAAATGATTATAAAAGCTTTTAATGATGAAACCCAAGAGGCTTGTGGTGTGATATCTATCCCATTACAAGTTGGCCCTAGAATATTGGACACATCTATCTTTGTTGTATCTTGTCCTACATCATACAACATCCTTCTAGGATGCCCTTGGATTAATGCAATGAGGGAAGTTCCCTCTACACTACATCAATGTGTCAAATTCAAATTTAAAAACCAATTGGTCACCATCCATGGAGATCCTAGACCCTTTGACATGTGTGCAATGGTGGAGCCTATTGATGTTCCATTTTGTCCAGCCTTATCATCATCAATACCTGTTCCCTCTAAATATTCTTCCCCAAAAATTGAACCTTTACCTTCTTCTGACACAACTATACCATCTAAAATTGATAATCCTTCTACCTCATATCCCCTCATAGATGAAACTTTACCAGACCTATCTACCATATTAGCACCTATAGAACAAGTAAATTTTGTTGTACAAGACTCCATTATTTTGTCCCAATTACCGCCATCCCCGCGTACGATAGGTTTACCTCACAAACGAGGAAACATATATCATGTTGGAAGTTGTACTTTTATTTTTATAGGATGTTCTCTCGATAAAATTAACATCAAGCAAATGAGCTTTACGTTCGATGAGAATAGTTTTGCTCAATGTTACTTTTCCAACAAATATATAAAATCAAAACAAATGATGTGTGATATGGGTTATAGAGGTAAAGGCTTGGGTCCTTTTGAAAATGGTATACGTGAGCCATTTGAGGTTGAGGAATGGCCTGCCCGATGTGGTATAGGCTATATCCCTACAAAATCTCAACCTTTCCCTTTTGATGACGATGATCATCTAATCACCTATGATGAATATTTGGAAAATCAAAAACATTTAATGAATAATAAGAAGAGAAGACAAACTCATTTTTCTTGCAATATGATTTCAATAGTCCATCCGAAAATGATTGCCACTCCGAAAGAATGTATAGAAGGAGATGTCTTTTTCGACACCTCCCTTGAAGAAGTCATGAGGAATGGTTTCTTCTTTGATGGGTCTATCCCATGTATAGCCCATGTTCACATAGTAACCCCACAAGAAGAATTAGCCAAATTATCCCTAGAAGAACTTCAAGAAATGGGTGTTTCACCCGCCCCTCCTAACTTCAAAAGGGATTTAAATATTTTGGTAGAAGATATCTTGAAAATCAATATTGGAACAGAAATTAATCCTCACATGGTCAAAATTGGAGCTACCTTAAGTAAAGAAGAACAAATAAAATACATAGAACTTCTTGTGGAATACCCTGATATCTTTGCATGGACATATGCAGATATGCCTGGCTTAGATCCTTCTGTTGTCATGCACCACTTAGTGGTGCATCCTGATGCTAAACCAGTGAAACAAAAACTTAGGAAAATGCATCCTAAAGTAGCCTTGCTAGTAAAATATGAGTTGCAAAAGTTATTAGATGTTGATTTCATTCAGGCCATAGATTACTCTGATTGGATATCCAATGTCATCCTAGTAACCAAAAAAGAGGCTACTAAAATTAGAGTATGTACTGATTTTAGGGACATCAATGTTGCATGTCCCAAAGATGATTTTCCCCTTCCTAATATGGATCAAATCATTGATTTCATAGTAGGAAGTGGGATGTTATCCCTTATGGATGGATTTTTTGGATATAACCAAATCCGTATAGCACAAGAAGATCAACCAAAAACTGCTTTCATTACACCTTGGGGGACTTTCTATTGGAAAGTAATGCCCTTTGGTTTAAAGAATGTAGGAGCAACTTATCAATGGGCTATGACTTACGTGTTCCATGATATGATGTATGACATATTACATGATTATGTAGATGATATCATAGCTCGATCCATTAAGGAAGAGGATCATATTCCTGACTTGTGATGAGTCTTTAATAGACTCCATGAATATAAAGTCCGCTTAAATCTGGACAAATGTGTTTTTGGAGTAAAATCAAGAAAATTATTGGGATTTATTGTGTCTATGTGAGGAATAGAGATAGATCCTATTAAAATCAAGGTAATCATTGATATGCCACCACCAAAAACCTTGACAGAACTTTGAAGCTTACAAGGTAAGCTCCAATCCATCCATCATTTCATTGACAAATTGGCGGATAAATGTCAACCCTTTCTTAAGTTACTTAAGAAAGATACTTTTTTTAAATGGGATGAAGAATTTCAAGAAGCCTTTGAAGCTCTTAAGACATATTTTCTTACACCACCAGTACTCATTCCTCCTAGGCCCGAGCATCCTTTTATTCTATACATTTCTACCTCAAAACTTGTGTTAGGAGCAATGCTAGCGCAACATGATGAGGATAAGAAAGAAAGAGCTATTTACTACATAAGTAGAACTTTAATAAGCTATGAAACTCATTACACACCTTTAGAAAAACTTTGTTTAGCTATTGTGTTTTCTACATAAAAACTATGCCACTATATGCTTAGCCAAAAAACTTATGTCATCGCAAAATTTGATCCATTGCGATACTTGATGAGTAGACCCTATTTATCAGGATGAGCAACAAAATGGGTTCTCGCTTTAAGTGAGTTTGACCTAACCTTTATTGGGAAAAAATCCATTAAAGGGTAAGTCATAGCAGATCAACTCATCGTTGCCCCTCTTGAGTCTACTCATCCATTGACAATAGAATTTCTTGATGAATGCCTTAATCTAGAAGGTGATTCTTCAGAATCATGGTCTCTATTTTTTGATGGAGCCCATTGTATGAGTGGCGTAGGTGCAGGTATCATATTAGTATCTCCACATAAACA
The DNA here is from genome assembly GCA_028583015.1 of Wollemia nobilis. Lineage (NCBI taxonomy): Eukaryota > Viridiplantae > Streptophyta > Pinopsida > Araucariales > Araucariaceae > Wollemia > Wollemia nobilis. Next base: position 989,318 of record JAQPPZ010016930.1, read on the forward strand.
ACTTATCCCATTATCTTTTAAACTCCAATTTGCCTGCACAAATAACATAATAGAATATGAAGCTTTAATCCTTGGGTTACGAGCAACTTTAGCCTTAGATATTAAAGTCTTATCAATTTTTGGAGACTCACAACTCATAGTGAATCAAATTAATGATATTTATCAAACCCGAGATGAGAAACTCTATCCTTATAAAGAGTATGTTTTAAAACTTATCTCTTTATTTGAGAAAGTTACTATCGAGGCTATCCCTCATACTAGTAATCATTCTATAGATGCTATGGTAACAACTGCTTCCCTTATCCCTTTGGAGTTGAATGATGATCATGCTACTATCATTATTCACCAACTCTAAGAACCTGCATCATTAGAGTCATGTCTAGCACCCTTAGACATCTTCACAATTGAAGAAGCATCTTCAGAACCATGGTATGGGGATATTTTAAATTTTCTCCAAAATGGGTCATACCTTGATGGCCTAGATAGGAATCAACGATGATCATTGCGTAAGTGGGTTGTTCACTTCATAATAATTGGAAGTACTTTGTACAAAATATCCTTTGAAGGTATCCTCTTAAGATACCTCAATGTCAATGAGTCTAAAAAAGCATTAAGTGAGGTCCATGATGGATCTTGTAGAGGTCATTTTAGTGGAGGAGCCATAGCCAAAAAGCTCCTACGAATGGGATACTTTTGGCCCTCCATGGAAAAATATGCCAATGAGTATGTGCATAGATGTGAAAAATGTTAGAAGCATATGAATCTCATCCATGCTCCTACCCAAGAGCTTCAAGCTATCTCTTCCCCTTGGCATTTTTCAAAATGGGGCCTCGACATTATAGGGAAGATCAACCCAATATCATCAGATGGTCATAAATTCATCATTACAACAACTGAATATTTTACAAAATGGGTAGAAGCTATGCCATTGGCTTCTTGCATAAGAACCCAAGTCTCTAAATTCATCTTTAATCAAATCATCTGTAGATTTGGGATTCCATCTACACTTGTTTCAGATAATGGAACTTGTTTAAAAAACAAAGACATTCAAAAACTTTGTGCAAAATATAAAATCCAACATAGATGGTCTACTCCTTATTATCCACAAGGAAATGGCCAAGCTGAAGCATCCAATAAAACTCTAATTAAAATACTAAAAATATTGGTTAATAAATCAGGATGAGATTGGCATACTCAATTATATCCTACTTTATGGGCTTATCGAACTAGTGTTCGAACCCCTACTGGCGCTTCACCTTTTGTCTTGGTATATGGCGTTGAAGTCGTATTTCCTTTTGAGCTTGAAGTCCCTTCTTTAGGTCTTTTACTTCAAGATGCTGAAGTAGGAGATGAATATCATGTTGGATGACTAAGCCAATTGGAATTACTAGATGAAAAGTGTATAAATGCCTTAGAGCACCTTCGCTCATATCAAGATAAACTCAAAATATCATACTCTAAGAAATTTCATACTCGATATTTTGAGATTGGAGATCTAGTTCTTAAAGAAAATCAAAAAAATACAAATGCTCGAACTGATTTAAAAGGAAAATTTCAACCAAATTGGCTAGGTCCATTCATCATCACTACAAAATTTGGATCAGGTGCATATCATTTGGCTACCTTAGATGGAAAAGACCTTAAGGAACCAATGAACATCATGCACCTTAAAAGATACTATGCATAAAATTTAAAAATCTCACCATTGTACATAGTTGTAAATACCTTGTACATACATTTCTTGCATCTAATTCAATCATTTTATTTAAATCATCTTTCACTTAGTTGCATTTATCTATGAATTTATCAAAATAAAATTGTGATTCAATTACATATATCATATGGTCACATCCAATTATTATTCTACTTAAAAATTAGACCGATGTTGTCAAAATTCATAGTTAATTTTGGTTTACTTCAAAAGAATTCAAAAATTATCTTGAACCACTCACCAAAATACACATTTTAATAAAATATTGATTCTTAATATTGATTATAAATCTCTCTTGAACCAAAAGCACTATTGCTTCACTAAATAAATTTTGAAGTTTTGGGAACTGATCTTACCACTTTTTGAACCAAATCACACTTACACATCTAAAAATGATTTTGCACAAGGGAAGATGATGCTACATAGTAGACCTAGCTCCTTAAGTGAAAGGTTTCCCTTGCTATCCTATTATGTGCATGGTCTAGAATACTGAGAATTGGAAAAAGGACAAGCTCCTCCCTACCCAAATAAAATCCCTTGCTCTTTGTCTAATATGAGCAAGTATCCCTTGAAAAAAAAAAAAGCAAAAGAAAAATGCCTTTTACTACAAAGCAATAAAATCCCCTTGTTCAAAACAAAAAATGAACAAGAATCCCTACTCAAAGAAATCAAAATAAAATAAGGGGGTAATGAGCTTGAATCCCTAGAATTCCTTAGTTATTTGAACACCATGGGGTGATCCCTATTACAACAATGGTAAAAAAAAAAGAAAAAAGAAAAAAAAAAGAAAAAAAAAAAAAAAAAATAAAACCAAATAGACAAAAAAAAAAAAAAAAGAAAATAATAAAAACGAAAAAAAAAAATGAAAAAAAAAAAAAAAAAGAAAAAAAAAACCCCAGCCCACAAAAAAAAAAAAAAAAAAAATGATAAAGAGGCCATGTTGTTACAAAAGAGAAGAAGAAAAGAAAAAGAATAAACAAAAAAAAAACGGCATAAAAGATAAAAAAAACCCACAAAAAACAAAAAGCAAGATCCAAGCGAAGGAAGAAACAAAAAAGAAGCAAAAAAAGAAAGAACGAAAGGAAAAAAAAAAACATCAAATGGGCTGAATGAATCCCGCATGGCAATAGGGTAGTCTTACGTGTGGCGACATGTCTATCACATTAGCGACCTTATTTTGTATAGACCAATGTCAGCTTGTGGATTAGCTAGATTTTGGTAGCTTGTATTACATAGTAGTTAAGTCTAACTGAATGCATAAAATCATGGTAAATGAACTCCTCATTTTGCACACACATTGGTTCTTAAAGTTGGTTTGCATCACTACCTTACTCAAAATTGGTAAATGAATTTTATAAGCACACACATTTGATCCTTGAGAGATTTTGTATCATAATTAAGGTCAATATGGAAAATGAATACACAAATCACACATTGGTTCTTGATAAATTTGAGTTCATCCTAGAAATGACCAAAATTCTCCTTGAAGTTTGATTAGAAAACATCATTATTTCATCATGGATTTGTATGACTGTTAGCATATGCAATTGGTCCCAAAAAACAGTTAATATTGCATTTTCATACCTATCACTTAGCATAAATGCTTCCATTTTACTATATTGCATGATTGCTTATCATTTACAAAAACTTGCATTTGATCATACATAATCATTTTCTCATACAACTACATATTGACTTCGTGATGATGGCATGAGATAATCCTAATAAAATCTTTCTATTTACTTCATACTAGGAATCTTATGCCTAACACAAGTCCTCTACTCAATTTTTCATGCTTAGTCACCTTCATCTTACTTCTTTTAAGATTAACTTAGAATTAATATTAAAAATCATAAAATACTTTTCATCAAACTTATCACTTTTTAAACCAAAAAAATTTCAAAATTATTTTTTTAACTATAACCCTTTGATGTTAACAATATGGTACAATATCATACAGGAACCGCTTAACGACCAACACAAGGGGCAACCTCCATAGACGGTCATATACAAGCATACATCCTCGAGATATATTGTTAACTGATCAAAATCAATAGGGTTCATTTTCAAAATACTTTTCTTCTACAAAACAATCCAATTACACTACATTACAAAATTTCAATTTCATCAAATCACACCTTACTTTTTCCATATATTGATTAAGCATGATAAAAAACACATTAAAAATCAGAACATGACTAAAAGCATGATTATGTAGATCATCCAAAAATAAATCATATTTTGCATTACACATACACATCAAAATCAAAATATAAAAAAGAGAACATAAATAGCCAGATGTATATATATGTCATCAAAGTACATAGGATACCAAAGTCAACTGGAGTGCCACAATCATAAAAATGACATACTCAATCACTAGGGGGTATACCACAAAATCCAACCTCGTATATCATCCCCTAGAACCCCTTGAAATATGGGTATCATCAGCTAGAGATGGTCTGGGATACTAAAATGGAGCAGCCCTAGACACTACCCTAGATCTTGAACTAGATGACTTGGAGGAGCACACTCTATGGGAAAAGAAGCCCTCTGACCCTCTAGCTAATAGTACAAAGTATGATAGAAAGATGCTCATTGTGATGTCATGACTAGCTTTGCTACTACTGCCTTGCTCCTTAAGGACTGGCTTGAAGTCACACTCCTCATCTGATGGGACTATGACTGTGTTTGGCATGACAACCTATGTCCCTGTATTCAGACTAGCTGAGCCTAAGCCAAACTCACAAGAGTCTATACCTATGAGATCTATCCCTCCAATGACTAGATATGACTCACCTGAATGGTGATATGACTCCTTATACCATCATTCTCTACCTATAGAAAAGCTACCTCTCCCACGCTACTCGACTCTCCCACCTCTGTAGCAATGCCCTTTCTAGGAAAATCCTATCTTGGAGCAGTATGGATCTCTCGCTATGGATATGGTGCAGTTTGCTCTAGTGGAGGTAGATCCTATTGAGAACTTCCTGCCCGCTGTCGCTGCCCACTCTATCCCCCAATTTAGAGAGCCCTATCTTTTTGAGAGGATATTTGTGGCTATTGCCCTCCTCTCATCCGAGGCCACTGAGGAGGCCCCTCTCTCCTTGATGGTATTTGTACCTCCTACTACCCAGTAGAGTTTCATCTTGATACCTCCTGGTAGGCTCGATACACTTGCTCGACTCTATCTCTTGCTTGTGTAATCCTCATAGGATAGATGCTAGCATACCAGGCAGAGTATCCATCCAAAACTCTTGCATTATCTCCCTCTATGAGGATGACCACTACATCATCCTCATATACCTCTACAAATCTGGTGAGATTTGACACCCAACTAGTGGTCATCAAATCTCGCACTACCTGTGAATATGTAAAATTGTGAACCTTAGGAATCACCTGAAAAAAGCCAAACTGATAGAGCACTCGATCTGCTCGATGGAGCTCTATCTCTCCTCTCTCCATATGAAGCCATTGCACTCATCTTATGTAAGATATATTTGCTCTATCATCCTCCCATTCATGGTACCCTTACCACAATATCTAGAAAATATGTAGCACGATAAAATCATTAATCACCCATCTGACCTTCTCTAGGCCACTCCTCATCGCCTCTGCTAACTATAGGACGCTAGAAAAATACTGCAAGCCATCCATCCTCCACATCCTGATGAGGAAACCCCGTTGGTCTCCTCATGATAATGTGCTCCTAGCACCATATATGTAGAAAGCTCGTAAGCACCAAGTTGGTGCCCTTCTTATACATAACCCTAAACAAGGTCCTGTATAAGCAACATAAAATGTAGGGTCCTTAGGCAAACCATATACTGGTATCCTGCATATCCACTACAACCTCTACCAACCCCCATGGCAAGTTTCATCCACTTTGATGACATACTAGTAGCCCAACAACTATCTCAGTCAACACTACTGTCAACTAAGACAACCCATCTACCACTACCAGTCCCTCTATGCTAACTCTGCTCTACTCAATAAAAAATTGTGGGTCTTTCATCAATCGCTGCATGGCCTGATCCTGGGCCAATGATTGATACACAAACCAACCCCTAGTCGATACTCTAAGGATCCTCTACACATCCTCTAAAGTAGGGGTCATCTCCCTTATAGGTAGCCAGAATTTTGATAATCCTAGGTACCATCACTTAGCTAAAGCTGTAAGCAAACTATAATCTACCTCTATACATGGCATCTCAGCCATGTGGTTCAGTCCCACTACTATCAGAGTGTCTCTCTCACCTGCGTCGAGAGCTCGAACACAATCCTCAAAACCTATATGTTGCCACTTGTGACCCTTAAGTGATCAACCCTGCAAAGTAAAAAATAAAAGCAACTTAGTTATAAAACCACAAAAATATCAAAATAATCAAACATTTATTGTAAACTTAGTCTTAATCGATAAATTTAGACTTAAAAATTAAATTTGTACTTAAAGTACAAATTCAAACTTTTCAAAAATAAATTTGAACGTTCCAATTTGCAAATTCAGACCTATAACAAACAAAATCGAACACATGAATTCATAAAAAAGCATTCGAATTTATGATTTTGTCCAAATTTATCGCAAATATCCAAAATTTTCACTATGGCTGCGCGATGGCAAGCCGCATCTCAAAATTCCAAAATCCTAAAAAATAACCAAAAAATACCAAATAAGAAGTGATGGAATCACTTACCCGCATACTCCCACCAGTTCTGTTATTTCTGGCTCAAACTTTGTCCACCTGATGCACAGTAGTTGCCATTTCTTTGCCTTTCTCCAAATCTTAGTTTTACGAAAGAGTGAAGGTAAAAATGAATTAGGGTTTTTACCCTAATTTCTATTTTATATTACCTTTTTACCCATTTATTCGCTTCAAATTTTAAGTTTTGTAATAAATTTTGATTTTTTTTTACAAAACTCGAAGGGGGTATCCTAAACAATAAACATAAAAAGAAAAACTAAATAAATTTTGACTTTTGCAGCATAACACCCATTATTTCTACATCTTTATTTAACACATTTATTGTTCATAAATGCACCAAAGAGGGGGTAAAATGTAGCCGTTGAATTTTGACACACCTCAAAATTCTATTTTTATAATAAAATATGTTAATCATCCTAACAATGTGAAATGTACCCTTAAATATCCCTGCATTGATATTTGTGCAAAAAACTTGAAAAACGCTTTAATTTCTCCCCTTCCCGACAAATTCGGATGGTTCTAACGAAATCAGACTTGTCCAACAATTTTGACTAACCCGAAATCATCCAAATCGTACGTGCATCTAATATAGGTGCTCAGTTGGGATTTTGAACCTAATATGGATAAATTTAGATTCTCAACAAATTTGGGTGATCCAAATTTGTCTAAATCAAGAAAAAACCTCAAATGGTTTAACAACCTAGCCTATTATTGCCCACCTCCCTAATTCCTCGACCTGCATCAAGTATTTAAACCCCTAAACTCCCCCTAAATAGACTAATGGTGATAATTTGCAGGAAAGCTTGATTGAAGAAGGAGATTTAGAAGCTTTGTTGCAGGTTGCAGAGAATATTTTAGCATTTTGATCATCGTTCCAAAAGCCCACAGACATGGTACCACATACTATATACTCATATTTGGTTTATACTTAGCTGTAATTTGATTTTTTGTATTGTTTTTACAAATTTGGGTCACCCAAACTTATCATTAGCATACGATTTTAACCACTATTTTTATAGAACTAGTTGTTAGAATATTTTGGGTCACCCAAAATCATGCATTAGCGTATGAAATCATACATTGCGTACGAATTCATACATAGCATCCATAATCATACCAATTTCATATTGGGGATAAAATTCTTATAGTTGCATTATTAGTTTGATTCATATTTGCATTATACTTTTTATCTACCTTCAGTACTTCACTACATATTACTATTAATACTATATTTATTGCATTTAATCTTTCATGTTTTGCATTATATTAATTGATCCTTTACTTTCTTTATGGTTTTCTAAAGGAACCAAGGGGATTTGACTGTTACAGATCATGATCTACTATGACCTATGAGATCTCCCATCCATAATTCCAAATTTTAGTGTTGTATTGTGAAATTGTAATTTTTAGATAGATTCAGCTGACCCAAATTATCTGACAAATTCGAACGTATGAATTCATCCTATAGACATCTGATTTCATCCTACAGACATCCGATTTCATCTTGTCATCTCGAATTTATTCAAAAGCAAAAATTCGAAGCAGGTAAGGACCTAAACTTGTTTTCTTGTACTTCAGATTTATATTTCTCTATTTTATAGGCATATGCATTTAATCAAAAAAATATAAAAAAACCAAAAAACATAGACTTTACTACAATTTTCCATATTAGTCAAAATACAAAACAGAAAAGAAAGTTAAACTTTACCTTTTGCTTCTTATAAAACATGTTAGCATAGATCTTCACCTTTTGCTTCTTATAAAACCATTGCATCTTAGTTAAACTTTACAAAGATTTCTAGCTAGCTCTGTATACTTTATTCTCATTTGAAATTGAAGTGCATATAGCTAGGTAGAAATTACATTTTGGCCAAACCTTAGGTGTGTGACATCCATTTTACCTAGGTGTGGAAACCACCATAGAAAGTATTTCCTGATGAACCCCCCCATTCATCGACAAACACCAAAGAGAGAGCAACTCAAGTGCTTCTCATCTGAGATGCAGATCCTTCATTTTCCTTCCCCATTTCAAGTGCAGATCCATTAGCTTAGGAGAAAGAGGTACAAAATTTTTGGGTCTACAAAAGCTTAAGAGAGCTGACACTTATTGGTTAACTAGGCTATGAAGTGATGAATAACTTGAAGTTTTCCTTGTAAGTTATGCAACTCGGTTAGGCTAGGGGGAGGAAGCAATGATAATTTCTATCTTAGTGGGATCCACTTCAATGCCTTGCCTAGACACTATGAAACCTAAAAGCTTACTAGATGTGACTCCAAACACACACTCAGAGGGCTTAAGATAAACTTTATATTCTCAAATTATTTCAAAGATACGTCTTAAATCTTGTGCTTGAGTTTCTTGATTGATGTAGCGACCAAGAAGATTGTCCATATAGTCCTCAACAATATCATACATCATGTCATGAAAGATATTTCATGGCCCTTGGGTATGTGGCACCAATGTTATTTAAGGCAAAAGACATCAATTTATAACAAAAGGTACCCCTTGGAGTTATGAAAGTTGTCTTAGCCTGGTCCTTGAGGGTAATCATAATTTTATTGTATTTCGAGAAACCATCCATGAATGATATCATTCCACACCTAGCAGTGAAATCTATGATCATGTCTACGTTGGGGAGTGGAAAATCATCCTTGAGATATGCTAAGTTAATATCCTAAAATTTGGTACATACTTTGATTGTTCCTTCCTTCTTAGCCATAGGAACAATGTTGGAGATCCAATTAGAATAGCTGATGGCTTTGATAAAATTCACATCAAGGATTTTTTGGAGTTCCTTCTTGACTAAGAGGGTGACCTTAGGATGCATCTTCCCAAATATCTGCTTAACGAGTTTGACATTGGGTTTAACTACTATGTGATGCATAACTAGGGAGGGATCAAGCCTTAACATGTTGACATATGACCAAGAAAAAATATCTTGAAATTCTATCAATAATTTAGTCAATTGCTTCTGCTCATCCATGGACAAGGTTTTTCCTAGCTTAAGGATTCTAGGGATTTCCTCAAAACCTATATTAACATTGAGGGTCTCCTCAATGAGGATGTGGGATTCATCATAATATTGATGAGGGGTGGGGATCACTCCTAATTTCTTAAGGTCTTTAGGATACATAGGAATAAGATCCACTTGAGAATGAGAAGACTCAACATGGGCAACACAAGGGACTAACCTGTTAAAGAAGAAGCTATTTCAGAGAATATATTCATGATCAATATCATAGAGTATCCCATTTAGCATACTCTCCTGGGATCATAAATAACTTAGGGTGCACCAAAGATATCACATTGTAAAAACATTATGTTTGAGGGAGAAGGTGGTCCCTCGTCCTCATTACTCCACTCCAAGCCATGATGACCCATGAATTTAGTGAAGGTGACAAATTGATCATCATCACTTGGTAAGGGTTGGATTTTTTTTGGGATGTAACCTATGCCACATATCCCAGGCCAAATATCAACTTCTAAAGGCTCTTGAATACCTTTCTATTGTGGTCCCAAATCCTTACCTACATATTTCATACTAGATAGGATTTTCTTAGGAAGTGGGTAATAATTGGATAGGTAACAATGGATGAAGATTCTCTCTACTAGAAAGGGGTTGCTACCATGAATCTTCTCTCCTTGGGACATCCCCATGTAGAAAAAGGTACACATACTGATGTGTACTACTTCACCCTTTTTATGGGATAAACCTATAGGTCAGGGTGAAGGTGGTAGCTTGGCTAGATATAGAAGAGGACTTTCAAATAAATGATTGGCTTGATCTTGTGACAAGATTATGATTGATGGTTCCTCATTGATTTTGAAGTTCTCAAACTCCTTGGTGATTTGGAAATGATGAGAATAAATAAGAGGAGAAGAAGAAGAAACTTCATGAAGAGAAATAGATGGAAAAAAATTAATCATAGGTTGGATTCGCTCAACCATTGAACAATATTGGAATGGATGAGAGTCATCCTGGATGTTGATAGACTGATTTTTGAATTCATACTTCAAAAATTGCTGAAGAGTAGAAGGGACAACCATCATTGCATGAATCCAAGTTTATCCAAGAAGAAGATTAAAATATGTTGGGTAAGATACCACATAAAATAAAGTATCTAAGATCTTGGGTCCTACCCTAAGGGGAAGGGATAAAATATTGCAAGCCTCTTGGGATTCATTCTTAAGTGCAAAATTTAGAAAAAATTATAAGTGCATATATTAATAGAGGAACCATTGTCCCCCAAGATCCTCTTGATGATATTTTCTCTAGTAAATACAATTATGTAAAGGGGAGAATCCCCTTGTAAATTTGAGGAAGGAAGATTGTCATCATAAAAAGATACATAATTTATCCCAAGAGTACCTACAAATTGTCTAGGTTGTTAGGGGGAAGGTCTTACGTGATAGATTGTTGACTTATAAGCTTCACCAAGGCCTTATCAAGGGTGGTCGAGGTATCTTCTCCTACTTCAATATGAGCAATATTATGTGGTTTAGAATTATAATTCTCTTCTTTTTTAGCTCATCCTCACTTATTTTTTCTTTGCTAATATTTATTGTTTAGGTTTGGGTCCATTTGCATATTGATTTGGTTGTCAACTATTTTTGGTATTATATTTTTCTTTGATTTGGATCAAGCAATTGCTTGAAGAATTTGATCCAATATCTATTCTATCTCCATTTGATGATATTCTCTCGTAATTGGGCTTTCATCAGTCAAAGGAGTAAATTTATTGTTTGGTGCTACATTGCTTTCAACATCTACTTTTTTCTTTGAATGCACTTTCTTTTTAGGTTCTTGAAAATATAACCTTTTCTTTTACTTGCATTTGCTCCAAGCACTTCTATGGATAGTCTCTCACCATATGCCCATGCTCATGGTATATCTAACATTTGAATGTGATATTTTCATAATCAACTTTTTACTCCCAAGATTCATCCTCTATTTGTAATGTGATATTTTATGGAAGAGGTTTGTTGAGGTCTATTAGGATACATATTATAGCATATATCATTTTGTCAAAACTATAAGTACTCTCATTCACCATCATAAATTTTTTTAGACTATTGCCAATGACTACAAAATATATGGGGTTCCAATATTCAGTTGGTAACCCAAATAACCTAACTCATATAGGACCCATAGAAGGCATTTCCTTCTCTGCTTGGAACTTTGTATGCTAGTGTTTCATGCACAAGCCTACTCTCCCAATAAACGATGACCCTCATTGGAAAACATGTTATCGGTCCTATTCACACTCAAAGAGTACTAGGAAATAACCATTGGGATAGAGCATGATCTAAAATTCTCCCTTGGTTTACAAATTCCTAGATGTCAAATAACTAAATGCTGATAACTGGGGTCTACAATCCATGATTTTGCATATCAAACACTTCCTTTCCATACCCTCTATACCTATTTTAAGATCTACTTTTTTTAGCTAAACTATAAAGGATCCATACATCGCTTTCATGCATCCATTGACATTCTTCATGGGTTCTATGCACAAAATTATTAGAGGCTTGTGGGGAAACTTGGTTGTGGTGTTACCCGAGTTCCCTCCACATCCTGATCATACTACATCCTAAACAACAATTGATATCTCAAGGTGTTAATATGGAACAACTATACAAACTTAGACCTAAAAATCATAATCAAAGATCATAAATGATTCAGTTTGAGATTGATAGTTTAGATGTCACAACTACTTTAGATGCTGAGAATGAGGTGCAGGTTTCAAATTCAATATCCATCAATGAACATTGTGATGATCAAGTTGATCAAAATGTAGAAATTGACTTAGAGTCATTATTCATAAAAGAGGATTGGTATGATCTTATAAAACAAAATACAGAAATTGATCCCATTGAAGAAACTCTTGTCTTACCAAAGGATGAATCTGAGGAAGATAAATTCTTTGAAATTGAGGAGAATGAATCTGAGAAAGATGAATTTTTTGAAATTAAAGAAAATGAATTTGAAAATGAATCTAAAGAATATATAGAAGAAATGATAGATTTTCATCATTTGTTTCAGGAGGATAATAAGTGTGATGTTCAAACAGGTTAAGTTAAAGAATTGAATGATCACATATGTGATTTCATTGAAGATTGTAAGGGATTACAAAAAAATAATACCTCGACGATGATGGTTCAAATGACTGACCCTAAAATATTATTGCTTGAGGAAGATGAATTGTTTGAAATTGAAGATGAATTCTTTATTGAAGAAGGAGAATATGAAAATGAATCCAAAGATGGTATGAAAGAAAATATGGAATGTCACCAAGTGCTTCAAAAAGATAATGATTTTGTTATTTCAGATCGTGAAGAATAATTATTCACTTTATTCAAAAATTCCAAAGAATTTCTTATCTCAAATGATGTGCAAGAAATTGAAAGCCTTGTGTCACTTAAGGATTCTACAATGCTCATACAATAAGAAATTAGTAGGTCTTCATCTCAGGTGATTGATATAGGTGAATTTGAAAAGGAAATTATAGACATATCCGAAGTTTGCACAAAAGATATGGTGGAACCTCACCCTTTAACTATAGAAGATAATTTTTGGGGAAGGTATGATGAATGTTTTTATTTTATGCATATTGATAAGAATTTTTCTTCATCTGATCTGCAGGATGCTAAAATTGATATCTTACAAGAAGAGTCTACAACTCCTGTACAGTCAAAGAATCACATGTTTTCTAAAGCCATGATAAAATATCATCCCTTAGATTTAGAAGATAATTATTATAATGGATGGGGTATGTATGATGAATCATTGTTTTCTCATGCTTCTACTAATAATTTTTTTTTTTCACTTGATATGAAGGATGTTGAAACTTCTATTCAAAAGAAGGTTTCACAATTCCTACACAATCAGAAAATGACATGCCAATTGCAAAAATAGAGAAGGTTCTAAAATTGAATCACTTTGAAGATGAATTTATTGAACACCTTGCTGAAATTGAAAATGAAGAAATGGTAAATGTTTCTTATGACTCATTTGTTAATAATGAGGATGAGGTAAAGTCATCTCTTTTACCTATGACTAATAAAAATTTGAGTACAAATTCACATGAATGGTTTGAATTTAATTTTTGTGATGACCTAAAGGAAAGTGCTGATCTATCTAAAGTAATTCAGGTGGTTGATCAAGAAAATTTGTTATTTAACACATCTTGTGATCAATCAGATGTATGGTTTGAAAAGGATGGACATATGTTTAATTGGGTGTCTAATTTTGGCATCTTTAACAAACAAGTATATGATGAAGATGAAGAATTACAAGGTGATCATGATGACGAACATGAAGAAAAGGAAAATGTGACAAATGCTCACCAAATATTGGTAAATGCTAATAGTGATGTGTTGAGCATAGATGACGAGGTAAAATATTCACCTTTCTCATTGGTTACAAAATTTTCAGGTAATGGGATGCATAATAAGTTTTTGGATGCTAATGCTATCAATGATGAAATGTCAAATATTGTTAGCAGAAAATTGGAAACAAATTTTAAATTTTTTTCCATAAATGAAATTAAGGAAAATATGTTTGAAACACTTAATCAAATTCATGAGCAATCAACCAATGAATATAGGACGCAAATTTTTAATGATCTTCTTATACCAAATGTTCTATATGCTTGTCAATTCTTGAATTATTGTGATAGATTTAAAAACTTTGAAAGTGACTTGAGTTTAAAATTTTTAGAAATAGGTTCTTATTTACAAAATCTCCTATTTGAAAAGGGGAGCCTAGTTCTAAATTATGAAACAAATTGTGAAATTTACACCTTTTTGAATAAGCAAAGGATAATTAAAAATCATGTTTTCACTTTTAAGTTTAATAAATCAAATCTTAAACATGGAACTGCTTATAATTTTGAATCAAATCAGTGGGATGAAATAGGCACAATGAGAATTTCTATTTTTGGCCTATAATATTATTTTTATTATTTTCTTATAAAACTTGTCAGGCATGTAATCATATACATTTTCTAAAGTATGCTAATCGTATTTGGGATCCAGGGAAATAATGGCAGAGATTTTGTAGTGTCTTGTACATAATGTATATTTTTGTAAATAGTCTTTTGGATTTTGTTTTCTTGTTTTGTGTTTTGTATAGTTTGTTGTTTTGTGAGTTTGTTAGTTAGTTATTTTGTTGATGTGTTAATGTATGATGTTGTTGATGTTTTGTTGTTTTGTTGTTAAGTGTTGTCACATTTTGTTGTGTTTAGTTGAGTACAACAACAAATTGACTTTGCTAGATTTTGTGGTTCATGACTTGGATGTGATTCAAATTAGCACAAAATTTAGTTGAGTATTTCAAAATAAGGTATTTGTGATTGATATACTGTTCAGTTGTTGGCTATGTCTGATTTTTTATCCTGGACCGAGTAGGATGAAGTTACCTATTTTGAAAACCCATGCAACTTGGAGAAAAAGGAAAATGAGATTGGTTTATGTCCTCATGAATGTGAACTAAGATAAAGCAAATATGAAAAATTAGAATTGTATTACAAAAAACTCCACAAGTATCATAAATACACTTGCATACACTCGCATTTCACATTTCATATCACATAGAAAGATCATTTATCAAATTTAAAAGTTCTAATTGGTATTATCAAAAGTCATGTTGCTTTAATCAAGGGTACTTTCACAAAGGTATTTTGTATAAAACTGTAAAAGACAAAGCTTCATAGTTTTCAAATCCCTAAATGTTTTCGATCACTTAGCCATTTATAATATGGTAGGAAACCACAAAAAAGTGTGTCATATTCTCTTAGGATCATTGCACAATATACACTAAAAATAGCTTGAGATCGGTTACTGATGTTGAAGTTGTTTGGAACCAAACACAATTTACACATATTAAAGACATTTTGGGTTAAAATGGTCAAAACCATCCTCGAAAGAAAATATGATGTGAAAATGGGCATCCTTGTCGGTCCCATCATGCAACATAGTCCATAAAACTCATTATTACCACAAATACTTGAAATTCTAAAAAATCAGAGTAGTAAGGATAGGGTCAAATTCTCATCATACTTCGGTTGAGAATCCAATTCCCAAAATATTTGAGTCTACTTGCATCATGCACCACTAACTATTGGGTCATAAGGATTCATACTACTTGTCCCTCAGACGGATGGGTAGTCATCCCCAAGATTCAAGTAAATAAAAATCCCAACATACCACTGACTATTGGGTCATAAGGATTTGTACTACTTGTCCCTCAGACGGATGGGTAGTTGTCCCCAAGATTCAAGCAATCTAAAGCCAAAATAATGGACTATGGGGTTAACCTCCACCAGGGCTATAAACGCTTGATTGGTAGTGGAGTACGCTCATGTGTGGCGACATGTCTTGTTGAAAAGCGAAACCTATGATCGTTCAAACGGGTCAACTATCCTTGTGATTCGTTCATAACAGGTTTAATCATTTTGGTCAAAATGAGGTAATGAACTCACTTGTACACACACAGGTTCTGGTTGATAGTAGGATCATAATTGAGCTCTTAATATAGTAAAGGAATTTATGACACACACATTTGGTCCTAAGAGGATTCAACCAGTTTTAGTGTGTTTGTTTATTGTACTAGAATGTTTGAGTCTCTATAAGACAAACTGTTCATTTCAATACATTCTTTTAGCTCATATCATATTATTTTCATATCATTCTATCGATCATGAAAGGTCAATTTTAGGGCCCTTGATTAAAGCACGATGACCAACATGGCCAAAGTAAATATTTATATTGAAAATGATCATTAATACATATCACCTGATCCCAACCAGTAATACATCATATTTTGCATAAATCATCTCTGATTTCGGTAATTCATATTTGTATTGGTCTATTCTCATTCTCTGGATGCTTATTAATGCTTGTGATTTTAATATTCGTGTTTTGTGTGTTTTCAAAGTTTGGTTTTTAGTCCGAAATGTCCAAGGATATTTACCAGTAGAGTTGCCAATGTTGTGACGTCCTTCACAACGACCCCAAAATTTGGGGACCCACTTGAAATTTGAAAGTTGATGCCAAAAAATTGCCTGCAGTTGAAATTTGGAAGTTGATGCCAATGCATTGTCTATGTTTATAGTTCATATTTTCACCATTGGAATGTCAAGAATATTCATCTTTATGTGTTCTGTCTTATAGCAAGTGCATTGTCAAATTTCATGTTAAGATCTAAAATATTTTGAGTTATGTTTGCAGGGTCTTGTTGTAATTTAATGATTAAAACCTTAGTTTATCATTGTTACCATTTGAAATATCACAAAATTGGTGTTCCTTAGGAAGGTCATATAGCAGGGTTTAATTCACCAAAACGTGTGAGAGTTTAGATCTATGCTTTAATTCTAGCACATTGTGGTTCCATCAATTTGGTATAAAGTTAATGTGTTTTGTATATTTAATTCTTTTTAGATTATTTTGTTAGTGTGTGGTGTTATGTATATGTTTGTTCGTATGTTATGTTTAGTTATGTTATGTTTTAAATTAATTAAATTATAAAGTTTTATAACTTTATAATTTAATATATTTAAAATTGTTTATTGTTTTAAATTAATTAAATTATAAAGTTTTATAACTTTATAATTTAATATAGTTAGAATGGTTATATTATAAATATGTTTTAAATTAATTAAATTATAAAGTTTTATAACTTTATAATTTAATATATTTAAAATTGTTTATTGTTTTAAATTAATTAAATTATAAAGTTTTATAACTTTATAATTTAATATAGTTAGAATGGTTATATTATAAATATGTTTTAAATTAATTAAATTATAAAGTTTTATAACTTTATAATTTAATTATATTTAATAAGGTTATTTTATAAATGTTTTATATTCTAATTAATATTTGTCTTGTTGGCAGGATTATTAAAGTATGTTGAAAAGGCGTTGGTGACATTAGGGTTTCATGGACATGTCTTAATTTTAATTTTTGAATGCCAATGAGGAGAAATAATAAATCCTTTGAAAAGGCTTTATTGATATTAGGGTTTCAAGAATTCGTTTTTTAAAAACTGACGGAATGGAGTAAACTAATCAAGAGGAACGAATTTCTCAAGTTATAAATGAAGAATTAGAAACCAAAGAAGAGGTCAAATATTTTTTGCAGAGAAGGAGAGGAAAGGAATTGAAAGGAACCAAAGCCATCTTTTGAAGAAGCTATAGAGAGTTGGAAATTACAGAGAAACAGATTTTATTGCAATATTTTTGATTATATCAAAATATTTTAGGGATTCAAATAAGCATCATTTTGGTATTTGAATTTTTTTTTTTAAAGCGAAAATCCCCTTGTGGGGCTGCCTTGGTCTGAGAGATCACGAACAGGGGTTCTACACCGTCAAAGTCACCCGAGAGTCACACCCGACCCTGCTCGCACCAACATTATCAATTGGATTTTGGATACCCAATTCAACTTTTTGGTAGGGTGGAGATTTGAACCTGGGACCTCCCTTGGAGGATTACCCTCTCCTCTCCAACTCACCTACAACACCTAGGTATTTTGGTATTTGAATTATGATTAAAATGTTTGGTATAGTTTTCAATAATTAAAAATTCCACGAAAGATTGCATCATATCACTGTTCTATTGTGTGAATACTGGTGGGCAATGATTTGGTTTAAGTCTCTGTGATTATTTCTGTCTGTAGCATTTGTCCGAGATAGAATAATATTTCTTCTTTATATAACTTTTGATTATTTATTTGATATTCAACTATGTTTGCATAGCCTAGTTCAATGTTCATGAAAATTAAAATTTCATACTAGGTTATTATTAATTTATTATTTAAATATTAAATTGTTTTAATATTTAAATAAATAAATATATAAAAGATAAATGATTACTCTAGTTTCAACTTTGATTTAATAAAGTTGAGAATTAGGGTTGATATCTTTTATTAAAATTTGTTTGGATTTTATGCTTCAAAATACTGTTTTATTTATTTACCGATCCAAACCCTACATTGAAAGGATTATATTTGTTATTAAATATTTTATTCCATAAATATTTAATAGGAAAATAATATAAGAAAAATATATTTATGAACTTGATTTTCAAAGTATAAAATTCACAGTTCATAGATCAGTTTTATATTAAAACCCTATGGATTATAATTATAAGATTTGAAAATCTTACAATTTTAGGGTTAAACATTATTACTTTATTTCATTTCCAAATATTTTAATGTTGATTTTATATTTGGGATGAATAAAATGTTTTATAAACAAGTATTCTGGTTCTAAATTTGATTTAATAAGGTTGAGAATTATAAGTGATTTATTTTTTTAAAGTTTGTTTGAATTTCATGTTTTAAGTATAATTTATTTATGCACAAATCCAAACATTACATTGGAATATTATATTGGTTATTAAATATTTGATTTCATAAATATATAATAAACAAATATAATAAATACATTTATGAACTTGATTTTAAATCATAGAACTAACAATTCATAAATAATATTTATAGCAAACCCTATGAACTTATGATTAATAAGGTTTTTAAAACCTTATGATTTTGGGGTTAAACATTTTTACTTTTTATTCATTATCTCAAATAGTTCAATGTTAATTTTATATTGGAGATGAATAAAATCTATTCATTGATTAAACCGTAGGTTTTAAAGGTGAATATTTATAATCATGGTTTACATCATCATTTTGAAATTTCACATACTTTAATTTTTATTAAGGTAATTGAAATTTCACATTAATTAAAATGCCAAGGCAAATTGTTATTTCAAATTAGTTTTGAAAACATTTTAATCAATGGTATTGTTAAGTTTACATCAATAGATCTAAATCATAAGGCAGATTTACTTTATCATTTGGATGATAGAATTTGATGAAAAACATGTTTTACATGATGAACTTGAAATCATTTACATAATTTCCTAGACCCCTTGTTAACAAAAACTTGCAAACCCAAGAGTTTATTCAGGCACTTATAAACAACTATGCATGACACAAATATTAAAGTAAGAACCTTGGAGAAAAGAATTTCTTTGCAAGAGAGAATTTAAAATTATGAATTTTTGAGTGGTTTTGTAAACTGACAAAATCACACCTCAACACCCCTCACTATCATTGCCATGACATAGCTACAGAAGTATCCAAAATTTAAATCCACTCTAATAATAATAATAATAATAATAAAATTACCTACACTTTTTTCAAACAATGTTGATATGAAGAAAGCCAATCCTAAGCCCCACATTCCTCATCCATACGACCTTACTATATGCAATGGTAGCAACAATGTGTGCAAACCATAGTAGAGCCCAAGATCCTTCCATGCCTCCATAATATCTTTATGATTTTTATAATTAAAGAATATCTATAGATTATTAAATCTAATTCTTTTATGTATGTACAAAAGCTTAAAATACATTTTGATTCATGCTTAAGTATCTACAAGTAATTTTACCATGCTAAAGTTAATTAAATACAAATATGACGACTCATTATTATAGTATCAATAAAGGACATGCTTATATTTGAAGCATATTTACATATATTGGATTCATGTCTAGTGTTTTTCTATATATTAGCAATCAATGGTATAATATGGTTATTAAAATCTTAGTAAAATTTTAATTAGTATGACTTCTTATAAAATATCCATATGGCATATGAAATAAAATTTGCATGGTGGATTTTTTGAAAATTCAGATGTATTATTAATTCCAATTTCTTGCAATTTATCAACTTATTAGTCAATATATTTTATTATTTTAAAAGGAATTTTCCTCTTTCAACATTCTCGAAGTTGCAACAACTTATGAACTTACCAATGAATAAGTTTTAATTTTTAAAAACAATTCAAAATTACCTTTATAATTTATTTGAGATTTATATATTATAACTTGCTCTAATCATGCTCTTTTAACATTCTCTTATACTAATTACTTTGTTGCCATTTGAGAATATAAAATTTAATTTATAATGAGAAGATAACTGATATCAACAATTAAAAATGATATATTATTTTTAAGTTGACTAGCTACATCCTTATTGTCTCATTTATGTTTCAAAATAAAAGTCGTTAGCATGAGATTATTTTGTTTGTAAAGGTTTGAAAATAAAAAATATTAAAGATAATGACAACTGTAGATCTTGAATTACCATTAGTAATTTGGTTAAGGGAAAGGATGTTGAAAGTGTGTAGTATACCTTTATTGACCAAGGCCAACATTGTATGATGTAATCATGTGTAATCATGTGGGAAATAATTATTTTATGTGTTTATTATTAACTTATGTATCTAATGGGCCTATGGTTTAACCTAGTCATGAATTAACCTTTACTAACCCTTTATGCCTAATGTGATATTGACAAGAGTTATATAACTTAGAATTGATTATTGAGAATTTGATATTTATACCCCTCATTCACTTGATCCATTTTATTGGTATGATTTTATATTTATCATTTATATAGATGAATAAATACATGCTTAATCTCTTATGTTTTATCAATATTTATTTTTCTCTCTACTATATGGGATTAGAATGGGCCTCACTCATATTACATCATCACCATTTAGTAGTATTACAACAACTTGGCTATTCTGCATGTATTGCTTGACAAGATTTGAAACTAGGTCTCCTTGAAAGTTGAGGAATTAAATCGGTTGAGCTGATGTCATTTGATTCTTATTGTATGTTTTGAGTTCATATGCTTCTCGTGTTCATTTTGGTAAATATTGTGAACTCCAACATGGTATTAAAGTGGCTATGGAAAAATTTAATTGCTTATACAAATAAACATTCACAATTTATTTTGATTACAAGGATGAATTATTTTCTAATATTTCATAAGCATTTCTAACATAAGGGTCAAAGGAAATACCTTCGTTGTAGTATTCAAGGTCAAATTTTATAGAGAAGTTAAAGAGATATTTTTATGTTCTATTATGCTTATGTCTAATTTTATCTTGTTGAGACATATAGATGATCACATCAAATTCGATCAAAGGCCAATCGATACATTCTCACTCAACAATTCCTTATGAACACAATTACTCTACATAGATTGGATTTAATTCAAGGATATTATTTTTCCTTCCTTATATAGGGGTAGTATTGTTTATATGGACTTCTAAGAAAACTTGCATTCTCCTTTTCAACCATAAATTATGGTGTCTTGGATCATAGGCAATTTTGAAAACATTTGTGTCGACAATGCCATGGGTTCTATTTCCCTAAGTGACTATTCAACAATGTATTACAAGGACAAGGATATACTTTTCTTTATGATTGTGGTCAATGGAACTTCTAAAAAGCCCCTCCTTTTGCATCTCATTTTAGGTTGGTGAATTATTATTCATAAAGCATGCAAATTAGTAATTTTATTAGATGGTTCATGGGTTTGAACTTGATCCTCTTACTCCTTTGGATTATATTATGATGCTATATGGAGGGCTATGAAGCAACATTGTCTTCAAGGAGGACCACCTACCCTATTCACCTTGGTATGGGAAAATATATTGGCTGGTGTAAGGGTGCATGAAGACTTGATGCATGCAAATCATGTGTTTGAGTTATGGGATCTCTCTTTCATAATTGATAGATCATGTTTTAATATTTTTTGGGTTGAATTGATGAATTTTATTGAACAAGGGATGTCTTATTTTCTCATAAAGTCATGGAGTACCACACTAACTAGCACAAAGGCATATACAATATTATTATAAGGTGGCCTTGAGTTCAAGTTATATGGTCTACTTATTGGGTATCATGGTGATTTTTGTGTTTTGAGAGTGGAAGATCTCCCCATTCATCTAGTGGAGGACCGCTATGTATTCTTGACAAAGTGTTGGATACTTGGTTAGCTTAGCTATCCTAAGATGCTTGATGCATATGAGGCCCAAGTTTGATTCCCTTGGATCCCTAGTTGGCTTCTCTATGCTATGTGGCATTTGAATTGGACAACATGGATCCCAACTATATACACAACCAATTTATTTACTCTCAAATATGTTTCATGTTAAATAAAATCCATACCAGACATAAATAAAAGAATTTCGTATTTCATTATCCTTTACCATCTCCTCCTCTTTGTCTTGCTTGATACATGATATGTTCTTCATTATATAAGCAATAAAGGCTATATGAAAAAGCTTAGAATTTCCTTACCCTTTCTCTGCCTAGAGAACTCTTCCTATTAACCTTAATAAATCATATTCCTTAATCCTTTTCATTTATGCAATCAACTTAGCTTCTTCATATCTACTCTGTTAGCTTTTGAAGCTTTAATACTTAATGTAAATAACCAAAATAAGATAATCATAGGATCTAATATAATATAGTTACAATATAATGAATCAAACAATAACTCAGAATGTATATCAAATAAAATATCTCATTAGAATACTCACATAAACATGCTCAAAATATTGCATATGGAAAGATTGAAAATGCTATTGAATAAAGTCTACTAGTGCAAGCATAAAGGTATGCACATTCGATTGATATTGTAATGCTTTGTCATAAATATATAATTGTATGTGACTTTTCATATGCTATACTCTCAACCTTCACTCTTCTTTACAACTCTTCACTTTCCTATTATAAGGAGACATGTGCACATTTACATATTATACAGTTGTGCACATTTACACTTATAACACTTGCACACATATTTATGACACTTGTGCATTTCCTGCACATTATTACATTACATAAAATATTAAATCACACTCTAATCTAAGACACAACCCTAATATAATATTTATAATGATGTACCAAGGTGGTACATTATCATGTACCAAGTAATGTAATATTCTCCAACATCCACTTGTATTACATTATTTGGTTATTGAAGACTTTAGTCTTCAATATAGTTTTCATCTTTAAAGTCTTCAACTTCATATGACTTTGTAATGGATTTAATATTGACCTGGTTTCTCTTCTTCTTGTTAGTCTTCATATTTAATTTCAACTTCATGTTCTTCAGTCTTTGTACTTTCTTGAACATTCATACTATCATTAGATTCTTGCAAAAGAATCTTCTCTTTACCTTTGTCCTTCATATCATATGTCTTCTTCTGTATAGATACTTCTGAACATTCACTTAAAGCATCATGATAAGATTCTGAATTAGATGAACTTGGAATATCAATGTTACAAGAAGAATGAAATATTCTCTCAAATAATGATTCACTTGTTTTCAATTTCTTTTTGAGAGATTCTATCAACTCCTTTTATTTTGTATTTACGTCTTTGTAAAACTTGAGTGTAAGAAATACCATATATACTATGCTACCAATATCCAAAGGTATCATAACACTATCTTTCCCATTATCAATTGTTTCAACAATTCTTGCATGTAGATAGTATTCTAATATTTCAAAGTTTTCTTCTTTTGCTTCACTATAAATCAATTTTGAAACTAGATCCATTTTTCCTTCAGATTTTTCAATCAAATTCTTGATTCCAAATTTTTTGACATTTTCTCTTTATTTTCTAATCATAGTTTCCAGATCTATTGAATTTGTTGAATCCTTTGAAGTAGACATCCTTATAGCTTCCTAGGCTTTGAATAATAACTTAAAATTTTCAAACCTATGCAGTAGGATTTCTTGTCTCCCTAATTGATTAGAAACTAGAAAATAAGAATTTTGCAAAATTTAA
Source organism: Wollemia nobilis (assembly GCA_028583015.1). Lineage (NCBI taxonomy): Eukaryota > Viridiplantae > Streptophyta > Pinopsida > Araucariales > Araucariaceae > Wollemia > Wollemia nobilis. The sequence continues at coordinate 1,013,401 of JAQPPZ010016930.1, forward strand.
TATTCCTAAATTTGAAGTAGACTACCTTATCTCTCCAAAATTAAATAATTTGCAAAAATTCTATGAGATTTTGTATTTCAAAAAAATATTATAATAATACTTTAAAAATACTTTAATAAAACTACTAATTTTTTTTTAATAATTAGATAATTTATCTGTATAACTACTTATCACTCCAAAATAATAAAAAAACTTGATTAATATAATAATAAACCTTATCACTCCTAATTAATCTCAATAATAACCTTATAAAATGATTAATAAAAAATTAAACCTTATAAAACCAATTATTCCTTATCCCTCCATTTAACCTTAGGCCAAAAATTAGATTTCAAAAATAATATGATTTTGAAACCCTAGAATATACTTATGCATTGACGTCTTGCACTTGGTGCTCATGTTCTCTGACCAAGGGCATTTCACTGTGTTTGAAAATATGATGCTTGTGATGCCATTATGACTTCCTTAATATAATGCTCTCACTTGAAAAAATTCACTTGGCTCATGACCATTCCATTGTGCTCAATGTGGCACTTTAATATCTAGAGGTTCTCCAAATTAGGGCATTTTAGAAAATGTTCACCTATCTATTGTTTCATTATCCCATAATGTGGCATTTTGATAGAGTGCATGGCAATTTCGTTTGGCACTCAAAAATAATTTTTTCAAACATTCCAATATTCCCTCACTTCATTGTGTGGCACTTATCTTTGGTGATTCAAATTACACTTGAGCACTTGAACCACTTTTGTAAAACTTCTCCTAATGTGGCGTTTGATATTCCATAAAGACTACGCCTTTCTAAAGTTCCTCTAATGTTTCATTTCATCTTTCCTTGGTGATGTAAAATGCATATGTATTTAGCTTGACTTGAACATAAATAACGTTACCCAGGTGTTGTAGGTGAGTTGGAGAGGAGAGGGCAATCCTCCAAGGGAGGTACCCAGTTCAAAATCTCCACCCTACCAAAAAGCTGAATTGGGTATCTAAAATCCAATTGATAATGTTGGTGTGGGCAGGGTCGGGTGTGACCCCCGGGTGACTTTGACAGTGTAGAACCCCCTGTTCGTGGTCTCTCAAACCAAGGCGGCTTCGCAAGGGGTTTTTAGCTTAAAAAAAAACATAAATAATGTTGTCTTACTCTTAGGTTCCTTAGTGTTTGAGTTCCTCCTTATGATGATGGGATGATTAATGCTTTCATTACTTAGTTCTTAAGATGCTTGGCACATCCTATGGTTAGAAATTGTGATGCTTGGTACTTGCAATACTTTGTTCTAGCTCTACACTTTGATCCATGCTCTCCTAGGTGTTTGGCTTCACATCCTAGGTGCCCGACTTTCATCTCTAACGTATTGATACTTGGCTCTTCCTAAGTTTCTCTATGTCAGAGTTAGAGCTTGATCGGTCCTATGTAGCCTAGCTTAGCACTTGGCTCCATGCTTGATGTTGCACTTGACTTAATGTTCATATTCCTTCTCAACATTGGATCTTCCTTAGGTTCCTCAATAATTTTTCCTCTATTTCTTGATTCGATGCTTGAATCTTACTTAGCTTAGCTCTTGTTCTAAACTTAACTCTCGCTCTCTCTAGATCTCAACTTTGGTTCCTTGATGCTTGGCTTAACTCCTGCTCTCAATTTTGCTTCTATTTACCTTCAGCTTGATGAATTGGATCTTCAGAGATAAGCTTATTTTCTTTTTACACTTTGTTTGGTTCTATTCTACAACCTTGATCTTTATTCAACTTAATACTCAATGCTTACATTCCATAAAATAAACTTATCTTGATATGCAGGTTCATGTGTCTTCTTCCTACTATTATATTTGCATAAGCTCCAAAAACTTTGATGTCCAAGAAACTTATAAATACCTTTAAATTGTTGTTGCTCTCTATCTCTTCCAACGTAGACCTTGAATGCTTATCGTCCTCTTATAATGGTGGCTCTTTAAATCTACCAATGTTTTCTTTCCTAAAAACCATTTTTTTTTTAAATATTTTAATTATTTAATGCTATCAAATCTCTTTCACTTAACTTGTTGCCTTAAAGTCTAATATTATTGTCCTCAAGTCTTTTGATTAGCTTGAAGTCCTATTACTGCATTGAACTCTTCTTGCTGCCTTCTATGGGACCTCTTTGCTCGGGTCTCTTATCTTTGTATGCTATGGGACCTCTTTTCTCAGGTATCCTCTATCTCTATCTACTTTCTTCTATGGGAACCCTTACAATGGGTCTCCTATCTCTTATTCAATGAGATTATCATTGAATGACAATGACTGTTCCAAATTCAGAGTAAGTACTCTTGCTAGAGCTCTTCAAATGGGTCTCCTTAATCTTTGTATTCTATAATAATTCTTCTAATGAGTCTCCTTTTTCTTGCTATCTTTGATGGGACCTATTTCAATGGCTCTCCTCTTATTGTCTTTTCTATTGAATCTACAAGTCTTCTAGGACTTTTCTCCTTATGACTTCTTCCTTTCTCAATAAAATATGGTCTATTTTCTATTAGTACCACTTATATCCACTATGGATCTTTTTATCTGAAGGGTATCAAATATTCGGTTCTCTAAACTCTATCTTTTAATACCGATCTCTTCTCTTGGACCAATTTGTCAAGGTCTACAGGACTTGAATCACTGAAACTTTTATCAAGGTCTTTTCCTTAAGATCTAAATTAATATCAAGGTCTATATTCAAAACCTAAATCAATATTATAGACTACCTTCTATTCTAAATAGTTTCTTAGAATAGGTAAATTTAATCTATCTTATCAAGGTCAATATCTTAATGACCTAAAACTTTTATCAAGGTCTATATTTGAGACCTAAATTTTTTATCAAGGTCTATATTTAAGACCTAATTTTTTTATCAAGGTCTATCTTTGAGACCTAAAAATTTTCTTGACTGCAACTCGAATCAATCCTTGCTTGAGGAAAACCTTTAGCCTTCTAGCACATGAAGATGAAAGTCTTCTCTATTTGCTGTAGGAAGCTTCTCAAATTTTGAAGATCAATTTTCACTATAACACTATCTTAGATAGATTTCTTTAGAATTACCTAAGAATTCAATATTTGAGTCAGGATGACAATCTTTTGAATGACCAACTTTCTTCTATGTTTGTTTATCCCATAATATTCAATATACAAAAAGATTCAATCAATAATTATTCTATTTTATTGAGATAAATATCAATATCAAGGGATTTATCTCCTTGAAAAACTCTAATAATGTTAGGGTTGGCTATTCCCTAAATAATAAATCGACTTCAAGTTGATTCACCCAAATAGGAATCCTAGTCTTCACTGGTTATTATTCAACCTAGTGGAAAGATCCTAGCCGAGTCCTAGTCTTCATAGGTTATTCTTCAACCTTGTGGAAAGACCCTAGCTTTATCCAAATTATATTGTTGAGTCCTAACATTCACTAGATATTCCTGCAATTATGGAAAGACTAGCCTATTGCACTTTCAAATCCTATGCAAGCAACCTTGCTGTGGCTCTGATATCATTGTTAGCTTTTGAAGCTTTAATACTTAATATAAATCACCACAGGATCTAATAAAATGAAGATTCAATATAATTAATCAAATAATAACTTAGAATGCAATATCAAATAGAATATCTCATTAGAATACTCACATAAACATGCTCACAATATTGCACATGAAAATACTGAAAATGCTATTGAATAAAGTCTACTAGGACAAGCATAAAGCTATGCATGTTCGATTAATATTATAGTGCTTTATCACAAATATATAATTGTATGTGACTCTTCATATGCTGCACTCTTGACCTTCACTCTTCTTTACAACTCTTCACTTTCCTATTCTAAGGACATGTGCACACTTACATATTAGACACTTATAACACTTGCACACATATTTGCATGACACTTGTGCATTTTGTACACAATATTACGTTACATAAAATATTAATTCACACTCTAATCTAGGACACAACCGTAATCTAATATTTACAATGATGTACCAAGGTGGTACATTGTCATGTACCAAATAATGTAATATTCTTCAATATACTCAAATATGTATCTGTTTCATTTTGTGCCAGTTTGTTTAATTCTTCTAATCTATCACATATTTCTTTCTTCTTTTCAACTTTAGCTTTCATTATGCTTCTATTCCACCCTTTAATTTATTCTTGATATGTTTTATTTTTCTATAGAATCTTGTAGAGTTACTTTTATTCCAAAAAATTGAGGTGTTAGTGTTCGATACAATCTTTGTATTTGAATACCTCATAGGGCGGTTAGTTCGAGGGTCTAGGGTGGTGGTTAGTCCACTAAGTCAAATTCTTGAAGTGTGATGGTTAGTCCAACACCTCCTTGATCTTAGGGTGAAGCTCTAATACTGTTGTAAATTTGAACATAACATTGATACTAAATGAAGAGAGCTAAACATAACAAGGAGCAACAAAATAAATATGCAAACATAAAATAATATAATAACAATGGAAAACTCCCCCTTGGGGGATGTCCAAATATTCCATATTTTCCCATTAGAAATATTAAATAAATACTACATTGCATCTTCTACAAGGCAAACCCTAGCATCTCCTGCTACCAACTCACATGTGCATACAAGGTGAAAGCTCATACTTACATACACATTGACACCTTATCTTTGTACTTTAACCCATATTACAAATGTGTGATTACATAGGCATTTAATCTCTATTTCATTTTGTTTTAGTTTGTTTAATTCTTCCAATCTATCACATATTTATTTCTTCTTTTCAATTTTAGCTTTAATTAAGCTTCTATGCCATCCTTTAATTTATTATTTATATGTTTCATTTTGCTATAGAATCTAAGCATTACTTGTAACAACCCAAAAACAAGAAAAAAAAAAAAACAAGAAACACACAAAAAGAGATTTTTTTTGACTAAGAAGAGGGATTCATAAACCCCTAACCAACATTAGATCAACTTAATTTTTAACAATCCCTAAGTTTATCAAGAACTATACCATACAAGATTCCCCTCACACAAGTCCCTTCTGCATAGGTATATCTCATGTAATGCACATGAGTCCATCCATCTCATCAACGTTGATGATCTAGACTTACCACCTTCAATCATTAGGTGTAAACACATCTCCATATTCCACGCAAACTATTATGCATTGGTATGCTACGTGTACTACGAGTTTAGCTATCAATATTATCCTCTGATAAGCTATCTTAACTTAGGTATGATCTTCTAAACCTAGTTTCCAATATCCCTAAGGGGGTCTCAAGCCCTTAGGTTACCTCTAAGTTCACCTAGAACTTACTACTAATTTTTATAGAGTTTATTCAAACAAGAATATAAAGGATATATCTAGATACTAAATCCAACAAAACATAATTCATTAACAAGCAAAGGATAACTAAAACATGAAGCAATAATTGAAGGATGAACATGCAATAGAAAGGATCTAAATACAATCACATTCAATCAATAGAATACAAAGGTACCTCAACCATATTGTTCAATTGTTACATAATTATGAATGGTAAACTCCATACCTTTAAATAATACATTACATCAATTTCATTAGCGAAATATCCCCATAATTATAATCTATTTGCATAAATAAGCAAGATGTAAGGTAGAGAGTAAACTTGTGCATCGGTCCATCTCATGACTTTGGTCCTCTCGCTTCTTCCATAGATCAAGGGAGGATAGTAGGGGATCAAGTCACTCATAGTTCAGGATAGACATGCTTCTAAAATGCATTTGTTGATTTCATTGCCAAATTACAAATTTACAAATAACCCAAGAAATTCAACTTTCTAATGCATAGTTGACATCATAGAAAACTACTCTTTCTATTTACCCTCTCATATTCCTATGAGAGTTATTCAACCATGCATCAAGACCACATGCTTTGCTCGTAATAAATGATTTAACCCTTATTCAAAAATCAAAGTCCCATACCCTTAATTGCTAAATAATCTAGGTTCACATTCATTATCCAATTAAAGCCAGCTACTTTAATCTTCAAATAAACTCTTTTCTTTATTTCATAAATTAAAGTCCTATACCCTTAATTTACTAAACAAGCATATTCACATTCATTATCCAATTAAAACCAAATACTTTAATATTCAAATAAACCTTTTTCTTCATTTCATAAATTAAAGTCCCATACCCTTAATTTACAAAACAAAACATATTCACATTCATTATCAAATTAAAGCCAACTACTTTATCTTCAAATAAAACCTTTTCTTCATTTCATAAATTAAAGTTCCATACCCTTAATTTACAAAACAACCATATTCACATTCATTATCCAATTAAAGCCAACTACTTTAATCTTCAAATAAACATTTTTATTTATTTATTTCATAAATTAAAGTCCCATACCCTTAATTTACAAAATAAACCATATACACATTCATTATCCAATTAAAGCCAACTACTTTAATCGTCAAATAAACCTTTTTCTTCATTTCATAAATTAAAATCCCATACCTTTAATTTACAAAACAAACCATATTCACATTCATTATCCAATTAAATCCAACTACTTTAATCTTCAAATAAATCTTTTTCTTCATTTCATTTATTAAAGTCCCATACCCTTAATTTACAAAACAACTATATTCACATTCATTATCCAATTAAAGCCAACTACTTTAATTTTCAAATAAACATTTTTTTCATTTCATAAATTAAAGTCCCATACCCTTAATTTACAAAACAAACCATATTCACATTCATTATCCAATTAAAGCCAACTACTTTAATCTTTAAATAAACTTTTTTCTTCATTTCATATACCCTTAATTTACAAAACAAACCATATTCACTTTCATTATCCAATTAAATCCAACTACTTTAATCTTCAAATAAACATTTTTCTTCATTTCATAAATTAAAGTCCCATACCCTTAATTTATAAAACAAACTATATTCACATTCATTATCCTAAAATCTACCATTTTAGATAATGAAATAACATTAAAGATTCTTTCCTTTCATTACCCTAAATTCTACCATTTTTAGATAATGAAATAACATTAAATATTTTTTCCTTTCATTACCCTAAAATCTACCATTTTAGATAATGACATAACATTAAAGATTCTTTCCTTTCACTACCCTAAAATCTAGTATTTTAGATAATGAAATAACATTAAATATTCTTTCCTTTCATTACCCTAAAATATACCATTTTAGATAATGAAATAACATTAAATATTCTTTCTTTTCATTACCCTAAAAGCTACCATTTTATATAATGAAGTTGCATTAAAGGTTCAGTCCAACTAAACATAATATACGCTCTATCTTATGCAATGAATAATCAACGACCGACTTTAGCGAAGGGAGAACATATCACAAAAGGGTGGTTTACAATGTAGGGGATGACAAGGGCATGATTGAGATGGATTTTTCTCCATAGTGAGCTAGAGTACAGGTGTAGTGTTTAAGGGGGTCTTTATGATATTAAATGACAACCACAATGTGGTTAGATCATCCCAGTGTCGACGTAGCCCAACGATGCTACGCTATCTATGCCTGAAGGTGGTTATTGAGTGTGGTTAAAAACCTACTATGAAATCCATACATGACTGTGAACCTACTATACAACTCATGCACAACTGTGAACCTACTGTGTAACTCATGCACGACTACGAACATCAAGAAGAAGTTGTCCCTGACAGACAAGTAGGCAAATCACCTTGAGGCACTCCTACTCTAATCTATCTACCCTTATCAAAAATAATTAACATCCATAGCAACAGTCATGGCGATGAACATGGTGCAGTACAACCAGTAGACTAGACAAAGGGTGCTACCATGAACCAGCTGACCATACGTGGTGTCTGATCCACAAAGGTAAGGTACTAAGGCTTGGTCAAGGAGGTTAAAATGGTCACAAAATCATAATGGTTTCATAAATGGTCAATCAAAGGATGACCTGAGAGCCACCTTACTAGTATTAATATTTCAATTTTAAGGAAGTGGGTTTACCATAGCTTAAAAGATTCGACATAAACAAGTGAGAATACATAGCTCAAAAACAATATAAACCAATGAATGAAAACATTAAACATATCTTATTTAGAGTCTCATGAGTCCAACGTATTATTACTCATCACTGGTTGTCTATCTGGGTTACACTCGAACACCCATTGCCTACTTCTTCTTCTCATTGGGATTTTCCCTTAGCTTTGTGGTGCTTCCTATTCCTCCCTCAGTGCTCTACTTCCATCCCTTATCCCAACACACCCTTTCCTTTTCCCCATCCTCATCCTCTTGCCAACACTCCTCTCACATCGTTCTCCTCGGCTTTAATCCACCGCCTACTTACCATAACTTCCCATATACATTCATTAGATGGTAGGAGAGAATGTTCTTTCTTCCGCCTTCCCAAGATGCTTGCCATAAAGAAGCCATCTCTTCACGTCAGAGGGATCCTCGCACAACTAGTCTGATTAGATTTTTTGAAGGGTGGTCTATCAGATCCTTTGAAGGGTGGTCTTATCATAATTAAAACCAACATTGGTTGGTCATTTTGATTAAGTGAATTCCCCATCAATTCAACAATTAAAGTCTATTCTCTATAAGTTCAATGAAATGCGTTTATCATGTCAAATAGAGTAGTCATTTGCTTATAATGGGGTTATTTTATTTCTTAATTAAAAATAATCATTTTTTTTTCTTTTAAAAAAGTTTTCTTTATCAATCTAAAATAAATCACATATAGCATGTGCAACAAACAAAGAGGGAGTCTTTCCATCGATCTAGTCACTTGTCTTAGCCTTTAGAACTTATGATAACTACTAGGCTATTAGTATGGGGCTCGATGGTTAGCTATTGATAATTATCCCTTAATCGAATGCATATATATATGAAGGTATCCATACTTGTTACCTTCAAGTTGCATTATCATCACTTCTCTAACCTCAAGTACCCTCATATTTGGTGGATGACTCAACTCCTTCCACTTGCGAGTGCACCTTATCCTACACATTGGCAATTTGTTAGCAACATCATGCTCTTCAATATCTATTAATATCGCATAACTACTTAATTGCACAAAATCAAAGCATCATCAGTTAATACATTGTCTTACATATAAAAAATTTCCATTTGGGAGGGTCATGACATTACTATTCATTCAAATTCAATCTCATTCCACCATTTTTAATTTTTTTGCCTTAAACTCCTCATGTTCCATTAGCTAAGGATTAAATTTGAATGGCACATTTTCTGGAGGTTCAAATTTTTATATCTTCAATAGTATTGGTTCATGGTCTAATATCATCCTAAACAGTATAAAATACTCCATTGATACATTTATTTCTATGATGGATTCATATACTACAAACCTATCTAATATTTCTTAAATTAAGGCTTCTCCTCCTCTATTTGACCATGTTAAAATACCATATTTTGAAATGATATCTACCAGGTTCTTCTCTTCCATCATATCTAATACCATTTTTGAATTCTAGTTTAGATTTATAATTCCTCTCTTCTCTAATTTGAAAATTAAATTAAAGTCTCCTCCTATTATCTATTATTCAAGACTATTTGATAATCCATCTTGCCATATCCTTTGCCAATATTATTTTTCTAAGCATTGATGAGTGGGTTCATACACATTTTCTAGATGATATATTTTTCGGGATATATGGAATTCCAATGATATTCGTATCTAATGTGCATCTTTAACCACTTCTATGAACTCCCATTTTATTCTATTCCAAACTGTAGCAATGCCTCATGCCTAGCCTCTCCAACCAACATATTCACTCTAGTATATATTATTATTCCATATTCCTTCCCTAGTTGTCCATTCATTTTTTGTTATCTTAGTTTCTTGAAAAAATTATATCTAGACTAGATTCTTGAATCTTTTATTTAAGGTTATTTTGTTGAGGTAGAACCCATACCTCTTATATTCCAAGAGGATATAATCATTTTCTTAGATTGTGTGATATATCCTTATTTTTCCTCCCTATCCACTCATGGGATTTAATTCTACTATCTTTTCCTCTATACCAATTTGCTTTTGAGATCCCTCCTTAAAATCTTTTTGTGAATACGTTTGCAACACATTTGACCTTGTGGGTATTCCTACCTTCTTCTTGGTATTTTTCCCACAGTCTACTTGTGATTCTAAATGACTTAGGTATAGTAGACCACCTTGCATTGTTACCTCATATTTCACTTTTCACCATTTGTTCCATGTTCTTAATTTTTTGCTTTTTTCTCTTCTCCTTTTTGAATTTCTTTAATCGGTTCGAACTCCTCAATATTCATTTTTGAATTCTGTTCCCCTGTTATAATATCTTCTTATGTTTTTTTTTTCTCCAAGGACTCAAATTGATTTTTCATTGACATCTCTTTCATTACTGATACCCACTTTCCTTATTCTTCTTTTTCTTTGATATATTCATAGATCCTTTATTATCCTTCTCATTACCCTATTATTTCAATAATTGTCTTTCTTTGCTTGAGCAATTATAGATATAATGTCCATATTCATGGTAGTGGGTGCATTTAAATAGAATATGCTCATAATCTAGCTCTTACTTCAATAATTGACCCTGTAGTTCAATTTCAATCTAGCGTATGTGGTTAACTTTCATTGTTTTGTCATCTCAATTATTTTAATGAACCACCCTAAACAATATCCTATTACTTTAAAAAAGATTTTTCCTGCTAAAACTGATGTGGAAAAACGTCATCTTAACCCATATTGGAATGGAGTTTGGAATGTATTCTCTTGGGTCAAAATTATCGTGCCAATACTTCATAAACAATCCACTTCTTGCCATGAATCAGAGACCTCTCTCAAAAACTATTTTCTTGTCTTTGGGATTGTTAAATGGTACCAAAAAAACCCTCTTCATGCATATACTATCTCTGGTTCTTGCAAGATTAATGGGATCCAATTATATTTAACCCAAGTTTCAATACCCTTGGGATATTACCATAGGTTAAGAACCTACGTATCAATCCACATTCATCCAACTTTTTATAATTCTCCTTGAGAATATGTTCTTTTCTTTTTACAAATCAATATTTTTTGGGGAAAGAAGAAATCTCCATTTTTATCTTCCTCGGTTTAGCCATTGCTTATATTATATTAGCAGGTGTCCTTTTTTGATCAGCCCCTAAATTTGAAGATCCCTAGACAACTATTTTGAGAAACCTAAATTATTTATATTTTACTATTTTATCTTCTTCATTTTTGATCTCAAATATTTGTTGTTTGACATATTTCAATCACTACACTTTAAAATCTGGTTTTCCTACCTATTACCTAGTTTTTCCATGCTCCTTCAGTACCTACATTTCCTCCTCCTTTCTCAAAACCCTACTATACAATTATTCATAAACAAAATAATCCTATAGAGGAGGAATCCTTATCAAGAATTACAATTTTTATTCAAAATAGTTTAATTATCCTAACAACAAATGTAATATTTTGTTACTTTGATGGTGCCCCAAAATCCATGCATATATTATTATTTTTAATTGGTTATATCGTATGAAAATATGCCCCATACTTTTTACATCATGATGATAGAGAGGCATTACAACAATTTGAATCATACTTATATTGCTTGGCAAGATTTGAACTTGGGTCTACTTAAAAATTGAGAAAATCTATTTACTATTTTTAAGAAAATATGATCTGGTTTAAAATATATAAAGATATCATGGATACTTGGTCAAGTTGGGATATAAAAATTTGAAACAATCAAACTTCCTTAATTTTGATAATTTTCTCAAGAGAACATTTGGTCACTTATTTATTTATTTAAGAATCTAAATCAAAAATCTTATTGATGGTAAAACATAAAGAATGAGGTATAATGGACCTTGTATGTGTATCTATGTGTAAAATTAGAAATATCAAATTATTTACTTCTTATTTTATTTGTTGGGTTCATTTTTAAAAAAGAAAAAAAAATAGTTTTTAACATCCACAAGGCCATTAACCATATGGGATAATATGTTAATCCAAGATATGTTAAAATTGTTAGTACATATGTTAGGGTATTACATTATTGTGTAAAATAGTGCTCATGTGCTCTCCAATTAGTTGGAAGGTGGTTCCTTGGTAGTTCCTCAACTACCTTAGTATTGTATTTAATAAAACCTCATGCTAATGCTAAATCTGTTGATTGCATTCATATTTATGGTATCAGAGCAAGCAATTGGGCAAGGTGGTTTGGGAAGTTGGGCAAGGTAGAAACTACTCCATACCTCCAAGAACTCATTTCGATGCGGGTGGATACTCATAGTGCTTGGAAAATACGGACAATGCTTGGCAGAGGTGGATAATGTTGGTAGAGGCAGTAGGACGTAGGGAGACACGATGACACATTGGTTCAACCCTAACGTAGGATGCATGAATACATGTTGTTCGACATGAACACAGATCGAATGTGATGAGATCCTAACATAGACCATATATATGAGACTGTAACTAAATGAACCAATATGGATGAACTGATATAGACAAAAAGACTGAAAGTAGGCACGTAGATCAAGATCGTAGATGATGTGGTGCACACTAATCGAGATAAGGCAAACAGTTGACAATTGTTGATTAAAAATTTGACTTGGTAGTTTTTTGGTTGGTTCTTGCAAGGGAGCGATGACATGGCGATCGTCGATTGGTTGTTAAGGGGATACAAAAGGTCGGGCTTGATTTCCTGAAGGTAATCAAAACAAAAGGTGTTTCGAACTAATTTTAAACCATCTCCATGCATTTTCCCAATGCATGTGGGATAAAGCGGCTTAATTTTTTTATTTTCGACGAAAGAGCGAACTATATTAATGTTGCCTATACATCTCGTCAACTGTAGTAGTAAAACTGAAAAGTTTGGTCATGATAAGACTTATCACCAGTAGGTTCTGGGGTCAAATCCCATGAAGGTAGATATTTGTTGTTTTTGTTTGGCTTCTATCGAGGACTATAGAAGGCACATGGTGCCTATGTGTTCTCACCGGTCCACCTTGAAGAACACAAGCTTATACTGAGAGGGGAGGTGAATAGTATAAGACCGCTTTTTACTTTTCTTTCCTAAAAAATATTATGCAATATGTCAATGGCAATATCAATAGCAGTAATCAAAGCAATGCATAAATCACCACACACAATAGAGACACCAACTTAATGTGGTTCATCCAATGTGGGCTACGTACAAGGATAAAATATTTCCTCAAGCCTTAACCAAAAGCTTGATCCAATCACAACTCAACTCTGCTAGATCTGCCCCAAACCTTAATTCAAGTTTTAAACAAATCAATCAATCAACTCTGCTCACAAGTCTTCTCAAAGGCTTAACTCAAATCTATCTACAAGTCCTCTCTAGAACTTGCTCAAACCGATCTCAAGTCTTCACCAAGACTTATCTCAAATCTGCTCAACAAGTCCTCACTAGAACTTGCTCAATATGCTCAATAAATATTCACCAAGACTTGTCTTAAATCTACATTGTAAGCTTCCACAAAAGCTTACTCTAATATGTTCACAAGTCTCCACCAAGAATTACCTTAAATCTGCTCAACAAGTCCTCAGTAGAACTTGCTCAATTTGCTCAACAAGTCTTCACCAAGACTTATCTAAAATCTGCATTGTAAGCTTCCACAAAAGCTTACTCAATTCAATCCTTAAGTCCACTTTAGGATTTACTTCAATCTATCACAAAAAACCCCTTTAATCACATAAACAAGTTTCACATAGAATCTTGTTTGACTTCAGAAACATATAGAGAATGGTTAGAGACTCAATATGTTTAACACTCACAAAACACTCACAAAACTCAACTTAATCTCTTCTAGAAAACCTCTTCAATCTCACAAACAAATTTCACTTAGAATTTTGTTTAACCATAGAAACATATAGAGAGTGGTTAGAGACTCAATATGTTTCACACTCACAAAACACTCACAACCTTTATCTCAAATTAGTAAAGAATAATTTGTTTCACAGAACTTGGAACTATCACTCCAATGCTTTCAATCAATTATGCTCAATCAACTCCACTCAACCAATCAATCAATGAAACACAACTTGCTTACAAACCCTAAACAAGTAATTCACAAAGCTTTCAACAACTCACACCATGAAACTCAACCTTGACTCAAGATGATTCTAATTTCACATAACAATGATACTCATGGAATTTTCACAAACCCTAATCAAGCATATGAAAGTTCACTCAACATTTCCAACGATGCTTATCAAATAATAATTTTCACTCCAACTTAGCATTCACAACATCCAATCCAACAATATTTCACTCACAAGGTAGATGTGCGCATACCTTTTGTTTGATGAAGAATTGACCTCAAAACCTGTCTCAATCACAATTACCCTCTTTGCCAATCTCAAAGGTTAGGTAGCAAAAACCTTCTCAAAATTTCATTCAAATATTCCCTTAAAATATTCACCATAAAAAACTTTTAATCTCAATTGTTGGAAGTTAAAGCGGTAAAAGGTAAAAATTTTGTTTGACAATGGTAAGCTTTGGACCTTACCCTTTTACCTCCTTGGATAGCAACTGACTGGGCAAATTGGATGGCATGGACTGCAGGGAGTTCGACTCCTATTTCCTTTCCTCCTTTCCTCCCTATTTTTCTTCTTCCCTATCTATTCCCTAAGTTTTCTAAGGCAGTTAATTTTCCTATTATTTAAGCATTGTAAACACTGCATTTTGGTGAATTAATAATACTTTACATTTTTTCTATTGCTCCACCTAACTATCGTGCCACATCTGGTATCAGAGTGAGGTCGAAGAGGGCCCACGGATCGAGGTCGGAGGATACCAGCAGCATGCAAATCAAGGTGAGGTTGAGAGGGCTTGCAACATGTGAATCGAGGTGAGGTCGAGAGGGCCCATGAATAACAAACCGAGGTGAGGTCGGGAGAAGGCTTGCACAAAGAGTATGCGAGGAGGAGGAACAAACCACAGGAGAAGCCAACTGGATATCGACACATGGTGAGGAGAGAGCAAGATCGACGCAGACTAGAGACCATACAATAGGCGATGTGGCAGACCAAAAGATAGGTTATGTGGCGAGCAAAGGCGATAGGCAAAGTGACAAGGAGAGACAGGCTCGAGAAGGAGGTAAAAGTACGATCACTGATTTCTCGAAGGGAATCGAGTGACATTGTGCATATTGAGGGTTTTAAACACCTCAAATGACATCACAAAGTGGATGTTGGACTTAAGTCCCTTTAATTTTTTTTTGTCTTGTGCGTGGCCATGACAAGATAAAGGAGGAAAGCCTCCGTTGCCTTCCCGTCAGGCCACGCATCTCGAATGGCTCGAGGAGCCAGCCTTAAGGTGCCTGCCCCTAGTAGATCACAGGTTTGAAACCCGACGGTAATGTTTTTTCATTATTTTTTTTATGAAAGCAAAAGTCAAAAGTCTTGAAATTGATGTTCTTTGCCTTTGGTTCTCATCGACGGTGGTGGCCGAGTTGGTAAGCACGATTTTTTGAAGGAGATAGGTTGCGGGTTCGATTCCTGCAAGGGTTTAAATTTTTTTTTTAAGCTTTTTTTGAAAATTTTATTTATATTATTAAATTAATTATTTATATTATATTTAATAAATTAAATATAGTTGTTTTTTAAAAAAAATTATTTTTTAAAGGGCAATTATTATTTTTATTAAATAGCAATATAGATTTTTTTTAATACTATAAAAGGAGAATATTGCCTAAGAGGCAATTCATTGTAATAGAAGGGTTCATTTTAATTTGATTCAAGGAATCACAAACTGTAGAAATATTGTGTAATAAGCCTAAGAGACTTAGTTTTTTTTTGTAAAAGAGATAAAGGATCAAAATTGTAAAATTGTAAAGAGGCATTGATGATAAGACCAAATGGTTGTTATCATGCCTTATGTGCAATTTTAGCAAGAGAAGGTGCAGAGAGATTTGATGAAAAAGTAAGAGGTTATGGGTCAAAATTATGTTTAGCCAACTTCAGAATGTAGTAATTGCACATCAAAGGCATCCTGACTCAGGGTAAGATGCAGACTTTGAAGATAACTCTTTCAGGAGTCAATTTGAACAATCGGAATCCGTACAAGCTACACCACAAGAATTAGAATATACACACTACAATATTTTAGTGGAAATTTTAGAACCAGAATCACCAAAAATAATATTGATAAGTGATGACGAAGAAGAAGTAGCAGACAATTTTATGAATCAAGAGATAGCATCCCCACAGCAAGAGGAACAAGCAATCGATGATAGAGTAAATCAAGTCAGATTTGAATTAAATTTGTAATCTCTTATTTTTTCTTTCTTCTTCCTTCATTCTTTGAAAAAACAGAGTGTTTTATTGTAACCATGAAATAAAAAGAGTTTTTTAGTAACTATGGCCTCACACAACAGTTTACCTATACCAGAGTTCAACAATTATGACTACGAGTATTGGTCTATAAAAATGAAGACCCTGCTCATAGGAAGAGGTTTGCAGGAAATAATAGAAGAGGGTTACACAGAACCCTCAGACTGGACAACACTAAGTGTTGCAGACAAGAAAACATGAAAAGAAGGACAAAAGAGCAACTCTTATGCTCTTTCTCATCTCTAAGCAACGTTGGAGAAAAGTACATTCCCTAGAATCGTCGCTTGTACAACTACACAAGCTGCATGGAAAGCTTTGAGTGATGGATTCTAGGGTAGTAATCAAGTGAAGCAGGTGAGGCTTCAAACACTAAAAAGAGATTTTGAAAATCTCAGAATGAAAGATGATGAAAAAGTCAATGATTATTGTGTTAGAGTAAAAGTAATTGTTGATAAAATGGTTACACTTGGCGAGGAAATCAAGCCTGAGATAATTGTAACAAAAGTTTTGCAAACACTTCCACATAGATGGAATCATATTCCATAATTATAGAAGAATCCAAAGATCTTTCCACTTTAACATTTGATGCATTAATCGGATCGTTAATGTCACATGAAGAGAGATTTTTGGAATCTCCTTCAACCAGCTACGGAGGTGATGAGAAGGCCTTCACTTCCAATGAAAACAATGGAAGAGGACGTGGAAGAGGTCAAGGTAGAGGACATCAAAGAGGTAGAGGTAGAGGCAACTACAAAGGAGGCAACCAAAATAGAGGAGGCAACCAAAACAGAGGAGGCAACTCATACAGAGGAGGCAATCAACATAGAGGTGGAAATCAAAATCGAGGAGGAAATCCAGGACAAAGTGGAAATCAAGGGTGAGGAAGTGACAAGTCCAAAACAACTTGTTTCAACTGTGGCAAGCCAGGTCACTTTGCTCGCGACTGCTGGTCAAAATCTTCACAAGACAACAATAGTCAATATGGAAATTATGGAGAAGAAGATGATACCTCTAATATTTTTCTTTCATATGGAAAATTAGAACAAAATCTAAATGACACATGGATTCTGGATACTGGTTGCTCAAATCATATGAGTGGCAAAGAAAATTTATTTGCAACTCTAGATTCCACTTATAAATCCCAAATCAAATTATGGGATGATAAAGCATTACAAATAGAGGGAATTGGAGCCATGGAGGTTCCAACCAAAGAAGGACTAAAGAAAGTGAATGACATCTATTACACTCCAAAGCTCCAACACAATCTGTTAAGCGTTGGGCAAATGATGGAGAACAATTACAAACTTGTATTTGATGAAGGACAATGTATCATTTTTGATAAAAAAATTGTAATCGTGTCATCACACATGTCCCCATGACCAAGAATCGGTTATTCCATCTCAAATTTGGTGAGACAAGAGGAGATCAACTTGCAAATATAGCTATAACAAATCCAAGTGTGCTTTGGCACTTGCGATATGGTCACCTTAATTCCACTAGCTTGAAACTGCTCACTTCTCAAGCTATGGTGACATGACTTCCCAAAATCAATGAATAGAAGGCGTTTTATGAAGGATGTTCTTTGGGAAAACACTCAAGGTCAAAATTTTTGAAAGGACAAGCGTGGAGAGCCAACTATCCACTTAAATTAGTGCATTAGGACATCTGTGGTCCAATGCAAACATAGAGTCTTGAAAAAAATTCTTATTTTCTCACTTTCATAGATGATTTCTCTAGAATGTGCTGGATTTATTTCTTGAAATATAAAGATGAAGCTTTTGATTGCTTCATAGATTTCAGAAATAATGTAGAGAATCAAATTGGGAATTATGTAAAATGTCTTAGGACAGATCGAGGAGGTGAGTAATCCTCAAAAGAATTCTTGAAATATTGTAAAGCAAGTGGGATAAAAAGGCAATTCACCACTTCCTATACCCCATAACAGAATGGTGTGGTAGAGAGAAAGAACCACACCATAGTTGAGATGACAAGAACAGTACTTCAAACTAAGCATCTAACTAATATGTACCGGGATGATGCTATAAGAACCAATGTATACATTCTAAATAGAAGTCCAACTTCTAGTTTAGATGGTATCACTCCTTATGAGGGGTGGTATGGAAAGAAACCAAATGTAAAGCACTTCAAAGTTTTTGGTTCTTTAGCATATGCGCACATTCCTGATGAGAAAAGGAAGAAGCTTGATCCCAAAATTCAAGCTTGTATATTTGTAGGGTATTGTGAATCTACAAAAGCATATAGACTCTACAACCCCAAGACTCATAAAATTGTACTCTCTAGGGATGTAATTTTTGATGAAGAGGGAGAATGGGGTCATCAAAGAATTTTTATTGATGATGAGTCCCAAAATGTAAGTTCTTCACAAGTATAGCAGGTGTCTCCTAAGAAAAACAAAGGCACACCACCCCCTCCAAGCCCATACAGGAGTACTACATCAAGTACTTCAATCGCCACTCCAAATCATTCTCCACAGATATCAGTAAGTTCTTCACCAATGGACATTGATAGAGACTCTCCATCAAGAGGTAAAAGAACATTACAACATCATCCATATTTTCAAATGTTGGATCAAAATTTCTAGAGAAGATTCACTAGAAGCCAAGCTAGTGAAATGAATACAGTTTTGTAGCAACTTGAAAATTTGCAATTGTATGGGAATGATGACTCCCGTGATCCTAGGGGAGATGTAGTCAATTATTCTTTATTGGCTAATGCTCAGCTAGAACCAACTAGCTATGATAAGGCTTGTGCTAAAAATGTATGACAAGAAGACATGAAAGAGGAAATAACCTCTATAAAAAATAATGATACATGAGAGCTAGTAAAGGTACCCAAAGGAGAAAAATGTGTTGGATGTAAATGGGTCTACAAGACCAAATAAAATTCTGATGGAAGCATTGAGAGGCATAAGGTGAGACTAGTAGCAAATTTTCTTACTCAGAAATTTGGCATTGACTATGAGGAAACCTTTGCTCCAGTTGCACGACAAGAGATAATCAGATCTGTTATTTCCTTAGCAGCCCATAAAGGATGGAATGTTCAACACATGGATGTGAAAAGTGCTTTTTTGAACAGATACTTGACAAAGGAGGTTTATGTTCAACAACCTCAAGGCTTTCAAGAACAGGGAAAGGAGAACCTTGTTTATAAATTGAAAAAAGCACTTTATGGCCTCAAGCAAGCACCAATAGCTTGGTACTCACGCATTGATGGCTATTTCAGCAAGTATGGATCATAGTTTGTTTGTATGTGGATGATCTAATATTTATGGGTAGTAACACTAAAATGAATATGGAGTTCAAAAACTCCATGATGAAATAGTTTGAGATGAAAGATCTTGGTCTAATGCGATACTTCCTAGGCATGGAAGTGCATCAATCAAACAAAGGGATCTTCATATGTCAACACAAGTATGCTCGAGACATGATCAAGAAATTTGCCATGGAGCAGTGCAAATTAGTTGCAACTCCAACTAGACATGGGATCAAATTGACCAAGGACGACGAAGCATCAAAGGTTGACATGACCACTTACAAAAGCATGGTTGGGAGTCTGATGTTTCTCACCAAAACAAAGCCCGATATTCAATATGCTATTACTCTAGTTTCAAGGTTTATAGCAAGTCCATATGAGCTGCATCTACAAGCAACTAAAAGACTCTTAAGATATGTAAAAGGTACATTGGATTTTGGAATCCATTACCAAAAATGTAATTCTATGAAATTAGTTGGCTTCAGTGATAGTGATTGGGACAACAATATAGATGATAGGAAATCTACATTAGGAAATTGTTTTAGTCTAGGGCCAGGACTAATTACATGGAGTTCCAAGAAATAAACTATTGTAGAATTTTCATCTACTGAGGCTGAGTATATAGCCATCACACATGCTGTACTCAATTCCTATGGTTGAGAAAAGTCCTTGAAGAGATTGGAGAAATTCAAAGTGGTCCAACTTGATTGTATTGTGATAATATAAGTTCCATTCAGTTGGCATACAATCCACCATAGCAGATCAAAGCATTTCAATATGAAGTATCACTTCATTTGAGACATGGTGGAATAATAGATAGTTGAGCTTCAATATTACAACACTTTGGATAACATTGCAGACATCTTCACCAAAGGTATAGCTAAAGCTCAATATATAAAGCTGAGAGACTGTATAGTCAGTCCTCTCAAATTTAAGGGGGATAATATTGGAAGTTAAAGTTGTAAAAGGTAAAAATTTTGTTTGACAAAGGTAAGCTTTGGACCTTACCCTTTTACCTCCTTGGACGACAACTGACTGGGCATATTGGATGGCATGGACGGTAGGGAATTCGAATCCTATTTCCTTTCCTCCATATTTTTCTTCTTGACTATCTATTCCCTAAGTTTTATAAGGCAGTTAATTCTCCTATTATTTAAGCATTAGAAACACTGCATTTTGGTGAATTAATAATACTTTATATTTTTTCTATAGCTCCACCTAACTACCATGCCACATCAATTACACCTTATAATCTCTACACTTAAAAATGATTAGCAAAATTTAAACAAAAAATAATTTTCTTTATTCACCTTATTACTCCTTCCAAATTTAATCATAAAAATCACAATATAAAATTTAATTTTCATAAACCTTATATCTCCCTCCTAACATAAAAACCTCATGCCAAATAAAACCTTAGGAAAAAATTTAATTTAAAAATTAAATATGATCCCCAGCTGTGCTTCCACTAGTGCCCTAGTCATGGCTCAACTTTCGCATGAGCTAGACGCTCACCTTGGAAGGCAAAAGTGCCTTGTGCGCTTTGTCTTCTATGCTGGGCACTCAAAACAAAAATGACCATCGCAAAAACTACCATCGAGATTCGATCGCGGGACTTCTTGCCTTGTAATGTCTCAACACACAGCCACTTAGCGCTAGCCCAACCGCCTGGTTGGCTATTAGGCTTTAGGCCTCCCTCCTTTTGTCCCTTCAATGGTTGCCAAATAAAACAAAAAAAAATCTTTTTCCTTGCATACAAATCACAAAAATCGTAGGCTCTCAAATGTGAATCAATCGAAGGTAAGTTCCAAGTCAACCAATGCACATGGTATATATACCATTTTGTCATCTCCCTTTGGACGTCGGTGGAGGGGAAAACTTCGTACGATGTCGATGCTTAAAAAATAAACTTTGCTCTTATAACCCTAACCTTAGGGTTAATTAAATTAAGTTATAAATAAATTAATAATGAAATTAATATATTTAATTTATAATTAATTTAATAACTTTAAGGTTAATTAAATTAAGTTATAAATTAATTTATAATGAAATTATTATAATTAATTTATAATTAATTTAAAAATTTTAGGTCTTAACATTAGACCTTTAATATTATAATAAAATATTATAATATTATTTTCCTTAGGCCTTCCTATTGCTTCTTTAGACCTTATCTGACCACCTTGAATATTATAATAGGAGATATTATAATATTATTTCCTTTAGGCCTAGAAGCAATCTTTCTTTTGCACTGTTTACTGAAACTGACTCTTGACATCCTTCCTTTTGCACTGTTGACTCTTGACATCAATGACAACAAACCTTGCTCATATTTCCAATACGCCTAGTTGAGTTGGTCCGACGACAAGCATTAGGCGCTAGGGAGACAAAGGTCGAAATTCCAACCCCACCAAATTCCAAACATAAGGTATTTTTCTATACCTTCAGATTTTTCCTATATTTGAAAATGAAAAGTGGCATATTGTTTTTCATAAACAAGTTTTTTTTTGAGGGATAAGGATTCTTTTAATTGTTTTTCCAAATAATTTTTTTTTGCCACTACAATAAGAGGAAAACCTAGTGTATTTTTTGGTCTCACGGAGGGATAAGTCACTATTTGCACTTCATTAACCTTTAAAAGGGTATATCTCAAATTTTTTTTTGTCCTTGTTTATTTTTCAACACAAAGGGGGGGATCACAAGCATTTTTCTTTTGTAAAATTCTAAGACAAAGGGGGCAAGAGAATTTTTGTTTTGCAAAGGACATTTGGTTTTGAATATCATCATTGTAACAAAACTAGCATTGTAATAGGTGCATTTTCGATGGAAACCGACACCTAAAGTGTTTAAATTTGTGGGCACTTGTGATTGTTTTTGCATTTAAATTTCCTGTTTTCTTGCATTTAAATCATAAAGTAAAATATACAAAGCAAAGAAAAGACCCCAAATTTTACACCTATTTGTGCAATTTATTGCACAACAACGTTCGATATATACGGTACCTTTGGTCCATACTTACAGGTGATGTTGTCGTGCTTGGACTACTGTATCTAACACCTAATATAGCTGCAACAATGATGTTTGAGCTATTATTCTCTATAAATCGTCAAAGAGAAATAAGGTAAACCAGTTTTGATATTCACTCCATTTAATACCCTAACTCTTTCTGATTGTTTTGCTTAAACTCCTTCAACTCATCAACCTTAGTCGAAGGGGTTTTGAGGAAATGCTAGCAAGAAATCTTTGCTAAGTTGTTTAAAAATTAATCTTTGTAATGTTATTTAATAATTTAATTTTGTAAATTATAAATAGAGGTCGAACCCTCATTTTTAAGGGTTGGCGCTAGTGTGTTTGCCTATGCTGCTATAAATATTCCCAAAAACTAATGAAGGAGCATTACATTGATTTTTGCCTCAAATTTTGTGTCTTCATAATTAAATATCAGAGGTTCGAATTCCTAAGTTGTATTTTTGTAAATATTTGAATGGTTAGTTTGTGTTAGATTAATGGATTTTTGAGGAGTTAGGATGTTCTATTAAAACCCTTCACTCAGATCGAGGAGGGAATATACCTCCAAGAAATTTTCATCATTTTTGAATGTGCATGGGATTAAGAGACAACTAATAACCGCCTATACTCCATAGAAAAATGGAGTTGAAAGGAGAAATTGTTCCATTGTGAAAATGGTTCAATGTATGCTTAAGGGGGCACATCTTGAGCATGAGTATTGGGCAGAAGTAGTGAGTACAACATCGTACCTCCTGAATAGAGCACCCATAAAAGCTCTACAGGGCATGACTCTATAAGAAGTATGGAGTGTTAAGAAACCCTCCATTTCTCATCTAAGGATTTTTGGATGTAAGACATTCATGCACATACCAAAATAGAAGAGGAAGAAGTTTGATGAGAAAACCTTACACTGTATTTTTCTTGGTTACAATGAGCATTCAAAGGGATATCGGTTGATAGATCCTATGACCAAGAAAATACACATTAGTAGAGACATGGTATTTGATGAAGCTTTCACATCAGATAACACATCTACAACTATATACCTAGAGGAAGAGGAGCCTAAGAAAGAGGTTCCACCCCCACATAACAAGGTTCCAAAATGGTATACTAGCACATTGAGAGATTTAAACTTGACTTCACTTCCAAATCTAACTCTAGATCAACCTTTTACTCATAGCATGACTCAACAGATGAGAGTAGAGGCATCAACTTTAGAGGTTGACGAGCTTTACCAATAGTTTGATGAAATATCTGTATATGTAGAGGAAGAAAAAGAAACAAATATGGATTATGAACAGGTTTATATGTCAATATTGGATGAGAATGAGCCCACAATAGTTCAATATTCACTTAGTGAGCCTTAGTGGAAGGCTACTATGGAAGCAAAATATACATCTCTCATGAAAAATCATACATGGAAGCTAGTTAATATACCTTTAGGAAAGAAGCCCATTGGCTGCAAATGGGTGTTCAAAGTGAAGTATAATGCAGATGGTACTATTGATAAGCATAATGCCCATATTTTTATAAAGGGCTATGCTCAGAAAGAAGGCATAGATTATGAAGACACTTTTGTTCCTACTGCAAAAATGACTACCATTCGAGTACTTTGTGCCATGGAAGCTTATTTTGGGTGGAAGTTACATCAGATGGATGTAAAAAGTGCTTTCTTGAATGGTGACCTACAAGAAGAAGTGTACATGACCCAACTAGAAGGATTTGTGGTTGAAGGGCAAGAATAGAAAGTTTTTAAGTTGGTCAAATCCTTGTATGGGCTAAAACAAGCTCCACGAGCTTGGTACATAAAAATAGACAGTCACCTAGTGCAACATGGATTCAAAAGAAGTCCTTCAGATGTAAATTTCTATATCAAGAACAATGGTTTTGAAATAGTGATTTTGGTACTATATGTGGATGATCTGATCATAATAGGCAGTTCAGAGAACATGATTGATGTAGTGAAAGATGATTTGAAACAATCTTTTGATATGATAGATCTAGGACTTATTCACTATTGTCTTGGTTTGGAAGTGACTCAAAAAAAGAATCATATCAGAGTAACACAAAATAAGTATGCCAAGACATTAGTCAAAAAATATCATATGACTAACTGCAAGTCTAAAGTTTTTTTTGGTAAATAAGGTACAACTTCAATACTATCGGGTTTTACAGGTTGACCTAAAACCTATTACAAAAGCAACACAAAACTTAAGCGAAACAAAAAAGAGCCACATAGTCTGTTCTTAGCCCCCTACTAGGGCCACACAGCCAACAAAGAGCATCAAGCTTACAAAGGATTACACACACCTTAAAACACAGGCAGTCGACAATTTTACCTCCTAACACTTTCTCTTCTCTTTTGGTCATGAATTTGTGACATGTCGCGATACCACGACACTTTTCCTTCCTCCTATTTCTTTTCACTTTTGGTCACGAAAAAGCGACATGTCACGAAATCACGAAACTTTTCCTTCCTACTCTTTATCTTCTCTTTTGGTCACGAAAATACGACATGTCACAAAATCGTGACACTTTTTCCCTCTTGTTTGTTCTCTTCACTTTTGGTCGTGAAACAACGACATGTCACGAAATCGCGACACTTTTCCTTCCTCTTGTTTCTTTTCTCTTTTGTTCGTGAAAAAGCGACATGTCATGAAATCGTGACACTTTTCCTTCCCGCTCTATCTCTTCTCTTTTGGTCATGAAAATTTGACATGTCACGATATCGTGAAACATTTCCCTCTTGCTTATTCTCTTCACTTTTGGTTGCAAAAAAATGACATGTCACGATATCGCTACACCCTTTCTTTCATTCTAAACATGTCGTGAAATCGCGACACTTTTTCTTTCCTCCTCTTTCTCTTCTCTTTTGGTCACGAAAATGCGACATGTAGCGAAAAGTGACTCCAATGGAGCTAGGACTTAAGTTATCACGATATGATAAATCACCATAGGTACATGGTACTCTCTATCGCCATCTGATTAGGAGTCTCATATATCTGACAAATACTAGATCATATCTTAGTTTTACTATGGGTTATTTTTCAACGTTCATGTAGGAACCTAAGGTGAGTCATTGGAAAGCAACAAAGAGATTTCTTCATTATGTTCGTGGTAGTAAAGACTATGGCCTGGAGTACAAGAAAAATGACAAATTCATTGGAAAGCAACTAAGAGAGGTCCACACACATTATGGTACCATGATGAATTTCATAAATAAGCCATGAGAGTATTAAACCATAGAAACTCAAAACCTAAGTCTAATAAAATAAAATTATCCAAATCAAATAACTTTAGCTCAATCAATTAGATTCCTCAATATTTAAGGAGGTGACCTAAATTTAAATCTTGCCAAGCAATACATGGATAATATACAAGCTATTGTAATACCACTATATGATGATGATGTAATACAGGTGGAATCCGTTCCAATCCCATATAACCAACTAAATAAAAATAAAATTATTCAAATAATTAAGCATAATAATAACTATCATAACCCACAAAAAACATGAGTATATTCAAGGATTAGGAAGGAAGATACAAATGGAAAGAATATTCAAATAATTAAGCATAATAATAACTATCATAACCCACAAAAAATATGAGTATATTCAAGGATTAGGAAGGAAGATACAAATGGAAAGAATATTTTTTTACAAGTATACTAGACATTGTTGTTAGTAAGAAATTAAGCATAAATATAACAACAATGATTATTCTAAGGAGAGCCAAGGATAAGCTAATTTAGAAGTTGAATATCTCAAGAGAATACACAACAAGAAGCGAATATAATGTAAAGCACCAAAAAATAGGAATACTACAAGAATATGGAGAGATATTTGGGATAACCCAAGCATTCCAAAAGTTAAAATGTTTGTATGGCTAGTAGGCCATAGGAAAATTTTATCCTAGGATAATCTATTGAAAAGGAGTTTTCATGGCCTCACAATTTGTTCTATGTAAATGGATGAGGAGAGAATAAACCATCTCTTGGGACACTGTTATAGCAATGGATTCTTAATATGTTTGATAATGCATGATGATGAATGGTAGAACCGAAGAATGGTTAAAGCAATGATAGAGCATTTTTAAAAGTGAGGTATTATAGACAACCTGATATACATTGAAATATACAATACTTTGGACTGTATGGTTGGAAAAGAAAGGAAAGTAATATAGAGGTAATGAAAAAGAATATTTGTTTAGCCATAGAGTCTAAACCAACCCTATAAGCTCACCCAATCCCTAATATTGAAGTAGAGAGCCTTGATA
This sequence comes from Wollemia nobilis, assembly GCA_028583015.1. Lineage (NCBI taxonomy): Eukaryota > Viridiplantae > Streptophyta > Pinopsida > Araucariales > Araucariaceae > Wollemia > Wollemia nobilis. The sequence goes on from JAQPPZ010016930.1 coordinate 1,040,307, forward strand.
CATGGAGTTAAGTCATCAAATAGAATTATGATGTTGGGTATAGGAGAAAAAAAAGGAAGGAAAATAATATAAAGTGGAAAACATTCAAAATAGAGTTAGTCAAATTGAATTTTGATAGAGCATCTAAAGGAAATCTAGGACCAATAAGAGGAGGAGCAAGGAGCAATAATTAGAAATAATAGGGGTGATATTTTGTTACATTATACTTTCAGCAGTGGATTTAATATAAACAACGAAGGTGAAGCTTGGATAGCTTTGGAAGGATTAAGAATATACATGCAATGAAATGGAACAAAGTATGGATGGAAGGTGATTTATTACTAGTAATAAATGCAATTGTGAGAAAAACAAAGGCTCCATGGAACATACAAGATATCATTATGGAAATACAAGACCTTGATACAAATTTTGAATAAATTAGGCTTACACATATGTTAAGGGAAGGGAATAAATGTACATATAGTCTAGCTAATAGAGGGGTTTTAATCGAGGATCATTAAGTTAACTTTTTTTTCATAGTTAGAGGAAGTAGTAATTTTAGATGAAGTTGAAAAGAAAATGTTGACTGTCTAAATAAATAATGATTAAGATTTATTTAAATTTTTTCCATTAGTAATATTTACTATATTTTATAAATTTAATGTGTTTTCATATAAAGTATTTACTATAGTTATTGTGGTTGCACTTATGCTTAAAAAATGAAACTAACAATCTAGATATGATAAGGAGACTATGATAACACATTTTCAGATATATTACTCTACTAAGATGTAGTGCATATGATCTAGAAAATAAAATTCAAAATTCAAAATTTTTATAAAAAAAGATGTATCTAGCAATAGCAACTCAATTGAGATGTTCTAACAAAAAAACAACTCAATTGATATGATAATTAACTATGTTTGTAAAGTCTCAAGCTCTAAAGGAGAGAGTTTGTTGGCAATTTTGGGTTTGAGATCCTAGCTTCTTGTCTATGAGTTGTCATTGATGTCAAAAGGAACTGGCATTAATGTCAAGAGGATTTATTGGCTTCAAAGGTTGAAGATTCCAAAGAATATTTTCTAGAAGATTTCGGAGAGATTCCATGTGGCGGATGAAAAGGTTTTTATCAAAACCATGGCGGGTTTAAGGGTTTTTATTAAAACCAGGTGGATGCATTAAGGGTTTTTCTCAAAACCACTCTCGGCTTAATGCAAAGGCTGGAGACACTTATTAATTAAATAACTTAATTAATAAAACCTTTTTAAGGTTTTTTAATTAATTATTTATTTGATTTAGTGATTAAATTATTTTAATAATTTAATGGGTTCTCCACCTAAGGTCTAAGGTCTAAAAGACCTTTGATTATTTTTAAATAATCAAAAGGGTTTCATAAACCCTAAAGTTGTTTCGAAGGCGCCAAAATAATATTAATTCGAAAAGTTTGAATTATCCTCCCGTCGACGTCGTGCATAGCATGGAAGTTTGGCTATATAAGCCATAACCTATAGTCCAAAGCAATGGTGTGAAAGAAATTCGAATTGCGCAAAGGTTGGGAAGTAAAAGCTACGGCTATCATTTTTTCGCCACGTTTATCCACCGCCAAAGGGTTAAGGAGAAGGAGACTCTTGCTAGCCTTCAAGCTAGCGTCGTTGGCCTAGTGGCAATGACTATTCTACGAAGGCGCTTGAAGGGAGGTCAAGCGTTCGACTCCCGCCGTGGAGTGTGAGAAGAGTTTTTGCGCTCCGATTTTTTGGAGGCACTGTTGACCCGCGATTTTTGGAAGCATTTTTTTGGTAAGGTTTTTTAAATAAAATCTGCATTTTGTTAAAGAAGAAGTGGTTGGGCAGATTTATTTAAAATTATTTTTAAGGTTAAATGCTTCTTTGGAGATATAAGGTTGATAGTGTGTGGTTGAGATTTTTGGCTTGATTGTTGAGTGAGATTTGCTTAGAAGCTATTATTCCTTGAGCATGGTTTAATTAATTTGGAGAAATAAGGTGTAAAAGGATATATTGTTTGTATGCTTTATATTTTTGGTAGTTGACTTCTAAGGATTGGAGTCATAAGGTGTTTTATGGAATAAATATTTTTGTGGTTACTTTTATGATCTAACCCTAACTTGGTGGCAAAGTTGAGGGTGGTGTTGGTAATGAGGTTGAAGAACTATTCTCTTCTTCCTCAAACAAAGGTATGGGCAACTTCTTCCATGTATATTGTTGATGGTGTATTTTCTGAAATTGAGTTTGGAGTGAAAAGGTTGTCTACTAGGTATTCTTGTTGGTGTAAATCCCATTTTCTGGATATTGAAGATTGTTTATGCATTAAAATCATTGATGAGTTTTTTGGGTGAATGCATAATTCTGGTTGAGGAAGAGGAAGCATTTTTGCACTAGGGTTTATGTTAGTAAGTCTTGCTACTTGCATTGAGATGGTGAAACCCTTAGTTGGCTGTTTTGAGATTGATGGTTGAGTTGCTTCCATAGAGGTTGTTTTGATCAAGTTAATGCTTTACTTGATACATGATTTGGGCTTACTCCATTGAGATTGATTTGAGCAAGTTATTCTTTGCATTGGTGATTTATGTTGGTGGCTATTTTGTTCAAATACCTTTGGAGGGAAAAGGATGTCTACTAGTTTCCTTTTCATGTAGTGATTGGTTGAATGCTTCAAGGTTAATGTTGAGTTGAATGATGTTGGTTAAACCTTGTCTATAAGCATTGTTGTTAAAGCCCTAATTGGTTGAGAAAAGATATTGGTTGTGGAAAGAACATGAGTATCATTGTTATATGAGATATTGCATGGTTGGCAATTGTTGGGTTGTGTTTCATGTTCTTGAGAAAAGCATACTACATCTATCTTATTCTTTTAGATTGAGATTGAGTTGAGATTGAGATTGGGAGTTAAGTATAGAACATATTGAGTCTCTAACAATTCTCTTTATGTTTCTATGAGATTTGAGATTGAGATTGGGAGTTAAGTATAGAACATATTGAGTCTCTAACAATTCTCTTTATGCTTCTATGAGGTTGATGAATCACATTGGGTCTCTAACAATTCTCTTTGTGGGTTCATGCTAAGCAAGTTTTTCTTGATGAACTTGTGAGCTGATTTGGACGGGTTCTAGTGAGATTGGGAGTTGGACAGGTTCTAGTGAGGACTTGTGAGCTGATTTGGACAGGTTCTAGTGAGGACTTGTGAGCTGATTTGGACAAGTTCTAGGGAGGACTTGTGAGCTGATTTGGACAGGTCCTAGGCAGAGGACTTGAGGACAGAGTTGAAGTGGTTCTTTGAGAAGAACCATGAGGACAGTTTTGACAAGTCTTTGAGAAGGCTTGTGTGCGAGAGATTGATTTGTTCAAGCTTTATGAGTTGAGCTTGGGACAGATCCGACAAAGTGAGGAAGACTTGTGTTGGACCAGTGACTATGTTTAGTACAGGTTGATGAGTTGTTGTGGAGGTGATCAGTGAGGACAGAGGTCTCTTGAGGCTGAGCATTGAGGACAGGAGGTCTTCTATGGAAAGGAGTTCCATGTGCTAGCGAAATAAGAGGTAGGTGATCTTCTGAAGTATCATTTCCAGAGTTGAGGGGAAGGATTCTCCTTTGGGTAGGAGGCTCATAAATTCATGAGGAGGGGAAGGATTCTCCTTTGGGCAGGAGGCTCATAAATTCATGAGGAGGGGAAGGATTCTCCTTTGGGTAGAGGCTCATAAATACTTGAGTAGGGGAAGGTTTCTCCTTTGGGATGAGGCTCATAAACATTGTAATTGGGAAGGATTCCCAAAGAACTTTGAGAAAGCTTTTTAGAGAAAAGTTTTGTGGATGTAGCCCATGTTGGGTGAACCACGTTAAAATTGGTGTCTCATTGTGTGTTGCTTTATGCATTGCTTTGATATTGCTATTGGTTCATTGCTTTGCGAAGTTGAAGTTAAATAGAGAAAGTAAAAAGAGGTCTTATACTATTCACCCCCTCTCAGTATAAGCTTGTGTTCTTCAATTGGTATCAGAGCGGGTTCCTTCGAAAAGTTTAACAGCTTGAAGGAAAATATTGTAAAGAACACAATGGAATCTACAAGTGGTAATGCAACACCTATTCTTGATGGGGCAGATTTTGGGCTTTGGAGTGCTAGGATGAAGGTTCATCTTATGGCTCTTGGAAATGAAGTTTGGGAAGTGATTGAGGATGAGTATACCATTCCTGAGCATGGTCCTTCTACTAAGGAAGAGAGGCTCCTACATCATAGCAATTCAAAGGCAATGAATGCAATCCTGAAGGGTTTACAGAAGGTAGATCTTACCAAGGTGATTCACTGCAAGACAACTAGTGAAATGTGGAAACAGTTGAAGGTGGTTCATACAGGTGATGCAAATGTCCGAAAGGCCAAGTTGAGACACTTCAAAGGTATGTTTGAACAACTCAAGATGAATGATGAAGAAAATATTAGTGACTATATGCTTCGTATGGATGAGATTGTTAACTCTATGAAGGAACTAGGTCTTGAGCTTGCTGAAAATGATATTTGTGATAAGATTTTGAGGTCTCTTCCAAATAGATTTAGTGAAAATATTTTTGCTATTGAGGAAGCTAAGGATTTGGATAAGTTGAAAAAGGATGAGCTTCATAGTATACTTGCAGCATTTGAGTTGAGAACTCAAGTGAAGGTTGATGTTAAGAAGGAGGCGGCTTTCAAGGCTACCAAGAAATCCAAGGGTAAAGAGCTTCAAGATAGTGATGAGTCTTCTAGTGATGAAGAGGCATATTACAACAAGAAGGGCAAGTTCTCAAGAAAGCACAAAGGTATGAAATATGTCAAGTGTTTCAATTGTGGAAAGTTTGGTCATTATGCTACTAAGCTGTCTACTTGCCAAGGATGAAAGTGATGAAGATAAACAGGATTATAAGAGCAAGGATTACGAAAGGCACGAGGCATCAAAGGAAGAATAAAGATGAGCAAAGCAATCAAGGAAAGAGGTACTCTCACAAACACAAGAAAATTTTCTACCTAGACAAGGCAAGTAAGTGTTCTAGTAGTGATAGTGAAAGTTCTTCAAGTGATGTTGGAAATGAGATGTTGTTCCTAACGAGAAAAAGAAGAAGAAAAGAAACATAGATTTGTCCTTATGAAATGTTTTAGATGTGGAAATTTTGGACATCTTGAGGATGATTGCACAAATGATGGATTGATTTCTAGTTATACTATGTATGAGGATGCTTCGAAAAATTGTAAGGAAGATCTTTGTATGGCTTTAGAAAAGGGTAGCACCTCTAGTGATAAGAAATCTGAAAAAGTCATTGATGTTTCAAAAGGCAAACAAATAGAGGAAGTTATAGAGGATGGTGAAGTAGATCTTGAAGCTGAACTTGTTAGTGCTCTTAGTGCTTTGAAAAAGGAAAGAAAGAAGAATGCTAGACTCAATGATAAATTGGATGAATGTTGTATTGAGAGAGATGAGCTTATAGAAAGTCTTGACTTCTCTATAGCTAAGACACAGAAACTTAAGGATAAGTTAGAGTCTAAGGTTCTTGAGTGTAGAGAGTTGGAACAGAAAGTGGCTTCCTTGAAAGAGGAAACTAAAGAGTACAAGGAGAAGCTTTACGAGGTTTGAATATAGCACCAAAAATGTAAAGTCAATCATCAAAGATCAAATAAGGACAACAGATAAAACAGGTCTTGGTTTTGGTAAGAAACACATGGAACAGGTTGGCGACTCTGTTGGGGAATCTAGTAAGAGATTCCGAAAGGAAGAGAGTTCCGATGAGGAAAGTACTTCAGAAAAAGAGTCCTTGAGTGATAGATGCACAGAATCAGAAAACAGGAATCAAAAAAAGGGGAGAAAGTTTACAGGACCTAAGAGGTCAAATCAAGGAAAGTTTAATGGCGGATGTTTTGCTTGTCACAAGTTTGGTCACATGGCTTCACATTGCATGACTCAAGTGAGGAAGGTAAATGACAGATTCGGAGGTGGTAATTTCTTTCAAGGGTATTGCTACTCTTGTAAACAATTTGGGCACAAGGTTTTTTATTGCAAGGCTAATAACGAGAACAGGGGTTGGTCGGAACAGGATGGAGTCAAAGATCAGGTATGCCTCAAAGAAATAACATTGTTAGTTGTTATAAGTGCAACAATGAAGGTCACATAGCTAGACAGTGTAGAGCTGAAATTCCAAGGTACAGGAATAGGAACATGGGTATGAACAGGCACAAGAATCAAGACATGGATAAGAACAGGAATGATAACAAGAACAACAATAGTGACATGAACAGGAACAGGAATATGGACAAGGAGAACAAGAGAAGACATGGTAAGGCAGCTATAGACACTGATGAAGATCAGTGCCTAATGGGAGTTTTACTCCCACCCCGAAATTAATCACCTCAACAGGAGGTGGGGGAGGGACTAAGCTAAGAGGCTCATTCTTAGTCCCAAGCCCCAAAGGTGACCCTTTGCCATTGATGACAAAGGGGGAGAGATATGAGTAAGGGGAGAGCCTCAAGTCGGGGGAGCTGATTTCTATACAACGAGTTTTGAGTTTCAGTGTTGTTGAGAAGCATGGTTTTCCATCAATGACAAAGGGGGAAATTGTTGGCAATTTTGGGTTTGAGATCCTAGCTTCTTGTCTATGAGTTGTCATTGATGTCAAAAGGAGCTGGCATTAATGTCAAGAGGATTTATTGGCTTCAAAGGTTGAAGATTCCAAAGAATATTTTCTAGAAGATTTCGGAGAGATTCCATGTGGCAGATGAAAAGGTTTTTATCAAAACCATGGCGGGTTTAAGGGTTTTTATTAAAACCAGGTGGATGCATTAAGGGTTTTTCTCAAAACCACTCTCAGCTTAATGCAAAGGCTGGAGACACTTATTAATTAAATAACTTAATTAATAAAACCTTTTTAAGGTTTTTTAATTAATTATTTATTTGATTTAGTGATTAAATTATTTTAATAATTTAATGGGTTCTCCACCTAAGGTCTAAGGTCTAAAAGACCTTTGATTATTTTTAAATAATCAAAAGGGTTTCATAAACCCTAAAGTTGTTTCGAAGGTGCCAAAATAATATTAATTCGAAAAGTTTGAATTATCCTCCCGTCGACGTCGTGCATAGCATGGAAGTTTGGCTATATAAGCCATAACCTATAGTCCAAAGCAATGGTGTGAAAGAAATTCGAATTGCGCAAAGGTTGGGAAGTAAAAGCTATGGCTATCATTTTTTTGCCACGTTTATCCGCCGCCAAAGGGTTAAGGAGAAGGAGACTCTTGCTAGCCTTCAAGCTAGCGTCGTTGGCCTAGTGGCAACGACTGTTCTATGAAGGCGCTTGAAGGGAGGTCAAGCGTTCGACTCCCGTCGTGGAGTGTGAGAAGAGTTTTTGCGCTCGATTTTTTGGAGGCACTGTTGACCCGCGATTTTTGGAAGCATTTTTTTTGGTAAGGTTTTTTAAATAAAATCTGCATTTTTGTTAAAGAAGAAGTGGTTGGGCAGATTTATTTAAAATTATTTTTAAGGTTAAATGCTTCTTTGGAGATATAAGGTTGATAGTGTGTGGTTGAGATTTTTGGCTTGATTGTTGAGTGAGATTTGCTTAGAAGCTATTATTCCTTGAGCATGGTTTAATTAATTTGGAGAAATAAGGTGTAAAAGGATATATTGTTTGTATGCTTTATATTTTTTGGTAGTTGACTTCTAAGGATTGGAGTCATAAGGTGTTTTATGGAATAAATATTTTTGTGGTTACTTTTATGATCTAACCCTAACTTGGTGGCAAAGTTGAGGGTGGTGTTGGTAACAGGTTGAAGAACTATTCTCTTCTTCCTCAAACAAAGGTATGGGCAACTTCTTCCATGTATATTGTTGATGGTGTATTTTCTGAAATTGAGTTTGGAGTGAAAAGGTTGTCTACTAGGTATTCTTGTTGGTGTAAATCCCATTTTCTGGATATTGAAGATTGTTTATGCATTAAAATCATTGATGAGTTTTTTGGGTGAATGCATAATTCTGGTTGAGGAAGAGGAAGCATTTTTGCACTAGGGTTTATGTTAGTAAGTCTTGCTACTTGCATTGAGTATGTGAAACCCTTAGTTGGCTGTTTTGAGATTGATGGTTGAGTTGCTTCCATAGAGGTTGTTTTGATCAAGTTAATGCTTTACTTGATACATGATTTGGGCTTACTCCATTGAGATTGATTTGAGCAAGTTATTCTTTGCATTGGTGATTTATGTTGGTGGCTATTTTGTTCAAATACCTTTGGAGGGAAAAGGATGTCTACTAGTTTCCTTTTCATGTAGTGATTGGTTGAATGCTTCAAGGTTAATGTTGAGTTGAATGATGTTGGTTAAACCTTGTCTATAAGCATTGTTGTTAAAGCCCTAATTGGTTGAGAAAAGATATTGGTTGTGGAAAGAACATGAGTATCATTGTTATATGAGATATTGCATGGTTGGCAATTGTTGGGTTGTGTTTCATGTTCTTGAGAAAAGCATACTACATCTATCTTATTCTTTTGAGATTGAGATTGAGTTGAGATTGAGATTGGGAGTTAAGTATAGAACATATTGAGTCTCTAACAATTCTCTTTATGTTTCTATGAGATTTGAGATTGAGATTGGGAGTTAAGTATAGAACATATTGAGTCTCTAACAATTCTCTTTATGCTTCTATGAGGTTGATGAATCACATTGGGTCTCTAACAATTCTCTTTGTGGGTTCATGCTAAGCAAGTTTTTCTTGATGAACTTGTGAGCTGATTTGGACAGTTCTAGTGAAGACTTGTGAGCTGATTTGGACAGGTTCTAGTGAGGACTTGTGAGCTGATTTGGACAGGTTCTAGTGAGGACTTGTGAGCTGATTTGGACAAGTTCTAGGGAGGACTTGTGAGCTGATTTGGATAGGTCCTAGGAGAGGACTTGAGGACAGAGTTGAAGTGGTTCTTTGAGAAGAACCTGAGGACAATTTTGACAAGTCTTTGAGAAGGCTTGTGTGAGAGAGATTGATTTGTTCAAGCTTTATGAGTTGAGCTTGGGACAGATCTGACAGAGTGAGGAAGACTTGTGCTGGACCGACTGACTATGTTTAGTACAAGTTGATGAGTTGTTGTGGAGGTGATCAGTGAGGACAGAGGTCTCTTGAGGTTGAGCATTGAGGACAGGAGGTCTTCTATGGAAAGGAGTTCCACGTGCTAGCGGAATAAGAGGTAGGTGATCTTCTGAAGTATCATTTCCAGAGTTGAGGGGAAGGATTCTCCTTTGGGCAGGAGGCTCATAAATTCGTGAGGGGAAGGATTCTCCTTTGGGTAGGAGGCTCATAAATTCATGAGGAGGGGAAGGATTCTCCTTTGGGCAGAGGCTCATAAATACTTGAGTAGGGGAAGGTTTCTCCTTTGGGCTGAGGCTCATAAACATTGTAATTGGGAAGGATTCCCAAAGAACTTTGAGAAAGCTTTTTAGAGAAAAGTTTTGTGGATGTAGCCCATGTTGGGTGAACCACGTTAAAATTGGTGTCTCATTGTGTGTTGCTTTATGCATTGCTTTGATATTGCTATTGGTTCATTGCTTTGCGAAGTTGAAGTTAAATAGAGAAAGTAAAAAGAGGTCTTATATTGTTCACCCCCCTCTCTCATATAAGCTTGTGTTCTTTAGAGTTGTGATTTTTCAAAGGTGGGGACCAAAGCACAACCCCTTTTTCTTCATAAAAAACCTGAATATAGATCAATGTCACAAAATAATGATATTTATACAATCTATTTATTTAACTTAAAAAAGGGATGATCTACATTTGAGCCAAATTTACTAAACCATATTTCTACAATTGTTGTCCTCATATTTACAATAGTAAAAGAAGATCTGCATTGGAGCCAAAACTCCTAAACCCTATTTCTACAATGGATATCCATATTAACTAAACATTGGATTTGCTGACCAACCTACCTAATCCTCTCATCCTCAATAGCCATGTCACTATGACACTGAACCCCTACCTCCTTCTTAGTACCCACATTATCCAGGAAGTTTACCACTTTATTTAGATCTCTACTCACATAAAATAGAATCACATCATATGATTCCATCAATAATTCCTTAATTTGGGTGACAAGAATCCTCAACCTCCATGTCTTTAAAGCAAAGTTCCTCATAAAATCTAGAGCTCCTACCAATATTTGAGAATTTTATTCTAGGATTATCCTCTTGTAACTTTGTATTACCACCAAAATATAATTAAATTTGATAATTAAGGCTTTTGCTTCATTGTTTGTGGCCCTTACTAGGCCTTGTAGCTCCCAGTAGAGCATTGTCCCAACATGATTCCTATAGACCACTCCAATTCCAGCTCTACCCGGATTACCTTTTACAACTCCATCAATATTAATTTTAATCTAAACTTCTAGGGGTGGTTTCTAAATAGCTCTATCCTATCCCTATTACACTTCAACTTCCTTCTCCATCATCCCTATATCAGCTCAAGTTTTCTCTTTAGAATACACTACCATAATTTTTGCACGAATTTGCTCCAAATGACCTGCCAAACACCATCTAAGGATGAACATGCTTCTCTTAAAACTATGTAATTTCTATCCAACCACACTTTCCACTAAATGAAGTTTAATCTAATATTCCAATTGATACAAGGATATTTAGATTTAAATCTACCCCTCTTCCATATTTCCCAAATATTAATTTGATTCAAATCATAATTGTCTTGAATTTTATAAGATAAAAACCATTGCTCCTAAATCTGACACATGAATAAACACTCAAACATAAAGTGGTCAGATGTTTCCTCACTCTTGTAGCATAAATCACATTGAGACAAATCTACAATTTTCCTATCTCAAATTATCAAAAGTAAGAATTCCATTGTGCATGAATTCTAGGCAAAGAAGTTTACTTTTGGTTAAACCTTGGATTATCAAATCTTTCTCCAATACTCAAACTAATATGCATGATGAGGAGGTTATGGAAGGATCTTATCATATCCATTCTTCACTGTGTAGAGTCCAAGGCTCCCATATCCCTAAGCTAATTCATCCTCCTCATATCTACTTGTGAGAAATTTTCTACAAAAAATTTAGTCATGATGTGTGTCAATTTTGGAGGGATTGGAATTGGCCACTCATCCAAATTCTTAAACTACTTAAAATTATAAACTCTTAGCTAACTAGTGTTGAAATAAAATTTAATATAGATCCAACCCCTATTTTCCATGGCTATTTTTATTGGATGCAATTCTAGGAATTCAATAATCATACATGGGTATTGATCCCAAAAAGTTTGTCCAAAATCATGCCTTCTCCCCTCTCCCCACTCCAAAATAATCCATATTTCAACTTGAGATCCTAAATTTAGAGCCTACCACACTAAGGACCCATTACCATCAAAAGAGAAATAACTCACCTTATTCGAGTTCACATATCCCAAATATTTACTAGTTAAAAACTCTATTGAATAAAGAAGTTGGTTAGGAAATCCACCTCCAGTAGAACTTTCCAACCAAAGATTTACTATTTAACTTTGATCTCCTCAGTCCCAAACCTCTCTTTAATTTGGGCTAACTTACTTTTTTCCAACCTACTAAGGTCCATTTCCTTTCTCCTTTTACTCCTCCCCATAACAATTTTCTAGCCATCTTGTCCAACTCTTTGCATATGGTATGTGGGGCAGCAAGGATATAAAATTTATAAATTGGCTAGCCTAAATGATTGACTATAAAAAGTTAATATACCCCCATAACTTAACCATTTTAACCCTTATTGGCTAGTGATCTGAACCAATCCTTGATAAGGTATTAATTTTAGCACAAGTTCCTTCATCTAGCCAATGGTCTGAGAGAATGCATCTATCTATTTTTTTTGCTATTATGTTTTGGTCTCTCCTATTATTGGTCCAAGTATAGTTGTATTCTTCAAAATCAATTTCCCATAGATTGTTGTTTTGAATAAAAGCTAAGAAATACTTCATACTTTGGGTTAATTTCCTAATTCCCCAAAATTTTTCATTCAACTTGGTAATGGCATTAAAATATCTAATTATAATAAAATGGGTTTCTTGGTCTTTACTTATAATAAAGGCCTCAATCCCACTCTAAACTTCTAATCTACTTGACTGAGTTATATGACCATACACATCGATAAGGATGAAGCGAATATCAAAAAAGTAGCAAGTGACTAAATAGACTATCCAATGCCTAGTTTTAGGAATGGTTACACAAGAGGTTCTAGAAGGATTCCAACAAGTAGCTTCCTAGACTTTGAATAATAACTTGAAATTTTCAAACCTATGTAGTAGGATTCCTTGTCTTCCTAATTTATTAGAAACTAGAAAATAAGAATTTTGCAAATTTAATAATCCTAAATTTGAAGTAGACTTCCTTATCTCTCCAAAATTAAATAATTTGCAAAAATTCTATGAGCTTTTGAATTTAAAAAAATATTAAAATAATACTTTCAAAATACTTTAATAAAACTACTCAAAAACCTTAATAATTAAATAATTTATCTCTATAACTACTTATCACTCCAAAATAATAAAAAACTTGATTAATATAATAATAAACCTTATCACTCCTAATTAATCTCAATAATAACCTTATAAAAGAATTAATAAAAAATTAAACCTTATAAAACCAATTATTCCTTATCCCTCTATTTAACCTTAGGTTAAAAATTATATTTAAAAAATAATATGCTTTTGAAACCCTAGAATATACCTGTGCATTGATGTCTTCCACTTGATTCTCATGTTCTCTGACCAAGGGTGTTTCACTGCATTTGAAAATATGATGCTCATGATGCCATTATGACTTTCTTAATATAACACTCTCACTTGAAATTATTCACTTGGCTCATGACCATCCCAATATGCTCAAAGTGGTACTTCAATATCTATAAGTTCTCCAACTTAGGGCATTTTAGAAAATGTTCACCTATCTATCGTTTCATTATCCCATAATGTGGCATTTCGATAGAGTACATGGCAATTTCGCTTGGCACTCAAAAATATTTTTTCAAGTGTTCCAATATTCCCTTGCTAATATGACACTTGTCTTTGGTGATTCATATTACACTTGAGCAATTGAACCACTTTTGTAAAACTTCTCTTGATGTGGCGTTTGATATTCCAAAATGACTATGCCTTTCTCAAGTTCCTCTAACGTTTCATTTCATCTTTCCTTGGTGACATACAATGCATGTCTTTAGCTTTACTTGAACAAAAATAATGTCTTACTCTTAGGTTACTTAGTGTTTGAGTTCCTCCTCATGATGTTGGGTTGCTCAATGCTTTCATTGCTTGGCACTTAAGATTCTTGACACATCTGATGCTTGGCACTTGCAGTGAATTGCTTTAACTTTGTAGTTTGACCCGTTCTCTCCTAGGTGCTTGGCTTCATGTCTTAGGTGCTCAAATTTTATCTCTAACATATCAATACTTGGCTCATTCTAAGTTGCTCTATGTCTAAGTTAGATCTTTCTTAGTCCTACATAGCTTAGCTTGGAACTTGGTTCTATGCATGATGTTGCACTTGACTTAATGCTCATATTCCTTCTCAATATTGGTTCTTACTTAGCTAGGTTCCTCAATATTTTTTCCTTTATCTCTTGATTCAATGCTTGACTCTTGCTTAGATTATCTCCCATTATAACCTTAACTCTTGCTCTCCTTGGATCTCAAATTTTGTTCCTTAACACTTGTCTTAACTCCTACTTTCAACTTTTCTTCTATTATGTAACCTTGATCTTTGTTTGACTCAATGCTATATGCTTACATTCCTTCTAATCAACTTATATTTTTGTGCAGGTTCATGTGTATTATTCCTATTGTTATCTTTGTCCAGGATCTAAAAAATTTGATGTCTAAGCAACTTATAAATACCCTTGAAATTTATGCGGCTCTCTAACTCTTCCAACATAGAACTTGAATGTTTGTCATTCTCTTATAATTACGACTCTTTAACTTTGCCAACACTTTCTTTCCTAAAATCCAAAATTTTCTTTAAAAACTTCAATGATTTAATGATATCAAATCTCTTTCACTTGACTTACTGCCTTCAAGTCTAAGCTTGTTGTCTTCAAGTCTTTTGATTATCTTGAAGTCTTATTACTACCTTTTATTGGATCTCTTTCCTCGTGTCTCCTATATCTGTATGCTATGAAACATCTTTTCTTAGGTATCCTCTATATTTATCTACTTTCTTCTATGGGACCTCTTACAATGGGTCTCCTATATCTTCTTCAATGGGTTTGTCATTAAAAGACAATGATTGTTCCAATTTTGGAGTAAGTACTCTTGCTAGAGCTCTTCTAATGGGCCTCATTAATATTTGTCTTCTATAATACTTCTTCTAATGAGTCTCCTTTTTCTTGCTATATTTTATGGGACCTCTTTCAATGGGTATCCTCTTACTATCTTCTACTTGAATCTACAAGTATTTTAGGACTTTTCTCCTTATGAATCATTTCTCATACAAATATGACCTTTTTTCTATTAGGGATGCTTATCTCCACTATGGACCTCTTTCTATGAAGGGTATCAAATATTTGGTTCTTTAAACTCTATATTTTAATATTGGTCTCTTCTCTTGGACCAATTTTTCAAGGTCTATAGGACCTGAATCACTAAAACTTTTATCAAGGTCTTTTCCTTAAGACTTGAATTAATATCAAGGTTTATCTTCAAGACCTAAATCAATATTATAGATTGCCTTCTATTATGAATAGATTCTTGGAATAGGTAAACTCAATCTATCTTATCAAGATCAATATCTTAATGATCTAATTTTTTTTATCAAGGTCTATCTTTGAGACCTAAAACTTTTATCAAGGTCTATATTTGAGACCTAAGTTTTTTATCAAGGTCTATCTTTATGACCTAAAACTTTACTTGACTGCAACTTGAATCAATCCCTGCTTGAGGAAAGCCTTCAGCCTTCTAGCACACGAAGATGAAAGTCTTCTCTATTTTTTGTAGGAAGCTTCTCAACTTTTGAAGATAAATTTTAATTGCAACACTATCTTAGATAGCTTTCTCTAGAATTACCTAAGAATTCAATATCTGAATTAGGATGAAAATATCCTGAATGACCAACTTTATTCTGAGTTTGTTCTTCTTGTAATATTCAATCTATAAAAAACTTAAATTAATAATTATTCTCTTTTCTTGAGAGAAATATCAATATCAAGGGATTTATATCCCTAAAAAATCTAATAATGTTAGGGTTGGCTATTCACTATATATTCAACCGACTTCAAGTTTATTCACCCAAATCGGGATCTTATTCTTCAACCTAGTGGAAAGATCCTAGATGAGTCGTAGTCTTCATAAGTTATTCTTCAACCTTGTGGAAAGACCCTAACTTTCTCCAAATTCTATTGCTGAGTTCTAATCTTCACTAGATATTCCTGCAATTGTAGAAAGACTAGCCTATTGCAACTTTCAAATCCTGTGCAAGCAACCTTGCTATGGCTCTGATACCATTATTAGCTTTTGAAGCTTTAATACTTAATGTAAATCACCACAAGATATACTTTAATTAATTTGAAATATAATGAATCAAATAATAACTTAGAATATAATATCAAATAGAATATCTCATCAAAATACTCACATAAACATGCTCATAATATTGCACATGAAAATACTGAAAATGCTATTGAATAAAGTCTACTAGTGCAAGCATAAAACTATGCATATTCGATTGATATTACAATGCTTTGTCACAAATATATAATTATATGTGACTCTTCATATGTTGCACTCTTGAACTTCACTCTTCTTTACAACTCTTCACTTTCCTATTCTAAGGACACGTGCACACTTACATATTAGACACTTGTGCATATTTACACTTATAACACTTGCACACATATTTACATGACACTTGTGTATTTCTTGCACATTATTACATTACATAAAATATTAACTCACACTCTAATCTAAGACACAACCCTAATATAATATTTACAATGATGTACCAAGGTGGTACATTGTCATGTACCAAATAATGTAATATTCTCCAATATACTCAAACATGTATCTATTTTATTTTATGTCATTTTGTTTAATTATTCTAATCTATCATATATTTTTTTCTTCTTTTAAAGTTTAGCTTTTATTTCTTCTAATCCATCCTTTAATTTATTCTTGATATATTTTATGTTTCTACAGAATATTGTAGAGTTGTTGTTACGCTAAAAACTCGATGTTTTAAGTACTAATACAATATTTGTATTTGAATACCTCATAGGGCGGTTAGTCTGTGGTTAGTACTAGGGCCCAAGGTGGTGGTTAGTCCACTAAGTCAAATTATTGAAGTGTGACAGTTAGTCCAACACCCCCTTGATCCTGGGGTGAAGCTTTGATACCACTGTAAATTTGAACATGACATTAATACTAAATGAAGAGAGCTAAAAATAACAAAGATAAAAAAAAAAAATATGTAAACATAAAGCAATATAATAATAAGGGAACCCTCTTTTGGGGGATGTCTAGAAATTCAATATTTTCCCATTAGCAATATCAAATAAATACTACATTGCATCTTATACAAGACAAACCCTAGCATCTGTTGTTGCCAATTCACATGTGCATACAAGGTAACACCTAATCCTTGCGTACACATTGACACCTCATCCTTGGACTAATTTGATCCATATTACAAATGTGTGATTACAGTCATTTAATATTTGTTTCAATTTGTGTCAGTTTGTTTAATTCTTCCAATCTATCACATATTTCTTTCTTATTTTCAATTTTAGCTTTCATTATGCTTCTATGCTATCTTTTAATCTATTTATGATATGTTTCATTTTGCTATAGAATCTAAGCATTACTATTCCTTCAAGTTTAGTCTCATTCCACCATTTTTTATTTATTTTTCTTGAAACTCCTCATGTTCTATCGATTGAGGATTAAATTTGAATGGCACATTTTGTAGAGGTTCAAATTTCTATATCTTCAATAGTATTGGTGCATGGTCTAATATAATCCTAAACAGTATAAAATACTCCATTGATACATTTATTTCTAAGATGAATTCATCTACTAAAAACCTATCTAATCTTTCTTAAATTAAGGCTCCTCCCCTTCTTCTATTTGACCATGTGAAAATACCATCTTGTGAAATGATATCTACGAGGTTCCTCTCTTCCATTATATCTAATACCATTTTTGAATTCTAGTTTCAATTCATAATTCCTCTCTTATCCTCTAATTTAAGAATTAAATTAAGGTCTCCTCCTATTATCTAATATCTAAGACTATTTAATAATTCGTCTTTTCATATTCTTTGCCAATATTCTTTTGCTAAGCATTGATGAGTGGGTTATACACATTTTCCAAATGATACATTTTCTTGGATCTATGGCATTCCAATGATATTCATATCTAATGTGCATCTTTAACCACTTCTATGAACTTCCATTTATTTTATTCCAAACTATAGCAATGCCTCATGCCTAGCCTCTCCAACCAACACATTCACTTTGGTATGTATTAGTATTCCATATTCCTTCCATAGTTGTCCATTCATTTTATATTATCTTAGTTTCTTGAAGAAAAATTATAACTAGACCAGATTCTTGAATCTTTCCTTTAAGGTTATTTTGGCATTTTTTGTTCACTACACTTTAAAATTTTATTTTCGTATCTATTTCCTAGTTTTTCCATTCTCCTTTAATACCTACCTTTTCTCCTCATTTCTCAAAACCATACTATACAATTCTTCATAAACAAAGTAATCCTATAGAGGAGGAATCCTTATCGAGAATTACAATTTTTATTTAAAATAGTTTAATTATCCTAACAACAAATGTAATATTTTGTTAATTTTATGGTGCCCCAAAATCCATGCATAGTTTATTATTTTTAATTGGTTATATGATATTGAAATATGTCCCATCCATGTTACATCATGATGATAGAGAGGCATTACAACAATTTGAATTATACTTATATTGCTTGGCAAGATTTGAACTTGGGTCTACTTCTTTAAAGTTGAGAAATTATATTTACTATTTTCATGAAAAGATTATTTGGTTTAAAATATATCAAGATATCATGGATATTTGGTAAGTTGGGATATAAAATTTTGAAACAATCAAACTTCCTTAATTTTGATAATTTTCTCAAGAGAACATTTGGTCACTTATTTATTTATTTAAGAAAGTAAATCAAGAATATTATTGATGGTAAAACATAAATAATGAGGTATCATAGATCTTGTAAGAGTATCTATGTGTGAAGTTGGAAATATAAAATCATTTACTTCTTCCTTCATTATTTAAGTTCGTTTCTAAAAAAGAAAAAAAGTAGTTTTTAACATCCACAAGGACATAAACCATATGGGATAATATGTTAAACTAACTAAATATTGGTAATCAAAACATGGTGTATAGACCCTATCTCTTTTCATATTCAAATATTAAAACCCCCACTTAAGTACCCAATCCTTCAAATTCATACCCACATCAACTAAACATTTAAATGATAATTCACTAGGTTGCTCCATATACATTGGAAATATTGAGAAAATATTAGATTAACTATTTATATAAAAAATTATTAGATATTATATGGAGGATTGTTCTATATATTAAAAAATAATTCTCAAAGTTTGTATTTTTTCCTCTTTAGTAGATTGTTTATAGGTTTGTTTCTCATCATGGAAAGTATTGGGTATGGAAAAAAGGGTGTTGGACTCATGGTTGTAAAAATTAAATTTAAATATAGGAATCACATTCAATAATAGAATCACCACATTATTTTTTATAATGTAGTCAAGCTTAATCTTAATAGTGTTTCTTAGAACAACTTTAGAGAAGGTGAATTTTCCTAAAGTTAAAAAATATTCAAGTGAAATAGGTAATTATTTAGATTTAGAAGTTAGCAAAATGAACAAATAAAATATCATTAAAAGTATCCTCCACCATGGTGTTAGGTTCTATCTTATCCTTTGAAATGAATCCCCTATCTCATCATTTGAAATGAAGCCCATATAATAATGCAATCTCAAAGGAGTTAGTTCTAGATTAAAATAACTAAGAGAGATCCACACACATTATGGCACCATGATGAATTTCATAAAGGAGCCACAAGAGTATTAAACCACAAAAAGTCAAAACCTAAGTCCAATAAAATAAAAATATCCAAATCAAATGATATTAGCTCAACCGATTAGATTGCTTAAAATTTAAGGTGGTGACCTAGATTCAAATCTTGCCAAACAATACATGGATAATATCCAAGCTCACTACATGATGATGATGTAATACATGTGGGACCCGTTCCAATCCCATATAACCAACTAAAAAATAAAATCATCCAAATTAATTAAGCATAATAATAACTATCATAACCCACCAAAAACATGAGTATATTCACGGATTAGGAAGGAAGATACAAATGGAAAAAGAATATTTTTTACAGTATAACTGATATTGTTGCTAGCAAGTAATTAAGCATAAATATAACAATAATTATCATTCTAAGGAGAGCCAAGGATAAGCTAAATTAGAAGTTTAATATATCCAGAGAATAAACAACAAGAAGTGGATATATTGTAAAGCACCAACAAAATAGGAATACTACAAGAATATGGAGAGATATTTGAGATAACCCAAGCATTCTAAAAGTCAAAATATTTGTATGGCTAGTAGGCCATAGGAAAAGTTTATCCTAGGAGGATAGAATAAACCATCTCTTGGGATACTATTCAATAGTCTAGAAACTATAGCAATGGATTCTTAATATGTGTGGTAGTGCATGATTATGACAAAGAATTTTTAAAAGTGAGGCATTATAGACAAGTTGAGATACATACATTGAAAGATACAACACTTTGAAATATATGACTGGAAAGGAAAGTAATATAGAGGTAATGAAAAGGAAGATTTTTTTAACCCATAGAGTCTAAACTAACCCTATCAACTCATCTAATCCCTAATCTTGAAGCATAAAGCCTGGATAGATGGAGTTAAGTCATCAAATAGAATTATAATGTTGGGTATAGGAGAAAAAAAATGAAGGAAATTAATATAAAGTAGAAACCATAAAAAATGGAGTTAGTCAAATTGAATTTTGATAGAGGAGGAGCAATAATTAGAAATAATAGGGGTGATATTTTGTTACATCATACTTTTGATAGTGGATTTAAGATAAATTGTGAGAAAAGCAAACACTCCATATTAGTCTACTAATGGAGTGCATAGACAATAAAGGTTGAGTATTGGTATGAAAGAAAATAAGAAGAAGGTAGCTTAGTTTTGGAATATTTGTATTTATAAAGAAAATTAAGAATATCTAGAAAATGAAAATAAAAAATTCAATTTTTTTATTTACAAATATGTATGTATCTAACTATAACAACTCAATTAAGATGTTCTAGCAAAAACAACAACTCATTAAAAAGAAACCCCTTTTTTTCCATAAAAAAACTTATATATAGATCAATGTCATAAAATAATGGTATTTATACAATCTATTTGTTTTACTTGAAAAAGGATGATACTTAGACCAAATTATAATTGTATATAATAAAACGTTAAACCTGGAAAGTGTAAAACCATTTTATTTCAATTTTATACATTTTTTTTTTTTTATGCAATGGTTTGAATAGGAATGATACTTAGATCAAATTAAATTTGTATATAATAGAACATTAAATCTGAAAATTATAAAACCATTTTATTTCAATTTTATACATTTTTTGTTTGTTTATGCAATGGTTTGAATCTTCAAGTAAACTCACTGAAAAAGCTATAAAAAGGCTAAAATCATAATTATATGAAACTTTATGAGATCAAAATAATAATTAAAAAAAAATCTGGAAGATTTATAAATTATCATTAGTGTTATGAAGAAATATTTTAATAAAAAAATGTAAATTTTAATTAGAAGATTCACATATATTATATAAATTATCATTAGTGTTATGAAGAAATATTTTAATAAAAAAATGTAAATTTTAATTAGAAGATTCACATATATTATCATTAATGCATGCTATAAACAAATATGGATGTAAAAATTAGATAAAAAGTAACATTATTACTAATTTTTATCAACTATTATTGGAGGCAAGTTTTAAAAAACCCCAAAAAAATATCTATAAAAAAAAAATAATCTTCATCTTAAAAAAATATAAGAAATAACAGATTACAAAAAACATAAAAATTTGAAAAAGATAAAACCAAATATATATATAATTTAATTCCCCTAACTAAAAAATGGCCCCAAAAACCATACACATTATTGATTATATATATCAACAATGATATAGAAGCGTCACAACAATTTAAATCATACTTGACAAGATTAATCTGTTTACTCATGGAAAGCTTGGAAACCAAAACATAAACTCATTCATAGTATCAAAATGATATAAATTTTATTGCTAACAAACGATATTACAGAGCGGTCTGTGTTTTTTCAATTACTGCATAGAAAACACAGATGAAGTAGGTGCTCAGTCTGAAGGGACGCTCTCTACGTCGGAGGAGGAATAGTCTGTGCTTTCCTTAAGTTTTGGAACATGGACTGTGAGAATGCCATCCTCCAAATCTGCAGAAATCCCCTTCACATCAACGTTGTTGGGAAGGCAGAACCGGGTGGCGAATGCCTCGCTCGATTCCTCCACCCAATCATCGTTTTCAATCACAACTTCTGTGCGCCGCTCTCCGCTAATTCTGAGGGTGGAATCGTCCACTATATCGATTCTGACGTCGCCCTTCTTCAGGCCCGGCAGGTCGGCAGTGAAGACGTGGGCATCGGCGGTCTCCTTCCACTCCACTTGGTTGTCAACCTCGTCGGAGAATGGAAGTAAAGAGTTATGGATGCTGGAAATAGGAACCAAGGTGTCTCTGGCCCATACATCCCAGAGCCCGAATGGTGTCAATGCCATTGGATGAAAATGTGTCTTGCTACGATCAAACACCTGCAATTAAATTGGGTTGAATTCGAAACCAGGGGAGAAGGCAGACCGCAGGCAAGATACTGGCAATTACGTTACAATGGCAGAGATGAAAACTGCAGTATATCATATCATATGTATATATAAGTATTCGAGGAGGTGCTTGTAACGGTTATGGGGTTGAAGGTGTGGACACGTCCTTCAAAGACGGTTACCCAACTGTGACAGTTAATCGAGTGGCATAACGCATGCTTCATCTCAATTACCTTAGTTCGAATTACATAGGAAAAGACCTTATAGCTATGTCTCAAGGAATGTGGAACTGAGTTGGAATTACATAGGGAAAGGCTTTATAGCTATGCCTCTAGGAATGTGGTCCTAGTTGTATCACCTGTATTACTTTATCCATTATGAATCCCTATTTAAAAATACTATTTTTAGGTTAAGATATATATAAATGGTTATTAAAATAATTGAAATAATACTATAATTTTTTCCTCTTATTGAGTGGGGTTTGAACCTTTGGTAGCCTTATAACTGTAGTAAGCTTGCAACTTGAAATAATATTATAATTAAATTAAATTAAATTATTTATATTATTAAAATTTTATAAATTATTTTCAATAAGTAGTTATAACTCATTACGAGTCACAGAGTGAGATATGCTTTTTTGTTTTCTTTTAGAAAGTAAGTAAATGTTGTGAGTATCAACAAGAAGTAAAGTGTGAGCAAGGAGTGAACACCACTTTTTCTTATTCTAAATCACAAGATAGATAGATAGATAGATAGATAGGTATTAATGTGGAACGAAATTCCAATCATGGAATATACCACTAGACTTGCATCATTACATTAACCGGTTAGAAAGCAAGAGAGCCAACCCCCCACATACATGCCCAAACTCGATGTCAATAGGAGAAATTCAAAAAGTAAAAGATGCTTGTAGAGAAAATTTGGGTAGTATTATAAGGAGAGAAGACATGTTGTATACACTCAAATATGTATTGTCATGGATATTTTAAAACCTTTACCATGGTTTATTAGAATTAAATCCAAATCAAGAGAATGAGATCAATAAGTGGATTATAAAAACATTGCATTTCGATGTTGCAAATGTTATGAGATTGAACACATGACAAGAGATTGCAAAATGCAAATGATGGGAAAAGATGGAAAATATTGGGCGTGAGACAAACTTCAATGTCAAGTAAGGATAGCATATCTTAGTTGAAGCTAGGTCAAGTCAAAGATTTTCCACTTCCAAGAAAATGACAAAGAAAGTCTTCTACATCATCAAATGACGAAGTTTATTACAATTTACTCAAATCAATTATTAAAAGAAAAAATAACACAAGGGATGAGGAAGTACAATGTGTAAGTTCAAATTCAAAAGGATTTAAACGTGCAAGGGAAGATGGAGGGAATTTTTAAGCAAAGGAGATGAAAGAGGTCAAGATTAATCTAGGCAAATCATATACATTTACCTTAGGTAGTATAGAATCCCCTCCTCACAATAAAATGACAGTAGTAAAGAGTGTATCCCTTGCGCTTTAGGGTTTCAAGAGCAACATAATTAAAAAATGCATATGGAGGGTATCCATGTAAATATAGGGTTTTTACAATAACACAAGAAAGTAATTGCTATGGAGGATCATCCTTGTACTTTAGATTTTTTGAGGTAACATAAAGAAGAAAGTATTTTTAAGAGTATTAGTTTCATTTCAAACTCTTTAGGGCAACATAAATCTTTAGAAGATAAGTCTCAATATAATAGTATGAAAATATTGAAGAGATTGATGAAGATGAAAGTGTTTTTAGGAATTAAAAAAGGAGAGGAAGATCTTCAAATCAAGAATAAAGAGAAAAATAAAATTAAAGGGATATATATTTAGAAAACCAAAAACAAATATCACAAATTTTTAACAAGAAGTGGCACTAAATCCACTAATAAATTAATTAATGATGAAAATGGTATTATGGAATATTAGGGTGTAAATAAGACCCTAAAAAAAAGTTATTAAGGAATTGATAGGTTGTTATAGTCTTAAGTTTATTTTAATACAATAAATTCAATTAAGTAGTAAGGAACATAAGGATGAATTCAAAAATATTTTGAAGATAGCGAATTATCTAGAAATTTCTTTTATAGGAGATTCTAAAAGTATTACAGTAATATGGGACAAACACAAATGGGATGGAAAAATGCTAAAAGTAAAAAATAATTAGGTTGTTAGTCTATTTTGTAGGAAGAGAAAACATCAAAGTTGGGATTATAAATCAATATGCTCCAACTATAATTATTCCTCACAAAAGATGTTGGAAGGACCTTAACATATTTTAATCAAATACAATGATGATTTAGAATTGTTATCTATGGATTATTTATGGGGGAGACTTCAACATAGTTCTATACCCTTTAGAAAATCAGGGAGGTACTCTTGGGTGGACTAAATCATGTAGGATCTAGTAACCTTTGAGATGCTATTTTCTTCAAGTTTTCAATATACATGGGATAATAAATGCTTTGGGTAAACTCATATAGCAAAAAATTGAACATATTTATGTTATCAAATACATGGATGCAAATGTGAGCTAGGAGCAAGTAGGAGGAAGAGTGAGTAGGAAGCAAGAAGTATAAAGCAAAGTGGATTAAAGAATAAGTGTCACTTCTTGTTCCAGATATTAGGAGAAACTTTAAAGGATTCATGTGAAGAAAATTTAGGTAACATGGCAAGAAAGTAATTTTTGAAATTCTTTACTAAAAGTAAGGATGCCTTAGTTGGAAGTATGGATGCCCTAGCTAGCGATAAGAAGAAGAGTAAATATATGGAAAACCCTATCTAGGTAGCATATACTACACCAAAAGTGATTATTAAGGATGAGATGATTGAGTATGATATAATGGTTCTTAAAAGCAAAGGGTTAATATATAAGTTCCATGGATATTGGCCAAGTTTTTATGAGATTCAAAATTGGATCAAGTGGAAGTGGAGATTGAATTTAAATTACTCCATGATTTTTCTTTCAAAAGGATTTTTCCTCATTATTTTCTCTAGTTCAAAAATAAAGGATAAAATAATGGATGAAGGCCCTTGGTTTAGGGGTAAAGATAAGACCTTGAAGTGATAATTTTCTAGGGAGATAGAGACTATTAAAAGACTTTTAGTATATATTAGGCTTTTGGTATTTCTTATCAACTCATCAATAAGGAGGTTTTGATGTCAACAAAGGCTTGATAAGCCTAACATTAGGCACATTATGAAATATTTTGGCTAAGTGTGGATAAGAATATGATATTTGACATCATAGAAGGGCCTATCAGGTGTAGCAAAATGTTGGCTATGTAACAAAGAGGGCCATATTTTTTAAGGTGATAATATCAACATAGGCTAAACAAAAGTCTACCACAACAGAGAATAGAGCTAGAGAAAATAAATATTCCAAGGCATTGAGCTCGACATACAAGAGCAGTATAAAGTGGAAGCTCATTTGGCATATAGCAGAATGCTTTGCAAAAAATTAGCTAAAAGAGCATCAATTTTTTTTAAATGTTGATGTCATCATGAGGTATAAAAATTCTGGCAAATATATGAAGTAGTGTTGGATGAAGATTTTATAAGGAACAAAGCCCAATAATAAAGTATCTGGTATTTGACATTCAATGCTATGCATATGCGTACAACTAAGTATACAAGGTGGTCGAATTTAAAAGGTGATGACATCATCAAGGTAAGCTAAAAAACTTGGCATCCGATAAGAGAAGCATTGGATAGATGATGAGGCTGATGATGCCTGCATAGTAGAGAGCTAGATTAATTTTAGATGAGAAGAAAGAGATCTTATGACATAGCAAAGTTTTCGAATGCACTCGTGAAAGTCATAATATGCTATTAGAGAATCTTAACAACCCAAAGCTTTCCTGATCGACACTTGTACCAATGTAGTTGGACCAGTTGTGGGGTAACCTAAAGTAAAATAAACTTGTCATATGATCCCACAGGTTAGATGAAGATACTTAAGTCGCCACTCTCTTAAATTAAATCAAAGCAAGCCACTTTAGTGTCATGGTGCCAATATAGTTGCAAAAGAATGAGATAGATAAGGATGCACATGTGCTGCACTAACCTGACATGCCTGCAATCCATTTTGAGAGCAATGATACTAAAATAACTAAATACAAATGCAAAGCTATATATACTTAAATGTAGCTCATTCAAATGGTCAACTCTTTAGATTTTACAATTATACATGTTGTATGATTGAAGGCTATATGCCCCTTAATGAAAGTTGATGTGTTGTTTGACCTCTATCAAATACTGTTGCAAAATATGTATGTATGATTTTCTCATTAAGCATTTTTGTAAAATTTGAATGAATGGTTTATTCTATAAAGAGTTATTCTGCTATCTAGATTTCTCACTGGATTGTTATTACTTCAATTCTTGGAATGCTTGGATGTGTGCACTTGATTAATTAATATTTTGCAACATATGATGATATTTGGTCTGTTAGGAATTTTAGTTTAATTAAGAGAATGAGAATATCATGCATTTGTGTCTCTTGATGTAGTTGAATCTTGATCGTTTAAAGTCCTAACTTCTAACCTTATGCATTTCTTACTTTAGTATGCAATCCCTCTTTGTTAGTTTAGCTAGAATCATAGGAACCGAACTACTCCAGAGGTTGACTCAAAAACCCATTTTGGGTCTTCCAATCTTGGTTGAGGTCTTGAGGGTGCAACTCATCCACTTAGGTAGATTTTAGACCAAGATTTTTTGGCACATCCGATGGGACCCAAATATCGAATACTTGATTAAATAGA
Organism: Wollemia nobilis; assembly: GCA_028583015.1. Taxonomy (NCBI): domain Eukaryota; kingdom Viridiplantae; phylum Streptophyta; class Pinopsida; order Araucariales; family Araucariaceae; genus Wollemia; species Wollemia nobilis. Next base: position 1,067,000 of record JAQPPZ010016930.1, read on the forward strand.
ATTTTGGTGATATTATGCTTTAAGTAGATCACATTTACAATCACCTAGCGACTTTGTTAAATATGAACTATTCATAAATAACCCAAATACAATTTAACTCATAGGCTTATGCTCACAAGAACAACAAAAAAGCTGGATAAACCAATATTATTTATGGAACTATCCTAATTGAGGTTTAGAAGGTATAGATCTCCATAATCACCTCCATCATCTCCCTCATCCACCCCTACAAAAAGTGTAGGATCTACACATTTTACCTCTCCACAATATGCTCACACCATCAAATCTAAACTAATGGCTAATCGTCAACTCAACAATTTTTTCTTGATTAGAATAATACCTGACCACTTAACTTCGTAAATCATAATATCATTCCTCAAACAATGTTGAAAGCCTTTCCAACATATGATGGCATCAAGAAAACAACCTATGAGCATTGTGAAGATGTAGCTTCTTTAGTTGCTATCCATAACATCCAAATGAAGATGTTATGATAAGATTTTTGATTCTATCATTCAAAGAAAAAATACTATACTAATACCATACTCTCTAGGATGCAAGTAACCACTCAAGGATCATATTATGGGTAGATTGGTTCAAGAATTTAATGAACTAACAAACCCTTTTTCCTTGTTAACCCAATTTACCACTATTCAAAGGCATCCACAAGAGGCAATAATGGATTTTAACATCAAATTCAATAGGAATTGGAAAAGAATTTTGCAAGATATCAAACCAATAGATCCTCAAAAAATATATTATTATGACCATGCATTTAATCCAAATCTAGGTTTATTGATACGCCAATCCAATATTCTCACATTTCCTAAGATTTAACAAGCTGTGATAACTAGGAAGAGCACATTGATTTCTATAGGCAAGTTTCCTCCCAGAAACATAATGCCATATTATCTAGAAATCCCACAATCTATGCAAGAAACACAAAATTCAATCACAATCATGCATCTGCTAAACATAGCTCTAGTTCATGTAGTGAAGTTTTTAGCATTATTAACAAAACCATCAATGCTAGTGTTACAAGCACCTATTGCTATACCTACATTGCCTTATTCAAAATCGCAAAAATCAACCAACATGAAAAAAATAATGTTGGCAATTAAGAATTTAACTAACAGAGTGACTACTATGAAAAGAATATAAGCTAAAAGAAATTTCCATCCTAGGATATTCCCATATATGAAAAAAGATCAAGGAGCCTCTTCTAGTAGCATACAAGGAAAGCCTAAGGTAGTATATTGTAACCATGAAGATAACCCTTCTACTTCAGCATCTGAAGGCAATTATTGGTGCTCAACCTACAATGAACCACATAGTGAAGATACTTGTATGCTTCACCAACATCAAACATAGGTAGTTGCGACTAAGAGGGCATAAAAAGCACAAAAGAACCAAGTTAATATGCTTTGGAAAGCATATCATAATTTGATGGTGCAATAAGTTGAGTCAATTTTAGTCTTAACTTGGTATGGCAAAAAGCCATTGCAAGTACATCCTAAGAGATTGGACCCATTCAAAGTTTTATCTCAGCAAAACAAGCAGTTGAAAAAGAAAGTATCTCAATTTTCTAAGAGAATAAAGCAATTTTCCTAAAGAACAACAAAATCCAATGCAAAGCAATAGAAGTTGAGACTTAGAAACATGCTAGAAACAAGCTTTGGTATCCTTCTATCACCAAGAGACAAAGAATTAAAGCGATACAAGAATACTAGAGGAGGTTTAATGAACCAAAAAAGGAAGAAAAGAAGCAACTAGAATCTTCCATTTTTAATATAGTAGAGGAGCTTAAGAAGACACTATATAAAGCAAGCATGTATGATGCTCTAATGATTTCAGGATAAATTGACCTCCTTCGGACATCATTAAAGTTTATTCGACCTAAAAACTAGTTTTAGCTAGCACAAGGTAAACCTATGCTAGGGAGTAGGTAAAAATAGGCTGACCCCTTTCTATATGTCCCTACACATGGAAGGTGTGGGTGAATTTTGGTACCCCTTCACCCACTCTTTTTTTTGGTGAGATGTTAGTGAGTTAGGTTCCCTGGTTTTGAAGCATTATGGAGGACGGATTGAAAGATGAGGAGGTGAGCATTGAAGCTAAATCTCAAAGTCCTACTCAGCTTCTGGATGAAATAATGAGAAATTTTCATAAGAACTTATATTCCCAAATCCTCATCCCTAGAGTGGATAGAACTTTGAGAGGAGTGACAATCAAATTCCAAGCCAGGCTACCTGTCTATGGGACAAAGAATCAAGAAAGCAGTCAAAAAGGAATTGTGCCCAAATAACTATCCAAAATGAGATCATCATTCAAGAAACACAAGAGAACCTCACAAATAGGTATTAGTGATCTCATATAGCCCATACTTTTGGTTTATGGGCATAGTTTGAAATGCACGACTTTAGAGGTAATCAATTCAGGACTTTCTCGCGACACAAAGGTGCAGGGAAAATTTATGATCCAACAACAACGTTAGAGTAATCAAAGGCCTGGATTGATGCAGAGGTACCTAAATCCATCCAGACGACCGTCATCCTTCCTGGAACATAACATCAACAAATATTCCAACCATTCCAGCATGATTCTTCTCGTCGATCGCCATTAATTCTTGAATTTGAATTCATTGTAAAACTTCTATAAATAGTATAATGCTCACCATTCCAAAGGGCAACTTTGTGGTCTTTGCAATTCATATGTAATTCTATGTTGTTTGTAAATAATAGTATATCACTATTTGGTCTCTCAATCTATATTTGATTCTAATTTTGCCTTTGTGTGAATGTTTATTTCTGTGATGACCATCTGAGTTGGTTTGCTTAATTCTACTATATGGATTTTGGGAGTCTAGCTGGGCTGTTTTGGAATTCGTATTCTCCACTGGACATCAAGGTTTATTTCTATTAAATTTAGTTGGGTGGGAGTGCTCTAATTCTACTACTTGGATTTCATGGACCCTCCCGTTGGTTCTAAAATTTTCCCTTGCACATTGAGCCAAAGGAGAAGTGAATACAGTGCAAGCTAATGTGTTAGGTTGTTCATTGTTGTTTGCACTAGCGATGTTGAAGGAGTGTGTCTTGATGCGACCATACCCCATACTTGTTTAGTTCTGGCTACAACCTCCTTTGATTTCTTTCTCATTTATTTTTCCCTCTTTTCTCCTTTGTGGTGTAGGTAGCTAGAACTGAAGGAGTCGACCTTCTTTGAAGATCAACCACCTCTATCTCTTTCAAGCCGAATGGTTATTCAATGCTGGTCTAGGACTGTCAGGTGCGCCTCTTGCTCGTTCGGTACCAATTTTTGCATAAATAATTTTAAGCAACTCTATTGGGGAACTCAATGAGTTTTCATGTTAAAGGAAACCAGAGTTTGGTGATACTCTAGTTTTCCTATATCTTGAAAAATTAACTGGTGAATCTAACTGCGTAGCATCTCCACATCGTGAGATCAGTTACCTTATTATGCTAAAAAGTTTTCATTTCTTGGAGGACCCAAGGTTTGATGAATAGCCTTGACCTCATCAACGGAGAAAGTATGTTCATCTGATGACTTCAACTCTAATGAATGAATTGGTACCTTTGAAGGCCAGTGCCTCAATGGCTCAAATATGCTACCCACAGTGGAATGACCCTAATTAGTTAGAACTCCAATGCTGGCATGAGATTCCTAAAAGTGCCCTGAAGCACCTGATAAAGTACAATAACACTTTGGGAATTGCTTGAGAACATCTTGAAGATATCGCTCCACTAGTGCTTCTACATGGTATATTACATGAATACATCATGATCAGGCTCCTGGTCTTGTATCTAAAAGGGAGGGTGCTATGGTGGTATCGTACTCTTGAGCAAAAAACCATCTGCTCATGGATAGATTTGGTGGGAGCTCTTATTGACACATTTGATGGCTCCTTGGATCCCTTCCAACTCTTGATGCACCTCACATTCATCAAGAGGGCCCCTTTTGAGTCTATAAAATACTTCAACATTAGATTCAGAAGGAGCTAGGGAAGGATCCCCTTTGAATACCAACCATCCCCCACCCAGGCTCACCTGTACTATATTTGGGCTTTTAGTTTGGATATAGACCTCTTACTGTATCAATTAGGGGAAAGTAGATTCTCTCAAGTCTTTCAAGAGACCATGTGGATAGAGAAACTCCTGATTAAAGTAGGAAAAACATCTTCGAGAGATTTCACCTTATCTCCCACATTCTCATCTATTGTTGTTGTCATTATGACCACACAGTATCCGCCACATATGCCATATGAAGTTGTGCATGGGCTAGATCCATAGCTATGCAGGACACAAGGGGTGTATCTCTTCTTGAGCTCATGCATAGGAGTTGCAAGCACTGTTCTAGAAGTAAACAGTTTTATTGCTTGAATCTCCTCTTAGAAAATAGAGAATCTAAACCAGGGTGGCAATTCCACTCCTGAAGAGGGAATTCTTTTACCTCCTTTTTGTATCCAAGAACACAATGAGTAGAAGTTGAGTCACCCTCATGATGGCTTGAAATATCAACATACAGATCTCGAGGAGGTCATGATTAATGAAGTATGTGGGAAAGAGTATGCAATGATGGTGAAGGCATGCTAAATTGGAATCCCACAATAGGTGGATCCCAAGGAATGACGATATTGGAGCATATTGCCATACAAACCAACACTTGAGAAAGGCTCCTACATGGTAAAATTTATTTCCACATTGATCATTGATTGCATAAGTATTGGTATGCATGATGATCTGCCAAGTTGTGACCTCTTAGTAGCTTGGAAAACATTTTGGCAATACCGACCGAACTATAGAAGGTGACTCATATTCAACATAATTTGGTCTAAGCATTGCAGATTGACTAGATGATTTCTAGGATAAATCAATAGTTGCAGCGGGCTAGTTATACCATAATTTTGTGTAAATAAATCTACAAATAAATAAAGGGTGCAGAACGTTTGAGGCCACATGATTGCTGATATTTCCCTAGGGAACCAACTTCTAAAGATGATTTCTAGAGAGCATCTCTTCCTTGAAGTATTATTTCTTTGTCCTTCTCCATTTCCTTATTGTTTGACTCCATAGCCCAATGGATTATCCTCCTAAAAGCTCGTAAGCTAATGTAGCAAGTACACCTTGGCTCGTATGGAAAAATTATGCATCATGCTAAATATTTCAAAGAAAATGTAGATTTCCAACAGAAATTATGCTATAAAGGGTCTTGTTGATAACCTTGATCATTCATCGGTACAAAAGCATGATCAAAAATCCAAATATGTATTCTGATAGGCTGAGAAAATTCCTACTAAATTGCGTAAGAAAGAGGGACTATATCGACATAGACAAATGCCTCTAAAAATACCTCAAGCTATAAATGAGTATATCAATAGAGGCTTGCTTTGATAAGTTTTCTCCATGGCTATTTCCCCTTTTGTTTCTTTCTCACCCTATTTTTCTCTCTCTTTCCCTTCCTCTCTGTCTATTCTCTCTTTATGCTTCTTTTTCTCCTCTTATGTCTTCCTTCTACTCTTGTTCTCCACAATTTCTCCTTTCTATTGTGCTTTCTTAGGGAAGAATGTTATCTAGGTTTCTATTTCCAACAAGTGAAAATACCATGTGAGTTTCCAAGAGTGTGGATGAATTTTGATGTCCCTTCACCCACTCCTATTTTGGGTGAGATGTTAGTGAGTCAAAGTTCCCAGTTTTAAAGCCTTATGGAGGACGAACAGAAATACGGGAGGTAAGCATTGAATTTGAATCTTAAAGTCTTGTCCGAATTCTAGATGGAAGAATGAGAAAGTTGCATAAGAATTTATGTTCCCAAATCATTGTCCATAGAGTTGATGGAACTTTGAGAGGAGAAACAATCAAATTCCAAGCCAGGATACCTGTTTATGGGGTGAAGAATAGGGAAAGTGATAAAAAAGGAATTGTGCCCAAATAGCCATCCAAAATGAGATCATCATTCGGGAAGTGTGGGAGAACCTTAGAAATAGGTATTAGTGATCTCAACTACCACATACTTCTGGTTGATGGGCACAGTTTGAAATGCATGACTTTAGAGGTAATCAATTTAGGACTTTCTCATGGCATGAAGGTGTAGGTCAAATTAATGATCCAACAATAATGTTAGAGTAATCAAAGGCCTAGATTGATGCAGAGGCACCTAAATCCATTCGAACAATCGTCATCCTTCCTAGAACATAACATCAACATATCTTTCGACCATTCCAGCATGATTCTTTCCACCCATCGCCATTAATGCTTGAATTTGAATTCATTGTAAAAGCTTCTATAAATAGCAGAATGCTCACCATTCCAAATGGTGGCTTTGTGGCGTTTACAATTCATATGTAATTTTGTGTTGTTTGTAAATAATAGTATATTACTATTTGATCTCTCAATATGTCTTTGATTATGCTTTTGAATTTCTGTGAATGTTTATTTTTACTATGGTTTTTTGAGTTGGTTTGCTTAATTTTGATATCTGGATTTCACGAGTCTAGCTAGGCAGTTCTAGAATTCACATTCACTACTAGACATAGGGGTTTATTTCTGTTAAAGCCGATCGAGTGGGAGCACTCTAATTTTGTTGCTTGGATTTCATGCACCCTCTTGTTGGTTTTGGAATTCACCCTTGTACACTAAGATGAAGGAGAAGTAAAGACAGGGTGGGTTGATCTATTAGGTGGTCCCTTGTTGTTTGAATTGGTGACATTGAAGGAGTGTGTCTTGATGTGGCCATACCCCATCCTTGTTTATTTTTGGCTATGACCTCCTTTAATTTATTTCTCATTCTCTTTTCCCCCCTTTCCATTTTACGATGTAGGTAGTTGGAATTGAAGGAGCCGACCTTCTTCGAAGATCGACTGGATTTGCCTCTTTTGGGTCGGGCAGTCATTCAATGTTGGTCGAGGACCGTCGGGTCTACCTCCTGCTCATCCGATGCTAATTTTCACACCAACAGAAGGATGGGTTCTACATAAATTCATGGTAGATTTTTGAGCTGCCATAATAGTTATGCCAAAAGACATGCAAAGAAATGAGCATGAAATATACATAGTCTAGTCCTAGAGTGTTGTAGCTATATGGGACCCTATTTAAAATGATTGGTGTAATCAAGGATATACCCATGGTACTTCATAAGATACCTAAAATAATAGTCATACAAGAAGTGGTCATGGTAGACCTAGAGCCATACTTTGGTATGTGCCTTTCTCATGAATTTATAGCCAAATTGGGTGGATACTTGTCCTTAGATTATTCACACATGGAGATTTCTCATAAGGATAGGAAGGTGAAAATATTTGTAGAAAATCCCTCCACGTATCATATAGAAAAAAATGAATAGGAAGAGAACAATGCCAGCATAATCAATGATGAGGTTGATCTGATAGAAGACATCATATATGAGCTATAAATTGAAGATGAATTCTCACTAAAAAATTCAATGCTATGGTTGAAAAATGCATGGGTAGTTATGCTATCTTAAAACCATAAAAGAGAAAGCTTTCGATCATGACAATAAATGAACTTTGAAAAATTGAGATATGAAAGCTCTACTTTGATTGGAGCCAGATGTAGAAATGCTGTCAAAGCAAGAATTGTGCTAGAATCACCATCTAAGGGAATTATGTAACTTTCATACTGTCTAATTTGGAGTTGCACCAATAATGCAACAAAATATGAAGCATTGTGCATTGGGTTGAAAGAAACAAATAATATGGGAATAAAGCTATTGATTATTTACTGACATTCTAAATTAGTAATAAATCAAGTCACTAAAAAATGTAGTATCAAGCAACATTACTTGAAAGCTTATTAAAATAGAGTTTGGGATATATTTGAAAGCTTTGATGCTCTTAATATAAAGGTAAAACCTATAGAGCAGAATGCACAAGTTGATGCATTGGCCTCCCATGGAGCTAATTTCTATCTAGTCTCTGATTTAAGAAAATGTTCAAGATCTATTAAACTTGCTTTTAGGCCTTACATTCTAGATAAGGATACTTTTTGGCAAGTGTTTGAGAATGATCAATAGATAGTAGATTTATTAATCCAAGAGGTAGATTGTGCAATTATGAGTTAATACATGCTTGAAAATATTAGTTAAGAAGACATTATTCAATTGAATAATAACCATATTCTAAAAGGGCTAATTACTCTTGAAAGCTTATTTGATAGTAGTGACTGACCAATTGGCTAAAAAATAAAAATTGATGAACATGAGTTCAGAGTAGTTCAAATTGAACCTAAGAAAAAACTAAATATTGGAGTGCAATATTCTCAAGAAGAATATCAAAAAAATTTAGCCTTATGTAGATTTTAATGATATCATTTCTTGGAGTTATGATGATTTAAATGTCTAAAAAAAAGATACCACTCAACACACAATAGAGTTGTTCCCTAATGCTAAGTCATCTTGGCAAAGGCAAGGGCCAGTAAATCCAAAGATAGAGGCACTAATGAAGTAGGAGTTGCTAAAGCTACTTAATGCAAAGATCATTTACCTAAGCATTCCACATGGGTAGCTAATTTGTTGCTTGTTAGGAAGAAGAAGGGAGATATCCGACTCTGTGTGGATTTTAAAAATTTGAATAGAACATCATTAAAGGATCATTATCCCCTACCAAAAATTGATCAAATTTTGTACTTTGTCGCTGGGGTAAAAATATTATCTCTACTTGATGGATTCTCTGACTTTAACTAGGTTGTTAGCTTTTGATAATGTTTAATATGTAAAATAACCACAAGATGTAAAGTAGAAAGAATAATATAATAGACTTCTGCAATAACTCTAAAATATGATATTAATAGAAACTCACGAAAATATGAAACTACTCTACTAATGCATGCTATGAGAAGATACCCATGAAAAGACTTTATCACACATATATAATGTAATGTGACTCTTCATATGGAGCACTCTTGGCCTTCACACTTCTAGACTCTTCATCTCCCTATTCTATGGACTCATGTGCACATGGACTATTATGCACATTTACATTATTGAATATTATGCACACTTGTGCATTTATTACATTACATAAAGTAAATCCTAATCTAAGACATGTACCAAATAATGTAATATACTCCAACACCCCCGTATTACATTATTTGGTTATTGAAGACTTTAGTCTTCAATATGGATCTTTAATATCTTGCTGGAACTTGTGCCCTTCTTCATTCTCTTCCTTGTTTGTATTCTGATCAAGCAAATGATTAGTATCTTCATAAAATATGATTGAAAGTGCTTTGGCTTCATGTTCTTTTGTAACCTCTTCTAATTCCTATATCTCTTGGACTAAGTTACCCTTTTGATTTCCTTCTCTATACTGTAGTCGAAGAGGATTGTACTATTGCTAGAACTATGGCTGAGGTGATCTATATTGGTTTGGATATTGTCTTGGTTGAAACAACCTATTTGGTTGATTCATTTGATTCCCTTGAAATTGATTCCTTGGATTAAATCTGCAATAACTTGTACTATGACCTCTTCTCTTACAAATTTGACAATATCGATCATTCCATTTTGGTTTATCTCTTGAGATTGAAGCAATATTTCCTTTTTGATTATCTTTTGAGACTAATGCATTATTAGTCATTTCATCTCTAGTTGAATTCACCACTTCATGTTCTTGTAGTATATTAACCAATTCATCAAATGATGTATCTTTACCCAAAATTTGTAAAGAGGTAACTAAGTGCTTATAACTTTCAAGAAGTGCTCTCAAAACTACTTGAACCAAAAATTTATCTTCTATTATTTCACCTAAGGTTAATAACTTTCCCTTTATATCTGCTACTTTCCTTAGAAACAACTCTATACTTTCTCCACTGTTAAATTTTAGAGAATGTAACTGAGTTTGAAGATTCAAGATGGTAGCTTTATTCTTTCCTTCAAATATTTTGGATAGAGTGTTCCATGCCTCTGTGGATGTTCCTGCTGAACTAATATATGGCTGAATTTCATCTGTAATAGCAAAAGTTATTATCATTAGAGCTTTAGCTTCATCTTCTTCATATTTTTGAATTTCTCTTGCATCTTTAGTAGGTTTAGATTTTTCTCCTTTAACTATCTCCCAAACCTTTTCTACTATCAACATAGATCTTACTTTGTTTTTCCATGATGCATAATTAGGACCTTTAAGTAATTGAGATTCTGAGAGAAACAACTTATGTGATGTCATGATTAACCTTTGTAGACTTCTAAATATCTTAATCCTATGTTGATGTCGAATACCTTATAACTCCAAACTTAGAAATTTAGATAAATTATATTTGCAATTCTATAAGTCTAATTTGATGTAGAAACCCTTATTACTCCCTCTTTAATTAAATTGCAAATATCCCAAAATTGTTTTGTAACTTCAAATGATTTAAATTACAAAACCTTGCAAATGCTTCTTTAATATCTTCCTTCCAAAGTTTAATCTTCAATAATATATGTCTAAGGTTAAGTATTAGATTCCACCTCTTCAAAATAATTACTTTCAACCTTACGTATGCTCTTATTTCTCCTAATCCAATCTTATAAGCAAATTTAATAAAGTGGATTACCTTCACCTTGGAATTGATAATCCGTTGGTCAACAAGGCTTGACCCCTTTTTGAGTCTTCTCTCCTCTACGTACATCATCAAACGATGCTCGCTGGCCTTTGGTGTATGTTGATCTATTTGGAGTGTTTATTTCCTCTGCTCTAGCTTCAACGTCTCTGCACCTCAATGCTCGCTGTAAAATCTGACTTCAACCTCCACACTTGTACCTTGAGCTTCTACCTCAACCTGCCAAGTGTTATCTTCCCTTTCACTGCATCCAATCGGTAATTTTGCACGCTCGTTGATCACCTATGCATTCACTGCATTGCCATTACTCTGGTCCTCCTTTATTCAATATCTAGAGAATGCCTTCCTTTGAACTGGTGCCAAAAGATGTTCGACCTTCCTCCTTACAAGTGCCACTTGGCACTCAACTTCTTTCATTTCCCTTTGAAATGCTTCTCCTTCCTGTGCATTGAACGTTACTTCTACAAGCGCTTTGGTTTGGCTTCGCACTTCTCCTACATGCAAGCAATAGCCTTAGTCTCTTCCTCCACGTGGCATGTGCATGGGTTATAATGGATGACACTTGTAGCCTCCCTTTGAACCCTAAACTTCCTACTACTCCAACGTACGTATCTCATGTCCCTTCACGCAAAAATTTGAATAGAACTGCTAGTTCACACAGGAACATCTTCGCTTCACCTTCCTTGGTGAGAATCTGATGGCTTTGGTGTAGGCGATGATCTCCTTCAACTTTATGCAAGCTCTTCTACATCGTAGTGATGCTCTACTGCACGGTGATGGCTTCTACCTTCTATCGGGTGATGATTTAATTGTCTAATCGATGGAGTCAATATTACTTCAAGTAATGAATTTGCTCTTCCTTGAGCAACAATGATGCTCAACTCTTCTTCTTTTGCTCCTTGACTAGTGTCTTTAGACACTGAAATACTCCACCTTGATTTCTTAACTCTTTGCTTCAGCTCATTTACATTATTGTACTTGGTTTCCTTTTTCCACATAGATAAATCTGCACTTCTTAATCACTATAGAATAACACTCATAAATAATATTATGCTTTCTTCTTATTTCTCCTTTAGCTTAAGCTCAAACTATTTTTTCTTTGCAAATTATAAGGTGTAAGCACTAATATCACCTTGATTTAAAGAACTCTTTAAGCTCTTATTTTCAAACTCTAATATGATCTCAAATAATAATATGGTGCTCTTAAATCCTTGATGTAAAGCTTATTTCAATGTATAGATAATAAACTTATATTGCACCAATACTGCATACCTTTCTAATGTTCTATTTTCTAATTTTGTTGGTGATTTGATTCACCCAACTCGCTATCTCCAACTTGTAAATTTTGCACCTCTATTCTCCTTCACTCTTCTGCTCCAAAGCTTACCAAATTTGCAGCTCTTGCTTGCTGCTCTACTTCTTCCATTTCTCTGTCTAATAACTCCTCCAAATATACTCTAGAGTTCTCAAAACTCGCAACTCCTTATCCTTCTTCAATGTTGTCCACAAATCTATTTTTGTGGCTTCCAATATCCTCCAAACCTGCTCTCCCAAATGCTGAAACTAGCAGCTATTAATGCTTCCCCAAATGGTGTTCATAAACCTACAACTATGTAGTCAACTCCTTCCTTCTTTCACTATCCAAAACCTGCAACGAAAGTCTCCAGAATGCTGTCTTTTATTGCTGTCTCAACACCTTCAATATCCTATCCATGGGCACTCCAAAATCTTCCCAAGTCTTCTCCGAATCGTAGCTCTAGGTCTCCTTCACTCTGTTCTCCTGCAACCCTTCAATCTCTGCTCCACTACCTATAATATTCTCTCTATCAAATCAGCCTTCAAAACTTTGTGGTTGTCCTTAGATTTCCCAAAACCTTGGGTTCTTCAATCTTCTCTTCTCCTACAATCTCCTTGTCGAATTTTGACTTCAAAAATGATCTCCTACACTGTCCACTTTCTCAAGAATCTGAATGTCTTGAGATATTCAAATCCCTTCTCCAAGATTTGGCAAACTTCTTGCCAAACACTTCTTCCTTTTGGGCTTGTTGTCGGATGGTGATAATTGTCCCAAAAACCTATTTATCAAAAACTTATCCTTGCTTCTAATCTCCTATCACAAACCTTCTCCAAATCTCCTCCACTGGATACTTCTTCTACAAAGTTACTCTCTCTCTTGCAATCTCCTACTTCTCGCTTTCTCCAAGATGCCTTCAATGGCCGCTTCTCCAAATCTACAATAAGGCTTTCTCTAGCCTTCTTCTTCTTCTCCAAAATCTCTTGAGACCACTTCTCTTGGGTCTTCTAATTCTGCAACTCTTCAACTCCTTTCTGCAACTCTTCAACTTCTCTTCTCGAATCTCTACTGAAACCTTTTCCTGGTTTCCTCAATCTCCCAACTATGGGAATTCTACAATGAGATCTCTTTTTTGGATCTCCAAAATCTGCTACTCTCAATATCTTGAATCTCTGAAGTCTTCTACTCTTCAAATCTACAATAGGACCTATTCTTAGGTCTTCTCTATCTCCAATCTCCAATCTGTAATGAGAACCTTCTACACGGGTCTCTTCAATCTCCAATCTGTAGTCTTCAATCTATAATCTTCTATCTCCAATATTCTATCTTCCAAAACTAGAAGTTCTTCAATCTGACCTCTTTCAGGTCTCTTCAACTTCTCCAATTATTCAATCTGCAATCTCCTATATCCAATATTCTATCTTCCAAAACTAGAAGTCTAAATGACCCTTTGGGTCTCTTAACTTCTCCAAATCTTCAATATGTGAATCTTATATGGGGACTTCCTTCTTGAGTCTCCTCAATATTCAATCTCCAATAGGGTCTTTTCTTAGACCTCCTCACCTCTTCAATCTCTAATTTTTTGCAATAAATAATTAATCCCTGCACAAGGAAAGCACATAGAATTTCAGGCAACGAAGGTGAAATTCTTCTCTATCTATTGTAGGAAGCTTCTCAACTTTTGGGTGTTAATTTTCTGCAACCAGAAACTTAGATAGTAGTACCAAATATATTAGAATTTCTAGAATTCTAAAATAAATAAACTTCACTAGTTATTCTCAAAACTAGTGGAACAAATTATGTGTTGAGTCCTAGTCTTCACAATCCTATGGAAAGACTCTAGCCAATCTGCAATTTGTAGTCTCCTTCAATCTACCAACTTCTCCAATAGGACCTCCTTCTTGGGTCTCTTAATCTCCTCAATCTCCACAATATCAAGGTCTGACTTCAAGACCTGAAATCTCCTTCTATTTTGAATTTGTTCTTGGAATAGAAATTCTCCAATCTTCTCTGGTTTCACCTTCCAGAGATAATCTCCTCACCTTCACTGGTTTCTCCTTTGCAACTTCAAAAAATTGTGCAAGTCCAATCCTTGCAATAGCTCTCCCTATCTCCTATCAAAGTCCCTTGTGGCTTTGATACCACTATTAGCTTTTGATAATGTTTAATACTGGAAAAACAATCACAAGATCAAGTAAAGTAGAAACGAATAAGATAACAAAAATATGCAATAAGTATAAAATATGATATTAATAGATACTCATAAAAATATGGAACTACTCTACATAATGCATGCTATGACGAAATGCACCTTAGATACATATTACAATCATCCCTTTACATCCTCACATCCATATATAATAGTATGTGACTCTTCATATGGTGCACTCTTGGCCTTCACACTTCTAGACTATTCAGCTCCCTATTCTATGGACTCATGTGCACATGGATAATTATGCACATTTACATTATTGAATATTATGCACACTTGTGCATTTATTACATTACATAAAGTAAAGCCTAATCTAAGACATGTACCAAATAATGTAATATACTCCAACATAGGTGTGGGTTATAGATGAAGATCAATATAAAATGACATTCACAACCAAGTGGGGAATGATTGCTTACCAAAAAATACCTTTTGACTTGTCAAATGTAGGAGCTACTTTTCAAAGGGCTATAAATTTAGCTTTTGGTGAGCTGGTGAATAAATTCATACTCATTTATGTAGATGATATGACAATATTCTCTCATTAGAAGGAGAAGCATTTAGATTATCTCCAACTTGTTTTTCAAAAGTAGAGAGAATTCAAGGTGTCACTTAATATGAAAAATTCAAAATTTCCTATCCATGAAGAAAAATTACTGGGACATGTGATATCAAAGGAAGGATTAGCTATTTATCTAGACAAAGTAAAAGCAATATTAGCACTCCCATTACCACAAAATAAGAAAGGCTTACAATAATTATTTGAGCAGATTAATTTTGTTTATAAGTTTGTATATGACTTTGCCCAAATAGTGAATCCAATGACAAAGATGCTAATAAAGGAGGCAACCTTCACATGGATTGAAACCAGAAGAGATGCTTTTAGAAGCATAAAAGATGCCATAACTAGATACCTTGTGTTGGCCAATCTAGATTACTAGAGAGACTTTATTCTTTATGTATTTGGTATAGAAGAAATCTACGTAGTTGTACTTACTCAAAAGGATAAAGATCACAATGAGTGGTCTATAAATTTCCTAAGTTAGATACTACACAACCATAAAGAATGCTATAAATTCATCAAGAATTAGGTATTTTCTCTTATGAAATATTTGAAAAAGCTAAGGCATTATAAATCTTAGAGCAAAACAATAGTATATGTTGTGCATTTAGATGTTCGAAACTTCATAGTATAAGGAGAATTAGGTGGGAAAGGAGCTGGATGGACTACAAAAATCCAAGAGTATGACATTGAAATAAAAGTAACTAAGTTGGTCAGGGGAAGAGCACTCTATGAACAACTGGTAAACTCTACAATACCAAACACCAATCTATTGATTGAATAATAATAGGAGTGATAATCATCTAAAGGCTAGATAAAGTAGAGCAGTTGGGTAGCTTAGTTGACCTATTTTCTTAAGACCAGTAAGTTTCTAGATGGATTCATAGCCTCTTAAAGGAATAGGTACACAATTAATGCTTTGAACTATGTTCTAATTTATGGTGTCTTATACCAAATAAATTTTGATGATGTATTATTGAGACATACATCTGGATAAGATAAAGGAGATCTTGAATGAATTTCATGTTGGCTTCTGTAGAGGGTACTACTCTAGTCAGACCATAGTAGCCAAAATATTGAGAGCTAGATATTATTGTCCGACCTTATTTGTTGATGATTTTAAATATGCTAATGCTTGTGAGAAATGTCAAATAGTTTTTGACAAAAGCAAAAATTTGGCAATGCCTCTCTAGCTAATTATTACAGAGGAACCCTTTCAGTAATGAGGATTATATTTTAGTTGGGTCACTAATATAAATTCTTCTATTGAACATAAATTCATATTGACAATAACTGATTACTTCACCAGATGGTCCAAAACAAAAATGACCAAGCATGTAGATCAAGATATTGTCATTGGTTTTCTTGAAATATTGATCACTAGATTTGGGATCCCTTCTACGATAGTATCTAAAATTTTTGGAACATTCATAGGAGCTAAGGCCATGGATTTTGCTAAAAAATATGGTATATATTGAAAAGCTTCCTCTAATTATCACCCATAGAGCAATGGTCTAGCTGAGCCCACAAATAAATATTTGATGAAAATAATTAAACGAAACATTGGTGACAGTAAAAAATTTGGTATTTAATACTTAACCAAGCAAACATAATTGCGATAAAAAGGTTCTGAAGACCACAGCCTATGCTTTAGTTTATGGAAAAGAAGTAGTGTCACAAATACATCTACAATTGCCTGCTTAAAGGCTTATTCACTAAAAAATGCTAGGCGATATAGAACCAATTGAAAAAATAATGGAAGAATTATTGTTGTTAAAGGAAAAAAAGGAGCTTATAGTAGCTTTTACCAACATCAAACAACCATTAAAATATGGTTTGATAAAAGGTTATCATAAAAATCATTTAAGGATGGCAATTTGGTACATAAGTGGGATGTAGATCGAGTTATACTAGGAAAGCATGAGAAGATAGAGTCCCTATGATCTAGACCATATCTAATTTTAGGAAAAAAACACTAAATGCATATGAACATCAAGATAGGGATGGTTATCTTTTGCCAATTTTGATGAATGACCAATATTTAAAGCATTATGCTTATAAGTGCATGCCTTTGAGGTGTAAATATGTAAATAATAACACATGTGAATATCATAGTAGTGGCAGTAGTGGTCATAGTATTTTTTGAGAAATAAAAGCTAATTAGCTAAGAATTACGCTTGGTAGCCACTAGATTTTGAATTTTTAACAATATTATTGGCTGGAAGTGTAATAACCTTGAAAAGGGACTTGAGTCACAAATTTTCACACAAAATATTAGTTCCAAAGAAATATTTTGTAATAAAATTTGAGCATGCATCATACTGATATTTAATGAGCAACAGTTACACCTCATGATCACTTCTTGCTACATAAGTAGGGATAAATATGCATTGTACGAAAGAGCATACTACAAGTTGGGAAAGTAAAATATTGTAGAGTTGTCGAAGTATTTTGCATGAAGAGGAGTTATACAGTCACCTATACCTATATTTTTAGATAAAATTTTCCATTTCAAGATGGTATGAGGGAAAAAAGGAAAAAAGTGCAAAAGAGCACCTAAGAGCTGTAAGATAGGTTAAGCAACATCCACGACCCTATCATTATGATTTAATCAAAATGAAAAGCTTCAAAGAAAAATCAAAAGCAATAGGAATAATATTATCACCCAAAATGTTGGAAGCTAATCCATGGACTTCATTTCTATCCAGATATATGCCTAGGTCTGTTCACCCTTGTCCAAAGTTAGTTAAATCCACTGCAAAGAATTACAACCCCAAAACAGTGATAGCGTATGACATAGAAGGGAATAAACTATATGGTATTATGGATGAAGGAATCAGAAGAGATTTCACAATAGGAGCGCAAATAGGTACAAAACCCAAGCCACTTGATATAAATTAAAAAAAGGGTTATGTTAAGAAAGATAATATTAGAGCTTGTCTAGGTAAAAATATAGGAAAATTTTCGAATGGCCTATGAAGCTTAAAAGCTTTAGTAATTTTTGCAAATAATATTATCGATGATAGTTGTAATTTTTGGGTTGGATATTGACATATATGTATATGACCACCAAATTTTCATTGCATGTATAGTCACCACTGTACATAATAATGATGGTTCAAGTGTAAATGATTATGTGTTCTTCGATTGGGCCCATTTTTTGAGTTATCAAATTTATAGTCAGTTGGTATCCCTAAAGCTAAAAGAGAATAATTCATTCTATTACCCATCATATTTAGTATGGTTTTTCCTCTTTCATATACCTCCAAGTATGCATAATATAAAGCTCTAGGTAAAAGATGATGGACAATACCATCTTGTAGTTGACTAGACCCTAGTCCTTACATAAACCTCTTCATATATTGAGTTCAATAGACTCTTTCTAGGTGTTGCACTTACATGCATTTATATTAGAAGCTATGAAGCTATTGATAAACTATGTGTCAAGAAGCATGATCTAAGGGATTGGTATTTCATACAAAATGATACCATTATTAGAAGATACGACTTCCCTAGAACTCCCTATTTATTGCCCTATTATATCATGCACTAGGTGTTTGGCATGGAATTATACAAACAAATTGATGAAGCATACAAGAATTTTGGAGTTATAATCAAGAAATCCTGCACTTATCGCTATCCCTTTAAGTTTGATGATATAAGCATGACCACAAGAGGTCAAGCATATATTCTAGATGAAAATCTCGATGGTTTCCAATTTTTGATAGTGCCAAACATGTGGAACTATGATCTGAAGGTTAAGTTAGCAGAATTAAATATTAAGCCTCCAACATTTGATCACCTTTCATGTCCAGAGATCGAGCAATTAAAAAATAATGAAGAAGATCAAGCCATTGAGATTGATATTAATGATATGTAAGAATTACCACCATGGAGGAAGTTCTATGATTTTAAACAACCTTGTAATTTGGCAAGAAAAAAGGAGTAGTGGATAAACGAGGACCTAGTATACAAGATTAAAGAGGACCTAAAATGAAAAAATGAGATTTGAGATTGGTGGATTTCATGTTATGAATGAGACAAGTAGAAGAAATATTTTTCTAGTGTTTCAAAAAAGCTATTTGAAATGAAATTTGATGGTGAATATGAATACTAGATGAAAAAGCACCAGGGAGAGAGATACTCAATAGTGATGATACTGAGGGATCAAGAAGAAGAAGAAGAATAAGTCACTCAAAAAAACCTCACTCAAGTAGAATTCTTAGTTGCTTATAAAGATTCAAAAAAAGATGTAGGTTTAGAAGAACTGGTCCTACATACAAGACAAAGCATATAGTCTAAAAATACTAGTGTGTTTGAGCACATTTTAGAAATAGAAATTGTATTAGTATAATCAAGAAGAGCTAGTGGGGCATGTTGCAAGAGCTAAAGTGGCATAAACAATAGCATACACAAAAAAAATAGCTACTATAACAAGCCTAGATAAATCTGTCTCAGTCCAAGATCCAACAACATACTCAATATAAGAGATCTATAAAGAAAGAAAAAAGGAAGAGCCATCTGAGCACTAAGCAGAAGGAGACCCCAAAGAAGGCTAAAAGTGATAGTCGAAGTAGGAAATTCTAACTAATACATAGATCAAGAAATTTGATGCAACAATATAAAATCCAATGTTGGAAGTGAGAGGACCATGTATGTCTTCTATATCTACTCCTCTTCTTGAAATTCATTCACCACCTGTATAGTCTCTGCCTAAGAAATCACTCCCATCATATTCCCCTACCAAAGAGGCTTCACCCCCTCATAACATACCACCAGAAACAATTACCACCTCCCATGTACAAGAAATCCAACCAACCCCTAAAAGTACATACTGAAAATCCTTGTAAATACTAGCATTATATCACAAAACCCCCCATCAATTATTTTCTCACCTTTCTAATATGCCTTTACTACTTCTCTTGCTTCTGAATATCAACTCCCAGTTTTTTTCTATAATTCAACATATTGAAGAAAATACCTAGAAATGGGCACAATAAAAAGAACCACAAGATGGGATAACTAAGGTAACCACATGAACATATGATGGATTAGATCCAATTATCAAAGAATGAATCAAAGTGGTTGTGTACCCTAAAGTTAGGAAGATGGTAGCAGAAATGATAACAAAGGATTATCACATGAAGATGGAAAGGTACGACATCTCCAAATTTCTCAAAATAGATACACTCAGGGTACTTCATACCAAAGCATATATGCTTTTTATCTAGAGCAATAAAATATATGTAATTCTTGTAACTACAAAAAATAAGCTTAAAGCCTTAGAGAAAAAGCTAAAGAAGGAAGAAGTAGAAAAAAGTGCTCTAAAAAATGGTATTTATAACCCAAAACATTTTCTAGACAAATCTCCTACTAAAGAGCAACTACAACAGATGGATAAAAGGATCCAAAACTTGGAGGAGTACTTGCAACAAGAGAGCACTAAGATTCAAACATGGGAGAAGGAACTACAAGAATTGAAGCTCTAGAGCCAAGAAATATTGGCCATAGTCCAATTAGAGCTAGAAAAGGAGAAGGAAAAGCCACAAAGCCATGTAATATCTAAAGAATCACTAAAGCAGTTCAGAGGTAAGTATTAGATCAAGATTAAGGAAGTTACAATGAAAGCTTTATCTTTAGTAAAAAAATATAGCATATATTGTGAAACTAATCTAGGATGCAAAATAAGAATTCAATATAGGAAGAGAGGAATCAATAAGTAAAGTGCAATAGGCAAAGGCTACACTTCATATGCTATGAAACAGAGGGAAATATCTCTACCTAGAAAAATGCTCTAAGAGATACCTGAGTGAGTCAAGATTTCACTCAATCTATGTAATATTTGGAAGGAAACTAATCATAGAAGAAGGAAATATAATGAGTGCCCTCAAAGTAAGCACACATAAAATAAAATTTCCAGTGCAAAGATCATGGATCTCAAATTCCTAGGATTTTGGGATAGGAATGACCAATTTTACAATGCAAAACAACTTAGCCAATGACTAGATTAGCAACTCAACAATGGAAATGAAATTGATGCATTGCCTAAACCTCTAAAAATAGAGCATATTATTACTCTCTTCCATAGGCTCTCTATACTGCTATCAAAATCCCAAGAATTTGCTCAAAGATATGGGTACCCCTCTTATGATCATTACTTTGAATTGCAAGTTCTCTAGAAGTTTAAAGCAATACATATCCCCTCTCAAAATGCATGGGATAAAATATGTAAATTATTCTAGTTGACAACTCTTTCAACAGTTCAAACAACCAGTCAACAAGGTGAGACTTCTAGAGCAACCATGGAAGAAGAACATGAAGAATCTACTAAAATAATTGGGACCTCAAATATGGGAATCTTATAAGAGGTAAGCCCTTGTACAAATAAATTATGATTCCATATTGAACCTCTTGTTTCATTTTGACTCCATTACCCAATAGGATAAGGCCATATGGGTTCTATGCTTCTACAAATAGAAACCTCCTATGAGGCACCAATAATATGGGTAGAATAGCTCACCCACATCTATCTCTTCAAAAGAAGAGAATTTTAAAATCAATAGTTTGCAATTTTGCTAGAAAAAGTAGCTTTAGAGACTTACCTAGGTATGTGAAACAATTGTTAGACCAAAACGAAAGGTAGGTAAGGCTCAGTTAGCCTAAAGCAACACTAGAATGCTGAATTTTGACTAAGTATGGGGTATAGCCAAAAATGTTAGCAAAGGTTTGATAAAATCCTGATATTAGGCACATTATGAAATAATTTTGGCTATGTGGATAAGAATTTGGTATTCGGTGTCATAGCAAGGCCTATTGAGTGCAACAAAATTTTGGCTATGTAAAAAAGAGGGCCAAAATTTTTAAGGTATTGACGTCATCATAGGTTGAATACAAATTTGGTATAGTAGGGAATAAATCCAGAACAAAGAAATATTCCAAGGCATTGGGCCCGCACATAAGGAAAATATAAAGTGGAAGCTCATCTGACATCCGATAGAATGGTTTGCAAAAATCAGCTAAGTGTCAAATAGCATCAATTTTTTTAAATTTTAACATCATCATAAGGCACTTAAAATTCTAACAAAGATATGAAGTAGTGCTGGACAAATATTTTATAAGGAATAGAGCTTGACAATAACGTATCTATCATATAATACTATGCATAGGTGTGTGATTCAGTATAAAGTGTGGCTAGATTCTAAAGTCGTTGGTGTCATTAAGGTAAGCTAAAAAACTTGACATCCAATAAGAGAAAGTAGAAAGTGAAGCTAAGTGTTGAGAAGCATCGAATAGATAATGAGGTTAATGACACTTCATAATAGAGATTTGGATTAATTTTAGCTAAGAAGAGAGGGATCTTGCGAGATAGCAAAGTTTTTGAACACACTCTTGATAGTCATAATCTATTGTTAAAGAATCTTAACAGCCAAAATCTTTCTTGTCGATACCTGTACCAATGTAGCTAGGTCAGTCGTGGGGTAACTTGAAGTAAAATAAACTTGTCATATGATCCTATGGAATATATGAAGATACTTAAGCCACCACTCTATTAGATGAAATTGAAGTAATCCACATCAAGATCATGGCACTAATACAATTGCAATATAATGAGCTAGAGAAGGACGCACATGTGTTGCACCAACTTGACAAGCTTGTAGTCCATTTTGAGAACAATGATGCTAAAATAATTGAATACAAATGTAAAGCTATATATACTTGAATGTAGCTCATTTAAATGGTCAGATCTTTAGTTTTTACAATTTCACATGTTGTATGATTGAAGGCTATATGCCCCTTAATGAAAGCTGATGTGCTATTTGACCTCTGTCAAATAATGTTGTAGAATATGTATGTATGATTTTTCATTAAGAATTTATATAAAGGTTGAATGAATGGTTTATTCTATTAAGAGTTATTCTGCTATCTGGATTTCTTACTGGATTGATGTTACTTCAATTCATGGAATGCTTGGATGTGTGCACTTGATTAATTAATGTTTTTGCAACATATGATGATATTTGGTCTATTAGGTATTTTAATCTAATTAAGGGAATGAGACTCTCATGCATTTGTGTCTCTTGACCATTTTAAGTCCTAGCTTCTAACCTTATGCATTTATTACTTTAGTATACAACCCCATTTATTAGTTTAGCTAGAATCATAGGAACTGACCTACTCCAAAGGCTAATTTAGAAACCCATTTTGGGTCTTCCAATCTCAATCGAGGTCTTGAGGGTGCAAATCATCCACTTAGGAAGATTTCGGACCAAGAGATCATATCATAAGAGAAGATAGGTCAAATCAAGGATATTCAACTTCTAAGAAAGTGGTAAGAAAAACCTCTCTACATTATCAGATGATAAAGGCCATTACAGTTCACTAAAATCAATCATTAAAAGAAAAAATGATATGAGAGATGAGGAAGTTCAATGTGTAAGCTCAAATATAGAAGGAGCTAAAGGTGCAAAGGAAGAAGGAAAGGCAAATTTTAAAGCAAAGGAATATGGGGAGGCACATTATAAAGAAAATGAGATTGAGGTCGAGCTTAATCCAGGTAAATCATCTTTATTTTCCTTAAGTAGTATAATATCTCATCCTTACAATAAAAATAAAAGTAGTACAAAGTGTATTCATTGCACTTTAGGGTTTCAAGATTAGTATAATAAAGAAAATCATATGGAGGATATTCAAGAAAATTTAGGGTTTCCAGGCCAACATAAGAAAGTAATGACTATGGAAGATCATCTATGCACTTTAAGGTTTTAATGAAAACATAGAGAAGAAAATGCAAATGAGGCTATTCCTTGCACTTTATATTCTTTAGGGCAACATAAATATTTAGAATATAAGTCTCATTATGAACAATATGAAAAATAGAAGAGATTGATGAAGATGAGAGTGTTGATGAGAATAGAAAAAGGAGAGGAAGGTCATCAAAGCAGGAACAAAGAGAAAAAGAAACTCAAAAGGATATTGTTTTGGGAAGCCAAATAAAAATATCACAAGTGTTAACAACTAAGACTAAGCCCAGTAATAAAAATAAAAAGTTTTGATGATGAAACGAATATCATGAAATATTAGGGGTATGAATAAGACCCCTAAAAATGAGTTATTAATGAATTAATAGGTTGTTATAGTCTTGAGTTTATTTTAATACAAGAAAAAAAATTAAGTAGTGAGGAATGTAAGGATACTTTAAAGAAGATTTGGAAGATGGATGATTGGCTTGCAGTTTCTTCTACAGGAGCTTCAAGCAATATTGCAATAATATGAGAAATACAAATGGGATGGGCAATTATTAGAAGCAAAAATTAATTGGGTTGCTGGATTATTTTATAGGAAAGAGTAAAACATCAAAGTTGGGGTTATAAATGTATATGCTCCAACTATAGTTACTCCTTGTAAAATATGTTGGAAGAACCTTAGCATATTTTTGTTAAATTCAATGATGATTCATTCTGATCTATGGATTCTTGGGGGTGATTTTAACACTGTTCGATCTCCTTTAGAAAATAAGGGTGGTATTATAGGAAGGTCTAAATAAATGCAATATTTTGCTTTATTTGTCAATTCAAATGACCTTTGCAATGTTAGTCCTTTAAGTTTTCAATACACATGGGATAATAGACGCATTAGGCAAACTTATATAGTAAAAATATTGGATAGAGTCTTGTTATCCAATAAATGGTTGCAAAAAAAGTATACTATCTCTTTAGATATTTTATTGTGAGCAGGATCATATCACAAACCCAATATTTTGACTTGTGATTTACCTAATAATGGTCATTGTTGGATCCTCAAAATCCAACTTGAGTTTGCCCCAAATTTTTGAATTTTTGGTGTCCTATGGTCCTTTCAAATTTGCAATACCCATTTGAGTTCTTTCCAATTATTGCAAATTTTTGGTCCTTTTGAAGTCTTGTTTCACCCTCCAAGTAGAATGAAAGTTTTTATGTCACCAAGGTCAAGCCTTTGTTTTGGTTTTCGTAAGGTCTTTTTGTTAGTAAATGTTTGGCCTAACTAAGGTTGATGTAGGAGTCTATCTTCCAAAGGGCATAACTTTTGATCCGACAGTTGGATCAGCTTGAAATTTTATAGGAAGCTGGATAATGAGGAGGACAGTGATGTGGCTTCTCGTATTGTAAAAAGGGGTGGGAGGAAACCCTAAAATCTAAACCTGAAAACCCTAAAACCTAAACCTAAAAACCCTAAAACCTAAACCTAAAAACCCTAAACCCTAAACTCAAAACCCTAAACCCTAAAAAAATTAAAAAATAAAAAATAAAAACCTAAAGGTGATGGAGATAGTGGCTATTATGGATCATTTCCAATTATGGGCCATCATCGAGGTAGTTACAGTTTTTGCAATTATGGACCAAGTGATCAAACTATTTAAGAGAGTTGCTGCAACAGGAAACATCATCAAGTTTTTGCATAGTAATTTTGCAAGAGGTATACCAGAGTGCCCATCCTTGTCGGTTGTATTTTCCTTTGTGTGTCTTGTCTAGTTACCCCTTTTTCTTCCCCATTATTGTGCAAGTTTTTGCTGAGGAGGTGTCCAGTTTATTGAGATCAGTTCCAGTGGTTGGGACCGAAATCCAGGAGGCTCTTTGTTACATCATTTGAACAAAGAGTTGTAGTTCTCTATTGCATCATTTGAATGGAGAACTCATTTGTATTTGCTTAGTGAGATCTGATTACACTGATCAGACTCCCATTGTAATGATTTATTGGATAATACAATCCTGCTTCCTCCTTTCAGTAGTTCTATGTGCAGTTTTGCTTGTTGTCCTATTTACATGTTACATCATTTGAATGTGTAAATGGCATCTTCTTTCACTGGCATGCTTAATCACCTTTGTTGCATTATTTGAATGAATGTGGTTGGCTCAGTTTTATCTTCTCCCTCCTTCTCTCTTCACCATATTTTAAGTTTGGCTACAATTACCCAATGGATAAGGCATCGATCTACTTTTTGAAGCACTAGCTGGGAGTTACTTTGAAGCTTGGTCAACTTTTATGTTGCAGTTTTATTTTATTTTTTGCAATCTGGATGAGCATGAGCATATAAGAAATATTGTAGGCTCACCTCTAGGGTTTCCTTACCTTACTCGGTCTATCTAGAGTCTTAGGATAATATTTTCCTGAGTTAAAGAGGTGGATCCACCAGAATCCATAGTGCTGATTGGATCAGGGAAGTCTTGCAACGTGACAAATCTATTAAGGGTGCAGGAATTTCCCCCAATAGTTTTTGGCACCGTTGTCGGGGAAGACTCAATACAATTTTGAGTTTGTTTTTCTCATAGTCTTTCCTGGAATGAAATTTGTGAGATTTGAGTGAATATCAGGCTGAGCAATCTTGGCCCAAGTATTGTTGAAGATCTTGTTCCTTCTTTGCACATCCATGCTGGTGACTCCGAATGAACTCAAAAATTTAAAAATAAAAAAAGGAGGAGCTAGATCTAGCATCTACAAGAAGAAGTGGTAAAGAAGTGCTTGTTGGAGTGCCAAATCCTGAGGTATTCTTCAAGTCTCATAGAAAATCTTCAATTCCAATTCATACTATTTCTATTTCTAGCCTGAATCTTGGTTTCAACCAGTCTTCTCCTACTATAAACCAAGTACCTATAGTGAATCAACCTGTAGTGAGTATGGTAGCTCCTAATGCAAATCAAAATGTCAATGTAAATCAAAATGTCAATCAAAATACCAATGCTAATGTTAATCAGTGGAGGACCAATAGATATAGAGCCTTTGTTTTACCTACAAATCTAAATCCTCTCCCTGGTAAAGCTCATAAGTACTTGCCTAAATTTCAAGGGAACAATGTTGTCACTGGTGAAGATCATGTTAGGGATTTTTTGTATGCCATGGATAGTCTTGAGGTGGATGATGAAGATGTTATCCTTAGATTGTTCTTTCAAACTTTAGAGAAGGATGCTCGAGAATGGTTCAACAACCTTGGAGCTGGTACTATCAATAATTTTCAAGAGCTAGAGCACACTTTCCTTAGGAAATATGGAGAGAGGAAGAATGAACAGTCCTTGCTGATAGAATTGGCTACCATGAAAAAGAAAGAAAATGAATCAGTGGAATATTTCAATAGAATATTCTTTAAGACTAGAAATAATATTCTAGTAGCATTAAGGCCAAATGATGATCAATCCATTTGTTTCTACAAAAATGCTTTCCCTGGAGATTTTAGTTATGAGCTGAGACAACAAGCAACAACTACCATTGATATATGTATGGAAAGGGCTATTGAAATAGAGAGACATATGATTGATAGTGGTAAGATGAAAGCATACTCTTTAGAGCCCAATCAACCTAAAAGGAAGCCCAAGAAGGTTGAGTTCTCTATCCCTAAGAAAATAGATTAGGATCCTATGAACAAAATAGCTAATCAGTTGAGTGAGATGTTTACTACTTTGAATAACAGGTTGGCTAGACTTGAAAAAGGTAAGGACAATAGTGCAAAAACTTCACAGGGTAATAATAGATAGTAGGAAGATAACAAGCCTCCTTTCAGAAGGAATTTTAATAGAAACTGGAATAACAATGGAAATGAAGAGGGAAACAGGAATCAAAATGGGAATTGGAAAAAGAAAGAAGTAGAGAGAGATCTAGATTCTATTCCAAATCCCATGCCATCAAATAATATAGCATCAGATCATCCCTTTTATTGCTCTACCTGTGATGCACCACATAACCCTATTGATTGTGGTATTTATCTAAGTATGCATTCTAATGTTGATTTAAATGTTGAATCTGAAGATGAAGATATTAGAATTAATGTATGTTGGACTCAGGAGGATGAAACCAGAGAACAAGAATTTGAAAGGGACATGGACATATGTGCCAATAATCTTGAGCAAAGAGCATTGGTCTTTGGAGAGGCATCAACCTCAAGTGAGCCTGCTAATACTAGATTTGATAGAATGAAGCAAGGAAAGCTTGTACCTACAATAGAAGAGGTTGAGTCTTTAGAAAGAATACATGTTATCAATCTCAAGAATAGAATAGTGGAGGACAAAGTTGATGAAGGGCCTGCACAAAAGGAGAAAGCTATAGGAGTGATTTCATAGAAAAAGGTAAATCAGATGAAGTTGCAAATGATTCTTGAAGAGCTTGATGTAGAGGAGATTATCCAAAAGCAACAAAATGACTTGGCTAATCAGAAAACTAGAAAAGGAATTGATGATAAGAAATATCAGTTTGATCTAGGTTTAGAGGTTGCCAAATAGAAGGTCAACATCACTTTTGGAGAATTAATGACTATTCCAAAGTATCGGTATCAGGTATGTAGAGCCTTCAAATTAACTGATCAATCAAGAGGACAACCTCAAAATCCCATAGGCCTTGTGAATAATGTAGTCAGAGCCCCATCTTTAGTTAAGCCATTTTACATCTCACTAAGGTATACATCAAGCTATGGGGACCAATATGTTATTCATAACTGCATGCTTGATAGTGGTGCTTCCATGAATGTAATGTCAAAACAAGTAGCTGATCAGTTAGGCTTGATTTATCAGAAAGAGCACCCTCCTATTTCTGTCATGGATAATAGGAGAGTACCTTGTGTAGGTATTATCACTAGACTTCTTGTCCATATTGAACAATATCCTAAGAAAGGAGTGGTGATGGATGTTGCAATTGTAGATGTGGACCCTTTCTTTTCCATCTTACTCTCTAGGCATTGGGCAGAGCAACTAGGTGGTACTATTCAATTGGATTGGTCATATGCCACTATTCCAATGCAGGGTAAGGAAAAAGTGATATTGAAAAGAGAACCCTTCAATAGGTATTCAGTTGAATTTAGAGATCCTAATGATAATATGGTTAATATCATGAATTCTATTGAGGAAAAAGACATGGGGGTTTACTCTATCTAGCATTCTCCTTTCTTGTTGGAAGTACCTGATGCTTAGAATATGGATCCAAAACTGAAGGCTGAAGTAGATGCAGAAACTGATAGAATTTTGACTTCTGAGTTATGGACTATGACCTTTGATGGGGCAAAATCTAAAGTAGGAGTAGGAGCTGGAGTACTATTGATAGACATCAATGGTAGCTATCTTGGCATACCATACAGGTTAGAATTTTCTTGTACAAATAATGTTGTAGAGTATGAAGCTTTATTGCTAGGGCTAAGGAAAGCCAAGGAACTAGGTATTAATTACCTCAAAGTTAGTGGGGATGTTGAGCTAATAATTCAATAGATCAAAGGGAGATATCAAACAAAGCACCCTAGATTAAAGCAATATAAGTAGGCAGTGTTGGATGAAATAGATAGATTTTTGGCTTTTGATCTACAATTTATTCCTAGAGCACAGAATCACAATGCTAATATGTTGGCCATTAATGCTTCTAGAGAAGAAAACCTTGAGATAGACACTTGGTTTATGGAAAGGTTCCCAACCATATCTATTTATAAGCCATATATCCTAGATAATGTGGTATATTTACAAGTTTTTCATGATGATATACACATTAATGATTTTATGACTATGCAAAATGAGTTTTCTGATGTTATTTGTGATGAAAGTGATGAAGAAAAATTGAAGGATGTTATTGGAGAGCCTACAGAAGTCATACAACTAAAGACCAATAGGATCCCTAGGGGGTTGGTGTCTTTAGAGAGCTTGTTTGATGACTTTGATAGAGCATATAAAACTTTGGTTCAGGAATCTGAGGTAGATGAAGTTAATATCGGAACAGAGGAAGAGCCCAAGATTGTTAGGATCAATAAAGCTCTATCAGGAAAAGAGAAGCAACAATATATCAAATTTTTGAAAAAGAACATGGATATTTTTTCTTGGAGTTATGAAGATCTGAAGACCTTCAATACAAAGGTAATGACTCACATAATACCCCTTCAGAAAGATACCAAGCCTTTTAGGTAGAAACAAAGGAAGTTCAATCCCACTTTGCATCCAATTATGCAGAAAGAAGTGTAGAAGTTACTAGATACCAAGATAATCAGGAAGGTGAGATTTTCTACTTGGTTGGAAAACCTGGTTCCAGTTAGAAAAAAGAATGGTGAGATCAGGCTTTGTGTAGATTTCAAGAATCTGAATAAGAGCTCTCTCAAAGACAACTATCCACTTCCAAATATGGAGCAATTGCTTCAAGAAGTGGTTGGGTCATCAAGAATATCTTTATTGGATGGCTTTTCAGGTTACAATCAGATTGCAGTGAATCCAGAAGACAGACACAAAACAACTTTCACTACACCATGGGGAACATTTGAATATCTTAGGATACCCTTTGGATTGATGAATGCAGGGGCAACATTTTAGAGAGCAATGGATGTTGCATTTAAGGGATTGATGTTCAAGATAGTGGTAGTATATCTTGATGACATTACAGTTTTTTCAAAAAATCCTGAAGATCATTTTGCACATCTAACTCAAGTGTTTGACAGGTGCAAGGAGTTTGGCATATCTTTGAATCCTAGAAAATGTGTGTTTGGGGCCACACAAGGTAAACTGCTTGGGCATATTGTTTCAAAATATGGGATTAGCATTGATCCACAAAGAGTAGAAGCCATTGCTAAAATTTCCCCTCCTAAGAATCTTAAGGGAGTTAGATCATTCTTTGGAAATATTAACTTTATTAGGAGGTTTGTCCCTGATTTTGCTCAGATTGCCAAGCCAATAAATGACATGATCAAGAAAAATGGAGAAATAATATGGATAGAGGAAAATACTATAGCTTTTCAGAAGATCAAAGATGCAATTACTCAAGCTCCAGTATTGAATTGCCCAGATTATTCTAGAGATTTCAAGATCTACTCATATGCCTCAGAACACACTATTGTTGCAGTTCTAGCTCAACAAGATGAAGAGAAAAATGAAAGGCCTATAGCCTTTATGAGCACAGGATTGAAGGGTGCTCAATTGAAATTTTCTTTGCTGGAAAAACAAGCTTATGCATTAATCAGAGCTTTAGATCATTTCAAGTGCATTTTTGGATCCAACAAGGTAATAGCCTGTATCCCTTACATTGTTGTTAAAGATATTTTCACTCAGACTGAACCTTTAGGTAGTCCTACAAGGTGGATGGCTAAATTGCTGCAGTATGATGTGGAATTCAAAGTAGTACAGATGGTCAGAGGATAGGGATTGGCAAAGTATCTAGCTAACAAAGAAGGGGAGGCTATGAATAACACTATTGTAGTAGATGAGCAGCAAGAAGCAAGAGCAGTTGATAATTTTGATTGTAGGTGGTATGATGGCATTATATTTTACCTTCAGAACTTGTCATTTCTAGGAGACATACCCCAAAACAAAAGAAGGTCTATCAAGAAATTGGCTCAAAGGTATTACATTCAAGAAGGAAGACTGTATTGGAGGCATCCAGATGGTGTGTTGCTTCTCTATTTGTATGAGAAAGAGATCACTCAAGTGTTGAAAGAATATCATTCTAGATTTTGTGGGGGTCACTTTGCTCCAAATGCTACTGCTCACAAGATCATGAGAGTTGGTTATTATTGGCCCTCCCTATTTAAGGATGTTTACCAATTTTTTAGGAGTTGTCATAACTATCAGATTTTTGTAGGAAAGAAGAATTTTCTAGCCATACCCCTAAAGCTAGTGATTGTGGAAGCTCCTTTTACTCAATGGGGAATAGATCTCATAGGTGAGATTAACCCCAATTCTTCTAGAGGTCATAGGTGGATCATTACAGCAACAAACTATTTTACCAAGTGGGTAGAAGCAACACCTCTCAAGAAATCCACTACAGAAGTGGTCATCAAGTTTTTAGAAGAGCACATATTGACAAGATTTGGGGTTCCAAGGAAGATAGTCATAGACAATGGTAACTACTTCACTTCTTTTGAGATGATTCAATTTTGTGCTAGGTACAACATAGAGCTTTCTCATTCTACAAATTACTATCCTCAAGGGAATGGTTTATCAAAATCCTCAAATAAGAATTTGATCACAAGAATCAGAAGAGCATTAGGTAGAAACAAAAGAAGTTGGGACAGTGAGCTAAAGTTTGCTTTATGGGCTGATAGAATATCTATCAAAAGAAGCATAGGAAAATCTCCTTATGAACTAGTATATGGTGAGAATGCTCTATTACCTCCTCAAGTGGAGAGTCATGCTTTATCTTTGCTTCTTCTAGATCATGATAATCCAAATGTCTTGCAGAGAAGACTTGATCAAATTGTGAAGTTGCAGGAAGATAGAAAGGATGCATTAATGAAGATAGCTGAGTAGGCTCACAAAATAATGTAGTTGTTCAATAAGAAAGCCAAGGGTAAACCTTTTTAGGGAGGAGATATAGTGTTGTACTAGGACCCCAAAAATGAAAAGCATGGTGAGAAGGGGAAGTGGGAACCCAAATGGCTTGGCCCCTATCAAATCCTTCAGAATGTAGGCCAACATACTTACAAATTGCAAACTCTGGATGGTACAAAATTTTCAATTCCTATCAATGGCCAGCATTTGAAATTGTATCATTCTGCACAGAGGGCTTGAGAAGCCTCAAAAAAAAGTGTGTTTTAGTCTTGTTCTTTCTAGGTGATTAAGGTGTCCTTTTTAGGTGATTAAGGTGTTCTTTTTAGGTGATTAAGGTGTCATTTTTAGGTGATTAGTTTAGTTTTTGAGTCCTTGTGGTCTGTTAGAGATTCTGGAGTTCTCAGGTGATTCATTGTTAAAGAGTCTTTTCATCACCTATCCTAGTTGGAGCCTATGTTGGATCCTCAAAATCCAACTTGAGTTTACCCCAAATTTTTGAATTTTTGGTGTCCTATGGTCTTTTCAAATTTGCAATACCCATTTGAGTCCTTTCCAATTATTGCAAATTTTTGGTCCTTTTGAAGTCTTGTTTCACCCTCCAAGAGCAATGAAAGTTTTTATGTCACCAAGGTCAGGCCTTTGTTTTGGTTTTCCTAAGGTCTTTTTGTCAGTAAATGTTTGGCCTAACTAAGGTTGATGCAGGAGCCTATCTTTCGGAGGGCATAACTTTTGATCCGACCATTGGATCGGCTTGAAATTTTATAGGGAGCTGGATAATGAGGAGGAAAATGACGTGGCTAGGCCACAAAAGGGCCTAGATTGCCATTTTCAGGTCTTTTTGAGATTTTTTCGAGCCTTAATTCCTTCATCTAGTGCCCCAAAAATGGATTTTAGTGGTTTTTTAGAAAAGTCCAAAAAAGAATTACTTCTAGACATGGGTAGGTGTTGAGATTTTATAGAAGGCTTAATATGGGTGATATGGTGATGGGTTTTAATTTTTAGGGCCATCCAAGCTTTTTTGGTGACTTACTAAAAATAGGGTTATTTTTGGCTGAAAATGGTAAATTTTCCAAAAATAGTAATTTCTTATCTTTAGGGCTTTAAGATGTAGGGTTTTGTTTTAGGGTTTCTCGCATTGTAAAAAGAGGGGAGAAAACCCTAAACCCTAAACCTAAAAACCCTAAACCCTAAACCCAAAACCCAAAACCCAAAAAAAAAAAAAAAACCTAAAGGTGATGGAGATAGTGGCTATTATGGATCATTTCCAATTATGGGCCATCATCGAGGTAGTTACAATTTTTACAATTATGGACCAAGTGATCAAACTATTTAAGAGAGTTGCTGCAATAGGAAACATCATCAAGTTTTTGCATAATAATTTTGCAAGAGGTATACCAGAGTGCCCATCCTTGTCGGTTGTATTTTCCTTTGTGTGTCTTGTCTAGTTACCCCTTTTTCTTCCCCATTATTGTGCAGGTTTTTGCTGAGGAGGTGTCCAGTTTATTGAGATCAGTTCTAGTGGCTGGGATCGAAATCCAGGAGGCTCTTTGTTACATCATTTGAACAAAGAGTTGTAGTTCTCTATTGCATCATTTGAATGGAGAACTCATTTTTATTTTCTTAGTGAGATCTGATTACACTGATCAGACTCCCATTGTAATGATTTATTGGATAATACAATCCTGCTTCCTCCTTTCAGTAGTTCTATGTGTAGTTTTGCTTGTTGTCCTATTTACATGTTACATCATTTGAATGTGTAAATGGTATATTATTTCACTAGCATGCTTAATCACCTTTGTTGCATTATTTGAATGAATGTGGTTGGCTCAGTTTTATCTTCTCCCTCCTTCTCTCTTCACCATATTTTAAGTTTGGCTACAATTACCCAATGGATAAGGCATCGGTCTACTTTTTGAAGCACTAGTTGGGAGTTACTTCCAAGCTTGGTCAAATTTTTTTTTCCATTTTTTTTTTTTTTTTTCAAAATGAGAAAGGAAAGGAAAAAAAAAAATATTGTAGGCTCACCTCTAGGGTTTCCTTACCTTACCCAGTCTGTCTAGAGTCTTAGGATAATATTTTCTCAAGTTAAAGAGGTGGATCCACCAGAATCCACAGTGTTGATTGGATCAGGGAAGTCTTGCAGCGTGACAAATCTATTAAGGGTGCAGGAATTTCTTCTAACAAGTCATCTAAAGCCATTTTGCTTCTACTCTATGTGGCTCCAATAAACTATTTTTTCTAGATGGTTATGTTATTGTGGGATAAATTAAAATTTGAAATATCATGGATGTACAATTTTATTCAAAATATGAAATATTTAAAGGAGCAAATGAATATTTGGAATGCCATATCTTTTGGTAACATTCTTAGAGAAAAGAAAGAAATTGAATCCATCCTAAAAAATTTACAAGAGATAGTAGAAATTAATGGAATGGAGTAGAATTATTATGTGAAAGAAAAAGAGTTAATTTTTTATTATCATCATGCATTGAAAAAGGAGTCATATTGGTTCCAAAAATCTAGAGAGAAATGAATCAAGGAAAGAGATAGAAATATAATTTTTTCATGCTACAACAATTTTTTTATTTTTGTCACATCAAAAATATTTTAACTTAAAATGGAAGAAATATTGAGGACAAAGAATATATAAGGAAGGAAGTAATTAATTATTTCAAAAACACTTTATCAGATATTTCATCAATTATCACACAGACTAAATAAAATCTTTATGAAGAAGATATCTATGGAGGAGCTCCATGAAGCAACTTTCTCTTTCCATATTAACAAGGCTCCTAACCCCAATGGATTTCCTCCAATTTTCTTTCATTTATTTTAGGATTTATTGAAGAGTGATATGTTAGTTGTGGTTGAGGCGACCTAGAAAAGGAAGGATATAATAAGTGAGATCAATGCCGCTTTTATTACATTGGTTCCTAAGAAAGAGGAGATAATTTTTTTGATAATTTTTGTCCAATAAGCCTTTTGTATTATAATTTATAAGATCATTTCAAAAATTATGGAAAATAGGTTGAAATATATTCTAGGTTGTGTTATATCAGAGAAACAAGGTGGTTTTGTTTATGGTAAACAAATTCTTGATGGTATGATGATGCAAGAGCATTGGATATAACAAAACAGAAGGCCAATAATTTCCTTGGAAGGCCAACGGTTTGATTAATGGTTCTTCCTTAGAACTATAATAGAGCTGTGATCACCCATTTGGAAAAGAGAATGGTCAAAGGAGAATTTAAGTGATGAGATGTAACCCATGATTGTTACTTTGTATCCCAATAAGCCATTCTGCAATAAATTTTGTGCTACTTAATCCTTGAGAGCCCATTGTTGAATGTTTGAATTTCCATTTGTAAAAATTGTATGTGTTGTTGTTTAGATTGCATGCTAGACATAAGAAACATAGTGGAATTACTGTCGTGTATGGAGAGTTATCCAAACATCTATCCATTGGATGATAGACAAATGGCTATATGAATTAAGAGTTGAAGATATGAGTATGTTGTGGGCATAAATGAGTGCCACATAATATTACCAAATGGAACAAGTGGCCGTATGAGTGCCATCATGTATTGAAAAAATACCTTAAAATGTGTAATCATGTCTAGTCTACTCTAGCTCATGTTTGGTTTATCCGCTTCATCTCATATTCGACTCTCTTTACTAATGCAATCAGTGCTACACTCTACCTTCTCTCGATATTATGATGGATTCATGCACTCTCTTCCTTACTTTAGGTGATTTTTTCTACTTCGTATCTCTTATTTATTTTCTCTTTCTCTCTACTTTATCTTCACTCCTCTTTACCGTATTTTACCTTCTCCAAACTTCTTGTAGAATATCTCTTCTCAAACCTAGACTTGGCTCTCACTAGGTATAGTCAAGGTGGCTCTTTCCAATAAGGCCTTCTCACTGTTATCCCTTCCAAAATATTGCAATCTCTCTCACTAAATTCTCATGGTGGATTTTATGAAGTCCACCCAATGTGGATTTGATACCAATGTTAGAAAATCACCATTATTTTCATAAGATCTCAATCACAAATAATATCATAATATTTTAATTATAAATCTCACAATTATGAACATAACATTTCAAATAATATTATTCATAAAATATCTATTAAAGCGGTACAACAAGGACAACACAGTGGTTAGGGCTTTGGCCTCTCTTTGGGAAGGTCTAAGGTCAAAACCACAACCTATCAAGAAGGGGATAGGCTAGATGGTAGCGGTCAACCAGGAAATATATTAAAATAAATGGATATTTTTACAGCCTAATGTATGGGTTTAAGACCTGTTGAGTGGTGCTTTCACCCAGTTGTGAAAGTACACTCTCCGTTAGGATTTGGGTTCCCAAATCCCCTCTTGCAAAGAAGTTAAACATACAACTTCTCCAAGGTCTCCACTATATTAGCATTTCGTGTATATGTATTAATAATCTTAAATAAAGATACTCAATGTAAATGCGTGGAACACCTTAGTGCTTGCAAGTAACTGTAAACAAGGGGCAATGTTGGTTTATTTTACCGTGAAGCTTTAGTGATTGTTCACTGAACCAAAATAAAGCAAATGTGAGTTGGCCCTCATGTGACCACGATGTAGCTTCAAATGGAACTTTGTGAAAATGTCGTAAAACATAACTCCTTCGATGAAATCAGGATTTTCATGAAGGGAATGTCATCATAGGCTTGTGAATGAAACATGAAACAGAGGAAATGAAATTTTAGCCTGCAATGATAAAATTGTTTTTTGGCTTTGAAGTTTTTTATTTTTTATTTTAATGTTTGTGAAAATAAAAATGCAGAATTTCTAGAATCAATAAAATGCAGAAAGTAATCAAAAACAAATGCAGGAAGTTAAAAATAAAGTGCGTTTAGTATGATGCTATCCTGTTTTGACAAAACCAAAGATGCGAGGTTTCCATGCATGCAACCTAACCTACTGGACCTGCCAAAACCAGCACAATCCCCATAGACTAAGTGCTAGCTCCTAGGGTTTAAGATAAATTTCAGATTCGGGTATTCATATGAAGCAACCAAGTGAACTTGCATTTAAATTCATCTACAAACTTGAAATCTGAAACAAAAAAGAAATAGACATTAAATCCATAGCATGCAAAGATGAATCTCCTTCTTTCTTGCCCACAAGATACAAATTTTTGAAAATAACTCTGTATTAAAGATTTGTCATTTACTCTAACAGAGATTTCTAATCTTTCCCAAAAAAACAGAACAAGTGGGAGAAAAACCCCAAAGAATCAGGTCCAGAATGGCCTCTTGCCTTTGTCACTGCAACTCTACTCCAGCAGTTTCCCCCCCTCCCATTGTTTGAGATATATATTGATATTTATAGAGGTTGCCTCTCTGCAGTGTTTTTAAAATATAAATCCACTTTCTGTCTCTCTATAATATTTAAAATGTAACGTCCATAAAATAGGTACCGGAGAAGAGGGACCATCCGTCGAAATCTGTCTCTCTGTAGTATTAAAATATAAAGCCCATAAAGCAGGTACTTGGAGAAGAGGGACAATCCGTCGAAATCTGCCTTCCTGCAGTATTAAAAACATAAAACGGACTTTCCTGGGACCCACAGCATAAGCACTGGAAAGTGTCGCGATATCGCTACAACTTTGCGCTGACTGTTCCTCTTGTTGCTTTGACCGCGATTTCATGACAAGTCGTGATATCGCTACAACTTTGCGCTGACTGTTTCTTTTGTTGCTTTGACCGTGATTTCATGACAAGTCACGATATCGCGACAACATTCCTTCTCTTGTCCTTTCTCTTGCTGGTAGCCGCAAAAATACATGTCGCGATATCACGACATGTTGGCCCTTTCGTCTACTTTGGCTGCACTCGGTCGTGAAAACACGATGTGCCGCGAAATCGTGACACTTTCCCTTGCTCCGTTCTTCTGTCTCCATTAGTCGTGAAAATGCGACAAGTCGCAAAAATGCGACAGGTCGCGATTTTGCAACATCTTTCTGTCTTCCTGCAAAAGCTAAAGGCAAAAGTTAGAATTTTCCTATTATCAATTCAAATCTTAATGTTCGTTACATGTCAGCTTGATTTTCTCCTTCTCGGCTCTTGTTCTTTTGAAACCTGTCGCGATTTCGCGACGATTTTACTTTCGTACCCTCCATGGCATTTTGAGTCGCGATTTTGCGACATGTTTTGTTTTTGTACCTTTAGTTGCGCTTTGGGTCGCGATTTCGCGATGTGTCACGATTTCACAACATGTCGCGATTTCGCGACCTGTTTTGCCTTGTTTATCTTTCATTGCATTTTGGGTCGTGATTTCACGACGTGTTTTGTTTTCGTACCTTCTATTGCGCTTTGGGTCACGATGTGTCGCGATTTCGCAAAGTGTTTTGCTTCCGTACCTTCTGTTGCACTTTGGGTCACGATTTCATGACGTGTCGCGATTTCGCGACGTGTTTTGCTTTCGTACCTTCTGTTGCATTTTGGGTCGTGATTTCACGACATGTCATGATTTCATGATGTGTCACGATTTCGTGACGCGTTTTGCTTCCGTACCTTCCATTGCACTTTGGGTCACGATTTTGTGACGTGTCACGATTTCGCGACACGTTTTGCTTCCGTACCTTCTGTTGCACTTTGGGTCACAATTTCGCGACGCGTTTTGCTTCCGTACCTTCTATTGCATTTTGGGTCGCAATTTCGCGACATGTCACGATTTCGCGACACCTTTGAACTTACTCGTTCTGGCACAGAAACTCGTAGGGAAACATAGAGGGGTAAGTATTTCAACCCATCATGGAAGATTTTGCGTGAGTAGCAATAATAAAAACGATGTGGTAGAATTCCAATAAGACGAACACAACTGAATA
This sequence comes from Wollemia nobilis, assembly GCA_028583015.1. Classification (NCBI taxonomy): domain Eukaryota; kingdom Viridiplantae; phylum Streptophyta; class Pinopsida; order Araucariales; family Araucariaceae; genus Wollemia; species Wollemia nobilis. The sequence continues at coordinate 1,105,752 of JAQPPZ010016930.1, forward strand.
TCAAAACAAGAAGGGTGGGTCCCTAATTTTGGGGTACGTTGTGGAACAGCCACAACAAATGGCGACTCTACTGGGAAATGCTCCTGAGCATTTCGGTAAGAACCAAACCTAAAAACCTTCAAAATTTTAACACTAGCGTCAGCACATATCCAAAGAATGAGACTAGACGAGAAATACATGAAGGATTAGAATTACTCAGCATCAGCTCAATGTGTGTGTGTCGTGATTCATTCCTTATCGTTTGAAACTCATTTAGCTTTCCACTGTCAGTTTTATCTGAGTGTATATGTGAGGCTATGAATGATTTGTTCAGATTTTAATGCATGACAAATGTGACAACTGTCTAGTACCATGAACAAACATATAAAAACTGTCAAACCCTCTCAAGATCAAATATATGTATACTGAATTAATTTATTAGATCCCAAAGCTGGTCGTGTGTCACTACCATCTTGAACCCATGTGCAAGTGTAAGTGAAATCAGAGTTTTGGGGGAATAGGATTCCCACCCTTAATTGTGAGGAGGGAGAACTGAAGGGGTTTGTATTATTGATAAAAATGTGTTACATATATAGGCAAAAGGCCTATATGATGAACATGACACTTGTCAATGAAACTGACAAGTGTCAAGGAAGGCATAGTGCACTTTAACTCTAACATTCCCCCTTAAAGTGCACTATCCTAACTAAAGAAAAACAAAGCAAGTCAACATTAGGTAACATTCCCCCTTAATGTTGACTTCTTGAAAACAACCTATCATCCTCTTTTATTTGGTCTAGGCTCATGCTCTTTGCGCTTGGCTCTCCAACTATGAATAATGCTAGATCCACTGTGTATACATCTCGGTCTGTTGCCTCAGGGTCGACCACTTCAACGGGTCTGTTGCCACTGGGTCAGCCGTCTAAGTGCCTCGAGGTCATCATGGGTGCCTCAGGGTCAGCCACTTCTGGGTCTGTTTCCTCTACAGGTCATCCTTAGAGGATGTTGCCTCTCGTAGGTCACTGACTAGATTCACCATGAATATGAAATCCTTCCTCATGGTGAACTCAATCTAGAAGGTGTCGGTCTCTGCCAAAAATGCACCTAATGAAAGGAAAAACGAGCCATATAAGAGTGTCGGTCTCTACCGAAAATGCACTCAATACAATAAAAATGAGCCATAGATCAAAATAGGAGGAGAGAAGAAGAAAAGAAGGGAATATTCTGAAGTGTCTTCGTCTATAGTCTTCAGAAGTAAATCCGAAAAAAACCTCGGATAGAGTCTAGGGTGTCTTTGTCTGTAGTCCCTAGTATAAGTGTCCTTATGGTGACCAAGTCATCCCACCAAAATGCATGGGTAACCAGCTGCTGCATTCACCAAGTGTATAGAAATAGTCACTAGGTACAAGGATCACAAATAAAATTACCTTGGGAGTGTCGGGTACAACCGAAAGTGCACTCCAAGGTAGATAAATTTTGAGGCTAAAAAACTCAATTGAAATGGCATCAAAATTAGAATATGACACCACCATTGTGTCTGTCGTGGAAAAACGTTTCCAACGACTATAAATACCCCTATACTTGTGTCTAAATGGGGCCTTCAACTTGCTGGGAAAACAACAGCATGCCTATCTAGGCAGCAATAGACAACATCGCTCAATAGCGGCATCGCTCTCAGGCGGAATAAAAACAGTCTTTAAAATTTCCCTCGTAGGGGAATTACATGGGCCATGTAGGCATAAAGCATTCAAGTTCTTTAATAAAGTGACCATGCCACTTTATAAAAATAGTCTCCACTCACTTTATAAAATTAAATTAAATCATGGGTTCTTTCAAAAATTTAAATTTAAATTATTGCATCCACTGTGCATTGAAGGGGGATACGGAGGGGACAGGTGTCATCGATATCAAGGGCGGGAACTTGGAGTGATGTTGCAGCTGTGCGCGATTGCATGCGATTGAATTGCGGCTAAAAATATGCAAGGCTGGGCGGGCGTAGATCATGGGTAGACAAGAATATTGAGCAGGGAAGGGCCCATTCTCTACTGGTCCCGAAGTAGCAGCAGAAGAACAACCAGAAACAGGTAAGCCAAGTGGCATTGGATGCGTCCACGTGCCTCCGCTCGATGCTCTGCGCCACATTCTCGGCTCCCTTCGCCTATGACAGAAAGGCACAAAAGATTCACGGGCCGAAAGCGAAGACCAATTTCTCAATGGACATCAAAAATAACAACAAACTAAACGTCCAAGAAATCTCAATTTGTTCTCCTTTAGTTTAAGTCCGTCAACGGACGGGAAAAGTGCAGCAGGCCGCATTGGAACGCCCAAAATAAAACATTTTCAAATTTCGTCAGTGAATCACCCTTTCCAGGATACCATTTTCTGCAATCGCTGCTTTCCAAGCACGGTGACATGGCGAAGGAGCTTTTGGACGTGTGCGGCATGTGATCTGCTTCTTTTCCCAGTAAATATTGAACAGCCTCTTTCCTTCCACCTTCAACAGCACAATGTAGTGCTGTATGACCTTCTACGTCTTTAGACCCAATATCTGCTCCAAATTTAATTGATTTTTCTAGCCATGATCTACAGTTCACAGCCACTCTTCGTACACGTGGCTGCTTCGGGTTCTCGGCCTTGGCGGTGGCGCGCTCTCCTTCCCATCGCAGCTGTCGGAGGTCGACGACAAGATCTTGCAGCTCCCATGATCTTCCACTTCATAATGTTCTCGCAGCATTTTGCTTTAGACTCTGCTGTTTACGACGACAACGGGGCACCGTTGTTCTTCTCTTTCCTGTCTGTTGACGGAGAAACGGTGGCGGCTTTCGGCAATCTTCGTCAGGCTTCCTGCTCATCTGAAGCAGTCACAGGAACTTCGTCAGGCGGTGATTGACGATGGAGCTCTCTCAGGGGGCTCTCCGCTGTGGCGGCACCGGAGGCCGGAGATCGGAGATGGAGGACACCGAAAGAGCTCACCCTCACCCGGTGCCCGTCCTTGAAGGAGAGAATGGCGGCAGAGGACATGTACGTGCTGTCTGTAAATGGCTCCATTTGGCATGTGGGTGTCGAAATCTTTGGCAAAGGTACCCAGAAAATTATTGTTCCCGCAGTCTACAGTGGAGCCGACATAAAAAAAAAAAACTTTTTGCAACAGGATTAGGGTCCGCCCTCGTGGCCGTCCTCGACCTCAAAAAAAAAAAAATCTGCATAATTCCTTCACCGGCGTCGAGAACGGTATCCCTCTTTTCAAATGCTGTGAATGGAATCTGAAAGCACATGCGGACCTCTGACCTCTGGCAATGGCTCTCGGACACCAAAAATGGAATCTTTATCTCAAATTCGGCAAACACCCAGACTGCAAACAAGCCCATATTTTCTATGAAATCTGAAAAAAAAACTAAAAATGACCTCCCAATTTTTAACATTTTTACCATCTGGTTTCTGATCCATCAAATGATGGAGAGCATACTCCCTCGGTAAAAAATTTAAAAAAATAGGAAAAACAAAAAAAATGAGGGGGGAGGGAGGATTTCCATGAGGGAAATCCCCCCTCAAGCTCACAAGGCCAGAGAAAGCCTGGAGCTCTGATACCAAATGTTAGGACGGAAAACTGAAGGGGTTTGTATTATTGATAAAAATGTGTTACATATATAGGCAGAAGGCCTATATGATGAACATGACACTTGTCAATGAAACTGACAAGTGTCAAGGAAGGCATAGTGCACTTTAACTCTAACATTAATGAGATGAGAATTTAATCCTATCCTTTCTACTCTGATCTGGAGTTTATTACCTTATCTTGAACAAAATGATTTAACCTGTTATGGATGAAATTGTTAGGCTAGTCTATCCTTTTGAGCAGTCAGCGGTCCTGCTTTTAGGCAAGACATGTTGCCACGCGTGAGCATACTCCACTGCCAGCCGGGAGTCTATAGCCCCGGTGGATATTAACCCCATAATTCATGATTGGGCTTTACTTTTGATTTTCTTGGATCTTGGGGATGACTACCCATCCTTGCCAAGGACACGTAGTACGATCCTTCCAATCCAATATTGATGATGAAAGAAAAACAGAAGCTTTGGGGAGTCGGATTCTCAACCTAAGCGAGATGAGAATTAAACCCTATCCTTACTACTCCGATTTTGGGCTTTAAACTTTAGGGGAGTGGTAAAAACCACTGTTAAAAAATTATGTTGCATGATGGGATAGACATGAAGTATTCTTTTCGCCTTACCTATTCTTCCAAGTGAGGTTTTGATCATTTTGTTCAAGATCTTCTTTAATATGTGTAGATCATGCTCAGTTCAAGATAGTTCAGGCCACTAGTTCCCAGCCTTAGGGTCTTTTTAATATTTGTTATATAATGACCCTAAGAGGATTTGACACCTTTTCAATGAATGTGCTCGAAATGTAACTGAGATAATAGAAATGCCTATGCAATGTGGAATGTAATGCGCGATATAGATGGATGCATTGCTTTCTTGAAACGTGGATGGAGCCTACCACCTATTTTGTCATACTTTGTCAAAGCAAACTAACAACTTCACGCATCACAAATTTCAAACGATGCTATTTAATGAGTTTGCGATATTTGTGGAGCTCTCTGCAATATAATTCCAATACTTCATATTCTCCTAGTCCTAATCAACATTCATAAGGACATAAGCTGACGACTTGCTTTATTATTATTATTATTTTTTTTTTATGAAGAAAAACCAAAAATGTCCAAAGGACCAACACACAAAACTTAGAACCAATCTTAAAAACAATCCTTGAAAGCAAAACTTGAACACACACAAAAAACCAGGAATTATAAACTAATGTACAATATGATACAAATCTCATATGGCTTAAGGGCTAAAATAATGCTTTAGAACCTGCCCATTAAACGGTAACATCAAATATTTCCCGTCCAAGGTTTTGAGTCTGAAAGTATTTTCTCCTAAGATTTCAGAAATTTGATAAGGGCCCAACCACAAACAATCAAACTTTTTGTGCTCTCCTTTTTCCTCATGTTTTTTATCCCACAATAAAACCAAGTCAGAGATCCTAAAAGACTTAATTTTGGCTCTCCTATCAAACCATATTTTGACCACATCTTGATGTTTGCTCATGTGGAGCATGGCTTCATCTCTTTTTTCATCGAGGTGCATTAGATGACTCAATCTAGCCTCTATGTGATTATCAGTCCCAAGGTATTCTTGTGTGAAACGAAGGGTTTGAAGCTTCGATTAGCAGGAAAATTTGGATCTTGCCCGTAAACTAGATGATAAGGTGTATTCCCTATTGATTCTTTTTCTCTAGTCCTATCTGCCCAGAGGGCAAATTTTAATTGGTTGTGCCAATCCCGAGGATTCTTTTCCAATAACTTCTTAATGATGGTTAACAAATTTTTATTTGAAGATTCTGCCAGACCATTGCCTTGAGGGTAATAGTTAGATGAAAATTTTAAATTTACCTTATTATCATAAGCCCAATTTGCAAACTGAGTGGAAACAAAAGCTTTACCATTGTCACTCACAATAGAATCGGGCATTCCAAATCTTGTCACGATGTGATCTTCGAGGAACTTTATTACCACATCCGAAGTGGAATGTTTTGTAGGTATTGCTTCGTCCACCTAGTGCAATAATCTGTAGTTGTGAGTATGAATTTATGAGACCCTGAAGAATTTGGGTTAATCACCCCAATGAAGTCTAGTCCCCATTGCGCGAATGGTCTCATCTCCACTACAGGTTGCAACGGCATAGCTGCATTCCTTTCTCTATTTGCAGCCACTTGACAAATATGGCAAGATCGCACGTGTGCATATGTATCTTTAAAAATGCGAGGCCAATAATATCCTGCTCTTAAGATTTGATGTGCTGTTGCATTTGCCGAACCATGGCCAGTCTCGTATTTACCATGAAACTCTTGCAAAATATTGGGAGCTTCTTCTTGACTTAAGCATCGCAGGTAGATTCCCTCATGATTTTTCTTGTAAAGAACACCAGACCTAATGAGATAATTGGTAGATTTAAGTCTCAGGGCTCTTCTCTGAGTAGGATTAAGGTATGATGGACACTTACCGTTTAGCATGAAATACACGATATCAACATACCAATCGTCTTTGGAAATATGTTCTGCATTTGAATACTGGCATGTGACTTGGGGATTATTCTCAGCAATTGTTTTCACCAGTCCTTGTCCCCGGACTAGTTTCATGGATTGAATTTCTAGATAAAATTCTTGGATGGTAGCAATCCATTTACCTCTTATTTCCCCTAGCTCGTTCTGCACAAACATGGCTTTGATAGCAGGGTCAGGAAGGATGGCAAAGACCCTACTACGCACAATGTAGTGTCTGAATTTCTTCACTGTTTTGAAAAGCGCATACAGTTGCTTATCGAGGATGGAATACCTCAACTGAGCATCCTTCAAAGGAGCACTTAGAAAAGCTATGGGATTTTCGATGCTGTCTTCACCCTTTTGGGTCAAGACACTCACAAAAGAGTGCTCAGATGCGAAAGCATAAATGAAGAAAGGCTTTGAATAAACTGGACTTATAAGGACAGGGGCTCTAGAAATAGCATCTTTGATGCTCTGAAAGGCAACCCTACTTTCTTCACTCCATCTGACATCCACATCCTTTTTGAGCATCATATTCAGTGGTTTAGCCATCTCAGTGAAGCTAGAAATGAATTTCCTCACAAAATTGACTTGCCCGAAGAAGGATCTCAATTCCTTTTTGCTACCTGGGAGGGGCAAGCTTTGGATTGCTTCTATTCTTTCGATATCGATAGATATACCTTCCTTTGAAATGATATGGCCAAGCAATCTTCCTTCTGTCACTCCAAAGATGCATTTTTTTGGATTTAAAGAAATTCCATGCTCTCTACATCTTTGGAGCACCTTTGGAGCATCTTTGGATTTAAGATAAATTTTAGATTCGGGTATTCATATGAAGCAACCAAGTGAAATTGCATTTAACTTCATATACAAACTCGAAATCTGAAACAAAAAAGAAATAGACATTAAATCCGTAGCATGCAAAGATGAATCTCCTTCTTTCTTGCCCACAAGATACAAATTTTTGAAAACAACTCTGTATTAAAGATTTGTCATTTACTCTAACAGAGATTTCTAATATTTCCCAAAAAAATAGAACAAGTGGGAGAAAAACCCAAAGAATCAGGTCCAGAATGGCCTCTTGCCTTTGTCACTGCAACTATGCTCCAGCAGTTTCCCCCCCTCCCATTGTTTGAGATATATCTTGATATTTATAGAGGTTGCCTCTTTGCAGTGTTTTTAAAATATAAATCCACTTTCTGTCTCTCTGTAATATTTAAAATGTAACGTCCATAAAACAGGTACCGGAGAAGAGGGACCATCCGCCGAAATCTGTCTCTCTATAGTATTAAAATATAAAGCCCATAAAGCAGGTATTGGAGAAGAGGGACAATCCGCCAAAATCTGCCTTCCTGCAGTATTAAAAACATAAAACGGACTTTCCTGGGACCCACAACATAAGCACTGGAAAGTGTCGCGATATCGCTACAACTTTGCACTGACTGTTCCTCTTGTTGCTTTGACCATGATTTCATGACAAGTCGCGATATCGCTACAACTTTGTGCTGACTGTTTCTTTTGTTGCTTTGATCACGATTTCATGGCAAGTCACGATATCGCGACAACATTCCTTCTCTTGTCCTTTCTCTTGCTGGTAGCCGCAAAAATACATGTCGCGATATCGTGACATGTTGGCCCTTTCGTCTTCTTTGGCTACACTTGGTCATGAAAACGCGACGTGCCGCGAAATCGCAACACTTTCCCCTTGCTCCGTTCTTCTGTCTCCATTAGTCGCGAAAACATGACAAGTCACGAAAATGCGACAGGTCACGATTTCGCAACATCTTTCTGTCTTCCTGCAAAAGATAAAGGCAAAAGTTAGAATTTTCCTATTATCAATTCAAATCTTAATGTTCGTTACATGTCAGCTTGATTTTCTCCTTCCCGACTCTTGTTCTTTTGAAACCTGTCACGATTTCACGACGATTTTACTTTCGTACCCTCCATGGCATTTTGAGTCACGATTTCGCGACATGTCACGATTTTGCGACATGTTGCGATTTCGTGATGCATTTTGTTTCTGTACCTTTCGTTGTGCTTTGGGTCACGAATTCGCGACATGTCACGATTTCGCGACCTATTTTGCCTTGTTTATCTTTCATTGCATTTTGGGTCGCGATTTCGCGATGTGTCACGATTTCACGACGTGTTTTGTTTCCGTACCTTCTGTTGCGCTTTGGGTCATGATTTCGTGACATGTCGTGTCACGATTTCATGACGCGTTTTGCTTCCGTACCTTCTGTTGCGCTTTGGGTCGCGATTTCGTGATATGTCGCGATTTCGTGACGCGTTTTGCTTTCGTACCTTCTATTGCATTTTGGGTCGCGATTTCGCGACGTGTCACGATTTCGCGACGCGTTTGGCTTCCGTACCTTCCGTTGCGCTTTGGGTCACGATTTCACGACGTGTCATGATTTTGCGACGCGTTTTGCTTTCGTACCTTCTGTTGCGCTTTGGGTCGCGATTTCGTGACATGTCACGATTTTGCGATGCGTTTTGCTTTCGTACATTCTATTGCATTTTGGGTCATGATTTCACGACATGTCGCGATTTCGTGACGTGTCGTGATTTCGCAACATGTCACGATTTCGTGACACCTTTGAACTTACTCGTTCTGGCGCAGAAACTCGCAGGGAAACATAGAGGGGTAAGTATTTCAACCCATCATGGAAGATTTTGCGCGAGCAGCAACAATAAAAACGATGTGGTAGAATTCCAATAAGACGAACACAGCTGAATATCAAAACAAGAAGGGTGTGTCCCCAATTTTGGGGTACGTTGTGGAACAGCCACAACAAGACCCCTTCTATCCTAATTAAAAAAATATACTAAAGCAATGCATAAATGCAATGCTTATTTGAATACTTTGTTACATGGCTTTGTATTCAATATATACATACATGAGACTCTTCATATTCCATGAACTTTGACCTTTACACTTACATAGACTCTTCATCTTCAAGAGATATTACATTTTATATTTCTCTCACATATTTATACAAAGACAAAGTATCTCATGATTGCTCATAACTCCTTATCTCATGATTGCTCATAACTCCTCATTTTTAAACATGACACATAACCTATATAACTCACACTTACTAACATGACACCTCACACTTATAACTCACATATAATTACATGAACCATAATCCACACTTAATACTATGATACACACTATAGACTCAAACATTAAACACACAACCTACTCAAATATTAAACACAACCTACACAAATATTAAACACACCCTCATCTAAAATATTAAAAAAGGTTCTTGCATTAATCATGAAAGGTACCAAATAATGTAATTCCTCCAACATCCCCCTATATTATGTTATTTGGTATGAAGGCATTTTGTCTTCATAAGCTTTCATTCTTTGATTCTTGTCTTAGTTTTCTTGCTCTAGCTCTCGTATTCTTTCAGGATTTGGTTGTATATGTCCCTTTAAGCCACTTCTTGTTCCTATCACATTTCTCAATATCTTTGTTATTGTCAAACTTGCTATTATATGTAGAATATAACAATTTATCACCCTTGCTATTATATCCCTATTTAATATTTGAAGACATTATATCATTTTTAACAATTCTATCTTCATTTTTACAAATATATTCTATATTAGTGCATTTCGTATATTCTTTTTCAATGTTCAAGTCTATTTCTTGAATAATATCAATGACATCATAAATTATTTTGAGGCAGTTACATCATTACTACTTTTATCACAATGCCTTTCAAGATATTTTGAATCTACGTTATAAAAAATGGGTATATCTAAATTCTTCCCATGAGGGATCTATGAATTGTGTCATTTTCTTCCTCATTGGTTTTCTCTGTTTCATGTATTTCTTGGATCATGTTTCCTTTTTTATTTTCCCACCTTTGTTGTGCTGACGTATATTGTTGTTATCTAGGATGATATTATCTCTGCTCATATTTATAGAAAGGTCTATTTATTTGATTTCATTACTTTAACAAATTATATTTACAATATATGGTGTTATGACCTTCCATGTTACATATGTGACAATATTTTATTCTCCATTTGTGAAGATGAAGTCATATTATTTAACACCTTTTTCCTTGAAATGAGAGAATTGTTTGTCATTTCTTCTCTTGCTTGATTTTCTATTTCATATTCTTGATGTATGTTGACTAGTTCATCAAAGGATACAATTTTATTCAATACTTGAAGAGAAGTGACTAATATTTTAAATATTTTTCAAAGTGTTCTTAGTGTAACTTGCATAAGAAAATTTTCTTGCAGTTTCTCTCCCATAGTTTGTAGCTTAGATTTTAAAGCTGCTATTATTCTAAGAAAATGCTCTATATTTTTTCTATCATGAATTCTTATAGAATAAAACTCTGATTGTAAATGTAAAATTGTAGCTTAATTATTTTCTTCAAATATTGTACACAATTTATCCCAAGCTTCTACTTAGTCCTATCCTTATCAATAGAGCTCAAGCTTATGCTTGGTAGCTTGTAGTGATTCCCAAATATTCACAAACTTGTGGGTTAAATTTTGACCACATTAGCACAAGAAAAGAGGTCCCTAAAAAAATTTGCTATGTGCTAGAGGACAAGTCTAGAGCAGGACCAAGATGATCCAAAACCATAATTGTGTTAGCAACCACGTTAGCACAAAGCTTCGTCCTCGTGGAAATGAGCAAAATAAGATTCCAAGCCTAAAATGCTTTAAAATGCATAAAAGTTGAATGTAACATTAGGAAGTCATGAAAAGAATGTGGGATCACAAGAAAAGGATAAAATTATAAAGAGGTTATGCTCGAGACTATGATGTCATAAAATTAACTATTCAAGGCGATAACATAAATTAAAGGATAAATTTCCTAGGATCATGCAAGTTAATGATCGAAGACCACCCAAGATCGCATTGTTGGAGACTGTGCAATTCCTAGTGATGACATCAAATAAATAAAAAAGAGCCTAGGATCACACAAGAAAGGAAAAAATACCCAAAATATGGATGTGAACTAATAAAGCTAAAAGGTGCTCAAAACCACACCGCTTGAGCTGATGACAACAATTAGTAAGCTTGAACTCAAGATCATACCTATGAAGAAGATAATACAAAAGAAAAAAGTGTCCAAGTCTGAGACTACTTAAAACCATGATTTCAGTCCAAGAGCTCTACAAGCAAGTAAAGAGCTCATTTTTGAGCATATTTCACTTAGATGTCATTTTTAGACCTACAATTGCCATGGTGCTTGCCATATAATTCCAACTAAAGACAACTAAGATTGAAAATGGTGGCTCCAATAATACAACCACTTATAGAAGATAGTTGCAAATCAATAAACTAAATTTAACTTTTTACCCAAGATGAAATTCAAGATTGCCACATCAACATTTTTGGTTCTTGCGAGCCTATTCCTTCCTAATGGTTATACTATTCCCACTAAAAATTTCAAATTGTAAAACTATAAATATGAGTAGAGACCTCATTACAAGGGTTATATTTCTAGTCCTTGCCTGGTATTACATTGTAATTGTTGTTGATCAATGAAGAGATAGTTACTTGGCCTCCATTATTGTGTGATTGCAGGTTTTATGTGAATGTTTTGTTTTAAGTCATTTATGTTACACTTAATTGTTAGTGTATTATATTAAAGTAATTATGCTATTTATATTACCTATTGGATTGCTAATAATTGAAGTCCTTGGAATGATTAAAGTGATTATATATATATATATATATATATATATATATATATATATATATATATATATCTTTAAGTCATTTCTATTACATTCAATAATTGGTCTATTTTGTTAAAGTGTGAAACACCTATTGGATTGCTAATTGTTAGAATCCTTAGAATGATTAGAGAAAATATCATAATCTTAATGAATCTGTAATCATAGGTGATAATGGTTGATCTGTTAAGTACCTTGTAATTGATATGATATTGTATTGCTTTGTAAGATTCAATGTTGTTACACTATATCTCATCCATATTTCAAACCCTTTCTCTTACACTTACTCCTTCCTAACCCTTTACTCCTTCATAACCCTTACTATTTTTCTATCCCTATTTCCAAAATAATTATTTCAAAGGAGCCAACCTTCTCCGGAGGTTGAAATATAGAGCAATCTTATTTCATCCAATTACTATACTTTGGCTAAAATTGATGGGTGCAATGCCTTTTCATGGTAATGGAAATTTTTAGTCCAACAATATAGTTAGTTTCTGCCATGCCTGGTGGGACGAAGTAATTAAATTTATCTTCAATATTAGGTGAACAATATTGACCTTATTTGCAGAGATTGTATGTTTATCTAGTGACTTCTATTAAAAAATAGAATCTAAAATTATATTGAGGTTAAATTACCAGTTCCATTTATTGAATTTACATAGTCTATTTATATTTTCCACATTTATTATATGATTACAAGGTCTACAACCAAGAAACTGGAAAACTCATCATCATTCATAGATTTACCCTCTCGTAAGCCAAGACGTGTTAGAAATTCTACTTCTTGAGAGTGCAGACTCTTTACCTCATAATTCCCCTACACCGTTAGATTCCTTGAGTCCTAGAATTATGGCTCAAAATATAAATAAAATTCCTTCTAATTTCTCCAATTGGAATACCATTAGACCCATAGGTCTAGTAAATTTCAATTATATCCTACAGACTATGGTTAAATCTCTTCCTACTTATGATGGCTCAGGTAAAACTACTTACGAGCACTTTCAATATTTGGTATCATTAGCAGCGGTCCATATTATAAGATATGACAATATTATGGTTAGACTTCTTGTCATGTCCTTCTAAGGTAAAATACTTAACTGGTACCAAACTATGAAAGATAATAACATCCATTCATGGGATGACTTGGCTAGACCATTTGTGGAAGAATTTAATGAGCTAGCAGATCCCTTTTCACTTCTTATCCATTTTTTTGTCATACAACATCATCCATAGGAAAAAATTACTTATTTTAATCTTAGATTTAGTAGAACATGGAAAAGGATTATGTAGAATATTAGATCCCCAGTTTCTTTGGCTTACATTTATTATATAAGAGTGTTAGGCCCTAATTTGGGATTGCAAACCCAACAATCAAATATAACTGGCTTCCCTTAAGTTTATCAAACCACAATTATAGTCGAGAATACTTCAATTTTTGTAGGAAGATTACCTCCAATATTTGTAATGTTTTGCTTTTCAGAGATAGCACAATCATCTAAAAAAAATGAATCATTCATGGCTCCTGTCTCATTTCCTTCTCTTCCCATAATTGCTCCTATTCCCATGCCAAAAACATTAGCTTCAATGCCTATGTTGCTAGTTTTACCAACATCTGAGTTTAAAGAGTCACCTATAATGTTAGAGGTACTATCCATGCTCAAAATATTGAATAATAAGATGATGAAAATTGAGAAAAAAGTAGAAAATTTTTATTTTAGAATATTTCCATATGTTGCTAAGGACCAAAAGACTTCAAGCAAAAATATTGTTGAAAGAGCAAATAATAGCTACCAAGATGAAGATCCATCTACTTAAGAATTGGAGAATCATCCTTGGTGTTTAGTTTACAATGATCATCATAATGCAAATACCTTCATCATGTTATCACTTAAAGGAAAGCTATTGTACTAGTATCGGTCCTTGTCGCCCGCCACTATCGCTACATGGGATCAGTTGGCAAAATTACTGATCAAGATTTTTTATGAACAAGCTAATCCATTCTCCTTGCTACATCAATTTACAATGATTCAAAGGCATCCGTAGGAGGAGATAGTGGACTTCAACTTCAGGTTCACCCGAATTTGGTAAAGGGTTCTTGATGGTCTTCGGCCCACTCATGAGAAAGCTGCATTTTACTATCTCAAAGCATTTAAATCTAACATTGGCATGGTAGTACGATAGGCCAATGTGAATATATTTCTAGATATTTACACACAAGAGCAAAAGGCCGAATAAAACTTGATCTCTATAGGAAATCTTCCCCCGAAAGTGAGCATGCCCATCATTCTTGATCTTCCACAATATTTATATTCAAATGCATTCTCAAAAACTGTGTTCTATGTACCCAGTTCCCTCATGGATCTTGGGTTCACCTCATATCACTCTAGTTCCAGTTCTACAACTCCCTGCTCTAACTATTCTACAATTACTAGTTGCATCGCAATTCTAGCACCTGTTTCTTTTCCAATGCTACCAGCGCCACCGATTCCACTAACATTTACTGCTCCACAAACACCTCTACCTTTACCATAACCTCCTGCACCCTTATCAGAACCTCCTACACCCTCAAATCCTGATTCCTACATGAAGCTATTACAAGAAGTGCAATCTGTTAATTTAAAGCCAAGGTTGCGAATCTTTAGAGTGATAAAATTTTAGAAAATCTATGACAAGTCTAATTTAAAGCTACCAATGTGTTCACCTAAGACTCAAAAACCTGACAAGGCTCTTGTTTTGCTGGGTAGACAATGGCATCCAGACAAAAAGCTAGTTCCTCAAAAAGAACTATGATGGTTCAACAAGAAGGGCTGATCGAGAATCCTAGAAGGGTCATTCGAAAAGTCATGTGGATTGGGGCATCTGAGGAAGCTGCAAAATATCCTCGAGAAAATAATAAGGAAAAAAACCAATTAAAAAAGAGGATAAAATGGTCCAGATGGTGCAATTATTATGGGAGCAAGTGAGCCAACAGAAAGAGAAAATGGAGCAGCAAAGTGCTCAAATAGTTGAACACATAGCACAATAAAATGCTCAAATGATAGAGCATATGGAGCAACAAAAAGCTTAGCTGGATCACAAAAAGAAATGATTTCCCATCAATAGAAAACAATAGAAAATATGTCCAAAGCAAAAAAAATAGTAATAGTTGACGATGAGATAACTATTGACCCAAGAAGGAAACAAGTAGGTTCAGAGTTGGACAAGGATATGAGAAAATTTGTTATAACTAAATTTTATGGCAAAGGTGATGGGGAAGAAGTTGAAAGATAGCTAAATAATGTGAAAGCATACTTTGCAGTTAGGACCCTTTCATCTAAATCAAAAACCTCATGGGCAGTATTTCGATTGATTAGAGTTGTCGCTGATTGGTGGGATACATATAGAAAAACTCACAATGTGGAGGTTGTCGATGTTCATTGGGACACATTTGTTTTGATATTTAAGGATAGGTTCCTAACACCACAATTTTACCTTGAAAAGCCTATAGAATTTTCAAGGTTGACATAGAGCAATATGTTCGTAATTGAGTACTACCAACGAAGTCTTACCACTTGGTTATCTAATTTCAGAGGTATCATTATGATAACTTTTTATTTATTTATTTCTCTTGTTTCATTTTCTAGTATGAGCATGTTAAAACCATATTTATGAGTACCATTTCACTGCAGTAAAAATATTCATGAGACCGAGATTGACCAAATCCCGTATAGTTGCCTATTTTGAACTTCACTCTTCTCATGAGATCCCATGTTTAGGCAGTGGGTTTCTTTTCCTCCAGGGCCCATAACACCTAGAGGTGTGACGCATAACTTTCCCGTGTCTTTACAGGAATACATGAATTCATATATTATAATTGAATCATGTAAGACTTAACGCATACATGCTCGATCTAGACGATCAACCATTCTTTATGGAGCATTGTCTAGGGTCTTACCAATGCCCTGGTAACCACCTGATGACTTGTATAGATTAACCAACATGATATCCCATACCATCATGCTATCGGTTTCACCTAGTCTAACATAAATAACCACTCATAACTAGTAGGGATAACTTAGAAGAGATGCCCATAGAACTCTTTGTTACCTCTTATTCTAACCTTTTTTCATCATAAGTACAGTTAGAGCCCTGTTCCATGATGATTTCCTTCCTGCATACATTATCAATATTTGTTTCATCAGATTGTCTACCCACAATATTGAATTTCAATCAAGGTTGTCATGCCCACAACCTTAGGTTACGATTTAAGATTACCTATCCCACAATATTAATAGTATATTTTTTTAATATTTATTTAACTACGTTTTGATTTGTCTAAAATAGTTTTTGACTAGTCAAAGGTTAAGCAAACTCCTTTTTCTAATGATTTCGATATTTAGTAAAGTAACACAAGTTATCTAGTTTCCACCTTTCTGTAATATAGGTTTACCACTAAAGCTAAATAGAAATCACTAAACATTGGAAACATTGTAATCAACGTTAAAATATCTATAAATTTGCCTTATATTTTAATTTAAGATTCCTTTTTAATTATTTAATTACACAAATAGAAGCTACCTCTCAAATAAGTAAAAGAAAGACATTTTCTATTAATAAAAATTCCACAAAATTTAAGCTACATAAATAAAGGGTTAAATGGTCTGCTTTAGTCTAAATAGATATTGTGGTCAAGGCCATATTATTTAAACTAAAATAATTTTAGTTCATATTGTTACAAATAAGAAGAATAATGACATCCATATTTCATGTAAGACACTGTACGAAGAACACTTTGAAGTAAATTTGATATATAATTTTCATATAAATATCTCCGTCCATTGAATTCTTCAAACTTATGCGGCGGTATCATTAGCTACGTTTTCCCAAATATCTCTCGGACCTAATCTTGGTTAAAGTTGGATGTTATTTAATCCTGAGGATAAATCTTTAATTACTAACTATGTTATGACTATCCTACTAATTTGCTTCTACGTTTCACATTCTAAACTCGGTTTAAAACATGCATAATAAAATTTTAAACTAGTTATCAAAATCAGACCCGTTTTATATACATAGCGAATTACTCACCATCTCAACTAATCAGGGTGTTTTTAAGCTTAAACATTTTACATATAAAATGTACTAACATTCAAATGAGATATCATGAACCCTAGGCAAAATACGTATCCAGAGAGACAAATTTAAAGACTATATTCACTTGATGAAGAGCCAAATTAATCACAAATAAAATGACGCAAATGATGTTCACACAATCCTCTCCTTCTGCAACTTTATCCTTCAAGAAATGATACCAGATTGCAATATGTTTGGTTCTTGAATGCATAACTGGATTCTTGGATATGTTGATAGCACTAGTGTTATCACATTTTATTGATATTGGCTCTTTGAAGTGGATACCAAGATCTTTCAAAGTTTGTCTCATCCATAATATCTGTGTACAGCAAGTTGTGGCTACAATGTATTCTGCTTCTGCAGTGGATAGAGATACTGATTCTTGTTTCTTGCTGTGCCATGCTACCAATCTGTCTCTAAGATAAAATGCTCCTCCACTTGTACTCTTCCTGTCATCAATACATCCTGCCCAATCTGCATCAGAATATGCAATCAAAGTGAAATATTTACCTTTTGGGTACCACAACCCATAATCCATAGTACCCTTGAGATACTTGAAGATCCTCTTTACAGCTGTTACATGAGTTTCTTTGGGACTGGCCTAAAATATTGCAACCATGCATACTGCTTGTAATATATCTGGTCTAGTGGCTGTTAAATACAACAGGCTTCCAATCATAGACCTGTACATAGTTTGATCTACATCTGGGGATTTATCATCCTTGCTCAACTTGCAACCTGTTGTCATGGGAGTGCTTACAGGTTTACTGTCTTCCATTGTGAACTTTTTTAGCATTTCTTTTACATATTTAACTTGAGAAATAAAAATGCCTTTTTCATTTTGATTGACCTGCAGTCCTAGAAAATAAGAAAGTTCACCAATCATAGACATCTCAAATTCTTTCTTCATTTTATTTGATATGTATTTGCAAAATTCATCCATGCTGCTGCCAAATATTATATCATCTACATAAACAATAAGAACAATAAGATGCCCCTTCTCTGTTTTGACATATAAGTTGTTGTCCACCAAACATTTCTTGAACCCTTGTTTAATTAGATAATTATCCAGCCTTGCATACCATGCTCTGGGTGCCTGTTTCAAACCATATAATGCTTTCTTTAACCTGCAAAAAAAATCGGGTTTTCACCAAGTTGGAAGCCATATGGCTGTTCAATGTAAACCTCTTCTTCTAGTTTTCCATTCAAAAATGCTGATTTTACATCCATTTGATATACTTTGAAGTTTTTATGAAATGCTAATGCTAGAAACATTCTGATTGCCTCTAGTCCGGCTACCGGTGCAAAAGTTTCCTCAAAATCAATGCCTTCAACTCGAGCATAGCCTTTACTGGACCAATCTTGCCTTATTTCGACAACCTCGTCCATCTTCATTTAATTTATTTTGAAAAACCCATTTAGTGCTAATTATGTTTTTATTTGTTGGTCTAGGTACTAATTCCCAGGTATTGTTTTTCTCAATCTGATCTAATTCTTCATTAATTGCCTTCAACCAACTTTCATCATTGCTTGCTTCAGCAACATTTTTAGGTTCAATGCTAGATAATAGAGAATAGTTCCGCACTGCTGCTCTTCTTGTCTGAATACCATCTTTGGGATCCCCAATAATCTGTTCACTTGGATGATTTTTCTGCCATTGCCTGTTTTAAATTTCTTGTTTTCTTCTTCTGATTCAGTTTTTACACCATCTGGATCAATTTTCTGATTCTTATCTGTTTCCTTTTCATCATCACCTTCAATGACTTCTTCATAGATAGGGTAGTTTTCTTGATAAATAGTTTCTTGTTCTCTACCTTCATCAACTTTCACATCAGCACTCTCAACAATTTTCTTTAGCCTCTTGTTATAACATGTGTAGGCTTTGCTTTTTGTTGAGTAACCAAGAAAGATACCTTCATCAGCTCTATCTTCAAATTTATCGAGGTTATCTTCAGTCCGTTTTATATAGCACTTGCTGCCAAATACTTTGAAATGTCTTGTTGTTGCCTTTCTGCCAAACCACAGTTCATACGGTGTTTTGCTTTCATGTGGTCTTAGCATGCACCTGTTTTGAATGTAAACTGCAGTATGTACTGCCTCTTTCCAAAATCTATCAGCTATTTTGTTTTCAGCCAGCATTGTCCTTGCCATTTCCTGCACTGTCCTATTTTTCCTTTCTACAACACCATTTTGCTGAGGTGTTCTAGCTGCTGAAAACTGTCTTCTTATCCCATATTTTTGATAGTATTCTGCAAATTATTCTGAAATAAACTCTCCTCTGTCTGATCTTAGGCATTTAATTCTTTTCCTTGATTGATTCTCAACAAGATTTTTGAAGGTTTTAAACATCTCAAAGGCTTCTGATTTAAGTTTCAAAAATAGTACCCATGTCATTCTTGAGTAATCATCTATACACAACATAAAATATTTGTGTCCATTTATGCTTTCAGTTCTCATGGGTCCACATAAATCAGTGTGAATTAATTCTAATGGCTTGCTTGTGAAATATTCTTTTGCTTTGAAAGTGGCTCTGGTTTGTTTTCCCTTTTGGCATGACTCACAAATACTGTTTGAAGGTTTACCAATAGTTGGTATGTCTCTTATCGCCCCTTTTGAGCTGATTTTTACCGGATTATCAAAGCTTATGTGACCGAGTCTCTTGTGCCACAACCAATTTTCTTCTTCCTGACCAACCAAGCAAGCTCCTTCTGAAGTCTCTGAAAGTGTATACAGATTTCTAGAAGTTCTCAGTCCAGTGGCTATTATCTTTCCATTTTTTGTCTTTCTTACTTCACAACCCTCCTTCTTGAAGATTACATCATGGCCTCTATCACAGATTTGACTTACACTCAGTAAGTTATGCTTCAGACCAATCACAAACACGACTTCTTTTGATTTTATATTGCCATCACCGATCTTGACTGATCCCTTTCCAACAATCTTTGCTCCATCATTATTTCCAAATTTCACAGAACCACCCTCATAATTCTGCAAATTCTCAAATTTTTGCTTGTCACCTATCATGTGACTGGAACACCCACTGTTAAGTATCCAAGGTGCTGATTTGTTCTGAGCTTTAAAAGCAGTCTGGACAATAAAAGATTCCTTTTCTTTCCATTCTGGTTTGATAGCAGATTTGGCTACTTGTTTTGCCTTTGTCCTTTCATTAGCATGTGCCTGTTTTTCAAGAAATTTCTGGTTTTGTTTCAACCCACTTGACTGAGATTTTCTACCCTGATAATTATTTGCTGCAAAAGTGCTTCTACAGTTTCTAGCAATATGTCCAAAATTATGACAATTATAACATTCAACTGCATAATTCATTAAAGGAGAAAAAACATTTCTGCTTGTGAAATTCCTTTGAGATACATTATGCCTGCAATCTAAAATTTTATGGCCATAAGCATTGCATTTAAAACAGTAACCAGAAAAGGAATGATTAAACCTGGGTGCCGGTCTTTGCCAGTTTGAAGTAGGAGCCATAAATCTTTTCCTTCTTAGATGTGTGACTTTTATGAAGCCATCTTTGTCAGTACTCTTCTTGAGTCTGGCATTATTGCTTTCTTGGGCATGTTTTGTTTTTTCTAGATCAACCCTGATATTTTCTTCTTTATTTATGGGTTCTACATTCGAGGCCTTTGAACCCTTTGATGATTCTTCTTCATCGAAACCTAAACCAAATTTGATGTCGGAAGGCCTTTGGTTATTTAACATTTTATCCAACTTCATAGTACTTTCTTCAAACTTGTGAAAACAGTTTAATTTTCTATTCATCTCCTCTAACTGCATTCTTAACTTAACCATGTCTTCCTCTAGCTTGCTGCATTCAACTGTCTTTACAGTTAATTGTTCATCAAGAACTTTAGTCATTTTCTTGAATTCCTCTGTCTGTATTTTTAAACTGTTTATTATGTCAGTGGCATCTTCTAGTTTTCTTGAAAACTTTTTGTTCTTTTTCCTTTCAACACTCAACTCTTCAAGTGCAGCAACCAATTCTCCTTCCAGATAAACTTCAGCTTCATATTTAAAGTTTTCATCACTTTCCTGATTTTCTTCTATTCTTTCCTCTTCAAGTGCCATGAACAGAGCTTCACCTTTTTCTTCTTCAGAATCCTCATCTGAGCTTTCTTCAAAAGTGCTGACATTCTTGGATATGAAGCTTTTATTCTTGAAATTTTTCTTTCTGAAATTTTGTTTCTTCTTCCAGTCACCTTTTTCTTGGTGTGAGCCTTCACCATTTTTGGTTTTCTCCTGCATTGGACATTTGGCTGCAAAATGACCGACTCCTCCACAATTGAAGCAGTTAAAAGGTAGCTTTCCTCTATATTTTCCTTTTCCCTTTGTGAGTTTCCGAACAAAATTAGCTTCTATTTTATCCAGTGTTCCTTCATCCTCAGATTCATGTTCAGCTTTTACATTCTTGTGTGCCTTAAAAGCTGCTTCTCTGTCTGTAGACTTGGTTTGTCCTATTCTCATTTCATATGCTATCAGGGAACCATGCAACTCATCCATGCTGAAGTTGTTTAGATCTTTTGCCTCTTCTATTGCAGAAACTTTGGAGTTAAATCTTTTGTGCAGTGTTCTGAGAACCTTTTTCACAACAACTGCATCATCAATTTCTTCACCGAGTCCTCTGATTGCATTAATGATTTCGTTGACTTTCAGCATATAAGCCTCTATGTTCTCATCTTCATTCATTTGCAGTGCTTCGAACTATGCTCGATGAGTTTGCAGTTTTGCTTCCTTAATCTTGTTGTCTCCTTCATGGATGCTCTTCAGTTTATCCCACATGTCTTTTGCTGATTTACAGCTCATGACTCTTATCAGTTCACTGTCAACAAGCCCACACATTATGGCATTCTTAGCTTTGGAGTTGTTCTCAAATTTTTTCTTCTCAGTAGTATCTATTGGAGGGGTAGTGGGTGCAGTGTATCCACTATCTACAGAATCCCAAATATCATATCCCAATGCACTCAGATATGTTTGCATCCTGAGTTTCCAGAAAGTGTAATTTGTTCCATCAAATAAGGGAGCTTTGTTGGATGAGAATCCTTCACCGCTTGCCATTGTTTCTTCTAAGATCTCCTTAGCTGATTAAGCTTGTACAAGGAACTCGCTCCGATACCAATTGATGTTCACACAATGACACCGAGAGGGGGTGAATCAGTGTAGCTATTAATTTTAATATCTACAACATTTAATATGAAACAAATATAGCTTAAAAACTAGAACAGCAAATTGAACAAGAGAGCACACCACAACACTCAATATACCGAGGTTCACCAATTTGGCTACTCCTAAAAATTGACTGCTTGGACTTCAATCCAAATCCAGTCTTTGCAAAATTCCAAATTTATAAATTCTTTACCAGCATCCACTCGGAAGGAGCACCAACCCTGTAATTTTCTCGCTACAACGGATGGAGCACCAACCCCTAGTACCAAGCACCAACTTGGACTGCAATTCCGATCAATTAGAATGACATAAAAGTGTCTTCACTTCATGCACAACCCTAAGCTGGTCCGCAATTAATCCAACTCTGCACACTCTCACGGCTCTGCTAATTTTCTTATTCAAACCCTCTTTTCACAAACAATATTTCTTCTCGCAACAACTTCTCTCTCACAACAGCAACATTATTTTGTGCCCGACTGTCCTTTTATACCCTATTTTTCTCATCGAGACTCTTTGTCTTCTATCGCGTTTCAATTTTTCATGCAGTCGGATGACATTCTCGAGCCGTTCAAATTCTTTTCTTCTTTCCAATGCGGTTGTTCGAATCCTTCCAAATACGACTGTTCGAATGCTACACATCCTTCTTCTCGAAAGCTTTTCGATCCTTCCTATTTTATGTTTCGAATGCTATAAATACGTCTATTTTAATCGGCTGTTCTAATGCATTTTTCAATCGGCTATTCGTTTGCATTTTCAATCGACTGTTTGAATGCTGCACTTCGGCCGTTTGAATGCTTTTTTGATACAACCTATACGACACTTAGAAAGCATTTCAAGCATGCATCTACATTTGTTCTCATGCATGTTCGACACCTGTCAATGTGTAATTGTCTGTCTGACATCAGTTACTGTTTACGTAACAGGCTGCGTGATTATGCTTTTTCGACACGTGTCATTTTGCATGCTCCTGCGACTTTTACCCGCCAAACAGTTGCCTGTCACGATATCGTGAAACTTTTAATTTTTGCTGACGTCATCCTTCATAATGTCGCGAAATCGTGACGCTTCTAGATTCTAGCACCTTTCCTAGCACCCTGTCGCGAAATTGCGACACTTTCTGACTTTGCTGACGTCATCATCATTCTTATCGCAAAATCATGACGCTTTCGACTTTTGCTGACGTCATCATCCTTCTTGTCATGAAATCGTGACGCTTCTAGCTTCTGCTGACGTCATCATCCTTCTTGTCATGAAATCGCGACGCTTTCGGCTTTTGCTGACGTCATCATCCTTCTTGTCGTGAAATCATGACGTTTTCGGCTTTTGCTGACGTCATCATCCTTCTTGTCACGAAATCACGACACTTTGGGCTTCCGTACAATCCTCCTTGCAAACTTCAGTGAAAATGGAACATGTCACGAAATCGCGACGTTCACTGCTTCCGAAATCGCTTCAACTTTGTGCCTTGTGCTTTTGACTTGTTACATCTTTAATTTTTGCAACTTTGAATGGTAGCGAAATCGCTACACCTTTGTTTCCATACATTTTGTCATGCAGCGAAATTGCTACACCTTTTTGTTTGTGCTTTTTCACTTGTAGCAAAATCGCTATACCTTCTTTGCCCTTCATTTCAACATGCAGCGAAATCGCTGCACTCTTTCGCCTTGACTTTCAAACTTGTAGCGAAATTGCTACACTTCCTTGACTTAGTGCATTTTCCTCCAACATGTCACGAAATCGCGACATCTTTTCACCTTGCTTCCTTCTCTGCCCACATGTCGCGAAATCGCGACAATTTTGCTTGCATCTTCTCTCTCCTAGTTTATGTCGCGAAATCACGACAATTTGGCGTGCACTTTCTCTCTCCTAGTTTATGTCGCGAAATCACGACAATTTTTCTTGCGCCTTCTCTCTCTCCTGTTTTGTCACGATATCGCGACAAAAAACATGTCGCGATATCGCGACAGTTTTCTTCCTTGTCTTTTTCTGCCAATTTCTGAATCTGGGTGACCTTTGTTTTCCTTGAAATTCACTGCACTTGATCTGACTGACCTCTGGACTGCATCAACTGCATCAATCTATCTGTGTTGACAACAATGACAATACTTTTGCAATGCCTTTGCTGTACCTTGCTCAACAACAAATTTATTTGAAAGACATAGTTTTATTATTTCGAAGCATGGAAGCTTTTACAAATAAAGACTATGAA
This sequence comes from Wollemia nobilis, assembly GCA_028583015.1. Taxonomy (NCBI): domain Eukaryota; kingdom Viridiplantae; phylum Streptophyta; class Pinopsida; order Araucariales; family Araucariaceae; genus Wollemia; species Wollemia nobilis. Next base: position 1,130,056 of record JAQPPZ010016930.1, read on the forward strand.
AATAAATACACAGTGCTTTGAATGTCAAATACAGCCGCAGCCTTCGTCTCTTCCCCCGCCTGCTCAATCCTTCAAAAAAATCCCTTTTATAATCCAGGCTTCGTGCTGCACCGTCGTTCGTAACCGTCTTAACGGCTTCTGGAACTGCCATATGGAACGGCCTTAACGGCCTCTAAAATTGCCCCTTGGAACAACCTTAACGGCCTCTGGAACTGCCACTTGGAACTGCCTTAACGACTTCTAGAATCGCCACCTGTCGTCTGCAACAGTCCACAAAAAACCCGTCTTCTCCTTCTTTAGCAAGGTCACGAAAACATGACATGTTGCGATATCGCGACACTTCTTCGACTTGTGGCTTTGCTTGCCAAAGTGTCACGATATCGCAACACTTCTTTGTTCTTTGGCTTTGTCTGCAATGTGTCGCGATATCGCGACACTTCTTTGTGTTTTGGCTTTGGCTGCCAAAGTGTCACGATATCGCGACACTTCTGTGACTTGTGACTTCGGCTACCAAAGTGTCACGATATCGCGACACTTTTGTGGCTTGTGACTTCGGTTGCCAAAGTGTCGCGATATCGCGACACTTTTGTGGTTTATGAATTCGGCAGCCAAAGTGTCGCGATATCGCGACAACATTTGTGTCGCGATATCGCGACCATTATTTGCGCTTGCCACGGTTCTCAAAATACGTCGTGATATCGCGACGACATTTGTGTCGCGATATCACGACCATTATTTGCGCTTGCCACGGTTCTCAAAATACGTCGCGATATCGCGACGACATTTGTGTCGCGATATCGCGACCAATTTTATACTTAGCAAAATTTGCAAACTTTGAATTTTTTGTTTTTTTCTTTTCGGTGATGCAAGATTGTTGTGCTGCCCGGGATGCTCCTGCATCAGACATCCGGGGTAGATTTTTAGAAGTGATCCTCACTTCTGGGCTGTTAGAGGAAAACCCAAATGATCAACCTCTGATTTGGACAACCATGTGGCATCTTCAACAGGTCGGTTCTTCCATTTGACCAAATACTATGAATATTGCCTGTTTCGGGTACTTCTGCCTTCACGAGTGTCGAATATGTCTTCAATTTCTTCTTTGTCTGGAGTGGATGTAGGAATGTTCCACAAATCCGGACTGGGTGGTTCACTACAACTTCCTGCATGATATTCAACCAAGTCTGAAATATTGAAGATAGGTGAAATATTCGAGTTCACTTGGTAGATCAACTTCATAGGCATTGCCTGAATCTCGTTTACCTATGATCCGACATGGTCCAAACTTCTTCATATTCAACTTATTGTATGTTTTGCGAGGAAAACGGTCCTTACGCAAATGAACCATGACTTCATCCCCCACCTAGAATTCTTTGAAATGCCGCTTCTGATCTGCTCGGGCTTTGTAAGTAGCATTCATTTGACTGATATGTTGTTGTACCTCTTCATGTAAAGTCTTCATGTGTGTTGCAAAGTCTTCAGCTTCAACACTGCACTTGTCCGCTTTATCCATCGGTCTTAACTCAGAAGCGTTTCACGGGCTGTACCCATGCACAATCTGGAATGATGATTTACCAGTACTGCGATTGATAGAATTGTTGTAAGCAAACTCTGCCTGTGGTAAAATCAGATCCCATCCCTTAGGTTTATCTCCTACTAGACATCATAGAAGATTACCCAAACTTCTGTTGACTACTTCGGTCTGTCCATCAGTCTGTGGATGGTACGTAGAACTGAATTTCAAATCTATTTTTAGCTTCTTCCATAGAGTTCTCCAGAAATAACCCACAAATTTGGTATCTCTGTCCGAGACAATGCTTTGGGATAGACCATGAAGTCGGACTACCTCCTTGAAGAACAAGCCGGTAATGTGAACCGCATCACTTGTCTTCTGACATGGAATAAAATGGGCCATTTTTGAAAATCTGTCAACAACAACAAAAATGGCATCATTTCCACGTTGTGTTCTTGGCAGACCAAGAATAAAATCCATATTGATGTCTTCCCATGGTCTCTCTAGTACAGGCAATAGCTATTACATTCCTGTATTTTGGCTGACACCTTTTGCCATCTGGCACACTCTGCAACCCTGCACAAATCTGGTCACATCTTGCCGCAAATCGGGGCCAATGGTAATTCTCACTAACAAGAGCAATGGTATTATCACGGCCAAAATGCCCTGCTAGTCCTCCGCTATGTTTCCCTTTGATCAAATTTTCCCTCATGGAACTTCGTGGAATGCACAACTGATTCTGTCGAAACAACATCCCATATTGGATCATGAAATCCAACCACTTAGTGTGATCCACAGTAGTAGGAGACACACATGCTATCCATGCCTCTACAAAATCTGGATCTGCTGGGTATAAACTCTTGAGTTCATCAAACCCAACAACCTGCACTCTCATTTCTATCAACAAATTATGCCTTCTACTCAAGGCATCTGCAACTCTATTATATTTTCCACTTCTATGCTTTAGTACAAAGGTATAACTCTGTAGGAATTCAACCCACTTCAAATGCCATTGGTTAAGTTTACCTTGACTATTGATATACTACAAAGCTTGATGGTCAGTATATAAAACAAACTCTTTGGTTAGCAAATAATGTCTCCATTTCTTAAGAGCTTGAATTATAGCATAGAATTCTTGATCATAAACAGAGTATTTCTTTCTAGCATCATTCAATTTTTCACTAAAGTATGCAACGAGGTTTACCTTCTTGACTCAACACGACTCCAATGGCACTCGCCATCGGCATCACGATCAACTCTGAAACACTTTATTAAAATCTGGAAGTGCCAAAATGGGCTGTTCTGTCACTTTCTTCTTCAATATGTTCATACCAGTATCTGCCTTGGTAGTCCACTTAAATTCTCTCTTATCCCCTCTCATAGTTTCTATTAGGGGTGCACAAATATTGCTAAAGTCTCTAATAAACTTTCTATAGAAACTTGCAAGACCGTGAAATGATCTTACCTCTGTCACATTCCTTGGAGCAGGCCATTCAAGGATAGCCTTCACTTTCTCAGGATCCATTTTGAGACCCTCCTCTGAGATGACAAATCCTAGGTATATCAACTCTTTCTGTACAAAACTGCACTTTTGTATATTTATCAATAACTGCTCCTCACGCAGTTTTTCAAAAACTATCAGAACATGCAACAAATGTTCATCCAATGTTTTACTAAAAATCAGAATATCATCCAGATACACGATCATGAACTTTTCCAGGAAGTCACGCAATACCTCATTCATAAACCTCATAAATGTACTGGGTGCATTAGTCAATCCAAATGGCATAACTAACCACTCATACAAACCCTCTCTAGTTTTAAAGGCTGTCTTCCATTCATCACCCTCTCTAACACATATTTGATGATATCCGCTCTTCAAATCAATCTTAGTGAAGTATTTAGCTCCACTCAAGCAATCCATTATATTGTCCATTCTGGGTAATGGAAAGCGATATTTAATAGTAATTTTATTAATGGCTCGGGAATCAGTGCACATTCGCCATTCGCCATTCTTATTTGGTGCAAGTACTGGTCGGCACTCGCACAAGGGCTCAAAATTGCTCTAATCAAACCCTTCCTCAATAATTCTTGAACTTGTCGGTTCAACTCTTCATTCTCAACAGGAGACATTCTATGGGCTGCCTTGTTGGGTAAGCTAGATCCTGGCATTAAGTCAATCCGATGACTAATCTTCCTCATTGGCGACAAACCCTCATGTACATTGTCTGATATAATATCAAGAAATTCTGCTAATGAGATGTTCAACTTCGTTAGAATGTTAGTAGTATCTTCTCTTTTTACGGTAGGAATTAATGCATAACACATTGAATCCCTCTTTATACCATCCAAAAATTTTCTGCCATCTACTAAACAAATTCTAGCATTATTGCATACCTTTTCCTCAACCTCCTTCAATGGCTTCATTTTGTGGCGTACTCCATATTTTGTCAGGGAATAGGTATTTGCATGTCCATCATGCGTTGCACGTCTATCAAATTGCCATGGTCTTCCAAGCAACAAATGGCAAGCATCCATCGGAAAAATATCACATAGGACCTCATCCTGGTATCTTCCAATTTTGAACTTGACCAAGCATTGTTCACTGACTAATGCTCTATGATCCTTTTGCAACCATGCAATCCGGTATGGATGCGGGTGTTGTCTTCTTTCTAACTTTAACTTAGTTACCATTTCCTTAGAAACCAAATTATTTGTACTACCATTATCAATAATAATATTACAGATTTTACCTGAACATTTGCATCTCGTGCGAAATTGTCTTTTTCGTTGATCTGGTTCCTTCTCTTCATTCAACAAAGTTCTCCTTGTGATCATCACTTCTCCGTGCTCTGCTTCTTCAGAGTGCTCGGATTCAACACCATCCTTAGCAACTGCAGCTCTGGCATTACCTTCAGGCCTTCTGTTTGGTGCTTCTTGGTGTTTGGGACACTCATATGATCGATGCCCTTCTTCTCCGCAATTAAAATAGGTTCCACAAAATCTGCCTCTGCCATATCCGCGTCCACCTCTTCCTCGTCCCCTTTGATAATCATTGTTCTGATTACGGGGTCGGTAAGCATTCTCCTCCTTCTGCTCTTGGCGATTACTGGTTTCACCAGTCTATTTTTGATCATCATATTTAATTCCACTTGGTTCTTCCACCGGTTCGTCCACCACGACCTCTTCCTCTTTGCTTGCTGTCAAATCTGTAGTTTAGTTTCTCTTCCACTTTCAGAGCAAACTGGTAAGCATCTTCAATGCTGTTCATTCGAACCAGACTCAATTCTTCTTGCATGTTGGTTCTCAACCCATTAATGTAACGGGCTACTCTTTCTTTATTTGCTTCCGTATGACCGGTTCTAATAGAAATTTTAAAAAATTCCTCAATATACTCTAACAGTTTTGCTAGATTGGCGCAAACTCTGCATTTTTCTCAGCAGATCTAATTCATAATCTGCTAGAATAAACTGTCATTTCAGTTTCTCCACCATTCGATCCCACCTGGAGATCTTTTCTTTTCCTCTTCGATTTCTTTCCAACTGCACTCCTTTCCACCATATGCCAGCATGGCCTTTTAATTTTGTTTTGGAAAATTTAATTCGATTTGGATCTTCAACGTCCTCATAATCGAAATATTCTTCCATGTCATTAATCCAGTCAATTAATTCTTCTGGATTTAAATTTCAGAATACGTAGAAACGTCAATCTTTGGCCTTTTCCCAATCTGCGAAATGGATTTAATCATTCGAGACTCTGCGGCACTCATTTCTTCTTCTTCCTCTTCAGACGGGTCTTCAACTCCGTCATCATCGCTGCGATCTTCTCCTCTTGGCTCTACTCCTCTGTGCAATTCTTCCTGCAATGCCAACACTTGTCTCTCGCAATGCACGGAAGTCTCCTTCGAGAACCACGTTCCTTCCAGCACCATGATTTATTCGCAGCGGCATTCTGTCTCATAGTTTCTCAGAAACCCGTAACCCCAGATCCTGGTGCGAGCTGCCTCACGTTCGGCGCTCTGCTCAACACACTCAGAATCTTAATGCTCTGATACCACTTGATGGAGAGCCAAATTAATCACAAATAAAATGACGCAATTTTATTTGAAAGATGCAGTTTTATTATTTCGAAGCATGGAAGCTTTTACAAATAAAGACTATGAAAATAAATACACAGTGCTTTGAATGTCAAATACAGCTGCAGCCTTCGTCTCTTCCCCCCGCCTGCTCAATCCTTCAAAAAAATCCCTTTTATAATCCAAGTTTCGTGCTACACCACCGTTCGTAACCGTCTTAACGGCTTCTGGAACTGCCATATGGAACGGCCTTAACGGCCTTTGAAATTTCCCCTTGGAACAGCCTTAACGGCCTTTGGAACTGCCACTTGGAACTGCCTTAACGACTTCTGGCACCTGTCATCTACAACAGTCCACAAAAAACCCGTCTTCTCCTTCTTTAGCAAGGTCATGAAAATGCGATATGTTGCGATATCTTGAAACTTCTTCGACTTATGGCTTTGCTTGCCAAAGTGTCGCGGTATCGCGACACTTCTTTGTTCTTCGACTTTGTCTGCCAATGTGTCATGATATCGCGACACTTCTGTGACTTGTGACTTCGGCTGCCAAAGTGTCGCGATATCGTGACACTTTTGTGGCTTGTGACTTCGGCTGCCAAAGTTTCGCGATATCGTGACACTTTTGTGGCTTGTGACTTCGGCTGCCAAAGTGTTGTGATATCGTGACACTTTTGTGGCTTGTGACTTTGGCTGCCAAAGTGTCGCGATATCGCGACAACTTTGGTGTCACGATATCGCGACCATTATTTGTGCTTGCCATGGTTCTCAAAATACGTCGCGATATCGCGACGACATTTGTGTCGCGATATCACGACCATTATTTGCGCTTGCCACGGTTCTCAAAATACGTCGCGATATCGCGACGACATTTGTGTCGCGATATCGCGACCAATTTTATACTTAGCAAAATTTGCAAACTTTGAATTTTTGTTTTTTTCTTTTCGGTGATGCAAGATTGTTGTGCTGCCCGGGATGCTCCTGCATCATCACTGCATGCAATTGTATGGTTTCAGATTAATTTTAGGAACCATATTTTATAACTAAAGTAAAATAAATCCCGATTAATATGAACAATCACCACTTAATTACTGATTTGTGTTTAAGAAAATCATATCCTATGCTTCAAGGATTTCGTAAAAAGGTGATCACATTTTAATTTAATAAAGTTTATAATTCAAAATAGCCATACTCGACGCTATTGAACACAGGCTCGACTTGACTTCAGAGGAATTAAACTTTCAATGATTACCATAAAGTTACATACAAAGCAATAGCTCTTCTAAACATATAACACAATATTGCACTCCATTTCAATCAGTGAGTTATAAATAAAAGTAGCAACATACCCATTTAAAATTACAATTTACATGATTTACATCTTGTATCCAGAGTTCAATCATTCATGTTTTCCAAAGCTATGTTTTAATAGTCAATGTAAAGTTTACAACTTTGCTCTGTGTATATCCAAAGAACTATATATTCAGTTACTACTGCATGTAACAGTTCAACTATAAATTTCTTATGTCTTAGGCCTTAGTATACCCCTGAGTAGAGTTACAAAGTATGCATAATTTACAACATTTCTCTTTCATTTCTATGTGCAGATCTTGAATTCTAACGCTATCGAAATCATTAAAAGACAACATGCATTGTTTTTTTTTTTGCATTGTTCAACAGTAGTCTTCCTCCTTACAAAAATTATTCGATGTTATCCAAAGGTCAGAATGGTCATCTAAAATGAAGTGCAACTAACCCTAGAATGCATACATCATTTCCATATTTAATTCAACATGCAGGGCTTCAAACATTTTCCAACACAAATCATAATATCCCAACATAATTTAACTCAACATGCAACATCAAATATTTCCAAAATGGAAGAACTCGGTCTTGGTTCACAACCAACCAGATAACCAGTAACACATTGGTGCTTAATATTAACATGGCATACAACAACAAATGATTTAAAGAAGGATAATATCGGCCTTGGTTCACAACCAACCAGTCACACAACATTCCAAAGAACACATGCAATATAAGCATATCCAATTCACACAAGGTATACTTTTTTTAGTTTTCTATAATACGTATGTTATTCAGGGAATGCACATAGAGCACCATCGTAATGTTTTTTTTTTTGCCATACAAACACATTTTATTTTCCATTGGCTTTTCCTTAATATTTTTAAATCAGAATGGGCTTACTATTTTCTCCATGCAAACAACACTTGTTCTTCTTTTACCGCATTTTGTTCTCTTCTCCTCTAATGCCTAGCTCACCCACTCTTTTCTCTCCTCCTCCAACGCTTGGTTCCCTCTTCACCGAAAGACACCACGTATACCATTATGCGCACCACTTTTTCTCTTTGTGTCCCCCATCTAGAGATGGTTTTTTCCCCACTCCTCTTCGCACACAAAAGACAACATTGGTTTAAAGTATGTCCATTCTAATAAAATGCCAGGTGGAATCCACTTCACCACGTTCAACAACCTTAAAAACCTCCATAAAAATAATACCGACAATTCCCTACTTGCCTTCTTCAAATATTGCCTCAACAATACTTCTATGGTCTACATACTATTTTATTTTATAATATTAATGACACTTATTTAAATTCCTTTATTTTCCTTGCCTCCAAAGCATCCATAGAACATTAAGGTTTATTTGCTTCAATGCAATTATATATTAATATTTATGCAATTAGTACATTATATATATATATATATATATATATATATATATATATATAATATATATATATATATATATATATATATATATATATATATATATATATATATATCAATTTTAAATAAGTCAATTTCTAGAACAAAACACACATGTTCATTTTAAAAACTCTGAATACTACCACTTATTATATATATTTTTATTCTAGATTTATTTCATTAATTTTAAACTATGACTCTTATGCATTAAGCATGTTCATTTCCTTCCAATAATTTAAACTATGGCTCCCATGCATTAAGCACTTTCATTGCCATACAAACAACACAATTCATAAATTATCAAACATCAAACACCCCTACAAATGTAGCTACATGATATGCATTCTACATGGACCACTGGCGAATGCATAGCCTATAGGATTCTTTGCCCCTATCAACTGGCAAATACACCACCACTCATCATCTCCCTTGATTTACCTTACACCAGAATAATCCTCTTGCTTGTTGAGAAGACCTCTTTCCTTTGCATTGCCCGGTTAGTAACAATTACCTGTCTCCTATAACCACAAATACATTAGCAGTATTTCATCCTTACATACAAATTATGCGTATAAGAAAATAGATTTTTGGAGGGTTGTTACATAATCCCCCGTAAGATTAAACATAGTCCCTATGTTTGCATTTACCATCAAAAGCATAAAAAGAAAAATAATGCCATGATAATAGAAAATAAATTCAACACATCATCAAATTTACATTCTTCTCAATCTGATTTATCATCCAAAACATGCATAGATATTAAATACATGTATCATTCTTCACAATCCAAGATATGATAATATTCAAAATAAAACCATGACATGAAACATGTATAAATATCAAGTATACGTATCATACTTCACAAACCAAGATATGATACTGTTACTGTTCAACCAAAATAAAAGTACATTATGATGATATCAATATCCAAATACTATTCAAACAAGAACAAAAACTATCTTTTCATGATGGCCACATCTTCCCACGTGGCATTATTTTTTGAGAACTAGTCCCATTGGACCTTGCACTATTCAATGTTCCTTTTTCTCAACTTTTTTGTAAGATATCCATGGATCCTAACTGGTCACACTTCAATGCATAGGGGATCGTCCATCTGCAATTGATAAACATTCCAAACATGTGAGGGGTCAGGAACATATTTTTTGAGAAGGGACACATGGAACGTATCATGAATTTTTGACAAATTGGGTGGCAAGTCTAATTTGTAGGCAACCGAGTTTAGTTTTTCAATAATTTTAAAAGTTCCTACAAATCGTGGACTAAGCTTAGAGGATTTGATAGAAATTTTAATAGGTTTAGCTCTTAGGAATACTTTGTCTCCCACAGTGAATTCCCTTGGTGTTCTCTTTAGGTCCGCATAACTCTTTTATCTTTCGAGGCTTCCTTGAGCCTTTGACGAATTTCATTAAGTTGGTCTTCCATTTCCCTGACCATATCTGGCCCAATCAGCACCCGATCCTCCAGATTACTCCATGACAATGACGTTCTACACCTTCTCCCGTATAGAGCCTCAAATGGAGCCATACCTAAAGAAGTATGATAACTATTATTATAAGAAAAATCAACTAGGAAAAGATAATCTTCCCATTTAATCTTATGGTCCATACAATACACGTGGAGCATATCCTCTAAGACTTAATTTACACTTTCAGTTTGTCCATCTATTTTCGGGTGATAGGCAGTACTAATATTGAGTTTCATTCCCCATGTCTGTTGTAGTATTTTCCAAAACCCAGATGTGAATCGAGAATCCCTATCTGATATAATGGTTTTAGGAAATCCATGTAGTCGTACCACTTCCATGGAAAATTTTTGAGCTACAATGGGAGCTCAATATTTTGTATTTCTAGGTAGAAAATGTGCCACCTTAGTTAATTTATCCACTACTACTAGAATGGCATCATGTTGAAAATGATTCTTAGACAGTCCAACAATAAAATCCATAGTTACAACTTGCCATTTGTATTGTGGAATATCATATGAAAATAAGAGTCCAGCTGGATGTAGATGTTACACTTTCACCTTTTGACATTCTAAAAATTTAGTCACAATTTTAGAAATGTCCTTTTTCATTCCTGACTATTAATATTCTTTTTTCAAATTTTCATACATCTTCACATAGCCTAGATGAGCAGAATATGGAGCACTATGTGCCTCTTGCAGGATCACATTTCTCAGTCCCTGATCATCAGGTACCACTATCCTATTTTTGAAGAACAATGTATCCTTCTAGATTCTAAATTTCTTCACTTTATCAGATTCTTGCTGAACTAATTCTCGATACTTCTGAGATATTCATCTTGAATTTGTAATTTTCTTATTTGTTTAATTATAGTAGATTGAAAATGTGACATAACATTGATATGTCTTCTTCTACTTAAAGCATCTGCTAATTTATTTTATTTTCCCTTAATGTACTCTATGCCAAAATCATATTATGCCAGAATCTCCATCCAGTGCCTTTGTCTAGCATTGAGTATTGGTTGAGTAAAAATATATCTTAGACTTTAATGATCTATTTTGAGCTCAAAATATTTACCGAGTAGATAATTATGCCATATTTTCAGAGCATGCATAACAATAGCCAATTCTAAGTCATGTGTGGCATAGTTTACTTCGTGTTTCTTAAGTTTTTAGGACTCATAAGCAATAACACCATATTTTTGCATGATAAACCCACCCAATCCTTCTAAAGAAGCATCAGTACATAAATAAATGGTTTCTTAGGATTTGCTATTTTGAGAATAGGTGATGTTGTTAGCTTTTATTTAAGAATTTTGAAAGCTTCTTCACATCGTTCTATCCATTTAAAATATTTTCCTTTATTTTGGAGATTGGTTATTGGATAAGCTATCTTAGAATTTTTTTGAATAAAACAACGATAATATCCGGCCATCCCCATAAAAATTCTCACCTTAGAAATATTTGTCAAAGTAGGCCAATCAATGATAGCCTCAATTTTCCTTGGATAAACAAATACCCCTTCATCTGAAATTACATATCCCAAATACTGTACCTGGGTTGCATAAAACTCACATTTGGACATTTTTCCATATAATTGATTCTTTCTAAGTATCTCAAGAATAGTCCTCATATGTAGATCATGCTCTTCTTTGCTTTTGGATTAGATCAATATATCATATAGGAATATAAACATAAATTAATCTAGTTGTTGAAACACACTATTCATCAAATTCATAAAATTTGTTGGAGCATTGGTGAACCCAAAAGGCAACATTGTGAATTCATAATGACCATATCTATTTTGGAAAGAAATTTTTTGGGTATCTTCCTCTTGAATTCTCAACTGATGATAACCAGATCTAAGAACAATTTTGGATAAAATTATGGCTCCTTTCAGTCGATCAAAAAAATAATCTATTCTGGGTAGAGAGTACTTATTCTTAATAGTCATCTTATTCAACATTCTATAATCAATACATAATCTTAGTATCCCATATTTATTTTTCACAAACAACACTGGTGCACCCCATGGTGAAACACTAGGTCTAATATGTCATTTTTCTAAAAGTTCCTGAAGCTAAGTCTTAAGTTCTTGCAGCTCTATTGTGGTCATCCTATAAGGTGCTCGAGCTATTGGCATTACTCCTGGCAAAATTTCTATAGTAAAATAAAACTTCCTTTGGGGCAGAAGACCAGGTAATTATTCAGGAAAAGCATCTCAAAAGTCATTTAACACTGGATATGTTTGGAAAAGAATTGCTCCAAATTCATTTTCTTCCTTTTTATTAATTTTAACCACAAAGACTCTACTACCCTTCCTCAGATTTCTTTTAACTTGCATTGCAGTCAAAATATGTGGTTCCACTGATTCACATTCGTAGTGAACCCGAATCCTTTTTTTGGTGTCATCAGTGAATTTTATCCATCTTTCTTCAAAATTTAACAATGCTTTATGTACCTTGAGCCAATTCATACCTAAAATTATATCGAATGTATGTAAATGAGCTAACATTATTTGAGGATCAAATAGACATTAGCTAACTATATAGGTTTTCCCAGACCCATACTCGACTTTACACCCATTAGCCATAAATCCAGGTGTTTCTGGTATGTTCCTCAAAATATTTGGTGAAACAAAAACATCAGTTGCTCTGAAATCAACCAAAATACAAATATTTCTATTATAAATTTTGCCTTTCAATAGAAAAGGTGTTGCTTGACCATTGAGTTTAGAGTTACCTATTGCTGCATATATCTTATGAGTAGGTTCCATAGGTTCTTTTCTATTATATGTTCGCAAAGAATATTTGTCAGCATAATAAGGTTCTTTACAAATCCAACAACCAGTCCATGGTGCCCTCTCTTTCACATTTTCCTCATTATCTTCATGTGTACCAGATTTTGGTGTATTAGCTCTTTGTTCATACCTATCCCAGAAATTTCTTTGGCCACCCCGATAATTTTGATTTTCCCAGTTTCCTTGGTACCTATTCTTATTCTTGTCAAACCTGTTTTTGTTTCTATTTACACAATTCTTGTTCCAACCTCTATCTCCTTTGATTGGACGCACATTTTTCTTCTTATGTGGTTCTTCCTTTTCTGAAGATTGTTGATAATAAGATTTCTTGACCTTAATATTATCTTCTTCTTATCGAGTCAAGTCACAAGCAGTAGTTAGGGTGGCAGGTTTTAACATAATAATTTGGTACCCAATTTTTGGATGTAACCCTGGAGAAATTTTTGAATTTTAATTTCATTCCGCTACTCATATTTGGGCATGTATTTGAGCAATTGCACAAATCGCTGGTAGTACTCAATTACGGATATATTACCATGTGTCAACCTTGAAAATTTTGCAGTCCTTTAAAGGTAAAATTGTGGTGTTAGGAACCTATCCTTAAATGCCAAAACAAATGTATCCCAATGAACATCGGTAGCATTCACATTGTGAGTTTTTCTATATGTATCCCACCAGTCAGCGGTAGCTCCAGTCAATTGAAAGAGCGCCCACAAGGTTTTCGATTTAGATGAAAGGGTCCTAACTGCAAAGTATGTTTCCACACTATTCAGCCATATTTCAGCTTCTTCCCCATCACCTTTACCATAAAATTTGTCTATATCAATTTTTCTCATATCCTTGTCCAACTCTGGACCTACTTGTTTCCTTCTTGGGTCAATAGTTATCTCATCCTCAACTATTACCATTTCTTTTCCTTTGGACATATTTTCTATTGTTTTCTATTGATGGGAAATCATTTCTTGTTGTTGAGCCAGTTGAGCTTTTTTTTTCTCCATATGCTCTATCATTTGAGCATTTTGTTGTGCCATGTGTTCAGCTATTTGAGCACTTTGCTACTCCATTTGCTCTTTATGTTGGCTCACTTGCTCCCACAATAATTGCACCATCCGGATCATTTTATCTTCTTTGTTAACTGGTTCTTTTTCCTTCCTCTTTTCTTGAGGATGTTCAGTGGCTTCCTCATATGCCCCAATCCACATGACTTTTTTAATGATCCTTCTAGGTTTCTTGGTCAGCCCTTCCCGCTGAACTGCTACAATTCTTTTCGAGGAACTAGCTTTTTGTTTCAGACATCGTTGCCTACCCAAAAAAACAAGAGCCTTATAAGGTTTTTGATTCTTAGGTGAACACATTAGTAGATGTAAATTAGACTTGTCATAGATTTTTTAAAATTTTATCACTTTAAATATTCGCAACCTTGGATCTGATGCCAAATGTAACACCCATTAAATGGATAGAACAATGTGAATAAGCTTTCAAAATTCTTAAAGAAAAGCTAATGATAGCACCTATTTGTTAGAATAAGTGAATATTCTCTTAAGTTCTACTAGGATAGACACACTTGAGTTTCCACTCCTCCATGTGTCAGGTGAACTCTCAGTGGTGTCTTCATCAGACTTGATGAGTTGTTGTAATCCAATGACTCTCAATGATCAACTTTGCTATTTATACAAAGTTGATCCCTAGAATAAATCAATCAGTTCTATTTTATTTCTTCAAATATTGTAATGCTTTGTAGTTCTACTCTTGGGAATTCTAACATGGTATCAGAGCAGGATAGATTCTGCTAGCATTCTCTCTTGAAGGAGGTTTCTCGAACTGGTTCTTAATCTCTTATTCTTTGCTTTTTTAAAGAAAGAGGTTTTTTTTCATATTGTAGTATGCTCATATATGCAATTTTTTTAAAAGATATTTGCTTATGGTAATACCTACTGGTTTATATAATTTTGTTTTACCATTGATGCAAATCTTTCAAAATTTCTTTATTCACTACTTTGTGTATGCATATTGAAATTTTTTTGCCTCTATAAAAATACTCCTTAACGAACGCAGCTTGCTTTAAAACAATTAAAGCAACGTTGCATCCCATTCTAGGTGTTTTTTAATTTATATTATTTCTTCCCCTCTCGAACGTAGCCATCACTGCGTTTCACTCAAGAAGGAAACTAATATAAATCAAACATTTTTTTAGAGGCCCCCTATTTTTATTTGTCCTCCTACTTCGCCTACGTTTAAATTTTTTTCCCTTAAATGCCAGCTCATTCGACTTTCAATAGCCTTCGCTACGCATTTCATAACGTAGAAGGATAAGCGTTCGACATCCTTTTGCCCTCATTGCGTATCTTCTAACATGGAGGAAAGGGAAAAACCGTAGGCCCTTACTTTTGGTGGGCATTTAATTTTTTTATCTTACAATCTCAAATCGTTTTGTCTTCATAAATTTTAATTAATGTAAGGATCGCTCTCCGCATCACCAATTAATGACTCTTGGTCTACCTACCTAGACCAACGTTCATAAATTTTTTTCGAACGTGGCCTTTGGCCAACATTTTGTTGTGGCATGCCTTGAGACTACGTCTCTCAATGGGCATTTCCCTCATTAATTTTTTATATTCTTCAAAGATCTTGAGATTTTAGGAAGCGTTCTACTCGAAGTTCATCATATCTATTTGTCCTTCGATGCTCAAGAGGATCTTCTTTCCTCTTGTTATATAAACATCTTTCTAAGCTTAAAATCATAACTCTTTTGTATTCCTAAGATTTTCTTCGGTAAAGCTTAGATTGATATTTCTTTGGGCCCATTTTATACTATTCCCTATAAATATCTGCAAGTGTTTTTTCTTCAGGTTAGTGTGTGGTGAGATAATCTATTCTACAAGTGAAATATTCAGAAACACTCAGGTCACCGCATCCTCTCTTCGATGCCTTGCTCTCAACATCTCCGATTCATATTTTAAAGTTGGTCTATGGCACAGTTGCTAAGGGAGACTCTCTACTTTGGCATCACTCCTCTCAATGCCTCTTCAACGCGTCATATGGTAAGGTGTTATATGATTTTTTAAAATAACATTTTTCTTATCCAATGTAGATATAGGAGTCTCATTTTTCCTTGGATGCCGCCATTGGAGCAGCATACGTAGATGCCACCCTTCCTCACTGCTTGTTCATTGAAAGGTGCTTCATGGACCCTTACTCGTTGCCTTTCAAGACATTTTTTCTTGCATCCTCTATCTGACGTCAACCCCTTTAATTTAAGCTATAATATATTTTTATATATATTGTAGCAAGAAAAAAACATTTCATTCCCTTTCCTTTCAGCTTTTTCTTCACCCAAAAATCAAAGGAGAATTGTAAAAATTTTAATAAAATATTTTCTATGGGGGGTTTATAGGTGCCTTTTGCACCTATACTAAGTTCGGGGGTGTCATTGCATCACTTTTTGCCTTATTTTACCTTCTTTACTTTCATTCTTAAGTTGGTAATATTAATTTTGTTTATATATCTTGCTTAATATTAAAAAGGTGTTGATTAAATCTTCAATCCTTAATTAAAGAAATTACTAAAATATTTTTTTACTATTTCTTTATTTCATTAAGCAAAATTTTATATTAACAACTTAAATTCTCTATTTTCCAAACGTCTTTAATATTTTATAGAGATATTTTAGTGAATGAAAAATCTTTCCTTTCAAAACAGTCTCTATATTAATTAACTTTTTTGGAATCAATTTGTTACATATAGTCAACTTAAATGAAATAAAAGGGTATTCAATCCAATCCTTACATAATAAAGAATAAATAAAATATATCTATTCTTTCTTTATTATTTCATTAAGCAATTAAAAATCTTTATGTGTTCAATTTATTATTGTTGACAAAGAGTATTTTTTAATTATCTCTTTAAAAGCATTATTTCTCATTCTAAACTTCCTAAGAAGAACAAATAATTCATATCACCACTCACCTTATTGTACATACTATTTAACTTATAGTTTCCCTCAAGTAAGGGTGAGTTATTTGGTAACCAATACAGGCCTGGTTGATATTCACCTATGTTCCAAGTATCATATCTAATCAAATACTTATAGTTTCCCTCTAGTCAGGGTGGGTATTTGAGAAGAAAAGATATATAGGCCTAGCATATTTGTTCTCTTAACCATAATTAATATCAAATTTACTCAAAATACTTATAGTTTCCCTCTCGTTAGGGTGGGTATTTATTGAGTTATTTGGTGTTTCCTAAAATCTTTGGCATATTTATCTCATTAACCTCATTAAATATCAAATAACCTCAAAATTACTTATAGTTTCCCTCTCATTAGGGTGGGTATTTTTGAGCAATTTGGTATTTTTTACAGGCTTCTATTGACTAATATCCATTGCATTCTCTAAATTAAAGTTAAAGGGGGGACCTTTGGGTTAACTTCAAAATGAATTCAATGAATACAATTGATCCTCTCACTCCTCACAACTTCCATACATGGAAACCCAAAATTTTAAATCTCATTTCTCAGAAAGGGCTCACACACCTATTAGAAGAAAAGCAACCTGAGTTCAAAAAAGAATATGAAATATTTGTTCACAAAGGGAAAATGTATGAAACAATGGGTATTATAAGCTCTAATGTGCATGAAAGTTTGTGGTTTCACATTGCATATTGTAAAACTCCTTATGAAAGTTGGGAGAAACTAAAGACCTTGTTTGGGAAAGTAGATCAAATAAGATCAATGCAACTAGAAGCAGAATTAACAACTCTATCTCCTGAGGACTTCAACAATATTGTTGACTTCCTCACCAAATTCAAAGAGGTCCTCACTCAATACAAAGGTAGTGGGAAGACTAAGACTGAAGAAGAATGCATTTATCTAATCCTTTCTAAACTAAATGGTGTATTTCAAATCTTTGCTACCACCTTTCTATCTACCAAATATGCTCTTGGTGCAACCTTTAAAATGCCCTCTTTAGAAGAGTTTTGTGATAGACTAACTAGGGAAGAAACAAAACTTGCAAGATATGAAATCTCTTCTTCTTCCTCTTCCTCAAAAGCCTTAGTAGCCTCCACCTCTTCTAAAGAAAAATTCAAAAAGAAGGAAAAGAATCCCATAACTTGTACTCACTACAAAAAGAATGGTCACTCTGTAAACAAATGCTGGAAAATATTACAACAACTAGAGGCAGCTATGAAGGATCAAAATATAGACAATAAAAATAAAATAGGAAAAGCCCTTAATGTTCAAGGGAAAACCTCCAATTCTTCTTCTAATCATTGGGTCCTAGATTCCGGAGCAACTCATCACATGACTGCTTCAGATGAGTCATTCTCTTCTATCTCCTCAAGTTCAACCTATAGCATAGAAGTTGGTGACTCTTCCTTCATCCCAGTCAAAGGAAAGGGTGATATAACCATTGATGGTGGCTCTATCAATAATGTTCTCTATGTTCCAAACATTGCCACAAATCTCCTCTCCGTCTATCAGATTTGTACTTCTGGAAAGGGGAAAATTGTTCTCTTCTCTCCAACAGGAGTTGAGATAAGAGACTTTCAAGATCCCCATTCTCTCATAGCCAAAGGAGATATTGATCACAACACTCACCTATTTCACTTCAAAGGATTCAAAAATCTAGAAGGGGCCTCCTATTTTGTGGCTCATGGAGATCTTGAAAGCAAAATTTGGCATGAAAGGTTTGGTCATCTCAGTTACAACTACCTAAAGGAATTGAGCACCCATGAAATGGTAACAGGTTTACCTCAAGTCTCTTCTATTGATGGAGTTTGTCCTAGATGTGCTCTTGGAAAGCAACATCAAGATCCTTTCCACCCAAGTAGTTCTCTAAAAACTTCATCCCCTCTAGAATTAATCCATAGTGACTTGATGTCTTTTCCAGAACCTTCTTTCAAAGGAGAAAAATATGCTCTAACATTTATTGATGACTTTTCTAGAAGAACTTGGGTCTACTTCCTAAAATATAAAAGTGATGTTCTATCCCACTTCAAAGTCTTCAAAGCCTTAGTTGAAAATCAGGCCTCTTGCAATATCAAGCAAATTCGCACAGATAATGGGGGGAATACTATAGTAATGAGTTCTCCATATTTCTATCAAATCATGGCATCATTCATCAACATTATATCTCCCATAATCCTCAAAAAAATGGCATTGCAGAAAGAAAAAACCAAACATTAAAGGAAATGGCAAATTGTATGCTCCATTCAAGAGATCTTCCAAAAGTTTTTTGGGCAGAAGCTATTAACTATGCCAATTATATTCAAAACCACACACCTCATAAAGCTCTTGATCATTTAACTCCTGAAGAAGCATGGACTGGTTCAAAACCAGATGTTTCCTTCTTCAATATTTTTGGGTGTACTACTTGGGCACACATCCCAAAGAAGAAAAGGAAGGCTCTAGATAAGAAAAGCAGAAAGCTCATATTTGTTGGTTATTGTGAGGAAATGAAAGCATACAGGCTCCTTGATCCCTCAACTCATGAGGTATTTTTTCATAGGAATGTCCAATTTGATGAAACATTCCCTCAGAAATATCCTCAACTCTCCTCTTCCTCCATTGAGCCTTCTCCTATAATAGAACCTCAATATTATGAAGAACCAACTCTAGAGGTTAACTTAGAGATTGATAATCAAGATGAGGAACCTGTAACTCCAACTCAATGTCTTTCCACTCCTTCTACTCCTTCCACTATGCCAAAATGGGCCCGCACCATTGTTAAAGAAGCTACTCCTTACATCCAAAATCTTCCATCATCCAGATCAACCAACTCCATAGGCACTGGTCTTGTTTGTCAGTCTATTTCCTCTGATCCTCAGTCCTTCAAAGAAGCAACTGGTATTAAATAATGGGATGATGCCATGGAAAATGAATTCTCTTCCTTAATAAAAAATAAAACTTGGGATTTAGTTCCCTTGCCTAAAGGAAGGAAATTAGTTCATTGTAAATGGATTTACAGAACAAAGTATGGTCCTAATGGAGAAATTGACAAACACAAAGCTCGCCTAGTAGCCAAAGGTTTCTCTCAAATTGAAGGAATTGATTATGCCGAAACCTTTGCTCTAGTTGCTAAAATGGATTCTGTAAGACTGGTTCTTGCTCTAGTTGCTTCCCAAAAGTGGTATGTCTTTCAAATGGATGTAAAAAGTGCTTTCTTACATGGGGATTTAAAGGAAGAGATATACATGGAACAACCTGCTGGTTTCACTCAAGACTCCTCTCTTGTTTGTAGGCTAAACAAGTCTCTCTATGGCCTCAAACAAGCTCCTAGAGCTTGGTATGAAAATATGGACTCCTTCCTTCTTTCCGTAGGTTTTTCTCATTGTGAGTCTGATAACACAGTCTACATTTGGAGAGATGAAGGAAAAATCACCATTCTTGTTTTATATGTTGATGATCTTCTAATCACTGGTAGTACCTTCAATCACATTCAGACTATAAAAGACTCCCTCTCTAAAAAATTTGATATGGTTGATCTAGGTTTAGCTCATTACTTCCTTGGGATCCAAATAAATCAAACAAATGTAGGTATTTCATTGTGTCAATAAAAATACACTCTAGATCTTCTTCAGAGGTTTAAAATGTCAGATTGCAAACCTTCTCCTACACCTTTTCAATATGGCATAAATCTAAGTACTTCCTGCTCATCCCCTCTATGTGATGCAACTCTATACCATCAGCTTGTAGGGAGTCTATTATACCTTACTCATACTCATCCAGATATCTCATATGTTGTTGGCCTCATATCTAGATTCTCCCATCAACCTCACTTCAGTCATTGGCAAGCAGCAAAAAGAATCCTCCGCTACTTGCAAGGAACTACTCAATTTGGGCTCTTATATAAGGGAAAATCCATGGATATCATTGGCTACATAGATTCATATTGGGCAGGTTCAGTAGAAGATAGATGTTCAACTTATGGCTATGTCTTTTGTCTTGGTTCTTCGCCAATAGCCTAGTTATGCAAAAAATAACAAGCAGTAGCCTTATCATCTACAGAGGCAGAATACAGGGCAGCAATTTTAGCAAGTCAAGAAGCTCTTTGGCTTCATCAAATTCTAAGGGAATTTGGTTTATCCCATGACAAACCTATAACTCTTTGGTGTGACAATCAGAGCATAATTCACATTGCACGAAATCCAGTTGAGCATCAACGCACCAAGCACATTGAGATACATATGCACTTCATTCGACAACACATTCAGAATGAGGACATATACTTGGACTATATTCCAACTGAGGAGCAAATTGTAGACATCTTCACCAAGTCATTTCCTTCTCCATGTTACATACAGTTGCGAGAGAAACTTGGAGTAATACAACTACATTGACACAGAGGTCTTCCACCTCTCCTTTTACTATTGTATTCTTTGGAGGATGGTTTTTTCCCTTGTGGTTTTTTCATCATCTCTCCAAAAGTATATATTGTTCATGAGTACCTAATCAGGCCAAGTTGTCGAGACTCATTCTTTTTTTGTGTTGAGAGGACAATCTTCGCCATCCGAAGACATGCCTCTATCTTGGATATTTTTCTTGTAACAGATGGTTTTTCCCCAAGGGGTTTTTTCACCATCTATATATTGTAAATGAGTACCTCATCAGGCCATGTTGTCGGGACTCATCCTTTTATTGTTTTAAGAGGACAATATTCGCCATCCGAAGACAAGCCTCTTCCTTATTTATTTTTTGATTGATGGCTTTTCCCATTGGGTTTTTACCATCTCTTCAGAAAAGAAATCATTGTACATGAGTACCTCATCAGGCCTTGTTGTCGGGACTCATTTGTACAAACCACCCCTAGTATCACTTAAGGGGGGGTGTTAGAATAAGTGAATATTCTCTTAAGTTCTACTAGGATAGACACACTTGAGTTTCCACTCCTCCATGTGTCAGGTGAACTCTCAGTGGTGTCTTCATCAGACTTGATGAGTTGTTGTAATCCAACGGCTCTCAATGATCAACTTTGCTATTTATACAAAGTTGATCCCTGGAATAAATCAATCAGTTCTATTTTGTTTCTTCAAATATTGTAATGCTTTGTAGTTCTACTCTTGGGAATTCTAACACTATTCTCAAAATAGTAGATCCTAAGCAACCATTTATTGTATGTACTAATGCTTATTTGGAAGGATTAGGTGGGGTTCTCATGCAAGAAGATGGTGTTATTGCTTATGAGTCCCAAAAACTTAAGAAACATGAAGTAAACTATGCCAAGGTATCAGAGCCAAGGTTGTGAATCTTTTAAGTGATAAAATTTTAGAAAATATATGAGAAGTCTAATTTAAAGCTACCAATGTGTTCACCTAAGACTAAAAAACCTAACAAGGCTCTTTTTTTGCTAGGCAAGCAATGGTGTTCAAACAAAAAGCTAGTTCCTCGAAAAGAACTACGATGGTTCAATGGGAAGGGCTGATCGAGAACCCTAGAAGTATCATTCAAAAAGTCATGTGGATTGGGGCATCTAAGGAAGTCATAGAACATCCTCAAGAAAAGAGGAAGGAAAAAGAACTAGTTAACAAAGAGGATAAAATGGTCCGGATGGTGCAATTATTGCAAGAGCAAGTGAGCCAACATAAAGAGTAAATGGAGCAAAAAAATGCTCAAATAACTGAACACATGGCACAACAAAATGCTCAAATGATAGAGCATATGGAACAACAAAAAACTCAGCTGGCTCAATAACAAGAAATGATTTCCCATCAACAGAAAACCATAGAAAATCTATCCAAAGGAAAATAAACAGTAATAGTTGAGGATGAGATAACTATTAACCCAGGAAGGAAACAAGTAGGTTCAAAGTTGGACAAGGATATGAGAAAAAATGATATAGCCAAATTTTATGGCAAAGGTGATGGGGACGAAGCTAAAATATGGTTGAATAGTGTGGAAGCATACTTTGCATTTAGGACCCTTTCATCTAAATCGAAAACCTTGTGGGCAGTATTTCGATTGACTGGAGCTATCGCTGACTAGTGGGACACATATAGAAAAACTCACAATGTGGAGGCTGCCGATGTTCATTGGGACACATTTTTTTTAGCATTTAAGGATAGGTTCCTAACACCACAATTTTATCTTGAAAGGACTACAAATTTTTTAAGGTTGACATAGTGCAATATATCCGTAATTGAATACTACTAGTGATTTGTGCAATTGCTCAAATACATACCCGAATATGAGTAGTGGAATGAAATTAAAATTCAGAAATTTCTCCTAGGTTACATCCAAAAATTGGAAACCTAATTCTTATTGTTGGACATTTTGAGTCCTCTAAGTCAAAGTTGTTATTGATGTCACCTGATAGAGTTATCACTCATCTCAAGGAATTCAGCTAGAAATAAAGTCATCCAAGGTTGTCACTATTCATACAGGAAAAAGCTTCATCAGTGCAAAAGTGAAAGGAAAAAGGCTCCATAATATTTTAATATTAATGAGAGCACAGGTTAAGTGATTGGTCCATAAAAACCCAAGATGAGTTATTGGAAAGGTTAAAAAGGAGGTTTAATAATTATTTATAAATTATTTAAATTCACAAGGAATTTAAATTTTATAAATAATATTTGATTACGCCAAGGTTGTGCATTAAGACAAGGTTCCAAGGAAGGTGAAATCAAAAGGTTTTATTTAAAACCATGGTGGACTTATGTGGATAGGGCTTTTCTTAAAAGCCAAGGTGAAAATAATTATTTTTAATTAATTATTAATTAATTAAATTTAATTAAACCCTAAGGAGGGTTGATGAAATTAAATTCAAAATTTTCGAATTCAACCAATGTGATTGCATAAAAAGACGAGGGCATTATATATAATGCCATTGAAGACATTAAAAAACATATCCTTGCAATATTTTGTGAGAGAAGGGCATGCGAAATAAAGCTTGTGCAAAAAATTTTCACAATTTCAAAGCAGCTGAAAAAGGGTTTGCGTGAAGGTTTCGATCGCATAGGCGGGTGTGGCCTAGCGGCTTGTGTGCTGCATGAATAGTAGGAGGTCCTGCGTTTGAATCACGTCGAGGAGGCTGGTAGAGTTGTAAAGTGTGTGATACGCGTTTTGAGATTTTAAAGGGTGACGAAAGCTTCTATGTTAATTCATGCCCCTTGAGGCACGTGAGGGCTTATGGCCCAACAATGGCTTGACCGCAGAAAAGGCGTTGAAAGAGGAGGCATCGGGGGATCGAATCCCGTTGAGGGCAAGGCAAGTGGATTTAATTTTTAATTTTTTTTTAATATTTTAATTTTTTCCAAGGTTGCCTAAGGATAAATAAGGATATGGTATGCCCTAGGAAAGATAGAGATTTCTGCTGATTTTCTTTTTGGAAGTATATCATATTATATATCATTGGAAATCTCTTTTTGAGAGCTACTTGTTTAGATTACTTATAAGGAGAAATAAGGTGCGTGTAAAGAGATATTTATGGTTTTGTAAAAGGGGTTCAAAAGTGAGTTTGATTTATTCTTTTTCAAAGGGGGTTATTTCTTTCATAAGAGGACATGGTAAATTTTATTGAGTAGGAGTAATAAGGTGTTATTGGGATATTATTTTTATCGTTGTGTTATTACTCAAGTCCTCTAACCTCCTTGTGGTTGATAAGAAAATATTTGAAAGTGTGTTGAGTTTGAGAGATTTTATGGAAAACTACTTGGCATCAAAAAGGTATGGGCAATATTCTCCATTGACTTGTTTGGGTGATTGATTTATGAAAATATCATTGGAGAGAAAAGGATTGATTGTGGTTTCCTTTTTGGTTGGCTTAAATGCTTCAAGGTTTTCTGGTTTGAGAGTTGTGATTAAACCTTGTTTTATAAGCATTGTTGTTGAAGCCATTGATTGTGTGAAAACTTGAGTTAGGGTTTGAGAAGATCATGAGTATCATTGTTATGTGAAGGATGTTTTATAAACATGGGTGTTGAAGTAAATTGTTATGCAAAGAACTTGAAATTGAGTTAGAAAAGAACATGAGTATCATTGTTATGTGAGATTTGTGGTTAAGCATTGTTGGAAACATTTTGAGTTGGTTGGTACATGCTTGGACTAGGGTTTGTGAGAAAGGATTGTTCTTTGAGGTGATTGGTTGAGTAGAGTTTATTGAGCCTAGTCAAGTGATTGTGTGAAGTGGTTGTTCAAGTTCCATGAAACAAACTATTCTATATTCTGATTGAGTTGAGATTGAGCTTTGAGAATAGAACATATTGAGTCTCTAACAATTCTCTTTATGCTTCTATGATATTGATTTGAGTTGAGATTGAGATTTGAGTATAGAACATATTGAGTCTCTAAAAATTCTCTTTATGCTTCTATGAGATTGATTTGAGTTGATATTGAGCTTTGAGAATAGAACATATTGAGTCTAACAATTCTCTTTATGCTTATATGAGATTGAGATTTGAGTATAGAACATATTGAGTCTCTAACAATTCTCTTTATGCTTCTATGAGATTGATTTGAGTTGAGATTGAGCTTTGATAATAGAACATATTGAGTCTCTAAAAATTCTATTTATGCTTCTATGAGATTGAGTTGAGAAAGTGATTGAGCATTGATTATAGGACATATTGAGTCTCTAACAATTCTCTTTATGATTCTATGAGATTGAACAAGTTATGTGTGGACTTGTTAACCTGATTTGAGACAAGTATTTGAGAAGGTTTATGGACTGATTTTGTGTGAGCTTTTGTTGAAGGTTGCAAAGCAGATTTGAGCAAGTCCTATAGAGGACTTATTGTGCAGATTTAGACAGGTTCTGTGTGGACCTGTTGAGCAGATTTGGATAGGTTGTGTGGACCTTTTGAGTAGATTTGGACAGGTTCTGTGTGGACCTGTTGAGCAGTTTTGGATAGGTTTTGTGTGGACCTGTTGAGCATATTTGGACAGGTTCTATGTGGACCTGTTAAGTAGATTTGGATAGGTTCTGTGTGGACCTATTGATAAAATTTGAGCAAGTTCTGAGTGGATCTATTGAGCAGATTTGGACAAGTTCTGAGTGGACTTGTTGAGCAGATTTGAGAAGGTTCTGAGTGAACCTATTGAGCAGACTTGAGCAGGTTGTGAGTGAACCTATTGAGAATATTTGAGCAAGTTCTGAGTGAACCTATTGAGAAAATTTGAGCAGGTTCTAAGTGGACCTGTTAAGAAAATTTGAGCAAGTTTTGAGTGGACCTATTGAGCAGATTTGAGCAAGTTCTATGTGGACATGTTGAGAAAATTTGAGTAGGTTATGAGTGGACCTATTGAGTAGATTTGAGCAGGTTCTGAGTGGACCTGTTGAGCATATTTGAGAAGGTTCTGAGTGAACCTATTAAGCATATTTGAGAAGGTTCTAAGTGAACCTATTGATGGAGCTTTGGAGGTGACAAAGTATAGAGGACAGACTCTCAGTGGATAGAGATCCAGCAAACAGGACAATTGAAGACAAATATTCTGAGTGAGGAGTCTTCAAGTGGAGAGAGATCCACCAGTCAGTGCAGCAGAGAAATAGAGTCTTCTAGAAGATCACTAGCCAGAGTTGAATAGGAAAGAGTTCTCCTGTGGAAGAGATCCATGAACTTGAGATTTAGGAGATCAACATCTCCTTTAGACAGAGGTCCATAAACATTGTAATTGGGAAGGATTCCCAAAATATTATTTGAGAAATATTTAGAAGAAATATTTTCTCTACGGAGGTAGCCCACATTGGGTGAACCACGTTAAAATTTGTGTCTCTATTGTGTGTGATGATTTATGCATTACTGTGGTTATTTATTTTGATATTGTCATTGATTATATTGATTAATATTGTTTTGGAAAGAAAAGTAAAAAGTGATATTATACTATTTACCCCCCTCTCAGTATAAGCTTGTGTTCTTCAATTGGTATCAAATCGGGTTCCTTCAGAAGAGTTTGACAACTTGAAGGAAAAGTGGTCTAAGAACACAATGAATCAAAAGGATCAAAAGTATGGGTCCTTCAAGAATGCAGTACCAGTATTTTATGGAAGTGACTTCTTCTATTGATGTGTGCTGATGATATTTCACCTAATGACACTTGGTAATGAAGTTTGGGATGCAATGAAATTTGGATATGATTCAATAGCCAATCCTCCTACAAACAAGGAAGTTAAGCTTCTCATGCATGCAAATTCAAGAGCTATGAATGCGATTATAAAAGGGTTGCATAGATCAAAATCTATGAATGTTATGGAATGTACAACAACAAAAGACATATGGGAATTATTGCATACCATATATGAAGGAGATAAAAGTGTCAGGAAAGCTAAGATCAGAAATATCAAAGGACAATTTGAGAACCTAAGAATGGGGGATGATGAAAATATTTGTGACTATCTCAACAAGGTTGACGAACTTATATATGAGATGAAAGGTCTTGGAATGAAGGTTGATGAATCTGACGCTTGTGATAAGATCTTGAGAACTCTTCCAAAAAGGTACAGTGAAAAGGTTTATGCTATAGAAACATCAATTGATAGTGATTATTTGACAAGGAATTATTTTCTTGGCATGCTTACTACTTTTGAGATAAGAAAAAAAGATCCTATTCCTCCGAAAGAAGTTGCATTCAAAGTGGACAAAAAGAAAAATGGTAAGAAGATAGAATCAAGCAGTGAGTCATCTAGTGATGAAGAAGCAAATTATGGCAGAAGAGATAAAGGTTCCAGAAGACCTATAGATCTAAGATATATTAAGTGTTTCAATTGTGGAAAGTATGGACATTATGCAACATAGTGCAAATAACCAAAGAGAAACAATGATGAATAAAAATAGGATCACAGGTACAAGGAATAAGAAAGACATAGGTACCAGAAGAAAAACAAGGATGGATAAAACATGCAAGGGAAGAAGTTCTTCCAAAGACAAAAGAGAAGCTACTATGCAAATAATGCAAGTAAGTACTCAAATGATAGTGATGCTAGCTTTTCAGACAATGATAGGGATGAAGTCTTATTTATGGTTGAATAAAAAGATCCAGTTAAGAAAAAGATTCCAGTTATTCTCAAGTGTTTTAGATGTGGTAAATTTGGACATCTTGAAGATGATTGCACAAGGGATGGTTATAGTTTCAGTGATGATGATTTTGAAGATGCACTTGATAGACCAGATGAAAATATTCTAATGGAATTAGAAGAAGTGAGTGACCCTATAGAATACAAGCCAAAAGGAAGTAATGATGTGGAAAAATGTAAAAAAATAGAGGATTATTCAGTAGAGAATGGATATGATCTCAAGGGAGAACTTATCTATGCCCTTAACACATTAAAGAAGGTAAGAAAGCAATACTCTAAGCTTGAAAGTCAGTTTCAAGAATGTGATGAAGACAGATTTTTTCTCATAGAGGATTTAGAGAAGTCAAAGGCTAAGGCAAGCAAGTTCAAAGATAAGTTAGAAGCAAAGATTCTAGAATGTGAAAATTTAACACAAGAAGTGGCACTACTAAAGGAAGATTTAGAGGATTCAAAGAATAAGCTATACAAGTATGTAACCAGTGCAAAGAATGTGGATAAAATAGTCAAGATACAAAGAGGAGCAAAAAATAAGACATGTCTTGGTTCTAAAAAGGTTCAAAAGAAATGGGAAGAAAAGTCTACTTCAAGTCTTGAAGAAGAAGGAACTTCAGAAGAAGACACTTCAGAAGAGGGATTCTCAGATGAAAGCGGAAGTGAAAGTGAAACTTCTAAGGATAATTCAGATTGCAGTGAGTACAGTAGGAACAGGGACAATGGGCAAAGAAGATATAGATGGAACAACAATTAGAATAGGAGACCAATGAGGTCAAGACAAGGAAGCTTCAATGGAAGATGTTTTTCATGTGATAGGTTTGGGAACATGGCTTCACAGTGGAAGACATGCTTTGTCATGGAAAATTCTTCATTGAAGAGGAAGAAATATTTGAAGAAGAGCCTTGTGAGGAAGAGAGTACAAAATTCCTTCATGGAGAAGAGGATGAGGAGGAGCCTTGTACAACTCTCCTTGGAGAGAGTCATTGTGAGCCACCCATCATTGAAAACATGTCTTGTAAAGGCATGGAAAATTGTAATAGTCAATTATTTCTTTTAGGAGAAGAAAAATATGAAAATAAAAATTGTACTAATGAATTTTTTGCAGGAATGGCATGCTTTGAAAGCATTCACATTGATAGCAAAGAGGAAGAAGAATTTGAAGATAAAGGAAAAGAAACACTTACATTGAAGTGTTCCCTGCTTGAAGACCATCTAGCTGAAGAGATGGTGTATGATGGAGAATGTCTCACACATGAAGAGTGCATTTTGGATAATGCACCTACAATTCTCATGGAGGAGAATAAAGAAGTTTTGTGGGATGATGATGGAGAAGCCATGTTCATGGAAGACCATTGGCTCACTTATCTTGAAGACCATTCACTTGGAATGGATGTGTGCTCTCTTGAAAGAGAAAATGAAGTTATGTGGGATGATTTCCCAAGTGTAGTACAAGAAGAAGAGATGAAGGGCATAAGTTTCATGCTCCATAATGAAGATTATCTCAAGGCTGAGATAATAAAAGGAAAAGAATATTTTGAGAAAGACTATCTCAAGGAGGAGATAGAAAATAGTGAGATAGTCATTAATGGACTTGAAAAGGCAACAATGTATGATTGCTTGAATGAATGGTGTTTCAACACACCAACATGGATTGAACAAAGGAGGAGAACTCTTAGTGAAGAGTTGATGGTTGATATTGAAGCACCATACATTGAAGGAGAACTGCTACAAAATAGCTTTATGGGAAGCACCAAATCTACTCATACTAAAGGTAATGTTTTTATGATTAATGATTTGTTTTTTGTGAGCAGGCATGAAAAGAAAGGAGAATGTCTTCCAAAGGCATTATTGAGAGGTGATTGTATTGTTGAGACAACTTTGATGAAGAGTATTCTTGGAGAGAATACAGTGATGGAGAACTTGGGTCACATGGATCAAAACGATGTGTTCAAAATTCCTTGGGAGAAGGATTCTTGTAAAGTCATTGTTGTGAGAGAATATTTGTGTGAGGAGCAACTTTATGTTGCATATGTAGTTGGTCATTATATGGCTATATTTATTGTGATATTTTGTGTGGAAATATGTGAAAGAGTTGTATGGTATAATCATCTATGTGATATGATTAATTGTAAATACTCATGTGGAGTATTGTTTAGTGTTGAAGATGTAAAAGAAGATCAAAATGTGAGAGCATTGTTTAAAGACTTAAGAGAATGGTTGTTGAAAACCACAAGAGGAGATACTTTTGTTGAAGGGGGAGCTAATCAACAAAAGAAGGCACTCAAGTATTTTGTAAATTCTGATTTCTTGATTCAATATTGGAGGAAACATAAGAGAAATATTTTCTTCCAACTCTGTGATGCTTAAATAACTCTTGCATGAGTGTCTTTAGCATCAAGGGGGAGAATGTTGGAATATTTTCAACATTGCCTCCTTTGTACTAAGTATTAAGTCCTAGTATTTAGTTTTAGTTTAATATTTTGATTTACATATTTCTAGTTAATTTGATTAGCATACGTAGAGGTTTTGGCTTGGTTGATTAATGTTTGACCATAGTCCAAGATTAGCATGTTGTTAGGATAAGAGCTATCTTTAAGTTAGTTTGTTGTAATAAGTTTAAGATGATTTCTCTCAACCACCATGTCTATTTTTAGTTCTTTCAAGAACTATAAAACTATGTAATGCATTGTTGATCAATAGAACAATTTCACCATTGTTTCTCACAGGACACATGAAAGACAAGTATATGAAAAAGGACAAATTTTCCAAGGATATTGCTACTCATGTAATGAGTTTGGTCACAAGGCAATGAATTGCAAGATTCATGACATAAGAGGATATGGCTTCACTAGGAGAAATCCTAAGACAATTACACATCCAAGGAATAATAACATCAATTTTTATAAGTGTAATAATGATGGTCACATAGCAAGATGGTGTAGAGCAAATATTCCAAAAATAGGTAAGAACAGGAACATGAATATGAACAAGAACATGAATATGAACAAAAACAGGAATATGAACAGAAGCAAGAAGATGAAAGAGAATAGAGACTCATAAAAGAACAAGAATAGGAACAAGTGCTTTTGGGGAGTAGAAATAATCCCACCCTGGAATTAACCACCTCATGTGGAGGTGGGGGAGGGGCTAAGCTAAGAGGCTCATTCTTAGCCCCGAGCCCCAAAGGTGACCCTTTGCCATTGATGTCAAAGGGGGAGATATTTGTGTATATTGGGGAGAGATTTAATATGGGGAGAGACTTGATATTTTATATAGCATTGATCCAGGGGGAGCAAAAAATAAGGTCAGGTTTCAGTAAAAGGATAAGGGTTGCCATCAATGACAAAGGGGGAGATTGTTGGACATTTTGAGTCCTATAAGTCAAAATTGTCATTGATGTCACCTGATAGAGTTATCACTCATCTCAAGGAATTCAGATAGAAATAAAGTCATCCAAGGTTGTCACTATTCATATAGGAAAAAGCTTCATCAGTGCAAAAGTGAAAGGAAAAAGGCTCCATAATATTTTAATATTAATGAGAGCACAGGTTAAGTGATTGGTCCATAAAAACCCAAGATGGGTTATTGCAAAGGTCAAAAAGGAGGTTTAATAATTATTTATAAATTATTTAAATTCACAAGTGGTTGTGCATTAAGAAAAGGTTCCAAGGAAGGCGAAATCAAAAGGTTTTATTTAAAACCATGGTGGACTTATGTGGATAGGGCTTTTATTAAAATCCAAGGTGAAAAGAATTATTTTTAATTAATTAAATTTAATTAAACCCTAAGGAGGGTTGATGAAATTAAATTCAAAATTTTCAAATTTAGTCGAAGTGATTGCATAAGAAGACGAGGGCATTATATATAATGCCATTGAAGACATTAAAAAACTTATC
Organism: Wollemia nobilis; assembly: GCA_028583015.1. Classification (NCBI taxonomy): domain Eukaryota; kingdom Viridiplantae; phylum Streptophyta; class Pinopsida; order Araucariales; family Araucariaceae; genus Wollemia; species Wollemia nobilis. The sequence goes on from JAQPPZ010016930.1 coordinate 1,161,541, forward strand.
CTTGCAATATTTTGTGAATGGCATGCGAAATAAAGCTCGTGCAAAAGATTTTTGTGATTTCAAAGCAGCTGAAAAAGGGTTTGCGTGAAGGTTTCGATCGCATAGGCGGGTGTGACCTAGTGGCTTGTGTGCTATGTGAATAGTAGGAGGTCCTGTGTTTGAATCACATCAAGGAGGCTGGCAGAGTTGTAAAGCACGTGGCACACATTTTGAGATTTTAAAGGGCGATGAAGGCTTTTGTGTTAATTCGTGCCCTTTGAGGCACGTGAGGGCTTGTGGCCCAACGATGGCTTGACCACGGGCAAGGCGTTGATAGAGGAGGTGTCGGGGGATCGAATCCCATCGAGGGCAAGGCAAGTGGATTTAATTTTTTATTTTGTTTAATATTTTAATTTTTGCCAAGGTTGCCTAAGGAGAAATAAGGATATGGTATGCCCTAGGAAAGATAGAGATTTCTACTGATTTTCTTTTTGGAATTATATATCATTGGAAAGATATTTTCGAGAGCTACTTGTTTAGATTGCTTAAAAGGATAAATAAGGTGTGTGTAAAGATATATTTATGGTTTTGTAAAAGGGGTTCAAAAGTGAATTTGATTTATTATTTTTCAAAGGGAGTTATTTCTTTCATAAGAGGACATGGTGAATTTTATTTAGGAGTAATAAGGTGTTATTGGGATATTATTTTTATTTTTGTGTTATTACTCAAGTACTCTAACCTCCTTGTGGTTGATAAGGAAATATTTGAAAGTGTGTTGAGTTTGATAGATTTTGTGGACAACTACTTGGCATAAAAAAGGTATGGGCAATATTCTCCATTGACTTGTTTGGGTGATTGATTTCTAAAAATATCATTGGAGAGAAAAGGATTGATTGTGGTTTCCTTTTTGGTTGGCTTAAATGCTTCAAGGTTTTCTGGTTTGAGAGTTGTGATTAACCCTTATTTTATAAGAATTGTTGTTGAAGCCATTGATTATGTGAAAACTTGACTTAAGGTTTGCGAATATCATGAGTATCATTGTTATGTGAATGATGTTTTATAAACGTGGGTGTTGAAGTAAATTGTTATGCAAAGAACTTGAACTTGAGTTAGAAAAGAACATGAGTATAATTGTTATGTGAGATTTGTGGTTGACCATTGTTGGAAATTTTTTGAGTTGGTTGGTACATTCTTGGACTAGGGTTTGTGAGAAAGGATTGTTCCTTGAGGTGATTGGTTGAGTAGATTTTATTGAGCCTAGTCAAGTGATTGTGTGAAGTGGTTGTTCAAGTTCCATGAAATAAACTATTCTATATTCTGATTGAGTTGATATTGAGCTTTGAGAATAGAACATATTGAGTCTCTAACAATTCTCTATAGCTTCTATGAGATTGATTTGAGTTGAGATTGATATTTGAGTATAGAACATATTGAGTCTCTAATAATTCTCTTTATGATTCTATGAGATTGATTTGAGTTGAGATTGATCTTTGATAATAGAACATATTGAGTCTCTAAAAATTCTATTTATGCTTCTATGAAATTGATTTGAGTTGAGATTGAGATTTGAGTATAGAAAATATTGAGTCTCTAACAATTCTCTTTATGCTTCTATGAGATTGATTTGAGTTGAGATTGAGCTTTTAGAATAGAACATATTGAGTCTCTAACAATTCTCTTTATGCTTCTATGATATTGAGTTGAGAAAGTGATTGAGCATTGAGTATAGGACATATTGAGTCTCTAACAATTCTCTTTATGATTCTATGAGATTGAACAAGTTCTTTGTGGACTTTTTAACCTGATTTGACACAAGTCTTTGAGAAGGCTTGTGGACTGATTTTGTGTGAGCTTTTGTGGAAGCTTGCAAAGAATATTTGAGCAAGTCCTAGAGAGTACTTATTGTGTATATTTAGACAGGTTCTGTGTGGACCTGTTGAGCAGATTTGGATAGGTTTTGTGTGGACTTGTTGAGCAGATTTTGATAGGTTCTGTGTGGACCTATTGAGCAGATTTGGACAGGTTCTGTGTGAACCTTTTGAGCAGATTTGGACAGGTTCTATGTGGACCTGTTGAGCAGATTTGAGCAGGTTCTGAGTGGACCTGTTTGTTAGATTTACTATAGTAATTCTTATTATTACTTTATTTATGTTGATAGGGTAGTTAGTTAACTACCTAGGTTAGTTACGCTATTGTTAGCGTAATAATATTTGGTCTATTTTAATTTTTTATTTGAAGACCTAAGTTGTTGATTAGATCCTACGATTACGAGCTAATCTGGGCTCTCAATGTAATATTTAAGCTGGTTCTAATCAATAGAATGTTGTTCGGTTTATTTCAACATGGCATCAGAGCCAGAAGGGTGAGAGAGAGAGGAGGTGACACATTTTTTGTAGAGCTGGTCTTGCCTGGAGAAAAGCAAAAGTTTTTTTGGAGGAAGCGGAAGATTGCTGGAAGATACAAACATTTTTTTTCCAGCGCTGGTCTGAGAAATTTTTTTCTCTGTGCGTGTTTTTTCTGTGCACGCATTTAAAAAAAAAAAAAAACTCAGACCCCCCACCCCCACCACCTGCGCTGCGCCACTCCTGCGCGTTTTTTTTTTCACGCAATTCCCTCCCTCCCTCCCCCCACGGCGACGTCGCGCGTGATTTATTTTCATCACGCGCGCCCCCCCGCACGTGATTTTATTTTCATCACGCGCCCCCCCGCGACGTGATTTTTTTATCACGTGCGGCCGCGCCACCCCGCCCCCCCCACGCGATTTTTTTCTCGTGCCACCCCCCTCCCCTACGTCGTGAGTGACGCGCGATGTAGGCGGCATGCACTGCCTGCTACAGCCGCGACCGCCTACAGCAGCCGCGACCACCTGCAGCAGCAGTAGCCTTGCGACGTCCTACCACTGCGGCCATCTGCTATAGCCACGACCGCCTACAACTGCTGCAGCCATCGTGGCCACCTGCTGTGGATGCCGCCATGGGCCTCCCACCGCCACCAGCCACGGAGGAAGCCGCGGCCAGGCGGCCGCGTAGGGGAAAGGGGTTGAGGGACCCTCCTCAAATAGGAGGGGGTCCCTGATCCTTTCGGATCAGCCCGCTAGTCCACCTGGTGGTGGACTGTGCGGTAAGGCTCAGGGAGCCTGCAGGTCGGGGGTTCAAATCCCGCCGACTCCCCCTTGGAAAGAAAAAAAGGTAAAAAAAAAAATTTCTAAAGTTTTTTTTTAATTATTATTATTTTTTAGTTAAATTAAAATTTTAATTTTAATTTATTTTTCAATAGTTTTTAAACTATATAAATTAAAATTTGATTTTAATTTATATTTTCATAGTTTTTAAACTATATAAATTAAAATTATTATTTTTTAACTTTAAAAATATATAATAATTATAAAAAAAATGCTTTGTTAAGAGATTTTTTTTTACGGGGGTATTTTTTTTCCAAAAATCAAAGGGGGAAAGTGAGTAATTTTTTGAAAAGCAAATTTGGCATTATTGTAAAGGTGCATTTTTGGCTGCGCCCGACACCTAGTGGGTTATTTCTGTGGGCACTTTTATGTTGTATGTTGCATATTTCATTTTTTGCACTATAACATTAAAAGTTAAAATGAAATTCACTCCTAAGTCCCCGGAATAATTAAAACCCATCCGTGCAATTTATTGCACTGCAGCGTTCGGTATTTGTGATACCTCTGGCCAACACTTATAGGTAAAGCTGTCGTGATTGCGCTACTGTATCCGCCGCCTAATATAGCTGCCAAAACGACGTCTGAGCTTGTTCTCTATAAATCGTCGGGGAGAGATAAGTTTGCCATTTTGCATTTTTTTTACTCCATCCATTACCCTAATAGTTCTTGTGTTTAGGCGTAAATCCTGACGAAAGTTCTGAAATCCAAAGTGTTTAGGGGAAGTTACGCCCCACGCATGAGGATTGCAGACTTTCTATGGTAGGTGCCATCAACAAGACTATTCCCTTTCAGTACTGCTTAAGTTCCACGTATCGTATGATCTCTAAAAATTACCTATAGTTTCCCTCACGTAAGGGCGGGTGATTTTTTTTATCTTTCTAAATACCTATAGTTTCCCTCACGTAAGGGCGGGTATTTTGTATGGTATAACGGCCTAGCAAAAGGTATATCGAAAGGGGGACCAATTGGTGTTATAAGGAACCTTCACCATGTCTGCAAAATTAATGACTGATTCTCATCAGTTGTTGAAAGGTCCTAATTACACACCATGGAAAAACAAGATGAAGGCTATCCTAGTCATGGATGACTTATGGGATGTTGTATCTGGAGCAACAACAAGACCTTCATCTGCTGCTGGTGCTACAGCTCCATCTACTGCTCAAAAAGACTTTGACAAGCTAGACAACAAAGCAAAGGTGCTCATTTTGCTTGTTGTGGCTGATGAAGTTCAACCCCATATTGCTGACTATGAAAATAGTAAAGAGGCATGGGATGCCCTTAATACTATATATGAGGGAAAGAATGATTCCACTATTCTATTTCTTCAATCTCAATTACACAGTCTAAGCATGAAGCAGGGGGAGACAGTTGAATTTTTTCTTTGCAGAGTGTCTGAATTGAAAGCAAAGTTGAATTCTTTAGGAGAACCAGTTGATGATAAGCTCCTTACCTCAATTGTATTGAGAGCTTTACCTGATTCTTATCGGGTGTTGATCACTTCCCTTCAGGTGTCGCAATGGAAAGTTACTTTTGTAGAATTGGTTAATATGCTTCAAGAGGAGGAGGCACGCCAACTACAACGAGATGATTCTTCTAACACTGCCCTCTACATCAACAGGAAAGGGCATAACCAGAAGAAGGGTAATTTTTAGAAGGGAGGGAATTCACAAAAGGATTCAAAAGGGAAACAAACTCAACAACCTCAACAGAAAAAGTGATATTGCAAGATCTGTGACAAAGAAGGTCATGATACAAACAGATGTTGGCATAAGAATAAACAATCAAAACAGAAAGGCCGAAACAAACCACAAAAGAACAAACAACAAGTGAATGTTGTTGTTGAAGAATCTGACATGGATTCTGAGAGAGCCCACAAAGTTCTCATGACTACCACGAGTGTCCAAGCAGACGGATCCTATCTGGTATGTTGATTCTGGAGCCAATAAGCACATGACTGGTGACAAATCATGGTTTGAGTCTTTTGAGGCCAAAGAGGGCAAACCTGTCACTATTGTTGATGATAAAACCTACAAGGTTCAGGGAGAAGGTACTATTTCAGTCACTCTTCCTGATGGCAAGTGTCAGATTGACAAAGTTCTCTATGTTCCAGGATTGGCAAACAATTTGTTGTCAGTCACACAAATTCTGGACAAAGATATGGTTGTGAACTTTAGTGTTGAGGGAGGCAAGAAGTGTTGTTCTATTACCAGGAGGGGTAAGAACATTGCCACTGCTTCATATAAGCATGGCTTATTTGCCTTAGATGCTATCTCTACTCCACATGTAGCCATGACAGTCTCTACAAAGGAGGCAACTTCCCTATGGCACAAGAGATATGGACATTTGAGTTCTGGTTACTTACTTGAATTAAGTAAGTATGAAATGGTAAAAGGTCTTCCTTCCCTTTCTACCACTTTACCAGTTTGCTCTGACTGCTTGGCAGGAAAGCAACATAGAGTGCCTTTTGAAAGGAGCTCTACAAGAGCAAAGAAACCTCTGGAGTTGATTCACACCGATCTGTGCGGTCCCTTCACTCCCAACAGTTGTGGGGGTAAGAGGTATTTTTAGTTATTCATAGATGATTACTCACGAAAGATGTGGGTATTCTTTCTTCAACTAAAATCTGAAGCATTTGGCTTCTTTCAGCAATTCAAGAAATCTGTTGAAAAGGAGTCAGGGACTTCTATAAAGACCCTCCGCTCAGATCGAGGGGGGGAGTTCACCTCTAAAGAATTCTCTGAGTTCTTGAAAGAAAATGGGATCACACGACAGTTAACTACTGCTTATACTCCTCAACAAAATGGAGTTGCTGAAAGGAGGAATCGTTCCATCATGGAAATGGTTCGTTGCATGCTCACAGGAGCTAGTCTTGAGCAACTATATTGGGCAGAAGCTGTCACCACAATAGTATATCTGTTGAATAGGGCACCCACAAAGGCTCTACAAGGAATGACTCCACAGGAAGCATGGAGTGGTAGGAAACCCTCCATTTCTCATCTACGCATTTTTGGATGTAAAGCTTTCATGCACATACCAAAAGAGAAAAGGAAGAAGCTAGATGAAAAGACATTGAAGTGTATTCTTCTTGGGTATGATGAGCACTCTAAGGGTTATCGTTTGATTGATCCCTTAACCAAGAAGATACACATCAATAGAGATGTAGTTTTTGATGAGGCTTTCACATCAGCAACCACATCAGATGTATACCTAGACCTTGTGGAACCTAAGGTTGATAAATCTCCTTCATCAAAAGTTGGAGGTCCGTCTTCATCTTCTTCAACACCTCAGAAGAAGAATCCAAAGTGGTATACAAATACAATCAAAGACTCTAAGCTATCCACTCCACCAGATTTGACATTGGATAGGCCTCGTACTCGCAGCATGGCTCGACAGGAGAAAGTTGCAACAGAGAATACTGGGGTTGATGAGTTGTGTCAATATTTTGAGGAACTTTCTGTAGATCCAGAGAGAGATACAAAAGATATGGATATTGATAGTGATAGGGTATTTATGTCTTCCATAGATGATCTTGAACCCGCATCAGTGCAAGTTGCTCTTGGTGAGCCTCAGTGGAAGGCTGCTATGGATGCAGAGTATAAGTCTTTGATGAAAAACAAAACTTGGAAGCTTGTCGATCTGCCATACGGAAAGAAGCCCATAGGCTGCAAATGGGTGTATAAAGTTAAGTATAAGGTAGATGGTACAATAGATAAGCATAAGGCCCGACTTGTTGCAAAGGGCTATGCTCAAAGAGAAGGCATTGACTATGAGGAAACTTTTGCACCTACTGCTCGGATGACAACCATTCGAGTTCTTTGTGCTATGGCAACGCAATATGGGTGGAAAGTACACCAAATGGATGTCAAGAGTGCTTTTCTAAATGGTGATCTCCAAGAAGAAGTCTACATGACTCAACCGGAAGGATTTGAAGTGGAAGGCCAACAACAGAAAGTTTGCAGATTGGTAAAATCCTTATATGGTTTGAAACAAGCCCCTCGGGCTTGGTATATAAAAATGGATCATCACCTTTTGCAGCATGGTTTTAAGAGATGTCCGTCAGATGCAAACCTCTATTTTAAGAAACAGGGTTCTGAAATAGTGTTGCTTGTACTCTATGTTGATGATCTGCTCATTACAGGGAGTTCAGAAACAATGATTTCTACTGTCAAAAGAGACTTGTGTCAATATTTTGAGATGTCAGATCTCGGACTTCTCCATTATTGTCTTGGTCTGGAAGTCAGCCAGAAGGAGCACTACATCAAAGTGTCTCAGAAAAAATATGCCAAGACCCTATTGGAAAAATATCGCATGACCGATTGCAAGCCAATGTCAACTCCGATGGAAACAAGAATTCGAGTTATCACGATATGATGATTCACCTCAGGTAGATGGTACTCTCTATCGCCGGTTGATTGGGAGTCTCATATATCTGACCAACACTAGGCCAGATATCGTATTTGTTGTCAACTATCTTTCGAGGTTCATGCAGGAGCCTAAGACTACACACTGGAAAGCAACAAAGCGCGTTCTTCACTATGTCCGTGGCACAATGGAATATGGCCTAGAATATAAGAGGAACAACAAATTCTTCTTACGGGGATACACGGACTCCGACTATGCCGGATCATATGATGACCGTAAATCAACTTCAGGATATTTGTTTCATCTTGGATCTGGTCCTGTCTCTTGGCACAACAAGAAGCAACAGGTGGTTGCTATTTCATCAACAGAGGCAGAATATCGCGCCGCACGTGAAGCTGTGTGCGAAGTGATATGGTTGCGTCGCATCCTAACAAGTATGGGTCTTCCATCAAAATCTCCAATACACTTGTTCTGCGACAACATGGGTGTTTTGAATCTTGTCAAGAATCCAAGTACATCATGAAAGAACCAAGCACATTGACACACAATGTCACTTCATTCGAGACGAAGTTCCAAGGCACCGAATTCAGCTTCAACACATTCCCACCAATGCTCAAGTTGCGAGACATTTTCACTAAGGCACTTGCACGTGTCAAATTTGAATTGTTTCGCAGCTCTCTTTGTATTACCAAATGATGTAATCAGGGGGGATGTTAGTAGTTTTTTAATTACATAAATAATGTAATAAGGGGGGATGTTAGATTTACTATAGTAATTCTTATTATTACTTTATTTATGTTGATAGGGTAGTTAGTTAACTACCTAGATTAGTTACGCTATTGTTAGCGTAATAATATTTGGTCTATTTTTAATTTTTTATTTGAAGACCTAAGTTGTTGATTAGATCCTAATATTACGAGCTAATCTGGGCACTCACTGTATTATTTAAACTTGTTCTAATCGATGGAAGAGTATTCGTTTATTTCAACACTGTTAAGCAGATTTGGACAGGTTCTGAGTGGACATGTTGACCAATTTGAGAAGGCTCTGAGTGAACCTATTGAGAAGACTTGAGAAGGTTCTGATTGAACCTATTGAGTAGATTTGAGCAGGTTCTGAGTGAACCTATTGAGAATATTTGAGCAGGTTCTGAGTGGACCTATTGAGCAGATTTGAGCAGGTTCTAAGTGGACCTGTTGAGCAGATTTGAGCAGGTTTTGAATGAACCTATTGAGAAGATTTGAGCAGGTTATGTGTGGATCTATTGAGCATATTTGAGCAAGTTCTGAGTGGACCTATTGAGCATATTTGAGCAAGTTTTGAGTGGACCTATTGAGTATATTTGAGCAGGTTCTATGTGAACCTATTGAGCATATTTGATAAGGTTCTGAGTGAACCTATTGATAGAGCTTTGGAGGTGATAGAGTATAGAGGATAGAGTCTCGATGGATAGAGATCCAGCAACCAGGATAATTGAAGACATATATTCTGAGTGAGAAGTCTTCAAGTGGAGAGATATCCACCAGTCAGTGCAACAGAGAAATAGTCTTCTAGAAGATCACTAGCCAGAGTTGAAGGGGAAAGAGTTCTCATATGGAAGAGATCCATGAACTTGAGATTTAGGGGATCAACATCTCCTTTGGACAGAGGTCCATAAACATTGTAATTGGGAAGGATTCCCAAAATATTATTTGAGAAATATTTAGAAGAAATATTTTCTCTATGGAGGTAGCCCACATTGGGTGAACCATGTTAAAATTTGTGTCTCTATTGTGTGTGATGATTTGTGCATTGTTGTGGTTATTGCTATTGATATTGCCATTTATTATATTGATTAATATTATTTGGAAAAGAAAAGCAAAAAGTGATCTTATACTGTTCACCCCCCCTCTCAGTATAATCTTGTGTTCTTCACTTATGTTAAAACTTGGCACCCTAACTGTTGCTTGTGACTTGGCTTGAAAATAAGAAGATAATTTTAAGGCCAAGAAATCTTATTATCAACAATATTTGAAAAAATAATAACCAAAGAAGAGGAAAAATATGGGTCCAACCAAAGGAGATAGAGGTTGGAACAAGAATCATGGAAATGGAAACAAAAACGGGGTTGACAAGAATAAGAATAGGTACCAAGGAAATAGGGGAAATAAAAATTATCAAGGTGGCCAGAGAAATTTTCGAGATAGGTATAAACAAAGAGCTAATGCACCAAAAGCTGGTACACATGAAGATAATGAGGGAAATGTGAAATAGAGGGCACCGTGGACTGGTTGTTGGATTTGTAAAGAACCTCATTATGCTGATAAATGTCCTTTACGAGTAGATAAGAGAAAGAAACCTGTGGAACCTACTCATAATATATATGAAGCAATAGATAACTCTAAACTCAATGGTCAAGCAACACATTTTCTATTAAAAGGCACAATTTTTAATAGAAATGTTTGTATTTTGGTTGATTGTAGAGCAACTGATAGTTTTATTTCACCAAATATTTTGAAGGACATACCGAAAACACCTGGATTTATGGCTAATGGGTGGAAAGTCGAGTATGGGTTTGGGCAAACCTATACAATTAACCAATGTTTATTTGATCCTCAAATATTGTTACCTCAAGGACAAACCCGTTGGCAATTATACGTAGCTCCTTTACATACCTTTGATATAATTTTAGGTATGGACTAGCTCAAGGCACATAAAGCATTGTTAAATTTTGAAGAAATATGGATGGAATTCACTAATGACACCAAGCAAAGGATTCGGGTTCACTGCGGATGTGAATCAGTGGAACCACATCTTTTGACTACAATGCAAGTTAAAAGAACTCTAAGGAAGGGTAGTAGAGTATTTGTAGTTAAATTTAATAAAAATGAAGAAAATGAATCTGGAGCGAGTCTTTTCCAAACATATCCAGTGTTAAATGACTTCCAAGATGTTTTTCCTGAAGAATTACCTAGTCTTCCGCCCCAAAGGGAGTTTGATTTTACTATAGAAATTTTGTCAGGAGCAACACCAATAGCTCGAGCACCTTATAGGATGACCACAATAGAGCTGCAAGAACTTAAGACTCAACTTCAGGAACTTTTAGAAAAATGACATATTAGACCTAGTGTTTCATCATGGGGTGCACCAGTGTTGTTTGTGAAAAAGAAATATGGGACACTAATATTATGTATTGATTACAAAATGTTAAATAAGATTACTGTTAATAATAAGTACTCTCTACCCAGAATAGATGATTTGTTGATCAACTGAAAGGAGCCACAATTTTCTCCAAAATTGATATTAGATCTGGTTATCATCAGTTGAGAATTTGAGAGGAAGATACCCACAAAACTGCTTTTCACACCAGATATGGTCATTATGAATTCACAGTGTTGCCTTTTGGGTTGACCAATGCTCCAAAAGATTTTATGAATTTAATGAATATTTTATTTCAAGAACAACTAGATCGATTTGTGTTGATATTCCTAGATGACATATTGATCTATTACAAAAGCAAATAAGAGCATGATCTACATATGAGGATTGTTCTTGAGATACTTAAAAAGAATCAATTATATGGAAAAATTTCCAAATGTAAGTTTTATGCAACCCAGGTAAATTATTTGGGACATGTAATTTCAGTTGAAGGGGTATCTGTTGATCCAAGGAATATTGAGGCTATCATTGATTGGCCTGTTCTGACAAATGTTTCTAAGATGAGAATTTTTATGGGGATGGCTGGATATTATCGCCATTTTATTTAGAATTTTTCTAAGATAGCTTATCCAATAACCACTCTCCAAAATAAATGAAAAGCTTTTAAATGGACAGAACAATGTGAAGAAGCTTTCAAAATTCTTAAATAAAAGCTAATGATAGCACCTATTCTCAAAATAGTAGATCCTAAGCAACCATTTGTTGTATGTACTGATGCTTCTTTGGAAGGATTAGGTGGGGTTCTCATGCAATAATATGGTGTTATTACTTATGAGTCCCGAAAATTTAAGAAAAACAAAGTAAACTATGCCACACATGACTTAGAATTGGTTGTGGTTGTGGATGCTCTAAAAATATGGCATCATTATCTACTTAGTAAATTTTTTGAGCTCAGAATAGATCATCAAAGTCTAAGATATATTTTTACCCATCCAATGCTCAATGCTAGACAAGGCACTAGATGGAGTTTCTGGCAGAATATGATTTTGGCATAGAGTACATTAAGGGAAAATAAAATAAATTAGTAGATGCTTTAAGTAGAAGAAGGCATATCAATGCTATGTCACATTGTCAATCTGCTATAATTGAACAAATAAGAAAATTATAAATTCAATATGAATATTCTCAAAAGTATCAAGAATTAGTTCAACAAGAATATGATAAAGTGAAGGAATTTAGAATCTAGAAGGATACATTATTATTCAAAAACAAGATAGTGGTATCTGATGATCAGGGACTGAGAAATATGATCTAGCAAGAGGTACATAGTGCTCCATATTCTGCTCATCCAGACTATGTGAAGATGTACAAAAATTTGAAAAGAATATTACTGGTTGGGAATGAAAAATGACATTGCTAAATTTGTGGCTAAATATTTAGAATGTCAAAAGGTGAAACCAGAACATCTACATCCAACTAGATGATTATTTTAGCATGACATTTCACAGTACAAATGGTAGGTTGTAACTATTGACTTTATTGTTGTACTGTCTAAGAATCATTTTCAACATGATGCCATTCTGGTAGTAGTGGATAAATTAACTAAGGTGGCACATTTTTTGCTTGGAAATATAAAATATGGAGCTCCCTTTGTATCCCAAAAATTTTCCAGGGAAGTGGTACGGCTACATGGATTCCCTAAAACCATTATATCAGATAGGAATTCTCGATTCACATATGAGTTTTAGCAAATACTGCACTAGGAATGGGGAACGAAACTCAATATTAGTACTACTTATCACCCAAAAATAGATGGACAAACTGAAAGGGTAAATCAAGTCTTAAAGGATATGCTCCACATGTATTGTATGGACCATCAGATGAAATGGGAAGATTATATTTTCCTAGTTGAGTTTACTTATAATAATAGTTATCATACTTCTTTAGGTATGGATCCATTTGAGGCTCTGTACGAGAGAAGGTGCAGAACACCATTGTTATGGAGTAATCCAGAGGATCGGGTGATGATCGAGCAGGATATGGTCATGGAAATGGAAGACCAACTTAATGAAATTCGTCAAAGGCTCAAGAAAGCCTCAGATCGATAAAAGAGTTATGCAGACCTAAATAGAACACCAATGGAATTCACTGTGGGAGACAGAGTATTCCTAAGATTTAAAACGACTAAAATTTCTATCAAATCCTCTAAGCTTAGTCCATAATTTATAGGAACTTTTGAAATTATTGAAAAACTAAACCCGGTTGCGTACAAATTAGACTTGCCACCCAATTTATCAAAAATTCATGATACTTTCCATGTGTCCCTTCTTAATAAATATGTTCCTAACCCCTCACATGTTTGGAATGTTGATCAATTGCATATGGATGATCCCTTGCGCATTGAAGTGTGACCAGTTAGGATCCTTGGATATCATACAAAACAATTGAGAAAAATGAACATTGAGCAATGCAAGGTCCAATGGGACCAGTTCTCAAAAAATAGTACCACGTGGGAAGATGTGGCCATCATGAAAAGATAGTTTTTGTTCTTGTTTGAATAGTATTTGGACACTGATATCATCATAACATAGTTTTATTTTGGTTGAATAGTAATAGTATCATATCTTTGTTTGTGAAGTATGATACGTATACTTGATATTTGTGCATGTTTCATGTCATGGTTTTATTTTTAATATTATCATATCTTGGGTTGTGAAGAATGATACATGTATTTAATATCTATGCATGTTTTGGATGATGAATTAGATTCAGAAGAATGTAAATTTTATGATGTGTTGAATTGATTTTCTATTATCATGGCATTATTTTTCTTTTTATGCTTTTTATGGTAAATGCAAACACAGGGACTATGTTTAATATTAGGGGGGAGTATGTAACAACCCTCCAAAACTCTATTTTCTTATACGCATAATTTATCTGTAAGGATGAGATACTGCTAATGTATCTGTGGTTGCAGGAGACAAGTAATTGTTACTGGTAGGGCAATGCAAAGGAAAGAGGTCTCCTCAATAGGCAAAAGGATTATTCCGGTGCAAGGTAAGTCAAGGGAGATGATGAGCGGTGGTGTATTCGCCAGTTGATAGGGGCAAAGAACCCTATAGGCGATGCATTCGCCAACGGTCCATGTAGAATGCATATCATGTAGCTTCATTTGTAGGGGTGTTTGATGTTTGATAATTTGTGAATTGTGTTGTTTGTATGGCAATGAAAGTGCTTAATGCATGGGAGCCATAGTTTAAATTATTGGAAGGCAATGAAAGTGCTTAATGCATAAGAGTCATAGTTTAAAATTAATGAAATAAATCTAGAACAAAAAAAAATTAGTAGTATTCAGAGTTTTTAAAAGGAACATGTGTGTTTTGTTCTGGAAATTGACTTATTTAAAATTGATATATATATATATATACTAATTGCATAAATATTAATATATAATTGCATTGAAGCAAATAAACCTTAATGTTCTATGGATGCTTTGGAGGTAAGGAAAATAAAGGAATTTAAATAAGTGTCATATTAAAATTATAAAATAAAATAGTACGTAGACCATAGAAGTATTGTTGAGGCACTCTTTGAAGAAGGCAAATAGGGAATTGTCGGCATTATTTTTATGGAGGTTTTTAAGGTTGTTGAACGTGGTGAAGTGGATTCCACCTGGCATTTTATTAGAATGGACAGACTTTAAACCAATGTCGGCTTTTGTGTGCGAAGAGGAGTGGGGGAAAAACCATCTCTAGATGGTGGACACAGAGAGAAAAAGGGGTGCGCAGAATGGTATGCATGGTGTCTTTCGACGAAGAGGGAACCAAGCGTTGGAGGAGGAGATAATAGAGCAGGTGAGCTAGGCGTTAGAGGAGAAGAGAACAAAATGCGGCAAAAGAAGAACAAGTGTTGTTTGCGTGGAGAAAACAGTAAGCCCATTCTGATTTAAAAATCTTAAGGAAAAGCCAATGGAAAATAAAATATGTTTGTATGGTAAAAAAAAACATTACGATGGTGCTCTGTGTGCATTCCCAGAATAGCATACGTATTATAGAAAACTAAAAAAAATTATACCCTGTGTGAATTGGATATGCTTATATTGCATGCATTCGTTGGAGTGTTGTGTGATTGGTTGGATGTGAACCAAGGCTGATATTATCCTTCTTTAAATCATCTGTTGTTGTATGCCATGTTAATATTAAGCACCAATGTGTTACTGGGTGTCCGGTTGGTTGTGAACCAAGACCGAGTTCTTCCATTTTGGAAATATTTGATGTTGCATGTTGAGTTAAATTATGTTGGGATATTGTGATTTGTGTTGGAAAATGTTTGAAGCTCTACATGCTGAATTAAATATGGAAATGATGTATGCATTCTAGGGTTAGATGCACTTCATTGTAGATGACCGTTCTGACCCTTGGATAACACCGGATAATCTGTGTAAGGAGGAAGACTATTGTTGAACACTGCAAAAAAAACAATGCATGTTGTCTTTTAATGATTTCGACAACGTTCGGGTTCAAGATCTGCACATAGAAATGAAAGAGAAATGTTGTATATTCTGCATACTTTGTAACTCTACTCAGGGGTATATTGAGGCCTGAGACATAAGAGAGTTATAGCTAAACTGTTACATGCAGTAGTAATAGAATATATAGTTCTTTGGATATACGCAGAGCAAAGTTGTAAACTTTACATTGACTATTGAAACATAGCTTTGGAAAACATGAATGGTTGAATTCTGGATACAAGATGTAAATCGTGTAAATTGCAATTTTAAATGGGTATGTTGCTACTTTCATTTATAACTCACTGATTGAAATGGAGTGCAATATTGTGTTATATGTTTAGAAGAGCTATTGCTTTGTATGTAACTTTGTGGTAATCAATGAAAGTTTAATTTCTTCGAAGTCAAGTTGAGCCTGTGTTCAATAGCATCGAGTATGGCTATTTTGAATTATGAACTTTATTAAATTAAAATGTGGTCACCTATTTACGGAAGCCTTGAAGCATAGGATATGATTGTCTTAAACACGAATCAGTAATTAAGTGGTGATTGTTCTCATTAATGGGGATTTCTTTTACTTTAGTTATAAAATCTGGTTCCTAAACTTAATCTGAAACCATACAATTGCATGCAACGAATATAGTCTTTAACTTTATCTCTTCGGGTACGTATCTTGCCTAGGGTTCATGATAGCTCATATGAATGTTAGTACAGTTCATATGTAAAACGTTTAAGCTTAAAAACACCCTGATTAGTTGAGATGGCGAGTAATTCATTGTGTATATAAAACGGGTCTAATTTTGATAACTAGTTTAAGATTTTATTATGCTTGTTTGCATGCTTTAAACCGAGTTTAGAATGTGAAACGTAGAAGCAAATTAGTAGGATAGTCATAACATAGTTAGTAATTAAAGCTTTATCCTCAGGATTAAAGAACATCCAACTTTAACCAAGATTAGGTCTGAGAGATATTTGGGAAAATGTAGCTAATGATACCACCGCATAAGTTTGAAGAAGTCGATGGATGGAGATATTTGTATGAAAATTATATGTCAACTTTACTTCAAAGTGTTCATTGTGCAGTGTCTTACATGAAATATGGATGACACTATTCTTCTTATTTATAACAGAATGAACTAAACTTCTTTTAGTTTAAATAATATGGAGCCTTGACCACAACACCTATTCTGACTAAAGCAAATCATTTAACCCTTTATTTATGTAGCCTAAATTTTGTGGAGTTTTGATTAATAGAAAATGTCTTCCTTTTACTTATTTGAGAGGTAGCTTCTATTTGTTTAATTAAAGAATTAAAAAGGAATCTTAAATAAAATTGTATGGCAGATTTATAGATCTTTTAACATTGATTACAACGTTTCCAATGTTTAGTGATTTCTATTCAGCTTTAGTGGTAAACCTATATTACAGAAAGGTGGAAACTAGATAACTTGTGTTACTTTACTAAATATCAAAATCATTAGAAAATGGAGTTTGCTTAACCTTTGACTAGTCAAAAACTGCTTTAGACAATTCAAACCATAGCTAAGTAAATATTAAAAAAAATACTATTAAGATTGTGGGATAGGCAATCTTAAATCGCAACCTAAGGTTGTGGGCAGGACAACCTTGATTGAAATTCAATATTGTGGGTAGACAATCTGATGATACAAATATTGATGATGTTTACGAGAAGGCAATCATCATGGAACAGGGCTCTAACTATACTTTTGATGGAAAAAGGTCAGAATGGGAGGTAACGAAGAGTTGTATGGGCATCTCTTCTAGGTTATCCCTGCTAGTGATGAGTGGTGATTTGTGTTAGACTAGGTGAAACCGATAGCATGATGGTATGGGACATCATGTTGGTTAATCTATACAAGTCATCGGGTGGTTACCAGGGCATTGGTAAGACCCTAGATGATGCTCCATAAAGAATGGTTGATCGTCTAGCTCGAGCATGTATGCGCTAAGTCTTACATGATTTAATTATAAGATATGAATTCATGTATTCATGTAAAGACACGAGAAAGTTATGCGTCACACCTCTAGGTGTTATGGGCCCTAGAGGAAAATAAACCCACTGCTGAACTTGGAATCTCGGGTGGAGAGTGAAGTTCAAAATAGGCAACTATATGGGATTTGGCCAATCTCGATCTCATGAGTATTTCGACTGCATTTGGAATGGCACTCATGAAGATGAATTTAACATGCTCATACTAGAAAATGAAACAAGAGATAAATAAATAAATAAAAAGTTCTCATAATGATACCTCTGACATTAGACAACCAAGTGGGAAGACTTGATGTGATTAGACAACCAAGTGGGAAAACTAATTATTTTGTTAATATATTGGAGGGAAGGTGCCCAAAAGTACTTGATAGTAATAGGAGACGCCCAGAGATGCTCGAGAACTGGAACAAAATCTGCAGAAGTAGATCTAGTGTAGAAAAATAGTCGGTAGCAAATGCAAAGGCTATGATGAGCGAGGGAAGATGACAAAAATTCTTGGAGGCTTTAGGACTCTAAAACTTAGGGAAAACTTTGGACATGAATTGCTTAGGCTTAGACTTAGGGGTTGAGCCATCAAAATGACTCCTATTTATAATATTCCCTAGGGCACATTAGGGTTTTAACGACACAATTTATGTAGTCAAGATTAAAACGCGATGGAGGGTGGAGATTAAATCTGGGTAGGTGGCACAGATCAAGATGGATGAATGGCTAGGATTAGAACAAGATGGATGGCTGAGATTAATTTACACACACACACACACACACACACACATATATATATATATATATATATATATATATATATATATATATATATATATATATATATATATATATATATTAAATATATATTAAACAAATATACATAAATATATGTAAATAATAGGTAAAAATGGTGGGAAGACCTGGATGGACGACAAGTGGTTAGATTTTGGTGTCTACACATTGAATATAGCCCACTGCTTGGTTGGTTGTTGTTGTGGTTGACCATGGTTTAGTATGGTTTGACCGACAATGTTGGTCTTTGAGCGCATTATTGATTAAACACTTTTTAAGTTTTAAAATACTTTTAAAGGTACAATATTGATTAACACCCTTTTTAAGCAAGCATTGTGGCAACCGTAATTATATAAATTAAACTATAGGTATGGTTCGCCAATGAAAATTAAAAGATCACCTATGTTTTGGAATTAAAGATGACCTCCTAGAAATATAACGGACCACCCTTTTATAATAGACCCTCTTTTAATATAGGGAATTAGAAGATTTTGATTAAAGGGGTAGATTATAATCATTTGACTATATGGACTACCTTAGATTGAGGTAATAACTTAGATTATGTTTACTAATTCTTTTAGAATATCTTAGATTAATGGAGTACCTTAGATTAGGTTTACAGATAATGATATTTAAAACACTCTTTTGTAGAAAGAGTGTAGTAAAGAAAAGAATGAGGACTCATTCTTTGAGGAAATTATGGGGTTTCCTCATTGTGTTTCAATCATACGATGAATGATCCTATATGACCCATTTTTAGTAGATCTCTAGGATTATGGGCTAGTGAAATAGTATGATCTTGACTATGTAATAATAGATTAGATGATCCATCCTTGAGAGGAGTTCGAACCCTCTCAGGCCATGAAATCTAGAATGAAAAGTTAAGGAAATAATAGATAGGGTTCTATTCTTGGTTTAGCATATATGTATAGATTATATGGAGTAGTTACTACCTTAATTGGATTAAGGTTCTTAATGTTGTTGTGATAAGAATGGATAGAAGATCCATTCTTGAGGAAATTATAAGATTTCCTCTTCATATGCTTAGTATGGTTATTTAGCGAATTCTACTTACGAAGAATTGAATTGTTTAGATAAAGTATCCGTGGGATGCCTTTATATACTTGTAATTATGACAACTTAAATTTATGAAATGAGAAGAGAACATATTTTGGAGGTTGGGTTTATTCCCCAAGAGGGTTCCTAGGATATTTTTGTGTATATTTACCTCATGGTTTGCAATTGATGTTTTACATGAATGTTACATTTACTTTTTAAGATGATGTTAATTAGATAGATTATGGATGTTATATTTTAATAATCGTGATATGGTATTTAAAGGTTATTTAATTATGATGTAATATTTTATACAATCATGCAATGTTAAATGAAATGGTCTTGATAGTTTATAACTACGTGTGGGTATGCTTAATAATCAACTTGTGGACTATTTTATCGAAATAAAAGTATAAAATTATTACTATTGCATCAAGTTAATGAAGCTTATGCGATGATACTATTTTAGATGATGAATTTATTTAAAATGTATGTTAATTATCCTTTTATTAGATGAGGATCATACATGGTTAATGTATCTTTGATTTACACCTAATAAGGATAATAAACTAGGATATAATCATAAGAGATGAATATAATTATGGTACGGTGGTTATCCCATGACCTATGTGAGTTTATCATATGGAGTGAACTATTTTAGTTACCTCATCGTGGAGATGAGGGTAACTAAAATAGTTATCACTCCATATGATAAAATCACATAGGCCATGGGATAACCACCGTATTTGATGATCCACCATGGAGGTGAGATATCTAATATTCAAGGCATTCACTTATATACTAGTCTTAATATATAGTATGGAAAAGGGCGATTACCCCATGTGTGGGATAAACTCCTAACACTATGGTCTAGTTTTTGTACATTCATGGAGAATGTAGAGACCATTTGAGCATTCTCATATCGTGGTGGTATGAGGGTTTTGTAGAAGTTGGTCACTTCTACTCAAGAGTGACTTTGACCAAGTATTAATATCTCTTGATGATTTGATGCCTTGGTAACTTACAATTTGCTTGGAATACATTTTGTTATGGATCATGATTATGTCCTTCACTTCTTGGAAGATAAATTGTAACCAAAGAACTGAACACAAAAATAAGATGAATGCAGACATAGAAGTAAATTGCAGAAATACCCCTTTTGTATTGATTTTTGATACAACTTTTACAAAGGGTTTTTGAATTGCCCCAAGCGTATTGGGAACAATGTTACAATGTTTCTTTCTCTCTCTGAAGTACAATGCTTTGATGGAGGAGGGGAGATATTCCAACTCTTTCACAGGATGTAGTGTTCTTCACTCTCCCGTCACAACTTCAAGGGATGAGTGGTCTTTGGTATCCAGCAAGGGACCACTCCAGCTTCAACAACTTATCCAAAATACCTGTCACCTGCACACACGTAAACCAATGAAGGGATTAGTAGCACCTATATATTTGAGCAATCAAATCCGTACTAGACATAGAACCCTATGTATATAATCTTCATGAAACAAGTAGCAACAACAATAAACAGATAAAACCTCGCTAATTATTAAAGTCACTAATTAATCTTGGTCGTGCATACGAATTCATGCTCGGGATTGTGGAATTGCGGAAGCGTGGTTGTGGATTAGAAACTGCAGACCTGTGATTGTGAAACCACGAGCCTCTTTTTTTACTGTGAAACCATGGGTGGGTGGTTCTGACTGAAATGATAGGTTACCTCAGGATGTGTGCCAATGATCAAGATCGAGCTCATGCTCGTAGTTTCTCGTCGGGTCTGGATATATTTTGGCAGGTTGTCGATATGCAAATTCAGCTCCCTTTGTTATGTGGACTAATGATGTTTTTATAGGTTTCCTAGGGATTTGGAAGGGAATGAGAGGTGACAAGCCTGACATGCCAAGTGGCAAATCTGAACTTCCAGGTGGGAGGGGCAGTTACAGTGAGTCATTCAGTGTGGCTCACTTAACTGGGGTGATGTGGCTTCAAGTGGAGTGGGATGTGGGATGTTGTTTTATGTGAAGGGATAAGGAGACAACAACAAATGAGTTGTGGCATGGGTGTTGGGAATCTGTCTCATGTGCAAGGACAAGGGGGACAAGAGTGGGTAAGATGTGGCAGGGGTGTTGGGTGAAGTGTCCAAGACACATGTCTAATGGGTAGACAAGGTATCCTAGGGTGATTTTCCTAATTAAATAAATTAGAAAAATAGGATGATGTGTAGGATTTTATATCCCTAAGTTTATACTTAAGCATATAATTTTATTATGCAGGATTTGATGGTGGGGTGGTGAATGTGACTTAGAGGGTGTCAAATTTTGGTGTCTACAGTTACCCCTTTTTGTACTACGTTGTGTACAACACAATGTAGTGCAAAAACTAATGACATCTAACTTTATTGGATGAATGGACTCATTTATTTTTGGTACGACGAAATCAATATGCATATTTTTTTTTTTGTGTTTACCCCCTCAATTGGTAAGTGGGTGACTAGTGAAGCCTAATAACCAATTGATGAAAAGGTCATGATTTTTTTGTGTTTTTATGCAAATGATTACCCCAAGCTTGGTGACTTTCCATTCAAAAGACCGTTTGATTTGATTGACATGCATGTTTGTGTTTTGAAGGAACCAATCATCCTAGGTGTCTGTCCTAGTGACTGTTAGCAATTCCTTAATGCAGATTGATTGTATCATTACCGTGCTTTGTAACCTCACGGAGTGGGCGTCAATTTCGACCTTGGGTTGATTTGATTGAATTGTTTCTTGAGCCTGTTAGAATTTCATTTGCTTTTGTTGTTTTTATTTTTTTGTAACCGCTGATTTGCGATTTTTAAGGCGGTAACTGCGTTTGCGCGTTTTATCTTACGAAAATGCATTTACATGTTTTGTGGCACAAAATGTGGGTTTGCATTTTGACGTGCTGCAAAAAACGTGGGCATGCATTTTTTGCCGCCAAAAGTGGCTATATAAAGGCGTGATGTCGCTTTCAAGTCATTTTTCCAGTTGTCATTTTGCTATTTGTTGGTGAGATGAGCAAGATGGAGCTTGGTGAGGGAAGTGGTGGTAGTGGCTCGGCTAGAGCGGAAGTCGGCGCCCAATTTGCTGAGGTAGGTGGTCCCTCCTTTTTATGTTTTGTTTGTTTGTTTTTTTTTTTTTGTTGCTTTTTTGTTTTCTTGTTGTTTTTGATAATTAAGTGGGGTTGGTAATGAATAATTTTTTTTTTTTTTTTTTGTTTTTTATTACCTAGGAGTAGGTAAATTTTTTTTGTTTTGTTTTTTATTACCTAGGAGTAGGTAAAAAAAATTTGTTTCGTTTTTTTGGTTACCTAGGAGTAGGTAAAAAAAAAAACTGTTTTTTTTTGTTTTTGATTACCTAGGAGTAGGTAAATTTTTTTTGTTTTGTTTTTTATACCTAGGGGTAGGTAAAAAAAAGAATTTTTGTTTTGTTTTTTATTACCTAGGAGTAGGTAAATTTTTTCGTTTTGTTTTTTATTACCTAGGAGTAGGTAAAAAAAATTTCGTTTTGTTTTTTATTACCTAGGAGTAGGTAAATTTTTTTCGTTTTCTTTTTTATACCTAGGGGTAGGTAAAAAAAGAAATTTCGTTTTGTTTTTTATTACCTAGGAGTAGGTAAATTTTTTCATTTTATTGTTTATTACCTAGGATTAGGTAAAAAAATTTCGTTTTGTTTTTTTATACCTAGGGGTAGGTAAAAAAAAATTGTTTTTGTTTTGATTACCAATAGTAGGTAAAAAAAAAATTGTTTTTGATTTTTATTACCAGTAGTAGGTAAAAAATTTTGTTTTTTTTTTATTACCAGTAGTAGGTAAAAAAAAATTTTGTTTTTGATTTTTATTACCAGTAGTAGGTAAAAAAAAATTGTTTTTGATTTTTATTACCAGTAGTAGGTAAAAAAATTTTGTTTTTGTTTTGTTTCTGCTTATGTCAGTTGTTTTTCTAATTCTTAATGTGTTTCTTTCAGGTTAAGCTTCTTGATGCTTGACATAGGTGGCCGAGGACTATTCAAAAAGTGCAAAAGGCACTTTTCGATGACGACTGGACCTTGTTGTAGGTCGTTGGTCTAGATTGTTGCGGGCGATTAGGCACCGTCCGAGCTGATGAGGATCTTCTTCGATGCTTGTTGAGCGCTGGGATCCAGACAGAGGTACTTTTTAGCTCCTGACAAGGGATTTGACCATCACCCTTGAGGACATCTATCGTATTTTTTGCATTCCTGTCGAGGATCCTACTGTTCGGGTTGGCCTCGACAAGAAGGAGGCTTTGTTTCCTATGTTTAGTGAGATGTGGGACGTAGACTGCAACAGGGGTGGTATTGCATATTTGGACCTATTTACAGTTGGTAGCCTAGGGGCGCTTCCATTTTTCATGATGTATATACTGAGCAACATTTTGTTGTCTAATTCCATGGGATCAAGGATCCCGTGGAACCAGGTGCCTATTGTTCTCGATCTGATAGTTGATCCTCGTCAATTGGCTTGGGCTCCTGCTCTTCTCTGCAAGGTTTACAGTGAGATATATGAGGTGAATATGCGGGAGCGTAAGGACCTAGGTTGTAGTTTATTGCTCTAGATTTGGTGTTGGGAGTATATTATCATTGGTCGGCCTATTAGTTTACCTTGTGGTATGGATGCTACTTTTCCTCGTGCATACAGATGGGTACTCAATGAGGAGGTTAGTCAATCAGTAGTGAGTGCTTTGGATTACAGAGATATCTTGAGTTCTCTGACTAGAGATTTGATGAGTTGGCATCCTTGGAGAGGTCTAGATTGGGCGATAGATGTAGCAGAGCTTCGTCGTATCAGGCGGGGATGATGGGTTGTTGGCACTCATCTTAGGTATATGGAGTTTATCCATTTTTCTAGAGTGTTGCATCAGTTTGGGCTGGTTTAGCATGTTCCTGATGCGCTTGTGACCTACAGGCGATGGGGTGATGAGTTAGGGCTATCTATTGCTCCCAATTTTTGGTGAGTCGATGATCCTTCTAATGACCCAAACTTGGAGGTTTTGGACTTGGATGATGTAGGTACCACTCCTGAGTATAATTCCTGGTTTTCTGGCCAACCACTCTGGACTTTGAGTGTCATTATAGATGACGACGGGAGTGGTGATTATGCAGATGTTGGAGGTTGGATTCCTTGGTCGACGAAGCGTCGATAAGGTAGCTCTTCGAGAGCTGATATGGGTACCAATTTTCCATAGCCTGAGGAGGCTGGTGGCGATGGATGTGATGGAGGTTTTGGTGACGAGGATGCTCCTCCTCGATGGACAGAGGAGGATTAGGACATGTTATAGGCTGAGCGTGATAGCCTAGGTTTAGAGGTTACTCATCTGAAGGGTTAGTTGGCATGGTACTAGGGCAAGGTGACTCACCTTTGGGGTGAGGTGGACAGGATGTGTGACAAGCCTAGTAGTGATGCTATCATTGCAAAGGACTTGGATATTTCTAGGCTCGAAGGTGAGGTCACTCAGCTAGAGGGCAAGCTAACTCGGCTATAGGTAGGGTCCGATGGAGGTGACACTGTAGCTACTAATTTTGCTTTACAAGTAGATATTTCTCAACGGGTTACTTATGAGGGTGCTGACTTGAGGAGCCTGTGCAAGCAGGATATTTATATAGAGATGTTGGATAACATTCTACACCAGCATGAGATTCCTTTATCTATTCCTCCTTCATCAGCCACTACTGCTACCCGAGGGACTGATAGGAGTCGCATGACTCATCGTTCATCAAGTTCTCATGGTGCTTCTACAGTGCAAGGTCCTCAGAGGGATCTTGCTGGTACTAGCTAGTGTGACTTGTCACTTCTCTTTTGTATTTTGCTTTTACTTTTTTGCTATGAGCCTTAGTGCTTCGATGTATACAAACCGTGGGCATTTTGTACCTTTAAGACTTTCATATTTATACATATATACATGGATTTGTATTTCAGTTATCTCATGTGTTAATGTTTATTATGATGCTTTTTATATATGCTTTGCTTGTGCTTATGTGTGCAATGTTCACATTTTATATTTGTGCTATGATAAATGAATGTAACTAACATGTAATATGCAGCTTATGTTTATTTTCATTTAACTATATGATGATATGCATGATGTTTTTGTAATATTTTATAGCTCAGAGTAGTTGACCATTACTTGTTCATTTTTGCAATTGGGGGTATCCAACTTGATGACTCTTTGCGTTTGGTGTATGGTGGGTGTATGTATGTGATTTTGTAGAACATGTGATAATGATGTGATTTTTGGTTGGTTTTTGATATGTAACATTGGAGGATTTTCAAAGACTCAAACAGTCTAATGATTTTAACCATTTTCTTAATGTTCGTCTAACCTTCTTTAGGACCAAGGTGTGTGCAATTGGATTTCTTTTCTGAATATTTGGTTTGGGAATGACCCTAAGCAATCAAGAATCAGTGCATGTGTATGTGAAGTTCATTAACTCATGATGAGTAAAATTGGATGGTACCTGTTTGGGTTTACCATTTAGCTAGATTTTTCGTATGTGCGGTTAGAGGTCTTTTCTCTTTGGAGAAAGATGTGTCGCCCTGCATTATTTTACTCCACTGCCAGTCAAGCGTCTATAGCTCCGATGGAGGTTCGCTCCATAGTCCAATGATTCGATCTTTGAGCTTTGGGGATGACTACATAACTTTCTGAGGGGAATGTAATACGATCCTTCTTGCTTTTGTGATATGTGGTGTGTGTATAGTATTTATCATGATAGACTTTTGGGGAATTGGATTCTCAACCGAAGTGTGATGAGAATGTGATCCTATCCTTACTTTCTACCTTTTTAATTTAATTGTTTGGATTGTTGTGATGGTGGTGAAAACCACATTTTTGATTTGGACTATGTTGCATAATGGGACAAGCGGGGAATATTTCCTTTTCGCTTCAAGGTTGTACCCAAGTTGGCATTATCTTTTCTTACTCAAAATGTTTTTAAATTTGTAAAGTGTTTTTGGTTCAAGATTGCTTCGAGGTCAATCTACCATACTCAAGACTTTCTTAATGTGTCATAAGTGCTTTGGTCCTAAAGAAAATTGGACATATTATTGATTTTTGGTTTTTCACTAGACATTTTTGAGTGACTGAAAATTTGATTTATGATATAGTAAAACATGGGTGGATATGAACTTTGTTGACTTGCGAAGAGTCTTAGTTGGGTATCCCAAATTTTTTGGAACTTGTTTTTACTTGGTCGTATCATCACCACTATGAAATATCACTGAACATGGGATGGGATGGATGTAATTATGTGTTTAGTCTAATGTTGCTATATGCATGTGATATGCCTATTTAATGCACAAGATTTTTTTTTTATATTTTTTAATATTTTTATTTTTATTTTTTGTAATATGCAAATGCAACATTCTAAGTGCTAGATAGAAATTTATATTTACAATGTAAAGAAATTATGGAAACAAAAATTATTTTCTCTTTTTTTTTGTTTTAAGCCATGTACATATATATATACATATATTGCAAGTCGTTTCATGCGTAAAATGCCTTTAGGTGCGTTATGTTTAGTGGTTTTGGCTCCAATTCTCCTTCCAAGTTGGCACGTCTATATGTTCCTGGTCCCAATTTATGCTTTACAATGTATGGGCCTAACCAATTAGTCATAAATTTATCTCTTAAGTGTGGCAATGCATTGATATTTTGTTGATTTTCTTTGAGCACTAGGTCCCCCACTAGAAATTCATGAGGATGGACTTTTGTGTTATAAGCATGTTTAATTCTGTCTTGATATACTCGTAAGTGATCTAAGATATTGATACATTTTTCATCAATAAGTGTCAATTGGTCAATACGTGCTTGCCTAGTTGTTTCATCATCCATGAATTCCTGTAATGCTATTCACAAGGAAGGTATCTCGAGCTCTAAAGGTAATATAGCTTTAGCACCGTAAACTAGTGAAAATGGTGTCACTCCCGTTGGCATTCTGATGCTTGTTCTGTAAGCCCATAATACCAAAGGAAGTTGAGTATGTTGGCAATTTTGGGTACATTGCCTTTTCTCAAGTGTAGATGTTGTCATTGATGTCAAGAAGTTCTTGAAGCAATTTGATTTGATGTCAAGGAATTTGTTTTGTTGAAGGTTATTCAGAGCATGATCAGTGAGTTTCCAGGAAGTTCTTAGTAGCCCATTTGCAAAAGATCAAGAAAAAGACAAGTAAGAAAAAGTATGCAATTGGCTGGAAAAACTGTCGCGATTTCGTGACATGTTTGAGGAGAGAGAAAGTGCTGGCAAAACTGTCGTGATTTCGCGACATGTTTGAGGAGAGAGAAAGTGCTAGCAAAACACGATTTCGTGACATGTTTGAGGAGAGAGAAAGTTTAGGCAAAACTGTCGTGATTTCGTGACATGTTTGAGGAGAGAGAAAGTTTTGAAAATTGATTTCGTGACATGCTGGAAGAAAGAGAAGAAGCTGGCAAAAGTGTCACGATTTCGTGACATGTTGGCAGAGAAGGAGAGCAAGATGGAAAGTGTCGTGATTTCGTGACATGTCGCATTTTCGCGACTCGGGAAGTGCAGGAAGGCAGAGAAGGAAAAGTGTCGCGATTTCATGACACATTGCCAGGAAGGTTGTACGGACGAAAAAGTGTCACGATTTCGCGACATGTTGCAAAAGACTAAGTGAGGACTGTCACGATTTCGTGACATGCTGCAAAAGACTAAGTGAGGACTGTCATGATTTTGCGACATGCTGAAAAGCTCAAAGTGAGAACTGTCACGATTTCGTGACATGCAACAAAAGGAAGAGTCTGAAATAAGAAGCGTCGCGATTTTGTGACAGGCTACAAAGAAGTTGTACGGATGCAGAAAGTGTCACGATTTCATGACAGGTTGAAGAGAAAGCTTGCGAATGCAGAAAGTGTCACGATTTCACGACAGGTTGAGATGGCAGCTTTCAGTTGGAGAAAGTGTCATGATTTCATGATAGAAATAGTTAGCAAGTCTTCAACAGAAGAAGCGTCACGATTTCGTGATGAATTGAAGAAGGAAGAGCTCGAAGGCGAAAGCGTCGCGATTTCGTGACATGTTCCGTTTTCGCTAGTGCAAGCAGAGAAGAAGGCCATGAAGTCAAAAGGGTCATGATTTCATGACAGAGTTGAAGATGACGTCAACAAAAGTAGATGTGTCATGATTTCATGACAAAAGCAGAGAAGAAGGCAATGAAGACTAAAGTGTCACGATTTCACGACAAGAGTGAAGATGACATCATCAAAAGTCAGAAGTGTCGCGATTTCATGACAAGGACGTTGTCAAGGCAGACAAAAGCAAAAGTGTCACGATATCGCGACAATAGCCAAATGAAAGTGTACGGCTACAAAAATGTCGTGATATCGCGACATGTTGTAGTTTCATGGCAGAAGCTATAGGAGAGTTGCAGAGGCGGTTGAAGCCGATAGAGTTAACTTTGAGCCGACGATGTTTAGGGTTGTGCAGCCGACGGAGTATAGGGTTACAGCCGACCAAGATTGAGTGTTTTGATCTTGAAATTTATACTATAAAAGGAGGGCTATTTCAAGTTTGAAAGGATTGAATGTGTATCAAAATTGTGCAAGTTAAGTCCACGATGCGCAAAGAGCAGTCGTGTCGAATCGATCAAAGTGTGCGTTCGAAGTGTGATATTCATAGATAGAGTGCGAGGGAGAAGTTCGATCATCGAGAAGTAGAGTGTGCGAAGACTGTGCTGCTGTGTTTGCGTAGAGGTGCATAAGTTGATGTTCGATCGAGTGCTGCTGTGTTTGCGCGTTCAGTGCAAAAGTTGGTTTCGACCAAGTGTGGCTGTAATAGAATAGAAAGAGATTTGAGGACAGACTTGTGCCAGACCGAAGGACTGTGTTTGGTGCAGACCAAAGAAAGAGGAAGAGGACAGACATTTGTGCTAGACCGAAGGACTATGTTTAGTGCATATTCGAGGACCAGCTTTGCGGTGATAGAGTTGAGGACAGAGATCTCCAGCTAGAGCAGGGAAGACAGGTGTCTTCTATGGATAGAGTTCCACTTGCTAAGGGCAGAGGAGGTAGAGGTCTTCTAGAGGATCACCACTAAAGAGCAGAGCTAGGGGAAGGTATCTCCTTTGGGTTGATGCCCATAAATATTGTAATCGGGAAAGGTATTCCCAGATTGTGAGTTGATAAAATTTAGAGAGAAATTTTATCCATGGAGTAGCCCGCATTGGGTGAACCACGTAAATTGTTGTGTCTCTTTTGTGGATGGTGTTTTGTGCATTGCTTTGATTACTGCTATTAATACTGCTATCTATACACTGCATAATACTGATTTGAAAGTTGTTTTGAAGCAAAAGTAAAAAGTGGTCTTATACTATTCACCCCCCTCTCAGTATAAGCTTGTGTTCTTCAATTGGTATCAGAGCAGGTTCCTTCGAAAAGGTCTAACAGCTTGAAGGAAGAACTGGTTAAGAACACAATGGATTATTCAAGTGGCAATGCAACACCTATTCTTGATGGATCAGATTTTGGTCTGTGGAGTGCAAGAATGAAGGTTTATCTAATGGCACTTGGTAATGAGGTTTGGGAAGTGATTGAAGATGGGTACACTATCCCTGAAAATGGTCCTTATACTAAAGAAGACAGGCTCCTACATCATAGCAATTCAAAAGCAATGAATGCAATCTTGAAGGGTTTATAGAAGGCAGATCTTACCAAGGTGATTCACTACAAAACAACTAGTGAAATGTGGAAACAGCTGCAGGTGGTTCACACAGGTGATGTAAATGTCCGAAAGGCCAAGTTGAGACACTTCAAAGGTATGTTTGAACAACTCAAGATGAATGATGATGAAAATATTAGTGACTACATGCTTCGTATGGATGAGGTTGTTAACTCCATGAAAGACTTAGGTCTTGAGCTTGCTGAAAATGATGTGTGTGATAAGATTTTAAGATCTCTTCCTAATAGATTTAGTGAAAATATTTCTGCTATTGAGGAAGCTAAAGATTTAGATAAGTTGAAAAAGGATGAGCTCCATAGTATTCTTGCAGCATTTGAGTTGAGAACTCAAGTGAAGGTTGATGTCAAGAAAGAGGCGACTTTCAAAGCTACCAAGAAATCAAAGGGCAAACAGATTCAAGAGAGTGATGAGTCTTCTAGTGATGAAGAGGCATATTACAGACAAGAAATGCAAGTTCTATAGAAAGCACAAAAGCAAGAAAAATATAATATGTTTCAACTATGGAAGGTTTGGTCATTATGCTACTGATCGTATATTGTTTCCAAGAATGAAAGTGATGAAGATATACAGGATGTTAAGAGCAAGGATTCTGAAAAGCACAGGTATTACAGAAAGAACAAAGATGAGCACAACAATCAAGGAAAGAGGTATTCACACAAGAACAAGAAGAGTTTCTACCTAGACAAAGCAAGTAAGTGTTCTAGCAGTGATAGTGAAAGCTCTTCAAGTGATGAGGAAAATGAGATGCTGTTCATATCGAAAAAGAGGAAGAACCGAAACATAGATTCATTATTATGAAATGTCTTAGATGTGGAAATTTTGGTCACCTTGAGGATGATTGTACAAATAATGATTTGGTTTCCAAGTATGTATAAGGATGTTTCAAAAAACTATCAAGAAGATGCTTGTATGGTTTTTGAAAAAGGTAGCACCTCTAGTGATAAGAAATCTGGAAAAGGCCTTGAGGATTCAGAAAGCAAACAAATAAAAGATCTTGAAAGTGAACTTAATAATGCTCTTAGTGTTTTGAAAAAGGAAAGAAAGAAGAATGATAGACTCAAGGATAAGTTAGATGAATGTTGTATGGAGAGAGATGATCTCATAGAAAGTCTTGACTTCTCTATAGCTAAAACACAAGAACTCAAGGATGAGTTAGAGTCTAAGATTCTTGAGTATAATGAGTTGGAACAGAAAATGGCTTCTCTGGAAATAGAAACTAAAGAGTACAAGGATAATCTGTACAGGTTTCAAGATAGCTCCAAAAGGGTTAAGTCTCTCATCAAAGGTCAAAGAAAACCAACAGATAAAACAGGTCTCGGTTTTGTTGAGCCGCACAAGAAATAGGTTGGGGAATCTAGCAAGAGATTTCAAAAGGAAGAGAGTTCTGATGTAGAAAGTACTTCAGATCAAGAGTCCGTGAGTGATAGATGCATAGAAATAGAAAACAGAATTCTGAATGCGAAGAAGAAGTTTACCGGACCTAGAAGGTCATTTACAAGAAAGTTTAATGGCAGATGTTTTGCGTGTCACAGGTTTGGCCACATGGCTTCGCATTGCATGACTCAAGTAAGGAAGGTAAATGACAGTTTTAGGGGCCGTAATTTCTTTCAAGGGTATTGCTACTCTTGTAAACAGTTTGGGCATAAGGCAATTTTCTGCATGACTAATTACAGGAACACGGTTAGTCATAACAGGCGGATTCAAAGAACAGGTATGCCGAACAGAAATAACAGTGTTACTTGTTATAAGTGCAACAATGACGGTCACACAGCTAGACAGTGCAGAGCTGATCTTTCAAAGTACAGGAATAGGAACAAGAACAGTAGTATAAATAGGTCCAAGGATCAAGGCGTGGACAAGAACAGGGATGAGAACAAGAACAAGAACAGTGACAAGAACAGAAATATTGACAAAAAATTCAAGAGAAGGCCCGACAAGGAAATTATAGACACTGATGATGATCAGTGCCTAATGGGAGTCTTACTCCCATCCCAGTTTTAATCTCCTCATGAGGAGGTGGGGGAGGGACTAAGCTAAGAGGCTCATTCTTAGTCCCAAGCCCCAAAGGTGACCCTTTGCCATTGATGACAAAGGGGGAGAGATTTGAGTAAGGGGGAGAGATATGAGTAAGGGGGAGAGCTTCAATGTGAAGAGGAAAGCTTCAAGTCAGGGGGAGCAAAACTTCAAAAGGAGATTCTTAGTTGTTGGCATAGTTGGTTTCAGTTTTGGCTCCTAAGATGTGTTTCAGTAAAGGTTTGCCATCAATGACAAAGGGGGAGATTGTTGGCAATTTTGGGTACCTTGGGTACATTGCCTTTGCTCAAGTGTAGATGTTGTCATTGATGTCAAGAAGTTCTTGAAGCAATTTGATTTGATGTCAAGGAATTTGTTTTGTTGAAGGTTATTCGGAGCATGATCAGTGAGTTTCCAGGAAGTTCTTAGTAGCCCATTTGCAAAAGATCAAGAAAAAGACAAGTAAGAAAAAGTATGCAGCCAGTTGGAAAAACTGTCACGATTTCGTGACATGTTTGAGGAGAGAGAAAGTGCTAGCAAAACTGTCACGATTTCGTGACATGTTTGAGGAGAGAGAAAGTGCTGGCAAAACTGTCACGATTTCGCGACATGTTTGAGGAGAGAGAAAGTTTTGGCAAAACTATCACGATTTCATGACATGTTTGAGGAGAGAGAAAGTGGAAACTGTCACGATTTCGTGACATGTTGGAGAGGAGAGAAAGATGGAAAGTGTCACGATTTCATGACATGTCGCATTTTCGTGACAGTGCTAGAAGAAAGAGAAGAAGGGAAAAGTGTCACGATTTCATGACATATTGGCAAAGAAGGTAGTAGTATGGATGAAAAGTGTCACGATTTTGTGACATGATGCGAGAGAAGTGCAGAAGCAAAAGGAAAAGTGTCACGATTTCATGACAAGTTCGAAGAGAGATAAAGTATCTCGAAAAGTGTCACGATTTCATGACATGCTGCAAAAGACTAAGTGAGGACTGTCATGATTTTGTGACATACTGCAAGAGACTGAGTGAGGACTATCATGATTTCGTGACATGCTGAAAAGCTCGAAGTGAGAACTATCACGATTTCGTGACATGCAGCAAAAGGAAGAGTCTGAAATAAGAAGTGTCACGATTTCGTGATAGGCTACAAAGAAGTTGTACGGATGCAAAAAGTGTCATGATTTCACGATAGGTTGAAGAGAAAGCTTGCGAATGCAGAAAGTGTCACGATTTCATGATAGGTTGAGATGGCAGCATTCAGTTGGAGAAAGTGTCACGATTTCATGATAGAAATAGTTAGCAAGTCTTCAACAGAAGAAGCGTCACGATTTCATGATGAATTGAAGAAGGAAGAGCTCGAAGGCGAAAGCGTCGCGATTTCGTGACATGTTCTATTTTCGCTAGTGCAAGCAGAG
The DNA here is from genome assembly GCA_028583015.1 of Wollemia nobilis. NCBI lineage: Eukaryota > Viridiplantae > Streptophyta > Pinopsida > Araucariales > Araucariaceae > Wollemia > Wollemia nobilis. The sequence continues at coordinate 1,194,711 of JAQPPZ010016930.1, forward strand.
AAGAAGGCCATGAAGTCAAAAGGGTCACGATTTCATGATAGAGTTGAAGATGACGTCAGCAAAAGCAGATGTGTCACGATTTTATGACAAAAGCAGAGAAGAAGGCAATGAAGACTAAAGTGTCACGATTTCATGATAGGAGTGAAGATGACATCAGCAAAAGTCAGAAGTGTCACGATTTCGTGACAAGGACGTTGTCAAGGTAGACAAAAGCAAAAGTGTCACGATATCATGACAATAGCCAAACGAAAGTGTACGGCTACAAAAATGTCATGATATCATGACATGTTGTAGTTTCACGATAGAAGCTACAGGAGAGTTGCAGAGGCGGTTGAAGCCGACAGAGTTAACTTTGAGCCGACGATGTTTAGGGTTGTGCAGCCGACGGAGTATAGGGTTACAGTCGACCAAGATTGAGTGTTTTGATCTTGAAATTTATACTATAAAAGGAGGGTTGTTTCAAGTTTGAAAGGATTGAATGTGTATCAAAATTGCGCAAGTTAAGTCCATGGTGCGTAAAGAGCAGTCGTGTCGAATCGATCGAAGTGTGCGTTCGAAGTGCGATATTCATAGATAGAGTTTGAGGGAGAGGTTCGATCGTCGAGAAGCAGAGTGTGCGAAGACTGTGTTGCTGTGTTTGCGTAGAGGTGCATAAGTTGATATTCGATCGAGTGCTATTGTGTTTGCATGTTCAATGCAAAAGTTGGTTTCGACCAAGTGCGGCTGTAACAGAACAGAAAGAGATTTGAGGATAGACTTGTGCCAGATCGAAGGACTGTGTTTGGTGCAGACCAGAGAAAGAGGAAGAGGACAGACATTTGTGCTAGACCGAAGGACTGTGTTTAGTGCATATTCGAGGACCAGCTTTGCTGTGATAGAGTTGAGGACAGAGATCTCCAACCGGAGCAGGGAAGACAGTGTCTTCTGTGGATAGAGTTCCACTTGCTAAGGGCGAAGGAGGTAGAGGTCTTCTAGAGGATCACCACTAAAGAGCAGAGCTAGGGGAAGGTATCTCCTTTGGGTTGATGCCCATAAATATTGTAATCGGGAAAGGTATTCCCAGATTGTGAGTTGATAAAATTTAGAGAGAAATTTTATCCGTGGAGTAGCTCCGCATTGGGTGAACCACGTAAATTGTTGTGTCTCTTTTGTGGATGGTGTTTTTGCATTGCTTTGATTACTGTTATTAATACTGCTATCTATACACTGCATAATACTAATTTGAAAGTTGTTTTGAAGAAAAAGTAAAAAGTGGTCTTATACTGTTCCACCCCCCTCTCAGTATAAGCTTGTGTTCTTCAGAGTATGCCAATCTTGGTGATTTTATTTGACCATATTCTTGAGAATGGATACCATTGTTTTGTTGGTTGCTTCAGCTTGCCCATTTGCTTGTGCGTAATAAGGTGTGGATAAACTGTGTTGAATTTTGAATTTGTTGCACAATGCTCTAACATCCTTATTCTTAAATGACTTCCCATTATTAGAAATTAATTTTGAGGGTATTCCAAAATGACAGATAATATCTCTGAAGTATAAACTCTACTATTCGAGGTCTAGTCGTAGTGGTCATTGGAATTGCTTCCACCCATTTTGTGAAATATTCTGTTGCATTTATGATGAACTTATGTTGTCCTGATGAAGCAGGTGATATTTTACCAATCAAATCGAGACCCCATTGTGAAAAGTTCCAAAGACTTTGAATGGGTTGTAATGCGTGCGATGGTACATGAGTCAAATTTGCATGATATTGGCACACTTTTGATACTTTTTGACATATTTGCAACAGTAATTTTCCATGGTCGGCCAATATTATCCCATGCGTAGTATTCTCTTTGCAATGGCCATTCCACTGAAGTGGCCACTGCAAGTACCATCATGGGTTTCTATTATTTCTCGTTCTGCTTCGATCGGATATAAACATTGTAATAATATTCCATCATACCCATGTTTGTATAATACATCCCCCAGTAGAGTAAAACGAATTTCTTTTTGTTTGAATGTCCTTTTTGTAGTTTGTGTCATTTCTACTAGGAGTATTCCAGACTTGAGAAAGTCTCTTATCTCGTCAAGGTAAGAATTGTAAGGTTTAGCATGTACCAAACAAATGTTCTTCTCACCTATAGGTTCTGCATTTTGAATTGATGATTTTGACATTGTTGTTATGATTAGTGGTTGTACTTCCCCATGTTCATTCTTAGGGATGAGAGATCCTAAAGAAGCCATTGCATCCACAAATCTATTTGTCGATCGTGGTAAATTACTAATTTCGTACCAGTCAAATTTTTCTAGCAACCTTATTGCTACTTCATGGTATTTCTTTAAGATTGGTTCTTTACACTGGTATTCTCCTTTTACTTGGTATACAACTAGTTGAGAATTCCCAAAAATGCTTAGTCTTTTTATGCCCATTGCTATAGCTAATTGAAGACCTAAGATTAAGGCTTCATACTCTGCATTATTATTGGTGCATGTGAAGTCGAGTTTGAATGATAAAGGAATTGGTATTCCTTAAGGTGTATAAAATGCGACTCCTGCACCTTGTCCTTTGTCGCATTTAGACCTGTCAAATAACATGGTCATGTCTCATTCTTCCTCAAGAGAAACTAATTCCTCTTGTTCTGTGACAGAAAATACTGAATCATCTGGGAGCTCAATTATTCATGGTTTATCATTGTGTAATGGAGCTTCAGCTAATTGATCTGCTATCACCTGCCCTTTTATGGATTTTTGACTTATGAATTCGAGATCGAATTTGGTTAAAAGCATTATCCATTTAGCATTACGGATGTTGATGTATGTGCGAGTCATCATGTATCGCAAAGGATTTTCTCTAGCTATGACATAGGTAGTATTGCTTAGCATGTAATGTCTAATTTTCTTAGTGGCAAAAACCACTGCTAAGCATAACTTTTCGACATAAGCATATCTTGTTTCGTAACTTACCAGTGTTTGGATAATATAGTAAATTGCTTGCTCCTTATGTTTTTCGTTCTTTTTTGCCAACATTGTGCCTAGTGCAAAATCTATTGCAAAAATGTATAGGTGAAAAAGGATTCCTGATCTAGGTGGTGTAAGAACTGGTGGTGATGCCAAATACTTCTTTATGTCATCAAATTCTTCTTGATATTCAGTTGTCCATGAAAATGTCACTCCCTTTTGTAACAGACGGTTGAAAGGCCTGCATTTATCTGAGAGTTGTGTGATGAATCATCGGATAGATTGGATCTTTCCTTGTAAACTATGCAACTCTTTCAATGTTTTGGGAGGTGGCATTTCTAATATTGCTTTTACCTTACCTGGATCTACTTCAATGCCTCGCTTGGAGATAATGAATCCTAGAAGTTTTCCTGATGTGACTTTGAATACACACTTCTTAGGATTTAGCCTTACTTTATGTTCTATCAATTGATCGAACGCTTTTTCTAGTACATCGATGTGCTCAAGACGTGTCTTTGATTTAGCAATCAAATCATCTACGTAATCCTTGATGATCTTATGCATATAATCATGAAATATGTACATCATAGCTCATTGATATGTTGCTCCTACATTCTTAAGTCCAAAAGGCATCACTCTATAATAGAATGTCCCTAAGGGTGTTGTAAATACCATCTTGTGTTGGTCTTCAGGATTAATTTGAATTTTGTTGTATCCCGATAATCTGTCCATTAAGGGAAGCATTTCATGACCAGCGTAGGAATCTACTAGTTGATCAATATTAGGCAAAGGAAAATCATCTTTGGGACATGCTTTGTTTAAGTCTCAAAAATCGGTGCATACATGTATCCCTCTGTTCGGTTTGTGAACGGGCACCATATTTGAAATCCATTCTGGGTAATCAATTGGTACTATGAAGTGCACATCCAACAACTTTTGCAGCTCTTCTTGCACAATTAATGTGACTGTTGGATGAAATTTCCTAAGATTTTATTTGAAAGGCTTTGCATCATGTGCCAGTGTAAGGTTGTGGACTACCAGGTCTGGATATAAACCAGACATGTCTTTGTATGACCATGTGAATACTTCTTTCTTTTTCATTAGCATGTTTATTATGCGTTATTTTTCTTCTGCAGATAAATATTTTATAATTTTAACAATTTGGGGATTATTCGCGTCTTGGCTAAGGTTCACATCTATAGATTCTTCAATTAGCATGTGAGAACCTTCTTCTAACTAATGTGGAGTTGGGATGAGGTGGATATCATCCACCACATTTTAAAATGTTTCTAGGGTTTCCCCCTCTATCTTAGTTTGAAAAACTGAATTGTTTGATGATGAAGGTTGTTGTGGAATATATGTGTTTGAAGCACGCAACAACTCTTCGGATAGGATAAACTCAGTAGTGGATGGTGGGGATGAGATCCTATCCATAGCTATGATACTAGTGTCGATTTAGATTAGTTTTTTCTCATCATATGGATTGCGGAGTGGGGTGAGCAAATCAATAGAAATCATGTTGACTTGATGTAAATGAGGTGGCTACAATTTGAGAATTGATGACTCATATTCTCTAGGTTGTAACTGAACTAATGTGTTTGATTGGTTGTGTTGTATGCAATGCCAATGTGATGGAGGAGGTTCTAGTTCAGGACCCTCACGCTCTTTTTTTAACCTAAAAAGAGTGTGGTCTATTGGGAATTTCTTTTAAAACCAGTTATCTCTTTGTATAGTTTCTCCATATATTATCTCCTCTTGAAGCTCTTCTTCTTCTTGATTAATCCATTCAGGACGTGCCTCTACTTGTATTATTCTTCTAGCTTACATTTCACGCATATGATTCATGAATATCATTTCAGTTTCTTCCTCTTCATCATCGTCATTTATCCAAAAACCATTAGCATTTGTGTGAGGTCTCAATACCAATGGCGTATCATCTGGCCTAAGGTAGGTCATCTCTATGGGATCTTCTCGCTCTTGCTGTAAGGCTTGCTCTTGAGGGTAAAAAGTGTAGATTTGGTACCCACCATTTGTTTGTTCATCCTCATCATTAGGTTCATCTTCCTCATTGCTCTTTTCTTCCTCTTATTCGCATTCTATGTCAAGTTCTCGGAAAGCTTGATTAAGCGAAGAGCTTGCGATGGAAGATTTATAACCTAGACCGAAGCGATCACTTGGATCTCTATATTCTGGTTCAATAATGTGGTAAGGACCTTGTTCATGTCTTCCAATTCCATATCCTTGCCAATTAACCCTTCGAAAATATCTCATTGGGAAACTTGGGATCGATAGATAATCAATGTTTTCATTAAACTCTTGTAAAGAGTTGTCATCTTTAGGAGGTGGGTCCAATGAATAATCCATCCCTTCATATATGAAATTGATTGCATTTTTTTGAGAACCTATTCTATATATATCACCTATAGCTAAAGGTGGGTTGCGAGGGCGATCATAATCCTTGACTGACTCAATGGGTGGTGTAACTATGACACTTTCAATAATGTACTCACCAATACCTGGATTGGTGAGTTGTACTACAACTCTAGATGGTTGGGAGGCTAATGGCTCGACGGATGAAGAGGGTTCCTGTACATTAGCTTGTGGCTCCACTGGCGGTGGTGGATTATCTCTAATAGGTGGACCTATTTGTGAGACTACGGGTTCTAATGATTGTGATGTAGTTATGGATGGTGTAGGTTGTGCTATGAATGTGAATGGTTGTTGTGGATCTAAAATTTTACTGGATGGAGTTGGCGATTGGTTATCAATATGGGTAGGTGTGACTTGAAAATGAAATGCAGTGTTTGAAGGGTGCATTGAGCTAACGCTTTTGGATGCAAAATTTGGGTCAACTATAGGCAATTATTCTTTAATGGGTGCTTTTGAGGATGTGATACTAGATGGAATGGTCCTAATGGCTAATGTTAGATAGTCAGGTGTGTTGATGGAAGCAAGGGCTCATATGGGTTTGAAATAAAGTTGTAGTATTTGAAAGGTTATGTGTCAGCTGGTATGCAATGCACTTTGCCTTCATGTACATATTTTAAGCATTGATGCAATGTTGAAGGCACACAGTTCATTTCCCTAATCCAAGGGCATCCAAGAAGTATGTTTTATTGCATTTCTCCTTCCAAGATGTGTAAGAGAACATGTATTGTTTTCACCCCCACGGTGACGAGAAGAACAACATTCCCCATAGTTGAGCATAAAGTGTCATCAAAATCCCTAAGGGTGAATGTGGATGTTGTTATGTGAGATAATGGGATGTTGAGCTTCATCATTGCAGGTGTGGTGATGAGGTTGATTGAAGAACCAATATCAATAAGCACTCTCTTGAATGGTTTCCTGTCAATATGAGCTGTTATGTGCAGTGGTGGATCAGGTGAATCTGCTAAGATTTGTTTTTCCTCGAAGTCAAAATACTATCGAGGGTTCCATACACTTTTGCACACTCCCTACAAAGGAATTGAATGCATTTGGGTCTTCTGATTGAACTTGGATAGACTTTAAAATTTCCATCAATGCTTCCCTATGAGGTGTTTATTGTTGTATTAGCTCATATATTGACAATTTTGTTGAAGCTATTTTTAAACTTTGTGTTAACCGTATGTTCAAAGCAACAACTGGGCAATTATGGAAAGGTGGTGGTGGAATGCTTGGTCCAAGTTGTATGGACACATTTGTTGGTTGTGTTGCTGGAGCCTGTGTTGTACGATTAGCTTACCTCTGTCCATGGGTAACTATGTTGATGGCTCCTACAAAACCTTGTGGCAATTGAGACACATAATTAACCTAGTTGGGAGGAACTATAGAAGTTGATGCTCCCATCGATTATTTATTTGCCTCTCGATGTGGCAAAGGTGTCTGATAGATGCCTAGGTTTTGATTGTTTTGGGCTAGTGGATTGTCAACTTTGATTTTACCCGCTTCCAATCAATATTGCACAATTTCTTTAAATCCATGACAACCTTTTATATCATATCCTCTTTGTCTATGATAGATGCAAAAGAGGTGTTCTTTGTAACCTTTTGTTTTTAGTTTGTTAGGATCTTCAGGTTTCATTTTCGACAATGTAAAAAGTTTTGCCACATACAAATTCTGAAACACTAATGAATATGGCTCTTGTACTGGTGTGTAATTTCTTTTTTGATTAAAATGACATTGTTGCCTTTCTGCAGGTTGTGTCTAATTTTGTGCCTGTTGTGGGGGTGAAACCGCTTGATAATTCTATTGTTGCGGTTGTTGTTGTTGGGATTGTTGGATTTGTGTTTGGGTTGGTTGATTTAACTATGGTTGGTCCAAAACTATATGGTTAACCTAGGCTGTCTTAGATTGACCGTGGTTACTCCCCTTTTGATTCTTATTGTGCCACTATTTCTTCTTAGGCTTTATCTCACCTTCGTGGATTTTTATTTCTTCAATCAGTTTTAGTTGGCCGAGTGCCTCATCGAATGTTCTATACTGTTGTAGCTGTATTAATGAAGATATGGGTCTACCAAAACTCTTCTTTAACATTCGTATTATATCTAGCATAGAGAGGGAAAATGGTAATTTGATCATGACTGATATCCACCTATTACCAAAGTCATAGACTGATTCATCCTCATATTGTTTTAGATAAATCAAATTAGTCAATGTGGTTTGTTTTCTGACATTCAGGGAAAATATTTCCAAGAACTGGTCCGCTAGTTTTTCAAAGGTAAACACACTTTGATGTGGCAGGTGGTTGTACCAGTCTTGTGCTTCTCCCCTTAGTTTTTGAGGAAATGTATGTAACAGTAATGCATCATTGCTTTTGATTCTGAAGCATGCATTCACAAATCTAGTTATATGCTCACAAGGGTCCTCTTCCCATTTAAACTCAAGCTTTGATATTTTAAAATCTTATGGATATGGCAGCTCAGGTACCGAAGCATGAATAGGGTGATTGAGCAGTTACCTCAAAGTTGGCTTTTGGTATTGCAAACCTGGGGTTTGCATGGCAAGACTATCAATCTGACTCTGTAAAAACTAGTATCTAGGGTCATCCATAGGACTGACACTTGAATGTACTTGATGCTACTGGTCATGGGGTGGATTGTATGTAGGTTTTGGGTGATAGGACATGGGTGGCTGAAATGTCCTATCACCCTAGATACTAGTATGGTCCTGATGTTGAGGGATGTTATGATATGTATGGGGTGATGATGGTATGATGTTATGCTGACCTGCTGTGTTAGCATATGGGTGTGGCGGTTGATTATGAACCACACTAGTAGAAGGAGGGCCATTACTCAAGATAGATCTTGGATAAAGGCATTAGGTTGATGTGATGTAGGTGGAAAATTCTACTCAATCCCTTGCAAATGTTGGTTAGGGTCAGGGTTCATGCTACGGTTAGCATTATTTAAAATTATTTGTTGTAGCTGTAAGAAAGCTTGTTGCATAGCAATTGCATTTGAAGTAGGAACCGCTATGTGTGATGTGGTAGACGGGGTTGGTTGTGGGACAACCATGGTAGTGGAAGTGGGTGGGGGGTAAGTAGCAAAAGGTATCGCTACTGACTATGGCATGGTATGAGATGTATGTCCTACGAGTGTGGCGGGGGGAATGGATGTTGGGGCTTGTGAAACAATAGGAATTGTCTCATACAAGGGATTAGTGGAAATGCTCATTTGTTGAGGTAATATGGGGGGTAATTGGTTGGTTAACGATGGTTGATTGGCCAATGCTATAGCGACTAACTCAAAAAGAGGATTGGTTAAAATATGTTCTGATTATTGCGAATAGGTGAATATGGATTCTTATTGTGATGAGGGTATGACACGGGATGGGATGGAGAGTGGTGGTAATTATGGGAAAACCATTCTAGCTGCATTCAAGTACATTCTAACAATTTCCATGTCGAACATAGTGATATGACTATCTACCATTGTAGGAGGTTCACTCCTAGGTGTCTTTGGTATGGTTGTGTGAATAGCCCTATGCATAATGTATGTCCGTATTAGGGGCATTACTAGAAGGCCCTACATTAATACTTTGGGACATAGAAAGGGGCATGCCTACTTGTCCTACCACCGAAGTGGGAGGGACATTACCCAACTAAGAGGCCATAGGGGAAGACCACTGACTTTGGTTTGACACTAGTTTCTTAGCTTGACTACAAGTTACTACCATACGCTATTATGTGGTACAATGCCAAGTGCGACTATCTATGTAAATAAAATGACAATATCATGCAACACAATACACCAATCAAATAAACACACAAAGTTTTTGATGCTAGATTTTCATATTTTTTTTTTTTAGAATTTGTTCGACAAATGAAAAAGACGTGTGCTCAATGTTTTTCCCTAAATGAATCTAGGATTTCACCTATATACTTGCAGCTCGACAACCTGGCTATGAACTCCAGGTCACGTAATCCCACCTATAATGTGTGGTAATGAAGCCCACACACGACCAGGGAGCACAGGTCCTACCAATTCCTCACCTAGTTCACCCGCAGTCTGCAATACACCTCTCCAAGGAGAAATGCATGCTATAACCCATGGGCTATGACGGATCTTGGAATTGGCCTTGGAAAAGAACGGGGTATGATGATGGTGGTTCGGTGATGAAATCTAAACCCAGCGGTGATGAAATCCAGTCGTTTTCCAAAGTTTACGTGAGTGTGTGGTTGTTTGTTTAATTATGGTGTTATGCAATGATACCATGCAATTTTGTTTTGATACCTAAATGCAAAAAATAGAGAACAAAAAATGACAGACAACAAATTATGGGTAAAAGTGGCACCTTCAGGTCTACTTCCAATTGGCTTCTATTAGATAGGGCTAACCGCGGGTGCGCGGTTAGTTCTGGTAAACCGCGAATGCGTTGTTTGCCAACCGCGTGTCTGCGTTTGGGATGTCCCAACCGCAGATGCGTAGGTCCTTTCTGCTTAACAAAAAAAAATTGAGCCTTTTATAGACCTGAACCTGAACTTAACACCCAAGTTATGCTTAACCCGGTGGATGCAAAATGACATGTTTCCTATTATGCAGATGCAGATTCTTTTTAATTTTTTTCTTGTTATTTTATGTATGGATGCAAGATTTAAATACTTTTTTCTATCCCTAATACCTAAATGCACACAAAGGCATACAGTCCTGAGACCCTTAATTTATTTAAATGCACCCTAAACTAGAACTAAAGAAAAAAAAATTAAGCAGAGAGCGCAAGATACGGACCTGTGTTCCTTTCATCGCTCCTTCCAGCTATCAACCGTCGGTCTACATTTTTGAAACAGCAACCGTGTTTCTAAGTTTTCTCAAACCAGGAATCACGCGTCTATGTTTTCTCTAACTAGGAACCGTGCATTTACATTTTCTCAAACAAAAACCATGTTTTTGCATTTCCACAATGAACAATTCAGGCATAAGGTTTTTTGAATGTATCGATTCAAAACCAAATTTGTGCACGTCTCGAATTCCCAAAACCTGTAGGTGCAGACAAAGATCAGTAAATTTAAAAAGAAGCGAGGAAAAATAAAATGGAACCCTTGGGAGGTCCCATCGTGATTTCCATTTCTATAACCAAAGAATTAAACACAAAAATAAGATGAATGCAGACACAAAAGCAAATTGTAGAAATGCCTCTTTTTGTATTGATTTTTTATACAACTTTTACAAAGGGTTTTTGAATTGCCCCAAGCGTATTGGGAGCAATGTTATAATGTTTCCTTCTCTCTCTGAAGTACAATGCTTTGATGGAGGAGGGGAGATATTCTGACTCTTTCGTAGGATGTAGTGTTCTTCGCTCTCTCATCATAGCTTCAAGGGGTGAGTGGGCTTTGGTATCCAGCAAGGGACCACTCCAGCTTCAGTAGCTTATCCAAAATACCTGTCACCTGCACACACATAAACCAACAAAGGGATCAGTAGCACCTGTATATTTGAGCAATAAAATTTGTACTAGACATAGAACCCTAAGCAGATAATTTGCATGAAATAAATAATAGCAACAATAAACAGATAAAACCTCGCTAATTATTAAAGTCACTGATTGATCTCAATCGTGCATATGAATTCATGCTTGGGACTATGGAACCGTGGAAGCATAGTTGTGGACTGGAAATCGTGGACTTGCAGTTGTGAAAATGTAGGCCTACGATTTTGACTGTGAAACCGCGGGCGGGCGATTCTGGTTGAAATGACAGGTTGCCTTGGGATGCATGCCAATGATCAGAATCGAGCTTGCGCTCTCAGTTTCTTGTTGGTTTTGGATATATTTTGGCAGCTTGTCGGTATGCAAGTTCAACTCGCTTTTTTTTGTGGACTAATGATGCTTTTATAGGTTTCCTAGGGCTTTGGATGGGAATGAGAGGCGGCAAGCTTGAAATGCCAAGTGGCAAATATGAACTGCCAAGTGGAAGGGGCAGTTACAATGAGTCATTCAGTGTGGCTCACTTCACTGGGGTGATGTGGCTTCAAGTGGAGTGGGATATGGGATGTTTTTTTATGTGAATGTACAAAGAGACAACAACAAATGAGTTGTGGCATGGGTATTGGGAATTTGTCTCATGTGCAAGGACAAGGGGGACAAGAGTGGGTAAGATGTGGCAGGGGTGTTAGGTGAAGTTTCCAGGACACATGTCCAATGGGTAGACAGGGTATCCTAGGGTGATTTTTCTAATTAAATAAATTAGGAAAATAGGATGATGTGTAGTATTTTATATCCCTAAGTTTATACTTAGGCATATAATTTTATTATGTAGGATTTTATGGTGGGGTGGTGAATGTGACTTGGAGGGTGTCAGATTTTGGTTTCTACATAAATAAATGAAATAAAAAATCTATATAGATGAGTAGTAAAAATTGGGGTTGTTACATTCAATACCTCTTGATTACATGAAACTTCTCTTTTGATAGCAGTATCAAGTAAATGCAACCTCTCACAACCCTAGAAAACAAGTTATTAATATCTCTAGGGTTGAAGCACAAAACATGCCTATTTGTGTCACTCACACACGTGTGAATAATCCACAAACCACTGACCTAGGAAGCTAAAACCAGGTACCCAAGATAACCCTAAAAAATTAATTACAATGGGTGATACATCAAAGGTTTCCCATGCCTATGCAACAAAGGCAATTAGCCCAACAACGCCTAGGGTGCCAAACACAATGTCACAACCTTCCACTTTGTCCAAATTAGAATATTTCACCTCATCCATACCTGAATCAGATTTATAATCAACATCCTATAACGCCACCCATTCATCATCATCAATATCATTCACGAGAACGCTATCAAGTGCACCCATATCAACAGGATCTAAAGCTTATAAGGAACAACATCCTAAGTATCAAGAACCAATCTATACAAGGTAACATATGGTGACATTCCTGTTGACAACACTCACCAACCACCTCATCAACAACAGAATATTCAAACTAATCAAGGCCAATGGTGAGCGAATGCCATCATCTTGCTCGAGACCTATAAATTATTGACAAGGCACCTCAACTCTTTAGAAAAGTAAACCTCAAGTTTGGGTTACCTATAAATTATGGTTGGGAATGTGAATTGGTGGAAAAGGATTTGGGGAAATTTGGATGGGCGGTGATGGAATAGGTTGAAACTCCCTTGCTTGTGAATTCATGGGCTGTTGAACAGGTTTCTACCATGTATTTTATTGGTGTTAACATCGGGTTACCACATGAATGGCACCCACAAAACCTTGGTACTGTTAAATATGGTTAACTTGATTAGGAGGAGTTTTTATGTTAGACCCTTCCATTGTGGATTACACCTCCTCATGATTTGGAAGTGGTGTTTGGAAGATACCAATATTTTGATTTTGTTGAGCTAATGGGTTTTAAAGATTGATGGCCCCTAATTCAATGAGATCTTGTACTATATCTTTAAATAAATTTTCCTTGTAGTTTTTATCATGTTTGGTGGGATCATCTAGTTTGACCTTAGGCAAAGAAAGTCTATTGGTGTCATACAACCTTTGAATTATGGAAGCATAATATTTAGATAAAGTGGTGTATTAATGATTTCATCGAACATATTATCAATGTTGGTGATTCTCCACAGTTGACACTGTGTTTTGCATAGATTGGGTTACTGAGGACACCGCATGAAAGGTAATTTGTTGTGGTGGTTGTTGCATTGGTTGTTATTGAGCCATTACTGGCTGGATCATGACCACTCGATTGATGTGATTGGCTTGATTGGCTAGATTAGCCTGTGTTGATTTGGTTTGGCCAGAATAATTGCTTTTGTATTGGTCCTTGTTTTGCCATTCCTTCTTTCTTGGCTTAAGTATGCCCTCTTGGATTTTTATCTCTTCGATGACACTAGCTTGGGCAAGATCTTCCTCAAATGAGCGATATGTTTGCAATTAAAGCATCCAAGAAACAGGTTTGAGACAACTCTTAGTGAATAGCCTAATAAGTTCATCCATTGGTAGGGTGAATGGCATTTTGGTTATGATGGCCCTCCAACGGTTGCCAAAATCATAGATAGACTCATCATCATGATGTCTTAAACCATAAATATCGAACAATGAGACTTTATTTCTTACATTAAGGGAAAATCATTCAAATAATTTGTCAACCAATTGTTTGAAAGTATACATACTATGATTGGGTAATTGGTTATACCATTCTATGGCATCTCCCCCTAATGTCTAATGAAATAAGCAGATCATGAGAGCATTATCATTTTGAATTTTTAAGTATGAGTGCACGAATGTGCTCATGTGCTCTTTATGGTCCTCATTCCCTTTGAACTTGTCAAACCTTGGTACCGTGAAGTCTGCCAGGTATGGTGGTGATGGTACTAAATGGTGGATTGGTTGATTGATTAATTGACATAAGGTTGGCTTCTAGTTATTGTAACCAGGAGTATGTTGTATCAAATTATAAATATGTTTTTGCATAGCTTTTATTATAGGATCTTCCCCAGGAATGTGAAAGCCCTAAATCACTTGATTATTTTTTGAAGGGGTGGAAAGATGTTGTGGAGTGACAATATGATGATGGATAGGCAGAGTGGATTGGAATTGATGATGATGAGATTGATTGAGAAATGATGGTGACTGTTGAAAAGAGGACAATGCATGAGGACTGTGGTTGGGTTGGACTATGGGAATGGAATGGGTATGGGTGGATGGAGGTATAGGAATGGAAACCATAGAATATTGTGGTACCCATGATTGACTTTGTGTGATGAAGGTGGGTTGAGTGGAAATTGGCTAAGGCCTAGGGTTCACTTGAACTTGTTGTTGAGTTGTTTGTCGCTTCTTAAGAAATTTTTTCAAATGTTCCCATGCTTCATTAATTTCCATATCATCATTGTAATGCATGGATAAATATGGAATAGATGATGTGGATGGAGGACAAGTGGCAATGGAAATTGCAACTTGATTGGATGAAATGGGAACTTGTGAATCTGCATTAACTTGTGCTTCATACAAGGGGTTGGTATATATGGATACATACGAAGTGCTAGAAGCACATGATGGTTGGGGAATGGAGATATAGGATGAAGATACAACCGATGCCTCAAAAAGAGGGTTAGTGTACACCTGGATGAAGCTAGATGGCTGGGAAGGAATAAGTTCCTACTATAAATAAGGATCTTGATCTGGGACATTATGGAGGGGTTGTAAGACATAATTAGCCAATTTGTAGAAAGCTTCTACTTGGGCCATGTCTATGTGGGTAATGTTGTGGTCAATTATGGGTGAGGATGATTCAGTTTGTGGAAGAGATGTGGAGGTGTATCTGTACGAGACATCAATAACCTACATAGCATGTGATGGACCTACAGATAAATCTATACAATCTATCTAAACCACACTGATAGGGTTTACCATAGAATTGGTAGAAAATTAAGATGAGCAGTCCACAGATGTATTATTTTTGTTTAATTTGTTTTTCTTATTTCATGTTAAAACCATAAGCTACTAAACCAAATGTAAAAATATGTTGTAAAGGAAATCAAAAAATGGAAATTCACAAAAATCAAGTGAAGAAAATCAATGCTATGTTTAACAATTGTGTCTTACCTCATTCATTAATTATCTCCTTTTAATTTTTTTTCATTTTTTTATTTTTATTTTGTGTGTTTGAATGCATTAATCTAAAATTAAATTGGGTAAATACTATGACTAGGAAAGGGCAATGAGATTCATACTGGTGATGAAATCCAACAAGTTTGCTTGGGGGTAACCTATGGTGTCTAGGGGCATATATTGGTGGATGGAGATGAAACCCACCATCACCAGATATCAAGCAATGGTTGGTGATGAAATACAACCATTACTGTTAAAAGTGCAATGTGCAATGTGTGTAGTTCATTTTAAAAAAATTTAAATTTTTTATTGTGCTCATACAATGTCAGAAAATAACTGTTTTCATAAATCTAAATCATAATCCAACATCAAAAAACCAATTTTCCCAAAGGAAGTAGAGTACACCGCTTAAGACCGCTCTCTAAACAGAGGAGGTTTCGTATACTCCTACGTCTTGAATTACCAAATGCGGGGGTACTTTTGGTATTTTTAATGTTGATCCTACTTAGATTAATATAAATATAAATTTCTAACCCTAGGATGCACACTAATTTATGCTTTTAATATTTCATATGCAAAAAAAATATGCAGCACACCACAAAGCATGAATTCTTTTTAAATGGAAATGTGTTACGTGTAAAAACAACTATATGCAACAACTACTTTTATGCCTAAATGTACACTAGAATGATTGTTTCTACTAGATATATTATTATGTTCTTTTTAATATAATACCTAAAAGAAAACAGAGAAATATAAAATGTAAAAATACGTGAAACAAAGATTAAGGTTTCAAGGTAAGCTTACAAATAGGCCTACGTATTTTTCCTATTCTCCATGAAATGCACCTGGGTGTCTGTGATGCATGTGAAATGCACCTGGGTGTTTCTTGAATGTCCTACGAATGTCGTAGGTATTCTACACACCTTCTGCAACTTCTGCGTTGCTCCAGAAATCTAGATTCTACGAAAATCGTGCGATCTGTGATTCCAAAAACCTGCAAGATGAAACAAAAAAACAAGTTAGATCACAAGATAAATCAAAGTAAGAAACCCTTAAGGGGTCCCACTGTGATCACCATGTGTAGATATTAAATTAAACAACACCAAATAACTAAACTTAAATAAATAAACAAAAAAGCAAAATAAACACGTGATTACACATAAATAAATTTGATTTTTATTGTCGAGTGGATTTCTGATATTACAACCAAATATGCCCCAGATTGGGGTTTTACAAAGCTTTATTTCTCAATACAATAATCTCAATATTCTAGGGTTCTTTAAAACCCTAGGCAATAAATCAGGATGGTGTCTTCACGCTCGATTGATCCCAACATAAGTGAGTGGGCTTTAGATATCCATTGACCGGACCACTCCAACTTAAACAACTGCTCAATACATGTATATCTCCATATATACACACAAAAAATGACAAAAGAGGATTAGTAGTAACTGTGAGGGATCCACTATGTGAGACCCTTAGAAATCAATAAAAATCCTAAATACCAAATGATAAATTGCATGCAAATATGGAAATAATAAAAATGAATACAATAATGGAAGATTTACCTTATGAATTTATCACTTTTTGATTTGGTTGTTGTTGTCGTTGTAGGAAACAGGTGCGCAGATGCCCTAGTGACACCTGAGGATTTTCTAGTTAGTAAAATTGGAGTTTAAGATGTCCGCAGGTGTTCAGTAGCAGCATGAAGTGCGCAAGGATGCTTAGGGATGGCGAAAGGCACCCAGAGGTGCTCGACAATGGAGGTAAGATGCCTAGAGGCACTCGATAGTAATAGGATATACCCATAGATGCTCAAGAACTGGAAAAAAATCTGCAAAAGCAGATCTAGTGTAGTGAAACAGGCAACAACAGATGCAAATTCTACGACGAGTGAGGGGAGATGATGAAAATGCTTGGAGTCTTTAGAACTCTAAAACTTAGGGGAAACTTTGTACATGAATTTCTTAGACTTAGGCTTAGGGGTTGAGCCATCAAAACCACTCCTATTTATAATATTCCCTAGGGCACATTAGGGTTTTAATGACACAATTTGAGCAGTCAAGAGTAAAACGCGATAGAGGGTGAAGATTAAATCTAGGTAGGTGGCATGGATAAAGGTGGATGAATGGCTAGGATTAGAACAAGATGGATGGTTGAGATTAATTTGCACATATATATTTATTAAATATATATAAAATATAATATAAAATATTAATATTTAAATATATATTAAACAAATATACATAAATATATGTAAATAATGGGTAAAAATGGTGGGAAGACTTGGATGGACAACAAGTGGCTAGATTTTGGTGTCTACACATTGAATATAACCCACTGTGTGATTGATTGTTGTTGTGGTTGACCATGGTTTAGTATGGTTTGACCGATAATGTTGATCTTTGAGCGCATTATTGATTAAACACTTTTTAAGTTTTAAAACACTTTTAAAGGTGCAATATTGATTAGCACCCTTTTTAAGCAAGCATTGTGGCCACCGTAATTATATAAATTAAACTATAGTTATGGTTGGCCCATGAAAATTAAAAGATCACCCATGTGTTGGAATTAAAGATGGCCTCATAGAAATATAATGGACCACCCTTTTATAATAGACTCTCTTTTAATATAGGGAATTAGAAGATTCTAATTAAAGGGGTGGATTATAATCATTTGACTAAATGGAATACCTTAGATTATGTTTACTAATTCTTTTAGAATATCTTATATTAATAGAATACCTTATATTAGGTTTACATATAATGACATTTAAAACACTCTTTTGTAGAAAGAGTGTAGTAAAGAAAAGAATGAGGACTCATTCTTTGAGGAAATTATGGGGTTTCCTCATTGTGTTTCGATCATACGATTAATGATTCTATATGACCCATTTTTAGTAGATCGATAGGATTTATGGGCTAGTGAATTAGTGTGATATTGACTATGTAAGAATAGATTAGGTGATCCATCCTTGAGAGGAATTTGAACCCTCTCAGGCTATGATATCTAGAATAAAAAGTTAAGTAAATAATAGATAGGGTTCTATTATTGGTTTAGCATATATGTGTAGATTATATGGAGTAGTTACTACCTTAATTATATTAAGGTTCTTAATGTTGTTATGATAAGAATGGATGGAAGATCCATTCTTGAGGAAATTATAAGATTTCCTCTTCATATGCTTAGTATGGTTACTTAGTGAATTCTACTTATGAAGGATTGAATGCGTATCAATCTTGGAGAATGAATGTGGAATTCATTCTTGAGGGAATTATGGGGTTCCCTCTTTGATAATTGATGAGATTTCTCCTTAATATGAATCCAATGATCATTTCATAAATATGTGGATATAAGAATTTGTGAGATTCTTATGTATTGTATTGATGGTTTGGAGAAAGGAAATGTGGAATTTTCTTATTTACATCATGATTTGAAAAAGGAACGATTTGATTCCTTTAATTGTATAATTGATTTAGATAAAGGATCCATGGGATGCCTTTCTATAATTGTAATTATGACAACTTAAATTTATGAAATGAGAGGAGAACATATTTTGGAGGATGGGTTTATTCCCCATGAGGGTTCCTAGGATATATGTTGTGTATCTTTACCTTGTGGTTTGCAATTGATGTTTTACATGAATGTTACATTTACTTTTCAATATGATGTTAATTAGATAGATTATGGATGTTGTATTTGAATTATCATGAGATGGTATTTAAATGTTATTTACTTATGATGCAATATTTTATACAATCATGCAATGTTAAATGAAATAGTCTTGATAGTTTATAACTATGTGTGGGTATGCTTAATTATCAACTTGTGGACTAGTTTATCGAAATAAAAGTATAAACTTATTACTATTGCTTCATGTTAATGTAGCTTATGAGATGATACTATTTTAGATGATGAATTATTTAAAATGCATGTTAATTATCCTTTGATTAGATGAGGATCATACATGGTTAATGTATCTTTTATTTACACCTAATAAGGATAATAAACTACGATATAATCACAAGAGATTAATATAATCATGGTACGATGGTTATTCCATGGCCTATATGAGTTTATCACATGGAGTGATAAATATTTTAATTACCTCATTGTGGAGATGAGGTTAACTAAATATTTAAGATCTGATGATCCACCATGGAGGTGCAATATCTAATATTCAAGGCATTCACTTATATACTAGTCTTCATGGATAGTATGGAGAAGGGTGATTCCCCTATGTGTGGGATAAACTCCTAACACTATGGTCTAGTTTTTGTACATTCATGGAGAATGTAGAGACCATTTGAGCGTTCTCATACCATGGAGGTATGAGGGTTTTGTAGAAGTTGGTCACTTCTACTCAAGAGTGACTTTGACCAAGTCTTAATATCTCTTGATAATTTGATGCCTTGGTAACTTACAATTCGTTTGGAATACATTTTGTTATGGATCATGATTATGTCCTTCACTCGTTGGAAGATAAATAAATAAAAGAAAAAAAACAAATCTAGATAGATTTGTAGTAACAATTGGGGTTGTTATATTCAATACCTCCTAATTACATGAAACTTATCTTTTGATAGTAATATCAAGTAAATGCAACCTCTCACAACCCTAGAAAACAAGTTATTAATATCTCTAGGGTTGAAGCACAAAACATGCCTATTTGTGCCACTCACACACGTGTGAATAAGCCACAAACCACTAACCTAGCAAGCTGAAACCAGGTACCTAGGACAACCCTACAAAATCAATTACAACGGGTGATACATCAAAGGTTACCCACACCTACGCAACAAAGGCAATCAACACAACAATGCCTAGGGTGCCAAGCACAATGTCACAACATTTTAATGTGCCCAAATTAGAATCTTCCACCTCATCCATATCTGAATCAGATTCAAAATCAACATCCTAAATCGCCACCCATCCATCATCATCAACCTCATTCACTAGAACGTTATCAAGTGCACCCATATCAATAGGATCTAAATCCAAATAGGAACAAAAACCTAAGTATCAATAACCAATTGATATGAGGTAACATATGGAGACATGCCTGTTGACAACACTCACCAACCACCTCATCAATAATAGAATATTCAAACTAATCAAGGCCAAAGGTGAGAGAATGACATCATCTTGCTCGAGGCCTATAAATTATTGACAAGGCACCTCAACTCTTTAGAAAATCAAGCCTCAAGTTTGGGTTACCAAAAACCTACCCTACGGTAGCTCACCAATCAGCCTCTTCACCCACTCATTCTATCACCACTCTATCCTAAGCACTTTGAAATACCAAAGTTGGATAATTTCAAGGGTGATGAAGATGCACAGGAGCATGTGATGAGCTTCATGAACAATTGCTTCCATCTTCAGGATAGTGACCCCCTTATGCTTCGAACGTTCCTTATAACACTCGTTGGATGTGCTTTAGAGTGGTATAACCATTTTTCATGCTATTGTCAGAAATATATTATATTACATCATTTGGGTCATGTAAATGTACCTTCCTAGGTACATACTTAGTACATTAGATTACTTTAATGGGAAGTTATCTAGTTACTTCATGCAATTTAATAAATGCACAAGTGTCAATGTGCAAGTTATATATGTGCAAGATGTCCCTTGCACAACTAGGTAGAGTGTTGGCCAAGGAACTTGATGAGGCAGAATATTGCCTCATACAAAGACTGCTTTTGATAACTTTTTAAACTATTTGGAACCACTTATGATATGATTTTGTACTAATTTTAGTGATACTATGCATTATATGATGATGTTTGCATATTGGAATGATAAAGTGCATATGACCTGTTTTGACTAATTTATCTATGTTTTATAATCTGTTTCAGTTGTATTATTTAGTATATTTTGCATTAAATTAATGTTGTAATATTAAGGTGCTGCTATCTATTTGGTTTTATGCTTCTTTCACAAGATTTTCCCACCATCTACTCACTTTGAATAACCAAAAAGGTGCCAAGAACTTTGTCAACAGTTGACTATGTAGAAAACAAGAATTTTTCCATACAAATTCCAGCCAGCTGTACATATACAACATGGCTTGGAATTTGTCCACTCTAGCTGGTGCACAAGATGGAATTAGTCTTCGGGCACTCTTGGAGATTATTTCCACCATCACAACTGTTCGCATGCGCTTTTGGTGCAAGAATTGTTGCAAACCCTGTTCTGCTGCCTAATATTTCGGAGCAGCTCCGGAATGAGCGCAGAAACAATAGTTTTGGTCAAAAGTGCCTTTAAATGCAACAAACGGGTAGTAAATGGTGGTTACAACTATTTAAAGGATATCCCTATCCTTTCCAACACTTGTCCTTCAACGGATGCATTCCAGCAGATGAAATGGATAAGGAGTAATGGATCATATCCCTGCATTCTGGAAATAGTTTTGCCATAGTTGTAACAGTCCTATATTGTAGCACAAAACCTTATCAATAATGTACCCTACTTGTATAAATAAAATGCTCCCATTTGGTTGAGCATATAGGAGGATATAGGAGCTAGAGGATAGATATTAGTAGAAGTTTAAGTGTTGTAGCCTTGTATTGTAGCAGAACAGTATTCTGTAGGATTTTCCCCTGCACTGTTGTTATGTTACTGCAAATTGAATAAAGGTGCAGTTTTATCATTCATGTTTGCTTCTGAGTTCAGTGTGAGGATTTGATAGTGTAGAGCAAGTACTTTTTCCCTCTTTTGGTTCAGGAAGCAAGGGCCACTTCCAGGCCCAGAAGAGGGATTATTCCTGCCAGAGTTCTGCTAATTTCTTGTTGCAGTAGGTCAACAGGAATCTGATAGCTTTTTGCATGGTTAATATTGAATTAAACTTCATCTAACATGTGGCACATGAATGCATTATAGTTAAGTCATCTAGAATAGATTTTATAGCATAACATTTTCTGTTTCAGCTTCAGCATTTCTAGTCTGTATTTCCAGTTTGCATCAGAGAATTTCTTGTTAATTCAGTTTGCTCCAGATTTGCAATATTTGCTTACCAACCTTTGAATTTCATCATTGTCTTAGGATTCATTTTATGTAGGTGTGAAGTTTCAATTCTAAAAAAATTTCATTTGTTGTTATAGTTAATTCTGTGATTTCAATTTTGTTATTTTAAATTTTGTCAACTAAATTCTATCATTTTCAATAGTTTAGATTTGCTTTTCTGCAACTGTGTGAATTTCAATTATGCAAGGATAAGTAGGCACTCAATTTTAGTTTCTAGGAGATTAAAAGGGACACCTGACACCCCCAAACACTAACTATTCCATGAATAAGGCCATGATCTAGATGAACTAAAAATGCTTGCCTTTCCTATCGTATATAGCCTTGGACACCACCCTGGATTGACAAACATAATGATTAAATGATGAAGAGTTGATGACACTCATCATTTTTGGCATCATTGTCGGGGATACTTAGGTGTTGTTAGGAGAGGTCTAGCAGTCCAAAAACTATCCTATTTTAGGAAACAGTTTTTGGAAACCTGAGGTTTAGTTCATTTAGTAAATAGGCATGAATGCATAGGCCAAGAGACGAAAGAGGAAGGTTTATCAGAACTGGCTCTTTTCCACCAAGGCGTTCTTCATGATCAGGTGAAGATCTGCATGTGTATGAACTTCTTGAAAGACTTAAAAGAGAATCATCTTCTTCATCAACTAAAATTGTAGGATCTTTGCAAGAAGAGCTCTTAGAGGCACTTGCTTCTAGACATACCCATAGGGCTGATCCATATGAACCAGTTGAACAAATTAAAACTGAAGAAGCACCTATGGTAGAACAAGGAGAACGTGATAGGGATATTGTTGGTCATGATGTTGACAATCCTCCTGTTAGAACTTTTGAATACCCTATTCATCTGAATCCTACTCAGAATGCTCCTATGAAAACAATTTCACCCTCAGTATTGCCAATATTTAGGGGAGTTGTTTCTGAAGATCCTGATCAATTTCTATTTGAATTCAAAGTCCTATGTCAGACTTATGACTATGTCAATGACAACCAGAAATTGAAGTTATTTCCCTCTACACTCAAAGATGCAACCTTACGATGGTTTATGAGCCTTGAACCAGATTCAATCCGCACTTGGGATCAAATGGAAACTGCATTTTTGGATAAGTATCAGGAGTATTGTAGAGTGAGAAATAGGAAGGATGAGTTATTTCGGATTAGACAAGAAGAGGATGAAAACTTAGAGGATTATCTTGATAGATTTACCTTTATCCAAAAGAGATGTGGTCCTATGGAAACTGACTTATTAAAAACTATATTTTTGAGAGGTTTGCAGGATGATTCCAGAGAAGTATTAGACTTAATGGGAAAAGGAGATATAAACCAACTTGATATTAATGATATTGTAGAGTTGTGCAGAAATTATTCCCGCACTAGGCAAAGAAGAAGGAAAAGGAATCCTGGTAATACTGATATAAAATATTTGATGGAGGAAATGGCTAACATGAAAACTGATATTCTTGTTCAATTAAATACTGCATTAGGGGAAAGGAATGCAAAATCCAATTCTTCACCACCCCTAGCTATCTATTGTCCTAGATGCAGGAATAAGCATGCCCTACATGATTATCCTTTGGATAGAACCTCTATCTCAACTATTTGTGGCATTTGTTCAAAAGAGCATAACACTGATAAGTGCCATCTCCTGCCTCACCTTAAAAATGTTTTGCAAACCCAAACTGAAGAACTTAATGTTATTGGGCAGAGGCCAGGAGGTAACTTTTCACAATACCAGAATGCCCCTCGTTTTCCTACAAGTTGGGGATAAAATCCTTGGAATATGCCTTGGGGATATTCAGAACCACCTTCACAACCATGGAATCAATCTTGGTCAGCCCCTCAAGATTGGTCACATTCTGGTTGGAATCAACCATGGAATCCTATTAATCCACCTTGGACACAAAATCAACAATATGGGCAGATATGGGGGCCACAATACCCATCATATCAAGGGCAACAGAGGTATCAAGGACAGACTCAAAACTTGCTGCCAACTCCTAATCAAAACTTTCAAGGAAGAATGCCACCACAACAATCACAACCAGTTAAGCAACCTCCACTTCCAGCTCAGCCTATGGCTAACCCCAATAACAACAGACAAGCAACCCCTATTTATGGAGCTGAGTCTAAAGAGACTACTGCAGTCCATGTCCTTGACTGTAGTAACATCCAATTACATTTAGGGAAGGTTTTACTTGACCCTGCACCACCCACTATTGAAGAAATTGATGGAAAGCAAGAATTTTCAAGTCTAGAAAAACCACAAACAGAGCAAAAAGAAGGAAAAACAAAAAGTTTACAAGGAAAAATTGAACCTGCCTCAGAAGACCTTCCGTATCCTGAAAGGTTTGACCACACTATCACTCCTCCTGAATCAGAATTAATCACAGAATTGAGGAAAATGTCTATCTCACTCCCTTTGTTGCAGGCAATAAAGGATGTACCTCTGATTAAGAAAACCATTCAAGAGTTGTGCATTAGGAAACCTGGCAGGAAGAAGAAAGCCTTTCCTAAGACTGTGCAAGTAGAAGGTAAGTTGGCTGACCTGCTCTCTAGAAAACTAGTACCCCCAAAATATGGTGATCCAGGGAGTCCAGTAGTTACAATTACTATTGGGTTAGTTCAAATTCCAAATGTACTTATTGATTTAGGAGCTGCAATCAACGTGATGACTAAGGAAACCATGCAAAAATTGTAGCTCAATAATCTTAGTCCTACTACCACAATTTTGGAAATGGCAGATAGGTCAGTGGCCAAACCGGAAGGAATTCTAGAGGATGTTGCCATTGAAGTGTCTTCTTGGGAATATCCTATAGATTTCTTAGTATTGTAGCCTAGAAACTCAGCTAATGGCTATCCTATTATTCTAGGATGACCTTGGCTTGCCACTACAACTGCATTTATAGACTACAGGTCAGGTGAGATGACTATTTCAAATGGTGTAGACCTAAAAATATTTCCTTGTATCCACCAGCCCAACCTTCAACCAATTTTTTGGACAGATATGGTATCCTGAGTCTGATGAAGAACAGGAAACTATTGTCACCTTGGCCACCATTGTAGTAAAGGAACATATTGAAGAACTTAATTCACCAGAAAGAGAAATCTTTGAACATGAAATAGTTTTGGTGAAAACATTGCAAGAAGAAGGCCTTAGGGATGATCAAATTCTTGTCCATCATTTGTTATGGAAATATGAAGAACAAACTGCTGAACATCTGTCATCTATTCCACTACAAGAAAGCTCCTTCACATTGCCACATGGATGGCATCATCATCTTCTGACTTCTTTCACCTGTCCTATGCAAATGATCCCATCAAGTATCACATTTACACCAGAATCAAGAGTATTTCATACTCTGCAGCCACATCATTGTCCCTTAAATGCTTTAATCAGTAAATATGAGGTTGTCAACTCTGTTTATCCAAGGATTAAGCAGATTGAGATACAACCAGGAAAGTTTTTGAACATTAATAGTTGGTTGACTAATAAGCAAGAAGCCAAATTATTTGTTGTTTTGCAGAGACATGTTCAAGATTTTGCTTGGAGTTATAAGGACATGAATGGCATTCACCCTGATGTGTGTACACATAGAATATACACTGAAGATGTTAAACCTGTGAGACAACCTCAAAGACGTTTGAACCCTGCTTTGAAAGATATTGTCAAGGAAGAAATTGAAAAGCTTTTAGATGTAGGATTCATCTATCCAATATCAGACAGTAGATGGGTTTCTCCATTAGTCATTGTTCCAAAGAAAAATGGGAAAATGAGAGTGTGTGTGGATTACAGAGAGTTAAATAAGGTAACACATAAGGACCATTTCCCATTACCTTTCATAGACCAAGTATTAGACACCCTTGCTGGCAAGAAATTTTTCTGTTTTCTTGATGGATTCAATGGTTATAATCAGATACAAGTTGCACCTGAAGACCAAGAGAAAACTACTTTCACATGTCCTTGGGGAACCTTTGCTTATAGGGTTCTACCTTTTGGTTTATGTAATGCTCCAACAACATTTCAAAGAGTTATTTTGGCCATATTCTCTGATTTGACAAATGAGAGTGTAGAAATTTACATGGATGATTTCACAGTATTTGGGGATAGTTTTGAATATACTTTGGAACAACTTGAAAAAGTTTTAATACGTTGTGAAACATACCATTTGTCTCTTAATCCTGAGAAATGCTTCTTAATGATGGAGGAAGGGATTGTCCTTGGTCATCATATCTCCTCTTATGGGATCAAGGTTGATCCTAAAAAGGTGGAAGTCATCAAAAACCTTCCTCCTCCAAAAACTCAAACTGATGTGAGGAGTTTCTTGGGACACATTGGTTTCTACCGTAGATTTATTGCCAATTTCAGTACCATAGCCAATCCAATGTTTGCATTACTAATGAAAAATTCTGAATTTTCTTGGTCTACTGAGTGTCAAAAGTCTTTTGAGGAATTAAAAGAAAAGTTAACAACTCCCCCTGTATTGAGAGGACCTAATTGGGAATTGCCCTTCCATATTCAAACTGATGCTTCCAATACTGCTATTGGAGCTGCATTAGGGAAAATTGACAATGGGGAGCATTATGCCATTTATTACATCAGTAAAAACTTGACAAGAGCTGAAAAGAACTACACTACTACTGAGAAGGAATTCTTAGTTGTAGTATATGC
The DNA here is from genome assembly GCA_028583015.1 of Wollemia nobilis. Lineage (NCBI taxonomy): Eukaryota > Viridiplantae > Streptophyta > Pinopsida > Araucariales > Araucariaceae > Wollemia > Wollemia nobilis. The sequence goes on from JAQPPZ010016930.1 coordinate 1,221,394, forward strand.
TATTAATAAGTTTCGACACTATATCACAGGATATCAGGTATTCATTCATACAGATCATGCTTCCATTAAATACCTGATGAATAAACCTCTGGTTAGTGCAAGAATTATTCGTTGGTTAATACTATTGCAAGAATTTGATATCACTATAGTTAATAAACCAGGGAAAGCTAATGTAGTTGCAGATTTTCTATCAAGATTGCCAAATGAAGATACAGGAGAGTTGGTTGAAGATGCATTTCTTGATGAGAAACTGTTTGCTATTTATATGCAGTCTCCATGGTTTGCGAATATAGCTAATTATTTGGCTACAGGAAAAATTCCTCTTCACTTTACTCCTAAACAAAGGAAATAGTTAATCAAGCAAAGTTCTTCTTTTAAATGGATAGGAGGTTTACTTTTCAAATGCAGTCTTGACCATGTTTTGCATAGGTGCATCCACAAGGATGAGGTATATGATATCCTATGGGCATGTCATGATGAACCTTCAGGAGGACACTATTCAGTCAAGAGTACAATTCGAAAGATCTTGGGTACTGGTTATTACTGGCCATCTTTGCATAAAGATGTGAAAAATTATGTTAGACATTGTGATGCATGCCAAAGGATGGGAAAACCTACCTTCACTAGTGAAATGCCATTACAACCTCAAGTAGGAACAGAACCATTTGAGAGGTGGGGGTTAGATTTTGTAGGACCCATTGACCCTCCTTCCCAAGGGAAAGTGCATATCTTGGTATGTACTGACTATGTAACCAAATGGGTAGAAGCCCGTGCTTTTAAGCATGCTCGAGAAGAAAAAGTTGTTGATTTCCTATATTCATAGATTTTCCTGCATTTTGGGGCCCCACAATCCATCACCACAGATCAGGGACCTCAGTTTACCTCAAAAGTTGTTGAAGCCTTTACAAAGCTATATGAAATCAAACACAGAAAATCCTCACCTTACCATCCACAAGCCAATGGCCAAGTTGAAGTGACAAATAGGGAATTAGAGAGGATCTTAACCAAAACTATAGCAGCCCATAGGAGGAATTGGGTGGAGAAGTTACCTGAAGCAATTTGGGCTTATAACACCACTTGGAAATCCACTACTGGATTTACTCCATATGAATTGGTTTATGGTAAAAAGCCTCTTTTGCCTATTGAATTTGAATTACTAACTCTTCGAACTGCTTTGGAAGTTGGTATTGATTTGTCACAGGCACAAACGGACCGAATTCTATAGCTCAATGCATTGGATGAGCTAAGGAGGGATGCATTGCACCAGACCGAGGTGATCCAATCACAACGAAAATTGTGGCATGATAGTCATATCCAACAAGGAAATTTCAACAAGGCGATTGGGCTTTGTTGTTTGACTCATGATATGAAGACTATCCTAGCAAGTTGTAGACTCGATGGCTCGGACCTTATCAGGTTGAGGAGGTATTTGCAAATGGAGTTGTACGTCTTTCACCAATAGATGATTCAAGAAGGAAGATGGTGGTTAACGGTCATCGTCTTCGGATATATCACAAACCGTTAACCAAGGAGGAGTTTCTCAAGCAAGTAGGAAACTTGGATGTATCAGTATTGGAAGAAACCACTTCTTCCAAGATGGACTCAATCAAGTGACATGAACCAAAATATATAAAAAAAAAAATAATAATTCAGAATGTGAAAACCTCTTTGAGGCGCATCTGAATTGGGCTTACATGAAAACCGATTTTTTGGCATGTTTGCCTCACGGACCCACCACCATTCCATTCATTCTCACCATTGTTTCACTATTTACCATTCCATTCATTCTCACCTCTGTTTCACTATTTTTCAGATTGCACCTATTACACTCTATGAGGAGTCAGTTTAAAATCAGCAAAAAACAACATTTGTACAAAATATAGATAGAATGGTTTCTTCAGGTATGTGCCTTTTTCTATTTTAATATTGTAAATATTTATTATGTAGTGTATGATATCCCTAGTTAGTATAAAGCATACATAAGGTCTGGTTCCAGAAAGTTATCAAGGTAGTCTAAGGCAGAAAAGGCTCTTCAAATGCTCTTGAAAGGTACTGCTCTAGAACGAACCTGCTGCACATAACAAGTTTTCGAATGAAGAAGCTTTAGAATTAGTTTCAAAATGAAAAGGGTATATGCTCTGGAATGGACTATGTGATAAAACCGATTGGAATGAATTAACAAAAAGGTTAATTCATTAATCTCTGGAATCACGTGGCTAAAAAGTCAAATAAATTAAATTTTTGAAGGTTTTGCACCAATTGGGTTGGAAATAGTATTTGGAACGTAGGTTTCAAATTCGAGTTCCAAAGCAAATATTTGAGGGGGCATGGAGTTTCAAAAATTACCGCATGTGACCAGTATGGCACACGATTCAAAGCCTATTGAAAAGGGGGACTCTCATAAAAATTTAATTATCCCATATCACTCTCATACCTTATACTACATGTAGTAACTATTTGATGATAACTTCTACATGCAATGAATTGCCACCACATGCCAAGTTCACATTACCTAGCATATTTGGAAGTTATTCTAGCACTGCACTCATTTACTCTTCACCCTCGAGCATTACTCTTTATAGACTCAAGTATTCCAAAGCTGAGAAAAACCTGCAGTAAAATTTTTAGGCCTAAGATACGTAGAACACCAATCATTGATAATGGGAGGACAGAAGAATAAAATTGAGCCAGATAACATAGAATATTTGTAGAAATATGGGGAATGCATGCAAATTTTTACTGAAGGGGGATTTATGCCCTTCTTGCGCAAGTTCGATGGGTATTCAGAAGGGTTGGCTACTGAGTTCGCATGTACCTTCCACAACAACCAAATTCATATCAGCGGCATGACCATCCAGGTAAGCCCCAAAATTCTCAGCCAGGTTATTGAATTATCGTTGCATGGGGTTCAAATTGGAAAATCAAGGAAAAATACTTTAGTTGAACTTGTAAATCAATTCAAGGGAAATGAGGATAGGCCCACTGAGTTTATATTGAGTAATAATATCTGCAAGGGGGTCAAAAGAACAAGTTTACAACCTCCTTGGGATGAAGTTGCAGTATGGGTCATTAGGTTTTTGACCTACGATGGGCAATTCCCTATCCTATCTAGACATCACATGAGAATTTTGACCCATCTTCGCCATGGCAACTCAAACCCTAAGCTTAGGGTAAACCTTCCTCTATATTTATATCAGGAGCTGGTAAATATGGCCAAAAAGTACCAAGCAGGAAAAGGGTCTCCCAAACACCATGGCCTAATCAAGATTATATGCAGACATCACTTCAAGGGAAACCCTAGAAGCTTTGATAGGTTTTTTCATGCATGGAATGAGTTGATTGAGGAAGAGGCAGTTGAAAGCCCTAGATCTGAAGAAGAGTTAGAGGTTGAAGGACCTGAATCTGAAGCAGAAATAGAAATTGAAAGTTCTGAACATGAAATTGAAACTGAATCCTCTAAAAAATAAATTCCCTCCTCACCACAGGGACCTCCATCCTCCAGGACAAGGAAGCAAAGAGAGAAACAATCTAAGATTGATCCTATAGGAAAGAGGAGGAAGGTTACATTTTCTGAAAATGTAACTATTTTTCCCACTCAGTCCACTGAGCAATTTGGAAGTTCAAGTAGGGAAGGGCAGATGGAGAAGGGAACACCTAAAGTAGACCCTGCCCTAGGATTGACAAGCCCTATTTCACAATCTAAAAAGAAACAAAAGCAATCAGCTTCGGGATTGAGAAGGTCTTCAAGACTTCAAAAATCCACCAACATAGGTGATGTGGAAAAGGAAGAAGGAACTGCACATGTTGATACCCTGTAGGTGGAAGAAACTATGGAGAAAGTTGAAGATATAAGTACCAAGGGCATGGATAGTGCAACAGATATGGCTATGCCTACAATGTCCCTCAATTACCCACCAGATTCAGAAGATAGAACCATAACAGAGGAAGCAGAGGGACACACCACTATTGCAAAAATGTCTGCACCACTTGTGGATTATTCAGATTCTGAGGAAGAATCTGAGGCAGCTGAAGAAGGAAAGAATGATTTGAGCACTGAAGAAGAAGAAGAAATAGACATAAAGACTCAGTTGCATGCAGCTAGGAGTGTCATTAAAACATAGACAGGATGGATTGAACAAAGTGAAGCTTCCTTGAAGGAAAAAGATGATATTATTGCTAAGTTATGGCAAGAGATAGAGGTTATAAAGGCTAGACTCACACTTCTAGAGTAGCAGCCTCCTCAGACTGATTTAGGGGATGAATTAGCTAGTCTGTTGCTGAACTTAGTAGGAAATCTAGAAAGAAACTCACCTAGAATTGCAATAGAAGAAGAAGAAGTTGCACAAGAAGTACAATAGAGTCCAGGGGATGAGCATCCAAGGACACAACAGATAACCGAATCAATAACACCTACAGAGGGAGAAATAATAGTACAAGAAGAGGTAATTCCATAGTCTCCTCAAAATCTTGTTAATTTGAATGCACCTGAGATTGAACTAGTAGAAATTGGAACACAAACAGAGCCCCCTATAATTGAAAAGGTGGATGTAGGCATCCAAGTTAATATCATTCCACAAATGCAACCAATAGTTAGGTCACCAGAAATAGTTACATTAGCAAAATATAATGAAGATGTGGCATATTGGATGGCAAGATGTCATCAATTAGAAGGAAAGGTCTCATCATTACAGACCTTAACAAAAGAGCTAGAACAAAAAAATTTAGAAATTGAAAAATTGAAGGAACAAGTGCAGGATGTATGCCAGATTGCAGAGTGTATGGTTCAGTGTCGGAGGCCAGCCAGATTCTATAGCTTAATGTTGAAAGAAAAATACCTCCGTTGGCAAACGATGAGGATCACCTCTGGCCTCTCTCACAAATTGGAAACACCTAGTGAGTTTCTAGAAGCTTTTTGGCAAAGTTCTGCAGAACACCAGAATTTGCTATGTGAATTATTCCTGCATAATTTCTTTTTGCCAACAGAAGTTATCTTCCTTCCCCATATCTTCACTGGTGATCTTCAACTTAGGGCTTTTTAGTCTACACTCCAGAATCAAATTTATTGGGAGCAGGAAAAGAAAGCTAGCAAAGCCATGGAATTACAGGCAGTTTTGCTCATTAGGCCTATTCACCTGAACCATAGGACCTCCACCAATGAGCACTATACTCTAATGAGGGATGACAGAGTAAGAAAAATGTATCTAGGGAACTTGCAAAAATGCATAGATGGTTTTCAAACTTTTTGTGCAACATCATTTGTTGATGCTTTGTCAGCCTGCAAAAGCAGATGGGGAGAGCTACCTATATCACTACAGAAAAGAGAACCCATCTCTCCAAATAACCTGATGTGGTCTAGAAGAAGGGCAGAATGTATAATCCAGACCATATTTGAGGTAAAGGAGCAATGGATAGGTCTCAGGTACAGGAATCCAACAATTATCACCCCTGTTCCATATTTCTTTGATAATGACCCTCAATCAGACGATCAATTCTAGGAGTGGCTCAGGGAAATCAAAGAGCACAAAGGATATTACAAAGTTGGAAGCAGACTATGGAAATATGTTGAGTGCTATCTTGACATAGATCTTTGTGTTGTTGTAGCAGAACAGAATGCATGAGGACATGCATTACAATAGGTTGGGGGGAAATGATGAGGCAGAACATTACCTCATACAAAGACTACTTTTGATAACTTTTTAAACTATTTGGAACCACTTATGATATGATTTTGTACTAATTTTAGTGATACTATGCATTATATGATGATGTTTGCATATTGGAATGATAAAGTGCATATGACCTATTTTGACTAATTTATCTATGTTTTATAATCTGTTTCAGTTGTATTATTTAGTATATTTTGCATTAAATTAATGTTGTAATATTAAGGTGCTGCTATCTATTTGGTTTTATGCTTCTTTCACAAGATTTTCCCACCATCTACTCACTTTGAATAACCAAAAGGTGCCAAGAACTTTGTCAACAGTTGACTGTGCAGAAAACAGGAATTTTTCCATACAAATTCCAGCCAGTTGTACATATACAACATGGCTTGGAATTTGTCCACTCTAGCTGGTGCACAAGATGGAATTAGTCTTCTAGGTACTCTTGGAGATTATTTCCACCATCACAACTATTCACATGCGCTTCTGGTGCAAGAATTATTGCAAACCCTATTCTGCTACCTAATATTCTGGAGCAGCTCCAGAATGAGCGCAGAAGACAATTTTGGTCAAAAGTGCCTTTAAATGCAACAAAGGGAGGTAAATGGTGGTTACAACTATTATAAGGACATATCTATCCTTTCCAACACTTGTACCTCAACGGATGCAATCCAATAGATGAAATGGATAAGGAGTAATGGATCATATCCCTACATTTTGGAAACAATTTTGCCACAATTGTAACAGTCCTATATTGTAGCACAAAACCTTATCAATATTGTACCCTACTTGTATAAATAAAATGCTCCCATTTGGTTGAGCATATAGGAGGATATAGGAGCTAGAGGATAGATATTAGTAGAAGTTTAAGTGTTGTAGCCTTGTATTGTAGTAGAATAGTATTCTAGGATTTTCCCCTGCACTATTGTTATGTTACTACAAATTGAATAAAGGTGTAGTTTTATCATTCATGTTTGCTTCTGAGTTTAGTGTGAGGATTTGATAGTGTAGAGCAAGTACTTTTTCCCTCTTTTGGTTCAGGAAGCAAGGGCCACTTCCAGGCCCAGAAGAGGGATTATTCCTGCTAGAGTTCTGCTAATTTCTTGTTGCAGTAGGTCAACAGAATTGATAGCTTTTTGCATGGTTAATATTGAATTAAACTTCATCTAACATGTGGCACATGAATGCATTATAGTTAAGTCATCTAGAATAGATTTTATAGCATAACATTTTCTGTTTCAGCTTCAGCATTTCCAGTTTGCATCAGAATTTCTTGTTAATTCAGTTTGCTCCAGATTTGCAATATTTGCTTACCAACCTTTGAATTTCATCATTGTCTTAGGTTTCATTTTCTGCAGGTGTGAAGTTTCAATTCTGAAAAATTTTCATTGTTGTTATAGTTAATTCTGTGATTTCAATTTTGTTATTTTAAATTTTGTCAACTGAATTCTATCATTTTCAATAGTTCAGATTTGCTTTTCTGCAACTGTGTGAATTTCAATTATGCAAGGATAAGTAGGCACTCAGTTTTAGTTTCTAGGAGATTAAAAGGGACACCTGACACCCCCAAACACTAATTGTTCCATGAATAAGGCCATGATCTAGATGAACTAAACTAAATGCTTGCCTTTCCTATTGTATATAGCCTTGGACACCGCCCTGGATTGACACATAATGATTAAATGATGAAGAGTTGATGACACTCATCAGAACCTATATTCCTTTATAAAAGGGCCTCATTGTAACAAGTAGAATATATAGAGAAGATTAGAGCATATTTTGATGCAGGAGCATCCGGCGGCATTAGAACAACCTCGCAAAAGTTTCGTAAAGCAGAGGGGAAGTTATTTAAAAGCTAAGGCAAGGGTTGGAGAGAGGTCGTGAAATCGTGACCTCAAAAGCTACGGCGAAGGCAGGGGCGAGTTTCGTCGCGATATCGCGACGTTATTATAAAGGCAGAGACGAAGGTTGGGAGGGGTCGCGATATCGCGACCACATTGCAAAGCTTAGGCAAAGGTTGGGGGAGGGGTCGCGAAATCGCGACATGTCGCGATTTCGTGACATGTCGCGAAAGCAGCAACAAGAGCAAGGGCATGTTTTGTCGCGATATCGGGACGTCGCGATATCACGACGTTGTTTTGCAGACCACGGCACAGAGCAGTTTGGTCGCGACGTCGCGATATCGCGACATTATTCAAAGGCGGAAGCAAGGTGACAGTTGGGTCGCGATATCGTGACATGTCGCGATATCGCGGCCAAGAAGAAGGCCAAGGTGTGCACACGAACGGCCATGCAAGGCCAAAATTGACATGTGGCTGCCACGTGTATTAAAGCAACTCAGCCAGTAAGAGAAAAGGCCAAAAATGGACACGCAGGCTGCCGCATGAATTTAAATGGAGTTGACAGCCGCGTGTATTAAAAATGGAGACAACTATCACAGCAGTTCGAGGGATGGACATTTTGGAGGAGACAACAGTGTAGAGGACAGTCAGAACGAAGCGGCCAGTGCAGGGAGGCCATCAATGCTAGCATCATGGTGGATCGAGCAGTTGCCCATTTATGACAAAAATTTGAAATCTCGATTGGGGGGAAAATGAAATTTGAATTTTGTTAAGTGGGGGCATTAATTGCTAGAGGGTCGAGTCCTCGATAAAAACTTGTTTTCTTGTATGATCCGGTGCGATGGGAAAAACAGGGGAGAAGTAGCACAGTGAGGGAGACCGAAGCCGAGCTCGGTCTTTGTAAAGCCTGCGGGCTGTTTTATTTTGGATGTGTGTATAATTTTTTTTTGGAAAGATTCTAATGAAAATGCAAAATTTGTGAAGGTGTTATTTTTCCGTCCCCGTCGGTGGTATCAGAGCCAGTAGTTCCTGAGCGTGTAGCAGATCGCCGAAGGAGAGGCAGTTGTACCAAGACTTGTGGGAGGGCTTGAGATCGGGTGAACAGAATGCCTCCAAGGAGAAACCTCGTTGGTGGAAGAGGCATGGCAGCAGAAGATTTCCGGGCTTTGCAGCGGCAAGTTCAGGCCCTGCAAGAAGAACTACGCAGAGGACATGAATCGAGAAGAGATGTAGACAGTGAGGATGAAGCGGATGAAGAAGAAAATCAGTTTGAAGAAGAAGAAGAAGTTGTGGATCCGGCACAAGCCAGACTGTACAAGGCCATATCCCAGATTGGGAAGAGGCCGAAGATGGAAGTTCCCACGTATTCCGAGAACTTGAATCCGGAGGAATTAATTGATTGGATAAATGACCTGGAAGAATACTTCGAATATGAAGAGGTTGAAGATCCCGAGCGGGTCAGGTTTGCTAAAACCAAATTAAAGGGTCATGCCAGCATATGGTGGAAGGGAGTGCAGCTGGAACGAAACAGAAGAGGAAAAGAACGGATAACTAGATGGGACAGAATGGTAGAAAAATTAAAAAGACAATTCATTCCCGTAGATTATGAACTGGATCTGCTAAGAAAAATGCAGAGTTTAAGACAGATGAATAAAATTGTCTAAGAATATACGAAAGAAATTTACAAAATCTCCATCAGAACCGGCCATTTAGAAGCAAGCAAGGAAAAGGTGGCCCGTTATGTTAATGGGTTGATACCCAGTGTCCAGGAAGAGTTGAGCTTGGTTCGGGTGAGCACCATTGAAGATACTTACCAGTTTGCTCTGAAGGTTGAAGAAAAACTGAATAGAAGGTTTGAGAGCAAGCAAAGAGTAAAAGGACCTAGAGGAAAGAACGGTGGAAGAAAGGAGGAAAGAAAGGAAGAGAAGAAAGAAGAGTCTAGCAGCAGTCGAAATCAAAAAGAAGAGGAAGAACCCAAACCGCAAGTTCAAAACAATGGCTACCTAAGAGGAAGAGGTAGATCTGGATGCGGGTATGGAAGAGGAGTGTTCTGAGGAACATGTTTCCACTGTGGAGAAGAGGGGCATCGGGCATATGAGTGTCCCCAGCACCCCGAGAGAGTGAACAAGAAACAAGTGGGTCCTGCCAGAGCTGTTGTGGCAGTTGAAGATGCTGACTCAGAACATTCTGAAGAAGCTGAAAAAGGAGAAGCAATGATCGTGAGGAGGACCATGCTGGTGGAGGAAGACAAACCTGAACAGAGGAGAAGCCTATTCCACACATGGTGCAAAAGTGTGGGCAAAGTCTGTAATGTTATTATAGACAATGGGAGTACAGACAACTTAGTTTCCGAGGAGATGGTTACTAAGTTGCAGTTGGAGAGAAGGAGACACTCGCATCCATACCGGATTGCGTGGTTGCGGAAGGATCACAGAGCATGGGTCCGTGAACAGTGCTTAGTCACGTTCCAGATTGGGAGATACCAGGATGAGGTCCTATGTGATGTATTCCCCATGGATGCTTGCCATTTGCTATTGGGAAGGCCATGGCAGTTTGATCGGAGTGCAGTGCATGATGGTCGTGCAAATACGTACTCCTTGATGAAAAATGGAGTGCGGCACAAGTTGAAGCCATTACAGACAGTGGATGAGAAGGTGTGCAGCAATGCCAAAATTTGTCTGGTAGAAGGCAGAAAATTTTTCCAAGAATTGGGATTTGAGCAGCTTGTAAAGGTTGATGAGTGTTTGAAGATATTACAAAGGACACGGACCGAACAACAAAGAAGTGAAGGTCACTTCTCTTGTTACCCCGGGTGTCTGATGCAGGAGCATCTAGCGGCATTAGAACAACCTCGCAAAAGTTTCGTAAAGCAGAGGGGAAGTTATTTAAAAGCTAAGGCAAGGGTTGGAGAGAGGTTATGAAATCGCGACATGTCACGATTTTGCGACCTCAAAAGCTGCGATGAAGGTAGGGGCGAGTTTCGTCACGATATCGTGACGTTATTATAAAGGCAGAGACGAAGGTTGGGAGGGGTCACGATATCGCGACCACATTGCAAAGCTTAGGCGAAGGTTGGGGGAGGGTCGCGAAATCGTGACATGTCACGATTTCGTGACATGTCACGGTTTCACGACCGTGAAAGCAGCAGCAAGAGCAAGGGCGTGTTTTGTCGCGATATCACGACGTCGCGATATCACGACGTTGTTTTGCGGACCACGGCACGGAGCAGTTTGGTCATGATATCACGACGTCGCGATATCGCGACATTATTCAAAGGCGGAAGCAAGGCAACAGTTGGGTCGTGATATCGCGACATGTCGCGATATCGCGGCCAATAAGAAGATCACGACGTCGTGATATCATGACGTCGCGATATCGCGACATTATTCAAAGGCGGAAGCAAGGTGACAGTTGGGTCGCGATATCGCGACATGTCACGATATCGCGGCCAAGAAGAAGAAGGCCAAGGTGTGCACACGGACGGCCATGCAAGGCCAAAATTGACACGTGGCTGCCACGTGTATTAAAGCAACTCAGCCAGTAAGAGAAAAGGCCAGAAATGGACATGCAGGCTACCGCGTAAATTTAAATGGAGTTGACAGCCACGTGTATTAAAAATGGAGACAACTATCACAGCAGTTCGAGGGATGGACATTTTGGAGGAGACAACAGTGCAGAGGACAGTCAGAACGAAGCGGCCGGTGCAGGGAGGCCATCAATGCTAGCGTCATGGTGGATCGGGCAGTTGCCCATTTATGACGAAAATTTGAAATCTCGATCGGGGGGAAAATGAAATTTGAATTTTGTTAGGTGGGGGCATTAATTGCTAGAGGGTCGAGTCCTTGATAAAAACTCGTTTTCTTGTATGATCCGGGGGGATGGGAAAAACAGGGGAGAAGTAGCACAGTGAGGGAGACCGAAGCCGAGCTCGGTCTTTGTAAAGCCTGTGGGCTATTTTATTTTGGATGTGTGTATAATTTTTTTTGGAAAGATTCTAATGAAAATGCAAAATTTGTGAAGGTGTTATTTTCTCGTCCCCGTCATATTCATAGGTAGTAGCATAATGTTGTGTAAATCACCATATATTAGTGATGGGTGCAATGTAGTCCAATAGCTTTGTTCATGGAGTGTCCATTTTCTCCATAGTTATATTTTATTCATTTTCATCATTTCTATTTATAACATATTTTAGTCATCTCACAAATTTACTTTCTTTTATATTATTCTGCATCTTGTGAATGCTATCTACCATTGCATACTACATACTGCATCAAATGTTAATTGTGGTATTAGAGCCACGGTAGATCTAGCCACAATAGATCAATTAGAAAAACCACCATTATTATTGAGCCTGAGTTTTTTGTCAACCTGATGCGCTGCTGGACCAACCACTATCAAAAAATCTCAAAAGAGTCTAGGTGGTTAAATTAGGGAGAGCCACAAGTGAGTACTGAAAGAAATATCAGTTCTATAAATATTGATATTACATTTGGCTAGAGTCTTTCCATAGAGTTGCAAGAAAAACTCATGAAGACTAGGACTCAACATTCAATCCACTAGATTGACAAATCAACTAGTGAAAATCATTCAGGATATCTGGAATTTGTTAACTATTGCCCAAAGTTTCTTTTGTTGCATAAAATTAATTCTAAGAATATTAGGACTCCTCCTACAATAGAAAGCTAAGAGACTTCAACTTCATTACCTGAAGGTTGACGTGCCTTCATAGTGCAAAGATTAGTTCCTTGTGTAAGAAAAGAATACTGCAAAAGAAGACTTTTGGAGAAGAGTCATGGTGAAGTTAGGAGATTGGAGATCTCCATTACTAGATTAAGAACTTCACAGAAAAAGAAAATGCCATAGAAGCCTTGATCTAGAAGAAAAGGCCATAGTAGCCTTGATCTAGAAGAAAATGTCGTAAAAGCCTCGATCTTGAAGAAAAGGCTATAGAAGCATTGATCAAGAAGAAAAAGTCACAAAAGCATTAATATTGAAGAAAAAGGCCACAAAAACCTTGGTATTGAAAAAAAGACCATAGAAGCCTTGATATTGAAGAAAATGCCACATAAGCCTTTGTAAACGAAAAGCAAACAACACCAAAGCAATAGATAAAACCAATACACAATAATGAATATTGCATAATAAATAAAGAATATTTTATTGATATAAATAGAGCCTTGATCTTCAATGTTTACAACATAATTCGATATTGATACAAATGTTACAAATCTAAAGTTTCAAAACCCTAATTCAAAAAATAACTAATTTCTTTCAACTCATCTTCGATTCAAACAAGAGTGTAAGTAAACTTATATATCCCTACGAAACCATCCTCAAATTTTAATTTTTAAATATTATTATATTTTTCTTTAATTTCATTTTTTTAATACAAATAAGAACCCTTTATCTCTTCATAACCGGTAATATAAAGACTTTAGGTACTTATAGTGTTCGTCATAGTTCAAGTCCCATATGTGTTTTTAATAAATAAAGATAAAATTAAACAACATACTTTAAAAAACTGAAATTTAGATGAATAAATACACAATATAAACATTGTTATCTTGTGTAAAAAATATTTTATATAATCTATATTTTTTCTGACCAATCGGTTTTGGAAATATTTTTTCTATACAGTTTAATGGTATATCGATTGGAATTCCATTTAAGTTAATATTTATTTATCTATAAGAATTGTTTATTGTGGAAATATATATTTCGTAACATTTTTTTTTGTTTGATATAGTAAAAGATTTTGGATTAAACTTGTTATTAATTTTTTTTATTTGGTTAGTATAAGAAACCTTTATTACCAAGTCTTTTATTGCCAAGTTTAAGGTTGAGCATTCCCATCCCACCATAACCACCTCTCAGAAGAGCTAAGCTTATTAATAAAGAATTTAACACAACTTCACATATGTAAAGAATTTAATACAAAACCCCACATAGATAATGGTTTGAACTTTTTGAACTTTAACCTCCTTAATGGTTTAAACTTTTAACCTTCCAAAAAAAACCAAAACTTGAAAACGGACAAATTATCTAAAAAATAACATCATCCATTAAGGCAGTGACGGGATAATCTCGAACAAAAAAACGTTACTCTCGCTTTTTCTTTAAAAAAAAAAAACATGGTACTACCTATCCAGACGAATAGAAAAGTAACGGAGAAAAATCGCGACAGTCGGCTCTACGTCCTCCTCGACACTTGTCCCTCGAAATCTCTCGAATCGTCCCTTCGATCGCATCTTCTCTCGAACCCTCCATCCGCTACTATAAATTTATACCAACTTGTTTTGCGCAATCGCCCATACAATTGCATATTTTGCGATCGGTAACAGCATCGATCCTTTGTTCTGAAGAATTCTGCATTCTGGTTAAATTTTCATCCTAGAGGTCTTTAAGCATGGCTTTGACACCCTTTTTCGGGCGTGGCATGAGCCTGTGGGATCCATGGGACCGCAGCGTGTTCGATCCCTGGGTTCCCATCTCACGCGTGTGGGATCTCATGGACATCGACACCACCGCACCGGCATCCACCTTCTCCAGAGACGCGCTCGCCGTGGCCAACACCCGCGTCGACTGGAGGGAAACCCCCGAGGCTCACGTCTTCACCGCAGACCTGCCTGGTATGGATTTTATTTTATTTCTTGGTTATCATTTCTGTTAATTGTCGCTTAATTTGAAGGCATTGCTGCTAATTATTGTTTAATTTGCAGTTTCTGTTTGAATTTGAGCTCATATTATTTGCTTCGAGAACGCAGGTCGCCTAATTTGAAGGCATTGCTGTTGATTATTGTGTAATTTGCAGTTTTCTGTTTGAATTTGAGCCCATATTATTTGTTTCTAGAACGCAGGTCGCCTAATTTGAAGGCATTGCTGTTGATTATTGTGTAATTTGCAGTTTTCTGTTTGAATTTGAGCCCATATTATTTGTTTCTAGAACGCAGGTCGCCTAATTTGAAGGCATTGCTGTTGATTATTGTGTAATTTGCAGTTTTCTGTTTGAATTTGAGCCCATATTATTTGTTTCTAGAACGCAGGTCGCCTAATTTGAAGGCATTGCTGTTGATTATTGTGTAATTTGCAGTTTTCTGTTTGAATTTGAGCTCATATTTAATTGTTTTGAGAACGCAGGTCGCCTAATTTGAAGGCATTGCTGTTGATTATTGTGTATTTTGCAGTTATCTGTTTGAATTTGAGTTGATATTATTTGTTTTGAGAACGCAGATTGCTCCATTGCTGTTAATTATTGTTTAATTTGCAGTTTTCTGTGTGAATTTGAGCTGATATTATTTGTTTCGAGAGCGCAGGGCTGAGGAAGGAGGATTTGAAGATCGAGATTATGGACAAAAACAATCTGAGGATCAGCGGGGAGCGGCACAAGGAACAGGAGGAGAAGACGGACACGTGGCACCGCGTGGAGCGGTCCAGTGGACGGTTCATGAGGCAATTCCGTCTGCCGGAAAACGTGAATTTGGACGGGATTTCTGCCAAGGTGGAGAACGGCGTGCTGACTGTAAATGCGCCCAAGATCAGTTCTGACTCTGCCGCCGGTGGCGATGTCAAGAAGATCGATATCGCCGGCGCCTAAAGAAAGAAATGTTTGAGATGTACGCTCATGGGTGCGCCACGTGGACGTGTACGTAGAAGCCTGAAAAGTGTAGAGGGGAAATAGTTTTGTCGGTGAAATGAAATGAAAGATTTTAATTACGTCGGCAGACCTCAAATATCATATGATCTTTAATATCATATGATCTATATGATCTTTAAGATTTTGTCTGCTGATTTGTGTTAGCAATTCTTCAACTTTTTCCTCAAATATCATATGATCTTTAATATCTTGAGAAGGATGTTCCTTTTCTATCTTTAATATCATATGATTTTTAAAATTTTCTCCTGCTGATATGTGTTAGCAATTCTTCAACTTTTTTTCCAAATATCATATGATCTTTAATATCTTTGAGAAGGTTGTTCCTTTTCTCCTGCTGATTTGTGTTAGCAATTCTTCAACTTTTTTTATTTTACTGTCTTTAAATAAATCTGCCATAAACTCGTTCCCAAGTGTTTCTTTGTATTTGTCACGGATATCTGAAAAACTTGGGCATTTATAAATGAAGTGTTCGTCTGTCTCTACTGCCCCTGTGCTGTATAGAGTACATATCCTTTCTTTCCATTGTTTTCCATTGTTCTTTGGGCGTTGTCCATCTCCTGTTTCACATCTAAGTCTATGAGAACTAGTCCTTATCTGAGCAATGAGTATTTTTTCTTTCCACTTAATTTCAACGCATGTATATGCTTTCTCAAGTGTAGTGTGAGAGTGTATACGTATAAGTATACAATACATATACAATAGAAGTGTGCAATGAATATTTTTTTCTTTCCACTTAATTTCAACGCATGTATACGTTTTTTCCAAGTATACGTATGAATATACAATAGAAGTGTAACGTGAGAAAGTGTTACGTATGAATATACAATAGAAGTGTAACGTGAGAAAGTGTTACGTATGAATATACAATAGAAGTGTAACGTGAGAAAGTGTATACGTATGAATATACGATAGAGGTGCGACGGTATTATTGTACGAGTGTTTTGTAATCAATAAACGTGCATTTCTGTTGATGGTTAGTTTGGACGGGCTTGGTACCGTGTCTTCTTTTCTTTTTAATATATATATTTTTACATTTGTTGGATTATTTTTTAAATTTATTTTAAAAACATTTCTTTTCCTGGTTGAGTGCACTATCTCTAATAGAGAACAATTTTCTCTATTAAATTTAAAAACATGTTCCTTTCCTGGTTGAGTGCAGTACAATTTTCGGCGATTTCTTTAGGTAAAATGTGGGTTTTGGTTTTTTTCGGGGTAAAAATGTGGGTTTTGGTTTTTTCTCGGGGTTTAAAGTTTAAATTTGTGTGGTTTAAGATTGTTGTGTATTAATTAGTTTAAACTTGTGTGAGAGTTAAGGTTGTGTATTGTGTATCAAAATTTTTGGATTTAGATTTATAAGGGATTACGATTGAAATGAAAATGTAACCTTAAGGAATTGGAACTGTATAATCACCTAATAATCTAACTAACTTGTTTTCCTATAACCCATTTTTATCTAGTACTAGGAGACACCCTAACCCTAATGGAGATATCCAAATACCTATTGACTTCTCCAAGCTTGATGTGCCTTCAATTATATTCAAGGGTTAAGATAAATTTACTTGAAGGGTTCAAATAAATTTATTTTATAGGTTAGAATTTTGCTCAGAGAAGGTATCTAATAGACTTTTATAGGTTATAATTTTGCAAAAAGAAAGTATCTAATAGACTATGGTATCTAATAGACTTGGCTTGGTCAAGTTGAGTCTATTATAGACTTATTGAAGTATCTAATAGACTATGGTATCTAATAGACTTGGCTTGGTCAAGTTGAGTCTATTATAGACTTATTGACAACTGGATTTTAAAGGTTGGTTGAGCTTTCTTAAGGCCCTTCTTACTAATTTTAAGGGTGACCTTAAAAAGGTCGTTTATGTAATTGTGGGTTTGTTTGCTCTAATTTTAAGGGTGGGTTAGTTGTTCGAATTATTATAATGAGATAAATTTATTTTAATTTTATAAAATATAGTCTAAGAGTTATTTTATAGGTCAAAATTTTGCTTAAAGAAAGTATCTAATAGGTGATCAATAGTTGCGTAAGAATTTTGCTCAAAGAAAGTATCTAACAGGTGATCATAATTACACCTGTAATGAGGTAATTTTAATATAGTTAAGGGTTTAGATAAATTTACTCAAAGAAGGTATCTAATAGATCTAGTGTTTAAGTTGCACTTTCTACTCTTTTTCTCCTTCTAATCCTCAAACAAAATGAGAATTCGTAACTATGTTATAAAAAAGTTTGATAAACCTATTCTACACAAGATTGTAAAAGAAAGATAAGCAAACAGTGATAGGCATTCACAACAAAAACAAAAATTTATCTTGAAAATCTAAACTTAAAGTTGCATTTTTTTTTTATTATTATTTTTTAATAAAGCATCTAACCCTGAATATTATTAGAATACAATGCCTATAGAAACCCTATAAAGATAAGCAAACAGTGATATGCATTCACAATAAAAACAAAGATTTATCTTGAAAATCTAAACTTAAAGTTGCATCTTTATTTTATTATTCATTTTTAATAAAGCATCTAATCCTGAATATTATTAGAATACAATGCCTATAAAAACCCTATAAAACAATATTCGATAATGCTTTGGAAATCTAAACTTAGAATAGCACTTTTTTTTTTTAATATTATTTACTTTTAACAAAAACATCTAACAACCCTAAATGTTTTCAGAATACAATGCCTATAAAACCCATATAAAACCATAAAACCATAGTCTATAGTACAATGTCCTAGATATCCTATGAAATAGATCAAACTTCTAACGATGCTTGCATAAGAAACACGAGATGTTTCCTCTTCCTCTTCTTATGTTTTTGGATATTGTTTTGTAGATAAATTTATACCCAAATGAATAGGAGTTTTAATTGATATAAATCCCTTTAATATCGTCTTTGGATATTTTTTTTTATTCAACCAAAGTCTCTTGTTTGATCAATCCCTCTTAATTTGTATGACCAAGATGAAATTTACAAAACCAAGATCCTTTATATCAAATTGAGATGACGATTGAGAATTTAAATCCTTGATAATTTTTCTATCATTTCTAATCACAAACATATCATCAACATACAATGTCATAATAACAAAGTGATCATCAACCTATTTGGTGTACACATAGTGATCAACTTTGCTTTGTGAAAAACCAATTCCCAATTCATAAGTATCAAACTTTTGATGATTGTTTTAGACCATATAGAGATTTCTTCAACTTGCACACTAAATCCTATTTTCCTTTTACCATAAGACCTTCTGGCTAAGACATAGATTTCTTCTTCTAGATCTCCATGTAGGAATGATGTCTTCATATCAATTTGCTCTAATTCTAGGTCAAATGCAACAACGATAGACAACAAAAATCTAATAGAAATGGTTTAGTAACAAGGGATTAAATCTCACCAAAATCAATTTCTTGTACTTGGAAATATCCCTTTGCTACTAGACAAGCTTTGTACTTTATTATTTTACCTTTAGCATTGAACTTATTGAATACCCTCTTGCTATCAATTGGTTTTCTTCCAATAAGAAACTTCACCAAATTCCATGTATTATTGTTGTCTAAGGCCTTCATCTCATCACCCATGACTTTTTTTCTAGAATTTTTCCTATGCATCAATTGTCTCAACAATTATGGGATCATCATGAGTAGCAAATAAAATAAAAGAAGAAAAAAAATTAGGTGGATTGTAACTTTTTGACTGCTTTCATTTTGAACCGATATCCTCATAATTGGGATTTGAGGATTTGGCTTATCTTTTGTTGAATCAAATTCTTTATCCATGAACTCAAACTACACCCTTTTTTTGTTCTTTACTCTCTTGGTTGTTCTTTCTATTTGGTAGCACTTCTAAAAATTTTTAATATTACATCTTGACTATAAACAACCTTCTTTATTTTTGGGCTCCAAAGCTTGTAGCCTTTTACACCATCTTTGTAACCAATAAAGATACACTTTTTTGCTTTATTATCCAACTTACTCATTTTCTCCTTTGGAACATGCACATAAGCATCACAACCAAAAACTTTGAGACGTTCAAGAGAGAGTGTCTTATCAGTCTATGCCTCATATCGAGTTTTATCAACCAATGTTAATGTAGGTTTACTAGGTAACATGCAATATCCATTACCTTTACCCAAAATTATTGTGCTAACCTTGCACCATTGAGCATACTCTTTGCATTTTTCATCAATGTCTTGCTTGTTCTTTTTATAACTATATTCTATTGAGGGGTGTATGGAGTTATATTTTGCCTTGCTATTCTGCACTACTTATAGAACTCCTCAAATTTATTTTCACAAAACTCTATAATTATCTATCCACAACACCTTTATCTTCTTCTCTGTCTGGTTTTCCACAAAAGCCTTAAACTCTTTGAATTTTACAAAGACCTCAATATTTTTTGGAGGAAATATATCTATGTATACCTTGAGAAATCATCTATGAATGAAACATAGTACAATGATTTTCCAAGTGATCGAACATACACAAGTCCCAAAAAATCAATATGTATCGGCTCTGAAATCCATTTTGCTCTTGTAGCACCAGATGGAAACTCTACATGATTTTGTTTACCATATACACAATATTCATAAAATCAAAATCTAAAGAGCAATCAAGAATACCTTTAGTGTACAAAGTTCAAAGAGTCTTTTCTCCAATATGTCCTATTCTCTAATGCTACAACATATTCTTCTCTACAAGAAGAGTAGATGTTTTGCTTATTTTATTTTCAATAAAAACATAACTGTTACACTTATTAGTCATAATGTTGCCCAATAGCTTGTACAATTTTCTAATCTAAATTCCTCCTGCCAACATTATCGCTTCTCAAACCATCCTATAGGTATCATTTTCAAATATTGTATGCACACTTGCATCACTCATTTTACTCATAAATATCAAGTTCTTAGCTAACCCTAGAATATGCAGTACATTAGGGAGGATTTTACCCCTTCCATATTTGAGCAATAGTCCAACCCTTTCATGTCCTATAATTTTGGTTGTCGATTCATCTCCTACAAAGACATCACCTCCATTATACTTTTCATATTCACAAAACCACTTATCGTGATGAGTCATATAAAAAGAATCCCTTAAGTTGATCAATAATGCATTATAATCTAAATGTGTACTTGAAAATGCAAGTATACATCCCTTCCTATTTCTATGGAGGTCTTTTCTTTTGAAGAAGGAGCATCATTAGATCCCTTACTTTTAACAATATTTTTAGATCCACAATCCTTCTTCAAATGACCATCTTTACCACATTTCCAATATTTTCTTATAATTTTTTTAGGATATTTAGACCTCCCTTTTGACTTTGATATGTCCCTAACGCTATTCTCATTTTTATCTTGGGAAAGATCCCTTACAAACAAGGCATCCTTGGATGATCCCTCCATGGTTTTTTATCTCATTTATTTTGATAACAAGGATGGAACCACATCCTCAAAATTAATAATAGTTGTAGTAGTACTACCAATAGCCACAACTAGATTATCCCATGAATTTGACAAAGAACATAATAAAATAATACACTTACTTCTTTAGACATTGTAATATCAACAAAGGCTAACTGACTTACCATAGTGTTAAACATGTTGAGATGTTCTGCATCATTCATCTAAATGAGATACTTCTTTCGAAGAAACAATTTGTTTACTAGGGACTTTTGATTGATATAAAGCCCTTAACTTCTCTCATAACTTAGCACTATTTTCTCTAAATACTTTGATCAAAACTAAATCTATAAGGCATAATCGAATAGTACTATTCTCCGTATTGTCCAGCTTCACCCAATATTCTTGCATCATACCCATGGGTTGTTTTCTTGACACAACCCATTGATCTCTAATTAAAAGCAAATATTCTATCTTTACAATGAACCTCTTCTTCTCGTGCGAATATTTCACCTCAAAATTCTTAGTGTGGAGCTAAACTAAGATAATAAATTTAGTGCCAAAGACAATTATAACTATGATCACATAGATAATTGATAAAAGCAACACTAATATCATATATCCAATAATAGAAGCATTCATGAACTAAAACATTGAAACATAAAGAACAATAATTACAGGAATGTGGAATGAGAAATATTACTATCAAGGATGACTTTGAGCAGGAAACCTCCTTACAAAATATGTAAATTTTTCTCTAGCCTATGAGGGTTACATCCTTTTCATTTTATAACATTTTACAAGAATATTTCTTACCATATTATGATAATATTCTATGACATCCTACAATGATAGTATTCTATGAAAATATTTTTGACTTACCTAATTTATGATAGTCATATTCATAATACCAATAGTTACATTCATAATTATATGACAACAAAGATATTCTATGACAAAGTAGTTATATGCCTGATGTTATGAAAAACACTCTCCTCACTTAACATGTGGCCCACTTCTAGCTAGATATATGTTCTACTTATTTACAATATCATATGCCCTAATGTGTTACAAGTGTCAAGTATGTAACATGCCACACACTTAAAGAAGCTTTGTCCTCAAAGCTAAAAATTATAAAACTACTACTGAAAGTCCTACAATAGCTCCCATGTGGCACCTTCTGGTGGTAACCCTTGTCACTAGACTAGCATTTTAGTAATATCTCATGAGTGGATATGTCAATTTTAGGTATCCATAATGGTTAAAAAACCTTATGGATACATGATAAATTGGATGAATCTTGGATTTTTTTGGGAGTTCCAACTTGTAAGAAACCTTCCCTATTTGTCATAGTATCTTGTGTGGTCATAGAACTTGGGTATAAGCTTATGTTGGCCCGTTTGTTTAAGGGACACTTGTTTATATAGTTGAAGATGAAGGAAGATCATGTCACCCTCAACAAATTCCCTTTCAGTTTTGTGTTTACCTTCTTTTTATTTCATATGATTATGGGTAGTAACCAAATTTTGTTTGTTGCCAAGACTTACTTCCTGTGACTAAGAACTATATCCACTACATCTACATTTGAGTTGCTTGGTAGGTAAGAAGTGAGTATTAGGGGTGGTTTACCATACACTACTTTATATGGTGGCATCCTTGTGGTTGTGTGGAAAGTTATATTGTACCACCACTCAACTAAGGGAATCCATTAACTCCATTTGGACTGATTATATAAAAAAAACATTGAAGACAGGTCTAAATATATTTATTCACCACCTTTGTCTAGCCATCTATCTAGGGTTGATAGGACATGCTTCATTTCAACTGGATCCCTTGAATGTGATGTAACTCCTCCTAAAATATACTAGTAAATATCTTATCACGATCATTGACTATGGAGTGTGAGCTTCCATGGAGTCTAAAGATCTAATCCATGAAAATTTATGTCATTATTTTGATTGTATAAGGGTGACTTAAGGGCAAAAAAATTATCATATTTGGTTAATCAATCCATGATTACCATTATAATTTATTTACCTCCTGAGAGAGGAAGCCCTTCAATGAATTCCATGGAGATGTTTGTCCACAAGGACTCTAGAATGGGTAAAGGTTGAAGTAATCCTAGTGTGTTGATTGTTTCCCCCTTTTGGCACTGATAAGTATAACAACTATCCATAAATTATTTGATATCTAACTTCAACCCTGGCCAATAGAAAATGTGTTTTACCTATTCATAGGTTTGTAAGAAACCTATATGTCCCCCTATCAAATATGAGTGAAGCTTTGTGAGAATTTAGGACTTAAGTTGGGACATGGATGGAACAACAAACCAATGCTTATAGCGCAACTCCCCTACTTCCATGAATAATTAGGATGGTCCTTTTTTTATCTACAAGTCCAAGAAGGGAAAAACTATGCTTATAGTAACTCCCCCTACTTCCATGAATAATTAGGATGGTCCTTTGTTTTTATCTACAAGTCCTAAATTATCTTGGTAAGTGTGGGGTATACCATAAATTTAGACTTAAGTGTCTCTAACCAATCAACATTAGTAATGGACACTACAAATGAATATCCTATGTTTTAGGCAACCTATAAAGATCATCGATGGCCATATTTTCTTAACCCTTGAGATAGAGTATCTCGTAATCATGTCCTAAGAGCTTAGTGATCCATTTTTGTTGATTAGGGGAAGAAAATATCTATTCTAAGAGATACTTAAGGCTACAATGATGGGTCTTAATGATGAAATGTCACCCCAACAAGTATGGTTGTTAATGGAGGATGATAAAAACAATGGTCATCATATCCTTCTTGTAAGTTGATTTGGTAATATTTCATCCTATTAGGGTCTTAATTATGAAATCATGTAGTTGATATTCTTGCATAAATACTATCCCCATTTCAAATCCGGAAGCATCACTTTCAATGATAAATATTTTGGAAAAATTAGGTATGGCCAAAATTGGTGTGTAACACATGGCATCCTTCAAATTTGGAAAAGCCTGCTCGATCACACTATCCCATGTGAATGCATCCTTCCTAATATTAGTTATTAAAGGGTCCACTATCTTCCCGTAGTTCTTTACAAACTTTTTATAATAACCTATAAGGCCAAGGAATCCCCAAAGACTCTTCAATGTTTTGGGTTTGTAACACTTTTTCATGGTCTAAATATTTGTGGGATATCTATGGAAACCATATCTAGCCATGATGTGCCCCAAATATTCTACTTTGGTTACCTCAAAGGTGAATTTATATTTCTTGATATACGACTGATTTTGTAGCAAGAGCTTCAAAACATGATCAACATGTTGTAAGTGCTCTGCCCATGTATTGTTATAGATTAGTATGTCATCAAAAAAGACTAAGAAAAATTTCATAGGTGGGGTTTTAAAACCCTATTCATCAAGACTTGGAAAGTCAATGGTGCATTGATGAGGCCAAAGGGCATAACCAAAAACTCATAATCCCCCTCATGGGTCCTAAAAGTTCTTTTGGGGATGTCATCCTTGTAAACCTAAATTTGGTAAAGTACTAAGCACCATGCAACTCATCCAACAAATCATCAATTATTAGAATGGAAAACTTATCTTTGATGGTGATATGATTAAGTTCATAGAAGTCCACACACTTTATCCATGACCCATCCTTTTTCCTAACCAATAAGACAGGACCTAAAAAAGGGCTTGTGCTTGGACGAATGAATCCTAAATCCATTATTTCCTTTACTAACTACTCAATCTCATTCTTATGGTGATAGGGGGTACTATATGGCCAAATATTTGGAGGTTGACTCCTAGAAATTAAATTGATTTTATGATCTTCCAACTAACTAGGAGGTAATTGTTTGGGTTTGAGGAAGACATGTTGATTCTTAGTTAAGATATTTGATAATTTTGAGGATAGTTCTCATCCTACATAACACACAAATGCGTATGGAAAAATATTTCCACAAATACCTAATGACCCTTCTTAATTAATATCTACATATGATGGGATGTTATAATCTTGGAATTATCATTTTTTACACCCTAAATGGTGTGGATTCTAATATTTATAGTGAATTGCATCCAAAGTTTTAAAAAAATATAGGACATTATTCCCAATGTTCATAACCAAGAGAAACCCAATATAATGTCTACTTCACCCAATAGAACTGCATAGAGATCAGTTTGACAATGATAATCACCAATGAATAAATGAGTATTTCAACACTTTCCCGTACAAGTCATGATATCTTCATTAGCAATTTTCACTTGAACTTGTTCATGACCATAAATGAAATAATCTACCCTCTTTGCAACACTAGGGCCAATAAAACTATTAGTGCTACCAGAGTCCAATAGATTCAAAACTTTATGTCCTTTAATAAATCCTTGGACTATCATGCACTATGGTGTCAATATTCTTGTGATGTAAGTTAAATAAATGACAAGAATCTCTTATTTCTTATTGTCAGTTGGTAGATCTACATCCACTAAATATAGGTATTCTTCCACTAAATCCATAAAGTCTTCCCTTGTGTCTGTAGAAGAAGCTAAAGTATTGTTCGTATCCAAGAGGTAGAGGCATTGGGTTTTATATTTGTGTCCCATGGCCCATTTTTCATCATAGTTATAGCAGAGTCCCTTAGATCTACAATTGACCATCTCTTCTAGCATTAACCTCTTAACTATTGGGACTCATGGAGTATTATTATTGGTGGATACAAAAGTTTGATTTGGAAATGTAGGAGGTCTAGAAGCTTTCCTTTGAGCATTCCATTTTTTTCTACAAATTTAGCTAGCCCTATGGTTGTCATATAAGTGGTTGGTTTAATCATTTAAACCTCGGTTCTTATCTCACTAATAAAATAACTCTTGAAAATTCATTAGGAAGAGCTTTAGTCCTATTGCCAAGCTTCTCAAAAGCAATGATATACTCAGGCATAGTGCTTATTTGTCTTAGCTTGGTGAGTGCTCTAGTAAAATCTTCAAACTCAAATGACCCAAACCAACTAAGGATTTCTCCCTTAAATTTTATCCACCCAAGAATGGGAACTTGCTTTCTCAACCACTGATACCAATATAGTGCTTCCAAATCCAAATGAAAGGTAGGTATAAGGATCCTCTAGTCTAAGGGAGTTTCATGAAGCTTATACAATTCTTCAACCTAAATCAACCAACTTTCTGGCTATGTTCTATCAAACCTTGGAAAATATATTTTAGGAAGTCATGGGATCATGCATCTATTGGTCCTCCTCTAATCATCTAGGTTATTCTCAATAGACCCATAAAATTTTGAATTCTTAATCTTTAGCACATCAATGTCCTAGCTCATCTGGTCCTACTTATGCTGGCAGTTTGCTACCATGGTGATAAGAGAAGATATTTGACCCTGAGTTCCATGAGGGCATCCACTTTGGATATTTGTTCCTCCAACTTGTTCATTTGGTCCTCCATTGCTTGATAATGGGTCTCATAGGTCATTTACTAAAAATAGAAATGTTATTTGTAGTAGTTACTATTTTTAGTAAGGGTCCCCAAAAAAGTGTATGGTTGCTATATACCAAAATAATCAACTTGATGAGATAATCATAATGGGTTATACCCTAAAATGGCTATTTTTAGTAAGGGTCCCAACAAGGTGTATAGATGTTATATACCAAAATGATTAGCTTGATGAGATGATCACAATGGGCTATATCCCAAAATGATATTTTTTAGTAACCTATAATCTTTTTTAGGGGTTTTCAAGTTGCGTATCTGCTCCTAAAATTTTGAATTTTACTTTTTCTATCTTGTGAGCTCTACTTCTGATAAAGTAAGTAGGGAGTGGATGGATTCTAGGTTAAGATTTGTGTACTCTCCATAGCCCTCTATTATACCATTGCAACAATCGATAGTGCTTGGACTATTATTTTAGGCCACTACTCAAGGAGGATTCCACACATACCCTTGAGCGTACTATCCACCTCTCTAATAGTATGGGAGGGTAATCATCTTGAGTGTTATGCTCCATGCACTATGGATATTACACGATCAACCAGTTTCCTATATATGAAGGTTTGGCTATGGGTTCCTAAATGGGTCTCTTGATATATGCAAGGTACATGAAAACTCAAATTTGTATACAATCATTGTTTGAGGCCTAGGTATTGGAGCCTAATTGCCCCTCACTTCACTAGATGCTTTATGGGCAATCTATCTTAGACAATAATGATAGCTCCTTTGTATTATTTTAAAATGGCCAAAATACTATTTCTAACCTATTCACCTAGAATTAATAAAAAAAATTGCTCACAACAAAATCTCACCATACCCTAGAAAATACTGTGATACCACTTTAAATGAACCTCTTCTTCTCATATGAATATTTCACCTCAAAATTTTAGTGCAGAGCTAAACTGAGATAAAAAATTCAATGCCAAAGATAATTCTAACTATGATCACACATATAATTGATAAAAGCAACACTAATATCATATATCCAATAAACAAAAGTATTCATGAACTGAAATATTGAAACATAAAGAACAATAATTATAGGAATTCATAATGATAAATATTACTATCGTGATCCACTTCGAGGGGGAAACCTCCTTACAAAATATGTAAATTCTTCTCTAGCCCATGAGGGTTACATACTTCCCTTTTTATAAAATTTTGCAAGAATATTTCTTGATATATTATGAAAATATTCTATGAAATCCTACTATGATAGTATTCTATGACAATATTCCTAATTCACCTAATCTATGATAGTTATATTCATAACACCAATAGTTACATTCATAATTCTATGACAATAAAGAGATTCTATGACAAAGCAATTAAATACATGTTGCTATGATAAACACTCTCCTAACTTAACATGTGGTCCACTTCTAACTAGATACATGGTCCACTTATTTACAATAACATATACCCCAATGTGTTACAAGTGTTGGGTATGTAACAATCTTTAGCTTCCGAACTCAAAGCTCTTATTGTTAAATTTTACTATCTCAGTCCTTGAATTGCTAGCCATTTTCCTTCACATAGAATTCATTCATGCATAAAGCTTCCACTCAAAAAATGGTTTTTATTGTAGACCCAAGATACCCTTGCTCTTATTAGATTGAGCTAAACCCTAACAACAAAGACAATAACCTGGATCTGATACCAAATGAAGAGTTTGATAAACATATTATTGAAACACAACACAAATAGAATCATAAAATATAAGAAAACAATGATATGCATTCATAATAAACATGAATATTTAACTTGAAAATCCTTGAATTGGAAAACTAGCAAAAAATTAGAGTTGCACCTCTTCTCTATATTATTCACTATTGAAAAGCAATTTATAAAATATATAGGTATTTCATAGAATCTAACAACCCTAAACCACAAAGTGGTAATATAATACAATGGGTATAAAATGATAGGCTAAATTTACCCATACCCAATAATTAAGGAGCCCACCCTCAAACCCCTATATAAGAGCCATTGGCCCCCATACCCCCAAGTCGGAGTCATGTTGCCTGATCCCACACATTGTGTTAGCATTTATAGTCTTTTATTTCAAAGGATACAACACATCCAACATGCTATTATTGGGAATGAAGATCTCCTTTGATAAGATTCACCTGCCTTTCTATTTCAAGAAAATATCTCAAAGAATTAGCAAAAAAGTCATATTAAAAATATTAAGGGGTCATACTCATCCTATTCAACATTATAGTTGAATGGGATTTGAAAGTGAGCCATTTATAACAATTCTTGTTTAAGCATGTGTTAGAAAATCATCATTGTTTCCATAGGATCTCAATATTAAATAGTCTCACAATATTTCAAATATAAATCTCAGCAAATTGAACATAAATCTTACACAATATTATTGATAAAATATCTACTAAAGCAATGCATAAATGCAATACCTATTTGAATACTTTGTTACATGGCTTTGTATTCAATATATATATATATATATATATATATATATATATATATATATATATATATATATATATATATATATATACATGATACTCTTCATATTCCATGACCTTTGACCTTTACACTTACATAGACTCTTCATCTCCTCATACTCATGAGAGATATTACATTTCATATTTCTCTCACATATTTACATAAAGACAAAGTCTCTCATGATTGCTCATAACTCCTCACTTTTAAACATGACATATAACCTACATAACTCACACTTACTAACATGAAACCTCACACTTATTTACATGACACATGCTATAGACTCATACATAAACACACACCCTACTCAAATACCAAACACACCCTAAACTAAAATATTTAAAAAGGTTCTTGCATTAATCATGCAAGGTACCAAATAATGTAATACCTTCAACACCCCCTTGTATTATATTATTTGATATGAAGGCATTTTGCTTTCATGAGCTTTCAATATTTGATTCTCGTCTTGGTTTTCCTACTCTGGCTCTCACATTCTTTTAGGCTTTAGTTATCTATCTATCCCTTTAAGCCACTTCTTGTTCCTGTCACATTTCTCAGCAAATGGTCACAATAATATAACTCATGGCTCATATTATCATTGTTGTTGTCAAACTTGCTATTAGATGTAGAGTGTAACAATTGATCATCCTTGCTATTGTATCCCTTTTTAAATATTTGAAGACTTCATATCATTGTTAACAATTCTATCTTCATTTTTACCAACACATTTTGTATCAATACCTTTCGTATATTCTTTTTCAATGTTCAAGCCTATTTCTTGAATAATATCAATGATATCATAGAAAAAAATTGAGGCACTTACACCATTACTACTTTTATCACATTATTTTTCAAGATATTCTAAATCTATATTATCAAAAATAGGTATATCTATAATTCTTCCCATGAGGCTTCTATGAATTGTGTCATTTTCTTCCTGATTGGTTTTCTCTATTTCATATATTTCTTGGACCGTGTTTCCTTTTTTATTTTCCCATCTTTGTGTTGGCGTATAATGTTATTTCCTAGGATAACATTGTCTCTGTTGATATATTTGGAAATATCTATTTATTTGATTTCCTTAATTTAATGAAATGTATCTACAATATCTGGTGTTATGACCTTCCATGATACATATGTGACAACTTTTTTTCATTTAGATTGATACTGTGAAGATAAAGTATTATTTGACACCTTTTTCTTTGAAATGAGAGCATTGCTTTTCATTTATTCTCTTGCTTGATTTTCTATTTTATATTCTTGAAGTATGTTGACTAGTTCATCAAAGAATACAATTTTTATTAGTACTTGAAGAGAAGTGACTAATGTTTGTTGAGCAAGGTGCAGCAACAATATTGTCATTGTTGTCAACACAGTCAGATAGATCTGTTGATGTAGTGGATAGGAAGTTCAAAAGCTATTCAGATGCGGAAGACGGGAGTTCAAAGGTTATTCAGAGTATGTACAAGTGATTTTCCAAGAAGACCGAAGTGGCCCATATGCAAAAGATCAAAAGAAAAAGACAAGTAAGAAAAGTGTCGCGATATCGCGACATATACAGCAGGCAAGAAAAACTGTCATGATTTCGCGACATGTTGGAAGAGAGAAAAAGCAGGAAAAACTGTCGCGATTTCGTGACATGTTGGAAGAGAGAGAAAAAGCAGGAAAAACTGTCATGATTTCATGACATGTTGGAAGAGAAAAAGGCAAGTGGAAAAACTATCACGATTTCACGACATGTTGGAAGAGAGAGAAAAAGCAGGAAAAACTGTCGCGATTTCGTGACATGTTGGAAGAGAAAAAGGCAAGTGGAAAAACTGTCGCGATTTCATGACATGTTGGAAGAGAAAGAGAAAGCAGGAAAAAGTGTCACGATTTCGTGACAAGTTCGAAGAAAGAGAACAAGTAAGAAAAGTGTCACGATTTCGTGACATGTCGCATTTTCGCGACTAAAATAGGAGAGAGAAAGTAAGTTGGAAAAGTGTCACGATATCGTGACATGTCGCATTTTTATGACTAAAAAAAGAGAGAAAGAGTATTGAAAAACTCATGATTTCGTGACTAAAAGGAAAGAAAGATTTGAAAAAGTGTCACGATTTCATGACATGTCGCATTTTTCGCGACTAAAATAGGAGAGAGAAAGTAAGTTTGAAAAGTGTCGCGATATCGTGACATGTCACATTTTCATGACAAAAGAAAGAGAGGAAGCGTACGGAAGCAGAACTATCATGATTTCATGACAAAAGCAGAAAGCAAGACTTCAGAAGCAGAAGTGTCATGATTTCATGACAAAAGCAAAGAAGTAAAGTACGAAAGCAGAAGTGTCATGATTTTGTGAGAAGAAGACTTCGAAGGTAGAAGTGTCGCATTTCGTGACAAAAGCAAAGAAGCTAAGTACGAAAGTAGAAGTGTCATGATTTCATGACAAAAGCTAAGTTGAAGACTACAGAGGTAGAAGTGTCACGATATCGTGACAAAAGCAAAGTCGAAGTCTATGGAAGCAGAAGTGTCATGATATCGTGACAAAAGCAAAGATGAAGTATACAAAGGCAAAAATGTCATGATATCATGACAAAAGAAAAGACGAAGTCTACGAAGGCAGAAATGTCATGATATCATGACAAAAGAATAGAGAAAGCGTACGGAGGTGAAAGTGTCATGATATCGTGACATGTTGTATTTTCATGGCAACAACAACAAAAGAAGCTACAGAGGCAGAAATGTCATGATTTCATGATAGGTCATAAATGCGCAAGTCAAGAAGGAGAACCCGAATGAAATGAGAAGTATGACAGTGGACCGACATCACTACGGCATTTACAGGGGCAGTTATAGAGTGATTTCATACTGCTGAAATATGAAGAGTGATCAAAAGTCAGTATGGCGGTTACAGGGTCTATCCAGAATGAAATCATCAAGCGATGGATAAACCGAACATCTTCTTGAGTTGAAGCCGACGAAGACCGATGACAGCCGACTAAAATTAGGGTTTACAGTTGTTATGAAAGTCGACTAAGATTAGGATTTACAATCGACTAAGATTAGGGTTTTCATCATAAAAAATATTGTTATAAAAGGAGGGTTGTTTGGAGAATTGATGCAGGGTGGAATGTGTGTGAAATACGGTCATTGTGCACGAGAGAGCAAGTCATGTCGAATCATGCTAAGTGCAAAATTTGCAAAGAGAGCAGAGTGCACAAAAGGGAGAAGATGATCGTGAAGTTCGACTGTAACGAAGCAGTGTGCGAAGTGATTGCATAGAGAGAGCAGAGTGTGCAGAGAATGCAAAGGTTGAATTTAACTTCGAAGTGCATGAGATTAGCCGAGAAAAGCAAGAGTAGAGAGAATTTTGCATAAAGAAGTAAAAGATAGACCGATCAGGGTCTTGCAAAAGCAAAGGTATCTTACTGTCAAACTTATAGATTTAGAATTGAAGTCCAAGTTGGTGCTTGGCATCAGGGGTTGGTGCTCCTTCTAGTTGGTGCTGGTAAATCAGGGGTTGGTGCTCCTTTTTGTTGGTGCAGATAAATCAGGGGTTGGTGCTCCTTTTAGTTGGTGTAGATAAATCAAGGGTTGGTGCTCCTTTCTATTGGTGCAGATAAATCAGGGGTTGGTGCTCCTTCCAGTTGGTGTTGGTAAATCAGGGGTTGGTGCTCCTTTTTGTTAGTGCAGATAAATCAGGGGTTGGTGCTCCTTCTAGTGGGTGTTGGTAAATTGATTGTAAAGTTGGTGCTTTGCAAAGGCTGGATTTGGATGGTAGTCCAAGCAGTCAATTTTTGAGGAGTAGCCACATTGGTGAACCTCATTAAATCTTGTGTTGTGTGATGCTCTTTTGTTATACTTGTTGTATCTAGTAATAAGTTTTAATTGTTATGGTATTAAGAGCTATAAATTCAAGTTTAAAGAGCTACACTGATTCACCCCCCCTCTCAGTGTCATTGTAAGACTAACAATTGGTATCAGAGCTAAGTTCATGTACAAGCTTAACCGGCTAGGGTGATCTTGGAAGTAACACAATGGCAGGAGGTGAAGCTCTTTTCATGGCATTTGAAGAAGTAAAATCAGAAAAGGAAGGAGTGAACTCTGAAGTATGTGGTGAAAACCCTGAGGCTAAAGTAGATCTAGAAGGTGAGTTGATCTCTGCACTTGAAGAGTGGAAAATAGAGAGGAAAAAGAATAAGAAAATTTCAAAAAATCTTGAGGATGCAAACGAAATCATAACCAATCTGAAAGTACAGACAGAAGAATACAAGAAAATATCCGAAGATCTCGAAGTACAAATTACCATGAAAATAGATTATTGCTGCAAACTAGAAGAAGAGAATGTTGGTTTACGGACGTAGATAGAAGAGATGAATCACAAAATTAGTTGCTATCACAAACGCGAAGAAAGTTCTATGAAGCTGGATAAGATTATAAATGACCAAAGGCTTGCAGGCATCAAATTTGGTCTAGGTTTCGTCGAAGGAGAATCATCAAATGGATCAAAGGCCAGAAATGTAGAATCCATAAAGAATGAAGATAAGAAACAGGTTGATCAAGGAAAAACGTCTCATGCAAAAGAAAGCAATAATGCCAGGCACGAAAGGAGAATTGACAATGATGGATTCACCAATGTCACACATCAAAGAAGAAGAAGACCTATGGCTCCTACGACAACATGGCAAAGACCATCACCCAGGTTCAATTATCCCTTTTTTGGTTTCTGTTTTAAATGCAATGGCTATGGACATAAAATCTCAGACTGCAAATATAATGTAAGACCAAGGAATTTCACCGGTAGAAATGCTTTTTCTCCTTTGATGAATTATACAGTAGAATGTTATAACTGTCATAATTTTGGGCACATTGCAAGAAACCGTAGAAGTACATTTGCATCAAATCGGTTTCGGGGAAGAAAATTTCAACCAAATAGGATGAGACAAAATAGAAAACTTCCCGAAAAACATGCACAAGCTATTGATAAGGGAAAGGCAAAACAAGAGCCCAAAACTACTATCAAAACGGAGTGGAAAGAAAAAGAGCGACTTAAGGAAGAAAAGGAATCCTTAATCGTACAAACAACATTTAAAGCACAGAATAAATATGTACCATGGATACTTGATAGTGGATGCTCCAGGTCATATGACAGAGTGACAAACAAAAATTTGAGAAGTTACAGAAATATGAAGGTGGTTCGATGAAAGTTTGGAAATAATGATGGAGCTAAGATAGTTGGCAAAGGTTCGAGTTAAAATTAGTGATGGAAAAATTAAGTCGAGAAGAAGTCTTGTTTGTGGATGGTTTGAAACATAACTTGTTGAGCGTAAGTCAGATTTGTGATAAAGGTCATGAAGTAGTTTTTAAGAAGCAGGGGTTGTGAAGTCGGAAAAACAAATGGTGGAAAATTGATAGCAACTGGATCAAGGACATCCGGCAACTCTGTACATGCTCTCGGAGACTTCAAAAGGAGCTTGTTTTATTGGACAGGAAGAAGAAAATTGGTTGTGGCACAAGAGACTCGGTCATATCAGTTTTGATAATCTAGTAAAAATCAACTCAAAAAGGGCGGTGAGAGATATTCCCACCATCGAAGCAAACCTGCAAACAACATTTGTGCTTCATGCCAAAAGGGGAAGCAAACTAGAGTCACATTCAAAACAAAAGAGTACTACACAAGCAAACCTTTGGAACTAATACACATCGATTTATGTGGACCCATGAGAACACAAAGCATAAATGGTGACAAATATTTTATGTTGTGCATTGATGACTATTCCAGAATGACATGGATATTTTTCTTGAAGCATAAATCAGAAGCTTTTGAAATGTTCAAGACTTTCAAAAACCAAGTTGAGAATGAAACAAGAAAGAGGATCAAATGTTTAAGATCAGATAGAGGAGGAGAATTCATTTCAGAGGAGTTTACAGAGTACTATGAAAAATACGGTATTAGGAGACAGTTTTCAGCGACCAGGACACCTCAGCGAGAATGGAGTGGTAGAAAGAAAGAACAGGACAGGTGCAGGAAATGGCACGGACTATGTTGGCTGAAAGAGAGTAGCAGACATGATTTTGGAAAGAAGCAGTCCATACTACGGTGTATATCCAAAATAGGTACATGTTGAGAACACATGAAAGCAAAACTCCTTATGAGTTGTGGTTCGGTAAAAGGGCAACAACAAAATACCTCAAAGTTTTTGGCAGCAAGTGCTACATCAAAAGAACTCGAAGATAATCTTGGTAAGTTTGAAGATAGAGCGGATGAAGGTATTTTTGTTGGTTATTCATCAAAAAGAAAAGCTTACAAATGCTACAACAAGAGGCTAAAGAAAATTGTGGACGAGTGCCGATGTTAAATTTGATGAAGGTAGAGAACGAGTAATTAGCTATGAAAAGAACTACCCAATTTATGAAGAGGTTATTGAAGGAGATGAGGAAAATGAAACGGAAAAGATACAAAAAATTGACTCGAGATGATTTAAGTTGTGATTCAGAAGTGGAAGAAAATAAGAAATTCAAAACAGTAAGTGGCAGAAAAATCATCCTAGAGAGCAAATAATTGGAGACCCCAAAGTTGGTGTTCAGACAAGAAGAAGAGTAGTAAGTAACTACTCTCTATTATCCAACATTGAGCCCAAAAATGTTGCTGATGCAAGCAAAGATGAAAGTTGGATGAAGGCAATAAATGAAGAATTAGATCAGATCGAGAAAAACGAAACTTGGGAGTTAGTACCTAGACCTGCAAATAAAAATATAATCGGGACTAAATGGATTTTTCGAAACAAATTGAATGAAGACGGACAGGTAGTCAGAAATAAAGCAAGATTGGTATGTAAGGGTTATGCACAAGTTGAAGGCATTGACTTTGAGGAAACTTTTGCACCAGTAGCTAGACTAGAGGCAATTAGAATGTTTTTGGCTTTAGCAATCTACAAGAATTTCAAAGTTTATCAAATGGATGTGAAATCAGCGTTTTTGAATGGGAAACTTGAAGAAGAGGTTTATATTGAGCAACCGAGATGGTTTCCAACTTGGTGATGATCCCAACTTGGTTTGCAAGTTGAAGAAAGCATTATATGGCTTAAAACAGGCACCCCGAGCATGGTATGCAAGGCTAGACAACTATCTCACTCAACAAGGGTTTAAGAAAGGTATGGTGGATAGTAATTTGTATGTCAAAATAGAAAATGGGCATCTTATTGTTCTTGTTGTATACGTAGATGATATCATATTTGGCAGCGACAAAGATGAGTCGTGTAAAGATTTAGCAAATAAGATGAAAGAATTTGAAATGTCAATGATTGGTGAACTTTCGTATTTCCTCGGGTTGCAAGTTAATCAAAATAAGAAGGGCATATTTATTTCTCAAGTTAAATATGTGAAAGAGATGTTAAAAAAGTTCACAATGGAGGATTGTAAGCCAGTTAGCACTCCCATGATGACGGGTTGCAAGTTGAGCAAGGATGACAAATCTCCACATGTTGATCAAACCATGTACGAATCTATGATTGGGAGCTTATCGTACACGACGGCTACCGGACCGAGATATTTTGCGGGCGGTATGCATGGTAGCACGATTTCAGGCTAATCCCAAGGAGACTCATGTGACAACGGTGAAGAGGATTCTTCGGTACCTCAAGGGTACTATGGAGTATGGGTTATGGTATCCGAAAGGTAAATACTTCACCCTTATTTCGTATTTAGATGCAGATTGTGCAGGAGGTGTCGATGACGAAAGAGTACCGGTGGAGGTGCATTCTATCTTGGAGACAGATTGGTCGCGTGGCACGAGTAAGAAACAAGAGTCGGTTTCTTTATCGACGAGGAGAGGGAGAATATATTGCGGCGACAACATGTTGTACGCGGGTATTGTGGATGAAACAAACCTTGAAAGATCTTGGTATTAGCTTCGAGTGAGCCAATATCGGTTAAGTGTGATAACACCAGTGCCATTAACATCTCCAAGAATCCGGTTATGCATTCACGCACAAAACACATTGCTATCGGGTATCACTTTTTGAAGGAGAAAGTTGCGGAAGGTGAGGTTAAGTTGGATTTTGTTCCAACTACAGAGCAAGTAGCAGATATCTTCACAAAACCATTGCCCAAGGAAGTTTTTGAGTACCTTCGCAATAAATTGGGAGTGGTCACACTTCCCAAGAATTGACTAGCTACGGGGATCACATTCTCAGGGGGAGCATTTAAGTATTTGATTATCTTTTTGCTCATGTTCATGATTTTTGCTAAGTGTAATAAATTTTGCACGAGAATGTTGTGCATGGACTCGGGGGAGTCTGCGAGTAGCCCTTTGGTATTATTGTCAAAGGGGGAGAAGAGTTACAGGAAATTGCACATGTGTTGCCAACAATTCCAAAGGGGAGATTGTTGAGCAAGGTGCAGCAACGAGTATTGTCATTGTTGTCAACACAGTCGGATAGATCTGTTGATGCAGTGGACAGGAAGTTCAAAAGCTATTCGGATGCGAGAAGACAGGAGTTCAAAGGTTATTCAGAGTATGTATAGTGATTTTCCAAGAAGACCGAAGTGGCCCATATGCAAAAGATCAAAGAAAAAGACAAGTAAGAAAAGTGTCGCGATATCGCGACATATACAGCAGGCAAGAAAAACTGTCGTGATTTCGTGACATGTTGGAAGAGAGAAAAAGCAAGAAAAACTATCGTGATTTCGTGACATGTTGGAAGAGAGAGAAAAAGCAAGAAAAACTGTCACGATTTCGTGACATGTTGGAAGAGAGAGAAAAAGCAGGAAAAACTATCACGATTTCGTGACATGTTGGAAGAGAAAAAGGCAAGTGGAAAAACTATCACGATTTCATGACATGTTGGAAGAGAGAAAAAGCAAGAAAAACTGTCACGATTTCGTGACATGTTGGAAGAGAAAAAGGCAAGTGGAAAAAGCTGTCACGATTTCGTGACATGTTGGAAGAGAAAGAGAAAGCAGGAAAAAGTGTCATGATTTCGTGACAAGTTCGAAGAAAGAGAACAAGTAAGAAAAGTGTCACGATTTCGTGACATGTCGCATTTTCGTGACTAAAATAGGAGAGAGAAAGTAAGTTGGAAAAGTGTCACGATTTCACGACATGTCGCATTTTCATGACTAAAATAAGAGAGAAAGAGTAGAAAAATGTCACGATTTCACGACAAAAGAAAGTAAGTTGGAAAAGTGTCACGATTTCGTGACATGTCGCATTTTCGTGACTAAAATAGGAGAGAGAAAGTAAGTTTGAAAAGTGTCGCGATATCACGACATGTCGCATTTTCATGACAAAAGAAAGAGAGGAAGCGTACGAAAGCAGAACTGTCACGATTTCGTGACAAAAGCAGAAAGCAAGACTTCGAAAGCAGAAGTGTCACGATTTCATGACAAAAGCAAAGAAGTAAAGTACGAAAGCAGAAGTGTCACGATTTCATGACAAAAGCAGAGAAGAAGACTTCGAAGGCAGAAGTGTCACGATTTCATGACAAAAGCAAAGAAGCTAAGTACAGAAGTAGAAGTGTCACGATTTCATGACAAAAGCTAAGTTGAAGACTACGGAGGCCGAAGTGTCACGATATCATGACAAAAGCAAAGTCAAAGTCTATGGAAGAGAAGTGTCGCGATATCATGACAAAAGCAAAGACGAAGTATACGAAGGCAAAAATGTCATGATATCATGACAAAAGAAAAGACGAAGTCTACGGAGGCAAAAATGTCATGATATCATGACAAAAGAATAGAGAAAGCGTACGGAGGTGAAAGTGTCACGATATCGTGACATGTATTTTCATGGCAACAGCAACAAAAGAAGCTACAGAGGCAAAAATGTCATGATTTCATGACAGGTCGTAAATGCGCAAGTCAAGAAGGAGAACCCGACTGAAATGAGAAGTATGACAGTGGACCGACATCACTACGGCATTTACAAGGGCAATTACAGAGTGATTTCATACTGCTAAAATATGAAGAGTGATCAAAAGTCAGTATGGCGGTTACAAGGTCTGTCTAGAATGAAATCATCAAGCGATGGATAAACCGAACATCTTCTTGAGTTGAAGCCGACGAAGACCGATGACAATCGACTAAAATTAGGGTTTACAGTTGTTATGAAAGCCGACTAAGATTAGGATTTACAGCCGACTAAGATTAGGGTTTTCATCATAAAAAATATTGTTATAAAAGGAGGGTTGTTTGGAGAATTGAAGGATGGTCGAATGTGTGTGAAATACGGTCATTGTGCGCAGAGAGCAAGTCATGTCGAATCGTGCTAAGTGCAAAATTCGCAAAGAGAGCAGAGTGCGCAAAAGGGAGAAGATGATCGTGAAGTTCGACTGTAACGAAGCAGAGTGTGCGAAGTGATTGCGTAGAGAGAGCAGAGTGCGCAGAGAACGCAAAGGTGTGAATTTATCTTGCGAAGTGTGCGAGAGGAGCACGAGAGGCGAGAAAGAGGTGAGCGAGAAGGGTGTGTTATGTGAGAGATGTTAAGTAAGAATAGACCGGTCGGGGTCTTGCAAAAGCAAAGGTATCTTATTGTCAAACTTCTAGTTTCAGAATTGAAGTCCAAGTTGGTGCTTGGCATCAGGGGTTGGTGCTCCTTCCAGTTGGTGCTGGTAAATCAGGGGTTGGTGCTCCTTTCTATTGGTGCAGATAAATCAGGGGTTGGTGCTCCTTTATGTTGGTGCAGATAAATTAGGGGTTGGTGCTCCTTCCAGTTGGTGCTGGTAAATCAGGGGTTGGTGCTCCTTTCTATTAGTGTAGATAAATCAGGGGTTGGTGCTCCTTCCAGTGGGTTTTGGTAAATTGATTGTAAAGTTGGTGCTTTGCAAAGGCTGGATTTGGATGGTAGTCCAAGCAGTCAATTTTTGAGGAGTAGCCACATTGGTGAACCTCGTTAAATCTTGTGTTGTGTGATGCTCTTTTGTTATACTTGTTGTATCTAGTAATAAGTTTTAATTGTTGCGGTATTAAGAGCTGTAAATTCAAGTTTAAAGAGCTACACTGATTCACCCCCCCCTCTCAGTGTCATTGTAAGACTAACAATGTTTTAAATATTTCTAGAAGTGCTTCTAGTGTAACTTGCATAAGAAACTTTTCTTCCACTTTCTCTCCCATAGTTTGTAGCTTAGATTTTAATTTTGTTATCCTTTTAAGAAAATGCTCTATATTTTAGCCATCATTAATTCTTAGAGAATATAACTATGATTGCAAATATAAAAATTTAGATCCATTTTTTCCTTCAAATATTGTACAAAATTTATCTTGAGTGCTTTTTAAAAGTTTCAGCCTCACTTATGTGTGCCTGAATTTCATCTAATATACCAAATATGATTAACATAAGTGTCTTTGCATAATTATCTTTAAATTTTTGTTTTCCTATTGCATCTTCTAGGATGTCTTTTTCTCCATTTACAACTTCCCAAAGTTTCTCAACTATAAGTATTGCTTTCATCTTGTTTTTCCATGGAGTAAAATTGGGTCCTTTTAATAGTTGAGATTTAGATAGAAAGATCTTTGTATTTGCCATAAAAGTTTATTAATAATTTCCTTTGATGTTGTAATTCTTTTATCTCCAAATTTAATATTTCAATTTCTTTATTCACCTTTTAATATATATATATATATATATATATATATATATATATATATATATATATATATATATATATATATATATTAATTCAATTTCTTCTTCAATCCTTACTCTTCAATTTTTTTCACTCTTCTTAAATTCTTTCTTCAACTTTCCTTCTCTTCTTCAATTTCAATATTTAATTCAATCTTAAATTTAATTTATTTCTTTCTTCAATTTCAAATTCCATTCAAATAAAATTTTCACTTCTTATAACTCCTTTCTAATTTTAATATTCTTCTTATTTCTTATTTCAATATTTTTTCTTCAAATTTTATTCTTCAATCTTTAATATTAATTTCTTCAATTCAATTTTTATTTCAATTTATTTCTTTAATTTTTCTTATAACTCCCATTATTAGTTTCTTCAATTATTATTTTTTATTTCTTCTTATATCTCCTGTTAATTTCAAAATTCATCTTTTTTTCTAACTCTTTAATTAAATGCTCTTCTTTCTCCTTTAAATAATCTTCAAGCTTAATGCATAATAATTCTAATGTGGGAAAAATACTTGCATTCAATGTTTTAATTTTGAATGCTTTGGTTCTAGAATAATTACGTTACAAACCCTAGCTGCTACATGCACTCCATGATTTTAGCTGTTGGATGTTGCACGATTCCAGTCATGAATTTTGTTGACTTCACACATGAAAACATTCCTATATAACTCCTTTTTCTCTCTATGGCATTGCTTGGCATTTTATTCACCTTTCTTCATCAAACACTTGCTTCAAATGTGCAGTCATGTCTAGTCTACTCTAGCTCATGTTTGGTTTATCCGCTTCAGCTCATATTCGACTCTTTTGACTAATGCAGTTAGTGCTACACTCTACCTTCTCTCGATCTTATGATGGCTTCATGCAATCTCTTCCTTCCTTTAGGTGATTTTTTCTACTTCGTATCTCTTATTTATTTTCTCTTTCTCTCTACTTTCTCTTTACTCTTTACCATATTTTCGCTTCTCCAAACTTCTTGTAGAATAACTCTTCTCAGACCTAGAATTGGCTCTCATTAGGTATAGTCAAGATGGCTCTTTCCAATAAGGTCTTCTCACTGTTATCCCTTCCAAAATGTTGCAATCTCTCTCACTAAATTCTCATGGTGGATTTTATGAAGTCCACCCAATGTGGCTTTGATACCAATGTTATAAAATCACCACTTTTTTCATAGGATCTCAATCACAAATAATATCATAATATTTTAAATAGAATTCTTACAATTATGAACATAATATTTCAAATAATATTATTGATAAAATATCTATTAAAGCAGTCCAACAA
This sequence comes from Wollemia nobilis, assembly GCA_028583015.1. Taxonomy (NCBI): domain Eukaryota; kingdom Viridiplantae; phylum Streptophyta; class Pinopsida; order Araucariales; family Araucariaceae; genus Wollemia; species Wollemia nobilis. The sequence continues at coordinate 1,262,809 of JAQPPZ010016930.1, forward strand.
GGACAATGCAGTGGTTAGAGCTTTGGCCTCTCTTTGGGAAGGTCTAAGGTCAAAACCACAACCTATCCATAAGGGGATAGGCTAGATGGTAGCGGTCAACCAGGAAATATATTAAAATAAATGGATATTTTTACAGCCTAATGTATGGGTTTAAGACCCCTTCTACACTAATTAAAAAAATCTACTAAAACAATGCATAAATGCAATGCTTATTTGAATACTTTGTTACATGGCTTTGTATTCAATATATACATACATAAGACTCTTCATATTCCACGAACTTTGACCTTTACACTTACATAGACTCTTCATATTCGAGAGATATTACATTTTATATTTCTCTCACATATTTATACAAAGACAAAGTATCTCATTATTGCTCATAACTCCTCATTTTTAAACATGACACATAACCTATATAACTCACACTTACTAACATGACACCTCACACTTATAACTCACATCTACTTACATGAACCATAATCCACACTTAATACCATGATACATACTATAGACTCCAACATTAAACACACAACCTACACAAATATTAAACACACCCTAATATAAAATATTAAAAAAGGTTCTTGCATTAATCATGCAAGGTACCAAATAATGTAATTCCTCCAACATCCCCCTATATTATGTTATTTGGTATGAAGACCTTTTGTCTTCATAAGCTTTCATTCTTTGATTCTTGTCTTAGTTTTCTTGCTCTAGCTCTCATATTTTTTCAAGCTTTGGTTGTATATGTCCCTTTAAGCCACTTCTTGTTCCTATCACATTTCTCAATATCTTTGTTATTGTCAAATTTGCTATTATATGTAGAATATAACAATTTATCATCCTTGCTATTGTATCCCTATTTAATATTTGAAGACATTATATCATTGTTAATAATTCTATCTTCATTTTTACCAATATATTTTATATTAGTGCATTTTGTATATTATTTTTCAATGTTCAAGTCTATTTCTTGAATAATATCAATGATATCATAAATTATTTTGAGGCACTTAGATCATTACTACTTTTATAACATTGCCTTTCAAGATATTTTGAATCTACATTATAAAAAAATGGGTATATCTAAATTCTTCCCATGAGGGCTCTATGAATTGTGTCATTTTCTTCCTCATTGGTTTTCTCTGTTTCATGTATTTCTTGGATCATGTTTCCTTTTTTATTTTCCTACCTTTGTTGTGCTGACGTATATTATTGTTATCTAGTATGATATTGTCTTTGCTCATATTTATAGAAAGGTCTATTCATTTGATTTTATTGATTTAACAAATTATATTTACAATATTTGGTGTTATGACCTTCCATGTTACATATGTGACAATATTTTATTCTCCATTTGTGAATATGAACTCATATTATTTGACACCTTTTTCTATGAAATGAGAGCATTATTTGTCATTTCTTCTCTTGCTTGATTTTCTATTTCATATTCTTGAAGTATGTTGACTAGTTCATCAAAGGATACAATTTTATTCAATACTTGAAGAGAAGTGACTAATGTTTTAAATATTTTTCAAAGTGTTCTTAGTGTAACTTGCATAAGAAACTTTTCTTGCAGTTTCTCTCCAGCTTAGATTTTAATGTTGATATTCTTCTAATAAAATGCTCTATATTTTTTCTATCATGAATTCTTATAGAATATAACTCTTATTGTAAATGTGAAATTGTAGCTTAATTATTTTCTTCAAATATTGTACATAATTTATCCCAAGCTTCTGCTTAGTCCTATCCTTATCAATAGAGCTCAAGCTTCTGCTTGGTGGCTTGTAGTGATTCCCAAATATTCACAAAGTTGTGGGTTAAATTTTGACCACATTAGCACAAGAAAAGAGGTCCCTAAAAAAATTTGCTAAGTGCTAGAGGACAAGTCTAGAGCAGGACCAGGATGCTCCAAAACCATAATTGTGCTAGAAACCATGTTAGCACAAAGCTTCGTCCTCGTGGAAATGAGCAAAATAAGCCTCCAAGCCTAAAATGCTTTAAACTGCATCAAAGTTGAATGTAACATTAGCAAGTCAAGACAAGAATGCGGGATCACAAGAAAATGATAAAATTATAAAGAGGTTATGATTGAGACTATGATGTCATAAAATCAACTGTTCAAGGCGATAACATCAACTAAACTATAAATTGCCTCGGATCATGCAAGTCAATGATCGAAGACCACCCAAGATCGCATTTTTGGAGACCATGCAATTCCTAGTGATGACATCAACAAAATAAAAAAGAGCCTAGGATCACACAAGAAAGGAAAACACCCAAAATATGGATGTGAACTAATAAAGCTAAAAGGTTCTCAAAACCACACCGGTTGAGCTGATGACATCATCATTAGTAAGCTTGAACTCAAGATCATATCTATGAAGAAGATAATACAAAATAAAAAAGTGTCCAAGTCTGGGACTACTTGAAACCATGATTTCAGTACAAGAGAGCTCTACAAGCAAGCAAAAAACTTAGTTTTGAGCATATTTCACTTAGATGTCATTTTTAGACCTACAACTTCCATGGTGCTTGCCATCTAATTTCAACTAATTCCAGCTAAAGACAACTAAGCTTGAAAATGGTGGCTTCAATAATGTAGCAAGTTGTAGAAGATAGTTGCAAATCAATAAACTAAATTTAAATTTTTACCCAAGATGAAATTCAAGATTATCGCATCAACATTTTTGGTTTTGCGAGCCTATTCCTTCCTAATGGTCATATAATTGTATTCCCACTAAAAATTTCAAATTGTAAAACTATAAATATGAGTAGAGACCTCATTACAAGGGTTAGATTTTTAGTCCTTGCCTAGTATTGCATTGTAATTGTTGTTGATCAATGAAGAGATAGTTACTTGGCCTCCATTACTGTGCGGTTGCAGGTTTTATGTGAATGTTATGTTTTAAGTCATTTATGTTACACTTAATTGTTAGTATATTCTATTAAAGTAATTATGCTATTTAGATTACCTATTGGATTGATAATAATTGAAGTCCTTGGAATGATTAAAGTGATTATAAATATATATATATATATTATTTAAGTTATTTCTATTACATTCAATAATTGGTCTATTTTGTTAAAGTGTGAAACACCTATTGGATTGCTAATTGTTAGAATATGTGAAATGATTAGAGAAAATATCATGAGCTTAATGAATCTGTAATCATAGGTGATAATGGTTGATCTGTTAAGAACCTTGTAATTGATATGATATTGTATTGCTTTGTAAGATTCAATGTTGTTACACTATATCTCATCCATATTTCAAACCCTTTCTCTTACACTTACTCCTTCCTAACCCTTTACTCCTTCAAAACCCTTACTCTTTTTCTATCCCTATTTCCAAAATAATTATTTCAAAGGATCCAGCCTTCTCCGGAGGTTGAAACACAGAGCAATCATGTTTCATCCAATTACTATACGTTGGCTAAAATTGATGGGTGCAATGCCTTTTCATGGTAATGGAAAATTTTAGTCCAACAATATAGTTAGTTTTTGGCATTCCTGGTGGGACGAAGTAATCAAATTTATCTTCAAGATTAGGTGAACAATATTGAACTTATTTGGAGAGATTGTATGTTTATCTAGTGACTCCCATTAAAAAATAGAATCTAAAATTATATTGAGGTTAAATTACCAGTTCCATTTATTGAATTTACATAGTCTATTTATATTTTCCACATTTATTATATGATTACAAGGTCTACAACCAAGAAATTGGAAAAATCATCATCATTCATAGAGTTACCCTCTCGTAAGCCAGACGTGTTGAAATTCTACTTCTTGAGAGTGTAAAATCTTCACCTCATAATTTCCCTACACCGTTAGCTTCCTTGAGTCCTAGAATTATAGCTTAAAATATAAATAAAATTCCTCCTAATTTCCCCAATTGGAATACCATTAGAGCCATAGGTCTAGTGAATGCCAATGATATCCTATAGACTATAGTTAAAGCTATTCCTACTTATGATGGATCAGGTAAAACTACCTATAAGCACTATCAATATTTGGTATCATTAGCAGCGATCCATAATATAAGAGATGACAATATTATGGTTAGACTTCTTGTCATGTCCTTCTAAGGTAAAATACTTAACTGGTACTAAAATATGAAAGATAATAACAACCATTCATGGGATGACTTGGCTAGACCATTTGTGGAATAATTTAATGAGCTAGCAGATCCCTTTTCATTTCTTATCCATTTTTTTGTCATACAACATAATCCATAGGAAAAAATTATTTATGGAAAAAATTACTTATTGTAATCTTATATTTAGTAGAACATGGAAAATGATTCTATAGAATATTAGATCCCCAGTTCCTTTGGCTTACATTTATTATATAAGAGTGTTAGACCCTAATTTGGGATTGCAAACCCAACAATCAAATATAACTGACTTCCCTCAAGTTTATCAAACCACAATTATAGTCGAGAATACTTCAATTTTTTAGGAAGATTACCTCCAATATTTGTAATGTTTTTCTTTTCAAAGATAGCACAATAATCTCAAAAAATGAATCATTCATGGCTCCTATCTCATTTTCTTATCTTCCCATAATTGCTCATATTCCCATGCCAAAAACATTAGCTTCAATGCCTATGTTGCTAGTGTTACCAACATCTAAGTCTAAAGAGTCACCTATAATGTTAGAGGTACTATCCATGCTCAAAATATTGAATAATAAGATGATGAAAATTGAGAAAAAATAAGTAGAAAGATTCCAGTTCAGAATATTTCCGTATGTTGCTAAGGACCAGAAGACTTCAAGCAAAAATACTGTTGAAAGATCAAATAATAGCTACCAAGATGAAGATCCATCTACTTAAGAATTGGAGAATCGTCCTTGGTGTTTAGTTTGCAATGATCATCATAATGCAAATACCTTCATCATGTATTGAAAACATGTGTAATTGGCTATTGAAAAAGTTAAAGGATATCAAAAAGGTCAAGTCGATATGTCGTGGTTGCTAGAGTAGATCATGCTTGCCCAATATCCTTAGGAATAGGAATACATTTTCATGTTGACAAGGTCTGGCAAAAAGAAAATTCAAGTGGATCCTCAAAATTTGGAGCCTTTCAAGATCTCATCTTAGTCATAAAAGCCTAAATAGCCAAATGTGGCTAGGATTGAGAAAGTTCTTGTTTTTCAATGAAGGGTTTCAGGACCAAGGTGAGTCCAATACGATGGAGGTCATCTCTGATGCGGAAGTGAAGGAAGAGTCGAAGGACAACATGAAGGACGAGATCAAGGAAGAAGATGAGGACTATAAGGAGGCCTAAGCTATGAATTCCTAATTTATCCTAATGGCTGCCCTGCGTGGAGCCATTTTTGTGTTGAGGATCACCTTTTTGTTGCCTTAGTGGATGTTATGTAGGGTTTCTCTACTTCCTATTTTATGTATAGGAGGTTTAAGGCATAATAGTATTATGGCAGGACCAAGTGTCCTTACTTATGATATGTCGTACTAGTTCAAAAATCCTAAGTTGATTTTTATAATAAGGTTTTGGGTCAACCTATGAAAACCCATATCTAATGAAATCCTTAAATTAACAACAAAAAAAGTTCTAGCTCAAAAGGAATTAAGAAAAATCCTAGCTATGCTAGAACTGCAAAAGGAACCATCTAGTTCAAAGCAATCAAAAAGGGAAAAATAAGTGTTTCTTGAAACAAAAGGGGAAGCATGAGATAATATCAAATTACCTTTAGTCACCAAGAGATAGAGAATTTAGGCTACACAGGAATATAGAATAATATTCAATGAACCAAAAAAGAGAAAGAAAAGAAGACAATAGAAGAGCCCAACTTCAATATATTAGAAGAGTTAAAAAAACTCCTAAAGCAAGCATGTATGATGCACTAATGATCCTTGAACAAATAGATCTACATAGAGTTTCACTGAAGAAAGAAATTTTTGGAGATAAACCAATTTCAGAGTTTAATCTCACTCAAGATACAATGAGTCCAAGGGCTATGAAGAATAGGTCACCCTATTTCTACATATCTTTGAGAATGGAAGGGTGGGTGGTTCACTAGTGTATGCTTGATTTTGGAGTAGCTACTACTATGATGCCTAAAGTAGTATGTGAACTAATGGGTATGGAATATAATCGCTTGTGCCTTGAAGTCCTCCAATTAGATGGAACTGCTATGAAAAAAATAGAGTAATTAAATATGTTCCTATGACACTCCATAGAGTGCCAAAAATCATCGTGATACAAGAAATAGTTGTGGTTGAATTAGAGCTATATTTTAGCCTCTATCTATCAAGAGAATTCATGGCTAAATTGGGAGGCTACATGTACCTAGACTACTCTCACATGATGATTCCATATAAAGGCAAGAATATTAAAATCATTCCAAAAATCCTATCACTTATCACATTGAGAAAATAGAAGGAGATGAGTACATTAGAACCATCGTCAAGGATTTTGATCCACTAGAAGATATTCTAGATGAACTAGAAATAGAAGACTAATTCTCTCTAAAGAATTACAATGCCTTGGTAGAAACAAAAATTGGCATATGTCGTGTCTTAAGCTCAAAGCACAAAAAGATTACAATGATTTCAAATTAAGAATTGTGTAAGTCAAAACTTTGGAAACTCTTTTGACAAAGCTAGATGAAAAAATGGTATTGGAGATAGAGTTGTGCTGGTTTCTCCTTCAAAAGGAATAAATATATTTTCCTATAGGATGACATGGAGTTGCACTAACAATGCAACTGAATATGAAGCCTTGTACCTTGGCTTAATGCAAGCAAAGAAGATGGGAATAAAATTGCTTACAATATACGATGACTCTGAGCTGATTATAAATCAAGTGATATAAAAATGCAACAATAGACATCATTAATTGAAAGCATACTACAATAGAATATGGGCTTTGATGGAACATTTTGAGACTTTGAACATAAAGGCTATTTTGTGGGAGTAGAATGAGCTAGCTGACGCACTCACTTCTCAAGGAGCAAATTATGCACCTACTATATAATATGGCTTAAATAAGAAAAATAAATTAAATTTGGTGTTTAGACCATCTATCTTAGATAGAGATATATTTTGGCAAGTCTTTGAATATGAGCATCAAATCATTGATTTTTTTACAAGAGAAGTAGTCTACGCAGCCCAACAAGAGAAATTATCATAAGAAGTTTATCAAGAAGATATCATTCAACTAAAAAATAACCATATTCCTAAAGGGATGATCACTCTAGAAAGATTATTTGAAAACAATGATAGAAATACAAATAAAAGAATAAATATTAGGAAATATGCTTATAAGAAATTGAGTTTGAAACAGGAAAAAATCTAAAAAATTAAAGTTCATTGTACTGCAGAAGAAATAGATCAATCTAAATCACTCTACATATAGTATCAAGACATAATAACATGGAGCTATGATGACCTCTAAGTCTATTATAAAAATGTCATTCAACATATTATTGAGCTAGCCCTTGATGTAGAGCTATTTAGACAAAAACACAGGCCAATCAGTCCAAAGATAAAAAGCATCCATGAAGCAAGAACTTCTCAAGCTGCTAAATACTAAAATTATCTATCCAATTAAGGATTCTACATGGGCTACAAATTTAGTGCCCATGAGAAAGAAGAATAGAGACATTCATCTCTATGCTGATTTCAAAAAATTTAATAAAGAATCACTAAAGGATCATTATCCTCTGCCCCAAATTGATCAAATTTTGCAAACAGTGGTATGTGCAAATAGATTCTCACTCCTATATGGCTTTTCAGTATACAATAAGATATGGGTAAAATATGAAGATCAACGCAAAACAATGTTCACTACAAAATAGGGAACATTTGCATATCAAAGTATGTCATTTGCGATGTCAAATGCTGGAGCAATATTCCAATGTGCTATGGATTTTGCCTTTGGAGAATTAGTCAATAAAATAATTTTGATATATTTAGATGATATGATAGTATTTTCACATGACAAGCATCTACACCTAGAACATCTTGAAAAAGTCTTTCAGAAGTGCAAGGAGTTTGGGATATCATTGAATCCAAAGAAATCCATATTTGTTGTTCATGAAGGTAAACTCTTGGACCATGTAGTTTCAAAAAAAGGCATGGCAATTGATCCAAAAAGAATTCAAGCCATCCTATCTCCCCTCCCCCCTTAAGCAAAAAGGCTTTGCAGTCATTCTTTGGGAAAATAAATTTTGTCTAAAAGTTTGTATTAGACTTTGCACAAATTGTTAAGCCCGTGACAAAGCTTTTGAAGAAAGATGCTATATTTTAATGGACCCTAGAAGAGGAGAAAATCATTTGAGTAGATCAAAGAAGCTATTACCAAAGCTCCAATGTTGATCAACCCAAACTTTAGCAAGGATTTCGTCCTTTATGTCTATGGATATGAAGATAGTTATGATGCAGTGTTAACTTAGAAAGATGCCAAAGGAGATGAAAATCGAACATTATTCCTAAGCCAGACTTTTCATGATTACCAAAAGAACTATAATTTCATAGAAAAACAAGTATTTGTAGTCACGAAATCTTTAAATAAGTTTAGACACTACTTGTCCCAAAGTAAGACAATAGTCTACGTGGTCCATGCAGATGTTAGAAACTTCATTATACAAGGAGAATTAGGTGATCAAAGATTTGTATGGATAACTAAGATTCAAGAATATGATGTAGAAATACATCCAACTAAATTGGTCAAAGGTAGAGCGCTATACCAATAGCTATCCACTTCAACAAAATAAGGATATAACATGTGTATTGAATATGACACAAAAAATGCACTCGAGACTGGACAACATACAAAAATATTTGATTGGGTAGAATAATTGATTAAATATTTCTAAACAGGGAGATGTCTTGAAGGATTAAATGCATCACAAAGAATAAGGTATAGAATTTAAACCTTAAAGTATGTTTTGTTACCAGAAGGCCTATATCAAAATAATTTCGATGGAGTTCTATGTTGTATTAAACCATAATAAAAAGAAAAAGTGTTGGTTAAATTTCACTCAGACCTATCTGGTGGACATTATTTAGGTTAGACTACTACTACTAAAATCCTTAGGGTAGGATACTATTGGCCAACAATTTTTGTGGATTTATTTGAAGTGGCCTAGTTTTACAAAGAATGTAAAAGGTATTTGGGAGAAATAAAAATGTCTCACTTCCACTATGCCCAATTGTAATCGAAGATCCATTTCAACAAAGGGGGCTAGACTTCATCGGAGTCATTAACCCAAATTCATAAGTAGGTCATAAATACATCCTAAAAACAACTAATTAAATTACCATATGGATTGAAGTAGTTGTTATAAGGGTAGCTAATAAAGATACTGTGATAGAGTTCGTCAAAATTTTGATAACTAGGTTTGGCATCCCAGATGCATTAGTAAGTGATAATAGAAATCCTTTCATAGGAGAAGGGTTCATCAAATTTTCCAATAAATATGGCATATATCTTAAGACGTCCTCTAATAATTATCCATAAGAGAATGAATTGGTTGAATCGAAAAATAAAAATATTTTAAAGATTATTAAATGCACCATTGGAGAGAACAAAAGAAGTTATCATTTGCTATTAAATTAGGTGCTTTGGGTAGATATAATTATAGTTAATAAGTCACTAAAAGCCCCTCATTATTCGTTGGTCTATGGAAAGGAAGCCATTTTATTGCTACACATTGAGCTGCCAGCTATAAAACTGATAACTCAAGCAGAACTCCTTGACATGAAAGCGGTAGAGGCCTAAATGGTATAATTGCTATTATTGTAAGAACAAAGGTAAAAAGCATACTCCAAATTCCAAATCCACTCAACCATAACCAAGAGATGGTTTGATAAGAAGGTTGAGGACAAGATCACCGAAATCTAGAGGCAATGCCTCTAGATTTCGGTGATCTTGTCCTCAAATGAGAGGAAGACAAATTGAACCCAAAAAACCATGAAATTTTTTATTCATTTTGGTTGGGGCCATATCGAATCACCATCAAATGGGAATTCATTGCATTTGAGCTGTTATATGAAAGCGATCATATTTTTCCAATGTTATGAAATGGCCACCACCTAAAGCACTTCGTCTGAAGTATTGTCAACCCCCCTGTACCATATGTACATAGATAAGTGTATAAATAAATTAGGCCATGGCAATTTTGAATTTAAATAAGCTAATTGGCCAAATTGAAGATAAATGCCTTCAATTTTGATGTGTCATGCAATCATTGAATGAACGCCATGTGAATAGGGAAATTAACTGATATATGAATATATTCATACGATCCTAAGGCAAAAAAATCATGCATTTTGAGATAATCAAAACTGAACTGCAGCTACCATAATTACTACTTAATGACAACAATGACATTTGGCATGCATAACAATTAAGCAAAAACAAGCTTCATAGGGAAGATTTGTAGAGAAAGAAAAACTGCACTCGAATTGATTCTAAGTGAAGAATTGCAAAACGAAGCAAAAATTTGCAAAAATAAGTGTCAAAGCCCACTCATTTTGCAAAATAAACAAAGTCAAGGAATGCAAGAGTAGCCAAAAAAAAGGCACAAAAGGCTCTTCAAAATCAAACCTCAATACCAAACCCGTTGAATCGTGGATATTGAATTAACATCAAAGGGTCCAAGATAGCTGTGCAAAGATGCTTAATGAGTAGCCAAAGATGTCTTTACTAGTAGCCCAAATACTTTTTCTTAGCACTCTTTCCTATCTTATTATATTCATAAATTTACACACCCCTACCCAGAGCTAATCCTTGCGATTTCAAAGCATTGTATTGTTCAATTAAGAACAATTCAAGATGCCAATGAGAAAGTTAATTTCCACCTCATTCTAGATAGTATTAGGGATGCCTTTTCTAAAGGAGCCAAGCCTAGAGTTTTTCCCAAGCACTTTAATAGTCAAACCCAAAGAAAATATTATGATTCCAAGAAAGATGTTGAGAAGGGCAAGTTTTTTAGAAAATGGTTCCATTCCCAACTTCATCATCCCCCAGTTGAGGATAAGATCCCAAATATCCCATTGAAAATTATAGAATTCAAAAACTAGGAGCTATACTCTATGCTAGCTATTATTTTTGGCCTACCTTTTGACAAAGAAGTGCATGACTATTAAATAGCTATGGCCTACACCATGTCTAATCCGAATTTCTATGATGAGTCTTGCTTTGACCAATTAGATATTTCTATATTTTTTATTGGGCCTAGTACCTATGTGATAGAATACATGAATATCTAACTCAACTACAATTATATCCACATGGTACTATTTGTAACTTTTCGCATCTCACGTGGTTGTTTCTCTATTATACATTAGATACTATGCCATGGGTATGTCTAAAAAAAGTTGACAACAAAGGGAATAATTTATTGGTGGTGGATTGGACCAATATTTTGGGAAAATCTGAGTCTTACTACCATTTTAACAGATAATTTTTAGGGCTTTCTCTAAAAATAGTTTTAGGAGAACTTCCTCATCTTTCTACTCAAGCTAGAACCTTGTTATAGACCCATCAAATAGAATAAGGGTATTGGTTATTTCTCTTAAAAGGGATAATCATCAGGTTTTATGGATTTATAGGGAAGCCTTTTCTATTACCATACTTTGTTATTTAAAGAATTTTTGCAATGGAGTATTGTAGATAAAATCATTTCATCAACATCACGTATGGCTTAGGAATAAATAAGAAGAGCACCTATGAGTATTCGTTCACCTATGGACCAATCACTATAAATATGAAGGGGCAATAAAGGGATTTATGTCACAAATTGCAAGAATTAGGACTGCAAGCAATACCTCAAAAGTGGAGGTATGACCCTATGAATAAATTCAGTGAGAAAGTAAGCTTAATAAACACAAGCAAGTTGCTTGTGTTCAAGAAAATAAGTATACCCAAGATAGGACGATTGGGGAATAATCATGAAAATAATGATCTCAAATGGAATATTAGTAAATTGCAAGATTTGCCTTCATGGAGGGATTGGTATGAACAAGAAGATGACTATGATCCCAAAACAAATCCACGTCATGCACTAACTAACAAAAATTTAGCTTCTCTCATGAAGAAGACTAAATGGGATGTACACAAAGTTGTAGAATGGTGGATATTTTGAGTTGAAAAAAAGGCTACTAAATCTAAATTCTCTATCTCGATAGACAATGAGTTTTCATAGAGGTACGATGAAAATATGGATACATGGAGTTCCAAGAATAAGCAAGCAAAAATTACAATCTCTATGGGATAGAATAAAGAAGTGAAGGATAGAGATGTAGGAACAAAAGAAGTAGCTATTACAGAGCCAACTGATCCTAAAGATAATGCAAGTGAAGAAGAAGTACAAGTACTTAAAGAAAGACTACATGTTGGTGATGCTACAAAAAATATTAAAATAATAAGAGGTTGCAAAATAAACTCCTTAGCTAGAGCCTATGAAATAAACTCCTCAGTCAGATCCATAAGTCAAGGTCTTTATCCCAATAGAATTGCAACAGTAATTTTATCCCAAAGGTTCTAAAATCATAAGAAAAATGGGATATACATGAGGAGGATTAGGGAAGACATCTATTGGATTGTAAGAAATTATTCAAGAGTAGGAAAGGCCTAAAAGGTTAGCCTTAGGTGCACCCTTTCCAAGCTCCCCAACCCTAAAAATAAAATGCAAAATAAGTTGAAGGTTTGTTTCAAAAATTCCTACTAGATCACCACTTAAGGGAAGCATGATGTTTCCTTCACTTCTCAACAATAAGTTCCCATGATTTAAGCTACTTATTCTTTACCTTAGAAATAAATAAGGAAAATGAAGGTTGACTCATCTAAAGAGCTACAATAAGGAGATAATAAGAAGTAAAATATCCAAGAAACACCACCAATGACTGAAGAGGTGATAACCAAACTGATAATGGAACAACCCTTGGTAGCAAGGACAAATATAAATGTTTCTAATTATTCAAATTATCTTCCTTCTTCCTTTTTTTTTTTTTTTATGGAAAACATCCCAAAAGGGATGCCACTTTCGGGTAATACCCAAGGAGGCAGGGGTATCCATTCCGCCAAAAATACCCAAGACTCGGACCTAGCCTACCACCTTTGACATACTCAAGGAGCAAACAAACACACAAAACCAATTTAAAAATAAGTAAATAACAACAAAAATAATAAAATAAAATAAAAAACATGCTCCTTGAGTGTGTCAAAAACAAAAGCACAACCAAACACGCACAATAAGATTAAAGAAATCACAACACAAACCACATAGAAAAACACAAGAACCACATAACAAAACACAAACAAGACAAAAACAACAGAACACTACAAAGACATAACCAAAAAAAAAACATGAAAAATAAACACAACCAAAACCTAAAAAAATAAAAAATCAAATAAAAATAAAAATAAAAAACAACCAACAATAGACAAAAAACATAGAAAACACTCACACATAGAAACACGAAATAACACAAACAAAGAGAAACCCAAGAACAAGAACGAAAAAACACAAGAACAATAACAAAAAACATTAAAAAAAAAAAAACAACAAAAAAACAACACAAAGAACACAAAAACAAAACAAAATAAAAAAACCCACCCACCTTAAAAAACTAAACAAAAATAAAAAAATAAAAAATGAACAAAACAATGACCTATCTAGATCAGAAGACTATTAAGGCAAGAATCAACAGAGGAAACAAAATAAAGAATATAATGAGCTAGGGAACTAAAAAAAACTGAATGAACCAAAGAGAAGCAAAAAAAAAAAAAACAAGAAACTAGGTACCTTCGAAACTGGAGCCATCCAAAGAAATGATAGAAAAAAGAGCTTCCCTAATTTGAGAAGCCCACCATATAGGAGGGTGGCCATAACAAGTAATATCACCTTTGTCCAAAGCCCAATTAGCTAAAGCATCAACACTCTTGTTTTGATCTCTAACCACATGATTGTAATCAACTTTCAAAAATCCCATCTGGATTAACTGAATCTTCTCAATAATTCTTTTTATTCTCCAATCCACCTTATGATTCTTAGAAGGATTCTTCAAGATATTAATCATAAGTTGAGAGTCAGACTCAACTAACACCTTTTCCCATCCAAACTTAGTAGCCTCCTGAAGGCCTCTGAGGATACCATACCCCTCAGCAAGGTTATTGGAAAGAATACCTAAATTCTCAGCAAAAGTAAAAACCAGGGAGCCATCTGAAAGTCTACCAATTCCTCCCACACTAGCTATTCCAGGGTTCCCTCTAGAGGCTTCATTAGTATTGAATTTTCCAAAATCCTTAGGAGGAGGTTGCCAATTTCTATTCCTATCCATATTACTAATACTCACATTCCCTTTAAGTTGGTTGCCCTTAGAATTTTTAATCTTCAATATTTGCGTCACTTGATCCCATCTTTGGTGGGAGTTTTTGGGGTGATCAAGGAGATGATGGACTGATTCAACTAAGTTGGCTATGGTCTTTTGCCAAATATAATGAATATCCTTCCTATCTTGATTAAAAATTTGGTTGTTCCTTTCATTCCAAATATTCCAAAGAAGAATGGTAGAACCCATCCAAACTAATTGCCTAATAAAATGATCAACACTCTCTTGATTAGGCCAATCCCTCCAAAGCTATTCAAAAGTAAAAAAATTGGACCATTGTAAGCCAAGTAAAGTGGCCATTCTCCTCCACAACTCAGAGGCTAAAGTACACTCAATAAAAATATGGTTGATATTTTCTACATTCTCTTCACACATTTCACATCTAAAAGGGCCATGAAAACCATGCTTCATAAGTTGATCACCAGTAAGCACCCTACGCTGCAATAACAACCAATTAAAGAACCTCACCTTAGGCCAGAGCTTTTGAGCCCACAATAGAGAAAAGATGTCAGAAGAATGGTTGGGATTATTATGGCAGAAGGTCAAATAACCTTGAGCAACTGAATACTCACCCTTAGTAGTGTTGTTCCATCCAAAACAATCATTTTCATGGGACCAAGAGAGGGATATCATATGAAGGATGCCTTGGATATCTTGTCTTTGCCTTTTTGGGATTTGAATAGGCCAGTCATCAATAGGGATCCAATATCTACCAACCTTTGAATTACCAGTATGGTACCGACAATAATTAGCCACCTTTATCCAATTAGCTCGGTGAAGCTCCTCCATCCAAGGCCTCCAATCGGGAAACCGAGTTATCAAAGGCTTGTGACCATCCCAAGAATCTGTCCAAAAATTTGCATGTTGACCATTATGAATGATCCAAAATAATTTTTTCTTTATCAAATCCTCACCAGTATTAAGAACTGCTAAAATGGGAGAACCTTTGATAGGAAGTTGATAGCGAACAAGGCCTTCAGGACTTTTGTTCTCAGTATATTTAGCATGGAGATTATTGGCCCAAAGAGCATTGGGGTTATGCAACATCCTCCAATATAATTTAGCAGCTAAAGCTTTGTTATTATTAATTTACGACCGTAATCCTAAACCCCCTTCACTCTTAGGAAGACATAAAGTATCCCATTTCACCAAGGTCCATTTTCTTTTCTCCTTAGTACCACTCCAAAGGAAACGATGACTGATTTGATCCAATTCTCAAAGAACAGCCTTTGGGAAATTCAAAATGGAAGAAACATAAATAGGAATAGCTTGAAGGACTGATTTTACCAAGGTGATTCTACCCCCAGAATAAAGCCACTTGTTGGTCCACTTTCCAATTTTCTTCTTGACTTTGTCCAACAACCAATTCCAATATTTATTTTTCTGCCTTTGAATATTTATGGGAATACCTAAATAAGTGATTGGAAGAGAGGTCTTCTTATATCTCAATTTATCCAAGACCATGGATTCTTGTCTAGTAGAGCAGTGAAAGAAAATAACTTTAAATTTTTCTTCATTGATCAACTGCCCAGTAGCCTTAGAAAAACAGCTAATGATTTGCTTAATATTAGAAGCTTCCTTAATCGTAGCTTTACCTAAAAGAGTAGAGTCATCCACAAATTGAAGATGAGAGATAGGTCTAGCTCCATGAGCAATGGTAACTCCCTCAAGGGTTTTTTTTCCCTCTTTTTGGTTATAGTCCTACCTAAGCATTCAGCAAGAATGATGAATAAATAAGGGGATAGCGGGTCACCTTGCCTAATACCTCTAGAAGCTGGGAAATACTGAGAAGGCTTGCCATTGATAAGAACTAAGTAGGAAACCGAAGAGATACATCCCATAATCCAATCCATCCAATCCTTAGAGAAACCAAATTGCCTCAAAAATTTGATAAGGAAGTGCCAATCCACTCTGTCATAAGCTTTGGATAAGTCTAACCGAATGAACATGGAAGGAGAATTTTGCATATCCATGGAATGGATGGCTTCTGAGCAAGAACTATCTCATCTACTATTTGACGTCCTTCCACATAACCCCCTTGCTCTGGGGAAATAATCTTATGCAAAAGAGGCTTCAACCTTTCTGCCATGATTTTAGTAATGATTTTTAGAAAATTACATAAAGCAATAGGTCTAAAAGCTGAGATATGATCAACCTATTGAGCTTTCGGAACAAGAGTAATATAAGTTTTATTGATAACCTTCAAAATTTCTTTGGCTTTCCTGGCTTCTTCCACCACCTCTAATTCTTCCTTCTTCCTTTGTTCTTGATGTAACTCCTTCCATTTTTTTATCATTTCCAACTTCTACATCGAGAGTAAATGTTCAAAATATCCTTGTGGTCAGGGTTATGCATAGTGGCTATTTATCGCCAAACTGGCTAAAATTAGGAAATTCAAAATTTGGAATTGGCTAATGTTTGGGACCCTTTACCAAGGCCCATTAGCCAAAAACATTTGGTTGCAAGTTTTTTTTGGGTTTATTTACCCCAATTTTATAATAATTTGACCATTTTAAGTTTAAATTTCCAATATTAACCCTAATAATAGTGAACCTTTTACATGCATTTAAACACTTCACTTGGATTTTGAAACTGATTCACCAAATTTTTATAAGTACATTTTGGGTCCGACCTCTTACGCATAACCCTACTCATGGTAGAAGTTTCCCACATCATCACATCCACTCCACTTATCCAAACCCCTATAATCATCACTAATCAATCCATTCAAGAAGGTTCTCCATCTCCCTTCCCTCTTATGCAACTATTCCTCACTGTTTCACATTCACCTAATCATCCAACCACAATCACTATTAATAAACTCATAAAAATGGGCCATAATGCTCAAGACTGGTGGAGAGGGAAGACACCCAAGCAAGCTAGAAGCTTTGCCCTTCCCAAGAAAATGATAACAATAGATCCCACCACATATCAACAGATGAGGGTCATGGCCACACCAAAAGTGAAGAAGCTAGACGTAGAAATTAAACCAGATGATTATCATGTAGAAGCCCAAATTATGGACATTGCTCAAATGCTATTAGAAGACTCTCTGCTAAATACCCAAGCTCATATGAGTACAATGTACCTGTAAGGAGATATATTGAGGTATAGATGCCAACATTTGAAAGAAAAGGTCAAGTATCTATATGAAATAACCAAGGAAGATCATAACATGAATAAAGCTCTAAAACTTGAAGTCCAAAGTGGAAGAAGTTTACAAAAATGGTAGATGTTAATGAACAAGCTCAAAATATCTAGGAGATAAATAAAGCTTGGATAGAACAAGTTTAGGAGATGTAGTAGTAGTTGCAAGTTGAAGAGGAAAAGAACAAGACTTCCACTTTCTCTAATTAAACCCTTAAGTAATTGAGAAGAGATAGTTGGGATAAGATTCTTAAACATTCTCTTGAAGCCTACATTGCTATAGACTATCTTGACTCTTGTGGATAAACCATACGAGAGGCAAATGGTATTTTTGAGAAAATTTAAATAGGAACTAGAAATATGGTTAGACATGCTAAATTTATGATGAAAATATCTAAAAGAAGATTCAAACCCATAGCTAGAGCTATCCCTAGTAAACAGTGGAATGCAACAAGAAATATCTCTCAAAATGTGATTGAAAAATACAAGCTAGTATCAGAAGGAAGATAGAAAGGCTAAAAAACATGGTTGATATAATCATGTATCCTATGTGGGAAGCTCAAACCCTAGGATTCCCTAGTTTTTGGGATCAAGAAATGCAACTCCTAACTAAATAATAAATACAAGATCAAATAGAAGCAACTTCCAATGATGAATCAAAGATAAATCAATGGCAAGAACCTATTGGAGAAGCCAAAGTGCTTGAATTTCTAAACAAAATGGCTCTGCTACAATCAAAGCTCCAAGAAATATCTAAGATATATCAATATATATCTTATGAAAAGCTATATCATCTAAAGCACATACAAGAATGAGCCTATTTATATAAGAACCCTCCACCTGAAGTATGGGCAAGGATCTACATGATACTTGAGAAAGCAAAGAAAGTACTCTATGGAGAAAAATATGAGGAAGGAGAAGGGACCCATGAGGTGGAGGTTCGCTTATAGGGAATGCCTATAAGGTATCTAGATGATCAAGTAACACTTGGTGAGTAGAAAAATTACAAGGAAAAGCAACAATTGATGAAACGCCATCTCCAACATAACAAGAGTAAAAGATGAAAATGGACGTCAGAACAAAAACATGCCATTTGGAAGGTATGACAAGGTAACATATACTTGCTCTCATTCACTTCCACATCATCTCACATTTCATTGACACATAATTCATGATTTTTCACTTTACGTAAATCACTTTGTCACCTTATTCCATGTTTCACAAACAAACCACTTTCATTTCATTTCATAATACCACTCACATTCCATTTAATTATCACATTTAATCCATGCCCAATGGAAGTAGGTCTTCTAAGTTCCTAATTCTTGCAAGCAAAAATTCCTCAGGAGGCACCAAACATGTGGATCAAATTTTAACCATATTAGCACAAGCAAAGAGGTCCCCTAAAAAATTTCACTAAGTGCTAGAGGATAAGTCTAGCGTGGGATTGAGATGCTCCAAAACCATGATTGTGTCAACAGCCACATCAACACAGAGCATTGTCCCTATGAGAATGGAAAAAATAAGCATCCAAGCCCAAAATACCTGAAATTGTGTCAAAGTCGAACGTGATGTCAACAAGTCAATATAAGAATGCAAGATCACGAGAAAAGGACAACCAAAAGATAAAAAGGCTATGCTTGATATTGATATGTCTCGAAACTAGGTTGTTCAAGGTGATAATATCAACCAAAAGATAAATCACCCAGGATCACGCAATTCAATGATTGAAGATTGCCCGAGATCGTGATGTTGGAGACCATGCAATTCCTAGCAATGACATCAACAAAATAAAAAAGAGTCGAGGATTGTGTGAGGAAGGCAAAAGTGTCCAAAATTGAGATGTAAACTAATAAAGCTAAAAGGTGCTCAACTGCATCGCTTGAGCTAACGATATCATCATTAGCAAAATTAAACCCAAGATTGCGCCTATGAATAAGATAATACAAAAGAAAAAAAACTCGAGTCTAAGACTGCCAGAAAATATGATTTCAGCCCAAGAGACCTTTGAAAGCAAATGAAGAGCCCAATTTCAAGAAAATTTTAGTTAGACATAATTTTTAGACCTGCAACTACCATGGTGCTTTCTGGCTAATTCCAACTAAATATAACTAAGCTTGAAAACGATGGCTCCAACAATGCAACCACTTGCAAAAGACAGTTGTAGATCAATGGGCTAACATAAAATTTATGCCCAAGATGAAATTGAAGATTGCCACATCAACATTTTTGGTTCTTGCTAACCTATTCCTTCCTAATGTCCATACAACTATATTCCCACCAAAATTTTCAAATTGTAAAACTATAAATATGAGCAAAGACCTCATTACAAGGGTTGGATCCATAGTCCTTGCTTGGTATCATATTGTAATTATTGTTGATCAATGAAGAGATAGTTGTCTGGCCTCCATTATTGTGCGATTGTAGGTTTTATGTGAATGTTATATTTTAATTCATTTATGTTACAATCAATTGTTAGTGTACTCTATTATAGTAATTCTTCTATTTGTATTACCTATTGGATTGCTAATAATTGAAGCCTTTGGGAATGATTAAAGTGATTATATACATTTTATTTAATTCATTTATGTTTTTTTTTTTTTTACATTGTGGAATCGATAGTTGATACGCTTTGGTTAATTCATTTATGTTACATCTAGCAATTGGTCGATTTTATTAAAATGTGAAACACCTATTGGATTGCTAATTGTTAGAATCCTTGGAATGATTAGAGAGAATGTCATGAGCTTAATGAATATGTAATTGTAGATTATAATGTCTAGTCTATTAACTGTCTTGTAATTGATATAATAGTGTATTGCTTTGTAATATCCAATGCTATTACATTATATCCTATCCATCTTTCAAAACCTTTCTCCTACCCTTACTCCTTCCTAACCCTTGCTCTTTTCCTATATTTTTTCCAAAACAATTATTTCAAAAAAGTAAGCCTTCTCCATAGTTGAAATATAGAGCAATCTTGTTTCATCCAATTTCTATACTTTGATAAAAATTGATGGGTGCGATGCCTTTCCATAATAATGGTATATTTTAGACCAACAAGACAACACATTTTATCCTACCTGGTTCATATCAAATAATAGCACCTACCCCTACCTTCCCTAGGTTCCCATTTGAGGTCCCATCAAATTTCATCTTCATCCATCCTTATTGAGGTGGTAACCATTTAGTCTCAACCCTTGATTGATTTTTAGTACCATCCAAGCTACCAACGAGGCCTATGTTCTAGGTTCTGCTCAGTGTAGCCTCATATCCTATTTTAGGTTTGTCAAAAATTTTATTATCTTCACAAATTTCTCAATTGCTTGTACAATAATCTACACATTTCTCATCAAGTGGCATTAGCTCAATCAGTTAAATTCCTCAATATTCAAGGATGAGACCAAGGTTTGAATCTTACCAAATGATACATGGACAATATCCAAGATTTGTTATAATACCATTATGTGATAATGGTGTAATATGGGTGGGGCCTGTTTCAATCACATATAACCAATTGAAAAAAATCTACATATTTCTCCCCATTTTTTATTGTCCTCAAATATTATCTCATTCCTTTCTATACATATACCCCAAGCATAGTGGAAATGAATTAGATTCCAAATTCCATTGAGCCTAGAATTGGTGAAAGGCTTCTCCCATTGCTCTAACCAAGCTAGCATGGTATTTGGTAAATCCTACACTAAACCCAACTCATTTATTAGTGCTTGAAGTATCTTCACTGAATAGTCATATTCTAGGAAGATATGTTGAATCGGCTCCTCTCTTTGCTCATAGAGGAAGCATATGTTTGGGTGGTGAGTTTCTATCTTCTAAAAATCGTCTATAGTTAGTATCTTATTTAATGCAACCAACCATAAGAAGACCTCTTGTTTAGAAATTTCTTTCTTCCCCCATATTCTCTTCCATGGAAAACCATATTCTATAGCTAGGTCAATCAAGTCATGAGTTGATTTGACATTAAATTCACCATCTTGGGTGGCTCCCCATATTAATGAATCTTGTTGCATGTTTGAACTTATATAATATGATCTAATATTTTCCTTTAGCTTACTCAATGCTTCACTATTCTCATAATTTATTTTTAGCTCTTTCCATCTTAATTGACCTCCTATTGTCACCACATAGTCACTTACAAACCTGTAGTGTCTTGCTTCCAAATTTTCCTATAGTCTATGCATCTCCTCACCCATGGTAAGTGGTCTAATATCTAACCATGCATCCTCCCAAATCTAATGGATCTACCATCCCCTACTTTCCATTGTACTCCCTTCCATAATAACTCCTTTGTCTTCATAATGTGATTCCATAATGAAAACCCCAACATGGATCCTATATAATAAGCAATATAACATCTTCCATACTATCTAAGTATTTTTCCTTCGATATTCTAGCCCATAATGACTATCCATTCTTCATAAATCTCCACCCTACCTTTGTAGCCAGTACTAGGTTGATGTTTCTAATTCTATGAAGGCCCAATCCTCCTTGTATCTTGGGATGGCATATCTTCTCCCATGAGATTAGAGGTATTCTACTCCTTTATTCTGAACCAGTCCATAGAAATAATTTTTGGATTCCTTCAATAATGTTAACCACTTTGAAAGACATTTTAAAAACTGGCAACTGATATACTAGGATGGCTTGTAATGTACTTTTCACCAATTATATTTTTCCAGTTTGGATAAGTAAACTACCTTTTCAGCCTACCATCTTCTTTTAAAATTTATCTATTAATTCACTCCATAACGGTTGTTTATAGCTTTTGTAAACATTGGCATCCCAAAATTTGTAGAGAGTAGGGTTGAAATTATGTAACCAATCTCTCTAGCTACTCTTCTCTATTTGTCTATTGTGTTTTTTGAATAAAACATTACTCTTTTCCATGTTAATTTATTTATGGGATGTTGGTTCATACATATATAGTATCCTTTTGAACTCTCTAGCTTCTACCACTATTGGTTTCCCTAGTAATATTATGCCATCCACAAATTATTGCTGAGTTAAACCTTCTAGATTTTTTGTTGGCTTCAATCCATGAAGTTTTCTCAAATCCTTCACTACTCCTATACATCTCCTCAAAGCCTCAACCATTACTATGAATAGATATTATGATATGGGATCCCCTTGCCTTAAGCTCTACTAGTACCAAAAAAGCCAACTAGAGAATTGTTTATAAGTACTAAGAATTTAGATCCTTTGTAACAACTACCTACCCATCTTTTCCATTGCCTACTAAACCTAAACTTGAATAAGACCCTATCTAGGAAATGCCAAGACACTCTATTATAGGCCTTATTCATGTCAAGTTTAACTATAATTCCTTTCTTGTCACTAGCCTTTACTGAATATAAATTTTCATGGAGAGTTATTACTCTATCCAAAATTTATCTCCGTTTTACAATACCCCTTTGTTATTTTAAGATAATAGTTGGGAGTATAAAATTAAGCCTCAAGGATATCACTTTTGATATTATTTTATAGATTGCATTGCAAAGGTTTATAGGTCTATAGTCCTTCAAATATTTTAGCCCTAACTTCTTTGTGATTAATGCTAAGAATATATTATTGTACACCTTCAATACTTACCCTGTACGATGTGACTCCTTGACTTCCTCAATTACATCCTTTTTTAATAATGTCCCAAAATATTTGGAAGAAACCCTCCTAAAAATCATCAGGCCTTGGTGCTTTGTCCTTACCAAGGGAGAAAATTGCTTCTGTCACTTCTTCCTCATTAATATCCTTAGTTGTTTATTTATTTCCATTGTGATCAACCTTTGTATATATTGAATTATCTTCTTAATTGTATATTGATATTTTGCCATATCTTTTGACAGTAGTGTTTGGAAAAAATATACAACATCTTGTCTAATTTCTATTTCTTCCCTTATGGTTTGGCCATATTCTTTTTGTATCTCCATTATTCTAGATGAGTACTTATGCTTTATAGTTCAGACATGGAAGAAATTTGTGTTTCAGTGACCTTATTCTAACCATTGGTTTCTTGATTTTTATCACCAATAGGTATGCTCTCTCACTATAATGGTATGCAACTTTGAATTTAGCTCATTTTCCTTTAAAAATTGAGCTTGATCCATTCTACTTCCATTGATCTCTTCTTCTAACTTACTCAGTTCTATTATGATAAGTTCCTTTTTTTGAAATATATTTCCAAATACCTCTTTATTCCATGGACCTCCTTACCTCCTTTATAATATTTAGTTTACTTACCACAATATGCATTTTAGATCCCTGCAATGATATATCCCACCACTTTTCCATCTCCTTAAATATATCTAGGTGGTGCAACATTCAAATTTAAATGGGTTATTTCTTCTATTAATTTCTAGGTTACACAAAAAAAAAGGTGTTATGGTTTAAACCATTCATGGTAAGGAGATTAATTTATGCTCATAGTTCCCTTGATTTTAGCATTTTTAATTGCCTAGGTAAGAAAATAATATCTATTTCATTTTGCCTATGCAAAGGCTTTGAGGTAGAGACAAAAAAAAATATTAGTTGTTCTATGTCTATCTATTGTATCTTCGTAGCTGTTGCATTCAACATTCCTAAGCATGTAATAGGTAAAAAAATGATTGTTACAAATTTTACAAAAACATATACCAAATTTATTATCATCATAATCTAAAACATAAACTTCCATTGAGCCTACTTGATAATGCCCCACACCCACCTCAGAAATAAGAGTAGTAGGAGTATTCTCAGTTTCAATGTTAAAGGCTTAATTAAAATTACTATCACTATCAATTTCCTCTCTTGTGTTGTCATTATCTACCCAAAATTTTACTTGTTTCAATTTGACATCACCATGGCCTTTATGTAATTTTATCGACTGTTGATAGAACAAATTAGGATCTTCTCTCTATTTTTATTTTAACAATGATGATAAATTTTCAACTACCTCTTGAGGAAGGGGAATAATAACATCCATGTCAAGCTGATCATCTTGAAATTCATATCTATATTGGAGGTATCTCAAGTGAAATTTAGGATGCCTCTTCTATAACTTCCTTCTAGAAGTCCATTAGTGCTCATGTTCATAAATTGGACCTCCCCCTAACCTTGTTAAACTCTATAAATAGAATACCATTTCCTCCATTTCCATCAACACTCATTTGCATACCCAAACTCTACTGAAATTAGCCTAGACCACCAAATACACTACAACATCACTCATCATCACTAAACATCACTCACCATCCATCCCCACATGGAGACCCACATGAACCTGTCATCATCCTTTGTTACTTTGTAGGTTGCTATAAAAACTTACAAATTTAGGAGGCAACTCAGTGGAGAACATAAGTGACAATTGCACCAATAGGACCTCTACAACAAAGATTTCAATTTTTGGAAACCATAGTCAGATTCACACAAAAGGGTATGAATCAAAGCATCTACACTTTAAGGTGTGAATCCCTAGAGGAGCAAGTTTCTCATCACCAAAACTCTGTTGGAGTTTACAAAACTAGGTAAATGCTTATATTTTATCAAGTTTTAGGTATTTTCATACATTTTTATCATGTTTTAACTTAGTTTATGAGTCTTTTTGTCTGTAAACATGAGGGTCCTGATCAAGACAAGCCCCCAATTGTTCTAACAAGTGTTTTTAGGGTTATACAGGTTTGAAAGACCCATATAACTAATAGTGGCCCATGAGTAGGAATTCCACTCACATCGAGGAATACAAAGAGAGATTTTTCTAGTTTTTTGACCGATGCAACTCAAAGAAGACTTCCCTTGTGGAAGATACCATATTGTAGCTCCAAAAGGGCACTTTTGTAAAAGGACTTGTTCTTGTAACCCTTTTATTATCAATTAAAAAATAGATTATTTTTGTGTACTTCATTATGGCGATCACAGTGGGACCCACCCATAATTTTTTATTATTATGTTTAGCTTTTTAGCAAACTAATCGCTATTTTTGGCTTTTTTCTATGATATTATGTACTAAAAATCATAATAAAACTTGTAAAAACCTTGAAATACATATCAGGCCTAGAAAAATACTTCTCTAGCCTATGGGCTAGATTTGCATGGTAAGGTGTGAATCTCTTGCCTATCAGATTTATAGGTTAAGGTGTGAATCCTAAAAAATATTTAGAAATTGATTCCTAGCAACAAGGTATCTGGTTCTACACAGTCAACAACACAAAAAGGTAAGTCTAGGGTTGAAAAATACTCCTTATTGAGATTGTTATCTCACATACCTCACTGCCTTCATAGGCCAAAATTACCCTCCAAATTGAAATCCACAAGGTGAAATCGGTCATCTTCTCCCCTTTATTATTAGTCACAAAACTTTATTTGGTATTATTTTGTAACTTCTTTCTATCGATTAGCCTCCTCATCTGTTAGGTTATCAATTTATCCATAAAACTAACTTTATGTTTGTTTCTATTGCAAGTACCTTCACAAAACTAGAGCAACAACATCTCACAACCAACTTTCATAAAAAAAGTTAGCAACTTCGGTAAGGTGTGAATTTGTTTTAGTCATAGGTTAAGGTGCGACTCTGGTTGTCGGCTTTGATATTCCTATTAATTGTGCAACTCAAACAAGTGTTATGTTGGCCAACTTAGGATGACATAACTTGATGATGGCTCAAAACTGATGACTTCAATCCATGAAGTGTTCTCAAATCCTTCACTACTCTTATACATCTTCCCAAAGCCTCAACCATTATTATGAATAGATATGATGATATGGGATCCCCTTGCCTTAAGCTCTACTACTACCAAAAAATCCAACTATAGAATTGTTTATAAGGACTAAGAATTTAGCTCCTTTGTAACAACTACCTACCCATATTTTCCATTGCTTGCTAAACCTAAACTTGAATAAGACCCTATCTAGGAAACTCCAAGACACTCTATTATAGGCCTTATTCATATCAAGTTTAACTATAATTCCTTTCTTATCACTAGCCTTTACTGAATGTAAAGTTTCATGGAGAGTTATTACTCTATCCAAAATCTATCTCATTTTTACAATACCCTTTGTTATTTTAAGATAATAGTTGGGAGTGTAAAATTAAGCCTCAAGGCTATCACTTTTGATTTTATTTTATAGATTGCATTACAAAGGTTTATAGGCCTATAATCCTTCAAACCTTTTAGCCTATCTTCTTCATGATTAATTCTAAGAATATATTATTGTACACCTTCAATACTTACCCTGTATGATGTGACTCCTTGACTTCCTCAATTACATCCTTTTTTAATAATGTTCCAAAATATTTGGAATAAACCCTCTTAAAACTCATCAGGCCTTGGCGCTTTTTCCTTACCAAGGAATAAAATTGCTTCTCTCACTTCTTCCTCATTAATATCCTTAGTTAGTTGTTTATTTATTTCCATTGTGATCAACCTTTGTATATATTGAATTATCTCCTTAACTCTATATTGATATTTTGTCATATCTTTTGATAGTAGTGTTTGGAAAAAATCTACAACATCTTGTCTAATTTCTATTTCTTCCCTTATGGTTTGGCCATATTCCTTTTGTATCTCCATTATTCTAGATGAGTACTTATGCTTTATAGTTCAAACATGGAAGAAATTTGTGTTTCGGCGACCTTATTCTAATCATTGGTTTCTTGATTTTTGTCACCAATAGGCCTGCTCTCTCACTAGAATGGTGTGCAACTTTGAATTTAGCTCCTTTTCCTTTAAGAATTGAGCTTGATCCATTCCACTCCTATTGATATCTTCTTCTAACTTACTCAGTTCTCTTCTAATAAGTTCCTTTTTTTTAAATATATTTCCAAAGACCTCTTTGTTCCACCTCCTTACCTCCTTCATAATATTTAGTTTACTTACCACAATGTGCATTTTAGATCCTTGTAATGGTATATCCCACCACTTTTCCATCTCCTTAAATATATTTGGGTGGTGCAACATTCAAATTTAAATGGGGTTTTTCTTCTATTAATTTCTAGGTTACACAAAAAAAAAGGTGT
The DNA here is from genome assembly GCA_028583015.1 of Wollemia nobilis. NCBI lineage: Eukaryota > Viridiplantae > Streptophyta > Pinopsida > Araucariales > Araucariaceae > Wollemia > Wollemia nobilis. The sequence goes on from JAQPPZ010016930.1 coordinate 1,290,330, forward strand.
TATGGTTTGAACCATTCATGGTAAGGAGATTAATTTATGCTCATAGTTCCCTTGATTTTAGCCTTTGTTAATTGCCTAGGTAAGGAAATAATTCCTATTTCATCTTGCCTATGCAAAGGCTTTGAGGTAGAGACAACAAAAACATTAGTTGTTCTATGCCTATCTATTGTATCTTTGTATCGGTTGCATTCAACATTCCTAATCATGTTATAGGTAAAAAAATTATTGTTACAAATTTTACAAAAACATATACCAAATTTATTATCATCATAATCTAAAACATAAAATTCCATTAAGCCTACTTGATAATGCAACACACCCACCTCAGAAATAATAGTAGAAGGAGTATTCTCAGTATCAATGTTAAAGGCTTAATTAAAATTACTATCACTATCAATTTCCTCTCTTGTGCTATCATTATCTACCCAAAATTTTACTTGTTTCAAATTTACAACATCACCATGGCCTTTATGTAATTTGATCGACTATTGATAGAACAAAATACGATCTTCTCTCTATTTTTATTTTAACAATGATGACAGATTTTCAACTACCTCTTGAGGAAGGGGAATAATAACATCCATGTCAAGTTTATCATTTTGAAATTCATATCTATATTGGAGGTATCTCAAATGAAATTTAGGATGCCTCTTCTATAACTTCCTTCTAGAAGTCCATTAGTGCTCATGTTCATAAATTGGACCTCCCCTAACCTTGTTAAACTCTATAAATAGAATATCATTTCCTCCATTTCCATGAACACTCATTTTCATACCCAAAATCTACTTTAATTAACCTAGACCACCAAATACACTACAACATCACCCATCATCACTCAACTGAGAAGCTGGGTACTGTAGAATGCGACAGAGAAAGAGAAAGATGGATAGTGACTAGGGTTTTGGTTGTTTAAGAAATAGTTGTTGCAGGGAGGGAAGAAGAGAGAGGTAAAAGAGGATGCATACCTTCGAGATCTGTGATCAAGGGAGTCGGGGAACGTTGCATGTGTGGATCCTCTACTTATTCTACGCCAAGTGTGTCTACGTTTATCGCATTTGTCTTTTCAACTTCCTCCTCTCCCAACTGCTTCGCTACAAGCACTTCAGGAGCTCTCGTTGGTGGGGTTTCAAGTGCCACAGAGGAACTTGACCTAAAAGGCCTTTGAGCATTGGAGCACAACTTTTTTTTTGCAGGCTATGGGAGAGACACCTCCTCAGCTTTTCTCTTTTGGGGAGTGCTCTTCTTCTTATGGGGTAACGACACACTCTCTGAATTCAATGGTGAATCGCCTAGAACTACCTTACCCTTGATATGCACCACGTGTTTCCTTACCACCAGGTCGTCCACTTTGTCAGGATTTCAAGTGCTTCAATGTACATAGTTAACAAATGAGAAGGCCCGATAGCTATCGGTGTTGTCAAAATTCTCTGAGAACCGGTCATCCAACGCCATTGGGTAGTCAGAGGATGTTTTGGCATTGTGAACCCTCATGATCCACCAGTCTCTGATTTTACGATTCGACCAATGTTGCAATTTTTCCTTCATCTCCTAAAAAAGAGCCCTAGGAATCTTCTACTCTGGGTTGACAGTGAGGTCATACTCAATCTCCATAGTCTAAAAATCATGCTATAGGGGCGAGGACACTATCTCTTCAATGTGCCACTCCAGCTCGCACCCGTTAGGGTTATTTCGCTGAGCGACCATGTTGGGGCAAGGGCAGCTATGAAAATATTTCACTCCAAGGTGATCCCAAAATCTATTATGGGGATCGTATTTCCATCGTTGGGGGAGTTCCACAAATTCAATGTCAAACAACATCACTATGAGTACAACATTTTGACCATTGCATCACCTTAATGCCCCTAAAATCAAAGGGTATGCACGTGAGCTTTTTTCCACTGCATTTCTCGTATACTTCGTTGGTGTAGTCGCACTATTGGGTGACATCTAAGGCAAACATGTAGACCATAGTGTAATAGGGCAAGAGAAAGGGGTTCTCTATGAACTCGTATATTCGGACAACCAAACCCTGGGTGAGGATAAAAATGTCGCCCATATTCCCTTCCACCACTTTATCTCTTAACTCCGTAGGAACATGCTCGCAGTGGCTGTAAATCAACTTTAGTGCTGGCCCCAAGAAATCCTAGTTAAAAATATAGTAAGACCCATCTCTGGACAAGCTCTGCATCCAGATATAAACTGGAAACACCTTTCCTTCTTTGTCCACCTGATTCTTGGGGATGTAGGGGAACTTGTCATGTAGGTGGTAGAAGAAATACCACACCAAGGAGGAGCAATTCCTGAATTGATCAACTTTTTTGCTCTACAGGTAGGACAATGATACATGCAACTGTCGTGACACCCACGATGCTCAGTCGAAGAAGACTGATATGGAATTCGATCTCATCCTACATAGGAAATAAATTTTGTTGTGGAAAATGGATACACCTGCCAGCTGTAGACTATCCCATCAGTAGAAAGCCCCATTATCCACACCAGAATCGAATAGATATCATGGTGTACAAATTCTGTCAGGCGCATGGGTAGTTCAGGGGACTCTTCGGATGATGATTCTCCTCCCAACTGCTCCCTCATGAACTGGCGCATCTCGAGCGTGGGCTAATACCTATCGCCCTGTTCTGTGCTGTTGATATTTCTAAGGGGAAATGTAGTCGAGGGCTCCTTCCCACAAAATTTTTTTTTTGATAGACTCAACCGTTATAGAAAACAACTTTTTTTCCCTAGTGTCCCGCACTGTTTTGTTCTATGCATCATAAAATTGTACCACCACTTGTATGAATTTGGAATAGTGGTGTACGGGTGTGCACATGTAATAGTATAAGTGGGAGTGATATACTACAACCAACAGATTCCCATTTAGACACTCTTTGTACGCCTTCTCAATCTTGGCGTAGCTGCTCCATGTCCTTCCATGTCATCAGACAGTCGTAGAGCTTGAAGAGATTATATTCAGGAGACGTTAACTTCACTGGCTTATTTGTGTGCTTTCATAGCTTCTTCGAGCTGCTCTCCTTTGCGGGTGTCACTTTCTCCTTGGGCATCTTCTCTTTGGGCATTTTCTGCTTAGGTTCTTCGCTCTTCTTACCCACGTCTTCTAAAAAAATGCCCTGATTTGAATTTGCATAGGTAAGTACTCTAAAAATGGTAGGGCACGACACTAGGGCATACATGTATATACAACTGCAATTCTAACTAAGGCATGAAATAAAACTGACAACCTTCCACCTTATAGCATCACTTTAAAATCTATCGTATTAAATGCTAGTGCCAAAATTTAATGCAGGTAAGATTGTGTCATGAAGCGTGCACCCGTTATTCGCCTTCATGTTGGTAGTTCACCTTCTTCAATGATGGATGATGGCATCGAATAATAAAATCATCCTTGGGACATGTGCGCTTCTCGAGAGGAGCGCTTGTGCGACTTTCCACGGTGGGGGAACACCTCGGCCGTTATGGAGCGAAAATATTTTGATTGGGCAGACATATGACCCCTCTTTATAATGCTTCATTAGGGTTTTGAAAATACTTGCGAATTCAATTTATCCCCTTTTCTACACTTGGCACATTTTGATAGGACAACTTTAAAGGAAAAACGGGGAAATAAAAATCCAACATTAAAATAAGAGGAGGGAGGGCTATCGCTCCACTAGTGGAGCGACAGAGGCTTTCGCTACACTAGTGAAGCCACAGAGGCTTTCGCTCCACTAGTGGAGCGAAAGTCACTTTATATTTTTTTTTTAAGCAAAGTGGCAAGGAAGCGTTCGCTCCACTAGTGGAGCGAAAGAGAGTTTCACTCCACAAGTGGAGTGAAAGAAAGTCCTCTCCTTTTTTTTTTTAAACAACACTTCGCTCTCAAGCTCGAGCAACGGTGCTTTTGCTCCAAAACTGGAGCGAAAGCAAACTATACACATGCACCTTTTGAAACATATATACATAAGGTCGTACCTGGCGGATCAATGATTTTTCTTGAAACTCGGTTGGTGATAAGCTTTTAGAAGGAAGTCATTCACCGAAATCGGGAGAGTGAAACCCTCCATGTCTTGTAGGATGGAGTTGATCTGATTAACATCAGAGACTCGAAATGGGCCTTCCCAAAATACGTCAAACTTCTCGTGGTTCCCTGGCTTAGGCTTGTTTTCATTCCACTTTAAGACCAAGTCTTCGACACTGAAGGTTCTATCGGAAGTCTTTTTGTTGAACCAGCCTTTGGTGGATTCGGTATGCTTTGCGAAAGCATCGTAATATTTCTCTCTTTCCTCCTCTAATTGCAGCAACTGGGCTAACCTTGCATTCATCGGGTCAAATTCATCTTCTTCATTGTTGAACCACTTAAGTAACTGCAACGCAGGTAGCTCTATGTGCGTGGGTAAGATTACATATTTCTTGTACACCAATGAATAGGGTGACATATTGATCAAGTGCTTGATGGAGATGCGGTCAGTCCAAAGTGATTGGTCCAAGAGCAGATGCCAGCTTCACTTATTTTTCTGTAGAGATCTCTTCAGGATCCGCAGTAGGTTCTTGTTTGTAGACTCTGCCAACCCATTGTCCTACAGGTAATAGTTAGACGAGGTTTTCAAGTAAATTACATACCTAACTGCAAACTCGCATATCCTCACACTGATGAAAGGAGAGCCGTTATCGAACACGATTGCTTTAGGTATGTCAAAGTGAGTGATCAACCCTTCAAGAAAAGAGATGACCATGTCTTGGTTGGCCTGCTTGGTCGAAATTGCTTCTGACCATCAAGTGAAGTAGTTTGTGATGGTTAAAATGTATTTGTGCTTTATGGAGGAGTTAGGATTGATGATCCTGATGAAGTCCAAGCCCCACTATTGGAACATAAATTCTGCTTGGATGGGGAGAAGAGGGAGCGATGCATTTTGAGCTCTGCCCGAGTAGCATTGGAAACTGTCGCAACGCTGGCTTAAGGGTGGGCCAATAGTAGCCTGCCTTAATGATTTTCAAAGCGATCAGCCTACCTGCAAAATGACCTCCCAAAATCTCAGAGTTAAACTTCTCAATAATTTTTTCCTTCTTCGACTCTCTGATACACTTCAAGAGGACTCCGTCAATGTTCTGATAAAATAGTCTGTTGGGTGTTGGAACAGACCTGCTAGCCTGGAAGTGAAATATCCTTATTTGTGAAGCATTGAAGCAAGAAGGTCATCTGCATGTGTCGAAGTATTTGATAAGGTCATATGTCCAATATGGGTTGTCAACCGACAGGCTGGCAAGATTGCTTTCAGGTGCAGGGTTGTCTGAGTCAGGGATTGTTGCTCTACTTGCGGCATTTTTAGCCAGCTCTTGATAGAGTGCTCTGCCTCAGACCAACTTGGTGGGATGCACTTCAATGTCGAACTCCTAGATCTTGGTAACCCATCCAGCTCTCCTATTGCCTAGCACCCCTTGAATTATGAAATTTCGAACATCAGGGTGTATCATGTACACTATCGTCTTACTCTGAGAGATGAGATATCAAAATTTCTAGAGCGACTTCATCACCACATGCACTTGTCATTCGACAAAGTTAAACTTTTCTTCATGCGATTGGATGATTTGGCCGAGGAATGCTATCGGACGCTCATATCCATCTGTGTCAGAATATTTGCATAGCTTTCTAGCTCTCCAACGACGTATAGGATAAAATCCTTTGCGTAGTCAAGATTGATGAGGACTGGAGCTTGAGTGATCTGCTCCTTAATCTCTTGGAACACCTGCTTCCTTTCATCGGTCCACTTGAATTCGATGTCCTTCTTCATAAGCTCGGTCCTCGACTTTACCACTTGGGCAAAGTCAGCGATGAACTTCCTGACGAAGTTTATTTACTCGAAAAAGGATTGCAGGGTTTTTTTTATTTGATGGCATTGGAAGGTGGAGGAGCACTTCAGTTCAGGCAGGATCAACAGTTAATCCTTTTCAGAGATAAAGTGCTCGATAAGTTTGTCCTCATTCACTGCAAATATTGGTTTTTGGGGTTGATGGAGACCCTGAACTCCTAGCATTTCTCGAAGACTTGTCGTAAATGTATGCTATGTTCCTCCCGCTTATGGGAGAAGACTGTCATATCATCCAAGTATATCATGATGACATGATTTAACAGTTCACCGAAGGCAAGGTCCATCACCCTTTGAAAATTTGCTCCGACGTTTGAGATGCCGAAGGGAATATGTTGATAAGTAAAGGTTCCCCACTTGGTGGTGAACATAGTCTTGTGCTGGTCTTTGTCCTTGACCCAAATCTAGTTGTAACTAGAGAAGCCATCCAGTAAGGAGAACCTTTGTGCTCCTACCACTACATGTAGAATATGGTCAATCTATAATATCAGGTAGTGGTCCTTGAGCGATGCTTGGCTGAGATTTTAGAAATTGATGCACAAGTGAATGTCCCCATTCTTATTTTGCACAGGAACCAGGTTGGTGACCCAGGAGGAGTGCTTGATCGAATAGATGATATTTACTTCAAGCATATTTAGAAGTTCAACCCTCATCAACAATTTAATATTCGGGTTGACGGGTCGTTACTTTTTCCTGAAGGGTTTGATCCCTTCTTCCAGCTCAATGGTGTGCTATATGGCGTTCTTGTCGTACCCCCTCAGATATTGGTAGCACCATTCGATGATATCTAGGTACTCCTTGCATAGGACATGAATCTATTGGAGCTCTTTGACTGTGCATTCGACCCCTAACTCGATAACTTTTTCTTGCTCGAATTCCAGGTTGACGGACTCTTTGCTGTCTATTTTGATCTTGTGCCCGACAGACCTGTCATTCCGATCAAAAAGACTTTCCAATGTGATCAGACCCTTGGGGATATGGTTATTTTTCAACTGAATCAACCCCTCGTCTTCTTCGATCAGAGTTCGATATTGAATTGAGGATGCTTTGTTCACTAGAAAATTGACCAGCTATTCGTCATTTTTGAACACCTGCCAATGAAGTTTTTTTATCAGGAATAGAAGGCCTGTAAATCAGCCTTACTATCTTCATCTTATGCATCATGTTATCTATCGAAGAGAATCGGGCGTTAATAGAGGCCAATACATTTGCAAGCTTGTTTCACTCTCACGGAATAGACTTGATATTAAGTGCGGTGAAGGATTCAAGTAAATCCCACACCTTGTTGTGGTACACATTTAAAGAGTGCTGCTTGGAGACACACTTATTGGTAACCTGGTTGCAGATTAATTCAGAATCCTCAAATATCTACAACTGCTTAATACCGATATTTTTGGCCTTCTTGAGTCTGAGGCACAAAGCCTCATACTCTGCTACATTATTCGTACAACTCCATGCAAGTCTGTACGAATAATTTTTTTGTTCACCTTTTGGAGAAATGAGACCGATGCCAACTCCCATGTCATTCTTACATCATGTTCCATCGAAGTACAACTTCCATAACTAGTTAGATATCGGGGGATTTTCTTCATGCACTTTCATTTCGGCCTTCTTAGGCTTAATGAGTGAGTAGCACCCCAAATCCATCCCAATGACATTATTAAAATCAGCCATGGAGAACTCATCTTCAACTCAAAGCTCACCGAGAGATTCTTCCATCAGGTCCACTTCTTGTATTTCTTTTGTCATCAGGTTGATAGAAACCAAGCCTCTCTCTTTGTCTTCAAGTTTTTCAACATGAAAACTGGTAGGCTTCTCATTGAAGAGCTTAAATTTGTTCCCCTTGAAGGGATTCTCCAAGTGTGAGTAGTCGAGGGAGACATAGCCTCCCAACTTAGCTATGAATTCTCATGAGAGGCACATACTAAAGTATGGCTCTAAGTCGACCACCATGATCTCTTGGATGATCGTGACCTGCGATATTTTTTGGAGTTGGATCGGAACATCTTTGATCACTCCCATCGTCTTCACGGGAGTCATGTCTAGCTACAGCACTCCAAGACTACTTCGAGTATATTCCATGCCCATGATTTCACACATTGCTTTGGGCATAACGGTTGTCACGGTGCCAGAGTTGATCATGCAATTATGCATGATCCATCCTTCCATCCGAAGGGAAATGAAGAATGGTAGACACTGATTCTTACTCATGGCCGAAGTCATCAGTGGTTGTGAAAACACCGTCTGTGTCGGCCTACTCTCCTTGTACTTAGAGAACTTTAGAGATTCTTGCAAAAGGTCAAATTAACCCAAAAGTTGGAGAGCGTCATAAAGGCTTATCTTGGCGGGTGCCTTCTTCATTTCTTTGACAATGCTATATGATGGAGTGCCAAGATCTTCAACTCCCTTTGCAGATTCATACATTTTCTGATACTGTTGGGTGGCATCCACCCTATGATGCTTGGTCAGTGAGGGGTATCAGAGCTTCTCCTTGGCCTGGTCTCGTGTGTCGACCTACAGCTGAGAAGTTGAAGCTTTGGATTGGAGCACCCTTTCTCTAGTGCAATGCGGGAGGTGGTCTTTCAACAAGTCGAACTGCTCCGAGGTTGCTATTGTATTGGGAGCTTTTATCGACAACTAGGCATTTTGGCTCCATGGCTTGGGTGTAGCAGGCACTTTCAATTGATCCATTTGGGTCGGGTCTACCTCGATAGGATTCTTCCCAATATTGGTGAGGACTGAGACTTGCTCGGTGGAAGACATCATGAAATTATGACCAGCTTCCCTGATTATATTGACTTGCTCGTAAGCACTGTCGGACAGTGTTTGAACATAATTGAGGTGCACTATGTAGGTTTATTTGTTGTGTGGATCATTGCACATGGTACACAAATATGTCAGATCTGAAGTGTTGGCCTCTTCGCTATTCATCACAGCTAAATTTATTTCGGGATGCTAGTGAGCGGATGATGCTTGCTCTTTCGTGATTGGGGGAGGAGGGAATCTCCTTTGCTGGAAGCTTTGGTCATCTTGCCTCCTCCTCGTGATGCTCATCTGGTTTTCTATTGTCTTCATGTATGCCCATAATTCTTGTAATTATTTGGCCTGGTCTACCATTGTGGCTGCCTGATTTGTAGGTAATGGTAATGGAGCCAATGGTGCAGGTAATATCAGATGTTGGATAGAAGCTGGGAGTTGAGGAATGGTGGGTGATTGATACGATGATGTGGGTATCATTTGATACTGAGGGGTTGGATTCCATGGTTGACTAAGATACATCTGGTATGTAGGCAGAGCAGATGCACTCGGATACATATTTTATAGAAATTTTAGGTAAATCAGAGTCATTACCTTGGGAGGCAACTTCTCGATAGCTATTAGGTCAAATTTTGCATTATGCGCTTGTTGGTACAAGTCAGGGAATGTATTGACATTAGCGTATTGTATGCTCATGCTAATATCCGAATGAAAAACCCTCATGTAATAGAACGTTACCTGCTTCGGGGTGGGTCGAAGGCTGACAATGACTCTCTGCCAGGTTTGGGCGGACCTGACATTTAAGTCGGTGATCTCCTCTTGAGGATGCCTCTGGATAGTGGTGAACTAGTGCAACAGAGAGAAGGGGTCGACTTGTTCATTGAAACCCCATATTATTGTTTTGCCATTTGATCCCAGTAAGTTATGGTGCTAGCTGGGAGTGATTGGTACTAGTAGAGGAGTTTACCTCTTAGTGAAAACACCAACTTCATCGTAACATCTTCTTCGGTGATTTGATGAATGGTTTCTAGTCCCACGATGTCTTGGATATGCTCGCACATCGTATTTCTCATACCATTGTATGTGGGTAGAGCTTTCAGCGCTATGATAGGTACTTGGTGTTGAGCCTACAGGGCAAGGGGTCCTGTATGATTCTAAGTCTAGAACTGCCTGGGTGGAGCTTGTTGCGTCATCTAGGCTGGCAGATTTGTTTGAGCAGGAGGATTTGGTAGAACTTGATGGATCAAAACAATCGAAACACTCAGAGCACTTGGTTGAATGTTCGGTTGAGCTGGAGTATTTTGATGATCCAAGAAATTCAGAGGGTTCGGGGGCAAGCTAGTTGTCATGTTGTTGGGAGTTGGAGTTCGTGAAGCAACAAAAACTTCTTGCGAAGATGTCCCGTCTAATGGGATATTTGACCTGACCACTCTAGGATGTTCTCCCAGAGCGTCGATATCAAGCTCGAAAAACTCGATTTGTTCTTCTGTATTTTTAACTCTCTATATTGTGTGCATGAAGGCGAGCTTTTAGACTGGTCTTTGATATTTGAAGGTGACTGAGTTTAGCTGAGTCGCAAGATGTTCAGATTTGACAACAATAAGATGAGCATCACTTATTAATACTGCTTTAACATGGAACATTTGCGTCCCACCGAGCGTGCCAAAAACTATTGGTAATCGGATCAGCCTAGATGTAGAGTTTCTAAGTCTGCAATGCCCTAGACCCGTTTCCAAGCATTGAATATCCAAAGGAAAGAAATGTCCTCCGTGACAATCTCCAGTAGGGCTGGTTCTGAAAGTAAAAAATTATTTTTTGAGATAAGGGTTAGGAAAGTGCTGAAAGGAATGAAAATACTGAAAGGAATGGGAAAAGACTAAAAGCTTGAAATACAGGGTGATGGACAGAAAGCATGATAGACAACCTAACACTTGAACCAACAACAATAAAAAAAATAGACCTTTAACAGAAACCAACGTTAAATATTCAAAACTGCATAAACTCTAGGGGTATTCCAAGGATTCATCCTTTACTGATAGCTAAATCCAGATAACAAAATTCAAGCTATATGATAAAGAGACTAATTTAACAGAAATAACATGATAGAAGTCATACACAGAGATAGAAGATTCAAAGTCGAAGCCAGAAGTCTATATTTCAAAAAAAAAATTCAAAGCGTACAGTTGCTTTTCTAGCAGAGATTGTACATCCTTAATTACAAAGAAAATATCAGCTTTTATAAAGGATTCTACTTACTAAAACATTAATGCCCAACCACTTCCCTAATGGTGACAGACAGGTTTGATTCTGAATCGAATCACAACATTTAATTCGGCCTTGCATATAACTCGGCATTAAAGGTAGAAGGTTCCAGCGATCTGCCACGATCAGATGGCTAGCAGTGCATCTTGGGGTCGGTTTAATCGGTCAATGGTGGATCATGGTAGACCCTGACAGTTTCGAGTATTCCATGGTGATTTTGGGTAGTTTGCACTATGTTTGGGGCTTGCCAAGAGTTTCGCTTCAAAACTGGAGCGACAATACTTTCGCTCTAGATGTGGAATGAAAGTGCCCTGTTCCTGCCTTAGAAACATTTTCATCTTTATTTTGGGTGTCACTCTTTGGGTGGAGCGATAAAACCTTTTGCTCCACAAGTGGAGCGATAGAATTGCTCCACTAGTGGAGCAACATGAACTTTGACCGCATCTTTGAATTTATGGAAATTTTTGCTCCCTAGGTGGAGCGACAGAGCCTTTTGCTCCACAAGTGGATCACTTGGTACTTTCGCTCCATAGGGAGTGAAAGGACCATTGACCAAAATGTTGACCCTTCTTGCACTTAGCTTAATTTTCTCACCCTTAAGCCATTTTGGCCTTTCGTACCACTGGTGGAGCAACAAGGCCTTTCGCTCCACTGGTGGAGCGATAGGGTCTTTGACCATTTTGACTCTCCCATGCACTGGCAAATATTTTAAATTTGTGCCCTCCCGGAGCGTTGCTCCACTGGTGGAGCGACGGGGCCTTTCGCTCCACTGGTGGAGCAATAGGACCTTTGACCCAAAATCTGACTTATGTTTAAACTTTGCCTTACCTTGCATTTTTCCAAAGTGTCACTCCACTGGTGGAGCAATAGGGAGTTTTTCTCCACCGATGGAGCGATTGCAGCTTTGACTGCACTTTGACTTCCATTTAAACTTAGCTTCGTAGTTGCGTTTAGTTTAGCTTTCGCTCCACTAGTGGAGCGAAAGGGAGATTCACTTCGTAAGTGGAGCACTTGCTACTTTGACCAGGTTTTGACTTAGCAGGTTCTCAACTTTACACTCTTTTGGACCTTCACTCTACTAACGGAGCGATAGGGCCTTCAACTGTCAAGATTTAAACCATTTTTTTTGTACTGCATTTTACCAAGAAAAAATGCTCTAAAAAATGCCTAAGTGCTGGAAATCGATACCATATGCGCAGATTTGAAAAAACTCGTAAATAAACAACTTGTAAGGAATAAAATCACATTCACAACATCGCCCATGCTAAAACATCTACAATTTTACATACGATACGATAGGAAAAGTATAGAAAAAGCAGAGAAATCACAGAATGCGAAAGAATACAGTTTTAAGTAAGAGAGACAGTTGGTGAAAACACATCAACATAACAACGTCTTGACCATTTTTAATGGAAAAAGAGAAGTTTTACAATGATTTAGTCTCAAAACTACATACAACATGAATTTTAACAAAATATGGCAAGAATGGCAACAACTGCACTTCAGAAGGCTTTGACCGTGCTTTGATCCCTGTTGAACTTTGGACTTTGGGTGCCTTTTATGGATGAATAATCATGGAATTTGTTACACATGTCACACCCGTTACAAATGAGCGCTCCTCTCCTATAACGTCCCAATTTCTTGTTCAACGCTCTTTGATCATTTTGTAACGTATGGGCACTCGTGTGGGCACTTGTGTGAAGCTTGTGGAGGATAACAAGTGTCACCACTTCGTTGTAACTCTTGCGTGAGGTTTCTTGAGTTTTGAGAGAGAAATGATGTCTTAGAAATTTTATGCCAAGCGGCATTCAAATTCTCTGTATGAATTCCTTCCATGTAACATCTTCCAAGGTGGATATTATAACTCCTCAAATCCTTTTGTATGTCATTCCTTTACTTTGCTACATTTCTTGGGTAGCAAGCAAGCTATTCTTTTGTAGGTGGATTGATGATGCGCTATGGAGCTTTGAACATTGATTTGGAGCTTCCTTTGGTGGATGGTCTTCTCCAAGTTAAAGACCTTGAATGTAACACCTTTGCTCCTTCTCTTCTATGCCTCCAATCGTGTTTATTCCTATGTAGATTTTTGACGTATTTTCGTAGTAGATGTGCACTCTTTTGTCTACGTGATTTTAGCTCGATGATAGCTTAATATGAGCTTTGATTCTTCAGGTTCATATGTTCAAGATGAGACCTTTGAGTGGCTCCTTTTACTTGGAAAGAAGAGTGTTGACGTTCAACCTTCCTTGGCTGATTTAACCTGTAGTTATTGTGCCTTTTGTGGCACTTTCAAATCTGCTCTTTTTCTATAAAAACCAGATTAGAGTAGTGCAATAAAATATATTATAAATTGTACATAAGGCTTCTTTAATGTACCTTCTTTTGCACTCTATTTTCAGATCTGAAATTCTGGTTTTGTAGGAGATTTTTTCTTCAATACAAGGGTTTTGAGGTTGTCTTTTATAAGTAGACACACCTTTCCCTTTTTGCTTGGAAACTTTGATAACAAATCAAAGCTTAGATAAAAGTAGATAGAATCTTTTCAATTGATGCAATTTTTTGCACTTTCTTTCCTTGCATCTAACCTTGTAATGCTTTGGATTTGAGACTCACCAAGTCTCAATCTTTGAAGCTTCTATTTATGTTTTTGGTTAGTTGTGTTCTTCAGATTTTGGAGGATTCTAACCTTATTGGTGGCTCCACCTGGCCACTATGTGTTGCAGATTTATGTGATTTAATAGTTTCTTTAGACACTTGATACAGACCAGATTTAGTGCCTTTCAAAAAACATAAATCTTGTTTCTTTTGATAGTATAATAGTGCAGAATAAATCTAATGGACTTTATTTTTAATGCACTAACAATTTTAACTTATCACTCCAATCAACTCTCAAGATAATGCACTTAATCAAATTTACTGCAACTAATCAAGAATAATATGAAATGAACCTTCAGTAATTATTCTACAATTTAGTATTGTAGGACTTAGTATTTTTTTCTTTTTACAAAGTAGATGATAGGTAGTTGATAGAAGCAATTTTGAAATCTAATCAACTCCTAATTAATGTGAAAATAAATCCTTAAAAAGAACATTTTTACTTTTGCACTTTAGAAGACTGTAATCTAATTTTCTTCTTGCAACTTTAATCCAAATTCAGGTGCTCTAACAAAACTGATAAGTAATCCAATTAATGAATCTACTTGCACCAAAAGTTGCTTACCTTTTGTTGTAGCTATTTTCTTGCTTTTGTAGAGGATGTAGATCTTGGTGTCTAGGATCACCAAGTTGTTGCTTTAAGTAGGATCTTGCAGCTTTTTGTAGACTATCCTAAACAGCTCCTTCACCAAATGATGGTCTCGAAATTTTTTCACGAGTCTAATATTTGGTGGATTGTTCTCCTCTTGTGTTCTCCTCCTTTTGCTATATATTTGGAGAAGTATTTGTCTCTAAAGTGGTGCCTTCTTACTGTGAGAGGTAATATTCAAATTTCCAAGATTTGATGAGCTTCTTCTATCTTCAAGTATTCTTGTTGAATTCTGACTTCAAGCAGGATCTTCTTCTGGGATTTGGCACTCCTTGCCAAATTATTCTTCATGGATTTGGCGCTCCTTGCCAAATTATCCTTCACATATTTGGCACTCCTTGCCAAATTATTCTTCTTGGACTTGTTGGATGGCAACAATTGTCCTAAGACCTTCACTATCAGGGGCTTCACCTTGGTAGTGGATTTCTCCAATGAGTTCTCTTAAGAATTTTTTTTTTATCTTTAGCAAGGCTCTACAGGTTTTTTTATGGATTATTCTTGAGAAATTTCCTAGGTCTTCAATATTGCAACTTTTGATGGTCTTCCTTGAGACCTTCTCTTCAACCTTATGCTCTTGGAAGTGTTGGTGGTGAGATATTCTTCTGGATATTTTGATTCTGCTGCTTTTCGCTTTGAGCAGGACTCTCCTAGTCCTTCTTCTTCCAAGACTAAAAGTTCTTCAATGATATCTTCTCCTAAACTCTTCGCTTTTTCTTCTATTGTTAAGTTGATTATGAAGAAGATACTCTTCCTAACTTTCTTGTAGGAAGTTTCCAAACTCACTGAATCTTCTTTCCCTAAAACAAAGATATTAGTAATGAAATCTTAATTTGCTTTCGAATCAAATATTCTTTTCTAATTCTTCTTCAGGATCAAGGCTATTATGGCATTTTTATAGTATCAAGGCTTTTGTGGTCTTTTTTAGTATCAAGGCTTCTATGGCCTTTTCAGTATCAAGCTTCTATGGCCTTTTCAATTTCAAGACTTTTGTGGCTTCTTTTTCAAGGCTTCTATGGCGTTTTCTTCAAGGCTACTATGGCCTTTTAGTGTCAAGGCTTCTATGGAATGTTCTTCAACTGTGAAGTTCTTCAATCCAACAATGGAGATCTTCAGTCTCCTGACTTTACCACAGCTCTTCTCCAGAATTCTTCTGCAGTGTTCTTCTATTGCACAAGGAACTAATATTTACACTATGAGAGCACGTCAACCTTCGGGAAATGAAGTTTGAGTCTCCTAGATTTCTATTTTAGGAGTCCCAATTCTTTGAAAATTAATTTTCTACAACAAAAGAAACTTTAAGCAATAGTTAACAAATTTCAAATAACCTTGATGATATTCACTAGATTATTTGTCAACCTAGTGGATTGAATGATGAGTCCTAGTCTTCACGAGTTTTCCTTGCAACTCTGTGGAAAATAATATAGACAAATATAATATCATTATTTTCTAGAACTGATATTTCCTTCAGTCCTAACTTTGTGACTCTCCCTAATTCTACCACCTAGATTATTTTAAGATATTTTGATAGTGGTTGGTCTAGTGGCGCGTCAGTTTGACAAAATACTCAAGATCAATGATAATGGTGGTTTCCCTTTTGACTTACACAGACTAGATCTACTATGGATCTGATACCACTGTTAAATTTTGATATAAAGAGCACTGGGAGATAACAATCACAAGATGTTGAATAATATGAAAGAAAGTAAATCTGCTATATACTATAAATAGAAATCATATAAAATAATACAATGTAGCTATGGAGGAAATCAACACTCCATTAATAAAGCTACTAAACTACATTGCAATCATCACCAATGGATGGTGAAATACACATAACTACACTAACCCCTAAGCTACACTATATGAATACGTCCCTCGAATTTATATCTATCTAACAATGAGGCCTTTATTATATAGGAACACAGGTTCATTGGCCAACACTCTACCTAGTTGTGTAAGGGATAAGTTGCACATATACAGCTTGTACATTGACACTTGTGCATTTATTACATTGCATGAAGTAACTAGATAATTTTCTCCTAAATAAATCTATGTACCTTGGAAGATACATTTACATAACTCAAATGATGGAATAGACTCTATTTCTAACAAGTTGGTGGAAGCATATGGATTCCAACGTCACTGATCTCGAGTGGAGATTGGTGATGAGTCTAATATTACCAATGTGTATGAAACGTGAGTGTGTGGTGGTGAGTTTGCTATTGATGATATGAAATAAAAAACTAGCTAAATGCCTTTTCAAAAAAGAAACTAAACCTATATGCCTTTTGAAAAGAGAAACTAAACCTAGATGCTTTTTGAAAAGAGAAACTAAACCTAGATGCCTTTTGAAAAAAATAGGTCTACTCTAGAAAGTTTAAAAGCAATCAAAGATGAGGTACTTGGAAAAAGGGATTAGAAATCTATCTATGTGCGTTGAAAAGAAGTGTGAAATCTAATCTAATGACTTGAAAAGTAATTTGAAATTTACCTAGAGGATTTGTGAAAGAGATGGGAAATTTAACCTAAGTGTGCTTTGAAAGAAATTTGAAGTCTAATCTAGTGATTTGAAAAGAAATATGAAATTTACCCAGGGGATGTGTGAAAGAGATGGGAAATTTAACCTAAGTGTGTTTTGAAAGAAATGTTGAGATCTACTCTAGTGATTTGAAAAAGAAATATGCAATTTACACAGAGGATTTGTGAAAGAGATTTGAAAATTTTAATCTAGATGCTTTGAAAGGAAAATTGAGATCTACTCTAGTGATTTGAAAAGAAATATGCAAGTTTCCTAGAGGAATTGTGAAAGAGATTTTTAAAATTTTAATCTATATTATTGGAAAGAAATTTTGAAATCTACTCTAGTGATTTGAAAAGAAATATGCATGTTACCCAGAGGATTTTTGAAAGAGAGTTGAAAATTTTAATCTAGATAATTGGAAAGAAAATCTGAAATCTACTCTAGTGATTTAAAAAAAATATGCAAGTTCCCAGAGGATTTGTGAAAGAGATTTGAAAATTTTAATCTAGATGATTGGAAAGAAAATTTGAAAAATCTGATCTAAATGTGATTTTGAAAGAGATTAAAAGCCTAATCTAGTGCTTTAAAAGAAATTTGAAAAGCGATTTGATGTTTTTGAAAAATACTGAAAATATTCTCTAATGCTTTCGAAAAGGAATTAAAATTTTAACCTAATGATTTGAAAGGAATTTGAAAAGCTAACCTAGGTATTTTGAAAGAAATAAAAAACCCTAATTTATGTGTTTTTGAAAGAAATTGAAAAGTGAGTTGATACTTTTGAAAGAGAACATTCTTTACAAAATAATAATGAAAAATAGTTGTTTTGAGAAGAATACCTGACTCCTAGGGTATTGGATGATCTTCCTTCTGTCTGTGTTGTAGAGGTCGATAGTTTTGGACTGTTCTAAAGTTGTTTGGCAGGGTTCACATGGTAGTGTGCGAACTTTTCTCGGGGTTCACTATTAGAACCCTTAAGGTTCTAATATTAGTTGTATAAAATTAATATAATTCACAGGAATCATTGGCCACTTCGTGGGGGATCCCTCCTTAGAATCATAGGCCACTTAAAGGGGGCTCCCTCAACTTTAAAACTAAATATATTCTCAATTCTTGATGATATTATTGCATTTGCTCGTACTATATTTATAACTATACTAACTATAACCCTATGTCGGTTCATATTAAAATAATAATGATTCATAATAATTAGACTATTATTAATAATAATGAAATGTTAGGATATGGGATCCTAACATGCCACCCCTCCCAGGAAAAAACTTTATCCTCAAATCTAGAACTGAGGAAATGGTTGCTGAAACTGATTAAGCACGTCCCAAGTAGTATCTGCACAGGTTTCGCAATGTCACTTCTCTGTAAGCAGGGGTATCTGTAAGGTTGAATAGTTGGTTTATTTCCAAGAAGAATTTGTATAGCACGATCGTGGTGATGGTGGGGGGGCAACCCTTGTGGTTCTTCAATTACTCTAGAGTGATGTGTCAAAAGTTGTTGTAACTCTTCCACTTCATCATGTTCTTCCCCTGTAGTTTGAATGGAAAATAATTGTGCAATTACCCCTTTACCTCCTTTTTGAATAAGTTTTTCCATGTGGTGAGAACTCACTAGTTGGGAGGAACTTGCTTGTAGTCCTTTTAGAGTGTATGTTTGGCCTTCAACTGTGAATTGCATCCACAATATTGTGAAATCCCGTAGTATTACCTTGAGTGTTTGCAACCACTGAGCCCCTAAACAACATCACTTCCATCCAACGAAAGCACATACATGTCACTTTTCATGTTGTAGTCACCCATGGAAAGCTTGACATTTCGACACTTTCCTTTACAAGAAATTTGTCCCCCAGTTTCAATCACCACCTCAAAGCTATGGCAAGGTCGTATATAACAATTAGTCTGTTTCACCACGCTTGGGTAAATAAAATTATGTGTACTTCTTGAATCAATGATCACAATGAGATTTTGGCGTTTGAAGTACCCTCAAAATTTCATAGTTTGTCAAGAAGAAAAACCTGCGAGAGCATTGAAATAAATTTTAGGAATATCTTCATTACTGTTATTAGGTGCATCTATCACGATATCTTCATTGTTGTTCTCAGGTGCATCTTGCACTTCTTCCACGTCTACCTCATCTGCTTCCTCTGTTGAGTGATAAGGATCAACTACATTCTACAAATACAATTTGGCCCATATTGCTCATCACAATTATAGTAGAGTCCTTTTGCCTGGAGTTCCTTCATTACCTCCGGGCTGAGCCGCTTATACTGCAAAGATCGGTTAGGTTCTGGGGCAGTGTGCATGACTTGTGAGTTTCTAAGAGATTGCTTCCCTTGGCAACATTGAGCATTGAATTTATCTTCGGCTAACTTGGCTAATCCAATGGCCTCCATCATGGTGTTGGGATTGAACATCTTCACCTCCACTCTAATTTCCTCTCTCAATCCATCGATGAAGCAACTTTTAAAAAATGATACATCCAACCCCTCGGTGCAATTTGCAAGTTTCTCAAACTGAGTTTTATATTCCATCACTGAAGTGATTTGACATAGTTTGATGAGATTAACCTGTAAAAGCAGGTCCTTGATTTGTCGAATTTCGTGATCCAATTTTTCTAAACTGGGGTCGTGAGATCTTTCTCCTTCGACCATTTTTTTAAAGAAAATTTTGACTTTTAGAAAAAAAATGTGGGTGTTATATATCCAAACGATCAGTGCGACGAGTTGAGCACAATGGGCTAGGACTAAAAAAAAATGTTTTTGGGATCAAATTTTATGTGTGGAAAATTTAGCCAAAAAGGGCTAGTGGGAAAATGATAAATTTGAGGAATTTCGAGAAAATAAGGACTCAAAAATTCTGTGAGAGGTGCAAAAGGGGCTAACTAAGATAACAAAACAAATTTGAGGATTTTTTGGGTTGTCTAGGGTTTTTTATGACTTTTTTAGTGTTATTTTTCCCTATTTTTGGTTTAAAAATTACTCAAAATAGAGTAATGATAAAACCACTAAAACTTCTTCGTTATAGCTCCAATTTGCATGATTTTTTATTTTTTGAGTGCAGAATCAAAAGTATCAATTTTTCAAAAAAAAAATTTGTTCCAATGGTCAGAGATTTTTTAATCTTCAATTTCCCACAACGATCAAAGTTTTGTTTAGAATTTTCAAATTTTTGGAAGGAGAGTGGGTCAACGGGTCAATGAAGGGGGGTACTATTGGCATGTGGGACATGAGGCGAATTTGCAGGCTTTGGAAGTCATGGGTGCGTGAGAAAGGAGAGTAAACTAGTGACGATTAGGCAGGCAGTAAGTGATAGCGATAACGAGCGAAACGCACACACGAGGAATAATAAAACAACGAGAGGTGGTCAATGATTATAATGCGCTTTGGTGCTAATAAATCCTTCGATTGTTGTATCACGTTAAATGTGGGATTAAATGTCTGAAACAAAATTTCAAATGTATGCTCGAAATCTCATCCGAATAGAGAACCCCGCCACGTGGGGCGCTTTCCTTGGGCGAATTTAAGGATGGATGATTGGTTAACAAAACCTTAGGATAAAATATATTTTACTATGCTTGGGCAAATTTAGGATATTTTTGTTGCGTTACGCGATGTTTTAGAATTACGTTGAACGCTTGACATCTACCTACAATTAATATAAGGTTTAATAATTTGAATTTGCAACAACTTCCTTCGATTTAATATTATATTTTATAAATCTTTCTCATGTGCCAAGTTGATTTTCTAGTGGTAAGTCTTGCTGGTGAATTCTTTAATTGACGATATGTCGATTGTTCTTCAATAAGCATGCTATAATCAAACCATGCGCTGGAGTCCATCCTATCTGCAACGATATTTTGGACAGTGCTAATAGTCATATTCGTTCGTCTGTTGTGCTAATGACAGTGTGATTACTTCTACCAATCTGTGTTACTTGATCTATAATATAACTTCAAGGTTAAGAAAAACGATAATTGCTTTCATTAAAATGTGTTGGGCGAACTGCCAACGTAACGTGCATCGTAGTACTATTATTGATAAATCTCTATGTTTTACTCAGAAGGAAATGCACACTGTTATATTCAAACTTCCACCCTTAAGTTCTGTTGTCCATAAACAACGTGAAAAATTAGATGTTTCCTATGGAGGTTGACGAGCAATGACTTTTTTTTGGTCCAATGTGTTGATTATTTTCAAAACTGAAACTGGAATCACCCGAATGCGAAAGAATTTGTGTGGAATCATTGCCTTGTTGGCGTTTGATTAAAAAAATTATGCGCAAGTCCTGGATCTTGGCTCTGATACCAAATTTTAGAATCCTGAAGGTTCTAATATGAGTTTAATAAAATTAATATAATTCACAGGAATCGTTGGCCACTTCGAGGGGGCTCCCTCCTTAGAATTGCAGGCCACTTCTAGGGGGCTCCCTCCTTAACTTTAAAACTAAATATATTTTCTCTTCTTGATGATATTATTGCATTTGCTCGTACTATATTTATAACTATCCTAACCCTAACCCTACATCGGTTCATATTAAAATAATGATGATTCATAATAATTAAATTAATTAGACTATTATTAATAATAATGAAATGTTAGGATATGGGATCCTAACATTCTCTCAACGGTGTGCAGACCAGGATTAGAAGCCTGTAACTTCTTAGCAAAAAGCCTGGAACGTGTTTCAAGGATCTTATGAACTCTGTTTAGGGTTTACAGTACCTATAACACCAAAAATAAAGCCATACAATGAATTAGATAGCAAAATGACTAGTCTAAAACAGTTTTGTGTGGGTCCCACCGGGCTTACCAAAATGTAACACACGAAAAGTGAACACCAATTTCAAAACTAATGAAATATATGCTAAATGCACTTTTTATTGATTTCAAAAAGGGGTTACAGAATGGTCTTTCTCTCAAGAAATATTTCCCTCTCTTTTTCAATGTGAATGTAGATGCACTTGTTGATGCTTTTCGGTGCCCTCAATGTAGGTGGGCTTCTTTGCATGTGTGCCATCGGTTGGATGCTTGGAGATGTCTTTAATACCTATTTAAACCTGTAAAAATGAGTTAATGCGTTTGGGGACTTGTCATAGATCAGACCCCATGTTTATACAAATAAAAATGACTTTGAAATGAAATAAAACATGTTGAAAATGGAGGAAATGATGTAAAAACTATAAACAAAAGATACCTACTTGATCTATAGTTGTAGGGTTGTTGTAGACCAGGTTTGCATGGCGGTGTATGAACCTCTGCTCGGGTTCGCACGACGGTGTGCGAACCTTGTTGTGGTTGACTGTTTCTATTGATTCTTATCCAAATAATATTCTAGCACTGTTGTCTGATGTTTGACAAATGTTGAAATGGTGGAAGATGTTTTGAAGTAATTTCTGCAGAGTTTTGGTAAGTTAGCCAAAAGGGTGAGATTTTCAAGGTGAAAATGGCCATCTATTTATAAAGTGGACCAAGGCTAGAGGGGGGGATGAGGTTTCCTTTTGTGATGTGGCATAAACCCTGGGTTAGGTTCTACCATGGTGAGGTTAGGGTGATGAAGTGGCATGTGATACATTCCTTCATGTGCCCTGAATAAATATCCTAGGTGCACACATGTGTGAGCAAGGGTTAAGTTTCACCCTAATTAGATAGATCCTAGGTTAGTTTGAGGTTAGGTTAGACATATTTTGAAAATATCCTAAGTGGTGGGTGCACACGTGTGAGGATAGAATTAAGGCTAATCTTGATTTAACCCTAATTAAACATGTTTAGGCAATAAAGTACACTTAAGTGAAAAAGTGACTTTCAAAATAGAATTAGAATTACCATAATTAGGGTTTTTGGAGGAAATGGTTGCATGGGGGCCATTATTAGGTGTAGGAAAGGGCTTAGATGGCCTAAAGGGGCTTGTAGATGGCCCTTTCGTGAATAGGAGGTGTTTTGGAGGTGATTAGTGTAGTTTTGTAAGTTTTGCGACTACGGATAACTACACATGCCTACAAGTTCCTACGCATGCCTATAGGTGCCTACGTGTGCCTACAAGTACCTACGCGTGCCTACAAGTGCCTACATGTGCCTACGCATGCCTACAGGTGCATATGCATGCTTTATGTGCAACTTGTAGGTGTCTACAATTAGTAGTAAAGTGTCTCCTTAAACATTAATTCCAATTTATACGAAAAAAAGCAGATGTACACAAAATTGGATAAAACATAACGAATAAGGTGCATAATTTAACAATTTTAAGGATAATTATAGATGACATCGACAACTCATCAAAGTTCAAGAAATTCAAGTCTCTTATGGAGAATCTGTTTAAGAGGAAGATCAAGTGCTTGCAAATAGATGGAGGAGAAAATAGTAGTCATGTTTTTGGTAATCTCTTGGCTCTTCATGGCATTATTTTCAGAGGATGGTTCACTATACCCTAGAGCAAAATGGGGCAGCTGAGCAAAAGAATAGGGTTATCATGGAGATGGTCAAATGTATGTTGCATGCCACACATATGTAGCCCAAGTTTTGAAGCGAAGCAATGACTTGTGCATTCATTTCATAAATTAGACTCCAATTCGAGCCATTCAAGGTATGACTTCTATTGAGAGATTAATAAATGACAAGACTAATGTGTCTAGCTTCCATACCCTATAAGGTATTCTTACACATCCAAGGCTTAACACTTGTATGGTCTTGTAAAGCAAGATGTTATTACTCAAAGAGATGTGATATTTGATGAGGTGCTTCTATTTGTTCCTTCTGATCCACTCTATTCTTTTGGTCAATGATTATCCTCTCAATTCATCAAGCGGTCCTCGTTGCCTTATTTGATATTCTCATTGGTGTGATTCTAGTTGTCCTAGTTTCTCCAACTTCTAGTGAGGATACATTAATAGGTTCTATTGATTTAACTTCTCTTCCTTTGAACTCTTCTCCAATACTTATATTTTCTAATCCTAAAGCAAATGAGCCTGATCCTTCTATGCTTATGCAACAATGTTGGATGTTGAAGTGGATGGAGCTTGGGTTTGATACTCAAGTACAAGCTTTTGATGCTTCTCCATAGGATGTGCCACAGTCTTTCACAATTCATTAGATGCCTGAGTGCACCCAGACTCTGGTTTAGGATGCTCAATCCATTCTCTGTCATAAGTGTTACTAGAAGGTCCCCTCTTGGGCCTTAATGTCAAGGATTGATGATTTTATAAATCCCATCAATTATTCTCAAGCCAAGGGTTGTGCAAAGTTGAACAATGTTATTCTTGCCAAGTATGAGTCACTGATGAAGAATCAAACATGGGAGCTTGTTCCTCTTTGAGAATGATAGAATTTTTTTGGATGTAAATGGCTCTATAAGACTAAGTACACTTTTGATGGTTAGGTGGTGAAGCACAAGGCAAGCCTTGCTGTAAAGGAGTCTCCTAGGCATAGGGAATTGACTATTTAAATACCTTTGCTTCGATTGCTTGAATGGACTCTATTTAGATGATTCCTCTTATGGATAAGAGGTACATTATATGGATGTGAAGAGTGTCTTTCTCTATGGTGAATTTTAAGAGGATATTTGTATGTGGCAACCACCTAGGTTTGAGCTTGATGGACCTACTCCCTTGGTATACCAATTGAAGAGATTATTTTATAGGCTAAAACAAGCTTCTTACATTTGGTATGAGAAGATTCATTTTTCTTTTTCAATTGTGGGTTCCGATAATGTGAGGTGGAGCATGATGCCTACAACAAGCATTAGGATGCTCCGATTTTGGTGATTGTGTTGTAAGTTGATGATCTTATCATGGGAAGCTCAACATTCTTGATCTAGGAGGTGAAGTCATGACTTCTTGACACTTTTGAAATGACATATTTGGGCCTTCATTATTTGTCGAGGATTCAAGTTGATTAGTCACCTCTGAGATCACCATTTCTCAGCCCAAGTATGCCTTGGATCTTCTACAATGGTTTAGGACGAAGGATTGCAAACCTCCTCAAAATCCCTTTGCTTCTAGTTTGAATTTGCAAGCAAACTCCATGAGTCCTTTGGTGGATAATACTTTGTATCGGTCCCTTGTCAAGGCCCTTCTTTATCTCACCCACACTCAACCAAATATATGCATTCGTCATTAGCTATTGCTCTAAGTATATGCAAGCATCCCATGAGAGTCACGAGACAATGACCAAGCGAGTCTTTTTATATATTAGAGGTATATATTAGATGGATATTCACTACTCAATTCGAGCACCTCTGATTTGACATGATTTTGTAATGTAGATTAGGTCAATGATTTGGACCAACAATGCTCCACGACCATTCTTATTTTTTTTATTTTGATTGTGTACCAATTTCTTATTGTAGACAATTGTTCACTATATCAATCTTCTATGGAAGTTGAATATTATGTTGCCACTAAAACCACCAAGCACCTTCGATGGACGCTCATGATTTTGGAGCAATTGGCTATCCCGTAGCAACTTTCCATCACCTTTCATTATGACAATCAAACCTCCATTAAACCTGTCGACAATCTATTGTTTCATCAATGGACTAAGCACATCCTGATTTAGATACACTATGTTCGATGGCTCTATGCCCATGAGATGTTTAATCTAGTCTATATGCCATCAACAGAGCAGACATCAGATATCTTGACCAAGATCATGCTCGAGGTTCATTTTGTGCAATTGTTAGTCCTTAACTAGGAGAGTGCCCTTCATGGGAGGATGACTAATAAGGGTATCTCTTTGTATCCCTCGTTTAACTTGAATGTTAAAATTTGGTGTTAAGCTTCAGTTGAGGCCACAACCAACTTTTTATTATATTTATTGTATAACCCTTTGTGTCGTTGTACACCTTGTATAGGCGTGTTTATTGTAATATTTACTATTAAACCTTTAAGGTTGGTTCTTTAACCTTGACCTAAAGGTCACATGTAAACCGATATATACCCCTTGAGACCAACTATTTCATTATTGGTTGGAATGTTATTATTTCCTTAAGTAAAACTATTTTGGTCTCTATGGTCATTCTTCATATTACTTTTTCTTTTTGTGAGTTTTTCTTTTTCTTAAGAGTATGTTCATTCCATTCATTTTTTAAAAGTAATGTGAAATTGATATGGAATACGAAAAGATTATTATTGCATTAAGAATGTGTGCTTAAATAAGCACGAAATGAAACAAACTTAGAATCTTGATATCTCACGACGTGATAAAATTAGAGAGAAGGAAACTAACTAACTCAACAAACAAGCTAACTTAAGAATAAACTTAAGCTAACTCTAACAAAATCTAACTCTATGCTAACATAAGCCAATCTAGAATATGCAGAAAATATAAATCTAACGTGAGCATATGAAAGCTTCATGTTTTACATATAGGAGAGAGAATAATAAATCCTAGGACCCTAAGTCTAACTATAAGATGTCCTCATCATGCCTACCCACAATAGAAGCATTAGACTCCAATGCTTTTTACAATAGAAGAAAAATCAACCTGATGTGGAAGAATTTTGGTGATTTGATGAGTCGTATCAAACACTCAATCAGGAACCAGTAGAAGCTGCAAATCAGGTACCGAGTTGCCAAGAGAATTGATGATGTCAAGGATGCCAAGAGGTCTCTTGTTTGCAAGATAATGCTTGGTTACAACTCTGTCGCCAACCAAGGAAGGAGGAAGTCAACGAGGATCCATGGCATGTTGTTATTGTCACTGAGTCTTCTAAACAATGGGAACCTACCTGGATGAAAGAGGTGATAAGGACGATGGCCACTCAATGCCAAGAGGAAGCATAGTAGGAGAAGGAGGTATCAGTGGTGGAATGATAGGCTTCGTGCGAGAATGTGCAATTGTTGTTATTGTGTTCTAAAATTGAGGCATGCTAAAGATTAAACCAAAACTTTTGTGATTGATTGGAATGGACCAGAAGTGTGGTGTTTTCTATGTAGTGTATGAGAAATATCTTGTGCTCATGATGAAAAGTGTAGGTATTGTGAAAAACATCATATTGATCCTTCATATAGTATTGATAGGGTTTGCCAAGAAGCCACAATAGTCCATTGAAGTCACATTATAGGTGATTCGATCTACAAAATGAGGGCCAAAGTGTTGGATGTGTCTCATCCTTTGCAGAGGAAGTACAGTACAGTAGGCCCCTACCTCGATGGTCCCGCTCACTTGTGAGCGGGATGAGGGGGTTAGGGGGAGCAGAGCCCCCCCAACGGGGGTCCGAGGGCAGTGCACTCGAAAAAAAATTTTGGGGCCTCCTTTTTTTGGAGCGATTTTTGGGATTCCCGTGATTGGTGGGTGTGGGTGGTTTTAGCCCATGGTATTGTACCCACGGTATTCTAATACCACGTTGTGGTTTAGGATTGTAAAAGTTTCCTTTATATTGATTGTAATGTTCCATTACGGGGTAGAGTGAACAATAATATTAAAAGGAGGTGTGGCTCTTTTTTGTTGGATTAGCCTATATTGGGTGAACCAGGGTAAATCTCTTGTGTTCTATGTGCATGTATTTTGCGAGTTATTATTTTCTTCTGAATTATTTATTTCTACATTATTATTCTAAAATAAGTTTGGTTATATCACTTCATTTGGTATCAGAGCCAAGTTGTTAGCCATAGAGGGGCGTCTTTATTGTTAGGGTTTCAGTTCATTTGAAGATCTAGGGTTTCTAGGAGTTATAGAAAACCTATTTCGAAGTGGGAGTTCTATGTAGAAGGCGCTTGAAGAAAAATGACGTTAAATCAATCAAGGATAGAGATTGAGAAATTTGATGGATAGAGTTTTGAGCTATGGAAGTTAAAGATGGAGGATCTGCTCGTGGACAGAGATCAGTGGTTTATTATTTCTTAACAAAAACCTGCCAGTACATCCGATGAAGATTGGGAAAAGTTGAATCGGAAAGCAATGAGTCTAATTCGACCGTGTCTTGCAGATTTTGTCCTAATCAATGTTTGTGGAGAAGCTACTGCAAAGGATCTCTAGGAGAAGTTAGGGGCTCTGTATCAATCTAAGTCCCTGGTGAACAAGTTATTCCTCTAGAAGAAATTGTAGTCTTTAGATGAATGAAAGGGATTCAGTAGCAGATCATCTTAATGCGTTCAATACAGTGGTAAGTTAACTTACATTTGTTGAAATTAAGTTGAGTGAGGAAGATAAATGTATTACTTTGTTATGCTCTTTACCAGATTCGTGGGATAACCTGGTTGTAGCAATTGGTAGTACTTTAAAGATGTTGTGGCATCTCTATTATTATAGGATATGAGGAGAAAAGCCATGGAGGGCACATCAAAGGATGCCCTAACAGTGAGAGGGCGTGCCAAGGAAAAAGATAAAATGATATTTGGTGATAGATCTAAGTCTAGAGGTAGATCCAAGTCTCGAGGAAAGTTTGAGATAAAATGTTGGAAATGTGGTAAGCTTGGACACATGAAGAAGGATTGTAGATCAAAGAATGTTGATTCTGGAAAGAGATCTGACGAATCCACTTCCACAGAGATATATAAATCCATTGATGAAGGAGGGGATGTATATCTAGAATATTGCTCCACATGTTCAGATAAAAATGATTGGTTGATCGATACCGGTGCCTCTTTTCATGACTCCTCATAGGGAGTGGTTTTGTGAATATGAAAGATATGATGGAGGGGAGGTATTGTTGGGATATGATTTACCACTTAGAATCATTGGTCGTGGAAGGGTGAGAATATTGTTGTAGAATGGTAGGGTTAAAACCCTCCCAAGTGTGATGCATATTCCTGACCTTGCTAGAAATTTAATTTTTGTAAGCAAAATGGCTGATGCAGCAGTAAATGTCAGTTTTAGTAAGGATTCATGCAAAATGGTTCATGGATATATGGTGTTAGCAAGAGGATTTTGGATTGGAACCTTGTATAAGCTATTGAGAAGCATTATGACAAATGAGTGCAACAGTTCAACTATTCTTGAGGTTGAATCAGATAAAATTTCAATGCTATGGCATCAAAGAATGGGACATATTGGAGAAAAGGGATTGTGTACCCTGTACACAAAAGGTATGGTTCCAGGTATCACTAATTGCTCAATGGTTTTTTATTTCTATGAACATTGAATTTTTGGCAAGCAGAATCATGTGAGTTTCCCATCTACTGCTGCAAGATCAAAAGGGGTATTAGATCTGATTCACAATGATATCTTTGGTCCTGTTCCTATTCCATCCCTTGGAAAATCATGGTACTATGCTTCTTTCATTGATGACTTTTCAAGATATGCATGGATTTATTTTCTTAAAATTAAAGATGAAGTGTTTGATAAGTTTAGAGAATTTAAAGCACTTATTGAAAATCAAACTCGGAAAAATATTAAGGTGTTGAGGTCTGATAATGGAAGAGAGTATTGTTTAAATAAATTTGACAATTTTTGTAAGCAATGTGGTATTACAAGATAGAAGACTACTCCATATACACCTCAAAAAAATGGAGTTGCTTAGAGATTGAACATAATAACTGGTGGAAAAGGCTAGAAGTATACTCAGTGGTGTTGGTCTGGCACATGAATTCTGGGTTGAGGTAGTGAATGCAGCATGTTACTTGCGAAATCGATCTCCTACATCAGCATTGCCGGATCAAACGCCATTTGAAGCATGGTTTGGTAAGAAACCCTCTCTTTCACATCTTAGAGTTTTTGGCTGTGATGCATACATGCATATTCCAAAGGAGAAAAGAAGTAAGCTTGATAATAAGGTTGTTAAATGTATCTTTATTGGTTATAAAAATGGTGTTAAAGGATGTAAACTTTGGAATTCATAAACTAAAAGTACAATTTATAGTAGAGATGTGGTGTTTAGAGAAATAAAAAGTGATCACAAGAAGGAAGTAACAGAAGAACCTAAAAAGGTGCAATTTGATCTCATGGAAGAAGAATCATACTCATCAGAAGAGGATGAACCAAAGGTTCATACACCTGTGGTAAGGAGATCAACATGAGAAAGAAGGCAACCTGATAGGTATAGTCCATATGCTTTTCCTTCTTCCTTTGTTTTATCTGTTACAGATGAAGATCCTAGAACAGTTAGAGAAGTTATAAATTATTGAAGATGCTAACCTTTGGGAAAAAGCCATGAATGAGGAAATGATGGCCTTGAAAAAGAACAAGACATGGGATCTAGTAAAATTACCTGGTGGAAGAAAAGTAATAGGTTGCAAATGGATCTTCAAGAAGAAGAAAAATGCTGAAGGTAAAGTGGAGAAATATAAAGCTCGCCTGGTTGCTAAAGGCTATTCTCGGATAGAGGGAATTGATTATGGTGAAGTATTTTCTCCTGTTGCAAAACTAACCTCAATAAGATTTATTTATCTGTGGCTTCTGCATTTGATCTTGAAATAGAGCAAATGGATGTAAAAACCACATTCCTTCATGGAGAGTTGGAGGAAGAAATCTATATGAGACAACCTGAAGGGTTCATTGTTGAAGAAAATGAAGAATATGTATTTAAGTTAAAGAAATCTTTGTACGGACTGAAACAAACACCTAGAATGTGGTATCAAAAATTTGATACTTATGTTTTAGGACTTGATTTTTTTCATAGCAATGCTAATCATTGTGTATACTCAAAGCAAATTGGTAATGAACTTGTCATTATAGTTTTGTATGTTGATGATATGTTACTATTTGGAAACAGTAAGGAAATGATTAGGGAAGTGAAGTCTTAGTTAGCATCACAGTTTGACATGAACGATATTGGCCCTGCAAATTTTATTTTGGGTATGCAAATAAAAAGAGATCGTTCAAACAGGAAGTTGTGGCTGAATCAAAAAAGTATGTAGAGACATTATTGAAGAGATTCAATATGTAGGATTGCAAACTAGTAAAGGTACTTATTCCTTTAGGTGAAAAATTGTCTGTTGAACAATGTCCAAAAATAGAAGAGGTAGAAGAAATGTTCCATGTTCCTTATGCAAATGTTGTAGGGAGTTTGATGTATGCCATGGTCTGTACTAGACCAGATATTGCCCATGCAGTGGGAGTTTTGAGCAAGTATATGTCTAAACCTGGTAAAGAGCATTGGACTGCTGTAAAAAGGGTTTTCAGATATTTGCGTGGTACATCTGATTTTTCAATTTGTTATGAAGGTACGGGTAAAGAAAACAAATTCTTGTATATAGAAGGTTTTTTTGATGCAAATTAGGTTGGAGATCTGGACAATAGAAGATATACTAGTGCATATGTATTCAATTTGTTTGGAGAGGCTATTAGTTGAATAAGCAAAAGGCAAATTGTTGTTGCTCTTTCAACCACTGAAGCTGAGTACATGGCAACCACTGATGCAAGTAAGGAAGTTGTAAGGCTACAAAGAGTATGTGTTGATATTGGGTTCTTTCAGGGAGCTGTGAAGATAAATTGTGATAGCCAAAGTGCTATATTTTTTGACAAAGAACTCTGCATACCATTCAAGAACAAAGCACATTGATACAAAGTACCACTTCAGTAGGGTCATGATTGAATAGAAGAAAGTGTTGCTAGAAAAAGTGAATACCAAGGAAAATGTTGCAGATGCTTTAACCAAGGCAGTTAGCACAGAATAGTTCAGGCTTTGTACAGTTGAAATGGGTCTGGCAAGTTAAAGTGTTGGAACTAGCATTGATCACAATCTTTCTGCAAAGTATTAAACAAGTGGGAGAATGTTGGATGTGTCTCATCCTTTGCAGAGGAAGTATAGTACAGCAAGCCCCTGCCTCGACGGTCCCGCTCACTTGTGAGCGGATCGGGAGATTTGGGGGATTCGGGCCCCCTTTTTTCGAAACAATTTTCGGGATTCCCATGATTGGTGGGTATGGGTGGTTTTAGCCCATTGTATTGTACCCACGATATTCTAATACCACGTTGTGGTTTAAGGTTGTAAGAGTTTCCTTTATATTGATTGTAATGTCCCATTACGCAGGTAGAGTGAACAATAATAATAAAAGGAGGTGTGGCTCTTGTTTGTTGGATTAGCCCATATTGGGTGAACCAGGGTAAATCTCTTGTGTTCTATGTGCATGTATTTTGTGAGTTGTTATTTTCTTTTGAATTATTTATTTATGCATTATTATTCTAGAATAAGTTTGGTTATATCACTTCATTTGGTCATATCACTTCACAAAGGCAAAGGACATTGTACAAGTATCGGTAATGTATGATGTGGAACCATTATCCTTCCATCCAAGTAAGGACAAGGATGTGATTCCAATGGCAGCTGCAACTTTTCAACAACAGATATCATAATCAAATTCTTTTGCAAGTCATTGTCGATTATACAATCAACTAAGAAATTATGAGTGAGGTGAGCTCTTGTGACGAACAAATTGTCATGGTCACCTTCAGACAAATGATGAGACATCAAGGTGACATTATTGAGTTTACCCTTGAGCTCATCGTATTCCTTATCTTCTCCTATAACCTCAATGAGAACATTTTGTGATGGTTCGTCATTGTGAGATTGGACAATCATATTCTTTTTCTCCTTAAACATACAAATTCTTCATGACCTCTCCTATTACAATAAGTACACACATTTTTGCTATTGAAAGAAGGTTTTTTTTAAGAGAAAGAGAAAGAAGAAGAGGAAGGAGAATAAGGCTTCTTCGCCTTGTATGATTGTTGCTGGGAGTTGGAAGTTCCTACACAAAATCAAGATCAAGAACCTCTCGATTGGGCAGCATGTTTCTCTTCAACAAGTTGTGCATGATTGTAGGCAACATCTAGTGTGTCAAGGAAAGTGGTATGAAACTAAATAGTGCGGATGTTAGGAGGGTCCTAACAGAAAGTGTACTTCAACTCCCAATACAGATGCTCCTACAAGCCACTCTTGAACTTGATGATGAATCTGAGAGCTGCATTGGCCACACCGAGTAGAATTTGCAACCCGTTGAATTGGAAAATGTAGTCCTACGCAAACATGTTATAACTTTGTTGCAATCAAAACCATTTGATAATGAGATCTTGCTCATAATTGGAAGGATAAAAAATTTCCTTCAAGGCCTTAATAAGGTCTTCCCAAGTGTGAAGTGGGTTTTGGCCCTCCTGACATTCCATCACCAAAATTTTTGCTAACCCAAAAAGCTTGAGTTTAGCAAAAGGAACTCTCTCCTCATTAGGAGTTTGAGTATAGGAGAACCATGTCTCCATATCAAGAATCTAGCTACTCAAGACATCTAGATCTCTAGAGCCATCATACAATTTGATCTCGCACTTAGCCCTGGAACGAAGGTCATTATTGTAAACTTTTACATCACTTGGACCATTTTGGAAAAATATGTCATTGACCTTACGGCCAAGGCACTTACTACATGGGCTAATTTAGCCACTGTTTCAACCAAAATTTGAGGCCATGGCTAAATGAGTGGAAGCCAAATGCAATTAACAAAATTTTCCTAAGATGACACATGATTTACAAAATTTGAAATACAAAGAAATGGCTCTTTCAAAATCGCTTCAACCAATTCAACAAAATGTGCATAATTTTTTTTTATAATATGCACTTTATAAAGCAATTAATTAATTTAAATTAATTAACTTAACTAATTAAATCAACTAATAAAATTAAGTAATTTAATTGCTAATGTCTTCACCTTCGTGCTCCAAAAGGGAATTATGCCCGAAGCCAACAATCACTTCAAGAAAAGATCTTAGGCAGAGGTAGTAGACCGACCTGTTTCCACTGAGTGTTTGCCAACTTAAGGTCAATAATTCCAATCACGAGCCCTTCCGAGATCCCCCTCATTTGGAGCAAAAGCTTACTGAGGTGGGGTAAGGGTTATAGTGGTAGCTTTCTAGATTCAGACTGTGCCCGCAGGAATAAAATGATGGAGATGTTGATTCCTCTATGTATCAAAAAAAAATGGTCACTTCATCCGAGCATTAGGCCACTAGCGAGATCGTGCCACATGTCATTCCCAGATATTGTCCTGTATTTGCTTCATGTTTGTCTCCCACATTGCTTCAACAGACAGCTTTCATCGATGGGCGTGCTCAACTAGGACCATGCAAGATTTTTTGTGCGCATGGTGGAGAAAAGACGCAGGCTTCGTAAGCTGAATAGGTCGTGTCAAGTGGTGCTCAACGGACTAGCCCACGTCGTCCGCATGTGTTGAATGTCAACAAGAAACCTTTTCACAATCATGAACAGAATAAGTTGCATCCACCATGGTGCCAATGCAAACAATGGTGAGGGAAAGCCTTCTGAAGACGCAGATTTTGGGGTCGAATCTCTCAACAGTGCAAAGTTGGAGAGGTGCTTGTCGACTATGTGGTCGAGGTGACGGTGCACAATTCTGGAGGAACTCTCTCTCTGTTAGTGCTGGTGTTGACCGGGCAGAGGGAACTGTCGAGCAAAAGAGAGAATGTGCGTTGGATCCTTTACCTTGTTTTCCCTATCCTCATCGAAATTCCTTGCGCAATACATCTCCAACAGCGCCAGCGCACGAAGCACTCAATCACTTTTGACTTAGTTCAATCCACCTAAGATTGAGGCCACAAGTGAGCAGTGAATGAGGTTGTTTCAAAAAATGCACGTGTCTGTCAGTGAGTCTACAACCTTTGTTTACAACAATTAGCATCGGACAAGGTCTTCGACATCAAATTTGACGTCCTCACAGGTGGAGATAAAGAGTCGGACTTTTGCAGCATGTTATTACTCGTTGCCTTGTCGTGAATGATGCACATGTGGTGCAATAAATCATGACACCATGAAGCCGACTGAAGCGTCCAAGTTGGAAGTCAAACTGAACTTTCCAGGAGAAGTTTGCTAACTAGACTGAAAAGGTGTCGCACATAGGAAATAATACTAACTGCTCAACAAAGAGAGCAAGAAATAGAGCCAAAGTTGCTGGCCAAAAGTGGGAGATAAAAGGAGGCGACACCTAAGGATTACAGATCAAAACAAAGAACACAATCATGATCAGCACAAGGCTCTGGCTCTGATACCATTGATGTGAAATATGAAAAGTTGATTATTGCATTAAGAACGCGCGCTTAAATAAACACAAAATAAGACAAACTTACAATCTTAATATCTCACAACATGATAAAATTAGAGAGAAGGTAACTAACAACTAACTTAACAAAGAAGCTAACTTAAGATCAGACTTAAACAACTCTAGCAGAATCTACCAAACCCTATGCTAACATAGGCCAATCTAGAAGATGCAGAAAACAACCTAAATCTAACGTGAGCATATGGAAGCTTCACGTTTTACATATAGGAGAGAAAATAATAATATCCTAGGACCCTAAGTCTAACTATAAGATGTCCTCATCAGAAATCCAACACTTGTGAAGTTAAACACATTGGATAACACTTGGAGCATGGCATTTGCATAGACCGACCATTACGAAATCAACTTTACAAAAATTCAATAATTGTTCTAACAGGCAAGAGGGAAAGGGAGAACACAACCTTATTACTCTTATGCCATCAAAATTTGAGCATTCATAGATGAATAAGCATTGATATTGCAAACTGTCATGCATGTAAAAAAATATCAAATCCACTCACCAAATGTGCAACACATGTGATTCACTACCTCCACAGTACAAAAATTGATAGTTGAGAAGGATTCCTATTAGGGCCTTGCATTTTATCCTGTACAAGTCTTTTTAAATAATAATAATAATTGACACATGTATTGCTTTGCCCTCTTTTGAATAAGAATGCTTTTTAAACTCTAATTACAATTCCTCTCCCAAATTCTGCATCAGACCTGAATATTCTTGAAGTGTTTATTGATTCTACTAACCTAGACCAACCTGTTCATACCAAAATTGTCATGGTTCATCCTCCATAGTATCTTTGACAACTGAAGCAACTTTAGCCATTATCAATTTATTTAGAGATTTGCACCACTGACCAGTTTGGTCATCATGACCACTAGGTTCATTTCTAAATTTCTTGAAGACTCTGATCCATCTATCCTGCACACTTGCAATGAGATCAAGACATCTGAAAATTATGCAACACTCGACTAGATCAAGACATTACGAAACAATTAAGGAAAAAAATTTAATTGAACAAATTATCCAATTCTATGCTGCAGTTATTGTCACCGAGTGTTTGGCAATTTAGTCCTTGAGAAAGAGGTCTTCTCTCTCTCCCCGTATCTATTACGAGGGAACGTTTAATAGTCATTGAAACTCTAATAGCACTGCTGAATGAGGCAAGCAAAATTTAATGTAAAGTGAAAAATACAAATAACCAGAAATTAACCCAAGCAGGGAAATAACTACCCTAAGCACCAGGGCCCTAATTAGCCTCTATTAACAACACAATTAGGCCTGCTTACCTGACTAGTTATAAGAATAATGAATGAGATAGATAGTTATGCAAAATTTCTATACATATTCATACTCATTCAGCTTCGTAGAAGATTAAGACCCCAGAAGCTGCTATGGAAGCAAAGTTCTAAATGCAGAAGGACGAACCCAATATGTGGAGAATCACAGCTACACTTAAAATGTGATCCTTTAAAGGGTAAACTCAAGCTTTAAAAGTTTGTAAACTCATCTTCAAACCTATAGTTATTAAAGTCTACAACATTTTAGGTAGCATGCAATGAGGTCAGAGATTGTATTGGAGTTATATTTACTAACATATTAGTATTAGTTCTTAGAGCCAGCAACTATGTAAGCGCAAACAATTCCATCTGGTTCTATCATTGTATTCATTCATTGATGCAATGTGGTATCTTCGAGTGGTACTGGTAGAGATTGACTGTAAGAACCCAATTAGGAGTGTGTATGGCTAAGATTTATATTTGTCGGCATGGAGTCTCAGTCCTCTGGTTTTGGCTTAGTCTGTTTGGATGCCTTTGCCAATAATCTTAGTTGGGAGCCTATTTATAGATATTGTTATGATTGCTCCTGTTTCCTTCATTCAATTTTCAAATTTCTATGTTAGTGTGGTATAGATGCACATTAATGGTAATCCTTTAAGTAATCTGTGAATGACAATGATAATCATATCATATTTTTTTTTTAAATAAATTTTGGATCTTTATTCCTGGAGATAACTTTTGTGTTGACGTTCATGTCTTCTTCTTCGGCTTTATTTAAACCTTCCAATAAATTTGGAATCAAATATTCTTAGAGGTTTGTATTAGATACAATCTTGTGACCCTTGACATGTTAGTATTTTATGGATATGCATTCATTATAATCAGTGTAACAGGGTTCGTGCACCCAGTTGGCTGGGTGCGCGAACCCGCATCCTCCCGCACCGGGTTTGCGGGTTCACGATCGGGTACGGCTGGGCCAAACCCCATCCGAACCCTGTCTGACAGGGTTCAGCTTTGACCGAACCCTGTCAGTCAAGGTTCACCCAGCCGAACCCAGCCCAGTTTGGGCATTAACATAGGAAAAAAACTTTTTATTATTATTTTTAAGGTGGGCCCAGCCACACCCAGCCCATACGGGCTAAAAAAAATATTAAAAAAAAATTAGAGAACCTCATGTATGTCCATAGTACTCTTCGACTCATGTCTCGTAGGGACAAGGGTTATACAGAGGGGCCTTTTGCACGTTGGGATGCAGTTCCTGATGACACCAGAGATGACAGTAGGTGTGATGGCTTTTCAGATCTACCACCACCAGATCCACACGAGGAGGGCCTAGAAGATGATGATGAGGAATATGACGAATGAGAGTCAAATATCAGATATTTGATGTTATCTTTGTACATGTCCATTACTATATAGGATATTGTTATCTCTTGACTCATTATGACTTGACATCCTCGCATGTTTTTACATGAATATGAAATATCATATATCAATATGTTTTTATGATGCCATATTTAAATATTTATTATTTTGCAATGTGTATGAATGATTTATTTTATTTCACAATGTGTATGATTTATCATTTATTTAATTATTTTGCAATGTGCATATTTATTTTATTTTTTAATTTTTTTGATAGTATATATCTATATCTATATATATATATATATATATATATATATATATATATATATTTCAATTAAAAACTTTTGTGTTGATGTTCATGTGGTATAGATGCACATTAATGGTAATCCTTCAAGTAATTTGTGAATGACAATGATAATCATATCATATCTTATCTTTTTTTTTTAATAAATTTTGGACCTTTATTCCTGGAGATAACTTGTGTGTTGACGTTCATGTCTTCTTCTTTGGCTTTTTTAAAATCTTCCAATAAATTTGGAATCAAATATGCTTAGAGGTTTGTATCAGATACAATCTTGTGACCCTTGACATGTTAGTATTTTATGGATATGCATTCATTATAATCAGTGTAACCGGGTTCGCGCACCCAGTTGGTTGGGTGCATGAACCCGCATCCACACCCGCACCGGGTTCGCGATCGGGTACAGCTGGGCCGAACCCTATGGTTAGTTAGGGTTCACCCAGCCGAACCCAGCCCAGTTTGGGCATTAACATAGGAAAAAAACCTTTTATTATTATTATTATTATTTTAAGGTGGGCCCAGCCACACCCAGCCCATACGGGCTAAAAAAATATTAAAAAACAATTAGAGAACCTCGTGTATGTCCATAGTACTCTTCGACTCATGTCTTGTAGGGACAAGGGTTATACAGAGGGGCCTTTTGCACGTTGGGATGCAGTTCCTGATGACACCAAAAATGATAGTAGATGTGATGGCTTTACAAATCTACCACCAGATCCACAGGAGGGCCTAGAAGATGATGATGAGGAATGACGAATGAGAGTCAAATATCAGATATTTGATGTTATATTTGTACATGTCCACTACTATATAGTATATTGTTATCTCTTGACTCTTTATGACTTGACATCCTGTCATGTTTTTACATGAATATGAAATATCATATATCAATATGCTTTTATGATGCCATATTTAAATATTTATTATTTTGCAACGTGTATGAAAGATTTATTTTATTTCACAATGTGTATGATTTATCATTTATTTAATTATTTTGCAATGTGCATATTTATTTTATTTTTTAGTTTTATATATATATATATATATTTCAATTAAAAACTAGCCGCACCTGCACCCGCACCCGGTGAACCCTATTTTTGACATGGGCCGCCCCCGCACCTGGTAACTTTGATTATAATCTCTCAAGGAATGTGTGAACAACAACGACAATTGTGTCTAATTCTTTGGTATTCTTTTCCTTCCCCACATTCCCCTCCCCCTATAGATGATTCTTATGTTGACAAGCACGTCTAATTCTTTCTGTTTTTTAAATCTTCCCAAAGATACTTCTAATAAAATGTGCTTACAGGTTTGTATGAGATACAATCCTGTGAACTGTGATTATGTAACAAAAACCATATGTAAATAATAGATTTCTTATTTCAGGGAAGGGAAACAAAAAATGCATGACCTAAATTACAAGGGACAACCTATACTATGTTGAAGTACAGATTAAACGTTATGGATAACAGAGTTGTTTCCATACAACATTGCCACATACCATTTAATGGACTAGCCTTAATGGTTAGACTTTAGTCTAGGATTATTTACTTGTAGCAAAAAAATGTATAACAAGTTCTTACCATCAGCAACTATGACAAGTCCATAAAATCGTCCATGCAAATTCTGCTTCTGCTAAATATATTTATAAGAGGTTATCCAGGAGAAAAAGCATTGTATAGATTTACTTGAATGCAAAGAAATGGTTACGCACCAAACAATGTTATTTTCCGTTACGCATTCCAGTTATGTACAAGATACTAGAAATAAATGTTTTGTTTAAATATGCATTTTATTCTTCCACTTTTTGGAAACCATAATCAATGTAACGATACAAGTTATGAATCATGTGGTAATTGGCTTTAAGATGAAGACACAATGTTCCTGGCACCAAAAACATACTAGATGGAGTAATGATCTTAATTGCTCCAGGAAATATTACCTACAGCCTGAAACATGACAGTCCAAATGTGTAAGATAAAGTAAAATGTCTCAACGAAAAGAATCGCATTCCAACTGACACGAAAAAATATTGCATTTGACAATTACAGCATGTTTTTTTCAAGAGTTCGATGTCAACGAATGTGAAGAAATCTTGTATTCTTTGACAATTACAGCACATTTTTATCACGAGTTGCACAAGTCCTACTTAGGGCAATGTGCACAGCATACAAAGAGAGACCAGCCCTGGCAACTGAACAGAGGCCTGTCAATAAGGGGATAGAAGGCCAATAGAAATTGCTGAAAAAATAACAAATACAAAATGAAGCAAGACTCTGAAACAGTGCCAAAAGAAGGGAGACACATTGTTCTCTATTACCTACACCCTTGAATGAATTCTCAGGATATGTACAATTTTTAAAACGCCAGCCTATCCCTATCAAATTACTTTTTAAAAGTGTTGTACAATCAATCTGCACAGCTATATTAGCTACCTCATTTCATGGACTTATGAATAGCTCTTGAAATTTGAAGCCAGATATGCTCTGGTATTCTTTGACTGGAAGTCTTAGCCAGGGCATCGAGGGCATCAATAAAAAACTTACGCACCTCAGGCCTCATTGCAATACTGACTAACAAAGGTATCCATACCTCTGGTGAAGCATTCACAGCTTTAGCAAAAGCACGTAACCCAGCAATGACCCTGGCAAGGAAAAATCGCTTCTGCAATTACACAAGATTGGGAGGATCATTAAGCATTTAACTCTTGCTCATATTTATCTCCCAGCTGCACTAGCTGCTTCCATCCATAGCAGAAATGATGAAGTGGCAATGACCCCCCAAGTGGGGAGTTCTCCATACACCCTTCTTTACATTTTAGATTGTTTTGTGTGAGAAACTCAAACAGCAAAGATAAAAATTAGGAAACATAAAGTTCGGAACATTGCTCTCAAACAGATATTACCTCTCTAATTCATTTTACCAGTGTGTACAAATTCAGAAAATCCACATACAGGCAAAGAAAGCAAACTTCATATTTTGATTTTCAAAAGTGAATTCAAGAGAAATCTAATATACGTAACATGCATAAGAAAAACAGAAATTATAACTTGCTTCTAGCAGTTTGACCAGACATGGCTACAAACCTGTTCATCTTCTTCCTCCCCGCCTTCTTTAGTTTTAGATGTTTTCTCATCACTTTCTGAACTTTTATTTTTCCTCTTATGATCGTCTCTGTAATACTGACTATTGACTTCCCCTGATGGTGTATATGTATATTTTGACTGCTTGTCAAATGAGGTGGATTGATTCCAGTGAGCTTGCTTACTTTCATCCAAACCATCATGAACCCATTGCTTTTGGGCAGCATATTCACTGGTTGATCTGTGCTTAT
Organism: Wollemia nobilis; assembly: GCA_028583015.1. Taxonomy (NCBI): domain Eukaryota; kingdom Viridiplantae; phylum Streptophyta; class Pinopsida; order Araucariales; family Araucariaceae; genus Wollemia; species Wollemia nobilis. Next base: position 1,331,316 of record JAQPPZ010016930.1, read on the forward strand.
CATTGGAGACATTATTACCATTGGCAGTTTCATGTCTCTCAATATAGATATTACTAAAAATCTCTTGCTGCAGAAATGCATCCACAGCATTGATGATGTCTCGTACTAAGAATGCTCGGATCCTTTCACCTTTGCCTGAGAAAATAAAATCAAATAAATTTTCTGTAGATGCAGCAACAGCCCGCATATCAAAGGATAAGCTCCATCCTCTTACTTCAGTTGAGTCTAAATCATTTTGCGATCTGCTGCTTTCTACATCTTTGTCTGTGGCGGAAGTCTGCTCTGCAATTGCCATTACCTGAAGATAAGAGCAAAGAAGTTAATATTAAGCAGCTCTTTTGGTAAGCACTTTTATGTGTCAACACATATCTAAGGGAACTCTTTCATAACTCAAATCTGTATGGTGCAATTGGTAATCTTACAAATTTCTTAGTTCACAAGATCCAGTGTTGCAAGGTCAGATGCTATGCTTAATTTAATTATTGTTGTCTGATGCTGAAATAGGATGAGTGCCCTAATTGATCCCAGAAGTTTTGACTTCATGCAACTTAGTTTTCATCGTGAAAAGATAGTTATGGCAAAATGAAAGAAATAACAATGATAAACCCTGAAAATCATTAGAATGCATCCTAACAAAGAAAAATGGTTCTCAAGATGGCCAACTAAACTGGCACTGGCTAGAGCAAATTCCACAAAATTAACTATTAAGATGATACATGAATATTTTAAATGGATCTATATCTTAGGACACACATTTTACAGGGCCAAAACTGATGTTTTCAAAATCCTCTGCCAAAGCATAGCCCACAACTTGCATGCACAGTGTTTAAAAAATAATACATTAGCAGTTTGAAATGACTAACACATTCTGCAATACTGACAGCTATTCTGTAGTGAATCAAGTTTATTTTAGTCAGATTTGTACCTGTTTTTATTAGTAATGAATTAATATTGGCAAAGAGATCTATATTGAAAGCTGCCACCGTCAAGGCATGTACAAGCAATAAGCATGTGCTTATTTAACCAATTACATCACTGGATGTTATGATGTAACTTGTTGAAATTTAGAACATCATTGAAAAGAGAACCAGCTCTGTGATACTTGAAATGCAATCATGATAACTGTTGCCACATTTTGTTCGGGGTTGAGAAATTTGAAAATTTTGAAAAAGTCCGAGCAGACCTCCTTCCCCTGTCAATTTTCCAGTTTCGGTGCCTAAGATCCAGTTTTTAGGGCCAAGGACACCTCCCCGGAAGTTCCGGAGCAACCGGGCAAAATTTGAAAATTTGAAAAAATTTCTAAGTATGAGACCCGCCCTAGGTCGCTGCAGCCCGGGAGCGCTATGGAGCAAATCGGCCAGTTCAGGGCGCGTTGGAGCAGATTCCGAGCAGCTAGGGCGAAAAGGGGCTGAAAAACCCTAAGTATGCAAAATCCTCCCTAGCGCGCTCTAAGTCATGTGCGCCCTAGGGAAAATTCCCATCTCACGTACGCCGTAGGGAAAGTATGCAAACGGGTGGAGATTTTATAAAGGGCCAAATACTCCCTAGAGCGCTAAAAAGCATGTGCGCTTTGGGGAAAATTTCCCACTCATGTGCGCGCTAGGGAAAATATGAAAAAAGGTGACTTTTTTGTCTTTTTTTTTGACTAAGTGCCAAAAGCCTCCCATCTCACGTGCGCTTTAGGGAGTATAAGAAAAAAGTGATTAATTTGTCCTTTTTGCCTAAGTGAAAAAATCTCCCTAGAGCGCTAAAAGGCATGTGCGCTCTAGGGCAAAATTGCAAATTGGGAGCGCGTCAGGGTTAAAAGACATTTCACGAGCGCTCAAGGGCCGAAATTGCTGGCGCCTTCAAGAAGGAGAAAAATGACAAAATGAGCGCTCCAGGGAGGATTTCCGGCAGTTAGAAGATTTCAGGGTTTTGTGACAGCAGGGCGGCTCCAGGGCAGCAGTCTTCCATTTTTGAGTCTTCAAGGCCGTTTCCCGCCCGAATCCAGCCAGCTAAGCAGAGCGGCTCCCGAGGCGGAAAAGTTAGGGTTTTCAAGGACCGGGCCCGTTAAGGTACAACCAAGGCCATGCTCAAGCAGCGGGGTGGGTGACCATTGAAGGCAACAGTGGCGGACATTCAAGACCGGATTACGCCGCACCCACCGCATTAACAGGCCATCCCCTTCCAGCTACCAAATCTGTCAGAAGCCGTACCAGAATCAGGGAAGAGCATGCTGCGAGGACAGATATGGCCGACACCTACCCCGAGATGCATTTGGGTGCGGCCATACCGACATTAGTGTGCCGGATTCCATCAGACTCCGTCATTAAGCAAGCTGGGCCGGAGTAGTACTGAGATGGGTGACCTCCTGGGAAGTCCCGGTGTTGCACCCTTTTCTTTCCGACGACAAGGAAAAACACGCCGCAGGTACAGCCAAGGACGAAAAGGGTCAAGCCTGGCAGCTTTTGCAGGCACCTTGGCAGCTTTTGCAGGTCTGGGTATCTGTGCCCGCATTGTAATCGGGGGGTCTGCACTGCTATAAATAGCAGTTGATATCATTGTAATCAGGGGGGAACATATTGCTAGGAAAGTTGTTGTAACTAAGACCGTTTGCTTCAATACAATTCATACTTTGGCTCCAATTGTGTCTCTTCCTTTTATGCTGCCTTATCCGTGTCATTTCTGCATTTACTCATTTATTTTTCTGATTGTTGTAATTCTGAAATTTGGATCGCAGCATTGGCAATTATCTGAGCCTGGAATGCGTGTTTAAGGATACATAGGGAAGAATTTCATAGCTAGTTTCTGTTACATGTATTGTTTTGAATGTTGTTAGGCTTAGTTGCTAGTAGTTACCGTGCTGAGTGCTCTTACCCAAAGTTGATAACGCACCACTTCTAACCCTTATCCCTTTTATTTCTTTCCTGCACCCTTATCTTAAAACCGAAAGTTCACATAGGAGCCGGCCTTCTCCGGAGATTGGCACGGGGGGCATCCCTTCCTCCCGGCCTTTCAATGTTGGTCCGCGGGTCTAGGGCGCATTGATACACCAAGTCCTTCCCTCATGGCAGATTTGATACCAACAGTACTTTTCTGGCACGCTCGGTGGGACCCGAATGGTCTCCATATTTTAAGGAAGCCCGAGTTTGGTGAATCTCTGGCTTGCCTTCATCTGGCAAAATCACCTGGCGACTCTAACTGAGTTGAAGATCTAGATTTCTCGATCGTAGGCGCCTTTTGAAGCTGAAAGAACACACCCCGGAGGAATCAAGGTTTGGTGAGCAGCCTTGACCTCACAAGCGGAGAAAAGAATGTTCACCTGGCGACTCCAACTTAGTGGCAAGAACCGTGATCTCTGCAGACCACTACTATAATGGCAGACTATCCTAGCTGGGATGATCATGGCCCTCTGAATCTCCAAAGTTGGCACGAGATTCCCAAAAGTGCCCGAAAGACCCTAACAAAATACAATGGCACTAAGGGAATGGCCCGAGAGCACCTTGAAGATGTTGCTGCTCTAGCGAGCTTCCATGGCATAACCCACGAAGATGTCATGATCAGACTTTTGGTCTCGTCTCTGGAAGGAAGGGCGCTGCAGTGGTACAGATTGCTCGGGCCTAAGAGCATCTGCTCATGGGGCGACTTAGCGAGAGCGCTCATCAACACATTTGACGGCTCTCAGGATCCCTTCCAGCTCTTGATGCACCTCTCCACCATCACAAGAGCACCTCTGGAGGACATCACAGACTTCAATGTCCGATTCTGGAGGAGTTGGAAGAGGATTCCAGGGGAGATCCAACCAACACCCGCCCAGGCCCACCTCTTCTACGTTCGGGCTTTCCACCCGGACATAAGCCTCCTACTGCAATCAAGAGAACGGAGATTCCCTCAAATCTTTGAGGAAGCAATACGTGCGGAGCATCTTTTGCTCCTTTCAGGAAAGTGGCAGTCGGGAGAAACTCCATCACTCTCTCCGGTAGTTGCTGCTCCAGCTCCTGTCTATCCCGCGCAGTATCCATGGCAAATCCCTCATACTGAGCAGAGACCTCGAATGCAGTCGTGTGGAGCTCAAGAAGCAGATCTCATCCAAGGCCTACAATGGGGATATGCAAGCACGACCCAGGCAATGGATAATATGGTTGCTTCCAGTTTCCATCAGGAGATGGGCCAGGAAGAGGAACAGGATCCAATGGCAGAACCTGAGAGCAAAGAGGGCACACTTTTGCACCCTTTTTGTGTCCTAGGGCATAGCACGCAAACATTCTGCCAAAGCCCAACAAGCATGCCTCATCAGGAGGCTGATCCTGAGGAGATCCCGGCAGAAGACCTATCGTCGGAAGAGTCCTGCTATCGTATCAAGGAGTTGGAGGAGCCCGTATTCGAGAGCCCACAAGTTGTGGACTCTCTAAAGTGGTGGTATTGGCTCCAACCATCACCGCAACCGGTACCCGAAGAGGGCTCTCATGTGGCAAATCTCCTTGCCACACTATTCATCAATTGCATGGGTACCGGCATGAATAATAACCCGTCGTGTTGCACCTTGTTCACAATCTGGCAAACTTTGGGAGGCCAACCGGACTTCGAAGATCGACTGAAGTACAATCAGATCTGGTCCGAACACTGCAGATTCACCGGGTAGGCACCCGAAGCCAGGTTTGTGGTGGCGGCATGCCACTCATGCCGCAAAATTTTTGTGTAAATAATGTAAATAGGCCGGCTAGCATGTAAAGTTTCAGTTGTTGTTTTCAGTTTAGTTCGTGTTTCTTTTAGTTCGCCAAGGAGAGGTTGGAGGAAGAGCCCTTAGTCGCAGCAGACGGTCAGAGGAGAACAACGAGGATGACTTCGTTGCCCAATGGATAAAGGCCTTGACTTCGTTGCCCAATGGATAAAGGCCTGGGATCTTTGCATTGAGGCGAGCTCAATACCCCGCGAGCCGCCAGGAATGTTGCCACATTTTGTTCGGGGTTGAGAAATTTGAAAATTTTGAAAAAGTCCGAGCAGACCTCCTTCCCCTGTCAATTTGCCAGTTTCGGTGCCTAAGATCCAGTTTTTAGGGCCAAGGACACCTCCCCGGAAGTTCCGGAGCAACCGGGCAAAATTTGAAAATTTGAAAAAAAAAGTATGAGACCCGCCCTAGGTCGCTGCAGCCCGGGAGCGCTATGGAGCAAATCGGCCAGTTCAGGGCGCGTTGGAGCAGAGTCCGAGCAGCTAGGGCGAAAAGGGGCTGAAAAACCCTAAGTATGCAAAATCCTCCCTAGCGCGCTCTAAGTCATGTGCGCCCTAGGGAAAATTCCCATCTCACGTGCGCCGTAGGGAAAGTATGCAAACGGGTGGAGATTTTATAAAGGGCCAAATACTCCCTAGAGCGCTAAAAAGCACATAAAGGGCCAAATACTCCCTAGAGCGCTAAAAAGCATGTGCGCTTTGGGGAAAATTTCCCACTCATGTGCGCGCTAGGGAAAATATGAAAAAAATGTGCGTGCTAGGATTTGTAACCAACAATAACTTGAAGCCACCTTGTCCTTTCTCTTATTATTGCCATTCTCTAGAATCAACCTATGATTGGAAAATCATCAGGTTTTATGTGCATCAATAAGAAGCCTTTTTCTCAAGAGTCTATTTCAAGGAATTAAATGGAGACAAAGCACTGTGTTATTGATTTGAAAGCCACTCGATCAAGTTAAGTTCAATTTCTGATAAATGCTAAGGAGAAGAAACCTAAACTCCACCTTCTCACCACAGCACACTTCAGAAAAGACGATGAAATCATCTAAAGACTGAATGGATAGAGAACTCAACCACAGCATCTGCCTTATTCCATGTGCCTACCAAAGAACATAGATTGGGGGAACTGGCAGATCAGTCCAAATTCACATTTGTAAACATTGAATGGACATAAGGCACAATAAGATTCCCAGAAAAAAGGATCTCCACTTCTAGAAGACTCTTTCCCGAGTCCCAACTACTCATAAGGTGTGCACGAAGAACCAAAAAAACAAACTCCACTTGCAGAACACCCTTGGCCGACTACTCATAATGTGTTCATGAAGACATAAGTCATCATGAAAGAGTGTCATTTTGGGAAGCAGACAATCCAAGAAGCTAATAAAATTGCAAAACACCAGAATAACTGATAATGGCTTAGAACTGTCATTCTTGGGGACTCATTATCCCAAAATTCAGGACCAGGAATTAAAAATTCTATATATTATATAAGGGTTTTCTTGATAGGGATCTTTAAATTGAAGTTGATTGATAATTCTCTATCACCCTTAACTCTATGGAAGAATCAAATCTCAAGACCCAAAATATTGATACTTCTTAAGTTCTTATCAATACTGTTTTTCTCCAAAAAGATTACTATAAAAATCCTAATAAATTCAAGCCAACAAGAAGCGCAAATTAATCAGTCTAGATAATTTTGACTTTTTGTATATGTAGTCTTTTGTAAAGTGGGCCAACGACACAGTCCAAAACAGTACATGATTGATATCTCTTGCTTGTGATAGGACAGGACTGTAGCTCTTTGACGTCGGGTTTCAGCCACCCCTCACATATGGAGTTGTAGACAGATGCAGCTTACCAGTTTCTTGTCCTCTTCTATTGGTTCCACAAACATTGATGCTAGAAGAGTCTTAAGGGGTCAAATTCCATGTCCTCCCAGGATTATCCAACCAAGCCCTCTTAGTCCTGGCCATTCTCCTGGGAGCATCATTAGATCCTGTGTTAGCCCTTTTGGGATAGTTGGTGATGACAACGATTGTGCTTCTAGTTTACATCCCACTATAGATTAATGCTGATTTTTTGGATCCATTAGAGCTCCTTTCTATCTTTATCACACCTTAACTTCTAGCTCTCTCTTCATCATTAATTTTACTATGTTAGGGTTTATCCATTTTGGATAACCCTCAAGGCTGTAATTTTATGCCATACAACTGTTCCACTTTAGTGTAGTTTACAATAGATTCTTAACTCTAGTTTAGCTTCTCTTTGTAGTATTTTATGGTTACTACAGCAAGCCAACAAGAAGCCCAAATTAATTAGACTAAATAATTTTGGCTTTTTGTATATATAGTCTTTTGTAAAGTGAGCCAACGAAACAGTCCATAATAGTACATGATTGATATCTCTTGCTTGTGACAAGACAAGATTGTAGTTCTTTGGCCTCGGGTTTCAGCCACCCCTCACATATGGAGGAGTTATAGACAGATGTAGCTTACCAGTTTCTTGTCCTCTTCTAGTTTACATCCCATTATAGATCAATGCTGGCCTTTGGATCCATTAGAGCTCCTTTCTATCTTTGTTGCACCTCAACTTCCAGCTCTCTCTACATCATTACTTTTAGTATGTTAGGGTTTATCCATTTTGGGGACCCTCAAGGCTATAATTTTATACCATACAATTGTTCCCCTTAAGTATAGTTTACACTAGATTCTTTACTCTAGTTTAGCTTCTCTTTGTAATAAATTTTGGTTACAACAGTGCATTGTAACAATGCTCTTCAATGAGTCTACTTTGGTCATCTGTAGACGTTAATAAAACTCTCTCTCTCTCGTCTAGCAATGCCTTTGCCCTTTGCTCTAGCTCTGGTCCTCTCTCTTTATGCTTGTGCCTCTTCTCGTGCCTTTACCATTGCCTCTCACTCCAAATCCTCAAAATCATCCATTGAAAAGTGATGCTCCTCCCACCACTCTGGCTCTGTGATCCAATCAAATGATGGATCAAGATCATGTAAATCAATCGTCTCAAAATCTAACCCCACTATTTGTTTATAGTAGAGGCAAAGGTTGTAGTGAACAAACACAAGGTCATTCAGTTTCTACTGCGATGAGTCTATTGCGCTTCTTGGAGTGAATGTGTTCAAACACACTCCAATTATGATCATAACCCAAAACATTGCATGTCTAACATAAAATTTTAATGATAAAGCATTGGAGATTTCGGTGTATATGCATCAACATCTTTGCACCATAAATCTAGAAAACACCAAAAAGAACATAATAATATTTTTGAATTCATGTAAATTGAAATAATTTTTTAAAAACAAAATCAAAATCAATTATAAATTATTGAAAGTTGAAGTTGATTCATATGGGTTACCTAGCCTCTGAGTTGTTCTTCCTCGAATGCACTATAGGGTCTTGAAAAAGTAGCCCTCACAGGCCTTGTAATCTTGCAACTCATCCAATATTGTATTGCAAAGCACTTGATTAGGCACCATCCTGCTAAGGCAGTCCTGAAGGCCCACCATCACCTCATAGTCAATATCAAAGGATTCATCATAAAAGAATTTGGAGTTGAGGTAGTACCCTGTTGCATATTCGGCATCAATTTTTCCCAAATGGGAAAAAAATTGGACTCTTCATACTTAAAAAATGCAGCAAACACCTCTTTGGCCCTATCCATGGCCTCATATAGATACCCCATGGGTGATTTTTCTCCATCAACAAGATGGAGAACCCTCACCAAAGGCTCTACCACTTGAAGTCAAATGACAAATTTTTATTATTGTTAGCTATTTGCAATTTGGATTAGAATTTAAAATTTGCAAATGAAAAAAAAAGTAACTTGAGTCTTGTACCTTAATTGCCTTGTTCATATCCATCTAGAAGGGGTCATCAAACACATACTCGTATACCTTCTGGCCTTCATTGGAGAATCGATATCTAGCACCTTCTTCTCTGTCCATCCCTTGCTCACAAGCATCCTCTTCAACGGCCCCTTGGCAACAAACAGGCTCTACAATGTTATGAAATTTGTGGCGAACCATGTCCCTCTAGCTTGCACAAGCTCCCTTCCATTAGTGAACAGCCTCATTAATTTGAGGACCCACGAATCGTTGTAAATGGATTTTATGATACATTTCTCCTTGTCTAGAACATAGGACACCCAAGGTGATTTCCTAATGTCTTCGAGAAGCAAATCAAAACAATAGGCTATACATGGTGTCCAAAAAATGGTAGGAATCTATCCTCCAAAATCCTTCCTACTGCCACATATGTTGCTGCATTGTTTGTGCTAATTTGTACAATGTTCTCCTCCCCTACCTCGCGCACAACCTCCTCCAACAACCCTGCAATCATTTGGGCATTTTTAACTTGTGTCGATGAATCCATTGACTTAGGGAACACAATTCCTTCTATAGAAGCAAACAAAAGATTGTTCATTTCCAATTCTTCCCATCGGACATGATTGTACAACCCCTTTTTCACTGTTCTTCAAGGAAATATTGGATATCCTCCACAACCTCATTCAGGAGAGGGCCCCTCATCATCATAAGTGGGTGCTTAAATCCTAGACCACAAATGGTGAGGGCATCTACCATATCCTACCAATATGGAAACCTTGCCACATTGAAAGGAATATCGAAACAAAAGAAAAAAAAACTTGCACAAGCCCTCCACGCAGCCTTGTGCTTCTCCTAGTTCCATGCAATTATGCCCTCACACGATGGTTGTGACCCTAGAGTGATACGTTGGACAAAATTTCGTGCCACTCCCTAGATCTGCCACTATTGGTGTACTGTAACACTGCTACCAAGGGCTTTGGTTGCTAGCCTCTATAGGAGGAGGCTAAGGAATAGGAGAAGCCATTTTTTGCATGAACTTTGACCTTCCATGCCCTCCTTTGCTTCCCCCTTGTTGAAAAAGCATAAATAGAGGATGTTGCTACATTTTCTAGCCATTGGCAAGGCAAGATATTTTGGGAGTAAATTGCAATTATATGAGCTTTTGTATGCTCTCCTCTTTTTCTCTAGGACAAACTTTGTGTAGCATATGCACGTTGTACTCTCAATTGCATTTTAATAGTGGAAATTGCAACGTCATTTTATTGTGGGTTTTCTTCCCCTAGAGGGTTTTCCCCACATAAATCATGGTGTCCTTGTTGTTTCATTGGGTTTGATTTCCTTGCCAATGGTTGTTTTAATTCATTGCTCTTTTCCTATGCAATTTCCAGCTATGTTTGCCCTTTTTTGATGCATTAATCAAAGTTTCTTGCATTGTCTAACTTTGTATGAAGAGAGAGTTGTGTGAGTGAACCAATTGACAACCTTTATAAACCAACCTTAACTCCCATTTATTATTAATGTGAGATATTAAACACCCAATGCTTGTTTATTTTTTAAGTAATTGGAATTTTCCTTACTGTGACTTTACTTTTTGTGGGATTTTCAACTATTTGTAGTATTAGATACTCGAGTCATCCTTCCATGACCATTTCCCATGAGTAGTCCTTTGTTTTATGACCATTTATCATGAATATTGATAATAATCACAAGATATGGAACCCACAAAGCACACAAGCACCTCTAGGCAACAATAGTACTTGTGAGGACACCATCATGTCATCTCCATGACTTTCACACTAAACTTGTTTCCAAAAAGGATCAAATAGATCAACAGCACTTGAAAATACAACTGATTATAGCATCATGAGAAATTTAGAAGAAAAGAAAAAGCTCAGAAGTCTAAAAGAAAAATAAGTAGCTAAACACTAAAGCCTAGAACAAGGAGATTATTGGCACACTTAGAGCAAAATTATATCATGGCCATAAACTATTCTGGCTAAACAAAGAGAACTTCTAGCATTCATGACCTTTAGGTTGCATATAAGTAAATGCTAAGGCATTCACTCCTATTGCAAGGGACATATTGATAAGAACTCAAATGAAATTGTTGCAACATAACAAGACTACTTGGTGGAGTTCCACATCTTCCACCAACAGGCCTCTGCTCATTATGGAAAATTTACAAAAAACATTTTCCTTGTAAGAGCTTGCAAGTAAAAATTTTAGACCCAACTCTCCATTCATGGCATTGTGAACCAAAATTCAAAGTACAAAGTTTCACATTTGCTTCCCTACTCCTAGAGACAATACCCAACTCATTTGGAATCTCACTTCCCACCAAGCAACAAATGTAGGCATTTATAAGTCCACATAAACAAGTGATTCTGACATTTCCACCATCAATAAGCATGTTCGACAAGAGTGAATATGAGAGGTTTTTTTGTAATCTAACCCAAAATGAAATTCCTCATAACCATAAAATGAACTCTAATTGCCAATGTGATATGCATGTCCACATACTTGATTCATTAAAATTTCCACCATCAATGAGCATGCTTGATGAGAGTGAATAGTGAAACCTAACCCAACATGACATTCCTCATAACCATAGAAGGAACTATAATTGTCAATGCCATATTACATACAGGTTTCAGCACCATTGTGACGGGTCGGAATTAGAGAGCCCTGTGGATGCTTTCAAATTAACTAATTCTCAACTTAACTTCCACACAACATGGCTTCAACAGTTTGGATCCCATTTGCAGAGAAACACTGGAAATGTACAGTATTAATGCCTTGTAAACATTTCTGGTTATTTAATAGAATTGCATCTAGTATATAATTCTATATTGTCTCTAAGCTCATTTATATATCCATTTTGATCTCAGTTCATGTACCTAACAAATCAATCATGCTCCTCATTTATGACCCAAGTCTTCCTGAACATTTAACATGACCCTTAGATCCAACAGTAAGTGTTGCAATCACCCAAATACAAGTTTGTTAACCAGTACTTACCTCAAAACATATCCAAAGTCCAATTTTCCAAAGCATAATGATTCTAGTTCAAGACAAGATAGAAACATCAAAAAGCACAAAAGAAGTAAACTTTACTCACAGGATACGCACAGGCTTAAGGAACTTCATCGTCAAACAAGCATGCTTAATATGAGGACGAAAATGAGTTAACTTCACCGTCTTGAACTAGATAACTTACATTTATTCCATTGGTTAATCTGTTATAGGCGGTCAACAATCATCTCCCAATTTATATTGACTCGGAGGGAATTCATCAGTGTTATGTTTTAACTAGATCCTATCAATTCTCACATCAAACTGTTAATGTCAAGCAGCAAAACAAACTGCGTATTGTCTTTATAATATTTCACAATCATTTTAGGGATTTTCCAAGGAAGTGTCAACTTATAACAGCAGCAGCATATGTTAAGAAGTTAAAAAGCCTACAAAAGAAGTTTTGAGATCTATTCTTTCTTTTCACTCCTCTTATATTTCATAATTGTCATATGCATTAAAGAGGGTCTACATACAGAACTGGGAAATTCTAAATACATACAAGGCGTTCAAGACGATGCCAACGAATTGATCCATTGCTGCGGATAAGAAGCTCCCTCAATATTTTCCTCATGTCAGGATCAGGATCTGCAAGCAATCTGCCTACAACAAAAGGATATGCACTTGCAACCACTTTGAAGTCAGGATCCAATGTCTTTGCTGTCCCTTCTAAAGACCCCAATGCTCTTATCACCAATGCATAATCAGGAGGCAATGAAAAGTTGTACTCATACATCAAATCAGATAACTGGTTCATAATACCCTGAGAAAGCAAATAAAAATGTAGACAATTCATTTTCTGTCACAAAAGCTTATTGGTCTATCTGAATAATAAGAATTTCTACTGAAGACATATACAACAAAAGATGAAGGAAATAAGCTCATAAATATTATATTAAAGAAAGGTTTGGAAAATAAGCATAGTTAGTTAAGCCACATCTCACACAAAACCTTGAAAAATGATGCAAATTTGCAAAATGCTATTCATAGTGATAACAACAAACATGCAAGGTGCAAACACACTCTGAAGTGAAATGCCTAGAAACTTGGAATCATGCACAATAGATATTTAGTCTAACAAACTAGAATTACAAGATCTCAATACATGATACTGTTTCCAAATTCTGTATCACTGAATCATTTCTCCTAAAGCACTCTCAAGAATTTTTTGCATGGCTTTATTTGCTTTAACCTATTTTCCTAGAATAGACATATGCTTTATTCTTTTTATCTTCCTAGAATAGAATTATGCATTATGTTATTCTTATGCTGTCCTCCATGAGTAGAATTTTTTTTTTTTGTAGCACAGCAGTGGTATTCCGCGATTGAATGAACATAGAAAAATAAATGACAGTTAAAATCAGCAGACAACAGCATTCACAATGTACAAGAAAAGAATATTCAAAACTGAAATGGAACGAATCTGCAATATATCATTTGCATTATGTAGGGACAGCAATATATTTTCAATTACAGCACCAATATGTTTGTTCACAGTAACATCTAATTACTTGCACAACACAGATATGCTATGAGGCACACACAACTAGATGGCTCAATGAATGTGCTCTGATTATGGATGATTTGAAAATGTAAAGGGGAGGTAGTTGCCAACTTCCTCGTACCTAACCGTAACTACCCCAACACTCTAGTTACATGACATTGTAATTACATGAACATTGGAATTACATGTACATCCGAATTACATCAACATCAAACTACATGTACATCCCAATTACCTGAATATCTGAATTAAATGTACGTTCATTTCATCAAACACTTAGCATACGAACTACACAATGACACAAAATGAAAAAAACTGTATGTACACTCAATTGTTTTCATGTACTTGGCTCCATACGCGCTACATCAGGCCTGACGTGGCACTTGGGGTGGTGCCACGTCAAAACTAGCTCCTGCATCTGCCCTGCCATCTAGATTGGTCGACGTTCTCGTCGACAACAATTTCTGCTCCTAAGGGCCTTAAATTTGTTGCAGCTAGGGAGTGGGTGGAATACGAACAGGTGCAACTTCTAAACTGAATTTGCATTTTGGGCCTCTATTTCATCCTTCAAGCACTTGGCATAGGCTTGATACCTTGCCCACTTGAAGCCATAATGTTGTGACTTCTACTCTATCTCCATGAGCCTTGCATGCAACTCCGTTTCCCTCCTTGCTAGCTTTGCAAGTTGCTAATCTCTATTTTCAATCTACTGATCACGACGAGCAACCTCTTGCACCTTGGCTTCAAGAGCCTACTCCCTCACCGCACATTCTAACTTCAACTAACTGATCAACTAAGTTTATTCTTTTTTTAGCTAATCCACCTAGTGTTGCAACCTTGATAGTCCTGCTTTGACCTCCTGCTGCACTCAGTCTCATAAGAATGATGCCAAATCATACTTGACACCTCCCATGATGCCTTCCATGTACGATACGAGCCAAGTGGACATATCCAAGGCTTGTTGCTCTCCAAACAATTTGGACATAACTACGTTCATGGCACAACACAATTCTTTTGACTTCAGATGATGCATCATTAATCTGTCGCTGCCATGCTCTATCAACTTCCCAATCTCTCCCTAACTCAAGTCGATGAATTTGTCCACGAATATTTTCAGCTTGTACGGTTCTATCCCTACCTTCTTCACTAGTCTATTACTGTTTGTATTCGGTAGCCCAAACACTCTTCGAGAATTGTTAGGTGAAAAGGACACTCGTACTTCCTTGTTTCCAAGCAAGACTTTACTCCTTTTCTTCTCCAAATCTTACTTTTCCAACATCCGTAACAGATATGGCTTGAAGAAGTCCTTACCGGAGTTGGCGACTTTCATTATGTGGTGGACTCCTACACTTTGAAAGGTTGCCTTCAATGAATGTTCTTGAGGAGAATCGTGCCACCAAATCCTGCAAAATTCTCCTACAAGTGTAGTCCAGGTTATCACGTCCAAGGGGATTTGTATTCTCTCTTTTCCCTTTACCTTCTACTCAAGTGAAATAGTCGGTTCCTTCCCCTTGCTTCTTTGGTCTTCATCAGAGTTATGATCTACGACCACAACCTTGAGCCACCTCCTCCCCTTTGTGTTGCCATGCTCTTCCCACTCCGCTCCCATCTTGCGCTCTTCCCGCTCTTGGTAGTGCGCGCGCTCCATGTGACTCTTCAAGAAGTCTAAATTGATTCCATGCGTTTGGGTTCCTTGTCACGACACAAAACTTGATGCAACTCATGGAGGATTTCTCCTTGACTCTTTTGGTTCTATGATCCTTGGTCTTCATTGCATTCCACCTTGCTCTTAGCTCTGCAGGCGTTCTATTTTGAACTCTTTTTGAAGACAATTACTCCCAACTCCCCCAATTGTCTCCTAGTCAGTATGGCTTCCTTTTGTAACTCCACGTGGCACATGCCTTGTTTTTCGTGTCATTTGCCTCCTCGGTTTGTGTGCCCTAATGGTTTTCCTCGACGTATATCCAGATGGCCTCCTCCCAGCTCCAAGCAATCCAACACCAGCTCTAGGTGGCCCGACTACATCAAACTGCTTTCATCCTTCTTCTGACAACCCTTCTCAACTTTTGGACAACTTGCCTCTGCTGCCAGATGGCCCTTGCGGCTTGCTCTTTGGTTTAGACTTCCCATATGGTCTTTCTTATAACCTCCTTATCTCAAACGGTTATCCAAACAACTCGTATAAAATTCTCTTTCATTCAAATGACCTCCTTTTTTCTCAAAATTTTAGCTGCTTCTCATTGACGACTTCCTCCTTGCTCTAAACGACACGGCATATGGCATGTATGGTTCGTTCGGTGTGCTTTTTCACTTAGATGGCCTTCTCTAGCCCTTAAACGACCCATTCTCTCCACTTGCACAAGTATGTCATTTGCAAAAGACATCCTCCTTGTTGTGTGTCCCTTCCTCCATTTCTCCAAGCTTCCACCGCTCCCAACACGCAAAGTCCTTCAAAACCCTGGCTGGTTTTGCCCACAAGGTTTCGGAGTTGTCACTTTCCCTACAAGAATTGTGTTTCCTCATTGGAAACTCCTCACCTGCACATAAACTCGAAAATTCCTACCTACCCGACAAGGGTTTTCAACAAAATCCTTGATTCTGCTACTATCCCGACATGCCCTAGCCCCAACGATTTGGTGCAACCTTCTCCTTTGTAGTTGGTTCAATACTCCCCTTGGTTGCCTTGAAATTCTGCGAGGTGGAGTGTGTTTGGTTGGTCTTCTTAACGCCCCAATATGTGCTCTAGGTTATGCCCTAGGTCATAAATTGATTGGTTCAGAATCGGCTAGTTGGTTGGTGCACTCTCCTTTGGCACCTCCTTGGTACTCCTTGGATCTATGTGTGAGAATGAGCAAGTGAGAGTTCTCAACTTTTTTTCATAAGTTGAGGTAGATAGAGGGACACTTGGCTTGAATGTGACAACTCCCCCTTCACTCCCTCAACTGCCACTTCAACTCTAGTAACTGATTTACATGCAACTGCTCGTTTAGCAAGTCGTTTTCATCTTATATGGCCTCGACTCTTTATTTCTCTTTGTGCATGGCAAACCCGTGTGGAAGGTGTGTGCACCCGGTTCCGAGCAGTGCCAACATTTCAGTCTAGACGGTCTAGACGATCAAACAACCTGCCTAGACGTCCAGATGGCCTGGTGCATCCTTGGCCCAAACAACCTACCTAATTGTCTAGACGACCTTGTCCTTTGACTTGTTGCAATGGCATGGAATCCAAACTACTCATCTCTTTCTTTAGACGACCCCTTCTATTCTCCTGATTGCCCATCTTCATCCCAGACTCCAGACGACTCATCTCCTTCCTCGAACTGCTCTGCATGTTCCCCAAACAACCCGACATCATCTTCCTACCAAACATGGGCTACAAACGACCTTGCTTGACTGTCGAACGACCTTGGATTTTCTTCAGATGGCTCAGCGATCATTTCACAATCAAGACGGCTCAAATGGCCTTGGGAGGGTCCAAATGACTCTCCCCTTGGACCTGATGGCCTAAGGACCATCCAAAGACCTATTCTCCTGGCCAAACGGTCAAGGGGTGTGGTAGAACCCTGAAGGTTCTAGCACAATTTTAATAAAGAAATAATTAAAATAGCATCTAAATTAAAAGAATCACTGTTTCACTGGTAGGAAGGTCCCTCCAATGCATTCAATAAACAATTATATATTCTTCTTCATGGATGATTTGATATGGATTCCTCTCATATCATATATATAGAATTTTTCAATCATGACTTTTCAACCATGACTTTTCAATAATAATGAGATATATAATTAAAGTAATAAATAATAATTAATAAGTAATGTTAGGATGTGGGATCCTAACATGCCACCCTCCTTAAAAAGAGCTTTGTCCTCAAAGCTCAAAGTAAGGAGCTTCGTTGCTTGTTTTCCCAATTGAATTTGTGCAAGTTCTTGTACTATCTTAATGTCACTTTTTCGAAGGCAGGGATATCTTGAAGGTCGAAGTGTTAGTGATGGGTTGCCAAGAAAAATAGTAGAATCTTCCTTAGGAGAATCATGATGATTATGGGAGGGCAACCCTTGGGGTTCCTCAAACACTTTAGAAGGATGCATCAAAAGTGGTGGTAACGCTTCCATATCCTTTTGTTGTTCCCTAGGAGAGCCAACGGTGAATGCGTGTGTAATCACCTTTCTGTGTTGTTTTCGAATAGGTTTGGTTATATGGCAAGAACTCACAATTGGGGGGAAATTTGAGTGTAGTTCTTGTAGAGTGTAAGTTTGGCCATAATGGGTCATTTCGGGAATGTCTACCTCATCCTTACCTGATGCATCGATCACTTCTGGCATATCAACCGTATTGCCTTTATCGTTGTGATCAGGTGTTTGGGATATTTCTTGCTCATTGTCCTTGTTTTCCACATCTTCCTCCTCTTTCTTATCTTTTGTGGCTTTCTCATCTTCCTTATCTTCCTCATCATTTCCATATTTAGTGCTATCTTGAGGTGTATCTGTCACTATGTCTACCTCAATTGCATTTTCATCGTTGGGAGAACTACAAGGAATAGTTGCATCTGAAATATATAGTGCAGGTGTAATACATTGATGATTGTGAACAAATTTCTCATCGCAATGATAGCAGAGGCCTTTTGCTTGTCGTTCTTTCATTTCTTCAAAATTGATATGTTTAATTGGTAGGGTTGGGTTAAGTTTGGGGGTTGTGTAAGTGCTTTGTGCCTTTCCATTATGCGTAGGTTTGGGGGTAATGTAAGTGGTTTGAGATTTCCCCATAGGTGGTTTCCCTAATTGACGTTGTGCATTGATTTTGTCTTCGGCTAATTTGGCCAATCCAATAGTCTACATCATGGTACTAGGGTTGAACATTTGTACCTCTAGCCAAATCTCTTCCTTTAATCCACTGATGAAACAATATATAAAAAAAAATTCATCCAACCCTGTGTATTGTTTGGTGATATCCTTAAATCGAATTTCATACTCACGCACGGAAGTGTTTTGACGAAGGTCCCAAGTGTTTTGATGAAGGTCCTTGAGAAAATCCCACATGGTTGGGTCCCACATGGCTCTGATACCAAATGGTAGAACCTTGAAGGTTCTAGCACAATTTTAATAAAGAAATAATTAAAATAGCATCTAAATTAAAAGAATCACTTTTATAAAGAATCACTGTTTCACTGGTAGGAAGGTCCCTCCAATGCATTCAATAAACAATTATATATTCTTCTTCATGGATGATTTGATATGGATTCCTCTCATATCATATGTATAGACTTTTTCAATCATGACCTTTCAATCATGACTCTTCAATCATGACTTTTCAACCATGACTTTTCAACCATGACTTTTCAATAATAATGAAATATATAATTAAGTAATAAATAATAATTAACAAGTAATGTTAGGATGTGGGATCCTAACAGGGTGGTGCAAACAACTTACCTTGCTAGTTGGATGACCTATGGGCCATCATTGTAGTATAGTGGTGAGTATTCCCAACTATCACGCAAGTAAGCAAAGTTTGATCCCCGTCGCCGCAAAATGTAGTGCAACCATGGTATTCCACATATGAAAGAACATAGAGGAATAAATGACAAGAAAAATCAGCAATATCCAAAACTGAATGTAAACAGCTCCACAATGTAGGAGAAAGAACATCCATAATTAAAAAGGAATGAATCTACAATATATCATTTGGATTATGTCCAGACAACAATATACATTCGATTATAGCAGCAATATGTTCATTCACAGTAGCATGCAATTACATGCACAACACAAATATGCTCCTAGGCATAGTAGCAAGAATCGGCTAAAAATCGGCAAAATCGTGATTCTGAGACGATTCAATGATTTGCCAAGCCGACAATTTTTTGCCAATTTTTTAAAAATCGGAATAAAAAATCGGCAACAACCGCACAGGTAGAAGCTACGATCGATTTAAGTGAAAATTTTACTTCTTCCCCTCTTTTTTCAACATAAGCTCTTCCAAACAAGGAAAGACTTTGCCTACCCACTACCACCCCAACCCAAACATGCTAGGGCATCCTAAGAGCGAGTGGTTTACGGTTTGAAGGAATCCGACAGCTAGCAACAACCGCCCAGAGGATTCATCTGAGGTAAGAAAATCTTTTGAATAACTTTTTTTTTTTCCTCCAAGATGAAACAAGGTTTAGAATATAGATTAGGGTTGTTTGCAAATAATTTTGTGATTTTATAATGTTTGAATTTTTAAGTTTCAAACTTTAAATCCTAAACCCTAGTCTAGGGTTTCGGGTTTAGGGATTTTTTTCCTCCTTTTAAGTAGATACTAAATAAGTAAATATTGTTGCCTGATGTATGCAAGCCCATTTATCAGCTGTCAATATTTCAAGTTAAACTTTAAACCCTAAACCCTAGTCTAGGGTTTTGGGTTTAGGGTTTTTTTCTCCCTTTAAGTAAATATTGCTTAATGTTGCTTGATAACTATGTATGCAAGCCCATTTTTCAGCTGTTAATGTTTGAACTTTGAAGTTTAAACCCTAAACCCTAGTCTAGGGTTTTAGGTTTAGGGTTTTTTTTCTTCTCTTTTTAAGTAAATATTGCTGCCTGATAACTATGTATGCAAGCCCATTTTTCAACTGTCAATGTTTCAATTTTAAACCCTAGTCTAGGGTTTCGGGTTTCGGGTTTTTGGTTTAGGGTTTGGTTTTTTTTTCTTCTTAAAAGTAATTGTTTGTAACTTTGTTGTTACTTGTTTCCATGTGCAAACATAGAAAAATGAAACCAAACGATGCAACATGGGTGTATTGAACGCAAGGGGAAAGGAAAGGGGATGTTATATGCAATTTTTGTAACAAATGTCTTATTGGAGGTGTTTTCCGCCTCAAATTGAATTTGGCAAAGAGACCTGGCAATGATGTTAGGATATGCTCTAAGGTGCCGGATGAAATTAAAAATAAAGTAGAGGCCATAATCTCCAGCTCAAAAGAAAAAATTAATCTCAAACGAAGTCAAACCGATGCCATGTCAACCCCCCCTTCTCAAATTCCCTGCACTGGCAACAACTTGAACCGGTTTCAGCAAGAGAGTTCAAGTCCATCATGTGAACAAGCAGTTAGTGGGATGAGGGAGTCCCATTTTGTAGACCGTTCCATGCCAGGGGCACAACCCACACTTGAGGGTTGGCTGCATGGAACCAAGAGAAGAACAATGCAGCAAGGACAGCCATTGCCACCTTTTGGTATTATTTTGGCATTCCCTTCAATGTGGCAAGGTCTCCATACTGGCAATGCATGATAGATGCCGTCACAAGTTGGGACATAGGTTTTAAGGTGCCAACTTATGATGACCTTAGGGGCCCTCTACAACAACAATCTATGGACAACATTCAAGTTGTGCTTGACTAAATTTATATATATATGGCATGACTAATTTTTTTTATATATATGATAATATGCAATGTGCATGACTAAATTTTTTTTATACTTCAAGTTGTGCTTGAAGACCAACACAGGATGTGGAGGAACAAAGGTTGCAGTATAATGTCTGATGGTTGGATAGATGGGAAGGGAAGAACCCTGATTAATTTTTTGATTGATTTTGTAGGAGGAACTGCATTCCTCGAGTCAATATATGCATTGAAATGCTTGCGAGGTTGTTGGAGGAGGTTGTGTTGGAGGTCGGGGAGGAAAATGTTGTCCAAATCATCATGGACAACGCAATAACATATAAGGCAACCGGCAGGATTTTGGAGCAAAGTTTCCCCACTAGTTTTTGGACCCCATGTGCAACCCATTGTCTCGATTTGCTCCTCGAGGACATTGGGAAATTACCTTGGGTGGTAGAGGTTGTAAGGAAGGCTAAGGCAATTACAAAGTTCATTTACAACCATACATGGGTCCTTATCCTCATGAGGCGATTTACTAATGGGAGGGAGCTACTGCAGCCTAGCATTACACGCTTCACCACAAACTTTGTGACATTGCAGAGCATTTATGATGCAAGAGGGTCACTGAAGCAAATGTTTGTGAGTGATGATTGGAATTCCGAAGTAGTTGCAAGATATGGAATGTCACTTGAGGGGCATAATGTATATACTTATTTGTTTGAGTACTTCTGGATAGCCATGGATAAGGCCATCAAGGTACAAGACTAAGTTTATTAATTTATTTTATTTTATTTTTGTCGTAAAATATTTTCCTTTAGATTATTTTTCATTTCTTTTTAGGTGTCAGAGCCTTTGGTGAAGGTTCTCCGGTGGGATTTGTATATGAGGCTATGGACATGGCAAAAGAGGCAATTGTTGCATTTTATGGATATGCCCGCACCAAATACGATCCCATTTGGACTATCATTGATAACCGATGGACATCACAAATCCATAGCCCTCTTCATGCAATGGGTTACTACTTGAACCCCAAAATTTTTTATTCTCCTACATTTCGTGCTAATTATGAGGTGAAGGTTGGCGTTCAAGATTGCATTGACCGCATGTTCTCAACTAGTAAACAATTGCGCGATAAAACGCGTGCAAAGATATAGGATAATAACGAATGTCGCGGCCGTCAATTCCCATCCGAGCAATGCAAGAGTGCTAGGTCAACATTGAGGCCAGGTAACCCTCATCAAATTATTATTTATTGCCTTTTGATTTTGTTTTAAAAATAATCTCAATTTACTATTTTACATGTGAAATATTTTTTTTTTTTTTGTTGTTTCTAGATTTATGGTGGGATGACTTTGGTGATTTTATGCCCAATTTGCAACGCATGGCCGTCAGAATCTTATCTCAACCATGCAGCACTTCAGGTTGTGAGAGCAATTGGAGTATGTTTGAGCACATACACTCCAAGAAGCACAACAAACTTACACAAGAAAAGTTAAATGATCTTGTGTTTGTGCATTACAACCTTCATCTCCACCAAAGAACTTTTGAAAAAACAAGTACTCAACCCATTGACCTAAGTGACATTGATCCATCATCTGAATGGATCACAGATGCAATGCAAGAGTAGCAAGAAGAGCCTCTCTTCTCCCAGGATGAATTACAAAACTTTGAAGACCTAGCAGAGGAGATAGTAGCCAAGGACCAACAAGAGGCACATGCACAAGAAGCGGCAATGGCATGTCAACAAAGAGAGACTAGGTCTTTTGCTAGGGCAAAGGGCAAAGGAATTGCAAGACACTAGTGACTAGATAGTGGGCCTATTGAGGCATTTTGACACATTTTGTAATTTGTACCTTTTCATATTATAAGCAATACAAGATGTGTTTTGTCACTTTCATGTGTAGTTAAAGCTTGAGCCTTGTATGATGTCTTGACATGAATTGTTGCTTTTATTGAAATATTTGATTTGCATAATGTTAATTCTACGCATGAAAAAAACTTTTTTCAATGAAAATTTACGTTTTCTTTGGGGTTTTTTTGGCCGATTTTTCAGAGTCAATCATTTGCCAATTCTGTGCAAATTCCGATTTTCTCAACTATGCTCCCAGGCACACACAACTAGATGGCTAAATGGATGTTCTCTTATTACGGATGCTTTGAAAATGTAAGGGGGTCTATGTATACTCTTCTTGGGAAAGGAGAGGTGTTGCCAACTTTTGCAACTTCCTTGTACCTAACCCTAACTACCCCAACACTAATTACACAGCATTGTAATTACATGAACATTGGAATCACATGTACATCCAAATTACATGAACATCAAATTACATGTACATCCTAATTACCCAAACATTTGAAATACACGTACACTCATTTCGTAAAACACTTAGGGTACGAACTACACAATGACACATAATGACAATATTGTATGCATAATCAAAAAAAAATTTCACATACTTGGCTCCGTACGCACTCCATCAAAAGCTTGAGGTGGTGCTTGGGGTGGGGCCACGTCAAAACTGGTTCCTACATTGTTCACATGCAATAAGATATATCGGGTTCATTGCACAAAAGTTTTCACATGTTATCCACGTTGATCATATAACATGGGAGTTGCCATGCCATAATAACTTGTTCTTAATCCACGTGGTCTTGTGTTTTTCTTCCATTGTATAACAATGTGAAGTTCTACCAAAGCTTGTTCAAATCATTTCATTCCATGAACCATGTATAGTTTGAACAACCTTGTTTACTGAAACAAGATTAGTAGAACTATATATTGTTCGTAAAATGGAAAGCTAAAACAAGACCACTTGGATAGACAAAAACAAGTGATTATTGGCTGGAAACTATGGACCCCTTTAACAATCAATGTAGATTATATGTGGCAACTCATTGTGGAATGAGTCTAATATATCTACTGCATGCGAACCAAAAAGAATAAATCAAGCATAAAGAAAGTGAAGGGTTATTTTTCAAGAGGCATCCTTGTCTATTAGTATGGTTTGACTTATCTTAATAAGAAAGAACGAAATTATATTGGTGTGTGAGAGTGACCATGGAGCTTATAATAATAAAGTAAAAGTGACTTATGTAGAGAATATAGACTAAAGTACTAGTAGCAATAAAGTAAAAAGAACTCAAATAGTGAATAGCACACCCATGAAAAGAGGACACCAAAAGAAAGGTGGACACGAATAGTATCCAAATAACCATCAATCCTCAAGAGTATATAAAGGTAAAAATAAAGGTGGCTTTTAAGGACACAACCAGCCATTAGACCTTCTAGGAATATGAGACCCCCTTGCGTGACCAAGGAAAATTTTTCACTTGCCTAATTAGTTCAATAGTGTACCTCTTTGGGCTTCAACCCTTTGATCAAGCACATGATAAATCATGGGCCTTGACAATTCATCTAAGCCCAAAGTATGTTACCAGACATGAATAAAAGAGATACATGATGACAACAAGAACTCCTAATACATAGAGCTTGAAATGAGATTACCACACATACAAGTGGAATATTTGATAAGAATGCAAAGTATAAGTGGAAGATTCCACAAAGCGTGCACAAACACAAGTGCATACATGTTCAACCCTGCATAAGAAGCATGGAATAATACATGTGAATAATCTCTTACCACATTCCTAAAGAATGTAGATCTCCAAGAAAATCAAGATTCTAATCTAACATTCAGAGTGTATTTGAATAATTTCATTCTATTTAATGCAAAATTGTGTTACGTAGCTAGACCAACACCAAATGCATTGAAGATTGTGATGCACGCACCCTCAATCACTTGAAACAAATGAATTTCTAAGGTGATATGTGGTTTTGCTCTTACCTTATGTTTGTGAAGTATATCGTTTTGAATTACCACTAGGATACTAATGATTGGTAATTTTCTTTTCGCAATGTAGTGCAATTTGATAATTTAACTATGTATGATTTGAATATAAATGTGAGTGAATTTCTCATTACAATTGGCACTATTGTTGCTTTGTTTGTGTGTAAGAACCAGGGTGGTACATACAAGTCCTTTGTAAACTCTGTATGGCTTTTTGAGTGTAAGCCTGAAAAACTCGGGTGTAATTGTCCTTTTATCATATTTGGGCCTCATGTGTGTTTAGCCATGCCTATGTCTTGTCCTAACCTCGTGAATATTATAATTAGCCTAGTTAATAAACTAATAAATGGATGAGAATAATAATTATCATTTAATATTACAGCATGCTTAGGTAGGGGGTGAAAAAATAATTAGAATGCTTAGCGAATAAATAAAGTGAACACACGCAATTAATAAGTGGATCAAGGTGTTTGCAAAATGTTAGTTGACTGATGGAAGAGAAGAATAGAACAACGGATAAGGCGGTTAATTATGAGAAGTAGGAAAAGAGGGAGATAAACTAGGGAATCAGTGCACATGTAAGGCGGAGAGAAGAGAGGGGAGAAAAGCATGCACGGAGGAAAAGAAGAAAAGAGAGGGACAAGCTGTAGGAGAATGAAGAAGGCTGCAAAGAGGCTATGGAAAAGTTTGTAGAAGGAGCTTGGGAAGATTTTGCCGATGAAAGCAAGAGGGAAGCACTAAGTTCCACAGAGAAGGCCAAGTTTCTCTTTTGAAATTGGGTTTAAGATGGCACAGAATTCGGGATATAATAAACATAACAAAGGATGAAAACCTAGTTAATTCAATTTGTTGTGCCCTATGTCCTATGACTGTAATTATTGTGGTCTGTCTGATGTGTCAAGTGTAAACGGCTAAGTTGTGTAGTTGTGTTATTCCACTCTCTGTCTAAAGGCGCTCTGGATTTTCGGGGAGGAGGCCCTTGCATGGGGATGTATGATTATCACTGTTAACTCAGGCTAGGGTAAGTTGGAGCTTCCTTGGTCCTGAATATCAAGGATTGATTGGGCTCTCCTCAAAGATTAAAAATTATGTTAATGAATTGCATGAGTATGGATATATGCTGATTTGAAGCCAAGTTCAGTTGGTGCTGCCTGGCAATACAGTTGAGAGGGCTTCTCCATAAATGCCCTGAGTATAATGTGAGACCGTGGAACCCCAAGTACTAATAAACATGTGCTGAATATATTGTACCTTGGTTCTTGTGAGTGTGTCTTAATTTGTAATCTGTCCCTGTTTTGGTTATGTACTGTGTCTGCATCAGTGTTTTCCTCTCAGTTGGTAGAACAGTTGGAAACGGATCAGAACATTCTTTATTGTGCACAAACCTCTGCTGAAATGAAAAGGGGAAACCCTGTAATTGCAGATCAATGTTGCATTTTTTAGAGACTCTATAATGATCTTTGTAATGACATAATTCATTTCTTATATTTCCTGACTGAAAAGGTGCCTTGTAATTTTTATTTTCACGGAACCTCTGCAGTTGTAGATGAAATTATCATAGGAAAGCCATCTTCTTGCATGATGCCAACTCTCTCTTCAATGAATCCTATTTCAACAAAATTCTAAAGAGACTTTGGCTCTGTAACTTTTTTATAAAAGAAATTTCAATAGCATTGTGAGTTATTATTTCTGTGTAAATGTTAATTACTTCTGAAATCTTATTTTGTAAGATAAGAACTATTTTTTTGGTAATGTTATCTGAGACTTAATTTATTCCAATGTTACTGGTTCGTTTTGGATTCGGGTTCGGGTTCGAAGAACCCGGTTCGCCGGTACGGCAATTTTTTTTTAATCTTGGGTTCGTTTTGGGTTCGGCCGTACAAAAATTGATAAATATATATAAATTTTCAAATATTTATTTTTATTTATTAAATATAATCTATAATTTATGTTAAAAGTTCAAAAAAATTATAAACAAATACAAATATAAACTAAAATAACTAAAATTACATTATTTACGTATACAAATGAGACCTATCTAAATTAAATTATAATTAAAAAACATATTATCATCGAATATATTACATTATAATATTATATAAAAACTTCATCTTAATTCTATATATTATAATTTAAATATTATAGTTAGTAATTTTTATTTTTTTTATTTGGTTAGTGTGAGAAGTCTCCTCCCAACCATGACCCCTCGTAAATCCGAGAGCTATGCTTATCAATAGGGAATTTAACACACAGCCACCACACACCCACCCCCTCACACACTCACCCATGCCACGGTTTGAACCTTGGACCTCCCGAAGAAGAGCCAAGGCCCGTACATTTGCACTGTTCCCTAGAACTAGTTAATAATTTTTAATTTATTTATAAAATTCATAATCATTAAATAAATTATAGTTTTATTAATGTGAGAATTAAATGTGTATCCAATTATAAACAATCGCTGATCGAACATTATGATTATTTTTTTTTTTTTTTTTTTTGAAAGCGAAAAACCCTTTGTGGGCCGCTTTGGTCTGAGAGACCACGAACAGGGGTTCTACACCGTCAAAGTCACCCGGAGTCGCACCCGACCCTGCCCGCACCAACATTATCAATTGGATTTTGGATACCCAATTCAGCTTTTTGGTAGGGTGGAGATTTGAACCTGGGACCTCCCTTGGAGGATTGCCCTCTCCTCTCCAACTCACCTACAACACCTGGGTAACATTATAATTATTATAATTTTATTTTCTTCACTTTATAATATTCACGTAGACATTTCTTTTATTTTCTCTCTCCCTCTTATTATTATTATAATTTTATTTTCATTACGTCTTCACTTTATAATATCATGGAATTATAATTTTATTTTTTGTGGCCTCCTCACTTTATAATTTTATTTTTGTGGCCTATTTCTTTGTTCATAATAATTATGGATATTTCCGTCGTCTGGTTTACTTCCATGATTTGTCACTATATATCAGGGTATTTCGCATTTGCAGCACACAGAGAACTTTCTGGTTTACTTCCATGATTTGTCACTATATATTGGGGTATTTCGCATTTGCAGCACACGGAGAACTTTCTGTGTAAGACAAATGCAAGTCCGAGGTCGACGGATCGAATCCCTGATGGACATTTGCCTGCGTGTATCTGTCCGCAAGATTTCTATTAATATTTTAAAAAATTTCTATTCTACGGGAACTCTCAACAGAGAGATCTCGAGTTCGAAACTCGTTGTGGATGAAAAGCCAAGCTTTCGCTGTTATTCTCTCCTATTTCTTTTTTTGTCCTTTCCGTTCGATAAAATATTGAGCGGCCCCGACGAAGTCTCTGTGGCTCAGTTCGTTGCATGTGAAAAGCACGGCAATTGACGGAGGAGGGAACGGCAAAAGTTCAATCATCTCTGGGTTAACACACAACGTACCAGTAATGGTATTGAGGTTGGAAATGGTTACACAATCGATTTAATTTTATTAAATTTCAAGGGGGTTTTCTATATTTTACCTGTTTGTGGGTTCTACCCGGGTCCGCCCAGGGTTCGGCCTCGACAAACCCAAACGTACCTGGTCCGCCCAGGCCGAACCCTGGGCGGACCCACAGGCGAACCGGACTCGGACCCAGACCAGGAACGGGAACAACCCGTTCCCAAATCCGGGGGTCCAAGGGGCCGAACCGATAACACTGATTTATTCTGTTCATAGTTGAGAAAATCTGCAAAAAAATCCCGATCTTTGCCGATTCCTGCCCTTTCCGATAAAATCCCAATTTTTTGCCGAAAAAATCTGTCACGGCAGCATGGATAGAGGAAACAGAATATATAGTTTTTTTTTTTTTCATTTTGCCTCATTTTGCTTGTTCCAAACTGGAGAGAGGTTTGCCTACCTGCTACCACACCAAACAAAACACTAAAGCGCATTTTAACAGGGGATTTTTTGAAGTTTGAAGGAATCTGGTATTTTCTTCAGGTTTTATTTTTGCCGATCCCCAATTTTTTCTGATCCTTTTGCCTTGCCGATTTTTTGCCAATTCCGATTTTCTCAACTATGATTCTGTTAACGTAAAATATCTTCTGAAGGATCATTGTTTATGTTCCTTGATGAAATGAAAATTTTCCTTTCCGAATAGCTGCTAAATGATTATTTAGTTACTTTACATTGGAAGTGCAAAAGAGTTTCTTGGAATGAATAATTAGAGGCCACAGAAATGGAATGCATCAATTCTTCCTCTCCAAACAGAATTGATAGTCTGACAGTTGTTTTTAATAGCGCTTCATAAATTGCCTTTGATATTTGGGATTTCTTCAATAGTAGTTATAAATTTAATGTGTAATTAACCTGAATAAATATACGAGTTAAATCAGTTCAACTATTTTTTTAAAATGTGTATATAACAAATCTACCTAGCCCTTACTTAAAACAAGGACTTAGAAGACATAACCTTGGAATAGTTTTAAGTAAAACTAAAAACCATATATTACCTAATCCTATACTAGATCTAGATAAAATATCTAGACCTTCCTTCTATTCATTCTAGAACCTTAGCTGGCCATTTCATAAGTGATTCCTCTGAATTTTACACTCTACTGTACCTAATTAAACCCTCTCTTAAATACCTACAGGTTAAGAATAATATTTGCCTAGATTATACAAACCTTTTACGGATTAATGTCCACCGACTCATAAAACCTTGGTTTAAACTAGCCTATGGTTAGGAATTTCCCATGCAGGATTGTCTCATTGATTGAACCATGCTACCCTTTTCCTTAGACCAGATGCCTTGCACCATAAACATCATCGTACTCCTCGTTTTTTAATTCATGACTTCAAACACAGTGTCATTCTTAGGGCATCACCATTCTGACACATAATTTCTGTCACTAATTGCAACTGCTGGTACCTCCATCCAATGCAATGAGCTGACGTTGATCCAACGAATAATGATTAATGATCGATTCTATGATCATTTTAACTAGTCACCCTCATACCAAGTTTTCCCTTGTTGGATTGTGTAAAGGGCCAGCCTATTATCGTTGATGTCAAAAGTCCTACAACACTCGTTCAACGCTTCTAACCAACCTTGTCTTTGTCAAACACGTCATAATCCCCATCTGTGCACCGAACAAAGAGAACATATCTTGGCCATCATGCATTTAATCAACAACTTTGAAATACACGGATCCATACCTGATGGTTTTTTTGTGAACATCTAACATAACAAATCTTACCTTCCACATGTTACTCCCTATATCTCATGGCGGTGACAAGATCACAGTCTACCTCGATCGGGACGTACCTGTTGGCATTTTTGCCACATTAAATTTTTTGACAAAATTTTGCCTAAGTATGGAGCTTTAAATCGGCAAATCACACGCAGAAGCGTTGGCATTTTTGCGGGCCCTAAAAGAGGATGATAAAGTGGACGAATTGATCTTTTGATGTCTCATTATTGCAGATCTTTTCGCAAGCTTTCCGGCGATATATTACAATAGGTGATCGGGTCAACGGATCAAAAGTTATGGCCTCGGGAAGTACATCCAGCAAAAGTCCACTTCGGGCTCGAAAAAAATTCTAAGGCATGAGGGGCACTTCGCCCAGAACGCTGCCGAAGTTGCCACTTCGGGCTTGAGCCTGGCGAAGCATCCACTTCGGCCCCAACTCCGACGAACCTCCTCGTCCCGACGATGAAAAAAGTTTAAGGCTGGCAGGTCACTTCGCCAGCAAAACAGGGTAAGATAAGAAGCTTCGCTGAACAAAAAGAAGGAAAGGGGCAGCTTCGCAAAGAAGGGACAGGAAAGCCTAAGTTCGAGCTCGGAAAATTTCTAAGGCATGGAAGGAGCTTCGCTTGCGAAGCTACCAAAGCACCTACTTCGGGCAGAAAAGTTGCGAAGCTGTGATTGTAAGTTGTCGGGATTTTCTAAGTCAGCGGGATCACTTTGCTAGAATCTTAGCGAAGCATTCACTTCGGCCACAGTTTTAGCGAACCTCCATCTAGTTGGCAGAAAAATCTCTAAGGCATGAGGGGCACTTCGCCCAGAATTTGGCCGAACTGCCACTTTGGGCCTCCACTTCAGCGAAGCTTCAATGTCGGCCAAAGCGCTCTACGTCGGCCAAAAGGTTCACTTCGCTCCCGAAGCTCCATGTCAGCCCCCGAAGCGCAGATTTCCAGCGAAGTGCTATGTCGGCCAGCGAAGCTTCAAGTCGGCCAAAATGTCTAAGTCGGCCAGAAAACTCCACTTCGCCGCGAACCTCCGCGTCGGCCCCCGAAGTGCAACGTCGGCCCCGAAGCTCAACGTCGGCCAAGTCGGCCAAGTCGGCCAGAAAACTCCACTTCGCCGCGAACCTCCGCGTCGGCCCCCGAAGTGCAATGTCGGCCCCGAAGTTCATGTCGGCCAAAGCGTCCAACGTCGGCCGCGAAGCTCACGTCGGCCAGAATCCCAATGTCGGCCGCAAATCCCAACGTCGGCCAGAATCCCAACGTCGGCCAAAGTCGGCCAAGTCGGCCAAAAATCCAACGAACTGCCAGTTCGGGCCAATTTCTCAACGAGGCTTCTCCGGAACCTTTTCTGACGACGGTGCTTCTCCCGAAAAGCACACATTCCAAGGCCGGGTATTTATCCAAGGCAATTGAGTGTTTCATAAATGCATTTTTTCTGGCCCGAAAGACCCGGTGCCCATTTGTAGCAATAGGATACGAGTTATCAGCCGCAGAGAAGGGCAAGGGCAACTTGTGCATCCACTCGAGCACCTCACCCGGAGCGGCCCAGGACAAGTCAAACGGCTCATAAACGCCATGGTTGCTAATTGTGGAAATGGATGTGAAACCTCAGTCGTAGAAGGGGACGGGCGCAGATTTTTGTAACTGCCAGGGGCGTACTTCAGAATCCAACGCATTAATGGCTCAGAGGGTCGGGTCCTCTATAAAAACCCTAGTATTGTAATGAGAAAAGGGGGGGAACTTTTGCTAGAAAGCTGCTGTAACTTGATTTCTGCAATCGATATTAAAGACTTTGGGCTTCATTTCTTCCTTGTATGCTGCCTTCCGTGATTATTTCTGCTATTCTGTCTTCATTTGTATACTGCAATTCTGAATCCTGAGTTTAGGTGTGTAATTGGGGACAGAACCCTGGAATTCTCCTGAAGGATACATAGGGGAGACAATATTGCGTTAAACTCCTTTTATGTCGCCTGTGGTTAGTGGTTTCTGTTACATTCACATATTTTCCTAATTGCTATAATTCTGAAATCTGGATTTAGGCGTGGGAGAATAGTTGAATCCTGGAACTCTTCCAGAGGATACATAGGGAACTTTGCGTGGTATTTATTTATGCATTATTCTTGGTATTTATTGCTGCTACTTCAAGCTTTCAGTTAGTGATCGTGTTGCTGGTTCTTTCCCACCACAATACCCAGCTATTTAATTTCTTTCCTGCACCCTTACTCTTTTTATCTCTTTCCAGCACCTTTACTCTTTTTTATCTCTTTCCTGCACCCTTACTCTTTTTATCTCTTTCCTGCACTCTCATCTTTAAAAAATCAAGTAGTTTAGTAAAGGAGTCGGCCTTTCTCCGGAGATTGGCGCGGAGGGCATCTCTTCCCTCCGGCCTTTCAATGTTGGTCCAGGTCTAGGGCGCGTATACATACCAAAATCCTTTCCTGTGGCAGATTTGTGACCAACAGTACCCTCACTCTACCACTCGTCATCAAATAGATTTGACCTTGTAGCTTTTACATCAGTGTTAAACTTCATCCAAACATACACCCCTTGTGTGGACATGGCCTCAGTGTACAATGCGCTTGGGATTTTTGGCACATCACCTCAAAACTACAACCCAAACCTCGAACTTCATAACGGGTGGCATTAGTATGCACTTTAACCTTTATCCTTTCAAGCGACCAATTGAAATGCTTCTAAAACAGGGTCAATAACTCTAGCATGATGCCACATGACGAGCTAATCAACATTATTTATTTTTTAAAGACACAAAACCTCCATCCTTTCCATTTCATACAAGAATCACCGAGTTCACAAGCATGCATCAATGCATTCATGACCAAAGATCTGGGTCTATTTCGCCTACCTAGCTTGGAACAGCCTCATGCTTCATTTAAATAAGGGTGTGCCACAAGGACGCCCACTTGCATGCTTCGAAAGAACCCACTTGTTTATCTCCACATGCAGCAAGATCAAATGTGTCGTGATGATGGTCATGATACCGAATTAGTCCATGCATGGAAAATGTTGAATTGTTTCCTTGTAAAGGTGTCGGCTATATTATTAATATCAATATATATAGCCATTAGGTGTTAAGTCTCCTATCTAGGAAATAAGCACTCATATGTAGAATTTTGAAAGGCACTAAAGGCACTAGTGGTAGAGAATTAATCATGAAACAAATATTATTCTATTGTTTAATTAGAGTGTTAATTTCAGTTGTTAGTTATTAAGGTCCTTGTAAGGAAAAGCAACATAGTAAAATTTGGAAAACTTTAACGCAGTACTGGTAGATTATTTATCTTGCGTATAGAAATTACCTCAAATAAATATAAATTGTTATGTACAGATTTTAGAACATGTTATAAAATCTTAATCATAAATGAAATTTATATGCCAACCATGATGACTATGGCTATGTAAGACAAACATTCAGATAAGGTCAAAATGTTGGTCACAACAGATTGGTTTGTCTTAAAAGCTGGGTATGGTTCACCTGACAGTCTAATTATTTAGATAAAAGAGAGTTAATTCATAAATCACTTTTTTAAATCAGAATTTGTATTTCAGTCTTTGTTGACAGATTCTAGTTCTGAATTTCTAATTGTCAGTTTGCTTCATTTCTCATTTACATTGTGAAGATACATAGCAATTGTTTCCACATACAAAGGGAATACCTTCACAACCCATGTTTGCCCTTCCTCAAGCCCCCTTGCAAAAAGCTAATCCTCTCAGCTTATACAGAAGAAGTTCAATAGGCAACACAATTATATTGAATGGTTTTTGTTTGCCTGCATATGATTGTAAACTATAATTTTTTGCACTGAGGGCCTGTTTTATAAATGCATCAGACAAATTCTTCATTCCTCATGCTTCTGGTGCAGAAATATTAATTTTCACTTGTATAGAAGAAGATCATTTTTAGACAGCTTAGACAAACAATATTTCATTTTTCATATTTGCCATGACATGAACAGTACTAGTGTAATTGGTTTCAAGTCCGAATCAAAAAACATATTTAATGTTCATATGGAAAGCATTTACTCTAACATTCTAAGAAAACTTAAAATAATATATTTGAAGTTGGAACCATGGTACCCGTAACATTACATATTTTGTATTTGCCATTGCTCAAGTAATTTACTTGGTTATGTTCAATCATTGTAATGAATGCAACCTTAGAACTTTCAACGAAACCATTCTACTAGTCATGTTTCTTAAAACTCATAAAGAAAGTTCCACATAAAATATAGTCAAGTGACTAGAGTGCCATATTTACTCAAATTTATATATTCAAGAAATACCTGGAAGTCTAACTGTGATTTTGTTGCTTCATCACCAAATGTTGCTTGCACAGCATCAGAAATAGTTTGCATATCTGCCCCCTCAGGAAGAAATCCAAGGGAGTGAAAGTCATTTGCCAAACCCATTGAGTCACGATTAACGAAGTGTACAAGCTGCATCCAAACCAAGTTCTATTAAATATGTAATGGAAGAGAAATTTACACATAATATCAAAAGAAGAGAGCATCAGAGTTGTTAAATGTCATAAAGATTTCAAATTTCCACATATATACTTTGGGACCATAGGCTACTAAGAGGCATACTACTCCTTACTAAGGCCTGCATGTGCTAGTAATTATCACCATTACCATGCCCATGGGATTTAGAGCAATTGGTGGATAGTAAAAAAATTCATACTCTAAACCAAGGATCAAATCTCATGGGTGAACCTTAACATTTTTCAAATGGCATTAGCTCAACCGGCTATATTCCTTAACTTTCAAGGAGGAGACCCAGGTTCAAATCTTGCCAAGCGATACATGCATAATTGCCAAACTATTGTAATACCAATATGTGGTCATGATGTAATATGGATGGGACCCGTTTCAATCCCCTATAACCAATAAAAAAAATTATCACCATTACCAAACATCTGAACTTAAAGACAATTTTCAAGGCCTTCCATTATTCTTTTGATATACTTTATGCGAACTTCCCAGCCCTTAAGACCTTAACTTGCTAGTGACATATCTCCGCTAGTTTCACTACTCATCCTCCCAATGTCATCATGTTCCAATTGCATAGGTCATGATCCTTGTATTCTAGTTCATACTAAAAAAACTTTCGCAACAATGTCAATTTTTGCACACTAAAACCAGATCAAAATTTTGCTGTTAGTCCATGAATCAATAAAATATTATAAATGAGAATAAACATTTTTTATCACCAAAATGATCCCTTGTATATGGTGGATTATAATAATAATAATAAGCTGTTCTTAATTAAACCCACAAACTTACAAAAGGGCTGTTGGAATACACCACTATAAAAGCCTGGAAGCTTCTGACTCTATATTTTAACCATAGATATATTTTATCTGCCTACCCATTGATATGCAAAATACACTTCTTTTTTTGTTGCCATATGATACATAGTTCAAGCACAACTTTCTCAAAAAAGAACAGCACAAGTTCAAGAATTAGCACCTCTAATGATATCCATTTTAAGCGTAAAATATGAAACTTCTTTACGACAATGAAATAAAAACTATGAAACATGGAAACAGATAAGATATCGGATATGGAATGATATTGAATTCAAATATGGCAAATTTTCAGCACCCCTTGCTATGGATATGGCTGGTTCCTGTTTTATAAAAAGCATATATATTTTATATATTATTTATAAAAAAAAAAAACACAAACACTAAAATTATTTATGCAAATATAAGTTTTATATAGGATATTTTCATTAAACTAAGAGGAGGATTTTGATTATTTTTAAAAACATAAATAAAAAAATTTATGTTCTTTTGATTTCATATCGTGGATGCAGGGATGCAGCTCTAAACATGCCTGGCCATATCCATATGTATTATATATGGACCATATATGGGCGTGTATTTAAATCCATTTGGATATTGTACCCGAGAAGTATTGAACCCTTATCCATATCCAATATGCGGATACCAATATTCGGATGAGAGGAGAGCTGGATACAGTGACTCTAAACAAAAACAAGAAGACAAAGTGCATTGTGTTAGAACCCATAACAAGTTCCTATTGAATGTATGAAATCCCCAAATGCATGACAATACAGGGAGAACATAAGAGAACACCCTCAATACAAGTTGAAAACAACCGCCTTGGCATACCATATGCAACCACCTAAGATTATTTTTTAGAAAGAAAATTAATTTATTAAAAAAGAACATAAGATTAATGAAATGTACATCGTATAGCAACTTGTTATAGGTTTGAACACAAGCCATTTGTCCTGTATCTTCATTTATTTATATGCCATAACAAAAATTATTTTATTTTGTCGTACAAATCTCTCTGAGAATATTCAATGTGCTTTCCCCAATTTCAGATACTGGAATTTCTAATTATGGAAAGTGTTCTTTAATGACTCGCTTCAAGTGAATCCTAAGTGTTATCCTATGTTTGTTTATCACATTGTTCCATGCCAAAGTTTAGGTCTTAGTTTGTTGCACTACCCTTGCAGGATACTCCTTGAAAATAATCTAGTTGAAATGTCCTCAGACACCATGGGAACTGAAATCAGCATTCACCAAGTTTGTTCTCTAAACCGCAATACAGCTACAATTTTGAAATCGGGATAGCAAATATAAATAATAATCAACTATGCCCTCATCATTCTTAATAATTTTCACACCTTTGGCATGTTTTCAAGTCCACATAGGTTTTAGATCCTGAAAGCAATATCCACAAGATACTACGGTCAAAGATGGAAAAACTTCCCCACAAGATAAAAAGTTAAATATAAAAAGCATAACATCCATGAAATCTTGAATAAGAACAAAAATTCTAAGTGGAATAACAACCAACTTGCAGTCATGATCAACAAAGCACCAAAGAATTCATATATTGGAACTAAGGGATAAGGTGAAACTTTGCCATAGATACCAAAGTCTTGCCCCTTCAATACTTTTAGTTCATTCAAATCATAACTCAGATACTACATATTGAATCCCAAGGCATGTTAAATCGAATTAAGCTCTTCAATTACAAGAACAGAGTTCAGATATGAGAGTCTATATAGTACATTGAAGAAAAACATACCATTCGAATGAGCCCTACTCGATACTGTTGGGGAATATTGCCCATCATACCAAAGTCAAGATATGCAAGCGATCCCTTTCTGATGGCCACAAGATTTCCAGGATGCGGATCAGCATGGAAATACCCCTCTTCAAGCAATTGTCTCAATGAGCAATAGACACCCTAACCAAGCAAATAAAGTGGGCTATTAGAAGCTCTTTAAGTGAAAGGTTGAATACAATTACAAGGAATCAACTACCACACATGACTGCATTATGTAACAAAATCAAATTCAATATCAACCTACAGAAATATCATACTGCCTTAGGATTTAGCTAGATACCCAGTTGATGAGATGCATTCAAGAAAATGTACAAATTATATTTATGCATAATAATTATAAAAATGAAAAACATCATAACAGCACTATTTTCTATCTCCTATCTAAATATTACACCATATTTCTTTATGCACAAATTAAAATACCAGCCCAATCAATAGATATATATTAATTTACTCATGAAAAATTGCAATCTTTCTCTACAATGCAATTTTCCTGACACAAATTAAAAACATTGAATGTTCATCACGTACCTGATCGATGAGTTGTTGAGTATTTAAATTGGCTTCTTTGATTCCTTTCCTATCCGTTAATTTAATACCATCTATCCACTCCATTGTTAGCACAGCTTTGCGAGTAAAGTCCCAGTAAATTTGAGGCACCTTCACCCAATTTTTTCTCCTCTGATTACCATAACTAGAGGTGCTTTTTCTTTTTTTATCATTGTTTCCTCCAATTCCATGGTATTTTGATGAGCTTTTGTAATCTGAAAAGAGAATTTTCAGTCACATAGATATGCAGTAAAAGCATTTAAGCTTCAGAATCTAGTTAGGCATCATTATCACCAAGCATAACCTTCCTCCTCTACACTGAACATTCCATATCTCACCCAAAATTAACCTTTGTTCAACTTTCCACTGAAAAATGTATACAGTATGTGTCAATTTATTATTAGATGATTAAGCAGGCAGGCCATAAGTAAACAGAATCTATATTTATGTACAAAAAAGAACTTACAAACATGAAAAATACAGGGTTTCATGCTTCATGAATTTACTATTAGGTAATTACCCAGGCAACCATAAGTAGACAAAATCTATATTATGTACAAAAAGAACTTACAAACATGAAAAATACAAGGTTTGATGCTTCATGACAACTAAATTGAAGTAACCTGTACCTAGTCAAATACAGTGATGATTTTAAGGTATTGATTTTTTTTATGTGTGGAATGGTAGGCAAATATTTTCGTTTTAAAGAATGCAACATATATGACTTGTATACTATTATTTGGTGGAAAACATAGAATTCACTAATATTATATGCAAAACATGGCAAATACGTTTAAAACTTTTGCTAATTGGCAAATCAAAAATTTGAATTTCTTTTTGTAAAAATTTAGCCAATTTGCCAAAAAACCCATACAAAAACACCATGGTCAAACACCATGAATTGTAATTATTTTCTTTAACCCAAGAACATTCGTTTAAAAAAATACTGTTTCTTCAGAAATGTCTAGTAAGCACAGATTGTTACTTAAAAACATAATCCATACCTTCAAATGAAATATAATTACATTTTTTTAGTTCAAATGTTTACGAAAGAAAAAAGAAAATGAATATAGACAAAGTGAAAACATTTAAAAAGTTGCAGAGAATAGAATGTGAGAGAAGGCATCACCTGCATCAAAACCATACAGGGCAGCAAAACGTTCAGCATTCTGAGCTTCAAGGATATAATCAATCTCCTCAAACATGTGCCTAACCTGTTTGCAATAGAATACACAAGTTTCTCAAAAAAGCTGTATTGTGACTCAATCTCGAGTAGTTTTTTAAAAAAGAAGGAAAAAAACAAAAAAGAAAAAGAAAACAAACATTTTAATACTGTCAAGGCCATAAAGGAATTATCTCAAATAAAAATAATTGATGTTGTGCACAATAAAGACAAACCAGAACAGTGATTAGAAAGAATATAAATAAATAATATTAGAGGAATATGTGATGGCCTTTAAAGGTTTCCAGTAGACCATATTATGTGCAAATTAAACTTGTTATAATGGACCGAACACTCAATAACAAAATAAATATTTCCAAGTTTCATTTCTCTTTCTCTAATTTATGCACAATTTTTAAAGGATTGCTGCTATCACTAAAAAATGCTGATTGTAACAGTAACCCTAGAGATGTAAAAGCACCGTAATGGCAAGCTTCTGAACAATGCACAACAAGCTCAAGTCAATTTAGTGAGTGGACCTAGTTCACCTCCATGTGAAGCCAAGCTGGAAGGCCAACTTCCAATAGATAACAATTCAAGCATATTCATAACAAACATATGCACATAGAAACTTAATGGCCATTGAGATTTGGAATTCATTGTTGTGGAAGGAATCAATACAGTCAATGCCATAAAGGAATTATCTCAAATAAAAATAATTGATGCCGTGCACAATATAGATAAACCACCACAACAAAGATAACCTAGAACAGTGATTAGAAAGAATAAAAATAAATAATATTAGAGGAATACGTGATGGCCTTTAAAGGTTATTTAATAAAGCATAACTCATTCAATTATGCTCAAAGTAGAAACTATCACCACTCAAAAAAAAATGTCTTAGTTTTTACTTTGATCTAAACAAAGAATGCTCAAATTTAAACCAGACATGAAATGTTATGAACTTATGACCTTTTAAATGTAACACTTTGGAAGCGTGGAGCATATTAGAAATTGTGTCAATTCACACTTATTGTTCTACCCTGAAAGGGCCAATAGCTCAGGGGTAAAGGATCTGAAGCGGTTCTTAGGAGGTCTTGGATTCAAGTGCCCTCTGTTTCATGATTTTCAACTTCATATTAAAGCTCAAATTGACAAGCCTTCGGACTTGGGGTCCATATGCTTTTTGAGCGACTATTAGGAGACTCTTAGTGAAGAAAAAAGACCATGGGATCGCATTTTGCCTCTGGATGAATCAAAAAACAAGATCAACTTCATTTTCGGTTTAGAAAAGCATTCAAGGAGATCATCGATAAAAGTGGAAAAATATGTTTTTTTTTCCAGATTTGACCAATTTGTTGTACCTAAGGAGTGGTGAAGATTCAAGATAAGATAATTCTATTAGTGCCCATGGATGACCAAAGTAGGCCAACGAACTCGCCGAAGAGATTTGTTACAATGCACTATAGTAACCAAAAAGGCACTAACAAAACGAGCTAAACTAGAGAAAAGAATCTAGGTTAAACTACATTAAAGTGGAACAACAATATGGCATCAAATTACAGCCTCAAGATTGTAGGCAGGCAAATTGATATGTCTGCGAAAACAATGAATAAGTATTGTCAATCTGTGTTATTTTGTAGTTGTATGCAAAGTGTTTGAAGAAATGTGCGTACATATATTTAATAATGTTATAAAGTGGCAATGTAATATTGTAAGTGATAATGTAAGGTTAAGTTATGTATGTCGGCTCTGTCCAAATAAGATTCTAGATCAAAAGAAAGAGGACACAAACTTAGCAGGTTTCCAAATGCCTAAAAAGAAAAACACTCAAAAAAATCCAGTTATGAAGGATCAAGCAATGTTGTCAACTAATATGTTTGGAATTCTTTCCACAAATAACCTCCCAGGTGAGGAAGAGGACATAATGGAGATAGAAATCTTAGAAACACAGTTTAAAGTTGCAAGGAAGGACTCAGAGATAAACCAGGAAATCAAAGGTTTTCAACAAAGAAACAAGGGAGAAAACATAGACAAGAAGAACAATCTTCTAAATGCTAGAACTTCAAACCCCAAGATAGACTTTGTTGAACCTTCCAATAATGCTTTGGTTTCATATACGCATACTTCAAGGTTAGAAGCTATCCCAGATTCACTTGGGGTAAGACAAGAAACAGGCAAAAAAAAAATGAAGATGGACACTAACCAAAAGGCAAGTCGCAAGACTAATTAGCATCATATGGTAAAAGAAGGTGAAAATATTGTAGAGGAAGGTAAGATTAATGCCCTTACCAACATCTTTAGCCCCGTTATTAATGAAGATCATCACTTGGAATATTAGAGGACTCAAAGGGAGTCTGTCAGAACAGGATTGTTGATGCTTTAGCTAATTGGGCATTGGACTAAGTTGATCTTTCTTGCTATGGCCACCCTCCCAGATGGTGGGCTTTGAAAATCAGGGATTCTCTTCTTTCTATCCTTTCTCTGGATGGCTCCAATTCTAGAGATACCCAATTCCTTTTTTCTTTGTATTAGCTTCTCTTTGGTTCAGTCAAGGTTTTTTAGTTCCCAGCTCAGAAAGATCTTTCTTATGTTTCCTCTGTTGAATCTTGGCTAAAAGGCTTGTTGGATTGGTTTGGCCATAGATGTAATCTGTTTTTTCCTTCATTTAATTTTTCGGTGTGTGTGTGTTTTTGTGTTGTTTTTGTTGTGTTTTGTTTTTGTGTTGTTTTTTTTGTTGTTTTTGTGTTTTTTGTGTTTTTGTTGTTTTTTTGTGTGTTTTGTGTTTTTGTTTTTTTGTGTTTTTTTTTTTTGTGTGTTTTTTGTGTTTTGTTGTTGTTGTTTGTGTTTTTGTTGTTTTAGGCATGCTCTTTGAGTGTGCCAAAGGGGGCAGGCCAGGTGCGAGCCCTAGGCATATTTTGGCGGAATAGATACCCCTGCCTCCTTGGGTCTTACCCGAAAGAGGTGTTTTCCAAAAAAAAAAGTTATGTATGTCGGCAAAGTCATAAGTCATTAGACAGTTTGTCTTGCTGAGGGAAATGTCATGTAAATGCAAGTTAAATACACTTGAAATGTAATTTAGGAGAATGATGAGGTGTCAAGTAGCTGGAGGGTGCAATTAATTCTTAATTGTATAAATAAGACCCTCCCCTCATTCATTCATTCATGGGCATAGGTACGTATGAGCATATGGATGGTGTGTATGAGCGTATGGTTGTGGTCGACGCATAGGGTATGATGCAGTCGGGTGATGTATGCAGTCATGACTCATGTAATTGTGGAGTTGGCCGACATGTGTGTGTGACAACTGAACGTGAGAGCTGCAGTGTGTGGGTGTTACTGTTGGCTGTACATGACTGTGGGCGTAAAGAGTATTCTGCATACGGTTTGCAGATAAATTGTAATGCTAGTACTGTACAACCATTGTTAATACAAATCTGCTCATATTTTCTTATCATTTGCTATTGTTATTGTTGTTTCCTTTATGTATTGTTATTGCTAATTACTGCATATCTGTAGATTTATTTAAGTAGAAATGGAATTTAGTTTCCGTATGTTAAATTTCATTTCTACAAAGATTTGGACCCAAAAATAAGCAAACCCTAACATGCTAATGTAATGAGGAAGAGAAGAGATAGCCAGCACTAGAAGAAAAGGAGAGATAGGAAAAGAGCACAATTGGATCCAAAAGTCAACCCTACTCTATAGTGGGAAGTAATTCAAGTACATTAGAAACAGAGAAATCGTGATCACCACCCATCCCAACATGGCCAACACAAGATTTAATAATGCTCCCAATAGAATGGCCAGGACCAAGGGGGCCTAGTTGGGTAACCTTGTGAGAACATAATGTCTGACACACCTCAAGACTCTCCTAGCATCCATGGCTGAGAAACCAATAGAAGATAGGAAACTAGAGAATTAGATATATTTGCAACTCCTAGGCACCTGAGGGCCACTTGAAGACCGACATTGAACTGCAGCATTAGTCGAATACCATCCTGTAACCCTTTAATATTGAGGAGATATTGTGTAGCATTTCTATTTTTGATAATAAGTTGATATCACGAGATCAAGGCCAACTGTTTTAGATCTAATTGAAAATTTGGACACTATCTAGTAGTTAAGGGGGCCTATAGTTTTCAACATTTCTAGGTCAGCCATTTACCCTTGAAATTGATGGTTGAAGTTTAGTTTGGTCAAACTATCAAACTAGTGCTTGCGACTGGATGGAAAATTGCATTTGATCTTCTAGAGGTCATATCCTCGTCAAATATAGAATTTTTTCAACCTGTTTATCCAGGACTTGTTTTTAATCACTTTGAGCTGGTTTAATTAGTTTTCATCCATCTATAACAGGGAATTTTGTATTCTCAATGGTGCAGTTAGTTTTCATCCATCTAATACAAGGAATTTTGTATTTTGAGTGGAACATCATGGATTTTGATCTTCTATTATCACATATTGCAGCTTGCACATTTGGTTCTGGATAGGA
This sequence comes from Wollemia nobilis, assembly GCA_028583015.1. NCBI lineage: Eukaryota > Viridiplantae > Streptophyta > Pinopsida > Araucariales > Araucariaceae > Wollemia > Wollemia nobilis. The sequence goes on from JAQPPZ010016930.1 coordinate 1,374,197, forward strand.
TGGGGACAAATAACAAAGTGGACACAATACGCATGACTTGCTCATAATCCATCTTCTAAAGGATATGTTGAGGAGGAGACACCTGCTGATAATAAAGCAATGATCAAATTGCTACTCTAACATATTAAGGATGAAAACCTCCTCAGTCTCTAAAAACAAAAATGCAAAGAAGAAAATGAAAGTCTTAGAGGAGACCTTTGAAAAGCCCATTTAAAGTAGTTATAAGTTCTCTTACCAGATTCAAGTTTGTGTTCAACTTCAAAAAGATTGAAATTCGAAAGACTAAGTTTTTGAATAAATATTAGCAATTGAAAAATTGTTGAATAATAACAAAGACTAAGTTTTTTAGGACCTAACTCAGTAATCACAAATTAAATGAACATACTATTAAGACTAATTCATCAAATGGCATTAGCTCAATTGGTTCAATTCCTCAACTTTCAAGGAGGAGACCCAGGTTCAAATATTGCCAACAGATACATGCATGAAGTAATACAACTATGTGACAATGAAGTAATAAGGGTGGGGCTCATTTCAATCCCATATAACCGGTTTATAAGTTTCTTAAATTGATTTTTGGGAGGAAAAAAAAAAAAACTTAAAATACCTTAAACAACTTCAACAAATAACATACATGCATACATAAATGAAGTGAGTGCAAGCGGGGAATGAGTGCGAGTAGGAAGCAAGCCTCACATTTCTTGTTCCAAATACTTGAAGAAATCCAAAAACTGAAGGATTCTCATGAGCAAAAGCTAGGCAACAAGGAAAGAAAATCATTTATGGAAGCCCTGACTCAAAGTAAGGATGCCCTAGTTGAGGACAAGAGGATCAGCGAATCTATGATAAACCCTATCCAAGCAGCAGATGTCTCACCGGAAGTGATTATCAAGGATGAGATTATCGAGCATTGTATAATGGTTCTTAACAGTGAAGGGATAATATGTAAGTTCCACAAATATTGGCTAGGTCGTTTGGAGATTCAAATATAGATTACATTGAACAAATATTGGCTAGGTCGTTTGGAGATTCAAATATAGATTAAATGGAAGTAGGAATTTAATTCAAATTATTCCATGACTTCCCTTCTGAAAGGACTTTTTTTTCCTCATCATCTTCTCTAGTTTGCCAATCAAGAATAAAATAATGGGAGGTGGCCCACGGTTTAGGGGGAGAGATGACCTTTGTTTAAGACCATGAAATGAGAATTTATTTGTGGAGACAAAAACTATTAAAAGGCTTCCAAAAAAGGTTAGACTTTTTGGACTTCCATATGAGCTTATCAATAAGGAGGTTTTGAAGAATATTGATAATACTCTAGGGGAGTTCATCCAAGAGGGACCAACTATTGAGAAGCAAAAGCATATTATGTATACACAAAAACGAGTTGTCGTGGATATTTGAAAACCTTTGCCAAAATCCATTAAGTCCAACTCAAGAGAATGGAATCAACAAGCGGATTATACAAACATTGCATTTAGATGACGCAAAAGTCATAAAAATGGACACATAGCAAGAGATTACAAAGTGAAAATCAAGAAAGATTGGAAAGTTTTAGTTATGAGATAAACTTCAAGATGAAGCAAGGAGATCAAATTGTGGTAGATGCTAGCTTAGATCAAACATTTTCCACTCCCAAAGAAGGGGCAAAGAAAGCCCCTCAGCCTCCTCATATGGCAAAAGTCATCACAATTGACTCGGAGCAACCACTAGAAGAAATTAAGAAGGATGCAAAGGATGAGGAATTACAATTTGCAAGTAAAAGGAATTAAAGATGAAAAGAAAGATGTGGAGGCAATTATTAAAATAAAGGTGGAATAGGTCAAGTTTAATCAAGGTAAATTGTTTCATTTTTCTCTAGTAGAAAATAATCTCTTTGCAATAAATATGAAAGTACTATAAGAGTTTATCCCTTGCACTCTAGGGTTTCAAAAGCAGCATAATAAAAAAAGGAACATGGAGGTATCCATTCCAATTTAGGGCTTGCAGGGAAGCATAAGAAAGTATGTACTATGGAGGATGTCCGTTGCAATTTAGGGTCTCCAAGACAGCATAGAGAATAAAGTGTTTTCGAGGCTATTCCTTGTGCTTCAGGTTCTATAAGTCAGCATTAATCTATAGATGATAACATTACGTACAGTTTGGAAAAATGGAAGACATTCATGAGAATGAAAGTGTTGATGTTAATACAAATACTAGTAGAAGACCTTCAAAGCAAGATCAAAAAGAAAAGAATTCTCAAAAGGTTATTGATTTGGGAAGCTAGAAATAAAATACCACAAGTGTTAACAAGAAGTGGGGCTAGACCCACAAATAAGAATAAAAAGCGATGATAAAGATGGTACCTTGAAATATTAGGAGTATGAATAAGGCCCCTTTAAAAAAAAATTATTAGGGAATTAATAAGTTGTTATAATCATGAGTTTATTTTAATACAAGAAAAAAAAAAATGGTGAGGAATGTATGGATGCATTCAAAAATATTTGGAAGATGGGGGATTGTCTAGCAGTTTTTACTACGGGAGCTTCAAGTGATATTGCAACAATATGGGAAAAATGCAAATGGGATAGACAATTGCTAGAAGCAACAAGTAATTGGGTTGTTGGTCTTTGTCCTCCAACTATAGTTACGGTTTGTGATAGATGTTGCAAAGACCTCAATTTATTTATGTCAAATTCAATGATGATTCATAATTGTGATCTATAGATTTTTAAGGGGAACTTCAACACAATACTCTTTCCTTTGGAAAAGAAGGGTGATATTGTTAGATGGTCTAAATCAATGGAGGATTTTACTTCTTTTGTCAATTCATATGGCCTTTGGGTTGCTATTCCTTCAAGCTTTAAATATACATGGTGTAATAGACATACTGGTAAAGCTCATATAACAAAAAGATCAAACATGTTTAAGTTATCTGATACATGGTTACAAATAAAGTATACAATCCCTTTAGAAATTTTTATGTTATGTTATCTGATATATGGTTGCAAATAGAAAGACCTTGTTGGTTACTTCCACTTGCCCATTTGCCTTGGGGTAATACGGACTTCACGAGTGCAAGATCTTGAACTCCGTGGTAAGCTTTTGAATGTTTCATTTACAAAGTGTCATCCGCGATCACTTGTCAACTACAAAGGTACGTTGAATCTTGTGATTCCTTGTTCATACAAGAAACACACAATGCTGTTTGCGGAATTGTCAGGCAATGCCCTTGCCTCGACCCACTTTGGAAGATACTCTGTTGCCACCACAATGTACCTACACTTTCTCTTGTTGGTTCTCAGTGGTCCCATAAAATCTAGACCCCATCTTTCGAACAACTGCTATGGTTGCGACTGGTGTAATGGCATAAAGTCCCTCGTCAACAGTTTCCCAACTCACTCACACGTATCACATGCGGTCACAAACTCCTTTGCACCATGATAGAGGGCGAGCCACCATAGCCCTGCCAGAAGCACTTTCCTCGCCGTTGCATATGGCCCCATGTACCCTCTTGCTAGCCCCTCCTGAGTTTCCTTCAATGCTTAGTTCACTTCCGCATCCATCACATAAATCAAAACTCCATCCGGTCCAATTTTGTACAACAAACCAGCTTTCAACTGGAACGATGCTAACTTGACGTTGATTTTCTTCTTCTCTATTGCCGTCAACTCCTGTGGCAGCTTTCCCATCGACAGGTATTCCCCGATGTACTTGTACCATGATGGTAGCACAGTTATTGCAAATAATTGAGAATCTAGAAATTCATTCGACACTTCTCCATCTACAAACTCTCCCGTGTGAGTTCGTGATAGTTGATAGGCTATTATGTGTTTCTTCCCTAGTCTTGACTCTCACCACCACACGAAACACAAACTCTTGCAATGTGACAAGCCACTTGCTCACTTGTCCACAGAAAGTCGGTTTGTTGATCAAGTACAATAATGTTTGATGGTCTACGTAAAAAGCGAAGGGATTGGCAAGCAGATAGTGTCTGAATTATTGTATTGCATGTACCATTCCCAAAGCCTCTCGCTCCATTGTGATGGAGTCTTCCTCCACTCGCGACAATCGACTTGAAAAGTATATGGGTTGATCTAGCCCAAACTGCACCTACTGAACCAACCCGCACCCAATTCAAAAATGGACGCATCTACATGATTATGAAACTCTTTTTTCCCAATCTGGAAACACCAAAATGGGCACGAAATACCAACTTCGCCTTCAATTCCTTAAAGGCTTTCTAATGCTCCTTCGTCCATCGAAAAGAAACATTCTTGCCTTAAAACATCTTACATATGGGAAACTTGTGCAAAGTTATTGATGAAACGTCGATAGTACCCAATATGTCCGGAAAAGGACTTCAACGAACTTGCATTGTACGGCTCTTCCATGCTTATAACGACTCTTATCTTGTCGGGATCAATCTTCAATCCTTCTTTGCATACAACGTGCCCAAGTAGCTTCCTGTATGGCACCAGATAACTTACATTTATTTGGGTTCAAGGATAACCTAGCATTCATACACAACCGCATGCATTCCTCCAATGCTTTCAAATGCTTGTCCTTTCCATATAAAGCCCAATCATCTAGAAAAAATTTGAACTTCCTTGTGGACATCTGTTAAAAAATATACATAATGCTCATCTGAAATGTGGTTGGGGAATTGCACAAACCAAAGGGCATTCAAATATATGCATATATGCCATTCTCCACTACAAAAGTAGTCATTAATTTATCCTCCTCGGCAATACTGATTCGATAATAGCCTAATAATCCATCCAAAAATGAATAGATCTCATTTTCGGCTACCTCTTCCAAAATCGAAACAGTAAATGGAATTGGAAAAGGATCCTTCATGGTCCCTACATTCAAACTCTTGAAGTCAACACAGATGCAAATCTAGTTACTCTCCTTCTTCAAGTTGATCTCAATCGATGACAACCACTCGCTCATTGTTACCTTGAAGATTATTCCTTCATCCAGCATCTTATCTATCTATGCATTGACCAAGGCCATGTACTTCGAAATCATTTTGTATGGCCTGCTTACTGGTTGAGCACCTGGAACCAACAGAATCCAATGCACACACAGTTCTAGTAGGATCCCCTTCAAATCTTTGTACATCCAAGCGAAGAACCTCTTTATACTGCATGAAGATTTTGAAAGTTGCCTTTCAACACTGGATCAAAATCGTCCATGCAATGGATCTTCTCCGCATCGTCTTCACAAAGGTTGATTTGTGCCATTTTCGGTCCTCCATATTGTACGTTATCAAGTTCACTAGCCACTTTAGCCACATAGAATGGGTATGTTGGTTTTTCATCAATCACAACATCACTAACACTGTATTCTACAAAATTCTATGGAAAAGTCCACTTTTTTTCCTCCTCTTTAGATGTAGACTTTACATTTTGACTACACACGCCAACCTCGTACACACTTCTTCTTGGTTCATCATGGTTATCTTCTTTTGCACAAATACACATGCAATTTGGCTGGAAGACTTCATAGTCTTCCATCTACTATCTGAGTGCTCCTCGTCTTCTATGCACTCCTCCAACTCTAGCACGCCATCTTCATTTGGTTCTTGTCCGTTTTCATCTTTCGATGATGAACTGCCCGACTCATCGGATGTTGCCAAATCTTCACTAATGGACTAGTTCTTCAAGTTTATCATATATTTGTGATGGCCTTTCTTAAACGTCAAACAATCTTTCCTCCAATTGTGGTTAACCTTTGTTGTGTGCAGCCATCCGCATCCCAACAATGCATCATAGGTAGGTTTGTGCATAGTGATAACCACAAAATCCATGATGAATTCTTGGTCAATAATTTTCACTTTTTGTGCAGTTAAAACTCCCTTCATTTCAATACCATATTGGTCTACACCGTACAATCTGGAATTTGGAGACCATAAGAATCGTCCTCTTGAATCTGTCCACGTCTTTTCTGGCAATACGTTTACACTAGATACTCCATCCACAATCACTCGAGTCAACTTGTGGTTAAGCAAACTCAACATGAACCAATGTTGGCTTCTTTTCAGCATCAATCATCAAAACTATTGGATCAATGAACTGATACCTTCTTACTCTTGTTGGCATCGTGGCCCCTCTACTCTTCTTATCTGTGTCATCTCACCTACTGTAACATAAACCTCCAAAATTGCGCACAGTATACTGGATTCCTTTACCTCAACACTTGTATTCAATACTTGTGCAATCAACTGTTGTGTTAACATTTCCTCTTCTTCATTTGTGATTGGCTTCTTTAGATTTTTCTCTTAGAGTAACCTTTCTCGATTGGTCTTTTGTATTTCTTCTTCTACTTCAGCATGTGCTTCCTACCATCTCTCCTCTATGACAAGACCCAGGTTTTGCTCATCCTTCCTTGCTTGAGCCCGTGTTACTACTAGCACATGCTTCTCTTTATTTTGTTGGTCCTTTGGAGGCTCTTCAAAGTCATTGAGATTGACATTATGCGACTGACTTGAGCTCGCCTTCTTTGGACAATTAGTCTCCCTATGATTGCCTAGTCCACACCATCGACATATCATCCCGTTATTGTTTTTTGCATTTCCTTGAACTGGTGCATTCTGACAGTTTTGTGCAAAGTGCTCCCACTCTTGGCATCTTCAACATTTTATAATTGGTCTACTGACCGACTCATATTGTAATTGGCCTTGTCCACCTACTTGTTGATTTCCTTGTTGTGGTTGTCGTCTACCTTGGCGGTTGTTCCTATAATCGGCACTTGTTGCTCCTTGCCCAGTCTTGGAAGTACTTGGTTTCTCTCCGTTGTCCTCTTGCACCGTTAGAGTTTGATGTCTAGTGCTTATAAGGTTGAACAAACAGTCAACAACAACATGCCCTGCAACTTCACAAATATTACAAAAAATGTTTTTTGGATAGTTCATATTTGTTTGTCCTTTTGACTCGCAATCAGAACACCAAATGTCTTTCTTTTCTTTCTTTTTCTCCCCCTTCACATCATTGATCATTCTCTCCAAGTCCTTCCTCATGGCCTAGATAGTAGCATTCAAGTCATCTCAGTCACTATCTGAATCATCATCTCGATAGTGACTTCCTCCTGTTGTCGTCATCTTCGTCTTCCTCTCCAAATTGAGTGCTCTGTCAAAGGCTTCTTGATAGGCAGTTGGAGGTACTACCTTCATCTTCTTCTTCTATCTTTGTAGCATCCCATCTAGCAACCATCGTTTTTGCCACCCATCTGTTGGTCTTGCCTCCATCTTATCAATGAGTTCCTTCAACAGTTTATTATATGACTTGATGTTTTCATCATTTCTTTAATTTGTGGAATATATTTCACAATAATCTTTGCATCATCGCAAAGTAATCTGAATTCCCTACTGAATTCAGTCTTTAATTCATCCCATGTTGTGAAGGGGTGTTCTCTCTTTAGATGCCAATCCCTTGTGATCCCCTGCAATGTAGTCGAAAACAATCTCAACCAAGATCCTTCATTGTCAAATCCATTTGCTCGCCATATTGTTTCACATGTTCCAATATGGCATTTTGGGTCCTTCCTATCACCAAGAAATTATGGGCACTTTTGCTTACCCGCTACCGCAACAATGTTCCCCATAGGTGGCTGGTCTTTGTCCCTTGATGACTCTATACTTGCAAACAATCGTCGATGGCTCCTTTGTGCACCTACACTCTCCTGCTCTTGCCCTTGTGCTTGACTCTCGTTGTTTGCACCTCAAGACACTCACGTCCACACTTGCGCCAGCATCACCAGCTATTCCACCTCATCTCCTTATGCACACTCCACGTTGATGCTTTCTTCACCACTTGCACGAACATTCTCCTCTATTCGATCCTCATTTTCCCAATGCGCCTCAACTTGCTCTTCCTCCTTTGTTGCTAAGAACAATGTTTGCCAACTTTCTTCACTTGGACTATCCTCCACCTAAGGATTCCACACCTGTTCCACTTCTGGTTCTACAAGTTTTGTCAATCTGCTTTGGAGTCCTGCATCAGCAACGTTTTGCACAATACTCCAACATTGTGCAATTCTTTGACACCTTGTTGGCTAACATCAACTCTTTTGTGTCTACGTCTTCCGCATCTTGGAGGCAAGCTATCAGTCATTCACCTCTCCAAGTCTCACATGGTGTTGGTTCGTTCTTCAAGACAGCAACGGCGCCAAATGTAGTAAGACAGTTTGTACTCCACTCTTGGAGGACCAATTAGGTATGACTGATTTAATGATCAGCAATACTGCAGTGATCAACAATGACAACACACACAATATACATGCAAATACAATAGATGAAGGATGAAATGAGTAGATATTGCATTCACTTTTGCCTATACAACACTTGCATTACATCTTAGTTTGTGATACTATACAGAGTATCTCTTCCACAAAATATCTGTGTAGACATATCTACTCTTCCCTCTATACTTGTGTGTCCCTTTGGTATATGGTACTACTATCGTCTCTGGTTACCCACTCAAATGAATGGGAGGCACTATTTATTATTGAGGGCTAGTAGTTAACAAAAACTAAAACCCATGACACATCACCTCTAACTGCATTTAATAGCCTTCTAATCTTCCTACCTTCCTCCAAACATCTTTGTTCTTCGGAATGAGTCAACGTCTTTGCATATTGCCTCAAGAAATCAGAGCCCGGACTTGAACTACTGCTTTCTATCTGGACAAAAGGAACACCATCACTACTTGAATTCATCAGCCAATTTCTTTCATCATCTTCCGGAGTTGTTGGTGCTTCCTCAATATCTCTCCACAATATTTCTGCTACTTTTTCCCTACTTAGCTGAGATTGTGTCGGATCCTCAAGTTCCTCCTGTGGCCTTTCTTCTTGCCTTGCACTCCCTTCACCTATTCTTCGTTGTTCAAGTTATGCCTCTTGTTCTTGTCATCTTGTAGCTGCTCATTCATCTGTTCTCTGTATAGTATCATCCAACTCCTGAATGATTTGCATTCGCATTCTTGAGTTATTCCTTCGCAAAGTTTCATACTCTTGCAAATGTTGCATTTGTTCCCGCAATCTTTGTTGTACAAGCCCAATTTGAGCTAACAGGCTATACCTTGCCAACTCCTCGTTCCGAGCTCCTTCCTCGAGAGTTGGTATTTCCTACTCGTATACCTCTATTCTATCTTAGAATCGTACGTGCACCCATATTCATCTTCATTCATTTGGGTGAGGTACAAATTCCTGGTGTTCTATTATAGGTTGTACTTCTCTATCTTCCATAGAGAGTCCTCTCAAACCCAAATCTTCTCGGTTATGGTGATTCTCACTCATTCGAGTTTTGACGATGTTCATTATTCCCTAATTCTTGATGGTCCTCGTCTTCTTCCTCATTGTCCTCATCATCCGATTGGCTTGGCTTCCCTATTTCACAGAGCATTCTTCGTTGCCTTCTTTCAGCTACTTCTAAGGAAACAAACAAACCTTAATCTTTCACTCTATAAGGTTTCAATGGAGACCCATTCACTGTTTCGAGAACCACTGTCCATCATCTCTACCACTTGGAAGGGTCCAAGCCATAATGTTTATTAATTTCCTAGCTTGATCTCTATTTTGCCATTATACCTTAGAAACAAGTCACCTAGTTTCAACTCCAGTTTTCTCAAGTGCTTGTCATGCCATAATTTTCTCCTTCGTTGGGCTACTTCTATGGCCCACTGTGCATTAACCATTTTCTCTTCAAGTTGAATCATTGCCACAAGCCTCTTCCTCAAGCTCTCCTGGTCTCCTAAATGTTTTCTACCACTACCCTCAAACTGGGTACCAAGAGCTCTACTGGCAGTATTGCCTCTTGCCCATACATTAGTTGGAACGATGTATGATTTGTGGTTGGCTTAAAGGTTGTCCTATATGCCCATAGGACTGATGGCAACATCTCCTCCCAATCTGCTCCTTCTATCCCACAGGTTGTATATTATTGATACCAAGATTTTGTTCGTTGCTTCCGCCTACCCATTTGCTCTAGGATAATATAGACTTGACAACAAAGGCAAAATCTTGAAATCAATCGTCAACTTACCTTCCTGGTTACTTGTAGTGGAATTCTAAATCTTGTTATTACTTGATCATATAGAAACTAGGTTGTACTCTTTGCTGAATTATTTGGGAGTGCTCTTGCCTCAACCCATTTTGTTAGATACTCAATTGCCACTACTATGTATCGACACTTTCTCTTCTAACTCGTCCTTAAAGGACCCACAAAGTCTAAGCCCCATCTTTCGAATAACTCTTGTGGCTGAGACGGGTGTAATGGCATGAAGTCTCTATATAACGGCTTCCCAACTCGTTGGCATGTATCACATGCTTGCACAAATTCCTTCGCATAGTGATAGAAGGTGGGCCACCATAGCCCTGCTAGAAGCAACTTCCTTGCGATCGCATCTGGTCCCATATGCCCTCCAACTAGTCCTTCATGAGCTTCTTTCAAAGTTACCATAACTTCCTCCTCCATTACACATCTTCTCAATACTCCATCCGATCCCATCTTATATAATAATCCCGCTATCAATTGAAAAGGTGTTGACTTTAAAATAATTTTTCTTTGTTTTTCCACAGATACCTCCCTCGACAACTCCCCTGTGGACAGATACTCACCTATCATCTTATACTATGATGGCATAGCACTTATTGCGAACAACTGAGCGTTAGGGAACTCGTCTAACACTCCTCCTACAAGCTCTCCTGAGTGAATCCTAGATAATTGATCCGCTATAACATGCTTCTTTCTGGGTCTAACCACTACCCGAAATACAAACTCTTGTAACGTGATGAGCCACTTGCTAACTCGTCCATGTATAGTCGGTTTATTTATCAAATACAACAATGCTTGGTGGTCAATATAAAAAGCAAAGGGATTAGCTAGTAGATAGTGTCTGAATTTTTTAACAGCATACACCATCTCTAGTGCTTCCCTTTCGATTGTGTTGTAGTTTTTCTCCACTCTTGACAGCAACCGACTTGCAAAATAAATAGGTTGATCAAGCCTAAATTGCCCCTCCTTGGCTAATGCACATCCAATTGCAAAATCAAAAGCATCCACGTGGACATGTAATTCCTTATCCCAATCTGGAAAAACCATAATGGGTGTACATACCAATTTTGCCTCCAACTCCTCGAAGGCTCCTTGATGCTCCTCTGTCCACCTAAAGGAACATTCTTTCTGGTCAAGGAATCTAACAGGTAGGACACATGGGCGAAATTCCTGATAAACCTTCTGTAATATCCTATAGATCCCAGAAAGGTCTTCAACGAACTCACGTCATGGGGTTCTTCCATATTCACAATGACGTAAATCTTATTAGGATCTGTCTTCAACCCTTCCTTGCAAACTATGTGTCCCAACAATTTGCCATATGGTACCATCAAGTTACATTTTGCTGGATTTAAAGCTAAACAAGCATTCATACATAGCTTCATGCATTCTTCAAGTGCTTGTAAGTGCTCATCCTTCCTCCCATATATCGACCAATCATCTAAGAAAGCTTTAAACTTTCCTGTCAACATTTGTTCAAATATATACAAAATAATCCTTTGAAATGTGGCAAGGGCATTACACAACCCAAATGACATCCTATTGCATGCGTAGATACCATTCTCCACAACAAATGTTGTGTTTAGCTTGTCTTCCTCCACAATGCTTATCTGATTGTAGCCGGAAAACCCATCCAAGAATGAGTAAATTTTGTGTCTAGCTACTTCTTCCAAAATAGAATCAGTAAAGGGGATTGGAAAGGGATCCTTTATTGTAACAGCATTTAGACTTCTAAAGTCTACACATATGCAGATTCTATTCACCTCCTTCAAAGTAATCACAATTGGTGATACCCACTCGCTCACCGTAACTTTGAAGATTATAAAAACATGCAACATCTTTTTAATTTCTGCATTAACCAAAACTACATACTTTGGGTTCATCCTATATAGCCTTCTTCTTACTAACAAGGCTCCTAGCATCAGCTAAATCCGATGTACAGACAACTTTGGGGATATCCCTTTCAAATCTTTATACGTCCATGTGAATACTTCCTTATACTGCAATAAAATTTTGAATGTTCTTGCTTTCAAAACTGGATCCCATTCATCTCTGCAATGGATTATCCTAGGTTCTTCTTTACTTCCTCAATTTATTGCAACCATCTTTGGTCCTTCATATGTGATACTTTTTGGCTCGTTTGTCTCTTTTACCACATCTACCGGGTGTGTTGCTTTTTCATCTATCTCAGTAGCACCAACTATATATTCTGCAAAAATTTTGGGAACATCCATTTTTCCTCTTCTTCCTTAGGCTCAGCCTTCTTTTCATCAATTTCATCATGAATTTCTTTGGTCTCCTCTATCTATATACAGAGGCAAGTGGGCAGAAATATCTTGTACTCCTCCATTTGCCAATGAAGGAGCCCACTATCTGATCGGTTCTCATCTTCACTACATTCTTCTAGGTACAACATTCCTTCCTCATTTGGCTCATGTGTGCTATCTTCCTTCGAAGAACTCCCCGACTCATCCGTCGTCACAAGATCTTCGCTCATAGTCTGATTTTTTAGATTAATCATATATTTATGTTGTCCTTTCTTAAATGTAAGCCGATCCTTTTCCCAGTTGTGATTAACTTTGGCCATCCTTAGCCATCCTCTTCCCAACAATGCATCATATGCTGGTTTTTGCATCGTTATCACAACAAAATCCATGATGAACTCTTGGTCTACAATTTTCACCTTTTGAGCCATTAGGACTCCCTTCATCTCATACTACGCCGTATAATCTGAAATTCGGCGACCACAAAAATGGAGCCCCAATCTCCTTCCATGTCTTTTTTGGGAGCACGTTCACACTTGAACCTCCGTCTACAATAACCTACATCAACTTATGATCCAATATTTCAATATGAATTAATGTTGGCTTTTTCCCAACATCAATCATTAACACAGTTGGATCAATAAATTGATCCTTCCTCTTAACTTCTTTTGGCTAGCTTTGCAATTCCATCACCCTTTGTGGTTGCAGTTCTTCTCCTATAACTGCATGTAGCGTCGGTATGGCGCTAAACAAACTTGCCACCTTCACTTCTACTGTTGTATTCAGAACTTGTGCTTCCAGTTCATGAGTTGACATCTTTCCCTCTGAGCTCAATGGCTTCTTTAGCTTCTTTTCTTTGGCTAGCCTTTCTTGCTTAGCCTTCTCTATCTCATATTCTATTTCTTTTTGTGCTTCTTGCCATCTTCCTTTTTCTATGGCAAGATCAAGGTATTGATCCTTCTTCGCTTGTCCCCTTGTAACCACAAGTACATCCTCTTTCTCTCGTTTCTTCTCCATAGGAGGTTCTCCAATGTCAAGAAAATTGACATTTTGCGAGTTGCTCATACTCGCCTTCTTCGAACAATTCACCTCCTTATGATTGCCTAGTCCACACCAACGACACATTTGTGGTACATTATTTCCTGTTGCTCCTCCTGTTTGAGTGGGACAATTCTTCGCAAAATGTCCCCATTCTTGACAATTTCGGCATTGAATGATTGGTCTTCCATCTGAATCATACTACAATCGACTTTGGCCTCCTTGTCGATTGCCTTGTTGGTATTGCCTGCCTCCTCGGTAGTTATTCCTATAACCACCATTGGTCGCACCTTGTCCATTCCTAGAGGTATTTGGTTTTTCCTCCTCTTCACCTTGCACCACCATCATTTGGTGCCTTGTGCCTCTTAAATTGAATGGACATTCGTTGATTGCATGTCCCAGTACCTCGCATATATTACAATATGCGCTCTTCGGACAATTTGCATTTGTATGGCCTTCAAACTTACAGTCCGAGCACCATATATCCTTTTTCTCTTTTCTCACTTTGCCCTTAACCTCTCTAATCATTCTATCAATCTCCTTCTTCATGGATTGAATGGCATTATGAAATTCCTCCTTTTCACTATCAGAATCGTCACTTCTGATATGTCCTATTCCAATTGTTGTCTGCTTAGCTTCGCTCTCAAAATTCCTTGCCTTTTCATAGGCTTCTACATACGTCGAACTTGGTACGATCTTCATCTTCTTTTTATATCAAGGTAACAATCCATCGATAAACCATCTTTTGACCATACCATCGGCTAGTGGCAACTCCATCTTATCTGTGAGTTGCTTTAATCTTCTATTATAAGTCTTAATATCTTCATCCTTTTTCTGTTTAGTAGAATAAATTTCAATTATTATTTTCGTGTCATCCCTTAAAAGACTGAATTTTGTTTTAAATTCATCTACTAGTGTATTCCATGAGGTAAAGGGTTTTGTGCTTTCTCTTTTTAAGTACCAATCAATTGCGATTCCTCACAATGTGGCAAGAAATAACTGTAACCACTCTTTCTGTCGTCTAACTCCATTTGCTTTCCAAATGGTTGTGCAAGTGCCTATATGCCTTGCAGGATCTTCTTTCCCCTCTCCTATGAAGGGTGGGCATTTTTGCTTGTCCGCTCTATTTGCAACATGTGCCATTGATAAGTGGTTATCTTCTCCCACTTCCTCGTCACTCGATGATGGCTCTAATGGTATTTCAGCCCAATGTTCCTCCATCCTTGGTGGCTCTATTGGTTGTTCTATTTCCGGTACTTCGGTCCTAGGCACCTCATCTACTCGTGGTGCCTCTTGACCCTTCGTGTTTCCTTCAAATAGTCTCCTTCCAAACTCTGGTGCACTTCCACTTCATGACGACCATTGTGAATATACAAACTATGGATCTGGTCTACTTGCCCAAACACTCACATGGGGTTGCTTTGGTGCCTGACTCCCATCCTCTGCACTCCTTAGCAAACTCCTCCCCTCTTGCTCGGGTGTTACCATCCACGCTTCATCTCTTTGTGCACTTTCCACGTTGGCGTCTTCACTTACGCGAACGTCTCCTTGAGCTATTTGAGGTACTTTGTCCTCCATTGTTAACAACAACGTCTACCACCTTTCGTTATCCTCCTCTTTAGGACTCCAAACTCGTTCGAGTATTGGTTCCTCCGTTTCTCTCAACTACAGTACCTGATTGGTTAAGTTCCTTCTTTGAGCAATCCTCATGCTCCTCCTGACGGGCAGTTGATCCTCTCCACGACCTCGTCTTCTACATCCTCATGGAAATGTATTTGTCATCCATCTTCCTCTCGTAACACGTACTAGTCCTTACTTGACCCTCGTCCGACAATGACAACAGTGCCAAATGTAGCATGAGTGGCGGTATTCCTAGTATTGAGATGGCGACAAATTCACAAACTGAATGGTATTGTAGGCATGAGACTATTGACATTGTTGTATGGCAATTAGTGGGACTATACGGTCTCAACTGTACAACAACAATTGTATGGTAATGATTGTACGGCACATTCCGTCGTACAATATAATCTATCGTACGACAATCTCTCGTATGGAACAATACAAGACATCCTAGCGTATGATGGTGATTTGTATGGTATCCCACATACAAGATCACAATCCTTCCGTCGTACAATATAATCTATCGTACGACAACCTCTCGTACGGCACAATACGAGACAATCCTAGCGTATGATGGTGATTTGTATGGTATCCCACATACAAGATCACAATCCTTCCCAAGCGAAAGTTAGTTCCTCAAAGGCAACACTATGTCTTTACCTTCATTTGATTTGTCGTCATACGGTCTACTAGCCGTATGGTCTGCAATTGTTGTTTAACTACTCATAAGATTCTCTAAGTGCTGCAACCTACAAAAACTACCAACCCTATGGCAATGCAAACACTAGCATTCCTATAGCCAAACAATAACTTGGGCATTCTGCAAATAAAATACTGCATACAACATTCTAACAATCACATCCATACACAATAAAACAAGCTGCAAGGTAATGCAATGGCTGAATCATATATTATTCAACGACTGTTGTAACAAGCAGTACAATAGCAATACAATGGTTCAACAATCTATAGCAGCATTATCGATATGTAGTCCGTACACAGTATACGTTCATGCACGACACCCTTCTCCATACACCCTAGCAATCGACTCTCTCTCCATACATGCTAGATCATCCTATATGCTATCATGCTGCAAAATGAAGGAGGAGAGGTCTTTTTCATGCCTGCCTGGGCTGTTCCAAGCAGTTCCTGGGACAACGTATCATTACAACCGCCACCTCGATTCCAACATTGCATGAATTTATCAATTTTTCCTAAGGTCTAAAGTACATTTTTATTAACATTTCATTCATGTACATTTCGTCTAAATTTCACTTTATCAAAATTGCAAACAAAACTTTGTACAACTTTTATTTCTTCTTTTTCTGAGAAGCAGTTTTACTGCCTACAATCTCCACTCATCAAAGTTGCCCCTTTAGTTACTCCTTGAATGCCCCTCTCTACCTCCTTCCCCAACAAGGATTGATTCATAGAGTTGATCAGGAGGACATATACTGACCTACTTGTAACTCCCTTTCACAGACTTTTAGACCTAAATTGACATTTCATGTCAAGAATTTCTTGCAAATAGCAAATGATATTATCAGTTGACAAAATCCTCTCACACATCGTTGGATACATGGTTTGAATATTTCTTTTTTCTAGTTGCAATTTCGATCTCATCAGTCGCATAATGAGACTAACCACTGTACTCCTCATGAGGAAAATATAGTACAATATTATTTGACCTATTTGGGGGGTGGAAGATGAGGAACACTTCATCTTTAGAGGCCCCATCCATTATCAGATTTAGGGAAGGTTTTACTACTTGTATTGTAAATCAAGGGCATCCAAGTCTTTGCCTTCTTTCAATACCCAAATCAAAGTAAAGAACTTTAGGGGACCTCTTAAACCCACCATGCTGAAGGTCTTATGCACCCTCATCGAACAATAGGGGCACACATTGGTTATGACCAATCAATGAAATAACCTACACTCTACAAATTCCCAACAGGATAATCCATCAATAGAGGCAGCATATCCCTGTTAAGGCCATGCATTGTTGCCTACCTAGATCCTCCAACCAGAACCTAATCCTATGGTCAGCTGCACCTTACCAATTTCTTCTCTACCTCTAATAGATTGACCTTAGATGTTTTGAGAGGGTCTAGGAGCTGCCCAACTTGGCCCCCTTAGCCCTAGGCACTCTCCAATATCTATCATTTGATCTCTCATCAGCACATTCAATATTGTTGTGGACTCTTAACTCTTTGACCTAGAATGTTGCTCCTATCCAGGAGCAGCACATCTTGGCTATGGTCTCCAAGTTGGCTACATTGATTCTATGTGACATTCTCTTCCATGACTATTTATTCTTATGTTTATTACATATGCTCTAAGGTTTAACCCTCTTGGGTTTGCCCCTCTATGTTATTCTGTTCCAGTTTCTTTTCTCTTCCTCAATGGCCTTGCCTCCCCATGCCACCTTTTACTGCCCTCACTTTCGACTTCTATTATGACATATTCTCCAATCTCATTGACCTACTTTGTTCATTGGTTGACATTGAGTTTTCTTTTCTTTTGTTTCATGTCTATGAAGTCTCGGTAATATTTCTACATGCTTTCTATGTTCTTGATTATACTTACTGAAAATTATTATATCATCAAAGAATATAAAGATGAGTTTTCCTATATATGAACGAATATTTGGATTGCCATTCTTTAAAAGGTTTTCAGAGAATTTGTGAGAAACTTGTAATGGCCATTAATCATTGTATAGGTCACCTAGAGAAACTGTCTTTCCTAATTCTAACTTCGTTGGCATCCTTTCCAGAAGCCCATCAAATAAAACATCATGGCTCCTTTAGGGGTATCCAGTCCATCAGGGTTTGGAGTGCTTGTTCTTAATAGTATCCTATTTAATTGTCTATAGTCTGTATACATTTTCAAGGCATTGTTCTTCTTTTAACATTGAAAAGAGATTTGGACATTTTCTGATATTAAATTTCATAGGTGGAAAAAGCTAAAACTCTATGAAAGCTATTAAAGTTCCTCTGAGTAAGTTTTAAACTAAAAGAATAGTATGATACCATAAATATCTCTGTTTTCTCAAGACATCTGTAGTATTAATTTTATTCCCAAACAATAAAAGTGAACATATCAAAAAACATTTGAGAAGGAACGAACAACAATTGCAGGAACAAAACCATTTCATTATATCCAATTGACATACATTACTTACAGCAACATGATCTCTGTCACATTAATACGAGATGATCTCTCATCTTCACTACCAATACCAACAGCACAACTACAATGGCAATCCAATGATACCATTCTACTACTCACCTATGAAATATATATAAAATGAAAGGGGGGAGTAGACAATTACAACTCCCAACCATCACCCTTGCACCAAACTACAGACTGAATTGCAAACTAATCACAAGACAACATGCATTGTCATATCACATTCATGACATCCGTGACATGTACAAAATGTCAATGCATAGCAACACTTGATCAACACTCATTACAACTCATTGATCAACATATGTAACAAACCTTAACAAAATGTATGTGCAATACAAAATGAACTTGTTAACTCACTGAGGTGGCGCCTGAAATGGTGCCATGTCTATCTGTTGGGTCTAATTAGCTTGATTGCCTACAACATCAATAATGTGCATAAGAGAACAAAGCAGGCAACAAAGCAAACTCTCTTGTCATTCTAGATATATGACTTCTTAACCAAAAATCACATCATAATTAGGCATCCCACAATTCAAAAAACAACACACCAAAATTGTAGCAGAGAAAGATACTAGCAACCTTCCAATAATTCTCAAATGATTTTTAAACATAGATGCATTCCAAGAAATTCTGCTAAAGTTTTTCCATATTAGAAGGCAAGATCACAGTTATTCTCACCATTTCATTTACTGCAGCTAACAAGTCTCCCCGGGCCTTTGCAAACCTCTTCAGTTGGCCCCCAATCATATGTATAAGATGTGCATCAAGAGCCAACATCAATGGCATCCCAGGTCTCTGCACTTTTACAGCAACAAGCTCTCCAGAATGCAGATGAGCTGCATGAATCCCACAATAAGAATACTTAATTAGTCGTTGAAGAACACAAAATTGGAAGGCTATGTCATTTTTTCTCAAATATGAACCCAGATCAAACACAAGCTCAAATATCTTTCAGAAACCAATAATGGGATGATATGTTTCAGCCTGTTTAATCACTCCTTACCCTTATAAACCTGTCCCAGAGATGCAGCAGCAACAGGCTCTGAACTGATATCTGCAAAAAGCTTTGAGATTGGTGCTCCAAGTTGGGACTCAATAGATTGAAATGCCAGTTTTGTAGAAAACGGCGGTATTTGGTCCTTCCATTTATAAGGAAAAAGGAGCAAAAAGTTAATACAAAAGAGCATAACAGTGAATAATTCAAATTACAGATTTAGATTACAAACTAATAAATCAACATATTTAAAGGTCTATCTATATTTGAGCTTTATCAAAGCATTCGTTCCAAAGCAAGTATAATTGCACCTTAATTCAAATTCTAAGAAGTCTACAATATTCAGCTTAAATACGCATGTAATTCCGTCTTTATATTTGACAAAATGATGGATGGTGAAGCACCAAAAGCTCTTTCTAACATTAAAAGAAACACTGTTGCCTACATTAAAAATTTTATGCATCATTCTCTAGTGATTTCCTTGCAATCTTAGTTCAGATAAATATGTGACCGTCTAAAATCTTTATGCCAATACAATTTTACCTTTCAACCTCATTAAATATTTTGCAGCTATCCATATTGAATGTTCATCCATAAGCAATTGAAGCAAAGTCACAAAACTCAAAAAGCAGCAAAGACAAACAAGACACCTTGCACCTTAAAAATTAACAATTTCAAAGATAATTAATAGGTGACCTCAAAATTAACTAACTTCATAAAAGAGCGAACAAAAATTTAACTATCCTCAGAAACCAATATTTCTCCAGCAAGAAATAATGTATTTATTGGCAGCTTCTTGAACACATTACACTTCAGATAATTTAGTCCTTTTAATATTCAACAAGTCCAACTTTAACCCATCATGATTTACTGCCAACCACTTCTTTCGAGGAATAACATAATCATTTATGTGTTGCAATTGTGGCTAAATTAGTTCACATGATACTTGTCTCAATTTGTTTAAAATGATTGACTGAAAAATATTGCATGTTTTCTATATAATGCAACTACCATATGCATAGATTGGTGCCTCTGCTTCAATCACAGCCTTTGTCAACTTGCAAGATCTGTGATCATATCTATGAAACTATACATGTTAATGATAATCAAATTCAGTCTTCGTATGTGCTCCTTATTCCATTAACAATGTCTGTTTCTTATATGTACTTTATGAACACTGGATTCATAAACTTGATGTGTAAGTTCTACAAAACTAGATTCATGCTCAACAATCAAACCAAAAAAGATAAATGACTAAACCAAATTCCAAAAGGATTTCTGTATGACAAAAAATTAGGTTAAGGAAAATTTTGAAAATTAATGGAATGCAGTACAAGAAACAAAGAAGACATTATACAATGAATAGACCAAACATGGAAACTATATAGTAGAAAGTTTACAATGAACAGGAAACCTAACTTTGTAGCCTCAAGCAACATAAGAAAAATAATCCGCATCACAGGGACCCAAAGGGATGAAAGGACAACACAAATTCCCAACTTGGTGAGGCTAAGGGAGTTATGCTTTAGAGTTGTGCAGCAAAATAGGGCACATTGAACTCTTCTTCCTACCACATGATGTTAGATGGAAAAGAAATGAAAATGAAATGAAATATTATTATTGTCCGCGGTGGGCCAAAATAAGACCCAAGGGACTATAAGGAGCTTTGTTTGCAGATAATACAAATGTAAATTAACTACGGATACAAGGCTCTTATATGGTCAAGCTGGCAACAATATGAAAGTTCAATCAATGGACGTTCAGCAACATTGTGTCTCGCATCCCTGAATCCTACTTAGCTTTCCTAATCCTTACTACAGAAGCCTAATACTACTCCTTAGTTCCATGGAAGGATGTGCAGAAGAACAGATGCATCTTAATTGAATACTCAGCCATATACAAAGTGTACAATACAGTTGTAACATTCCTGTGAAAGTGGAGATGGTTTACAAAATAGATAGTTATGATGAATAAAAGTGTAGGTGTTTGCATGTCTTCCTGTGGCACCAGATGGGAGAGTGGCCCATCATAGTGCACTGATAGGTGAAGAGGATCTTACGACTAAATGCATGGAGATGCTTCTGTTCAAGTGTTGACACCATCAGTTTGGTACAAGGCATTGGTTTCAAAAACTTGGCTAACTCCTGGAATTGGTGCTTGGGGCATTGGTGCATTGCACAGACTTGGCACTGGTGCTACCTAGAGCTTAGCACTGAGTCGGCATTGGACTGGCGTCTGGTGCCAAGCAAAAATGTTGATGCTACTTGACACGAAGTGTGGAACTGCAATGTCACAGAAGGCGCAAAGACTTGTCTTTGCACTAGCATCTGCCATCTCTGGGAACCAATTGTGATTGAGGACTTCGGCAACCTCCCCTCCACTGGGATAAGAAAAGAAATGAAACAGGTGATGGGCATGCTTAGATCACATGGAAACAAGACAAAGAAAGACTAGGCAGCAGTTTGACATTGCAAAGATTCATATTTTGTGTTATCGTCGATTGCACTCACATTATTTGCTTGAATATTCTAGCACTACCCACCTTTCATTGACTGCATTTTGGATTGATATTAGACATTAAGGGGGATGTAAATATTGACCAAAACAGCGTTTTTTTTAAATAAATTTGATTTATGACTCTTGCTTAGTACCTTTGACATCTTTGGTCTAGACTCGATCTCCTTTGATGTTGAACTAACAGGCTTCTCGTAAGTGGTTCTGATACCATCATTATTTTGTATCATCCATATCCACAAGGAGATCATAATAAAAGGATGCTTGCACCATTTCAAGCAGTCAACTATTGTGTTGCTGAGGTTATAAATACTTTAAGTGACAACCATTGTAACCGTCTAGCACTGAAATGTTGGCACACAAACATTAGGACTCCCAACATTGTGTGATATTAATGTTTAATGTTCCTAGCACATTTTTTAATTCTTTTCTTGTTTGCATGGACCTCTCTTGTGTGGCCATCTATTATGCATTGTCATCATGAATATTGTTACAAGTGCTATAATGCTAAATGACACTGGATTTCATATCATCAATACATTGTCATTTGCAAGCTTCTGGCCATTCATACATTCTCTCTCTCTCTTATTGATCTTTCCATAAGACTTGCAGTGAAAGTGTGCTTTTATTCATTTCAGGAAAGTATTGCAAAATCTGACATGGTATCAAAGCAGGATTAGAGCAGCTTCACTTAGTCATGCAGAAAAATTATTTCTGAAGCTATTTGTGAAATATCTTTGCGGATCAATTTTATCTAGCTTATTAAATCAATTCTGGGAAAATTCAGAGGAGAGAGCTGGGACGAGGGTTTTGAAGGGTTTCAGACAAAATTGCAGGGAAAATACAGAGGACGGGGCCTGTTGGCCCTAGTGGCCAACAGGAATTTTTCGACGAGGATGATCACAGTAAGGAAAAGGCACAGTTCGAGGAAATGCAGTGGATTCAAAATGCAGTAGACAACCAATTTTTACAAGCCACACAGAGTGAAGGAAAAAGCAACAAGCACTTTCAGTTTACAGTGCAAAAAGAGATGGGAGATCACAATCTACCACGAAAACGAGGCCAAGGGTTGAAGAGAACCAGAAACAAAATTCACGGCGCAGACCAGATCAGAGAAGCTGAAGCAGGGAAAATTGATATGGTCCAGAACTTGAGCAAGACTGTTCCGAGGGCAAACTACCAAAAGGGGCCGACTGTACCAATACCCAATATGGGGAAGGAGTCAGGGGAGCTACCCCCAAAAATGAATTTTAGGGATGCCCTTCGTGGGGAACAGCCCCAGCCAAATGTGATCAATAACCTGAGGGCACCACGAAGACCTTTGAGGATGCCTAAGATAGATCCCAAGAAAACTGCGACAGGGTGTTTAAAGGCGGCGGATGGTTCCCCGATAGTGAAGGTGAATATGGAGGACATTCAGAATGGAATAGAAGACATGGAGAGGAGAGGGTTGATATGTCGATTTATGGGGTTCAGACCGATCCTTTCAGCATTTAAACTATGGGCTGCTAAACAATGGCGAACAAAAGGTGAGTTCCAAATCTTTGCCTACCCCAATGGTTATTTCCTTGTTATTTTTGCTTCTGAAGAAGATAGGGAACAAATATTCCAAGGGGGACCATGGTTTTTTGGAAGGGAATCTCTTTATGAAATCTTGACATACTAAATTCAAAGTGGAGGAAGAGATGCCATCCACAACACTAGTTTGGGTGAGACTTTTTGACTTGCCAATAGAATTTTAGAATCTAATAATATTTACAGCAATTGGGAATACCCTAGGAACACTCATGATGGTTGTTGATAGTACATATAAATTTGAGCAAATTATTTATGCTTAAATATGTGTCCTAATAGATTTTAACAAACCTCTCCCAAAAAAGATCACTTTACAATTTGGGGAGGAAACATGGGAGCAGGAGGTGGATTATGAGAACATACCTTTTTACTATAGAATATGCCATGAATATGGTCATTTAGCAAGAGACTACACACATAAGATCCCAGAGCAAGGAAGAGAGGAAACAAATCCTGAAGGGTTCCAAGTGCCCAAAAAAAGAATATCCAAAAGAAATCGGCAGTGAGGAATCAGGCAGTGGTGTCAAACAATATGTTTGGCAATCTCCCCATTGATGACCTTTTGGATGATGAGGAGGATACAATGGAGACAGAAGTCCTAGAGACACAGTTCCATGGTGGGAGGAAGGAATCTATGCCAGAAGAGGTAAATAGCACCCCTGACACCACCCTAGTCGTGCAAAGCAACAAACAGGAAGTAGTAAACCAGCCAACAACAGACTACCAACAAAAAAACAAGGGGGAAATAAGAATAAGAGTAACAATCTATTAAAGGTAGGAACCGCAAAAACCCAGAGCCTAGGGAAGACCTCACTAGATCTACCAACAATACCCTAGTGTTGTACACACATACGCCAGGGTTGGATGTTATTCCAGAATTAGGAGGGGTGAGCCAAGAGACAAGTAAGAAGATGAAAATGGACACTAATCAAAAGGTAGGATGCAAAACTAATCAGCACCATGTGGCAAAAGAAGGAGAAAAGCTAATAGCGGAAGGTAAGGTCAATGCCCTTACCCACATCTTTAGCCCCCAATACTGATGAAGATCATCTCCTAGAACATTAGAGGACTCAAGGGGAGTCCCTCAAAACAGAATGAAATTAGAAGAATGATACAGACAAATCGACCACAACTTGTCTTCCTTCAGGAGACAAAGGTGTGGAAGAGATGGAGACAATTGCAAGGAAAGTGTGGCCTGCTGGAAGAGTGGAATCCCTCAGCTCCCAAGGGGCATTGGGAGGCATTGCATGCCTTTGGGACCCTAAAGAGGTAGTTATCCACCAAGTGGTGGGTAGTTGGGGTCTCTTGGCGGTAGTAGCATAGAGTAGGCAATCAGACCAAGTTATGCTCTGCATGAATGTCTATGCACCTACTAGCCTAGAGGAGAAACGGAGACAATGGAAGAACATAAACTACATTATTACCCAATTCCCTCAAGCATGGGCCCTGATAGGAGGAGATTTCAATACCATCCTATCCTTGGAAGAGAAGTTGGGGGAAATAGTAGCTTAGACAGGAGCACAGACCTCATGAAGGAATACATCAAAAACCTCCACCTTGTGGATGTCATGCCAGACAATGGCCTGATGACCTAGTCTAATAGGAGGCAAGGCTCTACCTGCATTCTGGAAAGATTAGATAGGTTCCTACTATCAGACAATTTTCTAATTCATGGACACATTCCTAGGGTGAAGATCCTAAACAATGCAGGCTCAGATCATTGGCCGATCATGATAGAACTGTGGAAATCCAAGGCCAGACACTCGCCATTCAGATTCCAACTGATGTGGTTCAGAGACAACTCTTTTAGGCCTAGAGTGCAGCAATGGTGGAAGGAAGGCAAACCTCAACATGGAACCAAGATGTACTACTTTGTGAGGAGGCTTCAATACATCAGATCCAAGATAAGGACCTAGAACTAGGAAGAGTTTGGAGATGTCAAGAAGAAAAAGTTGGAAGTGATAGCCCAACTCAAAGATTTGAATGAATAGATCCACATGGATGGCCTCATAGAGGGTCTGAGTATGGCAGAGATCAGACTTACATCCCAGCTAGAGGAATGGGAAAAAGGGAAGAGCTATTATGGAAGCAAAAATCTAGAATCCAATGGCTCCAGGAGGGGGACCGAAACATAGGATTCTTCCACAAATCTCTTCTAGCCCATAGATCGCACAACTTCATACCCTCCTTGAGAACAGAAGCAGGAGATACTATCCACACATGGGAAGGTATGAGGTCTATTGTAGTAAACTATTTTGCAAGTCTATTCACAGCAGAACCTCTAGATATTGAAGCCCAACAGGAAGTGTTACAAGAGATACCTGCACTAATAACAGAGGAGGACAATTTAGTTTTGACTACACCAGTAACTACCAAAGAGTTACAACAGGTGGTTTTCAAAATGCAGAAAGGCAAGACTCCTAGGCTAGATGGATTCCCCATTGAATTCTACCAAGAATTTTGGGATATCCTGCATGAGGACCTTCTGGATGTGGTTGAGGAAGCTAGGAAAGCTAAAGATGTGTTGAAGGAAATCAACAAAACATATATAGCATTGATCCCAAAGGCACAAGATGTAGAGCACATTACCAAGTTTAGACCAATAGCTTTATGTAATGTCTTGCTCAAAATAATCACCAAGGTAATGGCAGAGAGGCTCAAACCACTTCTGCATAAGATTATCTCACTAGAACAAGGTGGTTTTGTGGAAGGCAGACAGATAGTGGATGAGATAGTTTTGGCTCAAGAGGCTATTCACTCCATGGAAGCACAGAAATCCCCATCCATGTTCATCCGATTAGACTTATCCAAAGCATATGATAGGGTGGACTGGCATTTCCTCCTCAAAGTAATGGGTCAATTTGGCTTCTCATAGGAATGGACAGATTGGATCAAGGGATGTATTTCATCAGTGTCCTATTCAGTTCTGATTAACGACTACCCTTCACAATTGTTCATTGTGTTTAGAGGTATTAGGTAGGGAGATCCCCTCTCCCCATATTTATTCATCATTCTGGCTGAATGCCTAGGAAGGACAATGGCCAAATACAAGGAAAACCAAACATTAACAAGAATCACTATTGCAAATGGAGCCAGACCAATCACTCACCTCCAGTTTGTTGATGAATTTACTCTATTAGGGAAAGCAACAATGAAGGAAGCCTCAAGAATTAAACATATTATAAGTTGTTTCTCAAGAGCCATGGGGCAACAAATCAATGAGGAAAAGTCCAAAGTCATTTTCTTCCACTACTCACCCAGATAGGAGATCATGGTTCTTGACAAACTAAGATACCAGAAGACCTCCCTCCCCATCACCTACTTAGGTGTTCCTCTTAAAACAAGGAGACAAAAGGAGGATTGGGCCTAGCTAGTGGACAGAGTAAAAAGGAAAATAGAAAAATGGACTAATCGATGGCTATCATCAAGGGGAAGAATAACCCTGGTTAAATCAGTCCTTCAATCTATACCTATTTATGTCTCCACAATTTTGGACATTCCCAAGGTAATGCTGAGAGAGTTGGATCAAATAAATCATCAATTCCTTTGGAGGGGCACTAAGGAGGAAAGGAAATGGGTATTGGTGCAGTGGGAAACTTTATGCCTTCACAAACATGAAGGGGGACTAGGATTCAGATCGATGGTCAAGAACAACAAGGCACTAGCAGCTAAGTTGTATTGGAGGATGTTGAACAACCCCAATGCACTATGGGCCCAAAATCTAAGAGCTAAATATGCAGAAAATAAAATTTTAGCAGACATTATTCACCACCAACTCCCTAGCAGAGGATCCCCCATCTTAGCAGTTTTGAGGACAGGAGAGGAGCTGATAAAGGAGCTCTTTTGGATAATTCACAATGGTCAACATGCAAACTTTTGGACAGACTCTTGGGATGGGCACCAACCTTTGGTGGTTCAATTTCTAGAGTGGAGACCTTTCATGGAGCAGCTACACAAAGCAAATTGGATAAAGGTAGCAAAATACTATAGGTACCAGACCAAAAATTCAGAAGTTGGGAGAAACTAGGTCCCCACAGCCGAATGGCCAATTCAAATCCTAGAGAGGCAGAAGATGGATATCCAACAAACTCTACAAATGAGATCACTTTCATGGTCTCAAGTGGAGGATTCCCTTGGATGGGGCAACATGAGTCAGGGGGAGTATACAGTAGCAAGTGGATATGCAATTCTATGCCAAAGTACTCCTAACCCGCTTCAAGACTTATTCAAACAAATATGGGCACAGAAGTTATGGCCTAAGGTGAGATTCTTCATTTGGCTTCTTCTACATAAAAGGGTACTAACAAGGGAACAACTTATGAAAAGAGGCTACCATGGTCCTTTCAGGTGTGAGATGTGTGGGGAGAACCTCGAAACACTCTACCACTTATTTATTGAGTGTCTTGTAGCCTCAAAGTTGTGGAAGATGATGGCTATCTTACTTGGTATTAATTGGTCTAGCTTTACCACCCTAGAGCATATGTGGAGGGAATGGACTACACAAGATGGAGTAGACCAGTATGTTAGGCAGATAGTATGGGTAGGAACTACTCTCCTACTTTGGAACATATGGAAGGAAAGGAACAACCGCATCTTCAAACAAGAGTCTATGGACATCCACTATATTTGGCAAAAGACCACAACCAACATAGCAGAGACAATCCAACATATGCTGAAGTATCCCCAAGAACCCCACCAACAATTGGAACAGATCATGACCAGACTAAAAATTATTCCTAAGGATGATAATCAACAAATGGCAACCATAAGGCACCCGAAAGTAGTCAGAAAGGGAAAGTGGCAGCCTCCCCCAGAGGATTGGGGAAAAGTTAACATGGATGGAGCATCACGGGGGAATCCAGGAAGAGCTAGTGTGGGAGGGATAGGAAGACAGTCGAATGGGACCCGATTTTCACCTTTGCAGAGAATCTTGGCATTCTTTCCAACAACCTAGCGGAGGGTTGTGGCATCCTTAGAGGGCTCCAGGAGGCAGTTAAGGTAGGCTGGAAGAAGGTCCAGATAGAATCTGACTCACAAGTCATGATCAACCATCTGAAGAATCCAAGGGAGAATAGGAAGCTTGACTGGAGACTAAGGAGAATTATAGAGAAGATTCAGATGGTACAGGCAAGCTTCTTGTCTATGGAATACAATCACATCCCTAGAGAACAAAACAGAGTTGCAGATGCGATGGCCAACTGGGCTCTAGACAAAGGCAACCTCACTTGTTACGGCTATCCCCCTAGATGGTGGGCAACACGGATTAGGGAAGATCTTCTTTCTATCCTATCTCTTGATGGTAGCAGCATTAGATGTATTTAGTTTTGTAATTCACTGTATTAGGTTGTTCCTATTACACATGGGTTACTATAGTAGATCAGTTGATAGAGAATGTAGCACTACATCATCTGTTAAATCCTGGATCAAAAGCCTGTTTACGTGGAAAGACAGGCGATGTACCTCTTCTATTTGAATACCTTAATATAAATTCTTTTTTTACCAAAAATAAATAAAAAGATCTTTGTCGACAATTTATAGGATTTCACCAAAAAAACCCTTAAGTTGGAACATGGATTGCGAGCATCTCTCTGTGCTACGACGACTGTCAACTAGCTCAGCAGAAATATTCAACCACAGGTTCACCATTTCCTCTTTGACATTCAATCCATTTGATTAATTAATTGTTTTATGATGGACTACTCTAGTGATGCCCTGATTAATGAAGAGGCAGCCTTGGTGAAAAATGGTGGATTGAATTTCTTGATCTATATCATAAGCCTTGTTTGTCTTTTATGGATTTTTTTAATAAAAATCTCTTTCCTTCTCTACTTCAGATTTTTGGGCACTAATGCAACATGAATAGGAGGGCAGTCTGCATGGTTTTCGAAGCAAAGAAGAAGACATTGAACATTTTTCAATCACTCCCAATTGCTAGACAAGATTTGGGCAGGCTTTAATGCATGGCAAAGACCTTCAAGCCACTTGACAAAATTGCAAGAATGGTCCAACAACTTTTATGCTGCTTTGATGGGAGAGGATGGCTTGACTAGTTGCATTCCAAAAAAAAAGTTGTATAGGGCAAACCATGGCAGATATGGATGAACCGTCAAATTTTTTGGATTCCTACAAAAATTTTGAAGCTATTTGTGAATGATCTTCATCGACAGTTTATAGGATTTCACCAAAAAAAACCCTAAGTCAGAATTTGGATCACAAGCATCTCTCTTTGCTATGACAACCATCAACTAGCTCAGGAGAAATATTCAACAAGTTCACCATATTTCCCTCTTTGACATTCTATCCATTTGATTAATTAATTTTTTGTGATGGATTACTCTAGTGATGCCCTGATTAATGAAGAAGTGACTCTGATGAAAAATGGTGGATTGAATTTCTTGAGGTATATCGTAAGCCTTGTTTGTCTTTTATGGATTTTTTTAATAAAAAGCCCTTTCCTTCTCTACTTCAGATTTTTTTGGAACTGATGCAACATAGATAGGAAGGCAGTCTGCATGGTTTTCAAAGCAAAGAAGAAGATATTGAACATTTTTCAATCACTGCCAATTGCTAGAGAAGTCTTGGGCAGGCTTTAATGCATGGCAAAGACCTCCGAACCACTTGACAAGTTTGCAAGAATGGTCCAACAACTTTTATGCTTCTTCAGTGGCAGAAGATGGCTTGACTGGTAGCATTCCAGAAAAATGTTGTATAGGGCAAACCATGGCAGATATGGATGAACCGTCAACTTTTTTGGATTCCTACGAAATTTCAGGGGGGTCCCAATTCAGCACTTTTTATGATTTTGCCACTTAGGTCTTTGTTTCTGGTTTTAAAAAGATTGTTCTTTTGACTCCATTTCTTAAATCTTTAAAGTTCAATATAGGAATATTGTGCCAAAAATTCTCAGTTTTGGGGTACAAAGAAAAAGTAGTCGAGTGTTGGAAGATTTGGTGGATTGTTTGTACATGGGATGAATGGACGCACAATACATGCCATGGTGCAATGGCAAGGCACCCCATGCTAAGTGTTTTGGACAGACAGGTCAAGATTTCAAGCCTCTGTGCCTCTCAAGATCCTTTTCATTTTGCTTGACAGAGTCTCTGTGCTCTTGGAAAGATGTTCCATTTATAGCCAGAGCTGGTGGAAGCATTTTACGATGCAGACAAGATGGTTGGCATGTGAGAGATGAAGACCTGAGTAGAAAAGTTCCAAGGTTCCAATTGCAGCAGTCCTTTTTTGTTGGTGTCCTACATTATCTGTGTAGCTAGGCAGTCAACAATTGTTGAGTTGCAGGTGCACACAGCTCCTCATCCAATTATGCAAAATTCCTCAAACTTTGGTGGCCCTCCTTTTGGTCTCAATGTCTTTCATGGCTCCACGTATAGCATGTGGTGCATGATGTCGATGGAAAGGGTAAGTTGAAGGATCAATCCTTTGTGTTGCTTATTTTTCTTTGTTTTTGAGGAAGGCACAACTCTGATGTATAAACTCATGGTTGATATTGTGATTGGAGTTGATCCTTATTTTTCTTTGCTTTTGCGGAAAGCATGACTCCGATGTTATAAACTCATGGTTGATAATATTGTGATTGGAGTTGATCCCTAGAGGGACAAGCGAGGTTGCGGCAGTTGGACAGGTTTCAATGTGATTGGAGTTGATTTCCATTGATACAAGTGAAGTTGTGGCTGTTGCACAAGATCTAAAACCTTGAACAGCGTAGGTCACCAATTCAACTCCTGATGAATCAAATTTTGTGTGCTCAACCTTTAGTTCGACAAGGACGATGCATGGCTTGAGAGGCCCTCTTTGGTTGATGTTGCATTCTATCCTCTATTTCGTTCATTTTTGTTGAGCAAAGCAGCAAAGGCCTTGTCGACAACCAGCATGATGGGTGCTATATGTAGCACAGTGGGAGTATTCCACCCTTGGAGGAACAATTTGATATGACAGATTTAATGATCAGCTATGACTACATTCATCTCAACAACCAGCACTTCAGTCTGCGAATAGGAAAGTCTATCCTCTTCCAGACTCCTCATCTTCAGTGTACAAACTTCTTTCCGCATTGTACGGCAATCTTAGTACAACAATGACTATACGGCATTTGGGCAATGCACTTATGACATTGGTTGTACAGCATCCGTTGTACAACTCCTCTTGTATGGTGGACTTCAATGTAGATAACTTTGTTGTACAACTCTCATACTACGACTTCAACCCTACATATAGAACTTGGAAGGAACAACTACAGATCTATCTACTGCAGCAATAAACAATGACAACACATACAGGAAACATACAATGGCAATAGATGAAGGATGAATATGAGTAGATATTGCATTAACTTTTGCCTTTCCCATGGAATGTGTATCTCTTCCAAAACAATGTTTGTGCAAACATATCTACTCTCTCTTTCCAATACCAATGTATCTAACGTAAAATATGATGCATCGTACGATATGATGCATGGTCTAAGGTACCCACTCAATTGAATGAGGGGGCCTAACACCTCACCTCTAACTAGGCAAACTAGCCTACATTCGCACTTAACACATGATTACATGCATTTCATCGTACAACTTTATTTACATTACAAACTTTGGAATATAAAAAATGCTTACGTCACAACTTATGACGTCAAAACAAATAATACAAAATTACATTACATTGTGTGCACTTGACTTCAGTGCACTTATTTGACTTTCCTACCTAGTCTCTTCTTTGACTATGCCTACACTATGGTCTGCACTAGAGGCACGGCCATGGATGGCCTTGGCACTTCGAAATCACTATCATTCGATGAGGACCATAAAGTTTTCAAAGCAACTTCATGCTCCCTTAGTTGGCATAAGGAGAGTAAGATGTCATCAAGTGCTTCGTCGAGGGTTCAATACTATTTTCCCTTGTCTTTTGAGTTGGACGGAGAATGGCTAATTTGGACCCCCTCGAACGGCCAACACGGTAGCATGGACTACCCATATGGCACACATTTGTCCAACAAAACCCAAAACTTTGCTATATATTGTGGTTATTGACCTATAGGTCGAAACGTGTTCAGAGTTTTGTAGATGTATCACTTCTTTTTTTCGGAATAAAAATTCAATCAAATGTTTTTTGTTCCTTCCCTAACTCCTCTCTTTCTTTAAGTTTATATTCCCTCTTTTTTATTCAAAAACGTTTCCTAATACGTTTTTGTTGCCGGTATTATGCTCTTCACTTGCACGTAATGTGATTTGGTGAACCAGAAAGCTTGCAGCACTAGGAGTATGCTCTTCACTTGCACATCTGCGATCTGGTGAATCAGAAACTAGTTTAAGTTTTTAGAGTATTGCTTCCCCATGTTTCTTTTTTCATTAATAAGTATTTTCAGTGTTTTGAGGGGTGAACTTCAAAAGGTCATAACTCCTCCATACAAAAGCAATTTTAGCCTTCTTCTTCAAATCACCCAATTTTTTGAGGCCTTTACAATGGCGGCACCAGTTTTGTTCCGTCCTTTCAACAGAATAATGCATTTTTGCAAGAGCAACATGGACCATTTGTCACAGCTATTGGTATCACTTGTTTGTATCTTTTGTCAAAAAAAGGGTCACCTAAATGAGGAGGCAACCAAGATTGAGGGGTGTGATGATTCTTTCCTTGTAGGAATTTATGATGAGCGTGAGGATGAGTCCTCACATGCACATGTTGTAGTCCATTTTACTTATTGGACATCCACATCCTTAGAGGCATGGATTCGAGATCCGAGAGGAACATGGCACTTGACACAACCTTGTAATCAATATGATCAGATGTATGATCTTGTTAAGCCCCATCATCATCCTCTTTCTTCTAGGAGAATGGCTTTGATGATGAGATGAAGTATACATTTGATGCTCAGCACAAAGTATACATCCAATGCTCAGTACAAACTACAAAGTATACCTTATTCCTACAGGGTTCTCTCAAATGCAAGGTATTGACTATTCATACACCTTTGCTCCTATTGCTTGGATGGACTTTGTTTGGGTGTTTTTCTCTCTTATTGTCTTCTATATACTTCAAATGGGTATGCAAAATGTCCTTACTCACGGGAAAGCTCAAGGAAGGATCTACATGTGGCAATCATCCAGTTTTGACTTTGATGGGTAGATTGTTGACCTTGCATTGTATGTTGATGATCTTCTCGCAAGAAGCTCAACGGCTTTTATCTAGGAGATGGAGTTATAGCTTTATGTTCATGGTATGTTTGATCTAGTTATGTATCTTTAGTAGAGCAACCAAGGTAGCCAACGACTATCATGACTAAGGCCACGACCAAGAAGATTCTTGTTCAAGTGTTGAAGAATCTTGGAGTCGTAGAGGAGGTGTTCCTTGTATGTGTGCGAAAGTATCCAATAGTGGCTATCTTGACCACAATCATGGCTGAGGAGCTTCTAATGCAATTGAGGGAGCTTCTTGGCATAATGGATTTTCTTAAAAAAAGGCAAATTAGTAGTCTTCTAGCTTATGTGGGAGGCTTAGATATTCTTTGAAGGATCAAATACTCTCTGGTCGATTCCAACATCCATTATGGTGGTGGTGGTTGGGTGTGGTGGGGGTGTGGGGGGGGAATGTTCCCACCTCTAATGTCTTCTCTCCTTGGCCCCAAGCGTAGGGGGGATTGATGTAAGCCTACAGGAAACCTTGATGTAAGCTTGCAAGCAATGGTTTGATGTATTCACCCCTAGCGGGTTTAATAACTTACATGGTTAACCTAAACTAAACCATCATTAATGCATTAGTAACTTATGGTTGAACTTGACTTAACCTTGGGCATTATGTCGGCCTAGGTTACAACAATATGTAATTGTTAATGTTGGGGATTAGGTATTTGCTATAAATAGCCCTCAACCACCTGATCTATTGCATTGGTGTGATATCATTCTTATCTACGAACATGATAGTGATCTTTGGTGCTCAAGGGCACCCATACAACTCTCTCTCTCTCTCTCTCTCTCTCTCTCTCTCTCTCTCTCTCTCCAAAAGACTTGTGGTGAATGTATGCTTTTGTTCATTTCTAGAAAGTATTGAGAAATCTAACACATAAAATCACAATCATGAGAGTTGTAAGACTCGAATCTTTCAAGGATGTAGGAAAATAGCAATATGGAGTGAAGCAACAAAAAATGACAACGGAACGGAGCAATAATGGTGTTGATAAAAGAATCACAGGACAGAATTAGTCAAGTGGAGAAAGAAAACCCGAATAAACAATATATATAGATTAAACTAAGTGAAAGAGAAAAAACAGTTAGAATTGCAACTTGCTACTTCCCTCCACAAGCATCAAAATCTATAAGAAATATGTAATGGATTGTGGGGACCCATATGTAGCATTAAAGTGAGACACTTTAAGTTATTCTAGACTTGGAAAAACACTCCTTATAGGAGATTTCGATACAAATATAGCAAAAAGCGGCACCTTAAACAACAATGACGACGTGGATAGCAGCACACTATGGCTAGAAGAAGAGAACAAACATAATAGAAAAGGTACTCAGAGGATACAGGAGTCATCACTCATTTTGGTAAAGACCGAATGGCTATGTGTAGCATATATAGGCTAATTATTTGTAATGCTACAAATAAATGGAAGAAATCTAGAAAATACGCATGTAAAACATACGATGCTGCAAATGTTGTTAATCATGTCCTCTATTCATAAAACATATGAAGGAATATGATGAAGGACGAAGTTGAGGATTCTTGAATAGAGCTGAATTCAAATCATATGATCAACTTTATATAAAAGAAAAAAAAATACCAAAAGGAAATGTTTTCATGACACAAAAAAATTCTTTAGTCTTCAAGGAAGAGGTAAAAAGAGGAGTACAAAAAGCAGGAAGAAAAAAAGGGATAAGGTAAGTAAGAGCCATGAACTAACGGATATAGCTTAAGAAGAATTAAAAGGGTACCAAAAATACAAGACTATAAAGAAGAAAAAAGGAAGCTTTTCAGCAAATGCATGATATGTTGAAAAACTAAAGCAGCAAGGAAAATTTTGAATGAACCAGTAAAAGAAGAGGCAAACAAAAGAGCATACAAAATAGTTGTGAAAGAAAAAAGAAAAAAAAAAGGAATATAAGGGCACAAGAAGAGAAGAATTAATTTAATTACGGAAACATGATTCAAAGCAATTCTGGAGGGAACTCCACCAAAACAAGAAACAAACAGAGAATAATATTACAGTAGCCCAATGGTAAGAATATACAAAGTAATTGTACAAATGTGATCAAGAAAAAGATGCTCCTCACACAAATGTGATCAAGAAAAAGATGCTTCTCACACAATCAACACGGCAATAGATTTATTAATGTTGAAGGACGCTGAAGAGGGCATTAAGAGGTTGCTCTTGGGAAGCAGAACATTTAGAATGGGAGCTCTAATGGATCCAAGCATCAACATTAATCTATAGTGGTACATAATGTAGAAGCACAATCATCATCGTCACCAACTCTCCTAACAGGGCCAACACATGAGCTAACGATGTTCCCAAGAGAGTGGCCAGGACTTAGAGGGACTGGTTGGATAATCCTTGGAGGACATGGAGTTTGACCCCTCAAGACTCTTCTAGCATCAATGGTTGTGGAACCAATTGAAAGGGACAAGAAAATTGTAAGATGTGTCTATCTACAACTCCTTGGTATGTGAGGGGTGGTCGAAACTCTATGTTGAAGAACTGCAGTCTTGTCCTGTAGCAAGCAAGAAGAAAGAGCTGAAGCCCTAACAACCACTCTTGTATGCAAACAAGGGTGCACAAATCCGTCATTAACATTTTTGATAGTTACAGCTTCAAATGAGCACTTATTACTATCAACGAGAGAGAGATGGATGTGATTAATCGAGTAGTAGTTTGTCTCCCTTGTAATAATTGATGTCAAAGAGTGATAGCTTCTCTAAGGTGAAGAGCCAAGCATCTTTGGTCAAGATAGTTGAAAAAAGTGGCAAGCGATCCACTTGAGTCTCTATACAAGCAATAGTACCTCCCTTGAATCTCATAATAAACATGACACCTGAAGATGAAATGTTCTTCAATCTCCATGTCCCAAATAAAGCAAAGACAACATACACTATCCTCAAGGATTATGATAATCTGTCTCCACCTGCAGCTAATGTAAGCATACTCTAAGCTGACCAAGAAGAATCCTAAGGTTGTGTGTCCAATGTCATTGGACATAATTAGGACAAGTAATAATGCCATTCTCAATCCTCATGAAATGTTTAGTGTAGAAGGCCAACTGAGGACTAAGAGGTTGAGATGGAGTGACCCAAATCATCTAGATATATTGTCGATAAAGATCATCTTTGACCGCCTAATTAATTACCCTCTTATCAAAAAGAAAACGAGAAGCATTTAAAGAGTACTTGAATGGAGGTAACTAATCTATGGAGATGCCAAGTGACTGAACAAGAGAAATAACTCCAAAGTACCCTCCACGATGACGACCAAAAGAACTCTTAAGGTAATGCATTCTAAGGAGCAAACTGCCAAATATGAGTATCTTTTTCAGCCTAAGGTGCAGTCACCCATGGATCTAAGGGAATGAAGCTAAAAATTAATTCTAAAGATGCTCTCAAGGCAAAGAGGATAAGCATCAATCAAATGGCATGAGCTTAGTCGGTTATATTCCTCAACTCTTAAGGAGGAGACCCAAGTTCAAATCTTGCCAAGATATACATGCATAATTGCCAAACTATTGTAATACCATTATGTGGTCATGATGTAATACAGGTGGGATTGTTCTTTTACATAGAATAAATCCCATATAACCAATTAAGCGTCAAACTCAACTTGAAAAATACATTCGGGGATTGTTCTTTTACATAGAATAAATCCCTGAAGCAAAATAGTCTAGAACCTCTAAATGCGAGCCCAATCAACACACCCTAGACCTGGACCCCAAATCTAAGATCCATAAAGGACTATGGGTTTGATGATGCAATCGAAGAGGTGCATCTTTGTAGGTATGTCTTTGAAGTTTTGCTAGAAACATTCACATTCCAAGATTGAGAGAGATGCATATCCCTTGCAAAGACATGACTGTGAAGTTGGATGAAGATTAAGGGCATGACCTATAAACTAAAAACAAGAATGTCATAATAGTGTAAGTTAAAATGGACAAATGATGTGTAGAGGGCTCGAGAATCACGAAAGACAAAAAGCAATGGGTAAAGCCAACTTGATTTAAGTAAAATTGAGGACATAAAGCGAGTCATGCACAATGAGCAAGAAGTGCATGATTGAGTTGCACAAATGTCAACTAAGACAAAATTAGAGGCACATAACTCCAACTCCCACATGGAGATTGCACGACAAGAGCTGAAAATGTTGCCAAACTATGAATTTTGTGCCTATGTCTCTATCTACAAACCAAGGATGGTCAAGATGAGAACACGGATGAAAACAACAACATGCGTAATGATGAACAAGTGGAAGAGTGCACTCCGAGTGAAGGATGCCATTTACACGATGTAGGCAGTAAATCTGCCTCTCAGAAGAAGAATAAATTGCAAGTTTTTGGCAAGTTTTGTGCATTTTTTACAAGTCTTTGAAAAACGAAATGTAAATGAAATGATGTGTAATTAATACGAAATGCAAATTAGGCTTAAATGAAATTAGACATGAAATTAGCTGAAATGAGGAAAATGAAAGTGAAATTGAGTTTAATAAAAAATAAAATTAACCTTAGGAAAATTAAAGGTAAATGTCATACGATGGTTGCGGGGTGGTAGTTGTGAATAATGCGTTGTCCCAGGAACCGTTTGGAATGGCCTAGATAGGCATTATATAGCCCCCCTCCCTTCATTTTTGAATGATGTCCTTTTGCTGTGAGTATGAAGGACATCGATAGATAGAGAGTAAGCTATCATTGCATGTGT
Organism: Wollemia nobilis; assembly: GCA_028583015.1. Lineage (NCBI taxonomy): Eukaryota > Viridiplantae > Streptophyta > Pinopsida > Araucariales > Araucariaceae > Wollemia > Wollemia nobilis. The sequence goes on from JAQPPZ010016930.1 coordinate 1,412,331, forward strand.
AATTGGGTTGTTACCAAGGTCGTTGGACCTGTTAGTTTGTACTGCATGTTCATGCTGCATTCTGCAGCAATTATCAATACAAATCCATTTCTGAGTACATATGTGTGTGCATGTGGTGATCACAGGATGCTTCTATGGTGATATGATGGTTGCAGGTAGAAATCTCTGTTAGAATAATTAGTCATTGCAGGTTTGGATGAACAGGGTGCTACCAAAAATAGTACGAATGGTGGTTGTAACCGAATGGAGCGTTTAGCATGGACTACGATGTTGCAGAAATTGTGTCGTGAAGATTAAACCCTTGTACATTGTATGTTGGGAATACATGCAATTGGACGATTGAGTCAGCCATACAAATTGCCAAATGATAACTGTACAAAAGCATAATTGCTGGTTATAAATAAATTGTCAAGGTTAAGATAAATTGTCACTTTGACAAAATCGTACATTTGACAACGAATAAAATTTGTGGAATATTTGTGAACGATTGGAAACCTACACCTTTTACGATTTGCTAAATCGTACAGCTGAACGATTGATGGATTCCGCCTGGATTGTACGATTACCCAAAGTGTGGGACTGTATGCTTTTGCTAAATTGTACGATTGTGAATTGTGTGTTTTGTGATCGTACGGTTGTGAAATTGTACAACCATACATCTTACGATTTCAATCATTATACGTTTTGTCAGCATCCATTGTACGTTTGCTAAGATGAAGGATTTAAGATTTCTTGTCTGAATTTGTCACCAATAGCCCCCCTCCCTTCATTTTTGAATGATGTCCTTTTGCTGTGAGTATGAAGGACATCGATAGATAGAGAGTAAGCTATCATTGCATGTGTAATTGGGTTGTTACCAAGGTCGTTGGACCTGTTAGTTTGTACTGCATGTTCATGCTGCATTCTGCAGCAATTATCAATACAAATCCATTTCTGAGTACATATGTGTGTGCATGTGATGATCACAGGATGCTTCTATGGTGATATGATGGTTGCAGGTAGAAATCTCTGTTAGAATAATTAGTCATTGCAGGTTTGGATGAACAGGGTGCTACCAAAAATAGTACGAATGGTGGTTGTAACCGAATGGAGCGTTTAGCATGGACTACGATGTTGCAGAAATTGTGTCGTGAAGATTAAACCCTTGTACATTGTATGTTGGGAATACATGCAATTGGACGATTGAGTCAGCCATACAAATTGCCAAATGATAACTGTACAAAAGCATAATTGCTGGTTATAAATAAATTGTCAAGGTTAAGATAAATTGTCACTTTGACAAAATCGTACATTTGACAACGAATAAAATTTGTGGAATATTTGTGAACGATTGGAAACCTACACCTTTTACGATTTGCTAAATCGTACAGCTGAACGATTGATGGATTCCGCCTGGATTGTACGATTACCCAAAGTGTGGGACTGTATGCTTTTGCTAAATTGTACGATTGTGAATTGTGTGTTTTGTGATCGTACGGTTGTGAAATTGTACAACCATACATCTTACGATTTCAATCATTATACGTTTTGTCAGCATCCATTGTACGTTTGCTAAGATGAAGGATTTAAGATTTCTTGTCTGAATTTGTCACCATCTTCCCTATTGGGAATACCACCACTCAAATACATTTGACACCGTTGTCATTGTTAGGAACAAGGAGGATGTATATAGTAAGATAGTAGTATGAAGGAGATAGGGTGGATGACAGATATAAGTCTACGAAGACGTGGGAGACAAGATCGCAGAGAGGATCAAGTGTCAGTAAGAAGAAGCACAAGGATCGCAAAGAGGTAATGTGAGCAATATAAAAGTTCGAATCCAAGAAACGGATGAACTAATACTGGAACAAGTGTGGACTTCAGAAGAAGGAGACATTGAGAGGTGAGGAACATTGTTGTTAAGTATGGAAGCTGAGGTACAAGGAAAACAACCAATAGCCAAAGAAGACGTTAGCGTAAGGGAAGACGCCAACGTAGGAAGTGTGCAAGGAAACAAAGGGTGGATGGTGACACTTGAGCAAGTGGCAAGAAGTTTGCCAAGGGGTGCAGAGGACGAAAACCAAGCACCAAAGCAACCGCAGGCAAGTACTTGGGAAGATAGACCAGCACCACGTTTTGTATATCAACAGAAAGGGTCTTGTAGTAAGGACGCACAAGAATAAGAAGAAGACTATTTGGAGAAAACAATGTACCAAGGACAGAAAATCAAAACAAGAATAGCAAGACGAACCACCAACAGTAGAAAGGGATCAGACAAAAATTCCAAGGGAGCTATCGTCAAGTGACGAAGAAGGAGGAAGTCCACCAATGGCTAATGTTGCCACCAGAGCGGGCAAACAAAAATACCCACCCTTCACAAGAGAAGGGAAAGAGGACCCAATCAGACATATTGACACATGTACCACCATTTGGAAAGCAAACGGAGTAAGACAACCAGATGAATGGTTGCAATTTTTTCCTACCACATTGCAAGGACTTGCAATAGACTGGTATTTGAAGTGAGAAAATACACCAGCCTTTAGACTATGGAATACAATGAAAGATAAATTCATCAATGAATTCCGACCCTTGAGGGATGATACAAAAATCATTACTGAGATATATGCTACAAAGCAAGGAAAAGATGAAGATGTTAAAGCATATAATCGAAGATTGAAGCAGTTGACTGACAAAATGCAAATGCCACCAACTGATGGACTAATCAAGAGATGGTTCATTGATGGACTATTACCCAAGTATAGGAAGAAGATGAAGGTAGTTCCATATTCAACATATGCTGAAGCTTTAGAAAGAGCAAAGAACTTTGAAAGTGAGTCAAAGCAAACAACAACTGGAATTGTAGGACATCCCAAGAATGAAGATTCAGATCGTGATACAGAAGACAAAGTTCATCATGCTAAGAAAAAATTTGATAAAATGATGGAGGTTAAGGGTGAAACCAAAAAATATTGGAAGGATATATGGTGTATTGATTGCAAGACCAAAGGACACACTAACATTAATTGTCCTAGGAACGCATATTGTAATATATGTGATGTGTTGGGACATGAAATTGTGGATTGTCCATTTAATTTGAAGGGGGCAAGGCACCAAACTCTAACAATGCAAAAGGAAGAGGAAAAATCAAATGCCAAAAGAAATGGACAAGGTACAACTCGCGGTGGTTATAGGAATAACCGTTGAGGAGGCAGGCCATACCAAGGCAATCGACAGGGAGGTCAAAGTCGGTTTCAGTATGATTTGGAGGGCAGACCAGTCATACAATGTTGCAATTGCCAAGAGTGGAGGCATTTTGCAAAAAACTGTCCTGCTCTTCAAACAAACGAGACAGTAGGGAATAATGTAATGCACATGAAGGGGAAAATGAACAAGTAGCATTGAAAGATATCACCTTCATTCAATCGGTGAGAGAATTTTGTCGGAAATGGTGGAACGAGACCCCAAAAAATCATGAGTTGAAGGCAATATTGGAGAGAGCCGGTTTAAGTGTTTTAGCACAGGTACCGCCTTTTGATAAAATTTCTTCAATCTGTATTTGATACAAATAGTGCAGCCATATGATGCAAACCAAAATTGTACTTTTATCTGCCTTGGAAATCGGCATATTAGAGTAGAATTCTCAACAAAAACATTTCGGCGAACATTTGGATTGCCACATGGAGGACAGACTACAAAGAATGGACACGTAGATCCAATTGAATGGCATCAATTGATTCGTGACTTGATGGTCCTTAAATCTCCAACGACAACCAAGTCTTTTGGTCCAAGAGGTCGAGGAATCAAGCAAAGTCAATTGAAGACCCAAGAACTTCAATGTGTCATGAATATTGTGATGTCACGACTATCAGGAGAAGCACGATCATCAAAGATGCCCATGTGGTTGGCACAATATGTGGAGGGCATAACAAAAGGTGTGCAGTACGATTGGGGCACGTACTTAGCACAAAGAATCCAGAGATTATGGAATGATACCAAGGGATTTTCTCAAAGACCAACCTTCAATTCTAAGATGGGTAAAAGCAGTACCAATAAAGAAGGCCACTTCAAAGAAGCAAAAGACTAAGAAAAACACAAATAAACCGGAGCCAATTGTAATTGAAGAAAGTGAGGCTTCTGAAGAAGAAGTACATCATTGGCAAAAAAGAAGAAGGAAGTTGAATCGGGAGCAAGAACAAAATGAAGTGGTCTCTGAACAATTATTGTAGCAGTCAATGCCTCAAAAGAGGGAAGAAGAAGAACTAGCAGCAAGTCTTGTACGGACAAGGAGGCAACAAGAGCAAGGAAAAAGAAGGCCACAAGAACAACAACTTCTAGCACTTAGTGAGCAACAACAAATATTGCCCACAAAACCAAATGAAGAGGTTGGATTAGGATTGGAAGAATTGGACTTAATGGAGATAAATCTGCCAACAGAGGAAGCCCAGCCAAAGAAAACTTGTGGGTCACCTACTTTGATAGATGCAAATGAATTTGAACTAATGGAAGAAGTGAAACAATGGTTAAAGAAGGTTGGAACACCACCAAGAGCTAGGGTGGAAAGTCCAGAAAAAGATAAGGAGGTAGTGGTTGCACCACCAAGAAAGAAACAGAAACAAATTAGAATTGTCATGAGAGGTGGCAATAATCAGAAACCAGTAGGAGAGCAGAACATTGAGGATGGAGATAAGCAAGAACAACGTAATTCAACGAAAGGGTCATCGGAACAAAATATAGAGTAACGTGATCCATTTGAAGGGTCACAGGTGCAAAGTGACACGCAACACAACCAGACAGAGATTGAACAGGAGATTGTTGCAGAGCAAATAAATCCGCCAAATATCACTATAGAACGGGTAGAACAACAGGAAACAACTGCAGACCAAACCAACCAGCAGAAAGGAACTGAAGATATGCAATTGGAGGACAACAGAGATATATCGTCCAACCAGGAGGAAACAGAGGAGGAACAAGTAGATGAGACCAATCAAGGGTTGCAGACACATTTCTTGATTGAAGTACCCACTTTTGGGATATCTGATGGAGAAGGAGAAGAAACTGATGAGTGGGTAGACCAATTTTTTGAACGAGTAACAAAAATGTTTGTTACTACTCGACTACAGTTTTGGATGGGTTGTGTAGGGCAGCTAAAACATTGGAAGGCTAGAACTTTTGATGAGATGGACAAAGTGATGAATTGGGTGCGCAATGAAGAATGAACAAGAAAACTGGCTGAAATCTATGCACAACAACCTTGGCAGTTACCTGTTGGAGAGGTAACTAGTATGTTAGGGGTAAATGACCTACCAAAAGGGATAAAAACCAATTATAGAGTGCCTCCGAGAGTATATATGGACTTAAGTAGATCCCAGCAATGTCCAACAGATACGACAGAAATTGAATACCAGAGAGCACCACCAGAATTGGCATTTTTGTTTCGCAAATATAATTTCCTAACACACTGGATAGAATGGCTTACCTTAGGATTGGAGCACATCCATCAGGCCAAGGAAGCACAACAAGGGGAAACAGAAGCAACACGAAGGGAAATGGCTGCTATGGAGGATGAAATAGAAAGGATTAAGAAAGAAGTTGAAGCTAGACAAAAGGAAACGGAAATTGAAATGAATAGTATGAAACAGGCCTTTGAAGACAAATTGAAGATCCAAGAAGAACAATGGAAAATCACAAAGGATCAAGTGGAAGAACAAAGAAAACAGCTACAAGAACAAGAAGAGTTGTTGAAAAAGTATGTAGATCAGTTGAAACAGCAAGAAGAGCAATTGAAAATTAATAGTGAGCAACTCAAGAACCAGGAAGAGCAATTGAAAGCTAAAGACGAGCAATTGAAGAATCAAGAAGACCAGTTGAAAATGATGGACAATTGCAGCTCAAGGATCAAAAGATGGCTGAAATGAAAAAGGATATGGAAAGATATAATAAAAAGCTCATGGAACAGAAGGCCATACTGCAAGTTCGAGAAGAGCAACAGCAGGCTCATCAAACAGAGCTAAAGCAGCGGGATCAGGTGATTGCTGAAAAGAATGAAGAACTAGCCATCGCAACAAGAACGGAGGCTGAGTTGACAGAAAAATTGTGGAAAGGAACCTCAGAATGGGAGAAGCAGTTGTTACAAGCCTTAGCCAAAGCAGAAGAGAAAGCAAATAAATACAGATTAAAGGCACTGGAACTCAGCAACTATGCCTCCAAACTGCGGGACGAACGAGCAATCCTTCAGGTCCAAATAGCATATCTACAGGCTGAACAGAAGCAGGAGCAGCCAGCTAAAGGAAAACAGCAAGTGTTGGCGGGGACGCCAACTGATTGAAAGGGGAGGGCAGATGTAGGCGGTAAATCAGCCTCTCAGAAGAAGAAATAAAGTGTGTATAAATTGCAAGTTTTTGGCAAGTTTTGTGCATTTTTGACAAAGTTTTGTAAAACGAAATGTAAATGAAATGATGTGTAATTAATACGAAATGCAAATTAGGCTTAAATGAAATTAGACATAAAATTAGCCGAAATGAGGAAAATGAAAGTGAAATTGAGTTTAAAAAAATAAATAAATTTACCTTAGGAATATTAAAGGTAAATGTCATACGATGGTTGCGGGGTGGCAGTTGTGAATAATGTGTTGTCCCTGAAATGGCTTGGAATGGCCTGGACAGGCATTATATAGGCCCCCCTTCATTTTTGAACGATGTCCTTTTGCTGTGAGTATGAAGAGCGACGATAGATAGAGAGTAAGATATTGCATGTGTAATTGGGCTGTTACCAGGGTTGTTGGACCTGTTAGTTTGTATTGCATGTTCATGCTGTATTCTGCAGCAATTATCAATACAAATTCATTTCTGAGTACAACTGTGGGTGCATGTGGTGATCACTAGATGCTTCTATGGTGATATGATGATTTGTGTTGTTCCATGTAACATATATTGGATGGTTGCAGGTAGAAATCTCTGTTAGAGTAATTAGTCATTGCAGGTTTGGATGAACAGGGTGCTACCAGAAATCATACGAATGGTTGTTGTAACCAAATGGAGTGTTTAGCATTGACTACGATGTTGCAGAAATTGTGCTGTGAAGATTAAACCCTTGTACATTGTGTGCTGGGAATACATGCAATTGGACGATTGAGTCAGCCATGCATATTGTCGGATGATAACCATATAGAAGCATAATTGCCGGTTATAAAGAAATTGCCAAGGTTAAGATAAATTGTCACTTTGACAAAATCGTACATTTGACAACGAATAGAATCTGTGGAAGATTTGTGAACGATTGGCAAACCTACACCTTGTACGATTTGCTAAATCATACAACTAAACGATTGAAGGATTCCGCATGGATTGTACGATTACCCAGAGTGTACGATTACATGGGACTGTACGCTTTTGCTAAATTGTACAATTGTGAATTGTACGTTTTGTGAACGTACAGTTTTGAAACTGTATAACCGTACATCGTATGATATAAGTCATTGTACATTTTGGCAGCATCCATTGTACATTTGCTAAGATAAAGGATTTAATATTTCATATCTGAATCCGTCACCAGCTCCCCTTACTAGGAATACCACCACTCGTGCTACACACAAGCAGTATTGTTTGGCTGAGCACACAATCTGCCTGATTCAGGACCAAGGTTGTACGAACAATGGACAAGGAGATCCGGATGAGGAAGTAGGATGTTCGAATGATGGAAGATATCATCCAGATAAAAAGGAACGCAACAAACACAGTTTGGGACATTTGGGAAGTGCCTTGAAGGATGGACAAAGCTTAGGAAGTGTTTGGGAGAAGGGATGTATCTTGGGAAGTATCTTAGAGGACCATTGTAGCTAAGAAAAGAACATGGGAGCTAATAAAAAGAAGGTACAAAAAATGACAAACAAAGACAAGTGAACATGCGCAAAGATCTTCAATCAATTCATCTGAAATATCAAAGGCCCATGAAGTCGATGCAAATGATAAATGCTACCGAATGAGAGGAATTAATGCGAGTTGTCCTAGTACAATATACTTCATCCATGAATCTAAAAACATCTACTTTGGAGTTGCCATAGCCATCTCAACAATTGTCATCTCACCTCTCAACCAACCCATCTTCAAGGTGAAGCATGATATCATATCTACATCTTCAAACCAGTAAGGTCCTGTCATCAAGGTGCTTTTGAAACACTATGGCAAGGAATACAAAGTCCTCAATTTGAGTTTGAGAAAGATAAAGGTGTCCAAAGTCATCAAAGTGGACTGGGCTACTATCAGCAAAAGGAATGCACATGTCATCCATAGTTGTGTCACCCACAACATGGCAACCATTAACAATATGCAAATAATCCAAGCCATCCCCACCTTACCAAATGTCAAGCTTGTTGTCCATTAGGAGGCAGTCCCAATCAGAAGGAAAAAGTGTCATCCACATCATAGTTGTCATCATCAAAGTAGGGTTTGTCATTCATTGTTGAGAACTTGTAAACGAAGGTTACGTTGGTTTTGTCCACCATGTCACCACAGTTTTGAAAAAGACAAGTGTTGGATTTTTAAGAAAGTGTCATTTAGGGCTTAACGGTCGTTGCACTACCATGCGAGGTGTTAACGACCATGCGAGGCGTCGTCAACACTATGCATGCCAAGTGTGTCACCTACACTTTTCATGTCATCTACAAACAAACTACTACCAACCAAGCGTGGGAAACTGTCATCCATTAGCTATGGAATGTTGCAAAAGATGTGATAGATGTCATTAATGTTAAGGCCATTCTATACTATGTCGTTTTCATTAAAATCTGAATGAAGTGAATGTCATTTGCACCTTGTGTGCCATTCATAAGGTAAAAATGAGTGCAAACCACAAAATGATGTCATCCACTAACTGGGGAAAATTGATTTGGTAGTTAGCACCGATGTTGTCCCCAAATTTGTCGTCCGCAACAAAGCAATCATCCATGGTATAGAGGTCGTATACACCTAAGCATATGTTACCTACTTGCCTATCCTCCATCAAGGTCCAGTCCCAAATAAAATGAGAAGTGTTAAACATAGTGTGCTTACCATCATTAACCAAAACCCTACCATTCTTGTCGTGGCTCTGATGTAGAAGCCAAGTGTATGTCATGCCACCAATAGCTTAGTCTTTGTCATCCCTTCTATTGTCTTCAACACCATCCAGCAAGTCTATGTCGTCCACTGTCTAGTGTTTACTATCCATGATAACAAGGATGTTGACCAAAGATTTATGTGTCGTAGAGGGCTTACCAATTGCTAGTCACGACCTATGAGGTGCACTCAACAATTTTGTCATAGTCTAGCTTGTCATCCCCTAGTGTGCCATTCAAGACTCAAAACCCATCATCCATTCTCAAAACACCATCCACCTATTTTGTATCACCTATTAAGGGGGTGTTCATGCACCCATTGTGCCTCGATATGACATCCAACGAAACACCATGCCTAGAGGCACCATCAACAAGAACATCCTCCATTTCCAATGAGGTGTCATCACTTGCATTGCTAACCAATAATAAGGAGCTTTGGGCGGTATCGTTCACTAGGAAGGAAGTATCGTCTAGCAACAAGGGGATGAACTAAACAATTTACTACCATTTGGAAAGAGAAGCTACAACCACCTAACGTCCACAAAAATGCCATCTAAGAAAGTATTGTTCACAACCGTTTTTGCATCTTTAAGCCTCGATAGATATGGCATTGGATATTGCTTGTCAAAAATGAGGTAATGTGATTCTTGACCACGTCAAACATTGCAGAGCTTAAATATGTTCAAGAGAGGAAATAAGATATGCTCTAGTGATTGTATTCCAATTTTGAAGAGGTTATATGTAACATGAAGTATAACTAGCGAGAAGTCTTAGAAGCAGATAGATCAATGTCTCAACCCCACATGTTTTTAGTTGGTCTATTTGTAGAGACATCGACAAGTCCAAATGAGGGGATAGATGTAGGCAAATAAGTTGGTTTGCATGAACACATGTACATTCACATGAGCGGAGAACATGTGTTGTATATAGTTGTGTCATATAATGTGTTGATGTTATCTTATGTTGTAATAAGTAATGTAATAAAGAGCATGTAATGTACTTTGCAGTACTTTTAATGTTTCATGTATAATAGTAATTAGGTAGTTGAACGGGTATGAGAGTTGCAAAAGCCCATTGGTTCCCGAGATACTTATAGGTACACCCTATTTATCTTGGTCAATGCAAAGTAGTTGTTAAAGTTATTAGTTTTTAAACATCATTAAAGCATGCTCATTGTGTATATGTTGTATGCTCGACCATGTCATATTCCAAATCCATTGCAGATGATTGAAATGTATGTTGTGTACTTGCATGCATTTGTGAGTTCTTTCCATTGTGTCTTTTTCTATATTATAGGAAATTGTATTGTAGTGTGTTGCCTTGTATATATGTTTGCATAACTCAAACACTCCACATGCTACATGTTGGACCCTATATTGCTTGTCCTATTTGTTTGTCCTCAAAATTCATGCCAGGTCACAAGGTTCCTCATCAAAAAGCATCCAAGTATATTAATAGAACCTCTTCTCTTGGCATTTAATATAAAATAGATGGTTGTGGTTCTTGGAATGAGTACAACAACTCATGTTCAGGTTCATTATCATTACATATACCAATTAATTCACTATCAAACTTTTCACCTAGAAACATGTTAAGACAAAAGTATCAAATTGTCAACATCTTTATGAAGACACTAACAAAGGCAAACTATGTCAAAATTTTCAGATAGGTTAGCATTCAAAATCAAAGAGGTTGATTATACAATGACAATTTCTTTGCACACATAATGTTTCCTACTATTTTTTCCCTTAACTAATATTATGGGGAGATACTGGTGATAATATTTACCTAGGTAACATAAGTAGCTATTATGTGGCTTGCTATGAAATACCTCATTATCATTGGAGACATTTTAGTTTCTTCTTTTTGTTTAGTTTTTCTTTCAATATGGTTTTAGATCTATTGTTAAGAGAATCTTCAACTTGTCCTTATGAGTTCTTGTGCATGTTTCCAATTGTACTTATGCATACTTGTAGAATCCTCCACTCGCACCTATGCATGTCTTATGTGTATGCCTTATGAGTTCTTTTGCATGTTCCCACTTGTGCTCCTGCATACCATAGGGTCCTCCACTCATACCTGTGCATGTCCTATGGTCTATAAATTGAGAGCTATGATTTCAACTTCAGATCCAACTTAGCTGGACTAAGTATGTCTATACTATTCCCTTTCATTTTTCTTTCTTTTTCATTCTTTACCATGTTCAGTTCATCATCAAACAAACTGAATTGTGAAATTTAACAAAGCTTTTCAATGTCACACCTCACAAAAATAAAAACTAGCAACAATCCTGACCAGGATCATTCAGACTTATAATCACAACCATTATAACTTCCCCTTGCACTCGTATAGTTATACAAATTTGTAAGTCATTTCAATATGCAACTGTGTGTATTGGTTCATCATGAAGAACGACATTAGTTAAAATATCTAAATATGAACTCTGGAGAATGCTTTCTTCCCCTCCCCCCCTGTGCACATGGATGGTTTCCTCCAACCTCTTTGCCTACCAATCTCTAATTCAAACTCAAGCCTGGTAATTTAGCCCTTTGAAGCTCTAAGAAGGTTAATCTCTAGATACAAGAAAACTTAACTTTTGAGATAATGATCCAACTCATTTGGCAAGGAGAATGTAAAAATACGTAACAGTGAACTACTATGACAAACAAAGAATTATGTGTTCAAAGTAATAAGGCTTGCAATGCAGGATATTTAAAGCAAAAATGAAAAAATAAAAAATAATGATCAGCAATTTATTGGCAAGTGCTGAAAAAAACAGATCAGCAATTAATTAGAGAAAAACAGCAAAAATCATGATTTTCTCACAAATTTTTGAAAACACTGAATTTTTATTTTTAACGTCCTCGGAGCTGGAAAAAATCACGATGATCGCAATTTAAATAATTAAAAAAAAAAACACTTCTAAAATTAAAACCAGCTGTAATTATCATTGTTGCATATCAATAGTATAAACACAAATGTGCATCCAAACTATACTCTCCAGATATGTACCCGAAACTTTAAAAACAAATAGAGCCAAGGTAAAGTATGACAGATATTTTGATATATAATGACTGAACAACCAGTGATAACGTGAAAACAGAGAATACAAATAATCAATATAATACCTGTAATTTTGCAAGTTCCTGGCAATAAGCATTGGGCAATATATCTGGCCGAGTGCTAAGAGCCTGCCCAAGCTGTAATTTCCCGAAATGAACACAATTAAGGACAAATATTGGATACAAAATTTTATCATGTTGAAGTAAATTTGACAGAAGAAACCAAATCAATGATGACAATCAGCTTAGAAACTTTCAAATAAAATAACATGGTAACTGCTGGATATTTTTTACTTACCCACTTGCATTGAAAATGAGCATTGCTACAATTATCGCAAAAATTATGGTATTCAGTATTATGTTTTTAGTTGTATGCAAAATGGCATCACCTAATTTCATAGTGTATTCATCTTTCATCTCACCTTGATATAGAATGGCCCTAGTCGAATAAGAGTCCTGCGAAACTACCAAAAAAAACAAAGAAACAAATTGCAGTAAATAACCACACGATCTGACCAAAGAATCAAATTGCAGTGACTACATGATATGACCAATGACTTAAAATAAGTAATACTATAAGTTTGAGTGCCACAAATATAAATTACTTCCAAATAAAAGGAAACTTCAACATCGTCTACTTTATGATTCACAAAAAGGACCAAAAGATATCTCAGGCTTCATAAATCTAGGTCATTACAAAATCATAAGAGTCAAACCTAGCTCTAAAATATTCCGTTATCAAAAATTAATCTTATTGAAAAATATGTAAATAGACCACAAAATGTTTAATCACTTAGATCTGCAAATTATATGATCAAATTATATATGCTCTTTAACTCTTTGTAGGTTCTAGAACTACCCAGCATAACACAACAAACTTCGAAATGTCTTTTAGAGTGATATATTCAGAGATGAACTGGAAAAGAAAGTCATAGACTTGTTTATGAAATGTCGAAACAATACTTTTTTCTAATCCAAAGTTCTTGTACATACACAAGTATAGCTATTACATATCACCCTACTGTTGTTAAGGATAGAACCTTCTGTTTCAGTGAACAAATAAAGTACGTTTAAAGCAACTGTTCAATGCTGATCTAATCAACTTTAATGGCCTGTCGTAAAATTTGGTCATGTTTATACATAATACTTAATAGGTATCATTAGGGAACTGTATTGTCACAAGCATATATTTTCATGAGACCCTACTCTTGTGCTCTAGGATAATGTAGCAGTCACATATTTAGGATTTATTTTTTTATCACTACAATTGGCCACAAGACTCTCAATAATTAACAAAGTATCACAAGTGACGGCTTTAAGTAGATTAAAAATAAACGAGAGTTAGTAATGGGTGTTAGTTCGAGCAAAAGAACCTTGTATTCCATTACTTCAACATTGCATATTTAATACAGCAGATCAGTTATAGGAAGTTGTAATGGATCAAGATCAAGATGTAACTGATGTAACCTCCCATGAGGTATAATAAAATAATGTAATAATTACCTAACATTAAATAATATAATAATTGCCTAACATCCCCCCCTTATTACATTATTTGTTATACAAAGAGAGTTGCAAAACAATTCAAATGTGACACATGCAAGTGCCTTTTAGTCCAGCTTGTTGATGACCCATCTTCTCTCTCATGTAGAAGAAGTATGAAACAGCCGACCTAGTTATCTGGCCATGTCCCAGCTAGGTCCCATCGTCACGGTCCTTGTCATAGGTGACCTTGCTCTTCTGACTGACGTCACGGTCCTTGTCATAGGTGACCTTGCTCTTCTGGCTGACATCATGGTCCCTGTCACGGGTGACCTTGCTCTTTTGGTTGACATGGTCCTCCTTGTCCTCGAGGCGGCTCTCCAGCAAATTGATGTCGACGAGCAAAAGCTTATCGTCGAGGTGCTAGACTTCTCTAATGAAGCCGGAAAAGGGGGTCAAGGCCTCAAAATATTCTTTATCTATCAACAGGGCGGCGAGCCGAGTCTCTACGCTCTGCCTCAAGAAGGTTCTTTTCTCAGTGTGGGTCCAATCGACCATTTAACGACAGAGCAAAATTTGGGGCTACGACGTGCCCAGGATCCTGGCAACTGCATCAAGGATCCCTCTCACGATTTTTGATGGTCTTGGCCTTCGAGATTGGGGAAAAGAAAGGGTGCAGCACTGTCAGAAGAGTGTGGAGTTCCTCGCCTGTTCTTTGATGCACAGTGCCTCCGATGACGACGAAGAGCCCTCTATTATTTGTCGAAGAAGGCCCATGGCCCCTTAGGGGTCACTATCCTTCAAGTCTAAGGCTTGCGACAGGGAATCCGTCGTTATCGAAATCAACGCTAATGTTGAATGGATTTGAGATAACACAAATACCTCCCAAAATAAAAGAAACCTAGCTCGTGGAGATTGAACTCAACAACTAAACTCGGCCCTAACTGCTTGTCAAAGCCCACGAGCCCTTCCTCTTTCTCCCTCTTGAGCGCCTCTTCCCGCATAACATCTACATAAATTTGCACGACGGCATCAAGGGGAGCCCTCTATTATCTGTCGAAGAAGGCCCATGGTCGCCTAGGGGTCGCTGTCCTTCAAGTCTAAGGCCTGCGACAGGGATTTTGTGGTCGTTGAAATCGACACTAATGCCAGATGGATTTGAGATAACACAAATACCTCCCAAAAAAAAAGAAACATAGCTCGTTCTGCATAAATTTGCATGGCTGCATCAAGGGTTTTATCCCCCATGGCAAAGGCATCGTTCTTGTTGGGGGAAATGATTTTGTTAAGTTTGTGTTTCCTGTAATCATCTTCTTAAGTCCCCGCACAACCCAATAGCACAACTAGGGTCCCAACCGACCACCATCCTATGCGAGATAGCTCTGATACCAATGTTAGTTTGAGTAAAAGAACCTCACATTCCATTACTTCAACATTGCATATTTAATACAGCAGATCAGTTACAGGAAGTTGTAACAAATCAAGATCAAGATGTAACTGATGTAACCTCCATATAACCTCTCGTGAGGTATAATAAAATAATGTAATAATTACCTAACATTAAATAATGTAATAATTGCCTAACAATGGGGATAAAACTAATGTTTGATCAATATTTGAAAATGCCACATGTCATCCACATTCAGATATCAACACATCTACACACAATGGAGAAACATAAGCACACTTTCAAAATGTTAGTAAAATCTAACAAACACAGCTTTTAGTATGGATATAGAGTATTGCCAAACCACAGCTGTAAACAAATGTTGTTTGATAAGATTTACCGAAAACAGAAATTTACTATGGAGAAAAACTGTTAATCAGCAAGAAGGGTACTAATTTGGGACTCCCATCAACTAATCTCTCTAGCGACAATCCAACCAATTAATTCAATTGAAGTAGAACAAATCATTAAGGCTTGATTCAGAAATATGCTTAGAAATAAGGTGGAATAACTCAATATGACAACACAAAATTTAGCCCAATATCAAGACTATTCATATGAATGTTGCTCAAAATAGACCTGAACCCAATAACAATGCTGAACATGTCAATACAGATCGATACAAATCGAGGACTAATTAAAATTTAAAATATAAAGCTTGGCCTAATAATAGGGGCTATACACGAAGGTTCAACTCAAAAAATCAACAAAAACTAATGAATGTAGTAAACAACAAATACCAGCGTGACTGTTGTCAAATTATTATGAAAATAGTCAACAACATTAATTACAATAAAAGATTATTTGTTTATAGGCAAAAAAAAACTTATTTTCTAGATAGAACATAAACAAATATTTAATCCTGTCAGAAGGAATCAACATCCTTTAAGAAAATCAAGCTACATTAGACAAAGCGGATATAGTAGAATCAAATCAAATTAACCAGTCAAAATGAGACAACTCTTTACATGACTGACGCTACGGGAGCTTTTGATAATGTTAATAGTCAAAGTGGCACAGACATATAAGAGATCCTTGCTGACATCACACTAACCTCATACTGTAGTTTGATAAGGTCAAGAGGTCCAAATCCCTACACAATCCTCTACAAAATCACTTTTGCTGACTTCAAATGAGAAATTCAGTGTTTTATAATCCAAAATGAAGATGCTTTACATGTATTTACATTTTTAATTGCAATGATTATGCTTATCAATGTTGACAATTCAGCTAATGTCAACAATTCAGCCCATGTAGCAAGGAAAATAAGTAAAATTGAAAATGTTTTGTTTTCTAGACTTTTTTTAAGTCAAGGATGTTCTACATTATTTGAAAAACATTTGATGTGCACTACAAAAGGAATTCTTAAATTCAATTTAGAAATTTTTAAATATAATGTTTGTGGCATATCATATTAATTATATACATTGTCATGGTCAAAGTTTTTCACAATATCTTCATCGGTTGTTAAAAGGTTCTTGTGCTTAATTGCACTCTTCAAAAGGAAATCTCGAATTCAATTTAGAAATTTTTACATATAATGTTCGTGGCATATCATATTAATTATATACATTGTCATGGTCAAAGTTTTTCACAATATCTTCATCGGTTGTTAAAGGGTTCTTGGCCCATAAACTTCCTTGCATGGGTTTGAAACAAAGTTGATGAGATGTAGGTCTAACAAAACTTGAACAACCCCAACATCCCCCTAAGTTAAAACCCTTATTGTGCTTAATGAATCTTGTTTTTGAGAGCAGTGTTAGACTATTTCTGTATTGTGCATAAACAATAGCAACAATATGAAGTAGAATGAATTATATGCAAAACGAAGCAGAAATGCTTCAGCACATCTCTTCAGATTGCCATTGTTGATGTAACCATAAGTATGTCAGCATTGCAGCATGCCTGACAACCCTCTTGAAGAACCCATTTGCAAGGATGGCTGAAACTTGGGCATACTACTCAAGTTTTGGCTACCTTGGATTTCCACAAAACATTTCATTGTAAAGTGTGATGTCTCTCAATATGGCACTGGATTAATGTAGAAGCAAGAAGGTTGCCCAATGGCTTTTGAGAGCATGCTAGAGGACAAAAACATAACCTTTACTCACATAGTCCAGCAACGGTGGTAATATCTAATGGGGTGTCATTTCCAGGTAAAGACTGATGAGGAAAACTTCCGAAACTTTTTGGGCCAGTGATTATTTTCACAGAAGCAATAAAAATGGGTCACCAAGATGTTAAGGTTTCATTTTGAGATTATGTAAAAGAAGCAAGGAAAATGTGACAACTTAAGAAATCTTTGAGGAAATAACAAGGTTTTTCGTGTGATTTCCCTTCCTTAAACTCACATGGGTACAGTCAACAAGAGTAGAATGACAACATGACTTTTTGACTCAACTCACTTGGCAATTACAATAGGATTTGAAGACCCCAAGATGTTAGGGTTCAATTTTGAGTCTATGTAAAAAGGGTAAGGAAAATGTGATAGTTGAAGAAACATTTAGCAAGGAAAATGACAAAAGCTTTTTTCTATGCGATTTCTATTACTTAAAGTAGAGGCTATAAGGGTAGTTGAACATGATGTCAGGTAAATAGGAATCGAATTCTTGAAGTTAATATACGTGAAGACTCAATTCCTTGTGGTACAAGGATATGCTATACCTGTGCAGGACCTCTCAATTTGAAAAAAAAATATTAAATTATCAAAGATACATTCTTCTTGAGTAGCAAGACAATTGAGATTTCTCAAAGCATATTGAAGGTGCGAAAACTTTTTTTTTTTGAAGGGAAAGAATTGAAGTTTGATGTTTGATACAAGGAAGAGGGAGTTAAGTTCCCAAAGCTATTACACCCATCAGGCATTCCCATTATCTGCTGTGATGAATTATCCATGGACTAGTTTAATGAGTTGCCTAGGTCAGAAGGAATAAATACCAAATTGATAATGGTCAATAGGCTCACCAATTATGCAGTCTTGTAGGTTGTCCCATCCAATTCAACAAATATGTTGGCAGATGCCTTTGGGAAACATGTAGTACAACATCATGGATCTGAAAATCATAAAGAATGGAAAAGATCCAAAACTCCATGGACATCTGAAAATCATAATGGGCCGCACAATGTCGATTTTCACCAGTAATTGTTGGATCGACTTGTTTGCAATTCTTGACACTCAATTGGCTCATAGCTGTCCAAGTCATCCTCAATTAGATTGGTAGACAAAGATTGTGAATAGATGTCTTGAAGGTTGCCTTTGTTGTTGTGCCTTTGATAAACAGTTCTAGTGGTTGGAATTGCTCGATTTGGCAAAAAGCTGGTACAATATCACACTTAAGGGCCAGTCCAGGGTTTGTACAGTCAAGCACCATATCTAGCTTCAACAAAATGTCTCCAAGTTCTGAAGGAGAATTTGACCATTATGTAAAACATAATGAAACAGCAAGTAGATCAACATAGAAGTGAGAGGCACTTAGAGGTACAAGATTGGCTCTTTTTCAGAATTTTTGTTAGGAACCTACTATTAAAAATAAACACACTCACACAAATACGGAAAATAAACATATATGCTCACAACACACTATGGAAATAAAATGCACACTAAGGAAATAAATTGCAGAAATGGAACAATCTCACAATAGCACTGAATCGCAAGCCTCTTCGAGGGGGCAACCTCCTTCAATACTTCATTCAATTATGCAAAAAGATACATACAATACTGCCCCTCGCAGTTTTAAGGAATTCCTCTAGCACCTAACTCCCAAGGTTGGCTTACATGCAAAATGCCACCCGGGCTAGAATCTCCTACCTACAATCAGTTACATTCTTGAAAAATGGTTACATAGAAGGGCGCCATTTGGCTAGGCGCTTCTTAATCCAAAACTATAACAAAACATTACAAAATATTAACATGGGTGTTACCCACGTTCCACGAGGACTATTACATCAAGGTGTTAGGATGGGGTCCTAACATGCCCTTCCCCTTCAAAAAGCTTTGTCCTCAAAGCTGAAGGTGAGGAAACTATTGCTGGAGTTGTTGAAGAGGTTCCCATGTCGCATCTTCTGGTTGTAAGCCATGCCACTAGACCAAGACATCTGTGATAACACGTCGACGAAGGGTACGCGATCTTCGGTCAAGAATGCATTCAGGTTCAAGAATGATGGACCCTTCCTCGTCCAACTCTGGAAGTGTAGACTGCACCTGCACCTTGTTGCCAATAACCTTCTTGAGAGATGACACATGGAAGACTGGATGAAGTTTGGAACTAGCCGGAAGGGCTAGTTTGTACGTTGTCGCCCCAAGCCTCTGCAATACCTGATAAGGACCATAGTATTTGGTGGCAAGTTTCTGACAACCACGCAACTGGAGAGATGATTGTTTGTATGGTTGTAAGCGAAGAAAGACCATGTCGCCAACGACAAAGCTACGTTCGGTACGGTGTTGATCTGCTTGTTGTTTCATACGGTTTTGAGCCATGTCCAAGTTGAGCTTGAGTTGGCGAAGAATGGAGTCACGCTGGCGGAGAGTGGAATCCACAGCCTGAACCTTGGAGCTGCCTGGAATGTAAGAAGTTGGAGTTGGTGGAAGCTGACCATAGACTGCTTCAAATGGAGTCACCTTAGTGGCAGAGTGATAGGTGGTGTTATACCACCATTCAGCCAAAGGAAGCCACTTAGCCCAATGAGTAGGATGTTCAGAAGTGAAGCAACGAAGGTAGGTTTCCAAGCATTTATTGATAATTTCAGTTTGGCCATCGATTTGAGGATGGTAGGCCGAACTCATCTTGAGTTGTGTCCCCTACAACTTGAACAGTTCTTACCAAAAGCGATTGGTGAAGGTAGGATCCCAATCAGAGACAATGGATTTAGGTATCCCATGGAGGTGAAAGATGGAGTCAAGGAAGATTTGGGTGACAATGGATGCAGTATAAGGATGGGATAGGGAACAAAAGTGAGCATACTTTGAAAGATGATCCACTATCACCAGAATAACCGATTTGCCTCCGGATTTTGGTAGCCCTTCGATGAAGTCCATAGATATATCTATCCAAACCTGCTCAAGAATGGGCAAAGGTTGAAGTGTCCCTAGAGAACTCACAATTTCACCTTTCATGCGTTAGCAATGATCACATTCGACCACAAATATTTGGATGTCCTTTTTCATTCCCCTCCAAAAAAAGTATGCTTGGTTCGGGTATATATTTTGAGAAAACCCGAATGACCAGTTGTGGGAGAAGCATGCATTTCTTGAAGGAGGAGGTCCTTGATTTGAGACTGAGATGGTATAACCAAACGATCATGAAACCATAAATCCTGACCATCCCAAGCATAGCCAGGGTGGGAATGAGGATCCTCTTGGAGAGTGCGGATGAGAGTTTGTAATGAGGAATCCTTGGCCAGATCCTCACGAAGTTGATGAATCCATTGCGGAAGGGGAGTGGAGATAGCATGTAACATGGCCTGATCTTCATGGAGATGAGACAAGGCATCCGCCACCACATTCTCTTTACCTTTCTTATAAGAGATGTCATAGTCATACCCCAACAATTTGGAGACCCATTTTTGTTGTTCTAGAGTAGCCACCCTTTGTTCTAAAAAATATTTTAGACTCTGATGATCAATTTTAATGGAAAAATGTCGGCCAATGAGATATGGATGCCAATGGGTGACCGCATGTAAAATGGCAAGCATTTCCTTCTCATAAGTGGACTTGCCCAAATTTCGAGGGGAGAGTGCCTTGCTAGTGAAAGCCAATGGTCGACCCTCCTGCATTAAAACTACCCCAATGCCCATGCCCGATGCATCACTCTCAATGACAAAGGGTTTAGAAAAATCTGGCATTGCCAAAATAGGGGTGGTGGTCATAGCATACTTCAAATCAACAAAAGCCTTCTCGGCCAAATCAGTCCACACAAAAGAATTTTTCCTCAACATGGTTGTCAGGGGAGCTGCTATCTTGCCATAATTTTTCACAAATTTCCTATAATATCCTGTAAGACCCAAGAATCCACGAAGTCCCTTCAATGTATGAGGTTTAGGCCAATCTTGAACCGCCTGGATTTTCTTAGGATCAACCTGAACTCCCTCCTTAGTGACTATGTGTCCCAAATATTCAACCTCCTACTAGCCAAAGGAACATTTTGATTGCTTTGCATAAAGTTGATGGTCAGACAAAAGTTTGAGGGTTTCATCTAAGTGGTGAAGATGATCCTCCCATGTGCGACTATAGATCAATATGTCATCAAAAAAGACTAAAATGAATTTGCGAAGATGAGGACGAAAAACAGAATTCATCAAACTCTGAAAGGTGGAAGGGGCATTGGTCAAACCAAAAGGCATAACCAAAAACTCATAATGCCCTTCATGAGTTCGAAAAGTTGTTTTGGGAATATCTTCATTCTTAATGCGGATTTGGTGATAGCCCGACCACAAATCCAACTTGGAAAAATACTGAGCCCCATGCAACTCATCAAGTAGTTCATCAATGACAGGAATAGGGAACTTATCCTTAATAGTGATTTTGTTAAGATCTCGATAATCCACACACAAGCGCCAAGTGCCATCCTTCTT
This sequence comes from Wollemia nobilis, assembly GCA_028583015.1. Lineage (NCBI taxonomy): Eukaryota > Viridiplantae > Streptophyta > Pinopsida > Araucariales > Araucariaceae > Wollemia > Wollemia nobilis. The sequence continues at coordinate 1,433,962 of JAQPPZ010016930.1, forward strand.
TCTTACTAGCAACACTGGTGAAGAATAGGGACTAACACTAGAACGGATAATTCCAGAAGCTCGAAGTTCCTGCACAATTTTCTCAATTTCTATTTTTTGAGCATAAGCATACCGGTATGGACGAACATTAGGAGGTAGACTGCCAGGAAAAAGTTGTATTGCATGATCATGTGAGCACTGAGGAGGAAGTCCCTTGGGTTCCTCAAAGACATGAGCATACCTATTTAATATACCCTATAATTGTTGTGGGTGATTAGACTCCCCTTGTTCGGGGCGGTGATAGCAAAAAGCTGAGCTACCACGCCATGGGAAGATTTCTTTAACAATTTTTCCATCTTATGAGAAGAAATAAACTGAATTGCTCCCACCTTTGTGCCACGAAAAGTATATTCCTGCCCATCCTGACTAAATTTCATCCATAATTCTGCAAAATCCCATAAGACTGGTCCTAACATTCTCAACCATTGCGCTCCCAAAACTATATCACACCCTCCTAAGGGTAAGGCAAACATGTCGGACTTGAGATTATAGTCCCCAATTTTTAGTTTAACATTACGACATTTGCCTTTGCATGGTAGGGTGCCACCATTAGCAATCATGACTTCGAAGGAATTGCATGTGGTAATGTAACAATTTCCTTGTTTGGCTACACGTGGATCAATAAAATTATGTGTACTATCAGAGTCAATCAAAATGATGACCCTTTGTCCCTTGAAATGGCCAATCACCTTCATGGTTTGGGGGGTGGATACTCCCGCTAAAGCATGTACAAAAATTTCTGGTTGGGTTTCCTCTTGATCGGTCGTCTGGTCTATGGTTTCTATTTCTTGAGGATCCTCCTCATCCTCAGAAGATTTTGTAGTGGGAACTTCATCCATATCGAGCAAGTACAATTTTTGTTGCACACACCTATGCCCTCTAGAATATTTTTCATCACAATTGTAACATAACCCTTGTGCCTTTCTATTCTCCATCTCCTCATGACTCAATATTTTTATAGGTGGAGATTTAGTAGTAGGACTTGGCATTGGCTTGGCCGAAAAAGATGGCTTAGATTGAGGAAATTTAGAAGTTCGACCGAGAGCCTTGAATTTATCTTCTACCAATTTGGCCAATTGTATGGCCTATGGTAGTGATAGAGGTCGCAACAACTTAACCTCAGCCCTGATGTCATCCTTCAGTCCACTCACAAAACAACTTTGGAAAGAGTCAACACTTAGACCAATGGTTCGATTGGCAAGTTTTTCAAATTGAGCTTGGTATTCTCGAATGGTTGAGGTTTGTTTGAGTTTGAAAAGGGCTCCTATAAAATCTTCAAACTCGCTAGGACCAAAGTGAGTGAGTAGGCATTGCCCAAATTTAGACCAAGAAAGTTCAAGTTCAACCTTTCTAAGCCATAAAAACCAATGGAGTGCATCTGATTCAAAATTAAAAGAAGCAATGGTCAACCATAGGAAACGATCAACATTATGAAGAGTGAAATATTGTTCTACCTTACAAATCCACCCCTCAGGATCTTTTCCATCAAACTTGGGAAAGTCTAATTTTGGTAATCTCATTCCATTATGAGTTGGTATAATTCATTGGTGGTTGCTTGTACCAATTTCTTCTTGGTCATGTTGATCTACGGAACCAGCAGAGACACGACTATCCAATTCAACCTTCATTTCATTTTGTGCAAGGGAGATGTCACTCATAGTTTCCTGGAAATATTGGAGTTGTGATTGTATCACCTATAGGATTTTGTTAAGTGTATCCCATAGTTTGATGCCCATAGCATCCACTTTGGATTGAATTTCCCTATCTAATTCTTGTTGTTGAGTACCCCCAACCATAATTGAAGGTTTGTATCCTTTTTGTGGAACTTACTAAAAATAGAAAGGTGGTTTTAGGAGTTACTATTTTTAGTAAGGGTCCAAAAAATGGTTTGGGTGTGGTATATCAAAATGATCAGCTCAAAAAAACAATCACAATGAGCTATTTACCACAACACTAATTTTGGGCACCCCACTTTTTTTATATTGTTGTTTTGATGAGTCTACTAGTGTGGTCAGTTTTTTCTCTAGAGGTTTGGTTCAAAAATTGAGTTCTATGTCGAACACCCTTTTCTAACTAATTTGACTACTGACTAATTCCTGACACTATTTTATCCCCTATCTAATTCTGACTCTATCACAAATATTCTCTATTTTTGTTCTAACTATCATATGTAACTGTTATGACACTAATATCCTAACAACCCTGTAATGACTATTACTGATGAAATTTCCTAATTGTAACTGACTCTAACCCCCTATTTCCCCTATTTTAGACTCTAAAGTTTTTTGTCCGGCTGTTATACTCTTCTGTGATTTTGTATTATCTATTTTGCATGCAAGAACTCTGGAATAGGGATGTCTTCTTCGTATGCTCAACTTCTGTGAAGGATATGGTAACAAGTTCAAATTTTTGGTTGCAGGTTAAGCAAAACAGAAAGACTTGGAGGAACAGACTTGTTTGTAGGTTTAAACAGAACCAGGGTATGCTAGGCAAAGGTGTATGTAATACCCATAGGCCCTCTATTATACCATAGTGATGAACAATAGTGCTCAGACCAATATTTTAGGCCACTACCCAAGGAGGATTCCATGCATACCCTTGAGCACACTATCTGCCTCTCTAATAGTACGAGAGGGTAATCTTTCCGGATGTTGTGTCCAGTGTACTATGGATAATACAAGGCCGAAAAGCTTCCTAGGGATAAAATTTTGTTTAATCCTAGATGGTCTCCCGATATACCCGAAGATACATGGGAGCTCAAATCCATGTGCAAGTGTTATCTGAGGCCTAGGTATTGGAGCCTGATCGCCCCTCACTTCACTAGATGCTTTATGGGCTATCTAGCTTAGCCAATAACGACAACTCCTTCACGATATTTTAAAACCCCCGACACAAGGTTTCTAACCTACTCAACTACTATTGATAAAAAGATTGTATATATATTTATTTTTTTAATAAGGAAAAACTAGCAAAAAAACAAAACACATAAATCTTATACCTAACAATCAAAATGGCAGAAACCATCACAGTCACAACAGAACACGACCCTGGAAAGCGCTCTGATACCACTTGTTAGGAACCTACTATTAAAAATAAACACACTCACACAAATACGAAAAATAAACATATATGCTCACAACACACTATGGAAATAAAATGCACACTATGGAAATAAATTGCAGAAAAGGAACAATCTCACAATAGCACTGAATCGCAAGCCTCTTCGAGGGGGCAACCTCCTTCAATACTTCATTCAATTATGCAAAAAGATACATACAATACTGCCCCTCGCAGTTTTAAGGAATTCTTCTAGCACCTAACTCCCAAGGTTGGCTTACATGCAAAATGCCACTCCAGGCTAGAATCTCCTACCTACAATCAGTTACATTCTTGAAAAACGGTTACATAGAAGGGCGCCATTTGGCTAGGCGCTTCTTAATCCAAAACTATAACAAAACATTACAAAATATTAACATGGGTGTTACCCACGTTCCACAAGGACTATTACATCAAGGTGTTAGGATGGGGTCCTAACAATTTTTCCGTACAAACAAATGTGCCCCTCGTAGCAGGAATGCAGGAAACATGCACCTAAATTCTTTGGTCTCTACAAGGTTCCTCACAGGATTGGCAGCATTGCTTAGGAGTTACAATGTGGTTACAACCTTCTTTATGCATCTACCTTGTTTTTCGTATGTCACTATTGAAGAAGGTTATCAACAACTAGATACCAGCACATACAAAACTCCTAGAGTTCGACAAGGAAGGAAAATCAAGAAGGAACTTGAAGTAGTAATTGGTCAGTGACTAAAGTTGATGTGTAATTGTGCCATCACTTATGAATCTAAGATCACTTAATATCTTATGAAACGGAAAATCTTGCTAACAAGAGCCAATTTGATAAAATGAGTATTTCATGCAAAAGCATTTACAAGTTTCACATGTTGAGGGCGCCACTTTTTTCACAGGAAAATGACATGTTACACTTTACAGACACAACCATAATGACACATAATCCTGGGCTATTTTTTTAGACATTTTGTAGGGTTTTTCTACATTTATTAGTTGATATACTTGGGGTTTATGGGATTGCCCTAACCTGATTATGCCTATATATATATATATATATATATAAAGAGAGGGAGGGGGATATCATTTGAGGGCATTGGTTGTAGAATTCATCTTTTGGACTTCTCAAGAGTCCAACACCTCTTTTTCCACACTTTAGACTTCCCATGATGAGCAACATGCCTATAAACATTTTGTAAGAGAGGCAACAATAGGATTCCAAACTTGCACATGATTTTGGGATTTATTTTTAAAAACTCTACTATTCCTTTCAAGCCATTGATTCCAAATGGTAGAACCCTATAAAATGCATAATGCTTTAGCTCTGAAACAATTAATCCAACATGTCATCAACTCTTTCAATGTTGATGAAGCTACCCAATATATTCTCATTCTTTTGAAAAGGCACCCCCAAATCATGTAAGCCAAGAGACAATGAAGAAGTAAATGATTTGATGTTTCTAGATCCTTCTTACACAAGGCACACCTAAAAGGTCCATGATATTCTCTTGTTTGCAGACTCTCACTTGTAAGAATTTTGCTTTGGACAATTAACCAAAGGAATTGTTGAGGCCTTAGGGAGGCCTCAAGTGACCAAACATTTTTCCAACGCAAATCTTTGGGAGGAGGAAATATTGATTACTCTAAAGCCTTATATCCCAACTTGACCGAGTATCAACCATTTTTTGATATATTCCAAACCAACTCACATAAAATGGGCAAATACAACACTTAAAGCATAATTTGAATCTCATCCACTATTTCTTTGAGGTCCTCTCCTTCAACCAAGTTGCTAATAGAAATCCATGATTTATAACTGTTTTTCAGATTGATAAAAATTTTGACATTTGAACCTCTATAACCTAAATATGCCCAAGCCAGCAATTGTCATTTTGTATCAAAGATAAGAGGATAAGGCTTCAACCAGGCATTAGACAAAAAAAATTGCAGAATTCCCCTCATTGATAAGCCACATAATATGTTTTTTGATCAATTGAAAACTCTACGATATCCAATTCCATGTTGTCAAGCCCCTAGGTAGAGTTCATTTCTTGAAAAATTTTATTGGATCAACAAAACCTACATATTTTTGAGGTAACATTTTTGACCAACCCTTGATCTTTGAATTATGTCCAACCAAGTTTTGCCCTTAATGCCAAACTCATAAATCTACAATTTTGCGAGACTGCCCCTCCAATATTCTTTCTTTCCATTGCAAGCCATATCCCACTTACAAAGATGAAACCTGAATTTTTCTTCACATCCTTTCCAAAGAAAATATCTTCGAACTTTATCAAATTTAGAAGCTATACCTACTGATCATATATAGAGAGATAGATTGCAATGTAGTCTTTATGAGTTGTAGCCTTTCTAGGAACTAGTTCTAATGTGCCTAAGTCGAAGAAATAAGTGCGTTGAAGTCAAAGTGCCCACAAAATTTTGTGTCAATGTAATTTTGTAATCATTTGATATGACGTCATAAGTGATGACGTAAGCATTTTAATATTTCAAAGTTGTAATGTAAATAAATGATGTACGATATAATGCATGTAATTAAGTGTATGTGCGAACATAGGGTAGTTATCACCCAGTTAGAGGTGATGTGTCTTGGGTGGTAGTTGTTGTTAACTACCAGCCCACAATGATAAATAGGACCCCTCATTCATTAGAGCGGGTAATGTATCGTAGACCACAGACACAAACAAAGAGAGGGTAGATACGTTTGCACAAACATTGTTCTAGAAGAGATACTCTACATAGGATCGCAGATTGTGATGTAATGCAAGTGTCGTACAGGCAAGAGTGAATGCAATATCTACTCATTTCATTCTTCATCTATTGTGATTGTATATACATTGTGTGTTGTCATTGTGGATTGTTGTAGCAAGGTAGATTTGTAGATTGTTCCTCTCAAGTTCTATATGCAGGGTTGAAGTCGCAGTCCAAGAGTGTCATACGAGGAGTGTTGTATGAGATGTGTTGACATGATTTGTCGTACAAGTGATGTCGTACAAGTCACTGACATACAAGTGATTGTTGTCATTGTCATACGTACAAGAGATGTCATACAAGTCATTGACATACAAGTGATTGTTGTCATTATTGTACATACAGGTGTTGTATTGAATTGTTGTACAAGTGGAGAGATAAGTTTGTAGCTCAAGTGGTGGTATTCCCAATGGGGGAGGTGATGACAAATCAGGGATGAAGCACTAAACTTCACATAATATCAAATGTACAGTTCCTATTACACTAATCGTACAATTGTATGTTTCCTTAATCGTACAACTAATCAATCGTACTGTCACAAACGTACAGTCTAGCCAAAAACGTACAGTATGGCTCAAACGTACAAGTCGTGTGTATAAGCACGAAGGACAAAAACTAGGATGATGGACTTCTTAGTGTATACTAAGTTGGCGAGAGCGGTCAAAATGCAAACCAACCATAAAATTCAAAGAGCAAGAGAAGATATCTTTCCCACCGAACTTTGTAGAATACAGTGTAGGTGATGCATAGATTGACGAAAGGTGGATACATTCCTTTGATGTGGCAAAAGCAGTAGAACCTGACACCATAAAATACAAAGGACCAAAAAGGATGTAGGTGAACCTCGGTGAAGGTGAAGAATGTTAGGAAGTGAAGTCACTATACAGGTCCACAGTCAGTGTAAATTTTCCAAACCCTAGATAACTGTTGTCCTATGTTCTTTTAAAATAAATCAGATCTGAGAATGATTTATTCAAACATGCAACAGTCACACAGATGGCTGGAAAACATAAACAGCGTGAACAGCGGAAGTTAAATATATTTATGAACCTGAAATATTACAAATAAAAGAGGCTACAGCTACAGCATAACACTATTGCTCTCTTGCTGCTTTTCTAGCCAGCAAGATCTGTTCTTCTCCTCCTAAGCTTGTATTTTTCCTTCAACAATCTGTTCTCCTCCCATTCTTTCTCGTGTCTTTGTCCATGTATCTAAAACACTCTTGATCTTCTCCTTTTATCCTTGAAAAAGGTAACCCTAATCTCTCTAACCCTAAGATTAGATCTCATCTCATCTTGAGATGTAAGGTTAAAAATAGAAAATCACTTAAGTAAATATCAAAATAGAATCACTTAAGTGAAGTACAAAATAAAATCACTTAAGTGAACTTAAAAATAGAAAATCACTTAAGCGAATTTCAAAATAGAATCACTTAAGTGAATTAAAAAATAGAATCACTTAAGTGAACTTAAAAATAGAAAATCACTTAAGTGAAATTCAAAATAGAATTAGAAATGTCTCGAACCACTTCTAGAACGTTCATATTGAATCCTGTGCAAGAAGTTCCTGTCTGAGCTACATTTCTCAACACTCCCTCTTAGCGAGGAAGGAATTCTGCACCAATCCAAGTTTGTCTCTGAATGCTTCAAACTTCCCTTTCACTAAGGGCTTGGTCGAATATCAGCTACCTGCTGATCTGTGGGAATATCTTTGGAGCTTGACGGCTCCCTTCTGAATCTGCCACCCCATAGATGAAGCTAAAGACAAAACTGCTCTAATGGAAGTGTATCCGCGGTCGAAGCAACGGTGTCCTTATAGTCCACTCCCTCTTCTCGGGAGAACCCTCTCACCACAAACCTTACCTTGATATTCTTGATGTTTGCCATTTGTAGCATGCTTAATTTTGTAGAACCACTTGGAACTCCAACCGACTTCCCCTCCGGTCTTGGCACTATGTCCCAAACATCATTCTTCATGATGGAGGTGTACTCCTCCACCATGGCATCCCGTCAAACTTGTTGGTATGTTGCCTCCTGAAAGCTGGTAGGCTCTGAATTTATGATGTTACTCATCAATGCCATGTAGCTTGAAAACTTCCTTAGAGGTTTGCTCTCCCTAATCATGCTGCTAGGAGCCTCAACATACTCCTCAGCATCCCTCAATGTTTGTGTAAGCCATTGAGGTCTCCTGATAGAACTAGAAGGGGCTAATGTCTCCACCTCCTCACCTGAAGCTTGTTGTTCTGAACTGGAAACCATTGGTATCTTTGGTGACCCTGGCTCAACCTTCGAAGCTTCTTGCTCCTCATTCTCTATCACTGGAATAGGCTCATGGGACTTCCTGGATGCAATGTCCTCCTCAAACTTTACATCCTTGCTCACTACTGTCTTCCTCTTCTCTCGAATATAAACCCTGTAAGCTTTTGAAGTCTCACTATATCCTACAAATAAACCCTTCCCTCTTGGAGGGCTCCAACTTGGTCCTCTTCTCTACCGGAACATGGATATAAACTGGACATCCAAAGATGCGGAAATGACTCACCTATGGTTTCACACCAATGAATGCCTCCTCTGGTGTCTTGTCCTCCAAGATCCTGTGAGGACACTGTTACGGATATAGTATCGTTGTGTTGCATGCTTCTACCCAAAGAAACATCGGCAAGCCCTGATCATGAATCATGGCCCTAGCAGACCCTATGATGGATCGATTCTTTCGCTCTGCAACCCCATTCTGCTGTGGGTTGTATGGAACAGTCAACTCCCTCTTGATTCCTGCCTGCTTGCAGAAACCATCAAACTCCTTGGAGGTATATTCACCCCCATTTTCTGATCTCAAGACCTTGATCTTCTTCTCTGTATGGTTCTCAACTAGAGCTTTGAACTCCTGAAACCTGCTAAAGACTTCATCCTTGGTCTTTAAAATATAGATCCATGTCTTGCGAGAGAAATCATCAATAAAGGAAACATAGTACATGCTACCTGAAATTGATGCTACTGACATCGGTCCAAAAACATCCGAATGTACTAGATCTAGTATCTTCTTAGACCTATGCTCGTTGTTTGGGAAAACAGCCTTGGCATGCTTGCCAAGCGTGCACCTCTGCATACTCCTTGTTGCTCAATGTTGAACTCTGGAAGACCTGTGACTATCTCCCTCAGAATAGGCAACGCTCTATGATGCAAGTGCCCCATCCTCTTGTGCCACAAATCACACAAGTTGTTATTGCTATGAACTAGGGCTCGAACAGGTTCACCTTGCAACCTATATAAACTGCCTTCTCTAACCCCTATTACTTGTGTTGTTTCCGGGCTAGATTCTTTTGGTCTAATAAGGACATCTTTGGTTCTTGAACTCCATTGCATAACCCTTATCCTCCATAACCAAAACTGAAGCAAGTTCTTCCAGAGACCTGGAACAAACAAAACATCATCAAAGTCTAAAGAGCTCCCTGACTGGAGTCGAAAAGGAATGGTACCAATTCCTACAACTGGATATTTGGTATCATCACCAAGCTCAACTTGAACCCCTGATTCCTGCTCTTGTAGACTGGTAAAACATTGTCGAGCTAATGTCATGTGCCGAGATGCCCCACTATCCACATACCAAGCATTCCTTGGAATCGTCTTGGTAGAAAGGCAAGAGACCAATGAGAAATCCTTCTCGAATTTGGCAGCAAACTCACTCATCTGAGTTTCGCAAAGGCTACTACCGCATCTGCTGTTGCTTCCCTTTGCCCTTCTTGTGCTGGACACTGTGATGCATAATGGTCGAGCTTATGACAAATGAAGCACTTGATCTTGCTCAAGTCCTTCCCTCGATTTGTGAGGTTGACTCCTCATTCTTTACCTCACCCTTGTTGGGTCTTTTACCTTTGCCCTTCTTGGTTTGCCCAAAAAGAGCTAGGTTATCGTCATCACCTTTCTTGTTGGCCTTTGAATCCATCCGAGTCTCCTCCTGGATGAAATCATCCCACAGTTTCTCAAATTTGGGAAGGTTCTCACGGGCACAAATGCCTTTGACAAATGGTTCCCATGAAGCTGAGAAACCATTAAGTGTCACGTTCACCAACTCTGTGTCTTCAACCTTCTCCCCTACTACTGCCAATTGATCACGAATCTATGTGATCTTCATTAGGTAACTGGTAACGGTGTCAGATTTGGTCATCTCCATAGATCTGAGTTTGTTCCGCAATATCATCTTCCGGTTTATGTTCTCGCTCTGGTAGAGGCTAACCAGGGCATCGCACATCTCCTTTGCCTTAGTCTTCTCGGATATGTGAGGAATCAAGTGATCCTTCACTGCATCCAAGATCATCCGCTTGGCCTTCACTTCCTTCTTTTTGTGAGCTGCCAATTCCTGCGGATCTGTAGGCAAAGTCACATCAGCCTTGACAATATCCCAAAGATCATTCTCTTCCAATAAGAACATTACCCTAACTTTCCAGGGCAAAAAATTTGAGGCACCTTCCAATCTATCCTCAAATCTGAGGCTAGTTGCTGCCATCTTTGAGATTTCCCTAACTGCTGTTTTTTTTTTTTTTATTTGCTTGAAACCCTAACTGCTGAAATATTAATGACTCAAAAAAAACAGTCCTGCAAATAAGCTTAGTCCTTCAAGCCAAAAAAAAATGAAACCCTGCTGTTTTTTTTTTTTTGTCGCTTGAAACCCTAACTGCTGTTTTTTTTTTCTTAATTTCCAGCAGTCATCTACTGCTGTAAACCCTTGAGGATCCCAATCACAGAACCTAGCTCTGATACCATGTAAATTTTCCAAACCCTAGATAACTGTTGTCCTATGTTCTTTTAAAATAAATCAGATCTGAGAATAATTTATTCAAACATGCAACAGTCACACAGATGGCTGGAAAACATAAACAGCGTGAACAGCGAAAGTTAAATATATTTCTAAACCTGAAATATTACAAATAAAAGAGGCTACAGCTACAACAGAACACTTCTGCTCTCTTGCTGCTTTTCTAGCCAGCAAGCACTGTTCTTCTCCTCCTAAGCTTGTATTTTTCCTTCAACAATCTGTTCTCCTCCCATTCTTTTTTGTGTCTTTGTCTGTGTATCTAAAACACTCTTGATCTTCTCCTTTTATCCTTGAAAAAGGTAACCCTAATCTCTCTAACCCTAATATTAGATCTCATCTCATCTTGAGATGTAAGGTTAAAAATAGAAAATCACTTAAGTAAATATCAAAATAGAATCACTTAAGTGAAGTACCAAATAGAATCACTTAAGTGAAGTTTAAAAAAAAATCACTTAAGTGAATTTCAAAATAGAATCACTTAAGTGAATTACAAAATAGAATCACTTAAGTGAACTTAAAAATAGAAAATCACTTAAGTGAATTTCAAAATAAAATTAGAAATGTCTTGAACCACTTCTAGCACGTTCATACTGAAGCCTATGCAAGAAGTTCCTGTCCGAGCTACATTTCTCAATAGTCAGCAAAAGCAGACTAGACATCTGGGCTGCTAGACGTCTAGGTCAGACGTCTGGGATGCCAAACGTCTAGACCAGACCTCGGGGCTGCCAAACGCCGCTAGACGTTTAGGCAGCAGACCAGACGTCTAGGCTTCTAGACGTCTAGACAGTAGGCCAGACGTTTGGGCTGCTAGACGTCTAGGTCAGACGTCTAGGCAGCAGACCAGACGTCTGGGCTGCTAGACGTCTAGGCAAGTAGACGTCCAGGATAGACGTCAGGACACGGAAGACGAATCGCTTCAGTTCCGCATGGAAACGAACAATTTTGCGGAGGCTTCCTTTGGGAGAGGAAACGAACGGTTCAGGGTCTTCCCTTCATGCTCTATAAAAGGGACTTGATCCCTTGCATATCATATGGAATGTGAAACGTGAATGTAAAGTTTTGCTGAAAATAATAAAAGGAGAAGTTGCCATTGCCTCGTGGTTTTCCTGCACATTGCAGGTTTCCACGTAAATCTCTGTGTTACTTGTGTTGCTGTTTTTGTTCTCTGTCATTGTGTTTCTACTTGCAGGTATAAAATCTGAAGTTTTTCCTAACATCTGGTATCAGAGCTCAAGGTTTTGTGCGAGTGGGAGCTGCAACAATGACAGGAGGTGTAACCAAGTTCGAGATTGAGAAATTTGATGGCAGGAACTTCGCTCTATGGAAGATGAAGGTGGAGGATTTGCTGGTTCAGAATGACCAAGCTCAAGCCTTGAAAGGGGTCGCGAGTAAACCGAGCAGCATGAAAGATGAGGAGTGGGCAACGCTGGACAGGAAGGCGGTTTCTACAATCCGTCTCTGCCTAGCGGACTCTGTCTTGTTCAATGTAGCTGAAGAGAAGACCGCGGAAGCCCTTTGGCAAAAGCTTGAAAAGTTGTATGAAACAAAATCAGCAACAAATAAGGTTTTTCTGAAAAAGCAACTTTATAGCTTGAGGATGAAGGAAAGTTCATCCGTTGTAGATCATTTGAATGAGTTTAATACTCTTATCGATAAACTGGTTTCGATTAATGTGAAGATGGAGGATGAAGATAGAGCTATCACCCTACTTTGTTCCCTCCCGGACACTTGGGATCATATGGTGATGACCATCAGTAATTCATCATCAGGAACTCTCAAATTTGATGATGTGGTAGCCGCTTTGTTGGCAGAAGAGTTGAGGCGAAAAACGTCTCTGGAACCCTCAACCAATGAAGCCCTATCTGTGAGAGGTCGATCTTTCGAGGGGAGTAAACAAGGTAGAAAACAGTCCAGATCTAAGTCTAAAGGACATAAGCAGAAAGGGAAGTGCTGGCATTGTGGGAAGCCAGGACACTCAAAGAAGGATTGTTGGCAATTAAAGAATGGTGAAAAGCAAAATCAGCCATCAGTTGAGGCCAGTGCAGCAGATTCAGGAGAGACGACAACATGTGAAGCCTTTTGTATCAGTAACAACAGATCTGTTTTATATACCGGGTTTTGGACTCAGGTGCATCTTTCCACATGTCTCCCCACAGAGACTGGTTTGACAAATATCAGCCATATTGTGGTGGAAAGGTCTATTTGGGTGATGATCACCCTTTAGAAATTGTGGGAAGAGGGGATATAAGGATCAGGTTGGACGATGGTAGAGAAAGGATGTTATGTGATGTGCGACATGTGCCCGATTTGCGGAAGAATTTGCTCTCAATCAAAATGATGGATAAGCTAGGGTATTTTGTCACTTTCGGTAACAACTACTGCAAAATTACCAGAGGAGCTCTTGTAGTAGCTAAGGGAGAATCTTATGGGACCCTATATCGTTTATGCGGTGATACGGTGACAAACCATGCAGCAGCAACAACTTCTGTTCAGGATGCAGTAATGCTATGGCATCAACGCCTAGGCCATATGAGTGAAAAAGGTCTGAAAATTCTGCATGACAGAGGTATGCTTTCTGGGATTAAGTCTTGCAATTTAGACTTGTGTGAGCACTTGTATTTTTGGTAAACAAAAGAGGGTTCGGTTTATTGCAAGTCCTGGTAAGAGTTCTGATTTTCTGCAACTTATACATTCGGATATATTTGGACCAGTCCCCACTCAGTCCTTAAATGGCGCCATCTATTTTCTGACTTTTATAGATGATTATTCTAGGAGAGTGTGGGTTTATTTTCTGAAGAAGTCGGAAGCTTTGCAGAAATTTAAAGAGTTCAAAGCACGGGTAGAGAAGAGTTTGGGCAAGTCGATTTTATGTCTCAGGTCAGATAATGGGGGTGAATATTGCTCCAAGGAATTTGATAAATTTTGTATGCAGGAAGGTATTAAGCACCAGAAGACTGTACCATATACTCCACAGCAAAATGGTGTGGTTGAGCGGATGAATCGCACAATCATGGAACGTGCAAGAAGCATGCTCAGCGCAGCCATGTTGGAGAAAAAGTTCTGGGCAGAGGTTGTTAATACAGTTGTTTATCTTATTAACAGGTCACCTACAACTGCGTTGGATGGACAGATTCCGGAGGAGGTTTGGTGTTGTAAGCCAGTTGATTACTCTCATTTGCGTACCTTTGGTTGTGATGCGTTTGCCCATGTACCCAAAGAAAAAAGGTCCAAGCTTGACCCAAAGTCAAGCAAATGTGTTTTTCTCGGCTATGGAGATATAGTGAAGGGGTATAGACTGTGGGATCCTACTGCCCACAAGGTAATTATTAGCCGGGATGTTATTGTTGATGAAAAATCCATGCAAAGGAAGGAGGTACAACAAACTCCTAATGTTGTACCAGTTGAAGTAGAAATGAGTGAAGATGAATATGAAAATCAGCATGCTGAAGTTTTTGATCAGCATGCAGAACAGCAAGTAGAGCAGCCACAACGGTCACAAGACCAAGAGCCACAATCAACAGATCATTGGGTTAGAAGATCTACACGTCCACAAAAGTGTCCGGAAAGGTATTCTCATGTTTATCAGTCCTCTTTTGCTTTGTTAACTGATGATGGTGAACCTAGTTCATTTCAGGAAGCTAGAGAGTCTGAGAATGCAAAAAAGTGGAGGAAATCCATGGAGGAGGAAATCGAGGCACTTCGCAAGAATAAAACGTGGGAACTTGTGGATCTCCCACCTGGAAGAAAGACTGTTGGAAACAAGTGGGTGTACAAAGTGAAGAAGAACAACGATGGGTTGTTGGAACGCTATAAAGCTCGCTTGGTGGCAAAAGGCTATGTGCAAAAGTCAGGTATTGACTTTAATGAAATTTTCTCTCCAGTTGTGAAGATGACTACTATTAGAGTTCTACTTGCACTTGTAGCTGCACAGGATTTAGAACTGGAGCAGCTTGATGTAAAGACTGCTTTCTTGCATGGTGATCTCGAGGAAGAGATTTATATGGATCAGCCTTGGGGCTATGAAGAAAGAGGCAAAGAGCATTTGGTTTGTAGACTGAAGAAATCACTGTACGGGTTGAAACAGGCGCCAAGGATGTGGTACAAGAAATTTGACACCTTCATGAAGAGCCAAGGTTTCAGCAGGAGTGAAGCTGACCATTGTGGATACTATAAGAGGTTTGATGATGGCAGTTTTATTATTTTGTTGTTGTATGTTGATGATATGTTGGTTGCAGGCCCCAACATGAAGAAAATCATTGAACTTAAGGCTCAATTGGCTAGGACATTTGAAATGAAGGATTTAGGAGCAGCAAACCAAATTTTAGGGATGAAGATACACAGGGACAGAAAAGGAAGAAAGATCTGGTTAAGTCAAAAGTCATATGTGGAGAAGATTCTGCAGCGCTTCAATATGCAGAATGCAAAACCAGTTAGTACCCCACTTCTTCCACACTTAAAATTGTCTTCCAACCAGTGTCCTAGAACAGAAGCAGAGAAGACAAGCATGTCTCGTGTACCGTATTCATCAGCAGTAGGAAGCCTCATGTATGCCATGGTGAGCACCAGACCGGATATTGCCCAAGCAGTGGGAGTAGTCAGCCGAGTACATGGCAAATCCTGGTAAGGAGCATTGGAATGCGGTGAAGTGGATATTTAGATATTTAAGAGCCACTTCAGATGTTGCCATTTACTTTGGATCGGCAGATTTGCAAGTTAAAGGTTTTGTGGATTCTGATTATGGTGGAGATAGAGATGGGAGAAAGTCCACTACAGGATATACCTTCACTCTTGTTGGTGGAGCGGTGAGTTGGGCTTCTAAGTTGCAGTCTGTTGTGGCTTTATCAACCACTGAAGCAGAATATATTGCAACGACTCATGCCAACAAAGAGGCAATTTGGCTAGAGCGATTGTTGGGTGACTTCAAGGTAATGCAGGAGAAAATTACGTTGCATTGTGATAGCCAAAGTGCTATTCAGCTAGTGAAGAATCCAACATTCCATGATCGCACGAAACACATTGATGTCAAGTACCACTTTATAAGAAATGTGGTGGAAGAAGGTAGGATCCTATTGCAGAAAATCGACACTGAAGTGAATCCTGCAGATATGCTTACAAAGTCGGTCAAGGTAGAGAAGTTTGAGTGGTGCAGAACTTCTCTGGGCTTGCTGAAAAAGTAACAAGGGCAGCATTGGGCAATTGGCACTGGATGAAAATCTTTGGTAGAAGAATTCCTGAATACTGACTTCAAGTGGGAGAATGTTAGGAAGTGAAGTCACTATACAGGTGCACAGTCAGCAGAAGCAGACTAGACGTCTGGGCTGCTAGACGTCTAGGTCAAACGTCTAGGCAGTAGACCAGACGTTTGGGCTGCTAGACGTCTAGGCCAGACGTCTAGGCCAGACGTTTGGGCTGCTAGACGTCTAGGCCAGACGTCTAGGCAGCAGACTAGACGTCTAGGTCAGACGTCTAGGCAGCAGACCAGACGTCTGGGCTGCTAGACGTCTAGGCCAGACGTCTAGGCAAGTAGACGTCCAGGATAGACGTCAGGACACGGAAGACGAATCGCTTCAGTTCCGCATGGAAACGAACAGTTTTGCGGAGGCTTCCTTTGGGAGAGGAAACGAACGGTTCAGGGTCTTCCCTTCATGCTCTATAAAAGGGACTTGATCCCTTGCATATCTATGAGATGAAATGTTGAAAACGTGAATGTAAAGTTTTGCTGAAAATAATAAAAGGAGAAGTTGCCATTGCCCCGTGGTTTTCCTGCACATTGCAGGTTTCCACGTAAATCTCTGTGTTACTTGTGTTGCTGTTTTTTGTTCTCTGTCATTGTGTTTCTACTTGCAGGTATAAAATCTGAAGTTTTTCCTAACATCAAGAGACGATGATCCATTACTGGGACGAGTGGGAGCCAGTTTTAAAAGTGACAGCTTTTACAATTTTCATGCAGTACAAGGAGGTCTTCGCATGAAGGATTTACAAGGAATTCCACTAGAATTGTGCGTACATCGGATTTTGTTGATTCAAGCGTGCAACCTATAAGGAGATCATTCAGGATGAATCCAAACGACGCGGCCTTGGTCAACGCTGAAATTGAGAAGATGTTGGATGTGGGCATAATTTTCAAGGTAACAATGAGCGAATGTGTGTCACCCATCATCATCAGTCTAAAGAAGAAGAGCAAACAAATCCGCATCTGTGTAGATTTTCAAAGCCTAAACAAGGTGACAATCAAGGATCCTTTTCCAATCCTATTTACTGATTTGATTTTGGAGGAAGTATCGGGGCATAAAATCTATTCATTTTTGGATGGATTTTCAAGCTACATTCAAATTAGTATTGTTGAAAAGGACTAGTAGAAGAGCATGTTCATCGTTGAAAATGGAATTTATGCATATAATTGAATGCCCTTTGGTTTAAGTAATACCCCTGCCATATTTCAAACGATCATTCTATAAATTTTTTAGCAAATGTCTACTTGTAAATTCAAGGTGTTCCTTGATGACTGGTCGTTATACGAGAAGAAGGATGAGCATATAAAGGCGTTGGAGTAGGGCATGAGGCTAAGCATGATTGTTGGATTGTCCTTGAATCCAAAGAAGTGCAAGTTGTTGGTGCCATATGGGAAGTTTTTGGGCTATGTGGTGTGTACAGAGGGATTAGAGACCAATCCCAATGAGATTCATGTCGCGATGAGCATGGAGGAGCCATATGATGTGAGTTTGTTGAAGTCATTTCTAGGGTACGTTGAGTTGTATTGGCATTTCATCAAGGACATTGCATAGATGTCGCACCTGTTGGATACATTGATGCTCAAGTGTGTTCCTTTCAAGTGGACAAAGGAGCATCAGAAAGCCTTCGAGGAGTTGAAGTCGAAGTTGGTTTGCGCACCCATTCTAGTGTTTCCAGATTGAGAGGAGTTTTATATCCACATAGATGCATCCAATTTTGTAATTGGATGCAAACTTGCATAGGAATGGCAGTATGGGCTGGATCAGCCCATTTATTTCTCAAGTCGGCTATTGTCTAGGGTGAAGAAGAATTATAGCACGACGATGGGGAAGCACTAGGAATGTTGTACACAGTGCAAAAGTTCAGACATTACCTGCTTGCAACCCTTTTGCTTTCTATGTCGATCATCAAGCATTGTTGTAGCTGCTCAATAAGTCGACCATTCATGGACAAGTTAGCAGGTGGCTTATTACGTTGCAAGCATTCATGTTTCTGGTGGGGGTCAAACCAAGGAAGCAACAAGTGATAGAGAATCAACTGTCGAGGATTTGCTGGGAAGAACTTGAGGAGGGAAGAGTGTCAGATAAACTTTCGAACACTCACTTGTTAATCACTATGTTGTCGTCATGGTACAAGTGTAGACTGACAAATTGACCAATGAATAAGTTTTGTCATTTTGTGTTATTTTGTAGTTCGTACACAAAGTGTTTGACAAAATGCGTACGTATAATTAATAAAGTGAGTCATGAAATGAAATGTGAATGTCAAATGTAATTTAAGAAAATGATGAGGTGTCTGGTAGGTAGTTAGTTGTAGGATGCAACTATCTCCTTCACCTCCCTCATTCATTTGGGGTTGCATAGTATCAAAGGTTGGTAGGGAAGGTTGGTGTTGTATGTTGGCATTGCATATGGTAGTAGAAGTTGGCTATAGTCAGACATGTATTCGTGAGATACTTGTGCCAAGCAGTCTGAACCATTATGTCGGGTCATCTAAACTATTGTGTTGGACAGTCCGAACCATTGTTTCAAGCAGTCTAAACCATTGTGTTAAGCCATCTAAACTGTTATGTGGGGCAGTCTAAACTGTTGTGCAAGGTCATATGATTGTTGGACCAAGTCGCCTGCTATATGTTGTGTGCGCAGTATATCCATTGTAATTGTAAGTTTTTTTTTTTATTGGTTGAAAGGGTGTTGAAAGGTCCCTAAACCTTGTACAAGAGGTTTTTACATGTTTTCCAAGCCGACCGAGGAGGCCCAAGAGCTAAAGATCAAAGAGAAAGCAAAACACCACACGAGGGAAGGAGTCGCGATATCGCGACCAGTTACGTTTTCGCGGCCCACAGCATAGGGAAAAAGCAAGGAGGAAAAGATGTCGCGATATCGCGACATGTTGCACCGATGCAGCCAAAGGAGGAAAAGATGTCGCGAAATCGCGACAATAAGCAGCATCGCAGCCGAAGGAGAGAAAGTGTCGCGATATCGCGACATGTTGCAAGGTTGCTGCCAAAAGAGAAGAAGTGTCGCGATATCGCGACAAGTTGCAAGGTTGGTGCCAGAAGAGAAGAAGTGTCGCGAAATCGCGACATGATGCATCATCGAGGCCGAAGGGGAAAATTGTCGCGATATCGCGACATGATGCAAAATCTCGGCCGAAGAGAAAAAGTGTCGCGATATCGCGACATGTTGCAAAATCTCGGCCGGAGAGAAAAAGTGTCGCGATATCGCGACATGTTGCAAAATCTCGGCCGGAGAGAAAAAGTGTCGTGATATCGCGACATGATGCAGAATCAGTTATTGTAATTGTAAGTTATTTGCATTCTATATTTTGTTTATTTAAGTGGTAATAGAATTGTGTTGCAATATGTTGTATTCAATTTCTACAAGTACGTGGGAGAATACTTGTCGACAAACAAAAGCAAAAAAAAAGAATAATAAAGTCAGCATCATTCCAATTGATTACTAGATTGTTGTACAAAATTGGACCAAATGGAATTTTGTGGAGATGTGTAATAGACAAGGAGAAGAACACGACACTAAAAGAGGCTCATGAAGGGTTGGCAGGAGGACACATGGGGCCAGATACAACCGTAAGGAAGGTGCTTCTAGTAGGGTTGTAGTGGCCCACCTTCTATTATTACACAAAGAAATTTATGACCGTGTGATATACATGCCAACAAGCTAGGAAGCCGCTATGGAGGTACTCCATGCCATTACATCCATCTCAATTGCAGGAGTTGTTCTTATGATGGGACATTGATTTTATCGGAACATTGAAGACCAATAGGAGGTGTAGGTACATTATGGTTGCAACTAAATATTTGACAAGGTGGGTGGAGACAAGGGCATTGTCAGATAGCCTTGCGAAGAGCATTGTTCAATTCTTGTATGAGAAAATCATTACAAAGATTCAAAGTGCCTCTTCAATTCACAAGCAATTGTGGAGGACAGTTTGTCAATGAGATTATTCAGAAGCTGACATCAGAGTTTAAAATATTGCATTCATTGTCCAGTCTGTATTATCCAAGGCAAATGGGCAAGCGAAGGCAACAAACAAGGTTTTGGTATCCATAATGTAAAAGACCTACGGAATTGAGGATGCTGACTAGGAGGATAAATTGTCGGTGATCTTGTGCATGTATAGGACGACATGCAAGCCAACAACGGATCGCAAGCCATTCTAGTTGATGCATAGTCAGAAGGCAGTTGTGTCAATCGAGTTTCTGGTGCCAAGTCTAAGAATGGTGATGCAAAACCATCTTGGTGACTAGCAAAGCCTAGAGGAGAGGTTGACACCACCCATCAAGCTGGATAAGAAGAGGATGATGCCACAATAGGCCACAAACGTTGCCTAGTGTCAACGCAAACTTTGGTACAACATTTGAAAAAGTTGAAATTGAAGGTAGCCTATGACGTGGACCCTTCCAAGTGGACGAATTGTTGGATAACAGCACAGTGAAATTAAAGAGACTAGACGGGACGCAATGTCCTAAGACAGTCAATGGTTCAAAGCTGAAATTGTACAAGGTCAAGATGCAGGTGAATCATGTCAATCACAAACCAAGTAATGGAGAGTCAAGTACGGGTAGGTTGAATATTGCACCAACTCAATCTTCAAGATCCTTTGAAGAATCTTAATACACAAAGTTGAAGAATGTAGTCGTACAAAGGAAGATGGTGCGGAAGGCATGACTCTCGAGAGAGGGAACATGCATAGTTAGAGTGGTTGTATGAGCAAGAAGCTACAAGTAGCCAAGACGATGACACACAAATGACAATGGAGCAGGAAAAGTTGGTGCCTAGACCAACTATGCGCAGGAGATCGTAGGTGCATGTCAAATTTCCTAATGATGAGGAAGAACAAAGGTTGCTTGATGAACAAAGATCGCTTGACAACAAAAACATGTGGAGAATAGCAGCGATGCATGTTGGACACGAAGAATTGCCAAAACAAGAGCCTTGATGGAAGTGAGTATGAAGGAATGAGTCTGGTCACATCCATTGGACGTGCATAGCAAAGGATGCATACTAAAATGTAGCAATTGTGCAAGAGGAGCAAACAACTAAATATTCAGATTGGCAAATTACAGAGACAACATGCACAAGGGTTGATGCAGCTATGACAAGATGTGCAAGCAACCGATAGAAAAAGTTTATCAAGAGAAGGGAGAAGTCCGAAGGACACTCCTAGAGGAGCAAGGCAAACGAGCAAGTGTTGGGAAATGCTAACCACCGTGCGACGAAAGTTAAACTTCTGGAAGAAGATTGTCAAAAGCATTGTGGCAAGTGAAGTAGGGACGAGTATATTGACAATTTTGCTAGGAAGGAGATCGACAAAGGTTGAATGGAGAGACGTGCATGAAGTGTCACATCAACAAGTTTACAGCACCAATGCACCACAACAAGAATTACCAAATGAATGAGTGAATAATGGCAATTCAAGGGAAGAAGGAAGTAGCAGTGTGTCCCTAAAAAGTCTAAGCAATGAAGAGGAATATTGGAGCAATGCCAGCCTAGATCGAATTTCAAAGGAAGATTCAAACAAGGAACACGAAGAAGGATGCTAAGAGTTGTTAATGATGAAGTAGGAGCACGCCCATCAAGTAGTGTCAATTCATTTCCGAGTGATACCTTACAGGAAGAATATGAAGGAGAACCTGAAATCACTTTAGAGGATGAAGCTATAACAACATGGTGGATGAATAGATGAAGTAGAACCATGGCAGCCAGACTTAGTTGGAGTCCAAGCCCAAATTTGATTAAGACATGGAAGTGGAACGAGTATTGGTTGTTGTCATCCACCAACCTTGAACGATTCCTTGGACAATTCGAGCAAGCCATCAAGTCCATCGAAATGTCCAAGGATTGCTTGTGATAAAGGCTGTTTTGGTCGTCCGAGGAGGCCGTCAGGCCCCCCAAATCGTCTGAGATAGCCTAGCCAAGGGCTGAGATCATTCCTCAACTTATAAAGGAGTGGCGGGGGAGTTGTCGCATGCAATCCAAGTGTCCCCCTACCTTCTTCAACTTATAAAAAGGAATGTGGAGCTCTCACTTGCTCACTTGCAAGCACAGAGTGAATCAGGAACGATCACAAGGAGAGCGCACCAATCAGCCAAGTTTGTACCATATAGGGCATGGTCTAAGGCACATACCAAGGAATCTAGGAGCAAACCAAAGGCGTTTCATCACACAGAATCCTAAGGCGAAAAAGAAGAGTAAACCAGCTGCAAAGGAGAATATTGCACCGGAGTGTTGAACCTAGGGCACATTAGAACAGTAGCATGAGGAAGGCCTTTGATGAAAACCCTTGCTTGATAACCAAGAAATGGAAAATTGTTGTGCAGGTAAGGAGTGTGCAATATAAAAACGCAGCTAT
This sequence comes from Wollemia nobilis, assembly GCA_028583015.1. Classification (NCBI taxonomy): domain Eukaryota; kingdom Viridiplantae; phylum Streptophyta; class Pinopsida; order Araucariales; family Araucariaceae; genus Wollemia; species Wollemia nobilis. The sequence goes on from JAQPPZ010016930.1 coordinate 1,456,258, forward strand.
TGGAAGGACTATGCGTGCCGAGAGCAGTAAAGTTTTGGTAAATCGAAGAGACACGACAAGGAGGAAGTGTCTTGGCAAAGAGAAACTTGCGCTAGGTGAGAGAGGATCATCAAGAGGGTCGGTCAAAGTTGCACAATGCCATACAGACTATATGGACCGCACGCAGTGTCGTCTAGAGCGAGAAGACTATTAGAGCAAAGCGGCTCAAATTTTGAGGGAAGGAGTAAGTCATCCAAGCAACAAAAGAATTGTACGAGTCGTCCTAAAGGCCATCTAAGAGAGTGGAAGCCATACAGACCACCTAGCTAAAGAGGCAAGTCGTCCATGGCAAAACTGTCTAGAGAAAGGTTGTTCGAAGCAAGGTCGTCCCGAGCAAAGCTGTCAAAAAAGTTGTATAAACCATCTGGCTGAAGAGGCAAGTCATCTGGAGCAGAGTCATCTGGAGCTAGGTCATCCAAAGTAGTCGTCTAGAGTTGGTTTTTCCAGAGCAGAGTCTAGAGGCAGGTCGTCTGGAGCAAAGCTGTCTGGAGCAGGGTCATCCAAAGCAAGGTTGTCTAGAGCAGGGTTGTCCGAAGAGTTGTACAAACCATTTGGAGCGGAAGCAGGGTCGTTTGGACTTAGTGTCAGGTCGTTTGGAGCTAGGAGGAGGTCATTTAGATGTATAACAAGAAGCATAAGAGTTAGGGCACATGGACCAAGGAAGTGACCAACACAAAAGACAAGAGAAGTGCCACATGGAACTATGGGAGGAAGCCACACCGGTCGGAAGACACTTGGAGCAATTGGGATCAACTATCATTGGAGTTCAAAAGCAAACGTCAACAAAAATGAGTGCAGGTGGAATGCAGTGTAGGCCAAGAATTGCAGATCCTGAAGTGTCAAGAAGGCACCCTCCAAGAGTTTTGCTAAGAGTTGTGCTGCGACAAGGACCCAAAAAGCACAAAGAAGTCAGTGCAAGCTTTCTAAGAAGTCATGTGGAGCACACACACCACCAGAAGCAAGAGGGGCATGAGATGGAAGCCAAATGGGGAAGAGTGTGCAACATAGAGAGGGTGGAGGTGACTCAAGGTCGTGAATGTGGACCAAAACTCCCAGTGAAGACTAGCAAGGCAAAGGGAAAGAGGCAGCAACTTCACCATATCAAAAGACGAAGGGGAAGGAGAGGATGCAAATCCCCTTGGATGAGATAACCTGGACCACACCTACAAGAAACTTTTGTAGGACATGGTGGCATGATTCTCCTCAAGAATATCCATTGAAAGCATCTTTTCGAAGTGCAGTAGTCCACCATATAATGCAAGTCGCAAACATTGATAAGGACTTTTTCAAGCCTTACCTATTGTAGATGCTGGAGAAGTACGATACAGAGAAGAGAAATAAAGTCTTGCTAGTCGACAAGGAAGTACAAGTGTCCTCACCTAACAGTTTCAGGAGAGTATTTAGGCTACCTGTCGCAAGCAATAGCAGGCTGATGAAGAAGAAATGCATCGAACAGTACAAACTAAAGGTGTTCGTGGACAAAGTCACTGATTTGAGTCAGGAAGAGATCGAAAAATTGATGAAGCATGGCAACCGCTGACTGAAGATGCACCATTTGAAATCAAAAGAATTGCATTATGCCATGAACATAGTCATGTCCATGTTGTCCAGCAAAAAACAAACCTCAGATATGCCCACCTGGCTTGCACCAAACGTGGAAGGCGTCATGCGCATTGTGAAGTACAATTGGGCATTGTTGTTGTCAAACCACATACAAACTTTTTTTGTTGTGGTTCAGCAAAATCATTTGTATGGATTTTCATGCCATTGCACTACTTCTAAATGTGACAGCGTACGGGAAGGTTCAATTTCCATGATTGGGTCTACCACGAGCTACCAAAAGGAGCATTGACTATCTGTAGCCGGATATTTGTAGCCCCAATAACCAGAACATGACCAGCAGGGAAAGCAACAAGTGCCTCAATAGAGAAGAAGGCCACGACAACAAAGAAGATTAAGCCACAAAGGATGCAGTCGATTGAATCATCGGAAGAAGAAGACATAGATGATATTGATGCATTGGTAGTAGCTCCAATAACCAGAACATGACCAGCAAGGAAAGCAACAAGGGCCTCAATAGAGAAGAAGGCCACAACAACAAAGAAGATTAAGCCACAAAGGATGCAGTCGATTGAATCATCAGAATAAGAAGATGGAGAAGCGATGCCTTGGTAGAGGAGTCCTATTCTGATGGGACTGAGAAGAAACTGTCCATTGCGGTAAGAATTGGCAAGAGGACAAGAGGCAAAGGCAACAGCATATGGGGCAATAGTTGCAGCCTCAATCTCAGCAACACTAACCTCACTTTCTATAGGTGAGACAGGTGGTGAAGATTTTACCACCTAAGGGACCGCCACAGACTGTTGCAGTGGTTGGTACAGTTGGAGGAAATGCTACAAAACTCGTTGAAGACCAACACTATCAATTGCAAGGCTAGATAAGGGTACTCTGACGCATCTAGGAAGCTAGGCTATGCAAAAAAGCACCGTCAATAGCATTGTGCGTACTAGAGGATAGGCTTTGCAGGAGGCTGCACAACGAGAAAAGCAGCCAAAACCACCAATAACAACTGCACAAGAAGTGAGGCAAGTGGAGGAGATGGCACAACAAGTGAGAAAAGTAGAAACTACGCAAGAAATAGCACAGTCGACACCTAATGTAGTAGATGACAACGAGGAAATGCATGCTACATTGGAGGCAATGGACACTTCACCACCGGCAGAGTTTGAGGGACCGTGGAGATTCGATCTAGGGACATATGGATTGTATGAAGGAGCGGTGGTGGGCACTCCAACTTTCTAGGTGATCTGGGCAAACAATGATGGCCTTCGCCGTCTGATAATTCTAAGGTGTTTTCTCTACTACCTTTTTGGAAGTGGAAAACCCTTGATCTAAGCCATCTTCTACTACAATATGATCTTGTTTCATCTTGAAGTTTGTCTCATGACTAAAACTTTCCATCTCTTGCTTGATTTTTTTCACTTTGCAATCTCTGGCCATGAATCGAGTCTCATGACATTTGCAACATCAAAAAGTAATGTTTTCATAATCAACCTGTTGATCTCACTCTCTTACTTTAAATTTTATGTTAATGGCTTTTGGCAAAGGTTTTGAAATATCAATTGCAACAATATTTGGGAATATACAACACACTTTCACTCCTTAGTAGTTGGTCCCTCCTGGATGTTCCCCTAGAGTATTACAATATTCTTCAAAACCTCTTTATTGATAAGATTGTATGGAAGTCCAAAAAGCCTAACCCATGATGAAAGCCTTTTAATAGTCTGTCTCCACCTAAAAAAAATCTCTCCATGGTCTTAAATATAGGCAATATCTCCCCTTGAACTGTTGGTTACGAATCTACCATTAGGAAAGGGTTTTGGTCTTTTGCGCCCTAGACCCGCCCAACAGATTGAAAGGCCGGAAGGAAGGAATGCCTTCCGTGCCAATCTCCGGAGAAGGCCGGCTCCTATACTACACTACTGGGGGTTTTTAGATAAGAGAATAGGAAAGAAATTGTAAAATGCAGAAAGAAATGTAAATATCATGCGGTTTAGGTGGGAAAGAACAAGCAGCACGATTACTAGCTAATACACAAACCAACAACAATCAAAACAAAGCATGTAACAGAAACTGTCACTGCGATTCTTTCCTATGTATCCTTCAGTTTTGTATTCCAGATTCAATTAATCGCCAATGCTCTAATCCAGGATTCAGAATTACAGCAATCAGAAAAATAAATGAACACGGAGCAGAAATACTTGCAGAAGGCAGCATAAAAGAAAGAGACAAATGTCAGAGCCAAGGATGCTTAGTATTGGAAGCAAGTGTTTGATACAACAAAGCTTTCTAGCAATATGTTCCCCCCCTTTTACAATGAAAGTCCATTGCTATTTATAGCAGAAATTTCCCCCGCAATTACAATGATGCACAGAACCCAAAAAACTGCAAAAGCTGTCGTGATTAGACCCTCGCTGGCCGTGAGCGTACCTGCAACAAGATTCACCTGAATCTAGTACAGCTCCGGACAGATCTAGTGGTTGAGAAAGCGTGTCTGATCAATGCGGTAGGTGCAGTACAAACTGTTGTTGAATGCTTGCTGTTAATGTTCACCTACCCTGTACTTTTGAAGTACACCTTCTGTTATGTCCTGTAAGGCTCGAATCCCGAAGTCCGTACATCTTTTGCCTGAGTCTGAGGTTCGCTAAAATGGAGGGGGGTTGACCAAAGTCGCTCGATAAAAACAGCGATCCCAGGAGTCGCTCAAGAATGGAGCGAACCCGGGATGCGCCTTGCCTTAGAAAAATCTGCAATTTGGTCCTTTCTGCTAGCAGTCGTTGAATGGAAGGGGGGCGACGGCGGTCGCTGGCAGATAGTAGCGACAAGGGGAGTCATTCGAAAAATGGGCGACCGGCATCAACATTTGATCTTGTGCCTTAGAATAATTTGGAGCTTCCTCGCCTGTGGTCGCTGAAAAACTGCAGCGACACCGAGAATCGCTCCAAAATGGAGCGACCGGCGTCAACCTTTGAAAACTGCACTTACTGGCGGTCGCTTGAAAACTGGGCGACAACGGCGGTCGTTGGCGGAGTTGAGCGACGACGGGAGTCGCTCCAAAATGGAGCGACCGACGTCGCCTCAACACTTAGACAATTTTGACCTTCTTTTTCGCTTGTTGACCGTGGTCGCTAAAGAAAGGAGCGACCGACGTCGGTCGCTGAAAAACGGAGCGACCGGCGTCGACGCTCCACACTTAGACATTTTTTAGTTTTTTTCTCCTCGCCGCAGTTCGCTGGAAAATGCAGCGACGACGGCGATCGCTGGAAAAGAGGTGCGACGACGGAGTTCGCTCCAAAGTCGAGCGACCGACGTCGACTTTCCATGCCTTAGCATTTTTCATGTTTTGCTCATTGTCGACGGTCGTTGATGACGAAGGTCGCTGGAAAAGGCTGGCGACAACGGGGGTCGCTCCAGAATGGAGCGACCGTGGGAAATCGACACTTAGGCAAATTTTGACAAATTTCTCCCGCTCGCTTTCGCTGCTTGATGTTGCCGTCGGTCATCGGAGAGAAGTGCAAGGCTGGAAATCGCCAAAAAGAGGGAGCAACTCCCAGAATCGCTCCAAAAGTGAACGACCAAGAGAGTGCCCCTGCCTTAGAGAAATCTGGGCTTTTCCCAAACCCTGCAAAACTTGCTAAACACTTGGAAAATAAAACTGAAAACTGGAAACATGAAATCTGCCTGGACAAAGATGGAAAGGAAGGAGGAAGGAAGAATCTGGTCCGAAAAGTTGCAGCAGTAATTTTTCAGATTTTTCAAAAAATTTACCCCTTTGCAAAATGTGGCAATATGAACCATGGATGACTACCCATTATTTTATCCCTGATTTCCAAACTGGAGAAGACGATGAGGGGAAAATTTTCAGAAGAAAAGTAAATTCAATCCTCACTTCCATTTAATCCATTTTGAATCTTTGAAAAAACTGACTAATAATCGTGGAACTTAAATATTAACCCTCTACTTTTAAGAACCATTATATCATGCTCAACCATCTCATCCTTGATAATCACTTCTAGTGTAATATTTGTTGTTAAATAGGGATTACCATAAATTCACTCTTCCTCTTGTCCTCGACTAGGGCATCCTTACTTCGAGTTAGAGCTTCCATAAATGACTATCCTTCCATGTTACCTAGATTTTCTTCATAAGAATCCTTTATTTTTTGAATTTTTCCAAAGATATATAATAAGAAACGATGATGAGGCCTGCTTCTTGCTTGCATTCGCTCCCTTAAAATGTAAAGGTTCACCCATGGGATTAGAACCTTGATCTATGATGTGAAACTCTTTGTTTCCAACCACTTGTCCTATACCCCATAGGCGTTGTAAAACAAAATATTATCATATTTAACATCTTGAATAGTCCAAAAATCCTTGGAAAAGTATAACTGTCAAATCATATTTGGGTCATTATCTAATCCATGTGCATTGAACTAATAAAGCCTACCTCTGAAAAATTAAGAACATATACTAAAAAGTAAAAACTAAAAATCTATGGGTACCAAGCTGAGTACCTTAGATGCACGCTTGTGGATATCCTTGACAAAAAGTTGCCAGAAACTCAGCGCAGCTACCTCAGACAAAATAACTGTAGCTCTGTAAAATGCCAAGAAAGGACCAAAACGGTAATAGAGTGAAGGAGATTTTGAGCCATGGTTGCCTAGTGCATGTCCAAATTCACTCTCCAGAGATGCTCGTCTAGACTTTGCATACTCAGCAGAGGGCTTATCACCATGCACACTTGTTGAGAAGCTGCCAGAACCACCAGAAAGTTGTGCTCAAAACCACATATCTTGTTAACATTAATTAAGTTTAGATAATCATTTTATTTTATTTATGCTATTGTTACATTATTACACATAAAATAAAAGGCAATTTCATGAAACACAGGCCCAAACCATTACAATATCGTAATAAAGAGTCAATTATTTTCAAGAATGGCATATAAAATCAAAAAGCTTCTCATTAGCATTATAATAAGTGCAAAGCCCACACATACTTTTGTTTTTCTGTAAATCCCTTTATGAAGAAAGGAAGTGCAAAAGGTTCCCTCAGGATCTTATGGTTGCATCCATAAGCCGCTGATACACACTCTGTCTCTAGTACTGCAACAGAGGCAGAACAATATCTCATAACATGGTGCATCTTAAAGAAATACAAGCTATCAGCTCCCAGGTGATGAAGATAAAGATTTCATGCCAAGTTAGTTATATAATGGGCTAAAATTGCACAAAGCAAAATTCAAATATCTAATATGAAACAAAGCCTTATCTAAAAAAATAGCATAAAGAGTGTAGGATGACTAATGGCAAGACAGTTGCAAACTGGAAATCTTGTTTCCATAATTGGGAGTGACCAATAGAGTTACAAACGAATAATACATGAAAACCAAAATGCCACTGAAAAACAAATGAAAATTTTGAATCTACCTACCTTTTTACTTTAAATGGCAAATAATCCCGAATTAGTGAAGCTTTAGGGGGCAGATGTAAAGCATGAAACAACCATCAATAATAGAAGCAAACTTTCAAAGGAAATAGGATAGAAATAACCCAAATGACGAAAGAGATTATGCTGAGAGTGAGATGCAGACGTTGCCTTGAAGGTGTTAGAGTATTCACTTAGGCTGTGAAACCCCTCAAAATCCAGCAAGACTTACATTTGCATCACTGCTACTATATCAGAAAGTACTGCACTTTTGTTAGTCAGGATGTCTTAACTTTTTGTTAGTTAACGAAGTTTTACGTCAATTAAAAGTGTCTTTAACAGTCAAAAGTCAGTTCTACTTTGTGTGCAAAAAGTGATTTTCTAACATGCAGAAAAGGAATGATTCAAAGAGGAAAAGTAACTATAAGTAGGTCCACATGTAACAGCTCCAATATAGCCATGTCAACTATCTTTATTTTGACTAGCTCGGGCCCTAGGTTTAGATAGTTGCCCCTTGAGCATTATGGTTAAGGGTTAATGAATGATTTAGTCTCTAATTAGGAAAGAGTTAGGTGGTAGTTGGAATCATCTTTCATATTTGAATATTAATAGCATCTACTGTGCATATGAGACTTCGCCCTCTCCAAGTGGCTATGAGACTTTGCCCTCTCTAAGTGGTTAAGGATTTGCATTGATTTGAATCTAGGACTTGATTATTGTGTATTTAATTTTCTGGCAATTGGATCTGAATTATTGTTATCGTTAAGAAAAGTTGTTTGCGAATTATTGGATAGTTACTGCTATTGCTATAATTATGGAAGTTGTTTCATAATAAGTGGTATCAAAGCTTTAATCTCAGCTCCCTATGGGATGAATATTTGCAATAGAAGGGCACAAAAAACATTCCAAAACCTCTACCGAACATTACAGTTGTCTGTTTCCTAGTAATTTTTTCTAAAAATTTTTGTTTTTGGTCCATCTTCTGGTGCAATTTTCTAGAATACTCGTTGTTGTTACTTCCTATTCCCAAACCCGACTAAAAAAAAAGAGTATCAAGTGTCGTTGGACCCTTGTAAGAGACCTATACCATTACGATCGTCTCTTTGAGACGGTCAAAACAAGGGGCACATTTTTTAGAAGAGAGTATGCAAGGACCCTTGCGGGAGACCTATCTCTTTGCGATCATCTCTTCAAGCTAATAAAAGTAAGGTATTTTTTACAACACTTTTTCAGTAGCATGCCAAGTATTTTTCGGGTTTTGCAATTGCCCCTAGTGTATTAATGAACGTGCTGCCACTAGTGGTTGCTCGTGAGTCAATGGTCGATTGCAGCGCATTGTTCATTCAAAGGATCACAACACCAACCTAGAAATCCTAGTAAGCATCACAACATTCCCCCAAATATCAATAGTTTTGACTAGCGTCTTCTTTCTTCCTTAAACGCCATGGCTTTACCTGCTCCCAACACCTATAATTCTTCCTCTTTTCCTAATAACCCTCCTCCGATCACTCCTCCCGCTACCCCTCCAATTGGTGATTCTCTTCCTAGTGCTATTGACCTTGATCTGTGTGCATATCTTTTGAATCAACAATAGACAATTACTTACATTGCCAAGTCCTTCAATAACATCGAAAGAGTCCTACAAATATCGACTATTACGCCTCCCCTTGTCCACGGGGCAACAGCCCCCATCAGGCACAAACTACAATTCTTCCACAACTGCCACTTGGTCACAGTCCTCCAAATTCCTATGGAAGTCACTCAACTCCTTATGCTACCCAAGGTTCTCCTCCAAGTATGGGTGATTACAACCTACGCTTTGCTTCTGATATGGATTCCATGGTAGGAGGTGCTTCTAATTTCCTTGACTGGCCTCATGAAGTTCCTATTCCTCGCATCAACATGCCCACTTTTGAAGGTGTTGATCCACAGGGGTGGTTGGCCAAAATGGATAGCATCATCCGCCTACACCATGTTCCTCAAGTAGGTCATGTCACATTAGCGGCTATTACGTTGGGAACCCAAGCTCATCAATGGTTGTTGTGGTTGCTTCACCAACATGGGGGTCCTCTTTTGTGGCCTAACTTCAAAGAACGATTTCTCCAGAGATTTGATAAAGGATCTTCCACATCGTATGTGGTCCGTCTAATGCAAACAAAGCAAAAGGAACAGTGGAGGAGTATTGAATAGAGTTCACAAGTCTTCCCACCTACACCCACCAATTAAATCCAACGGTGGTGATCTCAGCCTTTTGCCATAGTCTTAAGGATAAAATTCGGTGGGAAGTCGATATGGTCGATCCCTATACTCTCGACGATGCTCAATGTATAGCTTTAGCGGCAGAACATAAGCTCCAAGATTCCAGTCCCCAACACAAATGTGACTTCAACTCTCAAATTCCTTACTACAATAATGATGTTTCAAATGTCATTCTCACATCGCTAAGATCAGGCTTGTGAAGAACATTGTGACTTCCAAGTGGAAGGTGAAGACACAATAGTATATGAAGATGAGGATTCATTGCAACAAGAGCAACCAGCAAAAGTAGATGAAGCAAAACATGAGGATGATACCATGGCTCTCTCTGCTCACGCTCTTATGGGGCTTCAAGCTCACCATACTTTTAAGGTACAAGGATTCATTAAATGACAACACATCAACATGTTGATTGATTTATAGCACGATGGGTGTATTCATCAATAAGTTTTGGAAAGAATCGTTTCGTCTTAGTGGTACTAAGTTGAGTATGTCCTCTTCTTATCACTCTTAGTCGGATGGCCAAACATAGATTGTTAGTAAATGTTAGGGTACTTACCTCCATTGGTTTTCTCAAAACAATCGGTAGCACTGGGTTCATTGGCTCTCATTAGTTGAATGGTGGTACAATACATATTATCATTCATCCCCCAAAATGTCCCCATTTGAAGCATCATATGGTCATAAACCTCCATCAGTGGCAAACTATGTTCCAAGATCCTCCAAGACTGCCCAGGTAGATAATTTGTTACAACAACGACAACTTGTGCTTCAGCTTCTTAAAAATAATTTGACCAAGGTCCAAAACCGCATGAAGCAACAACAAGATTCACATTGTTTTGAACGACAATTCGGCATAGGCAATATGGCCTTTTTGCGACTGCAACCCTATAAGCAATTTTCCTTGAAGACCAAGTCCAATCAAAAGTTGGCTCCTCGATTTTATGGGCCCTACAATGTGGTTTGCCGCATTGGTGAAATGGCATATCATTTGGAGCTTCCACCATCTTCTTGCATCCATCCTGTCTTTCATGTATCTTGTCTAAAATAGGTTATTGCCAGAAGGTGCAGTCCCAGATGGAGCTTCCAGTGCTTGATGAAAAAGGTCGAATCACTCTCCAACCAAAAGCAATGTTGCAATGCAAAGTTTTTCATCTTTGGTCTCGACAAATTCAAAAGTTCCTCATTAAGTGGCGAGACCTTCCAGAAGAAGATGTTACATGGGAGGCTAAGAGCATTTTCCAATCTTTCTATCTTTGAGACAAAACTTTCTAGGGGGAAGCCATGTAACGGCTCCAATATAGCCACATCGACTATCTTTATTTTTATTAGCTCAGGCCCTAGGTTTAGATAGTCAACCCTTGAGCATTAGGGTTAGGGTTAATGATTGATTTAGTCTATAAATAGGAAGAATTAGGTGGTAGTTAGAATCATCTTTCATATTCGAATCTTAATAGCGTTTCTTGCGCATATGAGACTTCGCCCTCTCCAAGTGGCTATGAGACTTCGCCCTCTCTAAGTGGCTAAGGATTTGTAATGATTTGAATCTGAGATTTGATTATTGCATATTTAATTTTCTAGCAATTGGATCCAAATTTTTTTTTTTACATTGCTCTCATTACATTTCTAATAGGTTATATACAGCATATCCAACTTTGCCTTTCTATCAAAGATATTCTCCATCTTCCTCAAACTGCTAAGTTTCCACAATCAACTCTTTTTATATCAAATGCCTTCCAAAATTTAAATTCTTTCAAGATAAAATTCAACACCACAAATGGCTAAAATATTTGCTACCCGGCTTCTATATCTATAAATATCTTGTCTATAACAACCTCACAATTTCTTAATACTTTTTTTAGGGTTCTTATTCATTCCCCTAATATTCCAAGATATTATTTCATTGTTATTTTTTGTTTTATTTGTGGGTTTAGCCCCACTTCTTGTTAACACAATTGGATCCGAATTATTGTTATCATTGGGTATTGTTATTTTCGTATTATTGGATTGCTACTGCTATTTGCTATAATTCTTGAAGTTGTTTCATAACATTTTTATGTTGAGCCTTGGAAATGTTTCATGTTTGGAATGAAAGTGGTTGTGTACAAGTCTCCAACAACCATGGTATTGCACCACTCATTGTTCATGGAGACTTTGATGCCCTGACATCAGGGTCTAAATCCTCTCAAAAAAGTTCCTTCTATTAACTTTCCCATCTATTTTCTAGATATATCACAGTACTGTTTCTTTCTAATATTTAAAAATATGAGTATTATCAGCCTAAATTAGATCTATCATTCTATTCCTCTAACCTATCATAATGGTCAAAAGATACTTTTTTGACCACTAAGAACCAATTGTGCTTTACAATCTGGAGCTCATGAATTGAATTTTTAGATTAAGGAATTCGCATTAGATTTTTTACTAATTCAGATTTTAATCTCTTTTGCAACAGCTCTAAATTTCAGCTTTACAATAATTTCAGAATGTTTTCATTTCAATGGTTTCAGATTCCAGTTTTTAAAAAAGCTTCAAATTTTAGTCATATTGATTCAAAAAGTTCAGACTTTGGAGTTCTAGCAGTTCTACATTTATAGCAGTTCTAGTTCCAGATTTCACAGTTGTTTAGATTTTCAGTTTTCCAATCTTCCAGTTCAAAATTAAGATTTATACCCAAAGGTTTACAGTTCTTGTTGCAAGTTCTAGTGGAGGCTCACAACAGTAGTATTCAAGCCATTTGCTTGGCCCTATGCAAGCAATAACAATGGCTTCATCTCCAGCCATACAAGATTGGCAAAAAAAGAAAAATAACAGTAACACTCTGTGGAGGATACCATTCACAGTCCAATGGATGGAACAAGAGAGATCACAAATTAAATAATTGCACCACAGCCGTGAATCGAACTAGGTATTAAAGTGGAACAAAATTCCATCATAGGAATAGAACTCCAAATGCTCTGATTCTATTCCTGGAAAACAAAGACTGATTGCATCCATACACTTACATATACTGCAAGAACATCAAGAGGAAAAACACACGAATTAAAGGCATTCCAAACTTTAATGAGATAAACGACAATACTAAACTTAGGGATTAAATTAGGAAATTGGATTGTTTATTTAGACCAAATCCCATTAGAGATTTTCAAAAGATCCAGTTTGACACATTACACCTTGAGGGACCAACATTTGATTGGTCGAAAGCGGTTTAGTGTGACATTATGATGGCAATGATGATGGTCGCCAAGAGAAACCACTTAAAAAGGGTTTGTAACTGCATCTTTCATAGCTTTGAGGAGTATAACCAAATGAACTATTTAATGGAACTCAAGCCATAGTGACATATTCCTCCAAAAAGTTTCATCAAGCAAATTTGTTCTTTGAACAACATCTCTGTTCCATGCATATCAATAAACTGAAGAACTCAATCAACGTATGTCAAGGCTTTGAAGCCTAAGACATTGTGGATTGCCAATTTAACAAACAAAAGCTTATTCAGAAGGTGTTAGAAGTCAATTTGCAACCAATTCAACTTCAAAATCTCTAAGCAGCCAAGGCAACCCTAAAGATAATGTAAAACCCAAATCCTCTTTAATCTCAAATACTAGCCCACAAAAAACTAAAGTTTTAGACCAAACTGTCCGTGCTGATTTACATCAAACAATGCCCTGCCACACTTGCAAACAGCGTTGAAAAGAACTATAAAAAAAATATGATTATCATGTATATCATGATTTTTTCCAGCTCCCCAATTTATTCGATGGTAGCTAATTTTTGTAAAAAATCAATATTTTCAAGAAAATGAGGAAATAAGTATTTTTGCTGATTTTCCACCAACTGATTACCAATCCGATTTTTTCTGGGCCTTGCCAATAAAGTTTAATGAGATAAATGACATTATAAAAATGAGGGCTTGAATAAGCAAATAGGATTGTTTATTTAGACCAAATCCCATGACAGATTTTCAAAAGATCCTTTTGCCACATTACACCTTGAGGGACCAACATTTGATTGATTGCAAGTGGTTGAACATGACATTATGATGGCGATGATGATGGTTGCCAAGAAGCAACCACTTCAAAAGAGTTTGTAACTGGATCTTTCATAATTTTGAGGCCTATAACCAAAAATACTATTTCAAGGACCTCAAAAATGTGAAGTAGCAAACGATAATGACATATTACTCCAAAAAGTTTCATCAAGCAAGTTTGTTGTTTGAACATTTCTGTTCCATACATATCAATAGACTGAAGAAATAAATCAAGGTACGTCAAGGCTTTGAAGCCTAAGACATTGTGGATTGCTGTTCTAACAAACAAAAGCTTATTCAAAAGTTCTTAGAACTCAATTTCAAAACTCTCTAAGCAGCCAAGGCAACCCTAAGGATAATGTAAAACCCAAATCTTCTTTAGTCTCGAAAACTAGCCCACCAAAAACTGGAGTTTTAGACCATACTGTCCTTGCTGATTTACATCAAAAAAGACTCTACTATACTTGCAAACAGTGTTGAAAAGAACTTTAAAAAATATCATGTATATCACAATTTTTTCCACCCCCTTATAACCAAAAACAACTATTTAATGGACCTCAAATGTGAAGTAGCAAGCCATGGTGACATAGTACTTCAAAAGTTTTGTCAAGGAAGTTTGTTGTTTGAACATCTCTATTCCATGCATATCAATAGAATTAAGAAGTCAATCAAGGTATGTCAAGGCTTTGAAGACTAAGAGATTGTGGATTGCAATTTTTAACAAACAAAAGTTAATTTAAAAGTTGTTAGAAGTCAATTTGCAACCAGCTCAACTTCAAAACTATCTAAGCAGCCAAGGCAACCCTAAGGATAATGTAAAACCCAAAGCCTCTTTAGTCTCAAATACTAGCCCACCAAAAACAGGGTTTTTATACCATACTGTCCTTGCTGATTTACATCAAAAGAGGCTCTGCTACACTTGCAAACAGTGTTGAAAAGAACTTTAAAAATTATGATTATCATGTATATCACAATATTTTCCACACCCCACCGAACCCCTGATTTTTTTGCTGGTAGCCGATTTTTTTTTTTAAATGGCCAATATTCTCAAGAGAATGAGAAAAAAAAAAGCTATTTTTGTTGATTTTCCCTAACTGATTGCCAATCCAATTTTTTTCTGGGCCTTGTCAATGTAATGTCGATCATGATTTTTTCAACATTGCTTGCAAAGAAACATCATCCCAGGGACACAAATGCAAGGCTCCGAAAAAAATCAGATGATTGACATTGTAGATGAAGAAGAACCAAAAGCAATTGATATCAATCAAGAGGAATCAACACTGATGAAGACAGGCTGTGAATGAAGAATAGAATGAAAAACAAGAAATACCATTTCCCTTACAACCACATTGGGAATTACCCTATACCAGATTGCAGGTAAGAAGCAAAATTTTAAAAATAAACATAAAAATAGAACTATGTTGAACTTCATTAATTCCAACAACACTCCTAGTGACTTTTTTTGTACCTAAGGTTCTGTGTCTTTCCAATTTTAGAAATCTAAGTAGTATTTAGCCCAAGTTTTGGTATTCTCTTGTTGCAGTCTTTCATACCAAAAGCCATTTAGATTTTTAGTTTTTCAATCCTTCAGTTTAAATTTCAGATATTACCAAGGTTCCATGGGGACGCTTCCCCCGCATCCCCAGCACAGGGGGATGGGACGTACCCTATTTTGGAGCGTCCCCAGGGACGACCAGCCGTCCCCCATGGCTGGGCATCTACAGCCAAACTTAAAACATAAAAATTAACTTAAAAAATTAAATTTAAAAAAAAAAAAAAAAGGTAGGGGGTGGGACCCATGAAAGTCTCACCCCCCAAACCCTAAACCTAAAACAAACACACACTATAAAGGTAAAAGAAAAAGTTAAAAAGTTAAAAGTCAAAACAAACACTCATCTTTCAACAGTGAAGAAGAAGAAGAGAGAGCTGGGATAGCAAAAGGAGGCAGCAACAGTAGGCAGCAAGGGCAGGGATAGCAACAGTAGGCAGCAAGGGCAAAGGAGGCAGCAACAGAGGCAGCAAGGGCAGGGATAGCAACAGCAGAGATAGCAACAACAGGCAGCAAAAATCCAAGTTTGTTTTGAAGTTTTCCAATTTTCATTACCTCATCCAAGTCTGTTTTGAAATTTTCATATTTTTCTTTCAACATTCAACATGAGCAGCAGTGAATCAGACTCATTTAACATTCATATGGAGGGGGGAAACCAAAGTGAAAATCAAAACCAAAATGAAAATATAAATATTCATGCTGCTAGGGATTCTGCCTCTACCATCCAACCCCAAACTTCCAAAGGGGACAGCACTGCTTCTAAGACTAGTTTTGATTGTCCATCACCATTATTAAAAGAATATGCCAAGGGTCCATTCAATATCAAAAAACCTCTGCTGCAATTTGTAACCAACTGTGACCAAGGGAAAAAAAAATTTGGGGGCTCAAGAACATGGCTGTGTAATTTTTGTAAAACTGAGTTTAAGGGCAGCTATACTAGGGTTGAATCTCATCTCACTGATAAGGCAGGAACAGGGGTTAGGGCTTGCAAAAAAATGACCCGGGTACAAGTGTCTGAAGCCAATAAGCTTGTGCAAGAGTCCAAATTTAAAAGTTTAGGCATGCCTTTCCCTACAGCTGGCCAATCATCTAGAGGTGACTTTGGAGCCTCCTCAAAACAACCACAAGAATCAACCCAAACCTCTAGTATGCCACCGCTGCCCTCAAAGAAAAAGGGAATTGTAAGTGAGATGTTTAATGTGCAAGCAAGAGAGGAAGCAGATGATGTTGTAGCACAATTATTTTTTGCACATGGGCTTCCTTTCCATATTGCACGTTCCCCCTATTTCAAGGAAGCAGTAAAAAAAATAGCCAAGGCAGGGACTTCATATCTAGCGCCTGGAGAAACTAAGCTTCGTACCTCTCTCTTGGACAAACAATATTCCAAATGCAGTTTGGTTATGGAGCAGATGAGGAACACATGGTTGACAAATGGATGTTCTATCATCATGGATGGGTGGACTGACATTCGTCAACGTCCACTCATCAATATCATTGTCACATGTTCAGCAGGTCCCTATTTTCTTCGAGCCATTGATTGCACGGGGAAAAGAAAGGATGCTGAGTTCCAGTACCTCCTGTTGAAGGAGGCTATTGAGGAGGTTGGAGCCTCCAATGTTGTACAGGTAATCAATTTGACAATTTCCGTTTTAACTTTTTCTTATGAAAATCAAAATCTTTAAATCTATATGGTTGTTTAAATGAGACCATTTTTGTTGTACACTACAGGTAGTTACAGATGCAGCCCCTGTTTGCCAGCGTGCAGGGCAAATGATAGAACAGTCATATAGACATTTTTTGGACCCCGTGTTGTGTTCATGCATTGAACAATGCATTGAAGGACATTGGGAGGATAGATTGGGTGAGGGCTATGGTTGCAGAAGCCAGAGACTTGCAAATGTTCATTTGCAACCATCACACTTCCTTAGCCCTCTTTCGGTCCTTCTCAAAGAAGGAGTTCATCAAACCAAGAGATACTAGATACACCACCTACTTCATTTTATTGGAGAGGATGATTGAGGTGCAAGATGCTTTACAATCCATGGTAGTATGCACGGAGTGGAAGAGGTGGCCGGAATCAAGGACAGAGGAGGGAAAGAAAATTAGAGACAAAATATTGGATGATAGTTGGTGGACTCAAGCCAAGTAAGAAATGTCATTTATGATTTTTCATTTTTAGTTTCAAATTGGATTGCTCATATAGTCTAAGTTTTTTATATTTTTATTTTAATTTCTTGTAGGTACATTGTGTCTTTTGTTGCCCCAATTGTTGCAGTCATCAGATATGCTGACACAGATGCTCCTAATCTAGGAGAGATCTATGAGACTTTTGACAACATGTTAGGGGAGATAAAAAAATCATTTCTGCTAGAGATCCATCATTATTATTCTATGAGGCCAACATTAGACCTATTATACAGAGGAGGTGGGATAGGA
This sequence comes from Wollemia nobilis, assembly GCA_028583015.1. Classification (NCBI taxonomy): domain Eukaryota; kingdom Viridiplantae; phylum Streptophyta; class Pinopsida; order Araucariales; family Araucariaceae; genus Wollemia; species Wollemia nobilis. Next base: position 1,473,554 of record JAQPPZ010016930.1, read on the forward strand.
TGAACACCCCCCTTCATATGGCAGCATATGCAGTAAACCCAAAGTGGTATGAGCCTAGGCCTGGGAGAGTGGCTCCCCATCATGATCCAGAGGTGAGACAAGGGTTTTTGAGTGCCCTTAAAAAGATATATGTGAGGGAGGAGGGCTCAAAACTTAGAGATGAGTGGCTCCAATTTGTGAATCTTTCGGGCCCTTGCTTCAGCCAACCAGAGTGTATAGAGGATAGGGCTACCATTGCCCAAAAAAATCCCATTGGATGGTGGCAGCTATATGGGGATGACACACCTAACTTGCAACATTTTGCAATTAGGCTTCTTTCACAGGTTGCTAGTTCCTCTGTTGCTGAGAGGAATTGGTCCACATACAACTTTATCCACAATGTGAGGAGGAATAGGCTTACCTCTCGCAGAGCGGAGAAGCTAGTTGCAATGCATAGCTCTCTTCGCCTTCGTGAGAGAGTTAAGCCAGAGTACAAGCAATCTCCAGCTACACGATGGGATGTTGATCCAGAGGATGCAGGACAGATTGATGAGGATGAGGGTCAGGAGGGGTTGGTTGGAGTTCCATTGGAGGCTCTTCACTTAGATGATGAGGGCAGCTCATCAAATAGTGATACAGATTCTGATAGTGATAGCCCAGCAGAAGTTCCATAGGAATGAGACTATTTAGTAATTTACATTTAGTATTTTTGTTGTAAACTCTTTTGTTGTAATTTGTAAATGAGCATTGAGACTATTTACTATTAGTACTACTGTACTTCTGATTTCACTATTTTGTTGTATTTTTGTTCTATTTGTAAATGAGCATTGAGACTATTAGTATTTTTGCAACTATTTTTCTGTTTCATTTTGACATTTGTTGTAAAATTTAATTTTTAAATTATTCTAACTTCTAAGAATCTAATGGCTTCTAAGTTCTAAATATTTTTGTAACTTGTTGTAGACTATTTTTATTGTAAACTATTAGTATTTAGTATTTTTCATTTTTGTTGTGTGTAGAATCTGTAGATTATTCTAAATTTCTAAAAAAATTCATACTATTATACCACGTCGTCCCCTAAAATCGGCCTGCCATCCCCCGCCGTCCCCGAAACCCGTCCCCCGTCCCCCAGGCTCGTGGAACCTTGGATATTACAGACCAAAGGTTTATCCCTAGATTTTAAAACTCTTATTGCAAGTTTTAGTTGGGGATCACAACAATCACCTCAATGACTAACACTACCATAAATGATGGAATGTTACAGACATTGGAGAAAAATTTAAATACAGCAAACAACGTCAAGCCATGATTCATCTAAATGAATGGATGCTGCGGCTCACATATCCAACATCAGTTCATCCCTTCCAAGACCTCCGCAGGGAAATATATCTAAAATAAAAAGGTCCCCTAGAAGAAACTCAAGCAAAAAGAACTTAAGTAAGATGATATTGCAAAAATGAAAGTTCCCTTCACAAAAAAAGACAAGGCTCTAATACTTCCATGACAAACAATGCAGGAGAAAGCTTTGATCAAATCATCGGTGCAAGCTGACACTGTACTATTGGGGGTAAGCATTATTGAGGAGGATGAATTATACAGGAATATCAACAATAAGGAAAGGAAACATAGTGGCAGCAAATGCAGAATCAGACTAAAAATGTTATAAAATAAACTGTTTTTGAGCCTGAAGAAGGAACACTCAGGTCTGATGTGTAGTGAAAGAAGAAATAACAATTACAGAAGAGCATATTGGATAACCAGCCAACACTGATAGAAAATCTAACTGAATCAGATCCCATTCAATCAGCCTTTAAGGTTTTATCTAGATGATAGACCACTTTCTAGTTAGGCCTTCAAATTGCAATTTAATATTATTGCCAAAATGTTTAAATTAACATAATCAATGCCCCTGCTAATGGGGTTGGTAGAAATTAGAATAATGCAATCAAAGCCAATGGGCGAATGGAAAGCTCCTGAGAAGAGGCTGCTGAAGTTGAATTTTGATGCGGCTGCTAAAGTTAAATCCAGGTGAGGCTAAAAGAGGTGGTGGATTCAATGATCAGATAGGACAGCCTATACTTGCCTTTGCAATACATGTTGAAGAGGATGCGATAATCAAGCACAAGCACTTGCATTACTTAAAGGACTCAACATAGTGGTCGATAAAAACCGAAGGAAGCTATGGATTGAAGAAGATTCTATGATTGTAATTGATGCAATGAATGGAAGCTAGCAGATGTGAATAATGAAGTAGAAAGAATGAGCTTTTTAACTCTTACATCCCCCTTCTGCCATTTAAAAAAAGAAAAAAATCAGGTGCTAGATTAGTTGGAAAATACATGGGTTGACATCCTAAGGACACAAAATATAAATGAGCTATAAAGAGAGACAACTTTTGACCCAGCAAGCCAGGGACTACTAGTGATGGATAGTATGAGATTTGTCAATGATGTGAATGACTAAGCGAGGAGGAGAATATAAATTGGTAAACAAATTTCCAAGCAAGCTCGAGGAAAAAGAATGATATCATAAATCAAAGAGATGGCAAATAAAGAAGGATGTCTGCATCTCTCATTAGCTCAAAAAGCAATGCCCTGCTTCATGAATACCTAAGTATGATGCATGAAGAGTGATAACTTATGAACGGATATGTGTGCTGAAGCTGTTGCTCTCATGTAAGTAAATATAGAAGGATCCCATGGTTCAATTCCTGGACCAAACTTTTTCCAGTGCAAGAGAGAGCATTTACAAAATATAAGTGAAAGCAAGGTATGAGTGCAAACTAAGCAATGCATTTTAAAGTCAGATACACCCTCACAGGATTTGGGCAAGGAAAGAATATACTCTACAGAAGTGCTGCTTGACGTTAGGGTAACAAAAAGATATTTGGGATTCTATGGTTGCCTGTTGACTTTATTGGCCCAAGAGGCTCCACCTGAAAGCAGATTTTGTATAAGTATTTAGTGGTTATATGGAATGGAGAAAAGGAAATTATATCTTCAGCTAAGATGAATGATACAACTTGAGACGAAAGAAGGAATGCATGGATGACTGATATCATATAAGAATGCTTTTGGTCCCTGGTTGGCTTACAAAATAATTAGGTTTTAGGTCACGGATTTCTATTTCTGATACTGTTAGTAAAAAGCATGATCAGGGCCTGCAAGTTTGTTGTGCCTTCCTTACAAAGCAAAAGAAAAGTGAGAATGCTTTAAGACATACAGTTCAGTGAACGCTCAATAGAGGGAAGTCGCCTCAAAGACAAGGTTCAACCTCGAGCAATTTGTTACCATAAACACAAATAGGAAAACAAAATGAAAATGGGTTCAAACCACGGTAAGAAACTTTTTTTTTCTTTTTTTAGCAATTTTCCCTGATTTGGCCAGCCATTTATAAGATGTCAGAGACAGTAAGAAACGCCCATTTCTTGAAGAATGAATTTCCAAATGTGGCAACCCCTGGAAGTTTATTTCCTTGTAAGTCACCAGGTTCAAGTTTGTCGAGGATATTAAAAAAAATTCATCATTAAAAAATTTAGCTGTAAAATTTGTCATGATGTTAAAAAAATAATATATCAATGTAAATATCTAAAATAAATATAAATATATACAAAGAACTTCAGATTTTATAAAAAAATGATATTGACTTGCAAAAGGATCTGTAAATGAGTTGCCCTAAAAATCATTTTGCCCTGTCTTTTTAACATTTTCTTAAGTTGTTCTGTTTCAACGTTTACATTTTATAAATGTACAATGGAATCAAATAAATGTCACAATGAAATAGGGAAATAAGAAATGTTTTAGGTGTGATATATATATATATATATATGATTTTTTATTGATTGTTGTTTGTTTAAATATGTTCATCGAAATTGTTTACCTAAAGCAGAAAATTGCCAAAGTTCGGACATTTTTGATAACGTTCGCCAAATCTTGTGACACTGCTTGTAACATAGTTTCAAAACTGCAGAAATAAAAAAAAAAAAAATCAATAGAAATAATGAAGCAAGCAGTTAAACAAATGGCAGAAGCTCTAACTGGTTAAATATGCAGACTTTCAAGTCAGACACCAGAGTTCAAATGTTGCCAAATAATTGCCAAGATATTGTAATGTCAGTCATGATATAATCGGGTTGGGAGCAGTTGGTCATGATGTAATATGGTTGGGCCTGGTTTCAATTCATATAACCAATTTAAAGAAAAAGAAAGAGAGAAGCAGGCTGTTAAAATCCATACTAGTTTTTTCAACGAGAAGCCAAAGCCTTTACCAGCTTAAAATCCTTACTAATTTGCACAAGAGCAATTATATATTAATTGGAGATCATGGACGTTGATGCAAATCGTCAATGTCATCTTCATGTTTAGTAAACATGGGTTATTCCTGAAATTATTACAATGTGCATTAAGTTGCAGCATACAGTTTGCTAGACCATTTTTGTTATGTACCTGTACCCATAATATTGTGAAGTATATTGAGGTTATAAAGCAGCCCATGGTTCGGTCTAAAGGTTCCATATATGAAGGTTTATTCATAGGGGACTGATATGATGCTCATTGTATGTCTCATGCCTTTTTAGTCCTGTGATATCTCAAATCCTTACTGATATTGTATGGTAAATCCCGTGTCTAATGTGCGTTGCTCTGAAAGTATTAAATACTTCATATGATTCTAAACATTACCATCGCTAACTTACTAGGACTCATTTTCATCGCTAACTTGTTTTCAACAATGAATAAATACTGCAAAGAAAAAATACCTCGCATTGTGGGAAATGCTAGCAACCTAGCTTTTGCATTTGCATTAAATCACATGTTTCTTTACATAATAGGTACCCTTACATGTGCACTTCGGTTATTCTTGAAATATTTAACCGTTGGTGCTTCATTTCTTTACCGTCTTGGCTGAAAAAATACGGCCACATTGCTTCAGAACAAAAAGTTCCCGAGGGGAATTCGGTGTCTCGAAGTTAAGTGCCAGTGTAGCCAACCAACAAAGAAAAAAAGGGCAAACTACATCGTCGGACTGAGAAAATAGTCTGTACATACCGGTGCACCGGATAGAAAAGTGGCGGCCACAGCTTGCCAAGTGCCTCCCGAGGCATATAGCCGCATTCCTCATGACCTAGGGTTTCCAGCAAGCAATTTATCCGCGTAAACCTCCTCATGCAGCAATCCTACAAAAGGAGACTTGGCATCCGTATCCAAAATCCTTTTTAAAAAGCAGAGTAGTTGTCTTCAAATAAGCCGAACTTGTTCCTTGGAACAAAATACTTCAATGCTCTAATGCTTTAAGCCCTGTTACCATCAAAAATCAGGTGAAATTGCCCTTCATTTTCAAATCTAGCGAAATGCAAGACGCACCCTGCCTCCAACAAGAATGTTTGTTCTAAATCTTTATTTAATGAACGTTTCCCGCTTATCCGCCTGTCACAGCTCAATGATGTCGAAGGCACGATTTCTTGAAATCTCAGTGAGTTCAAGTTATTGTCCGAATTCCGTTTAGCGCATGCGGAAGGGCGGGAAAACAAAATTACGATCTCTGTTCCTCAGTTCTTTGCCAGATTCTGCACAATTACGTACCGAAAGAGGTTAACCTCATCCTTTTGATGAATTTGCTCTTGCAGACACAAATTATATAATGAATGAAAGAAATTTTTTGAATGATGAATTTGCTCTTTGTAGACACAAATTATATGATAGGTGAAAGAAATTTCTTACCTCGAACAAAATAATTTCTCAGGTCAGCATTTTCTCGGCTACAAATTGAAATTACTCTCAATTGAGTGGCACGATTAGCAAGAGATTTTGCCTTTCTTCTTTGTAGTTAATGGATTTACGTAATAGCATAAAGCGAAGGCAAATTGAATTTGCATTTCCTATTTGAGTTCTGAGTGGACTCAAATTTGAGTACTTGTGATGTGACGCATGGTATGAGACCTCCGCGTGGCTCACTAGCTGCCACTATATCGTCAATTTGCCTTTTAGGTTTTTTTTTTTTAAAGTATATAGATGATGGTTTTTTAAGGTATATAGATGAATTGGTTACAATTATAATTTGTAACAACTCCGAAGGCAAAGGATTCGGATCGGACTACTGGCTACGCATTGGCAGGCAAAGGATTCGGATCGGACTACTGGCTACGCATTGGCATGCCCGTGAGATTAGAACTTAGGCCTCCTCTCGGTAAGTGTCCCAGCGTACCAATCCACCTAGCTTCACGAACCAAAAAACTTACTTACCTAGTGTCTAAATCACAAGGACTTTGTATCGTTGAATGAAAGATTTTAATTACGTCCGCGAGACCCAAATATGGTCTATGGGACCTCAAATATGGAAGTACAATTACTCAAATCATATCATATGATCTTTAATATCTTTGAGAAGGTTGTTCCTTCTCCTGCTGATTTGTGTTAGCAATTCTCCAACTTTTTTTATTTTCTTGTCTTCAAATAAATCTGTAATAAACTCGTTCCCAAGTGTTTCTTTGTATTTGTCACGGATATCTGAAAAACTCGGGCATTTATAGATGAAGTGTTCCTCTGTCTCTACTGCTCCTTTGCATAGAGTACATATCCTTTCTTCCCATTGTTCTTTGGGCGTTGTCCATCTCCCTGTTTCACATCTAAGCCTATGAGAGCTAGTCCTTATCTGAGCAATGAGTATTTTTTCCTTCCACTTGATTTCAGCGCCTATATACGCTTTTTCCTTGTGGTCATACGTTGGGTTAAAATTTGCAATATAATATTGTCTTTTCCTGCTTGCATTTTTCCACATTCCACTTATGAACTTTTCATTCACATAATTTTTTATGTCTTTGTTGACATTTGGGCATTCATTTATGTTGATTTCCCAACGTTTCATCCATTTCTGATTTTGTTTCATCCACGTATTCTTTCGCCTATGCAACTCTTCGTCCCCTAGCTGCTCTAGGCCATCTATCATTTGTCATGTTTTCTGTTTTTTCAAGTAACATAACGACTTGGTCATAGCAATTGCTTCTAAAGGGAACATTCCAGTTTCAGCTAGAATAATTTCATAAGGGGTTGTGGCCTTAATTTTGAGAAAGTTTGTGATTAGATATTTTTGAATCCTTTCTATTTGCCTCCATTTTGCATTTGTTGTGCCACTAGCCCACACCTCGCAACCATACAACAGAACCGGTGTAACAAGTAGGCCAAATAAGACCTTGGTGGTCTTCCAGTCCCACAACTCGGCATTCCTACACCTGTTTTGAAGTGCATATAGTGCTCTCCAGCCACTTTGAGTTCTTTTCATCCTACATGTATTCCAATTAAGTTTGTCATGAAAGTCTATGCCCAGGTATTTGTATTCTACTACTACATCAAGCGGTTCTCCTGCAAACTGAAATTTGAGTTGTTGCTTCTTCTTTTTTGTTGAAAAAATCATAATTTTTGTTTTGCTCGTGTTCACTGCATCCCAACTTCTTTACAAAAGAGTTCTAGAGCTTGAAGGTGATCTTCTAGATCTTTGGCTATTTTGGCCACAAGAATTACATCATCTGCATACATGAGGAGTTTTACCACATATTTGGCTAAATGCACACCCTCTCCCCCAAATTTGTTTATCCATTCTTCTAACTTGTCAATGTACGACCCAAATAAGGTCGGAGATAGAGGGCAACCTTGTTTGACACCTATGTCACTACCAAAACATTGAGATAACCCTTCCTGTGTTCTGATTCTAGCCTTTACATGCTCATATAGTCTGTGAACTGCTGCCTGTAGTGAATTGGAACCTCTAGCTCTTCCATTCTGCTCCATAATTTTTCCTTGGCATTGTGTCAAATGCCTTTTTGAAGTCTACAAAACAACAAAAAGCCTCCTCTTTTTGTCCCATATTTTTTCCACTATGTGTACGAGCGTGATACGGTGATCAATAGTTGAGTGCTTGGGCCTAAAACATGCTTGCCCCTTTGCTCTCTTTCCCTTTTCTTACTGCCCATATGTTGATCCTACGCTCTATCATACTCCCAAACAACTTTGCAAAGAGAGGGTTGATCATGATAGTTCGATAGTTTGAGGGATTATTTACATCTCCACTTTTAAACAAAGGAATGGTCAAGCTAGTTGTCCACTCAGTAGGGAAGCCATTTTGTATGACCTCATTGAAAATTTCTTTGATTTGCGGTGCCAAGATATCTACCCCCATTTTATATGCTCTGCTTGAAGATTGTCTATGTCACGGGCTTTACCAGTTGCTAACTTTTTTATCCCTTGAATAATGTCTTCAATTGTGAAAAGTTCTTTCTTGACAATGATAGTAGGGGGTGTCTCCTGTTGGTTACTACGCTGATACGATTGTTTTGAATACTCCAACCATTGATTAACTGTTATGTTATTTTCAGTTTGCATCCTTTTCACGCTTAGTTCCTTCCAAAATTTCTTTGGTTCATGCTTCCCTAAATAAATCAATTCTTCCCTCCTTGTTCTAGTGTATTCTTCTTTTTTTGCCCTTACCAGTTTCTCATATGCTTTTTTGTTTGCTCTTGTTTTACCCGTTGGTTCCTTTAGTAATCTTCGCATTTTTTTGCAATCTTCATCGAACCATGGGTTGGTTGGGAAGCTATTCCTTTCTTTCTTTTTAGGTTTAGCTCTCTTGCATTTGTTTAGAGCTTCTTGAATAACTTGCATTAACCATTCACTCTTATTGTAATCTCTACTACTGTGATGTAGTTCTTCCCTTTCTGTAACTTATTATTTAATACTGCTCTAAAATTTTGTCGATTTTCATCTGTTAAGAGAATGTTTCCCTTGTGAGGATATTTATTTTGATTGCCTTGCAAGTGTTTTTCCCTTGGTTTGTCTCCATGCATTCGAAGTTTCATAACAATTGGGTTGTGATCTGACTTAAGTTCCATTGGAGAATCTTCCACTTCTAGCTCCTCTATTTTTGGTATGTAATTATGTGAGCATATTACATAGTCTATTACACTTTGTCCCTTATATGTTTTGCATGTATACTTTCCTGAATTTTTCCATTTGTTCATCCCATTGCAAATAATCAAATTGTATATGTTGCAAAGACCTAACAACTCTTCTCCATATTGCGTGATAGCCCCATGCTCATCTTTTGAAGTCCTGGTCCACTGTTGATTTTCCTCTTCTGGCATCCAAAGAGGATTAATCTCAATATCTTCGTTACCTTCTAGAATGTTAGCTTGCTTATTTGTTGTCCTTGCATTGAAATCTCCAATTAATATAATCTCCCCCAACTTATTGTATATTGAAATGTCTCTTTTTAGGGAGGAGTATGGGTCTTCTCTGTTAAGGTCATGTTTCTTATAGAATTTAGAATTCTTGGGAGCAAAATAACATATTGCTATGCTAATAACTGACTTATTTTCTAGGATCTTTATCCAGATGTACTGTTTGTTTTCATCTTGTTTTTCAATTTTAATGACCCTATCCCATTCCTCTTTTATTAAAACCATAATACCCCCATGCCCTTTGCCATTTTCTATTGCTTTATTCCATATTGCTATTTTTTTGTATCCCACAAATTATGGAGTCCTACATCCATCGTGTTCATGTGTTTCTGTCAATATGATTATATCTTTGTCTCTAGCAATGGGCCCTAACCCGGGTCCTCTTCTCCAAGGGAAACCTCTACGAGTTCCAACCTACCATTGTAAGATGTTCCCGGGCGGACCATACTCCCTATTTATTTTGGATTTGTTTAGATGTGATGTATGCCTTTCCATTTCTTAAATATGCCTGTTTCCCTTCATTCCTTGTTGCCCTCACCTTTTCCCATTCCTTATTTCTTTCTTCCTGCTGTAAAAATGTTAGGTCATCATCTAAATAAAATTGTGACCCTCTCAGCATGCCTCTGTTTTTAAGTAACCTTATTTTATCCTCGTAGCTCATCAATGTGACCCGAATATGTCTATCTCTGCCTCCTTCTCTCAGCCTGCCAATTCTGCTTACTTTTTTATCTGACCCTTCCATTGTAATCGATCTGACAAGAAGTCCCTGGTTAAACGATTTGTGTCTTCCCTGTCCCCATAATCTTTCAACCCTTTGATGATTATATTTGTTAACTTCTCATGTCTTTCTTTCTCTTCTGTTATTTGAATTTTTACTTGCTTCTCTATCAACTCTTTTTGTTGATTGACTGGTTCTTTTACTACTTGAGACCATGTCTTTGCCTTTGCTAATTCATTTCGTAGCTCATTTTCTCTTGTTTCAATGTTTTGGAGTGTTTTCTGTACCTCTTTTATTTGATTTGCATTTGTTTTTTCCACCTCTATTGCATCATTGATTGGGGGATGGATGGCTTGTTTGAGGACATGCCATTCACGTTGACCCATGTTTGCAAGGTTTTGTAGCTTTGACACTTGCTCCTTGAGTTGGTTGTTTTCTTTTTCCAACCTCCGAATGGTGTTTATAACCTCATCCGATTTAGTTTCTCTTAATTTCTCCCTCCTTTCCATGCTTTCAAGTTTCTCTTTCATCTTCATTAGCTCTTGCACATAAAGTCTTGGTGCCCACATGAGTGGTGTAGTTGTGGGACTGTAAGTTTCTTCCTCATCTGAAAACTCATTTTGGTGATTTGCCTTTGATTGTTCCTTATTCTCCACCTGTTTATGTGGTAGAATATTTTTTATTTTTATTTTTTGATATGCCCTTTTCATTGTTGTTGCCCTTGCTCGAGCTTGTCGACGCCTTAATATCCTCCAATACTGTTTCTCATTGACATATATTGGTTCTTGCAATTGTTGCTTCCCTTCTTCCATTTTCAAACCCTTTATAGCCGAACCCTCTGTACTATTGATCCGTTGAAATAAATGTGTAATAAAACCCTCCTTGCTCTGCAAACCCTCTGCTGCAAACCCTTGCTGATAATAAAACCTTCTGCCGCAAACCCCTATAACGAATGTATTTCTCCTACCTACTTAAATTGTTTTATAAATCGAAAGAGGACAAAAAAAATATGCTTACCCGATGAAATAGATGTTTAATACAATACTCCATCGCAAACCCTCCTTGCTCTGCAAAAACCCTTTGCCGCAAACCCTTTAATTTTTTTGTGCTGATATTTCTTGTCTGGAGTGTACAGTTCAAATATTCTTCGTTCTATCGGCTCTGCTTCAGTATCCCCGTGCTCTGCTTCAGTCCTGCTTCAGTATCTTGCCGTAAACCCGATGAAATAGATGTTTAATACAATACTCCGTCGCAAACCCTCCTTGCTCTGCAAAAACCCTTTGCCGCAAACCCTTTAATTTTTTGTGTTGATATTTCTTGTCTGGTTCAGTGTACAGTTCGAATCTTCTCCGTTCTATCGGCTCTGCTTCAATATCCCCGTGCTCTGCTTCTCCGATGAAATAGATGTTTAATACAATACTCCGCCGCAAACCCTCCTTGCTCTGCAAAAACCCTTTGCCGCAAACCCTTTAATTTTTTTGTGCTGATATTTTTTGTCTGGTTCAGTGTATAGTTCAAATATTCTTCGTTCTATCGGCTCTGCTTCAGTATCCCCGTGCTCTGCTTCAATATCCCCATGCTCTGCTTCGGTCTTCCAACTGATGGCCCTTCATTTTTGCCACGACTGTTCGTCTTCGTCGGTTCCATAACTACATTTCGCAACGACACCCTGTAACTGTCGTCCACTCCCGTTCACTGTTGGTCTGTGCCTATTTCCACTGCACCTTGGTGCCACGTGTTGTTCTGTGCTGCCATGTGTCGCTCACTGACCTCGTTCTGTAACGGCCTCCCAAAAATGTAGCATGTCGCGAAATCTTCTCCCTCTTGCTCATCCTTTTCTCTACCGGTCACGATATCGCGACATGTCGCGATAGCGCGATGTTTCGGCTTCCTCGCTCTCTCCTTTCTCTTCGGGTCACGAAATCGCGACGTGTCGTGATATTGCGACACTTTTCCCTTCATCCGCTTTCTCTTCTCTTCGAGTCGCGAAAATGCGACATGTCGCGAAATCGCGACATTTTTCTCCCTCACCTCCTTTCTCTTTGTCGGGTCGTGAAATCGCGACATCTTTTTCTCTCGGATTCCTCTCGCTTCGTTGGGTCGCAAAAATGCGACATGTCGTGAAATCGTGACATTCTTCTCTTCGGGCTCCTTCTTCGCCTCCTGGTCGCGAAAATGCGACATGTCGCGAAATCGTGACATCTTCCCCCCTCGGGCTCCTTCTTCGCCTTCTGGTCGTGAAAATGCGACATGTCGTGAAATTGCGACATCTTTCTCCTTCGGCTGCTTCTTCGTCTTCTGGTCGTGAAAATGCGACATCTTCCTTCCTTGGATTCTTCTTTGCCTTCTAGTTACGAAACTACGACATGTCGCGAAATCGCGACATCTCTCTCCTCTGCGCCTTCTCTCTCCTCTACGGGTCGCGAAACTGCGACATGTCACGAAATCGTGACATCTTCTCATCTGAGCCTTCTCTCTCCTTTCGGTGTCGCGATATCGCGACAGTTTTCATTCTCGCCGTCTCTTTCATCTGCGGGTCGCGATAACGCGACATGTAGCGATATCGTGACATCTTCCGTCCGCTGCTTCTCTCTCTACTTTGTGTCGCGATATCGTGACACTTTTTCTGTCGCGATATCGCGACAGTTTTCCTCCTCATCTCTCTCCTCTTTTGGTCGCGATTTCGTGACATGTCGCGAAATCGCGACAGCTTCCTTCCTTAGCCAATTTTTTTAAGTTGGCTCTGCTACCACTGGATGCTTCTGCATCAGATGCCACTGGATGCTCCTGCATCAGACACCCGAGGTTGATGGAGAAGTGACCTTCACTTCTGTATTGTTCTGTCACCTTCTTCTACACCGGGACTCGAACACTCTCTAATCAACCCTTCCACAACCGCTCTCTCTGCTCCAACTCATCCACAAACACTGCACAGAGTGTCAATCTTCTTCTTCTGAGGCTTCATGCAAGAACCTCCTGCAAGCACTGCATAGAGTGCCAAATTCCACCCATTCCACAGATCCTGGTGCAAGCTGCCTCACTTTCGACACTCTGCTCGCACACTCAGAATCTTCTGGCTCTGATACCACTTGATGGGGGGCCAAAAATTGCATTCACCAAAACTCAAATTTTCATTCAATATTTTTATTCTTATTTATTTTACACAGACTAGCCCGCAGGCGTAGTTTACATTCACTATGCAATCTCTGGCTCTCCATGCTCTCTCATTACATTCACTTGGGTTTTTATAGAGGCCCCGACCCTCTACAGTCTGCAATCAAATTACAGAACAATGGTCGCAGCCATTAACCTCCCGTCTGGAAGTAAACCCATGCACCGCTTTCTCTGTCGTCCTCCGACATGCACGATCCTGGTGCAAACTGCCTTGTTCGACGATCTGTTCACACTACCCAGGATTCTGAGTTTTCTTTAGAAGGAAACACAGTCCGAAATAGGTCTAGTTTGGCCTCGACCCTCTCGCTGCAACTCTGTCTTGTGGTCTTCTGTCTCCATGGATCCTGGTGTAGACTGCCTCACGTTCGGCGCATCTGTCTACACTACCCAGGAACCCTAAGCTCTTCTGGAAGAAAAACAACACAACAAGGCCATAATGGCCCTCTAGCCTTCGAATCTGCAACCTCTGCCTGCAACTGTTTTCCAACCCTTCTGCACACCTTCTGCCTACCCTTTTATAATCTCTGGTGCGACTCTCAGTCTTCCAACTGATGGCCCTTCATTTCTGCCACGATTGTTCGTCTTCGTCTTCGTCGGTTCCATAACTGCATTTCGCAACGACACCCTGTAACTGCTATCCACTCCCGTTCACTACTGGTCTGCGCCTGTTTCCACTGCACCTTGGTGCCACGTGTTGTTCTGTGCTGCCATGTGTCACTCACTGACCTCGTTCTGTAACGGCCTCCCAAAAATGTAGCATGTTGCGATATCACGACATCTTCTCCCTCTTGCTCGTCATTTTCTCTGTCGGTCGCGATATCGTGACATGTCGTGATATCACGAAGTTTTGGCATCCTCGCTCTCTCCTTTCTCTTCGGGTCGTGAAATCGCGACGTGTCGCGATATCGCGACACTTTTCCCTTCATTTGCTTTCTCTTCTCTTCGAGTCGCGAAAATGCGACATGTCGCGAAATCGTGACATTTTTCTCCATTGCCTCCTTTCTCTTCGTTGGGTCACGAAATCATGACATGTCGCGATATCGTGACATCTTTTCCTCTCGGATTCCTCTCGCTTCGTTGGGTCGCGAAAATGCGACATGTCGCGAAATCGCGACATTCTTCTCTTCGGGCTCCTTCTTCGCCTCCTAGTCGCAAAAATGCGACATGTCGTGAAATCGCGACATCTTCCCCCCTCGGGCTCCTTCTTCGCCTTCTGGTCGTGAAAATGCGACATGTCGTGAAATCGCGACATCTTTCTCCTTCGGCTGCTTCTTCGTCTTCTGGTCGCGAAAATGCGACATGTCGCGAAATCGCGACATCTTCCTTCCTTGGCTTCTTCTTCGCCTTCTGGTTGTGAAACTGTGACATGTCACGAAATCGCGACATCTTCTCCTCTGTGCCTTCTCTCTCCTCTGTGGGTCGCGAAACTGCGACATGTCGCGAAATCATGACATCTTCTCATTTGCGCCTTCTCTCTCCTCTGCGGGTCATGAAACTACGACATGTCGTGAAATCGCGACATCTTCTCATCTGCGCCTTCTCTCTCCTTTCGGTGTCGCGATATCGCGACACTTTTTCTATCGCGATATTGCGACAGTTTTCATTCTCGCCGTCTCTTTCATCTACGGGTCGCGATAATGCGACATGTCGCGATATCGTGACATCTTTCGTCCGCTGCTTCTCTCTCTACTTTGTGTCGCGATATCACGACACTTTTTCTGTCGCGATATTGCAAAAGTTTTCCTCCTCATCTCTCTCCTCTTTTGGTCGCGATTTTGTGACATGCCGCGAAATCGCGACAACTTCCTTCCTTAGCCAATTTTTTTAAGTTGGCTCTGCTACCACTGGATGCTTCTGCATCAGATGCCACTGGATGCTCCTGCATCAGGAAGGTCCAAGGTTCAAACCACAACGTGGTTGAGTGTGTGAGGGGGTGGATGCGTGATTGTACATAATAATACATATATGCCTTAGCTTTTGTATATTTTCATCTTTTTTTTTTTCTGCAATTTTAATCCTTGTAAGAAATGCCTTAGCCTTTGCATAGTTGTTAGTTGAAGTTTCATATAATTCTAATTAAGTGAGGGGAACTTTGCCTTCACTACTTCTAAAAACACCACCTCAATAAGCTTTTCCTGAATTTCCTTTAAAAGTACCATCAAAATTAATTTTGATAAACTTAATTTTTGGACGTTTTCATTTTACCATAGATGGATTTCTTTTAGTAACTTGATTGAAAGAAAGAAACTCAAACAAATTGCAGACAAACTTCAAAATATTTTTGAGAGTTTTATTTGTCAATTTTTACACGAAAGGATGAGTTGGTTTATAATTTATCAAATTATGGTGGATACTCAATCAAGTTGGAATATGAGGATTTAGAACAATCAAAAAAAATTTCTCCCAAATTTTTTTTTGGAAGAATGTTTGGTCGAGGCTCTCCCTAAGGCCTCAACATTTCTTTGGTTAGCAATTCAAAATAAGATTCTAATGGGAGAAATTCTACAAATAAGAGGCTATTATGGACCCTTCAAATGTACCTTGTGTGAGAAGGATTTAGAAACGTCAAACCATTTACTTCTTCATTGTCTGTTTGATCACACCATTTGTGGTTATTTTTTAAAAAATACGAAATTATATTAGGTAGCTCCATCAATATTGAAAGAGTTGATAAAATGTTGGATAAATTGTTTCAAAGCTAAAGCATTATGTATTCTTTGGAGGATTGGCCTTGTCATTATTTGTTGAAATTTATGGCTTGAAAGGAATAACAAAATTTTTAAAAATAAATACCAAAATCATGCCCAAGTTTGGAACCGTATTAATGTCTCTCTTGCAAAATATCTACAAATATGGTGCTCATCACGTGAAGTCTCAATTGCAAAAAAATAGGTGCTAATAACTTAGCTACAAGATTTGAACATGCATGGAAGAGTCATCTGCGACAATGAAATTTTAACAAAGGATCTACTTCGATCTATGGTAAAATACAAATGTCTAGAAATTGGGTTTATCAAAATTAATTTTGATGTTACTTCTAGCGGAAATCCAAGAAAAGGTGGTGGAGGTGGTGTTTTTAGAAATAGTGATGGAAAAATTCTCCTCACTTATTTAGAATCATATGGAACTTCAACTAGCAACTATACAAAGGCTAGGGCACTTCTTACAAGGATTAAAATTGCAACAAAAAAGGATGAAAATATATTTCAATTAAGGGGACTCACAAATGCTATTAACAAAAATGGATGTGGAGACTAGATAAAAAGTAATATTATTATTGATGTTCATCATTTATTACTAGAGGCAGTCTCTTGGTAGTGTGAACATATTTATAGAGAAATAAATTGGGTGGCAAATAAACTAGTGAATTATGGTGTTGACCTTATCTCAATGAAATTCAAATTTTAGAAGGCAACTGGCCAAGTGAGATTTTATGTCTTAATCAAAATGATGTAAAGGAGCTAATTGTGTAAACATAGCACTTCGAGGAAGTTGAAGAATATATTTAAGAGAAAAAAAGAAATAAAAAATTGTGATAAAGAGGTATGTTGCACCAAATGTAATATTTTGGTATTTTGGTGGGAGTTGCCCCCAATAGAAGCCACATATAACCTATTAAAAATATATATTGTTATGAGACCAACCACTTGGCAAGAGTTTGCAAAGTGAAAACTATGAAGAAAGAGAAAATTTTGGTCATAAGATAAACTTCAAGGTGAAGTAAAGAAATCATACATTAATAGAAGGTGGTTCCAATCAAGGATATTCCACTCTTAAATAAGGGGCAAAGAAAGCCTATCTACAACATCTTAAGGAAAAGGCCACCATAACTCCCTTGGATCAATAGTTAGAAGAAACAAAGAAGGATATAAGGGATGAGAAAGCATAATAAGTAAGTTCAAGTTTAGAAGGAATTAAAGGTGCAAATGCGAATGTGGAGGAAAATCCAAACACAAAGATGACAAAAGAGGTCAAGATCTTTCTAGGTAAATCATCTTCATTTTCCTCAAGTAGTATAGAATCCTCTCCTAGTAATAAAAGTAAAAGTGGTATAGAGGTTATCCCTTGCACTTTATGGTTTCAAGAGCAACATAATAAAGAAATGAGGATGGAGGAAGTCTATAACAATTTAGATTTTTTATGGTAGAATAAGAAGGTAATTGCTTTGAAAGAGCGTCCTTGCAATTTAGGGTTTTTAGGGAAATATAAAGAAGAATGTGTTTTTGAAGTTATTCTTTGCTCTACAAATCTTGCACAATAAGACAAAAATATAGATGATAAATCTTACGTTGAGCAATGTGAGAAGATTGAAGATATGGATGAAGATGAAAGTATTGGTGGAAATAAGAAAAGAGAGAAAAACCCAAGAAGCAAAAACAAAGAAAAAAAGAAACCAATAGGGATATTGATATGGGAAACCAAAAGCAAATATCACAAGTGTGAACAAGAAATGGGGCTAAACCCACAAATAAAAACAAAAAATAACAATGAAAATAATATCTTGGAATATTAGGGGCATGGATAAGAACCCTAAAAAAAGGTATTAAGAAAATCTAAATTGTTATAGACAATATATTTATATTTATAGATATAAAAAATGGCTAGCAAATATTTTAGTCATTCATGGCGTTGAATTGTATCTTAACAAAATTTCAATTTTGGAAGGCATCTATATGAAATGATAAAAATAAGTTGATTGTGAAAACTTAACAACGAGGAAGATAGCAAATCTCTTTGATTAGAAAGGCAAATGAAGAATATTTTTGATAGAGAGGTCGATTGGATATGATTTAATTAATTTGATAGAAATGTAACGAGAACAATGTAATGTTTTGGAAGTGGCCCCCAATAGAAGCCACACGTAGCTTATTAAAAATTAATTAAATATTTATGTATATTTTATTATATTAATTTTTATCTTGATTGTTTATTTTTATTTTTAATAAATTAAATGTGGCTTTTATTAGGGACCACAACCATCATATTATCAAAATAATACACTTATTGTTAGGTCAATTAACTCTTATTCACCAACTCTTTTATCAAAAATAATTTTCGTTTCTTTTTTTATCAAATATATTCTTCAACTTCCTTAAAGTGAGTTTCCACAATCATCTCCTTGACATCATTTTGGTCAAAAGATAAAATCTCACTTGGCCATTTGCCTTCTAAAATTTGAATTTCACCAAGATGAAGATCAACACTACGATTGGCTAAATTATTTGCTACGCAATTCCTTCTCTATAAATATGCTCACATTTAGAATAGATTACCTCCAATAATAAGTGATGAACATTAACAATAATATTATTTTCTATACAATCTTCACATAAATTTTTGTTGACAACAATAATGATAATTTGTGAATCCTCCTCAATTGAAATATATTTCCATCAATTTTCTATTGCAACTTTAATCCTTGCAAAAAGTGCCCTAGCCATGTGCATATTTGTTAGTTGAAGTTTCATATGATTTTGAATTAGTGAGGATAATTTTTCCTTCATTATTTGAAAAACACCACCTCCACCAACTTTTCCTAACTTTCCCTTAAAAGCACCATCAAAATTAATTTTTTTACTATGGTCGAAAGGGATTTTAGGGTCCCCAAACCCTTACAAGAAGCTAGAAAGATATACCATTCAACACAAGAAACCAACAAAAACCACCTGTCGGCTACAAAACTTGCTAACCTTTACAAAACCACCCTTACAAAAACATACTGACGATGAACTAAACTATAATATGATCAAAACACAACCAAATACAAACCAAACAACAAACTACTTAAGAAACAATCATGACCATCCCACAAAAACACACAATTTTTTTTTTCTTCACTTCAGCTACATATCCTTCCTCATTCATGGTCAATTATAGTTGGGATGCCCTAATCTTACTAGTTTCCATCATCTGTGTGAGCATTATCCAACCTGCTCATTCCATGCTGCTCCATCAAGGGTACATTCCTTATTTTATCATTTACCCCTATCTCTTACAATGATTGGGAAAAATTATTTTTCCAAGTTCTACTCTCTTCCAATGAAACTTCAATATTGGCCATAACATTCATAGCTCCATTTCCTTCTCGATAAATATGTTGAATTATGACATAATTGAGTTGTGTTAAGTTCACCTTGTATTCATTAATCATATTTGATATTGTCCAACTTGCTTCCTATTATTCTTTGAGGGCTTTCACTATATCCAACGAATCACCTATAATTATGGCATTCCTTGATTTCATTTGCACTAATAGGCGAGTGCCCAACAGGAGAGCTCTTGCCTCCGTAAAATGACTAGTCTGGGTTCCAAGAGGTTCAACATAGGCTAACAAAAATTCATCTATCTCATCTCTTATTACCCCCTGTTCCTATAGCTCTCGGATTCCCTTTTGAAGCTCCATAAAAATTAAGCTTTACCCAGTCTTTTGGAGGTATTTCCCAATTCGCATTACTTTTAGAAGGCTTCAAAGGAGATTGAAGAGATATATTAATTGGTTGCAAATATTGAAGGATTGATATTCCTAAATTGAGGTCTCCTTTTGGAATCTTTAAGGAAGCTTTAAAATTCTCCTCTAAGGCATTCCCAACCCTTAAACTGATCGAAGAAACATCTTGCTTTCTACCCTTGAAAATTCTATTATTATGCACTCTCCATAACCCCCACAAAAAATGTGGAAGACAAAAATGCCACAAAACACTCAAGATCTTACTCTTAAAGGGTGAGTTCAATTGTAAATACAGATCCACTTTATTTTTAGGCTTCACCCATGAAACCGAGAACTTTTGGAGTAAAGAATTGAAGACTTCAGATGAAAACACACAATCTAAAAAGAGATGTTGAACTGTTTCCAAAGCATTTTCACAACATTTTCACAGAGAGCACACATATTTACCATTTGAAAACCCCTTTTACAAAGATTATCAATGGTTAAAATCCTATTCTAAAAAAACAACCAAAAGAAAAAGGTGGTCTAGGAAACAAGTTTTTAATCCAAATCTTCTTAATCGGGAGCCAACCAACTCATTCCTCCAATAAGGAATAGTCTAATTTAACCGAATAGCCCCCTTTGCTTTCTTTACTCCAAACCAAAGAGTAATTACTATCCTTAGGCTTCAGAGGAAAAACCTTGAGTAGGTTAAAGTGTTTGTGAACTGCTTCCTTTTGTTCTTCATTCAACCCTTCCAACATACACATATTTCAAACTAGTTCTCTCAGAATTAAAAATAAGAAAATCCATCACCTTTTCACACATTATTTTCGACAAATATTGTCTAATGGGTTGCAACTCTGTGTCATACTCAAGGGGTTGGTTTGTCAACCAACTATCCTTCCAAAAATCTACTTTCTCCCTAAAACCAACCTTCCATCTCGAGCCTTTCTTCAAAAGGTCTCTGATATGCATTAGACTATTCCAAAATGTAGACCCCTTGGGCAGATCTTCTAAACTTAAGAACTATTTATTATTTCGTAGGTATTTCGCTTTCAAAATATTTACCCAACCCATTTGATCATTATTAATCAACTTCTAGCCCATATTATTAATTAAGGCCTCATTCAATAATTTTAGGCGTTTGAAGCCTAAAACTCCATATTATTTTTTAGAACATACTTGATCCCAATTTACTAAGGACAAGCATTTTTTATCCTTCAACCCAAACCATAAAAATGATCTTTGGATCTATTCTAATTTGTCTCTAATAATGGAAGGAATCTTGAAAACTGACATAAGGTAGATGGGAATGCTCTGCAAGGTGGATTGGACTAGTTGTGCTTTCCTTGCCTGACTCAATAAAATACCTATCCAACTGGTTAACATTTTTTTAAACCTTTCTATGACTAGGTTCTACATATCAAATTTCATTCTTTCTTTAAAGAGTGGCATTACCAAGAAAGAAGAGGGGAGTTGGCCAATCTCATAACCAAAAAGTCTCTTAATACTTCTTTGTCTAGGTTCCAGAGTATTTATAAAGTAGACCTTACTCTTATTGAAATGAACTTTCTATCCTGCTGCATGTTCATAATTGTCCAAGATATGTTTAATTTCCTTAGCTTGAGGGACAAAGGATTTGGACACAATTATAGTATCATCAACAAATTGTTGATGAGATATCAGGTCCGTCAAAGGAGTTACTTGAAACCTCCTAGACTTCCTTTAGATATTGTTGTTGCCAAGGAAGGACCTAAGGCCTCTGCAAGAATAATGAAAAGATACAAGGATAAAGGATCTCCATGATGAATTCCAAGATTGTTGATGATTATCTTGCTGCTGCTTTGTTTACCAAAACTAAGAACTTGGTTGTGGAGATGCAATTCGTAGTCAGTTTTATCTAGTTCTCATTGAAACCAAACTTTTTTAAGATCCTTTCCAAAAACTCCAAAGAGACTCGATCATACACCTTATTCATATCTAATTTTAATAGCATTCCAGCCTCCTCACTTCTATCCATTAAGTGTATAACCTCATGAACCGTGACTATTCCATCAAAGATTTACCTGCCTTTAACGAAACCCCCTTGGTTAACATCAATAATGAAGGACATAATTGTTTTGATCCTGTTAGCTAAATTTTTTGATAGGATATTGTATAAGGTATTGCAGAGACTTATTAGTCTAAACTATGTAAAGTCTCTACCCCCTACAAATTTAGGGATTAATGCTAAAAAAGTTGAGTTGACATCTGTAGGGATAAAATGAGTTTCTTGCACCTCCTTAATAGCTTCCACCACATCCTTGCCCACCAAATTCTTGAAATATTGAAATAAAGATGCTATAAAACCATTTGGCCCTGGTGCTTTATCACCTCCCAATTCAAAAACTGCATTCTTAATTTCCTCTTTAGTTAAAGGGTTGGAAATATAATCATTCAATTATCATGTATGATATGGTAGATATTATTAAGCATAGTATCCATTACTTATGGATCTTCCTCTTGAGTTCCTAAGAGATCCTTGAAGTAATTCATTGCCTCCTAGATATCATCAAGCTTATTAAATATTGATCTATCTTGTTTAATAACTTCATTGATCTTGTTGTAGCTTTTGTGATAGAGAGTAGAAACGTGGAAAAACATTGTATTATGTTCCCCTTCCTTCAGCCATTTGATCCTAGAATTTTGTTTCCAATGGACTTCCTCACTAGCTAAGATATTATGATATTCCGCAAGAAGCTCATTCTCTTGTTGTCTAATTTCCTCCATGAGATTCCCCTAACTCAACCTGATCTCTAGTTCTGTTAATTGCTCTTTCACTTTCCTCTTAAAAATATTTCCAAACACCACTCTATCCCACACCTTAATATTTTGCTTTATATATCTTCATTTTATTGCTATTTGATTAAGTTTGGGTCCTAAAAAACTTTTCGCCATCATTTGTCAATTCTAGAGCCAAAATCCTTATGTTTCAACCACATTAATTCAAACCTAAAAGGGTTGTTGTACTTTCTTCCTTCATCTAAAATTTTCCAGATGATTGGGTTATGGTTTGACCCAATATTTGGGTAGTAGTGAGTGTGGAATCACAAAAAATGGTCAACCCCTCGTGTGAAATTAATACCCTTGATGAGGACATCATTAGACCTAGGCTTATGTTTATTAGGCTTAGTTTATTTTATTATTTTCTAAAGCCTAAAGTCCTAAGTCTAAGTTAGAATAATTGCAAATCCTATTCCAACTTGTAAATATCAGCAACATTTGGACGACATAGTCTTTGGGTTGGATTTGTTCTTCTTGTATGAGTTAGCAAAGTTGGATTTGTTAGCTTAGTTAGAGTCTTGTTAGCATCTTAGCGTAACTTTAGCTTTTGGTTAAGCATCTTCTATTTTGAGAAGATTATGGTTGTAATTGTATTATTTAAGCCCCTTACATGAATAAAAATTCTAGTTAGCATTTTCCAATTTTGGTTCCTCATCAACCTTGTCTAATCGAATCTGAATGAGTTGATCTCCTAATATTCTATTACTCCAAATATAAGGCATTCTTCTGAGCTCTACATCCATCAATTCATTACCATTGACAAAGTCTTTAAAATTCTACATTCCTTCTAAAATGGTGGAAGATCCTCCTCCCTTGTTTGAAGGGTTTAAAGGAGTATTACAATCTCCTACTAGAATCCAAGGTAGTCCCTTAAATGCTTCTCTCATCTCGCTTAGGTTAGACCATAACTGCCTTCTTCTAGATATTATATTAGGGGTGTACACATTGGTTAGGATCCAGTTTTTCTTGTTTAAATTATGGTAAAAAATTGTAACTGACCATCTTGTGCTTACAACTAACCTATCCTCAATATTTTTCCTATCCCATAGATACATGAGCCCTCTTGAAGATCCTACCACTTGGCTGCATTCCCAACCTGCCTTTTTCCAAATTATAATTCGTGGTGTAGGCGTTTTTTATTTTTTTATTGACTATTTGGCATGAGATTGCCCAAACTTGTGGCACAAAGTGGTGCTGCTATGCAAATGATCCTGTGAAGTATAATGCGCCGATGGAGATATGCCCAATGGAAGCATTTGTTCAAGTTTTTCACACCCTCTCTCAACGCTCGATTTTTTAGAGTTTGGCACATTGCGTGGGTAAGCAACTTCATTGAATCCAACGGTTCTATGTGGCAGCCACCTGTCGATAATTTGTTACAGTTGGAGAGCTCTGTGCGAGGCCACTTTTGTTGTTTTTCCACATATTTTAAATTTTTGCCATGTTATAAATTAAAAAGATATTTTGGAATGCTTCATTCAAGGAATCAAGACCTTTTTTTGGAGGTTCCAGAATATTCCCTTGTGAGGGGAAGGAGAAGTTTTTTGTTTTTCCTACATATAAAGGCCATTTTGTCACCCAATCATAAGGGTATTTATAGTCGTCGAAAAGGTTTTTTTGATATGGACACATTGGTGGTGTTCAATTTCTTTTTTGAGGTAGTTTAACTTATGTTTTTTAGCCTTAAAAATATTGTATGATGGAGTGCATTCTCGGTTGAACCCGACAATCCCGAAAATTTGTTAATGTGATCCTAGTATCTAGTCCTCTCCTCTATATCACTTAGCGGTTGTAGAGGTTGGTTACCCATGCATTTCAGTAGGATGAGGAGGTCACCATAAGGACACATCTGACAACTACCTTGGTGATTCATTTTTTTTCCCTTATTTTTGCTATTTGTCCACAATTTTTTGGACCTTGTTATCAACCCACTTTGTTCATATAGGTGGAAGCCATATACTTATGCTTATGGAGCCAATTTTGGACTACACTTGCGATTTTTGTGGTTATTTTTCCACACTATCTTCACACTCTTCTTTTGTGAGACACTTTGATTTCTTCTTTAGTGACCTTTCTTCATGGTTCACAACCTTGATCTGTGTCACAAGCACCAGTTTGGGAGTAAGATTTCATTCAGTTCGGTGATGAGGCTCTACCTTTTTGAGACATCTGATGGATCCTTTGTAGGCTTCTTGATGGAAGTTGTCCTAAGGAGGGTTGAAGAGGACATCTTCCTTCCTCTCAATTTTCCATGCACATATTCTTTATTCTTATTCTATTATGACCAGTGGTTCTCTCCCTTGGGATTTTTCTTCATTCCCTTGTTTTGTTGTTTGTCCACAAGTTTTGGACCTTGTTATCAGCCCATTGTGTTCATATAGGTGGAAACTACATACTCATGCTTGTGGAGTCATTTTAGACTACCCTTGCGATTTTTGTGGTTTTTTCTCCATCTTCACACTACTTTTTTGTGAGACACTTTGGTTTTAGGGGAGTTTTCTTTAGTGATATTTCTTCTTTTTGATCACATATTGTACATGAGTACCTTATCAGGCCTTGTTGTTGGGACTCATACTTGTGGATATGCCACTTGTTTTTATTTTTGTTGTTTTTTCACTACCTCCTAGTATCACTTAAGGGGGGGTGTTAGTATATCCTAGTATCACTTAAGGGGGGGTGTTAGTATATCTTAGTATCACTTAAGGGGGGTGTTAGTATATCCTAGTACCACTTAAGGGGGGTGTTAGAATAACAAATTATATCCTAAGTTGTTACTAGGATAATTTGTGTGGCTGAGATTAGATCAGTTAGTTATGATCCTATGGATTAGATTGTATGCATTTTCTACTTAATAAAGTCTCCTTTCAATGAATAACATCAAGTCTTTTACTTTTCTAACACATCCCCTTCAATGAAGGCATTTTACTTCTTTGATTTTTTTTAGAAGAAACTTATCAAGTTTCTAGGATTCCATGTGAGATTCAAATCACTACAATGCCTAAAGCACACGAGGTTACCAAATATCATATTTCTATCTGAGATGTTGTCATGTGTGATCCTTAAATAATCAAAGGAAGGTGAAATATATAATTTCCTAGAATATGAGGCATTTGATTTCACTTTAGAGGAAAAGGATTCTATAGAAGAAGTCAAAATGAGTCTACAACTAGAGCATGAGTATTTTTATCAGATTTGACATTGATACTAGGGCCTATAAGAAAAATTAAGGAAGTGAGTCAAAGTGTGAAACATACAACTTTATTTTAAAGAAAGTAAAATTCACAAGGTTTGGAGAAATCTCATGGGGTACCTTTTGTAAAGAAGTATTTCTCTTTAAATATGAAATCCTAGAAGTAGACACTACTCCACAAGTACAAAAGAATTTATCCATAAATCCTAAGGTTATTCAACTGATTCTAGATATATGGGCTACATTAAGTAATAGAGAGGTAGTGATTCTAGACATATTATGTTTTTCTACAATCTTGGGGAGTACAACTTGGGTACAACTTGTATTTTAATAGTCTGATATTTTAAAATGAGATATTGAATTTATGAAGGAACAAAAATAGGAGGAACCACCCTATTGAGTAATGTTGTGTTTCTTGGTTTCATATAGGTGAGGGCTAGAAAAAATGGACAATATCAAATTTTGTCATGGAATGAAATAAAAAGTGAGAAGCTTATCATGGTTGCAAATTTTTTATCAGCCATCCATTCCTCAAACTAATTCATGGTTAGAAAGAGGTATTATTTTCAAGATATTGGGCATCAAGAGGCATATCAAAAGGGGATAATGGAAAAAAAATTATTCTAATCACCCAAAACTCAACATGAATCCATGGTTTTGACTATTTTAATGAAGAAATATACTACCTTTTAAGATGCATTCATGAGAATACGAATTGGGAAAGTCCTCTAAGAAAAGACCTTATATATACACCATTTATGTTGTTTGACTTACAATGTTTACATAGGTGGTGAAAGATCTTGAGTTGAAACATTGGCATCAAAAGGGAGAGTAGCTATTTTCCTGAGCCTATAAATAAAATTATCTTTAACTTGGTGAAATAACTATTTTTTTTAAACCCCCTATTCTCATTTCCCTTCTTTGGTTTCTTTTCATATATATTAAAAAAGGAAAAAAAGAGAAAAAAGAGAGAAATCCCCATATCACCCGAGTGAAAATATCACAAGAGACACTCAGGTTCCCTCTTCTTTCCATCCCTTTCTCCTAAAATTGCTTGAAAATCTCTCCAAGTTCAACAATTTTTTTCTAAGGCTAATAATATAAGATTCCAACCTAGGAATATGATGATAACAAGATGATGCCCAAGACCTAGAACATTTTTAGGGAGGTTGGATTTTTCTTCCTTTTGACTCTATAGCCCAATGGACGAGGTAGTCTAAGATAGATGTTGTTGATAGTATAGTCACAAAAATGATTGTCGACATGAAGGTTGGCAAATATACCTAAGGTTATGAGACCTTTGATGGCCTATAAAATGAGGAATAAAAGACTATAAACCTAAATAAAGAGTTCTTGAAGATACTGAGACTCACATATCAAGAAAAGACTAACAAGAATGGAAGTTGCTAATCTAGAAGCATAAATTACTTCCACCATTTTCTCCAAAACCACATTTACTTCACTTCCATACCCTATTTCTTCTAATTCCTATAACTTTTCTTTATTCCCTTATTAAATCCCTCTAACTTATTCTACTACACCCATACCACCTTCAATAAGTGTAGCCCTAATATTAGGATTACTAGCAGGTTTATCTTTCCAAGATGTAGAGTCATATCACATGCCATATCCACCCTAGTTTATCCCATCATCATCAACTATTCAATCATCATCCACTTTTCCTTTGGTTCCCCTTACTGCAAGCATCATTGCATCACTCCATGTGTACTTACTAAACCCCTCACATCACCCACCACTACCCAATCCATGTCATAATCCATATTGTTGTATCAAATTTATAACATCACTCTCATTGGTCCATTGGTCACTCTAGGGTAATGACACTACTTCCATCCAACAATATCAAGAGCGTTCAAAGAAATCTAAACTATTCCAAAGAAACATCCCATTATTGATGTTAGTTAATTATTTCCTCATCAAGTAATTGAAGACCATGAGAAGAAAAACATAAAGGGAAACATCAAGTATCATGCGAAAGACAAGAAAACATATTGATAAATACATTGGCAAGAGCTCTAGCATTTGCCACACCTATTATCTCACCATATTCACTAGAAAATAAGTAAATTTGTTGATTGTATGGGCACTTCCAATAGATCCAAGTAGGCTAGTAAATATCCCAACCAACTAGATTGTTATATTATCTACCTTAGAACTATTAATGGGCGATCCATTCTAGATGGTATAATTAATGAGACTGTATCCACAAGCCCTAGATAATACAAATGTTAAAGAAAATGGTAGAAGACATGCAAATGTGAGTGATACAACTACAATAGGAAACAGAGGCATTGAAAAATAGGAAGCAATGATATAAGAGGGTAAGTAGCAGTAAAGAAAGGGAGGATAAAATAATTGTCAAAAATAAAAGGGTAAATGGAACAAGGAAAAGATAGGTTGAACTAGTAAGAGATAGAAGAATCACAACTTCACCCTAATTGTTGAAAGTAACAATGTTGAGTAAGAGGTGGTGTTGTGCCTAATGTTTTTAAACGTGTTCACTAAGTTAGAGAACCTATTGTACATATTAAAGTGCATAGCATATTAAGAGGAGAGCCTCTCAAAGGGGCCAATATGAGGAGGCATTTGATGGTGGAGATATTAAGCAATCTCAACCTATCTTTTGGTGCATATTGATAGGTGCTTTTTGAACCTACTAACTTATAGTTGAATACAAGGGACCCCCAATTTTACAATTTTGCTACGAGTAGATCCCAATTTTAAATGATTTACACACAAGAATAAGGCATCATTTGGGATCTCTTACCAATCAGGCTTGGCACCCTATAAAGTCACCAAAAATATAGTATCTTGGCTACTACCTTTTAATTCCTACTAGGGATTAAGCATTAGATGAAAAGGAGAAGGAATTTACAGCCCCAAAATAGTGTGTGAACTAAAAATTTTGGAAAATTTTCCAAAAAATGGCTAAGTATGAGAACTATTTGTTGATAAATCAATGATTCATCAACTTTCTTTCCAACATCAACATGACATCATCCAAAAATCCTTGGATATGTTGGAAAGTTATGATATATCATATTTGCAATCCATTAGACTTGTGTCCTATCAAACCTGTGATCCATTGAAATTTAGTGATTTGTCAAAATAACTACCAACAAGAAGGATCGACAACATAAAAAGGATATTTTTATCATTTTGCTATTAAATTAGTGGTAGAAAATTATTGCTCAGGGTAAAAAGGGTGAATTGTTTTGCTATAAATAAGAGCCCAGGGCTCATTGTAAACATTCTTTGTCCATTTTAAGGAAGACTTGAACTACACTCTCTAATTGTAATATCTCATTTTCAACTAATTGAAAATTGTGCTTGGCCTTTTTACAAAGACTATGTCTTGATTGGATGGATCTCTATTTGTATATATGTATGAGTTATGACTCTCCACATTTTCCTATTAATCCTCCTTTTCCTTAATGTGCATGCTTGAGATAAATTTAAATAATTGTTATTTGATCTCCTTGATATGGTTTAATTGATCACACAATAGCCCTGCTATGGCCTCCGGTAGTATTTACTTCCTTGCATTTACTTTTAATCTCTTGCACCCTCACCTTGCAATATTTTATTTTCCTACAATAGGTTAGATTTGTGGTGAGCCAACCCAAATATAGAGGTTAGGTGGATTGAAAACCACTTTTTCCAAGGCATTAGATGTAAGATCATGGGCATGATCTCTTATAAGTCACCCCATAGATCAACAATAACTAAACAAAGATATTTTTACAATGGTAAATTTTAATATTTATTAGATTTTTTTTGAATTAATATTATTATGAGAGGATTATTAGGATACTAAATGCAATACATTAAAGGAATGTGAAGTAAATGACCCAAAAAATAAAATGCAGCAAAAAAAATAGTAGTTACAATAGAGTGCAAAAATTGTAGTAGAGCATGATAGTCTAAATTTGAGGAATCAAAAGTACTCAAAAATTGATGAAAATTTAGGATAGAATTTTGTTCAAGAAGACCTTTCCAATGGTGTATCATACGCAAAAAATAGAGTTGTAAAACAAAATTTATGAGCTCTGAAAGTTAACTATAGTTTTCAGAAATAGGGACAACAAGAATGCTTTTCACAAAATGAATGTAATAAAATGTTGTTTTTCATTCCAAATGAATTAAGAAGTGTTACAAAACTTTCTCCATAATCTATTATTTCTATATTATTGTATTGTACATTTACAAGAGAGAAATAGATGTTACGACACTTCATTTCACATTCTAGGAAGTCCAATAGTCATGGTGACTCTTCAAGGCCTATAGAAACTTTTTGGCTTCTTCAAATTCATGGGAGAACTTTTGGTTTTATATTTTTTAGTCAACATCAATATGTAACATACTCCCCCTTGATGCTAAGTGGTGATACAAGTTTATCTCAATCTCAAAAACTATTTTTTTCATCTAGATAACCATTCAAGAATGCACTTTTCATGTCCATGTGATAAATTTTCCACTCTTTACTGGCTACCAATGAAAGAGCCATCCGATTGTCTCTTGTCATGCAATAGGAGTAAATGTTTCTTCATAATCCGCATCATATCTTTGAGTGAATCCTTTTTCAACCAACCTTGATTTATATCTTTCTATGCTTCCATCACTGTTAAACTTTGTTTTATAGACCCACTTGGATCGTACAATCTTCTTGTCCTTGGGCAATTCCACAAGTTCCCAAGTGTCATTTTTTTCAATGGACTCAATTTATTCTTTCATTTCTTGCACCCAAACATCATTATTACAAGCATATTCATAATATAAAGATTCCAAATTAGCTTAAAAAATAGAGCATAATTCACCAACTCACCTTTTGGTTCTTCTTCATCATCACCATACATTTGGAGCTTCTCCAATCTTGAAATAACTTGGTCCAACTCTTGCAATTGGCTTCTTATTAACCTCCTTTGAAATTTATTATCCATCATTTGGTTGGATGGATGTGCTTTGAGCATTCTCTTTCCTTTATTTGTATTTATGGTGGGACTTGTAGATGAGCTGCTTGTGCTTGAACTTGATGTAGTATCCTTTGAACTTGTTGATGGGTTGCTAGGTGGGATTGGAGGAGTAGAGGGAATATTTGAAGGTTGTCCCCCAACTGTATTATCTTCTTCAACATAAAATATTTTGGCTACTAATTTTTGATGATTGTACACTCCCCCTTCATCAAAAATTACATCTCTAGAAACTACAAACTTGTGAGGTTTTGGATTATATAGTCTATATGCATTACTTATTTAATAATATCCCACACGAATGCATGACTCACTCTTGGGGTATAACTTCTTTCTCACTTCATCATTCACATGTGCATATGCAAGACAACCAAAAACTGTCAAATGTCCTACAATGGGTTTTGTGCCATACCATGCTTCACGTGGAGTCTTCTTGTTTAGAGATTTTGTGGAGCATCTATTAAGAATGTACATTGTTGTATCAACTATATAAGACCAATAATAATTGCTCAAAACTTTTTTCTTTAACATGCTTCTTTCCATTTCTACAATGGTTCTATTTTTCTCTCAACCACCCCATTTTGTTGTGGTGTATAGGTGGTACTAAGCTGCCTCTTGATGCCATATTGTTTGCAAAATAATTGAACTCAATAGAATAAAATTCTCCTCCTTAGTCAGTTCTCAAACACTTTATTTTATATCCACTTTCATTCTCAACCAATGCTTTACAAATCTTGAACATGCCAAAAGCTTCATCCTTATGTTTCAAAAAATACACCCAACACTTCCTTGAAAAATCATCAATAAATGTGAGAAAATATGGTCACTTACCCAAACTTTGTGTTTGCATAGGTCTAAAAATATTGTTACGAAACTTTATTCTCATTAACATAAATCATTCACCAATATGCAAAAATATCAAATCATTCATCCACAAATAATTATCCACAATAATAATCCACACAATGAGACAAAGATAGATAATACCCTTAAGGTAGGGCAACACCAATAATACTCCTTAAGGAAGGAATAACTCCACAAGATCTCCCAAGATGAGAGCGCCACTTAGAGAGGGCAAAGTCCCATAAGCCACTTCGTGGGCAAAGACGATTACATATGATTGATCTCCATGATGATTACAATGACAAATATCCCTTCTTTATATACCCATCTTCTAATTCTACTTTGGGGAGCCGACTACTAATATAATATAATATTATAATATAATCAACCTTGGGTTATGTGTGGCCCATGCCAACCCTTATACAATATAATATCATATCCCCATATACCTATTCCTAGGTACCCTAACATTCCACCCTCCTTACAAATGTTTCATCCTCGAAACATATGAAGAAACAAGATAATATGATTTGCTAAGCAATGTTAGCAACTGGTACCAATCTCGATCATCCATCCATCCTAGTGAAACATTGATTGGTGGTGGTCTTCGTTGATGTTGGTATGCCATTTTTCCACTTGAGTATCCAAATCTGCTTTGTTGGCTCCACGCTTCTGCTGCTTTATTATGATAATTTGAATGATGGGTCCACTTGTTCCTTGATGTTGATGCACCACTCTGAAAACTAGGATCACTATGCTTTCTCTGCCAAACACTGCCATACTTGGTGCCCTTTTGATTCCATGTAGAACCATAATATTGTTGCCTTGAGCCATGCCTCCAAGATTGTTGCCGCTCATGGTGGTGTGGATGGCGATATGCTGCAACCTTAACTTGATGTTCTACCTTCTTTGACTCCTCAACATTTGGCTCCACTATTTTAAATTCTTCTACATGTTGTTCTTTCATGTTCCCTTTGTTTGGTGTGTCCTTGTGCTCTTCTATCAAAGCTTCCTTGGACTCTGCTACTGTTATTTCCATGGACTATGGTGCTACTGCTTCTTCCATGGACTCTGTTGTTGCTACTTCCTTCTTGGATTCTGTTTTAGGTTCTTCTATTTGTTCTTCAATTTGTTTCTCTACAACCACTTCTTGGTCTTCCTTGGATCCTTGCTCCTTAAGCTGAGAAATATCTTGCAATGTTATCTTCTTTTTCCTGTACCATAACTTCATAAACTTCTTTTGAACATTAATGTTAACAGTACCCAAAGAATCCAACCAAGGATAACCAAGAACAATATCCACATCATCCATCTCAATAGCATGAAAATCTGAATGTAAAACATATTTATCCATGGTGATCTTCAAATCTTCAAAAATCTGAACATTCTCACCCTCAAGATGTATGTCCTTAATTTTTGTTGCTTGAACTTGCAACCTCTTAGCCAAAGCAATATTAATGAAATTATACTTGTTGCTAGGGTTAATGGAAATAATAACCTTTTCCTTTTGAATGCATCCATGAACCTGCAAAATAGAATTTTTAGATTCAAATTTAGATCCCTTTCTTGCTTATGTAAATCCAAAGATGTGGCTTCATTCTTCTCACTACCTTAACATTTTCCTCTTTCTCCTTCTTGAGTAATTTTATTTCTTTTTTATAGTCTTCATTCTAGTTTCTTGAAAAATTCTCATTCTCCTTTTATTTCATTTCGCTCATTTTGAATCCCTTGTAGTTTCTTTTCAATATATTTGATGACATCCATCAGATTATCTATTTTTTTATATGGGTCCCATTTACTCAAGAATGCTTGCTCCATTTCATCCCAAGTGAATTTATAATTATGGGTACTATTAAAACTATAAAACCAAGAGAGAGCTTCTCCTCCAAGACAATGAGGAAGCATAAGGTGCCAAGTAAAATAATTATAATACAAGGATTTAAATAGTTTCCACCATTCTCTAACATCAATATCATCTTCTCCAAAAAATTTGTAGCTCCATAGTTCATGCCCCAAAAGATAATGCAAACTAGGGTTTCATAAAAATATATATCTCCCTACTGATTTGAAGCTAAAATTCCACATAAACAATTAGATCTACAATTTTTCTTCAAAAAAAATAAATTGCAACTGATTTGCTTACCCCAATTAACAAATTTTGTCTTCCAAAAAAATCACGATTTGAAAATTCGTCACTGCCCTTGTTCCAGATGGTTGACTTCACAAGGTCGTATCTCCCTCAATACTGCTTAGATTCCTTCATATGACCACTCATTTTAAAGCTCTTCAAATTCTGCACAAAATGATCCAAGAATCATCTAAATCAGACAAAATTTCGCAGAGATATGGCTCCTGAAAGATGAGATATTTTTCTAGAAAAAAATCTGCCCTAATTCTGCAATCCAAAAAAACAATCCCCACTTTGCCAGAATCGTTGCTCTAATACCACTTGTTACGAAACTTTATTCTCATTAACATAAATCATTCACCAATATGCAAAAATATCAAATCATTCATCCACAAATAATTATCCACAATAATAATCCACACAATGAGACAGAGATAGATAATACCCTTAAGGTAGGGCAACACCAATAATACTCCTTAAGGAAGGAATAACTCCACAAGATCTCCCAAGATGAGAGTGCCACTTAGAGAGGGCAAAGTCCCATAAGCCACTTCATGGGCAAAGACGATTACATATGATTGATCTCCATGATGATTACAATGACAAATATCCCTTCTTTATATACCCATCTTCTAATTCTACTTTGGGGAGCCGACTACTAATATAATATTATATTATAATATAATATAATCAACCTTGGGTTATGTGTGGCCCATGCCAACCCTTATACAATATAATATCATATCCCCATATATCTATTCCTAGGTACCCTAAAAAATATCATAATGTACAAGTTGGAGTGCATATGAGGCCCACCATGCTTTTCCTTTTGGAAACTCCTTCCTTGCATGCTTTTCAATAACACATGCTTCACACACACTCTTGTGATCTCCAAAATTAGGTAGTCCATTTACCATGTTTTGTGAAGACAAAAATTCAAGACTTTTAAAATTCAAGTGTCCAAATTTGAGATGCCAAAGCTAGTTCTTATCTTCAAGTGCCATGTGTGCCATGTTCATACTCCCTTTTCCTCCAAAATTCAAAGGAAACATCTAGTTATTTGACATAAAAACAATGGTGACCATAAATTTCCTATTATTTTTATCATAAATTATACATTCATTGTTATCAAACACAATTTTATAGTTCTTTTCTACAAGCTATCCAACACTCAACAAATTATTCTTCAAATTGGGAGCATAGTAGATATCATGAATTTTATTTGTACCTTCTTTAATGCCAACCTCCATGGTGCATTTTGCAACCACATCCAAAAAATAACTATTCCCAAGAATGATCTTGGTCTTGAAATTCTCATTCACATCAGTAAACAACTCTTTCTTTCCAGTCAAGTGATTAGAACAACCAGAATCTAGATACTAATCTTCTTGACTAGTTTTTTCAGCCATATCAATAGTCAAAAATAAATTACCTTGTGCAAATTCATCCTCACATGCATAGTGGACTCTTCTATATCCATTTATGGTCTTCAATCTACAATATCATACAATGTGGCCCATTTTATAATAATTTTAGCATTTAACTATTTTTTTATCAGCCCTTCCACATCTTCTTCCAACAACAACAACTCCTCTTCCTCTTCCTACTCTACTTGTTGAGTAATTATGATTTCTTCCTCTTCCATGTGCTTGTTTACTTGTGATTGGAACAACTTCATCATTCTAGAAAAAAATAAATTTAGAATTAAAAGCATTCTCCTTATTTTATTTACTGGCTTCTCTTAGTATTTCCTCATGTGACATAAGAGAACCAACTAGATAATCAAATTCAAGTGTAGACAAATATTTACTCTCCTAAAAAATTATTGCAACATGATTCCATTTAGGGATAAGAGATATCAATACCTTCTTCATAACTAACTCCTTTTTCAAGGTCTCTCCAAGTATGGCAATATTGTTCACCACATCCTTCACTCTAACACAATAATCACCCACACTTTCAACCTCTTTCAATTGTCAAGATCTTTCTTCACGGTTTGCAACTCAACCATTCTCACTTGGTCACTTCCTTGGTAAGCCTATTGAAGAGACTTCCAATCCTCCTTGGTTGATGTAGCAACAACAATACATAGAAATAAACTCTTGTCAAGAGTAGACTGAATATGGTAAAGGGCTAATGAATTCTTCTTCTTTGTTTCTCTTTTTGTTGTCCTATAATTTCCTTGTAATGTGTTCCAATAAGGTGGACCTTCATAACCACTATCCACTACTTCCCAAATATATTTTCCAATTATTAAATTTCTCATATTTATGCTCCAATAATCATAATATTACCCGTTAAATTTTGGAATGGGTAATGAGTTGTTGAAGTTGGCCATTAGACTTAAGCAACAACAAATGAAGTTTTTCTTCAATGAACTTGTCTATGAACTTAATCAATTGTTAGACTAACCATGAAATCAAGTTCACTCAAACCCAAAACCCAACCAAGATCTGATACCAAATGAAGTAAATGACACAAGAAATAAAGAGCACAAAAGTGCAGCAAAAAATACAACTGTTACAACAAAGTGCAAAAATTGCAATAGAGCACGATAGTATGAATTTGAGGGACTAAAAGTGCTCAAAAATTGATGAAATTTTAGAAGCAAATTTTGTTCAAGAAGATATTTCCAATGATGTATCACACACAAAAAACAAAGCTGTAAAACAAAAGTTATGAGCTATAAAAGTTAATAGTAATTTTCAAAATCAGGGATAACAAGTATGATTTTCACAAAATGAATGGAAAAGAATGTTTTTTTCATTCTAAACAAACTCAGAAGTGTTACAAAGATTTATCCACAATATCCTACAACTATATTACTCTATTGTACATTTACAAGAGAGAAAATGATGTTACAACACTTCATTTCACATTCTAGGAAGTCCAATAATCATGGTGACTCTTCAAGACCTATAGAAACGTTTTGGCTTCAAATTCGTGGGAGAAATTTTGGTTTTATTTTTATTAGTTAGCATCAATCTCTAATAGAATGTCACATATCTCACATCAAATAAATTAAATTTGAAATTTATATTTAACTTGAATGAATGAGACTCTTTCTTCTTTGATACATTTTAGGAAAACATTATCACATCCTTTTAAAAAAAGTCTTATTCAACAACTTCACAAAGGATTAGGGTAATTTTTTAAAGTCTCATATTTTAGGAGCCATATATTTATGAAAGGTTATTCAATTCAACTAATTCTTGGACCAGCTTGTGTGGAATTTGAGTTTCTTTAAAATAAGTGGTTATATGAAGGAATCTAAGCAATATTGAGGGAGATACGACCCTATGAAGTCAGCCATACCAAAAAATGCTAGTGATAATTTTTCAAGTCGTAAAAAATAAAATTGCAAATATTTGTCAACTAGGGTTTAGATGATAAGAGGAGCACTGAAGGGTTAGGACTTAAATGTGGCAAGATATTCTATATGGACATATTATTTTTATGCTATGTTTCTTTTACCCTTCTTTATCTTAGAGTTTTTGCATACAAATTATTATAATTTTTTTTATCAAATATTATATTCGCTATAGGATATTCTAGTAAATTTCAATATATTTTGAATTTTAGTTTCCTTTACATGGATATATTTATAGCTAAATCCTTAAAATAATATATAGTGGTAGAGGTTAGTGAGCGTACCATAGAGGAATAATATTCGTTGCTCCAAGATAGGGTGGTTTTTGGTAAAGTTAATGGGTATTGTCTAGGGGCTTCAACCTTGAGAAACTGGATTGATAGGAGTTGGAAGTCTCTAAGAGTTATTCTATCATTTATCCCCAAAGGTTTATTCCTAGTTTTTCTAGGGAAGAAAGAAATAGAATCCTTAAAGGGGGTCATTGGTTTATGGGAAGAGCATGAATCTTTCTTACCCGCTAGTATGAGGGCTTTTCACCTGAAAATATAAATCTATCTCTAGTACCACTTTAGGTTAGGATGTATGGGTTAGCCATTGAATTTTAGGAAATATATACCTTCAAGGTAATAGGCAACACTCGAGGAGAATTCCTTGAGATTTTAGATACTACAAAAGATGGATTCTTGGTTATTTATGCTCGAATATTGGTCTTGATTGATATAAGTAAAGCTTTACCAGAATCAATAATTCTTGAGTATGGGGATAAGATGTGAAACCAAACAATAGATTATGAAAACATATATTTTATATGTAGATGTCATGAGGTGGGGCATAGTGAGAGATCATGCCCTAATAAGAATCCAACAAAATCATATGTAGAAAACTGCAAGAGAAACTTACAAATGGATATGGATGAAGACAGTTTTCAACTTTTGAAAATAGATCTAAAAAAATGAAAGAAAATAAACAATGGATACCAATAAGAAAGGATATGGAAGAAATACCAACTCTTTTGAGGCTTTAGCCTATGAAGAAAAAATAGATCAAAGCTTAGAGGAACACAGTACAACAAGTTCAACACATTAGCAAGGAATCATCTATTCACTATGATCTTGATTTACGGACGAACATTCTTGATGATCCTAAGGAATGTATCTCATCAAATTTTGAATACTCTCTTGAAGTACCATGCACCATTCAGGAGAAAAAATGATAAAAAATGCAGTGTTAGATGTTAATACTTCTACTATTTATAAGAAAATACTACAAAATGAGTAGGATAAGTCAAAAGCTTCTATAGCAGATATAGGAGAGGATAAATATGATGAAAAACAAAGTTAAGAAATTATATTGAGGAATAGAATAATAATACCTACTCATGATACAGGCAAGGCAAAAAGAGAAAAACCCTCAAAATATCAAGCAATATCCAGTGAAGCAAGAGTAAACATAGAGAAAGGAATGCAAACTAAGTTGGTTGAACTTCTAATTCATAGGCAGGTGCAACAACCCCTAATGAGACATATTATCATCTCATGGAACATAAGGGGTGCTAATGCCCCATCAAAGTAGAGGTGTATCAAGGACCTTTGTTTAAGTAATAAACTTGATATTCTTTGTATCTAGGAAACTAAAATGACAAAAGAAGAAGTTTCAAAAACTATGAAAGTAGTATAGGCGAGATGTGAATGGGATGCTATGGATTCTGAAGGAGCGATAGGGGAAATTCTAACTTGTTGGAATATTACTAGAATATATTGTGTAAACATTCATAAAACTAGCCATTGGATAGCCTCTTTAATAACATGCTACTTTACAGATATTCATTTCATCCTTATCAATGTCTATAGACCTACATCTCAGTCAGGTAGATTAGAATTCTGGAGTGATATTGAAGCCTTTATGAGAAGTAAAGACCAAGAAAATCGATTCATGATCATAGGATATTTTAATGCCATAGCCAAGCTAGATAAATGTTTTGAGGGATTTAGGAAATTAACCCAAATTATGAGAGATTTCTCAGCTTTCATTCAAAACAATAATCAATGAGAGGTTGAGTTTGAAGAAGAAAACTATACATGGACCAATAACAAGAGAGGCTAGAATCTATAGCAAAAAAATTAGACAGATGCATGCTCTCAAATCATTGGCTAGATGAAGGGATTTGTTCTAAAACTAATACCTTAACAAGGATCGATTCAGATCATTGGCCAATAAGAGTTAAAATGGTGGTAAGTGAATTCAAAACAAGATCATATTTTAAATATGAGTATATGTGGGAAGACCATCCTCAATTTGTTGATATGATAACACAAACATGGAATTATTCAGGAAACAGTGGGTTGTATGCACTTCCAAACAAATTAAATAATTAACATCTACGTTAAAATAATGGAACAAGAACACTTTTGAAAATATTTTTGAGAAGAAAGAAAAACTAAAAGATAAACTTTAAAATTCCAAAAAGGTGATTATAAAAATCCAAGCTCAGAAGAAAGAGAGTTGCTTAGTAAATATCATAATATTTTGAGTAAGGAAGATAAATTTGGGAGATTAAAATCAAGAGAGACTTCGTTAAAAGGAGATAAAAATACAAAGTTTTTCATAGGATGGCTATAGTATAGAGATCAACATTTGGAATTAGTGGAATTTATTCAATAGAAGGGGTTTGGATTGAAGACCAGAGTGAAATTAGAAAATAGGCAAGGTCTTTTTATCTGAATATTCTAGGATCAGAGGAGTTTGAAGTTATTAATGATAAACTTCTTCAAGAAGTACCTTTAGTTATAACGAATGAAGACAATAGGAAACCGATGGAGCCTATTACTCTAAAAGAAATTCATTTAACTCTTTTCTATTTTAATAAGGATAAATCCCTAGGTCCAGATGGGCTCTCTACATCAATTTACCAACATAATTGAGATATAGTGAAATTTTTTTTATTGGTGGCATTGGAATAGCCTAGGGTAAAACAATACGTACCTTATAAAATAAATGCAACATATCTTACCCTGATTCTAAAAAAGAAGGATGTGTTGGAAATTTTGGGTACTTTGGGTACATTGCCTTTGCTAAAATGTATAAGTTGTCATTGATGTCAAAAGGCATTTTTGTGTTGATTTCAAAAGAGAAGAATATCTTGAGAAGCTTCATTATGTTAAAGGGTTTTTATTAAAACCATGGTGTCAAGGCTAAAGGTTTTTCTTAAAACCATTTGGACTCATTAAGGGTTTTTATTAAAACCAAGCTTAACTTAATGCAAAGGTCCATGTGTATTATTAATAATTAAATTAACTCATACCTTTGTCAAAGGTCCAAGTTTAATTTATTATTAATAAAATAATAATAATTATTATTTTAATTATTATTAAAGGGTCTTTCAACCCTTAAGCGTCGCCGATTTATTGCCATCGTTGGAGGAGCGCCGACGTCAATCAGTGATGGATAAATTGCTATATAAGTGGGCATGGTTTTCAAAAGTGAGCACCACCGATTATTATTTGGACATCTACGATTTGTGGTTCTCTATTTTTTTGATTTGCGCTTGGCTTCTCGATTTGCTTTACGCCGTTTCGTTCGAATTACGCTTGGCATCTACGATTTGATTTTGCACCGTTTCGTTCGATCTGCGCTTGGCGTCTGTGACTTGCATTGCTCTACATCCTTCGAAAAGCGCTTGGTGTCTTCGTTTGAGCTCGCTCTGTGTTTTCGATCTCCGTCGACGTCTTTGAGATCGTGCATGTTCTGCGTCGTGGAGACTGCGCTTGGCAATCTCGATTTTGAGCTTGGGCTGTATCCTTACCTTTTGGCTTGACGGCAGTGGTTTGTTTGCATGCGGTTTGTGGAAGACGTTTACGTTTTCTAGGATCTTGGCGTCAAAGAAAGATAAAAGAGAGGGCAGCGGTTTGTTATTTCGTTGGGCTCTTGTGACCCAACGACGGTGGCGTTTAAGCGAAAGCGCTAGACGGCAGAGGTGCTGAGTTTGATTCTCTTCGTTGGGGATTTCTTTTTGGTCGCGGTGTGCATAGAATGGTGGCCGTGAATGCGCGGGAGGTATAAGGTTAAGGTATCTTTTTGTTTTGACATTGATGTTTAATGTTTAATGTTTATGTGGAGTAATAAGGTGTAAAGAGGTGTTATTTTGTATGTTATTGTACTTTGGTGGTTTTTACTAAGTTGGAGAAATAAGGTGTTATATTTGGATCTTTAATATTGTGTAATATTGTATAGTTGCTAACTCTAATTGGTGGCAAATTGAGAGTTAGTGTTGTGACAGATTTTGAGTTCTCCTTCTTCATCAAAGTAAAGGTATGGGCAACTTCTTCCATGTATGTTGTTTATGGTATATTTTCTGAAATTGAGTTTGGAGTGAAAAGGTTGTCTACTAGGTATTATTGGTGTAAATCTTATTTTCTGGATATTGAAGATTGTTTATGCATTAAAGTTATTGTTGAATCTTTGGGTGAATGCATAATTCTGGTTGAGGAAGAAGAAGCATTTTTGCAATAGGGTTTATGTTAATAAGTCTTGCTACTTGCATTGAGATGATGAAACCCTAGTTGTTGGTGAAAAGAATATAAGCATCATAGTTATATGATATATTGCATGGTTGGCAATTGTTGGGTTGTGTTTTATATTCTTGAGAAAAGCTACTACATCTATCTTATTCTTTTGAGATTGAGTTTGAGTTGAGATTGAGTTGAGATTGATATTGGGAGTTAAGTATAGATCATATTGAGTCTCTAACAATTCTCTTTATGGTTCTATGAGATTTGAGTTTGAGATTGGGAGTTAAGTATAGAACATATTGGGTCTCTAACAATTCTCTTTATGTTTCTATGAGATTTGAGATTGGGAGTTAAGTATAGAACATATTGGGTCTCTAACAATTCTCTTTATGTTTCTATGAGATTTGAGATTGAGATTTGGAGTTAAGTATAGAACATATTGAGTCTCTAACAATTCTCTTTATGCTTCTATGAGGTTTATGAATCACATTGGGTCTCTAACAATTCTCTTTGTGAGTTCATGCTAAGCAAGTTTTTCTTGGTGAGCTTGCTGAGGTTTTGGACAGGTTCCAGTGGGGACTTGTGAGCAGATTTGGACAGGTTCAGGTGGGGACTTGTGAGCAGATTTGGACAGGTCCTAGCAGAGGACTTGTGAGCTGAGATTGATAGTTCTATCAGAGAACTTGAGGACAGAGGTACATTGGTTCTATCAGAGAACCTGAGGACAGATTTGGCAAGTCTTTGAGAAGGCTTGTGTGTAGAGGATTGATTTGTTCATAGAGTTGGACAGATCTGACAGACAGAGGAAGACTTGTACTAGACCGATTGACTATGTTTGGTACAGGTAGCTGAGCTACTGTGGACGTGATCATAGAAGGCGAAGGTCTCTTAGGCTAAGCATTGAGGACAGGAGGTCTTCGGTGGAAAGGAGTTCCACATGTTGGCAAGAGGTAGAGGCAGTTGATCTTCGAGGGATCATTTCCAGAGCAGAGGGGAAGGTATCTCCTTTGAGCAGAGGCTCATAAATTCAGATCAAGGGAAGGTGTCTCCTTTGGGCCGAGGCTCATAAACATTGTAATTGGGAAGGTTTCCCAAAGAACTTTGAGATAACTTTTGGGGAAAAGTTTTGTGGGCGGGGCCCCGGCCCCCCGGGGGTGAACCACGTTAAAATTGGTGTCACTTTGTGGATGATTTTGTGCATTGTTTTGATATTGCTTTGGGTATATTGCTTTACTATTTTGAAGTATAAAGGAAAAAAGTAAAAAGAGGTCTTATATTGTTCACCCCCCCCCTCTCAGTATAAGCTTGTGTTCTTCAATTGGTATCAGAGCGGGTGCCTTCGAAAAGTTTAACGACTTGAAGGAAAAGCTAGTAAAGAACACAATGGATCATTCAAGTGGCAATGCAGCACCTATTCTTGATGGGTCAGATTTTGGTCTTTGGAGTGCAAGGATGAAGGTTCATCTAATGGCACTTGGGAATGAGGTTTGGGAAGTGATTGAAGATGAGTACACTATTCCTGAACTTGGTCCTAATACTAAAGAAGAAAGGCTCCTACATCACAGCAATTCAAAAGCAATGAATGCAATTCTGAAAGGCTTACAGAAAGCAGATCTCACCAAAGTGATTCACTGCAAGACAGCTAGTGAAATGTGGAATCAGTTGAAGGTGGTTCATACAGGTGATACAAATGTCGGAAAGGCCAAGTTGAGACACTTCAAAGGTATGTTTGAACAACTCAAGATGAATGATGATGAAAATATTAGTGACTACATGCTTCGTATGGATGAGGTTGTTAACTCCATGAAAGACTTAGGTCTTGAGCTTGCTGAAAATGATGTTTGTGATAAGATTTTAAGATCTCTTCCTAATAGATTTAGTGAAAATATTTCTGCTATTGAGGAAGCTAAAGATTTGGATAAATTGAAAAAGGATGAGCTCCATAGTATACTTGCAGCATTTGAGTTAAGAACTCAAGTGAAGGTTGATGTCAAGAAAGAGGCAACTTTCAAGGCTACCAAGAAATCCAAAGGTAAACAACTTCAAGAGAGTGATGAGTCTTCTAGTGATGAAGAGGCATATTACAGCAAGAAAGGCAAGTTCTCTAGAAAACACAAAAATATGAAAAATGTAAGATGTTTTAATTGTGGAAAATTTGGTCATTATGCTACTGACTGTACTGTTGCCAAGGATGAAAGTGATGAAGATAAACAGGACTGTAAGAGCAAGGATTCTAAAAGCACAAGCATCATAGGAAAAACAAAGATGAGCACAACAATCAAGGAAAGAGGTATTCTCACAAACACAAGAAGAGTTTCTACCTAGACAAAGCAAGTAAGTGTTCTAGTAGTGATAGTGAAAGTTCTTCAAGTGATAATGAAAATGAGATGTTGTTCATATCAGAAAAAGAGGAAGAACCAAAACATAGATTCATTATCATGAAATGTCTTAGATGTGGAAATTTTGGTCACCTTGAGGATGATTGCACAAATAATGATTTGATTTCTAGTATGTATGAGGATGCTTCAGAAAACTATAAGGAAGATGCATGTATGGTTTTTGAAAAGGGTAGCACCTCTAGTGATAAGAAATCCGAAAAAGGCTTTGATGATTCTAATAGCAAACATATAGAGGAAGGTGAAGTAGATCTCAAAGGTGAACTTATTAGTGCTCTTAGTGCTTTGAAAAAGGAAAGAAAGAAGAATGCTAGACTCAAGGATAAGTTAGATGAATGTTGTATGGAGAGAGATGATCTTATTGAAAATCTTGATTTCTCTATAGCTAAGACACAAGAACTCAAGGATGAGTTAGAGTCTAAGGTTCTTGAGTATAGTGAGTTAGAACAGAAAATGGCTTCTTTGAAAGAGGAAACTAAAGGGTACAAGGATAAGCTTCACGGGTTTCAAGATAGCTCCAAAAAGGTTAAGTCTCTCATCAAAGGTCAAAGAAAGACAACAGATAAAACAGGTCTTGGTTTTGTTAAGACTCACAAGGAACAAGTTGGAGAGTCTAGTAAGAGACTCCAAAAGGAAGAGAGTTCTGATGAGGAAAGTATTTCAGATCATGAGTCCTTGAATGATAGATGCACAGAAATAGAAAACAGAATTCAGAATGAGAAGAAGAAGTTTTCGGGACCCAAGAGGTCAAATAAAGGAAAGTTTCAAGGCAGATGTTTTGCTTGTCACAGGTTTGGTCACATGGCTTCACATTGCATGGCTCAAGTGAAGAAGGTAAATGACGAGTTTCAGAGGTGGTAATTTCTTTCAAGGGTATTGCTACTCTTGTCAACAGTTTGGGCATAAGGCAGTTTATTGCAAGGCAAATATCAGGAACAGGTTTGATCAGAACAGGTTTGGTCAGAACAGGTTTGGTCAGAACAGGTTTGGTCAGAATAGGTTTGGTCAAAATAGGTTTGGTCAGAATAGGTTTGGTCAAAACTGGTGGATTCAAAGAACAGGTATGCCTAAAAGAAATAACATTGTTACTTGTTATAAGTGCAACAATGAAGGTCACACGATCAGACAGTGTAGAGCTG
The DNA here is from genome assembly GCA_028583015.1 of Wollemia nobilis. Taxonomy (NCBI): domain Eukaryota; kingdom Viridiplantae; phylum Streptophyta; class Pinopsida; order Araucariales; family Araucariaceae; genus Wollemia; species Wollemia nobilis. The sequence goes on from JAQPPZ010016930.1 coordinate 1,518,469, forward strand.
AAATTCTGGAATACAGGAATAGGAACAGTGGCATGATCAGGTCCAAGGATCAAGGCATGGATAAAAACAGGGATGAGAACAAGAACAAGAACAGTGACAGGAACAAGAATATGGACAAAGAATTCAAGAGAAGGCCCGACAAGGAAGTTATAGACGCTGATGATGATCAGTGCCTAATGGGAGTTTTACTCCCACCCCAGAATTAATCACCTCATCAGGAGGTGGGGGAGGGACTAAGCTAAGAGGTTAATTCTTAGTCCCGAGCCCCAAAGGTGGCCCTTTGCCATTGATGACAAAGGGGGAGAGATATGAGTAAGGGGGAGAGCTTCATAGTGAAGAGGAAAGCTTCAAGTCAGGGGGAGCAAAACTTCAAAGGAAGATTCTCAGTTGTTAGCTCAGATGGTTTCAGTTGGTTTCAGTTTTGGCTCTTGAGAAGTGTTTTCAGTAAAGGTTTGCCATCAATGACAAAGGGGGAGATTGTTGGCAATTTTGGGTACTTTGGGTACATTGCCTTTGCTAAAATGTATAAGTTGTCATTGATGTCAAAAGGCATTTTTGTGTTGATTTCAAAAGAGAAGAATATCTTGAGAAGCTTCATTATGTTAAAGGGTTTTTATTAAAACCATGGTGTCAAGGCTAAAGGTTTTTCTTAAAACCATTTGGACTCATTAAGGGTTTTTATTAAAACCAAGCTTAACTTAATGCAAAGGTCCATGTGTATTATTAATAATTAAATTAACTCATACCTTTGTCAAAGGTCCAAGTTTAATTTATTATTAATAAAATAATAATAATTATTATTTTAATTATTATTAAAGGGTCTTTCAACCCTTAAGCGTCGCCGATTTATTGCCATCGTTGGAGGAGCGCCGACGTCAATCAATGATGGATAAATTGCTATATAAGTGGGCATGGTTTTCAAAAGTTAGCACCACCGATTATTATTTGGACATCTGCGATTTGTGGTTCTCTATTTTTTTGATTTGCGCTTGGCTTCTCGATTTGCTTTACGCCGTTTCGTTCGAATTACGCTTGGCATCTACGATTTGATTTTGCACCGTTTCGTTCGATCTGCGCTTGGCGTCTGTGACTTGCATTGCTCTACATCCTTCGAAAAGCGCTTGGTGTCTTCGTTTGAGCTCGCTCTGTGTTTTCGATCTCCGTCGACGTCTTTGAGATCGTGCATGTTCTGCATCATGGAGACTGCGCTTGGCAATCTCGGTTTTGAGCTTGGGCTATATCCTTACCTTTTGGCTTGACGGCAGTGGTTTGTTTGCATGCGGTTTGTGGAAGACGTTTACGTTTTCCAGGATCTTGGCATCAAAGAAAGATAAAAGAGAGGGCAGCGGTTTGTTATTTCGTTGGGCTCTTGTGACCCAACGGCGGTGGCGTTTAAGCGAAAGCGCTAGACGGCGAGAGGTGCTTGAGTTCGATTCTCTTCGTTGGGGATTTCTTTTTGGTCGCGGTGTGCATAGAATGGTGGCCGTGAATGCGCGGGAGGTATAAGGTTAAGGTATCTTTTTGTTTTGACATTGATGTTTAATGTTTAATGTTTATGTGGAGTAATAAGGTGTAAAGAGGTGTTATTTTGTATGTTATTGTACTTTGGTGGTTTTTACTAAGTTGGAGAAATAAGGTGTTATATTTGGATCTTTAATATTGTGTAATATTGTATAGTTGCTAACTCTAATTGGTGGCAAATTGAGAGTTAGTGTTGTGACAGATTTTGAGTTCTCCTTCTTCATCAAAGTAAAGGTATGGGCAACTTCTTCCATGTATGTTGTTTATGGTATATTTTCTGAAATTGAGTTTGGAGTGAAAAGGTTGTCTACTAGGTATTATTGGTGTAAATCTTATTTTCTGGATATTGAAGATTGTTTATGCATTAAAGTTATTGTTGAATCTTTGGGTGAATGCATAATTCTGGTTGAGGAAGAAGAAGCATTTTTGCAATAGGGTTTATGTTAATAAGTCTTGCTACTTGCATTGAGATGATGAAACCCTAGTTGTTGGTGAAAAGAATATAAGCATCATAGTTATATGATATATTGCATGGTTGGCAATTGTTGGGTTGTGTTTTATATTCTTGAGAAAAGCTACTACATCTATCTTATTCTTTTGAGATTGAGTTTGAGTTGAGATTGAGTTGAGATTGATATTGGGAGTTAAGTATAGATCATATTGAGTCTCTAACAATTCTCTTTATGGTTCTATGAGATTTGAGTTTGAGATTGGGAGTTAAGTATAGAACATATTGGGTCTCTAACAATTCTCTTTATGTTTCTATGAGATTTGAGATTGGGAGTTAAGTATAGAACATATTGGGTCTCTAACAATTCTCTTTATGTTTCTATGAGATTAATTGAGATTTGGAGTTAAGTATAGAACATATTGAGTCTCTAACAATTCTCTTTATGCTTCTATGAGGTTTATGAATCACATTGGGTCTCTAACAATTCTCTTTGTGAGTTCATGCTAAGCAAGTTTTTCTTGGTGAGCTTGTTGAGGTTTTGGACAGGTTCCAGTGGGGACTTGTGAGCAGATTTGGACAGGTTCAGGTGGGGACTTGTGAGCAGATTTGGACAGGTCCTAGCAGAGGACTTGTGAGCTGAGATTGATAGTTCTATCAGAGAACTTGAGGACAGAGGTACATTGGTTCTATCAGAGAACCTGAGGACAGATTTGGCAAGTCTTTGAGAAGGCTTGTGTGCAGAGGATTGATTTGTTCATAGAGTTGGATAGATCTGACAGACAGAGGAAGACTTGTACTAGACCGACTGACTATGTTTGGTACAGGTAGCTGAGCTGCTGTGGACGTGATCATAGAAGGCAGAGGTCTCTTAGGCTAAGCATTGAGGACAGGAGGTCTTCGGTGGAAAGGAGTTCCACGTGCTGGCAAGAGGTAGAGGCAGTTGATCTTCTGAGGGATCATTTCCAGAGCGAGAGGGAAGGTATCTCCTTTGAGCGAGAGGCTCATAAATTCAGATCAGGGGAAGGTGTCTCCTTTGGGCCGAGGCTCATAAACATTGTAATTGGGAAGGTTTCCCAAAGAACTTTGAGATAACTTTTAGAGAAAAGTTTTGTGGACGTAGCCCAGGCCTTATGGGTGAACCACGTTAAAATTGGTGTCACTTTGTGGATGATTTTGTGCATTGTTTTGATATTGCTTTGGGTATATTGCTTTACTTGTTTTGAAGTATAAAGGAAAAAGTAAAAAGAGGTCTTATACTGTTCACCCCCCCTCTCAGTATAAGCTTGTGTTCTTCGAGGATGCTGAATTGTTTGATTTATTTAGACCCATAAGACTATGTAATATGGCATATAAGATTATCTCCAAAGTGATGGGAGCCAAATTCTAGATGGGATCATAGTAGCTTATGAAGTTATACATTCAACAACTTTAATAAAAGAGAAATCAATGATCTTAAAACTTGATATGGGTAAGACCTATGATAGGGTTAAATGGGATTTTATTTTTTATGTATTAGAAAAGTTTTAATTTGGAAAGACATGGGTCAGATGGATTAAAACTTGTGTCTCTACAATTTCATATTAAGTGTTGATCAATTGGTTAGTAATAGAATAATTTAAATCCAAGAGAGGACTTAGAAAAGGAGATCCTCTATCACCATATTTGTTCATTATTATGACAGAGGTTTTGGGTAGGAACTTGAAGAAGGCTAACAAATATGGGCTTATAAGTGGACTTAAGGCTACTAATAACATCGACAACATCATCCATCAACAATTTGTAGATGATACAACCTTTTTGGGAGGGCAAGGATAAACGAGGCTAGAGCTTTGAATAACTTATTTAAGGAATACGAAAGAGCATTGGGGTAAAAATATAATAGGACTAAATTTAAAATTTATTTTCTAACCACTCCAACTAAAATCAGAGTAGGAATTTGTAGGTTACTTCAAATAGAGGAGACAAATTTTCCAGCAACGTATCTAGGGATGACCTTATTTGAGGGAAGAATGAGGATAGAATTATGGAATCCAATTATAAGTAAAATTCATAATAAACTAATGGGATGGAAAGGTAGATGGTTATTGTTAGAAAGAAGAGTGCAACTAATTAAGTTAGTTTTATAGTCCATTCCAACATATTATATGTCATTGTATACCATGCAAAAATCAATAGAAATGTTTTTAATCTATATTATGCAATCCTTTTTATTGTCAAAATTACATGATAAAAGAAAATTTCTTTTGGTGAATTGGAGCAATGTGTGTGATGATAAAACTAGGGAATTATCGGTTTAAGAGTTATTATAAATGCAAATTTAGCTCTTAGGAGAAAAGTAATCTGAAGATTGTACAAAGAGAGTCAAAGACAATGGGTAAGAATTTTTCTAAGTGTGTTGAGCCTAATAACTGAAGCTTAGTATTTACTGCATTCTCTCTACCAAATGGTTATGCACTTTGGAATGGTTTAAAAAATTCTATTGATTTAGGGATTAAAGGTTTAAGATGGGTGGTGGGAACTCGAGAAAAAAAATCTAATTGGAAGGATACTTGGTGTGATAAAAAACCCACTCAATCTAGATCTAATTTTGAAACCTTGGATGAGATTACTTCAAGATAAATATGGTTATAGGTTTTTAAACATTTTGTACAAGGATCAAAAAGTGAGATACAAACATAAAAATAATTTTTTTACAAGTATACAAGGCATTGATGCTAGGAGACAATTGAGTAGAAAGGTAACAGCAATGATTATTTTGAGGGAAAAGAAAAAATTGATTTGGGAGTTGAGTAACTTAGGAGAATACACAAAAAGAAGTGGATATAATGTAAAACACCAACAAAATATGAATATTACAAGAATATGGAGAGATATTTTGAATAGCCCAAGCATTCTTAAAATCAAAATGTTTGATTGGCTAGTAGGTCATAGAAGAATGTTATACTAGAATAATATTATGAAAAGGCATTTTCTTGGCCTCTCACAATGTGTTCTTTGTAAAAAGGAGGAGAAAAGTATATGCCATCTCTTGGGAAATTGCTCAGTAGTTTGGAAACTATGGCAATGGATTCTTAATATGTTTGGTAAATGCATGGTGATGAATAGAAGAATTGAAGAATGGTTAAAGCAATGGTGAGATTTTATAGACAATATCAAAAGATGCAATACTTTGGATTGTATGGATAGAAAGGAATAGAAGAATATTTAAAGGAAAGAAAAGTAGTTTCAAGGCAATGAAAAGGAATATTTGTTTAGTCATAGAGGAATCTAATCCAACCCTATCAACTCACTCAATCCTTAAGTTGGAAGCATAGAGCCTTGATAGATGGAGTCAAGTCATCAAATGGAATTATGATGTTTGGTACAAGAGAAACAAAAAGAAGGCAAATAATATAAAGTGGAAACCACCGGAAGTGGAGTTGGTCAAATTGAATTTTTATGGAGCATCTAAAGGAAATCCAGGACCAACAGGAGGAGGAATAATTAGAAATAATAGAGGAGATATTTTGTCTCATTATGCTTTCAATAGTGGATTTAAGAAAAATAATGAAGTTGAAGCTTGGGCAACTTTAGAAGGGTTAAAAATATGCAAAAAAATGAAATTGAACATAGTATGGATGGAAGGTGATTCACTCATAGTAATAAATACAATTTTTAGGAAAGCAAAGGCTCCATGGAACATACTAGAGAGGAAATTCAAGATCTTGCTAAAGAGTTTTAAGAAATCAAGTTTACACATACATTAAGGGAAGGAAACAAATGAAATAGGCTAGCCAATAGAGGGGTTTTAATTGAGGATCATAAAAATTCTCTTTTCCATGGTTAGAGAAAGTAGTAATTTTAGCTAAAACTGACAAGAAAACGTTGACTACCCAAATCAAATAATTATTAAGATTTACTTTAGTATTTACCATTAGTAGTATATGATTTATTTTATAACATTAATGTGTTTTTTAAAATGAGTTTACACAGGTTTTTATGAGAGGTCCCAGTCCCCTTATATTGAGTGGGATTTGAACCTTGGACATCTAAAAGAGAGGCCAAAGCCCTTACCACTGCAGCAAGCTTGCAACTGTTAAAATTTGAGTTTACATGAGTTTTTATGAAGGGTCCCAATCCCCTCTTATCGAGGTTTAAACTTGGATCTCTTGGATGAAAACCTAAGTAATTACTACTATAGTATCCCTCATGGGTCTAACATTAATATAATTTCATATAAACTATTTATTATAATTTGTATGGTTGCACTTGTGCTTCAGGAAGGAAACTAACAATCTAGATTTGGTGAAGCAGACTATGATAGTGCGATGTTTTGAAAAAAATACTTTACTAATATGCAATGTGTTGGACATTTTGAGTCCCTAAGCTAAAAGTTGTCATTGATGTCAAAAGGACCTATGTAAGTAAGCACTATGATTTTTCTCCACAAAGAGCTTCATGAGAAGCAAAGGTTTTGATCAAAGGTTCAAGAAGGGATGCATGGCATTTGGTTCCAAAAGGAGCTTCAAGGGAAGCTTAGCAAAAGGTTTTTATGAAAACCAAGGAAGGCAAGGAAAGGTTTTATTTAAAACCATGGATGGCAGATTTGAAATGGGTTTTTCTTAAAACCCAAGTTGGCTTTTCGTTTCATCGAAAAAGGTGCCCCGGTGATGGAGAAATTTAATTTTAAAGGTTTAGTTTAAATTTTAATTTATTTAAAATTTAAATTTAAATTTTAAAATTAAATAAAAGAGTTTTCCCGCCATGTCCGTCGACGTCATATATTTTATCATGCAAAGGTTCGAATATTTAAAGGGGTTGATTTTATCAACCAAGGAGGAGACAAGAAATATTGTCCGCATTCGATTATCCCCTCCTTCGCAATCGTCGATTCCCCCTTCCGATTTCGTTTGCGCACTGCACGTGGAACAAGGGAGCAAGTTTCAAGGCATAGGTGGAGAGGATGAAAATATAAGTCTCAAAGGCTTAAAGCCTCCACGTGGGAGGCCTAGCCCACATGGTGGGTGGAGAGTGCGCTAAGGTGCACGACGAGGAGGAACGTGGGGTCGAAACCACCCGAAGCCATTTTGCAAGGTATGCCATAATTCGATCGCCAAAATTTTTGGGTGCATGAAATATTTCGAATTTTCTAAGGTTGTGTTAAGCGTCGACTTTCACGGAGAGTATAGTGGATTTAATTTTTGCATATGGCTAAGGTTTGATATTTGATTAATGTGGGATATTGCCTAAGAAGGCTTTGTGATTATTTTTTTAAGTGCAAAAGTGTTGAAAGGAAGGATATAAAATATTTGAGTTATTTTATGGTATAAGTGGTTTTTGGAGTGACAAGGTTATGCAATGTTTTGATTTATTTTATTTTATGGTACAAGTGGTTTTAGGAGTGATAAGGAAGTTGTGCATTAATTCTTAAGAAGGTTTTCTAATTAAAAGCCTTGGTGAATATTATTGTGAAGTGGAGTAATGTTGATTATTTTGTGATCTTCTAACCCTTGTGAGGATTGGCAAAAGAATATTGTGATTGTGGCAGATTTCCAAAGAGGCTTCTTCATCTTCATAAAAGGTATGGGCACATTCTCCTATTGATTGATTATGGTGGTTGATTATAAAATACCTTTGGAGTGAAAAGGATTGATTGTGGTTTCCTTTTCGAAAGTGATTGGTTTAATGCTTCAAGGTTTTCTGGTTTGAGAGTTGTGATTAAACCTTGTTTTATAAGCATTGTTGTTGAAGCCAATTGGTTATGCAAAGAACTTGAACTTGAGTTAGAAAAGAACATGAGTATCATTGTTATGTGAGATTTGTGGTTGAGCATTGTTGGAAATATTTTGAGTTGGTTGATACATGCTTGGACTAGGGTTTGTGAGAAAGGGTTGTTCCTTGAGGTGTTTGGTTGAGTAGAGTTGATTGAGCCTAGTCAAGTGGATGCATGTGGTTGTTCAAGTTCCATGAAACAAACTATTCTATATTCTGGATTTGAGTTGAGATTGAGATTTGAGAATAGAACATATTGAGTCTCTAACAATTCTCTTTATGCTTCTATGAGATTGATTTGAGTTGAGATTGGGATTTGAGTATAGAACATATTGAGTCTCTAACAATTCTCTTTATGCTTCTATGAGATTGATTTGAGTTGAGATTGGGATTTGAGTATAGAACATATTGAGTCTCTAACAATTATCTTTATGCTTCTATGATATTGAATTGAGATATTGATTAAGCATTGAGTATAGAACATATTGAGTCTCTAACAATTCTCTTTATGATTCTATGAGATTGGACAAGTTCTTGTGAGCTTGTTAAGCAGATTTGAGACAAGTCTTTGAGAAGGCTTGTGGACTGATTTTGAGTAAGCTTTTGTGGAAGCTTGCTATGCAGATTTGAGCAAGTCCTAGAGAGGACTTATTGAGAAGATTTGGACAAGTTTTGAGTGAGCTTGTTGAGAAGATTTGGACAAGTTATGAGTGAGCTTGTTGAGCAGATTTGGACAAGTTGTGGACCTATTGAGCATATTTGAGCAGGTTATGTGGACCTATTGAGAAGATTTGAGCAGGTTCTATGTGGACCTATTGAGCAGATTTGAGTAGGTTCTATGTGGACCTATTGAGCAGATTTGAGTAGGTTCTATGTGGACCTATTGAGAAGAATTGTACTAGACCGAATGTACTATGTTTAGTGCAAGAGATTGAGCAGAGTTGTGCTAGACCGATTGAACTATGTTTAGTATAGTATTGAGATAGAGCTTTGGAGGTGATAGAGTACAGAGGATAGAGTCTCAGTGGATAGAGATCCAATAACCAGGACAATTGAAGATAGATCTGAGTGAGGAGTCTTCAAGTGGAGAGAGATCCACCAATCAATGCAGTAGAGAGACAGAGTCTTCTAGAAGATCACTAGCCAGAGTAGAAGGGGAAAGATTTCTCCTATGGAAGAGATCCATGAACTTGAGATTAGGGGATCAACATCTCCTTTGGACAGAGGTCCATAAACATTGTAATTGGGAAGGATTCCCAAAAGAGATTGATTGAGAAAATTTTAGTAAAATATTTTCTCCGTGGAGTAGCCCACATTGGGTGAACCACGTAAATTGTGGTGTCTCTATTGTGTATGGTGTTTTATGCATTGCTTTGATTACTACTATTGATACTACTATCTATACACTACATAATATTGAATTGAAAGAAAAAGTAAAAAGTGGTCTTATACTATTCACCCCCTCTCAGTATAAGCTTGTGTTCTTCAATTGGTATCAGAGCGGGTTCCTTTAGAAGAGTTTGATAGCTTGAAGGAAAAGTGGTCTAAGAACACAATGGATCAAAAGGATCAAAGAGACGGACCCTTCAATAATGCAGTACCAGTATTTGATGGAAGTGACTTCTTATATTGGTGTATGCTGATGAGATTTTACCTGATGGCACTTGGAAATGAAGTTTGGGATGCAGTGGAACTTGGATACGATTCAGCAGTCAATCCTCCTACAGATAAGGAAGGTAAGCTTCTAATGCATGCAAACTCAAGAGCCATGAATGCAATTATAAAAGGATTGCATAGATCAGAATCTATGAAGGTTATGGATTGTAAAACAACAAAAGAAATGTGGGAACTTCTGCATGAAATATATGAAGGAGATAAAGGAGTCAGAATGGCTAAGATCAAAAATCTCAAAGGAGAATTTGAGAACTTAAGAATGAAGGATGATGAAAACATTCATGACTATCTCAGTAAGATTGATGAACTTGTACATGAGATGAAAGGTCTGGGAATGAAGGTTGATGAATTCGATGCTTGTGATAAGATCTTGAGAACTCTTCCAAAAAGGTACAGTGAAAAGGTTTCTGCTATAGAAACATCAATTGATAGTGATTCTTTGACAAGGAATTCTTTGCTTGGCATGCTTACTACTTTTGAGATAAGAACAAAAGATCCTATTCCTCCGAAAGAAGTTGCTTTCAAAGTAGACAAAAAGAAAAAGGGAAAGAAGATAGAATCGAGCAGTGAATCATCCAGTGATGAAGAAGCAAATTATGGTAGAAGAGATAGAGATTCCAGAAGACCCATAGATCTAAGATCTATCAAATGTTTCAATTATGGAAAGTATGGACACTATGCAACAGAATGCAAAGAGCCAAAAGGCAACAATGATGAAGAAAAATAGGATCACAGATACAGGGAATCAGAAAGACACAGGTACCAGAAGAAAAGCAAGGATGGACAAAGCAGACAAGGAAAGAAGTTCTTCCAGAGACAAAAGAGAAGCTACTATGCGGAAAATGCAAGTAAGTACTCAATTGATAGTGATGCTAGTTTTTAGACAATGATAGAGATGAAGTCCTATTTATGGTTAAAGAGAAAGATCCAATTAAGAAAAGGACTCTAATTATTCTCAAGTGTTTTAGATGTGGTAAATTTGGACATCTTGAAGATGATTGCACTAGGGATGGTTATAGTTTCAGTGATGATGATTTTGAAGATGCACTTGAAAGACCAGATGAGAATATTCTAATGGCTTTGGAAGATAAAGAAGATGATCCTATAGAAGACAAGCCAAAAGGAAGTAATGATATGAACAAAGGTAAAAAAATAGAGGAATATTCAGTAGAGAATGGCTATGATCTCAAGGGAGAACTTATCTATGCCCTTGACATAGTAAAGAAGGTTAGAAAGCAACACTCTAAGCTTGAAAATCAGTTTCAAGAATGTGATGAAGAAATATTATTGCTCATAGAGGATTTAGAAAAGTCAAAGGCTAAGGCAAGCAAGTTCAAGGATAAGTTAGAAGCAAATATTTTGGAATGTGAGAAGTTAGCACAAGAAGTGGCTACTCTAAAAGAAGATTTAAAGGACTCCAAGATCAAGATGAAGAGTTTCACAAATAGCTCTAAGAACTTGGATAAGTTCATCTATGGACAACAACGAACATCATGTTCAACAGGTCTTGGCTTTGGAAATGCTCAAAAGAAATAGGAAAAAGAATCTACTTCAAGTCTTGATGAAGAAGAAACTTTAGAAGAAGATACATCAGAAGAAGACAATTTAAGTGTAAGTGGGACATCAGAGGATGAGTTGGACAACCAAGAGTTCAACAAAGAGAGGAACAATGCACAAAGAAGATACAGATGGAACAACAATCAGAATAGGAGACCAATGAGGTCAAGACAAGGAGGCTTCAATGGAAGATGCTATTCATGTCATAGGTTTGGACACATGGCTTCATAGTGCAGGACTCATGAAAGACAGGTATATGGAAAAGAACAACTTTTCCAAGGATATTGCTACTCATGCAATGGTTTTGGTCACAAGGCAATGAATTGCAGGATTAATGATAGAAGAGGATATGGCTTCACTAGGAGAAGTCCTAAGACAGTTGCACATCCAAGGAATAATAACATTAAGTGTTATAAGTGCAATAATGATGGTCACATAGCAAGATGGTGTAGAGAAAATATTCTAGAAATAGGCATGAATAGGGATAGAAATATGAACAGGAACAGGAATATGAACAGGAACAGGAATATGAACAGAATAAATATGAAAGAATAAAATAACAAAAATGAAAAGGATGAGAATAGAAACAAGAATAGGAACATGGATGAGAACAAGAACAGGAACAGGAACAGAAGTGATGACAGGAACAGGGATGATAACTTGGAAAGGAATAGTGAGAGGATTCAGAAGACTCATAGAAGAAGAGAGAAAGATAAAGGCACAGATCTATGCTTTCAGGGAGTAGAAATACTCCCACCCCAGAATTAACCACCTCATGTGGAGGTGGGGGAGGGGCTAAGCTAAGAGGCTCATTCTTAGCCCCGAGCCCCAAAGGTGACCCTTTGCCATTGATGTCAAAGGGGGAGAGATTTGTGTATTGGGGAGAGATTTGATATGAGGAGAGATTTGATATTTGAGAGAGCATTGAGCCAGGGGGAGCAAAAAAGAAGGTCAGGTTTCAGTAAAATGAATATGGGTTGCCATCAATGACAAAGGGGGAGATTGTTGGACATTTTGAGTCCCTAAGCTAAAAGTTGTCATTGATGTCAAAAGGACCTATGTAAGTAAGCACTATGATTTTTCTCCACAAAGAGCTTCATGAGAAGCAAAGGTTTTGATCAAAGGTTCAAGAAGGGATGCATGGCATTTGGTTCCAAAAGGAGCTTCAAGGGAAGCTTAGCAAAAGGTTTTTATGAAAACCAAGGAAGGCAAGGAAAGGTTTTATTTAAAACCATGGATGGCAGATTTGAAATGGGTTTTTCTTAAAACCCAAGTTGGCTTTTCGTTTCATCGAAAAAGGTGCCCCAGTGATGGAGAAATTTAATTTTAAAGGTTTAGTTTAAATTTTAATTTATTTAAAATTAAAATTAAATTTTAAAATTAAATAAAAGAGTTTTCCGGCCATGTCCGTCGACGTCATATATTTTATCATGCAAAGGTTCGAATATTTAAAGGGGTTGATTTTATCAACCAAGGAGGAGACAAGAAATATTGTCCGCATTCGATTATCCCCTCCTTCGCAATCGTCGATTCCCCCTTTCGATTTTGTTTGCGCACTGCACGTGGAACAAGGGAGCAAGTTTCAAGGCATAGGTGGAGAGGACGAAAATATAAGTCTCAAAGGCTTAAAGCCTCCACATGGGAGGCCTAGCCCACACGGTGGGTGGAGAGTGCGCTAAGGCGCACGACGAGGAGGAACGTGGGGTCGAAACCACCCGAAGCCATTTTGCAAGGTATGCCATAATTCGATCGCCAAAATTTTTGGGTGCATGAAATATTTTAAATTTGCTAAGGTTGTGTTAAGCGTCGATTTTCATGGAGAGTATAGTGGATTTAATTTTTGCATATGGCTAAGGTTTGATATTTGATTAATGTGGGATATTGCCTAAGAAGGCTTTGTGATTATTTTTTTAAGTGCAAAAGTGTTGAAAGGAAGGATATAAAATATTTGAGTTATTTTATGGTATAAGTGGTTTTTGGAGTGACAAGGTTATGCAATGTTTTGATTTATTTTATTTTATGGTACAAGTGGTTTTAGGAGTGATAAGGAAGTTGTGCATTAATTCTTAAGAAGGTTTTCTAATTAAAAGCCTTGGTGAATATTATTGTGAAGTGGAGTAATGTTGATTATTTTGTGATCTTCTAACCCTTGTGAGGATTGGCAAAAGAATATTGTGATTGTGGCAGATTTCCAAAGAGGCTTCTTCATATTCATAAAAGGTATGGGCACATTCTCCTATTGATTGATTATGGTGGTTGATTATAAAATACCTTTGGAGTGAAAAGGATTGATTGTGGTTTCCTTTTCGAAAGTGATTGGTTAAATGCTTCAAGGTTTTCTGGATTGAGAGTTGTGATTAAACCTTGTTTTATAAGCATTGTTGTTGAAGCCAATTGGTTATGCAAAGAACTTGAACTTGAGTTAGAAAAGAACATGAGTATCATTGTTATGTGAGATTTGTGGTTGAGCATTGTTGGAAACATTTTGAGTTGGTTGATACATGCTTGGACTAGGGTTTGTGAGAAAGGGTTGTTCCTTGAGGTGTTTGGTTGAGTAGAGTTGATTGAGCCTAGTCAAGTGGATGCATGTGGTTGTTCAAGTTCCATGAAACAAACTATTCTATATTCTGATTTGAGTTGAGATTGAGATTTGAGAATAGAACATATTGAGTCTCTAACAATTCTCTTTATGCTTCTATGAGATTGATTAGAGTATTGGGATTTGAGTATAGAACATATTGAGTCTCTAACAATTCTCTTTATGCTTCTATGAGATTGATTTGAGTTGAGATTGGGATTTGAGTATAGAACATATTGAGTCTCTAACAATTCTCTTTATGCTTCTATGAGATTGAATTGAGATATTGATTAAGCATTAAGTATAGAACATATTGAGTCTCTAACAATTCTCTTTATGATTCTATGAGATTGGACAAGTTTGTGTGAGCTTGTTAAGCAGATTTGAGACAAGTCTTTGAGAAGGCTTGTGGACTGATTTTGAGTAAGCTTTTGTGGAAGCTTGCTATGCAGATTTGAGCAAGTCCTAGAGAGGACTTATTGAGCAGATTTGGACAAGTTCTGAGTGAGCTTGTTGAGCAGATTTGGACAAGTTCTGAGTGAGCTTGTTGAGCAGATTTGAGCAGGTTCTATGTGGACCTATTGAGCATATTTGAGCAGGTTCTATGTGGACCTATTGAGCAGATTTGAGTAGGTTCTGTGTGGACCTATTGAGCAGATTTGAGTAGGTTCTGTGTGGACCTATTGAGCAGAATTGTACTAGACCGAATGTACTATGTTTAGTGCAAGAGATTGAGCAGAGTTGTGCTAGACCGACTGGACTATGTTTAGTACAGTATTGAGATAGAGCTTTGGAGGTGATAGAGTACAGAGGATAGAGTCTCAGTGGATAGAGATCCAACAGCCAGGACAATTGAAGATAGATCTGAGTGAGGAGTCTTCAAGTGGAGAGAGATCCACCAGTCAGTGCAAGAGAGAGACAGAGTCTTCTAGAAGATCACTAGCCAGAGCAGAAGGGGAAAGAGTTCTCCTGTGGAAGAGATCCACGAACTTGAGATTAGGGGATCAACATCTCCTTTGGATAGAGGTCCATAAACATTGTAATTGGGAAGGATTCCCAAAAGAGATTGATTGAGAAAATTTTAGTAAAATATTTTCTCCGTGGAGTAGCCCACATTGGGTGAACCACGTAAATTGTGGTGTCTCTATTGTGTATGGTGTTTTGTGCATTGCTTTGATTACTGCTATTGATATTGCTATCTATACACTGCATAATATTGAATTGAAAGAAAAAGTAAAAAGTGGTCTTATACTGTTCACCCCCCTCTCAGTATAAGCTTGTGTTCTTCACAATGCATAGATAGTAGAGGTGATGTTTTTGTATCGTGAAGGTTGCTATAGGAAAATATCAAGAAGGATGCTGAATTCTATAATATTTGTATTCACAAAAAATTTAAAAACATCCAGAAAACAAAAATCAAGAATCTAGACATTTTATGTAAAATGATGTAGGTTTCTAGCTATAGCATCTCAATTGAGATGATAAATGAATCTATTTGTAAAATCTCAAGCTCTAAAGAAGAGAGTTGTGATTTGTCAAGGGTGGGGGACCCTAGTACAACCCCTTGTTCTCCAACAAAAAAACTTGAATGAATGGGAACCAAATTAAAATTCATTTGAATATGATTAAATATAAGTTTAAACTTGAGAAAACCAAAATATAAAATTGAATGTGAATGAAGTTAAAGTTGAAATTGAATTAACATAAGCTTAACCAAACTTAATTGTTAACTTGAATTCAAACTAATTTTATCTAATATAAAATTTGAGTGTAAATAAAATCAAAATAAACTTGAACAAACATGATCTTTAATTTGAACTTGAATAGACTTTGAATTTGAACATTTTGTATCACATAACTATTATAGAAATTAAAGAAAAATAAATGAACACAATCAGATGGCATAAGTTCAACTAGTTAAATCCCTCAAATTTCATGGAGGAGACCTAAGTTTGATCTTGCCAAGTGATACATACATAATTTCTAAGTTGTAATACCACTATATGGTCATGATGTAATATGGGTGGGGCCCATTTCAATCCCACATAACCAATTAAAATATTGAATAAACACAAAGCTAATGTTGAATTTGAACATCATGAACTTGAAATTAGACTTGAATGAATATGAATTTGAAAGAAATTTGAAGTTGTAATACTAAATAACCCAAGGGGTTTGGAAGTTTTGGGGAGCAAGGAGTTTTTGAGTGATACACCTGACCTGATTGTCGATGTACACCAACGGTTAGAACAACAATTGTTCTCTCTTGAAAGGGAACATTTCTCTCCCAAGGTTTGAGTGATAGGATATATTATTATTAGATTTTAAATCAAAGTATAAAAAAAGAAAACAAGTGGATAAATCAAAATTTCATATAACTATTACAAGGGCGAGTTCCAATTCATTGTCTAAGATTGAAGACACATAGATATAATTTAATTACTCAACTAATCCTAAAGATATGAACATTTAATATCAAATATTGCTTCAAAGAAATAAGGAAAAACAAGATTCTAGGCTTGCTGCCTTAAGATTATCACTATACATCATTCATTGCATCATAATCATGATCATTATATCAAATAGCAATGATTATTCTGAAACTTATAGAAATGCAATAATGTTGTTATGTAAAGTAAGCTTTAGAATTTGAAATTCAACTAACCTAGTCCTAATCTAAGCCAATTTCAAAGAACATTTAAAATGTAAGGATTAGAGAAAGAAAGAAAAAAACAAGCCATTGAATCTTGGAAGACTTATATTGAATCTACTGAAGAATCAATTCTAAATCAAACCAGCCTTAACTCAACCAACATTCACACAATCTAAGACCAAGATGGTGCCATCTTCAAAGGAGAAAAGAAAAAATACTAGAATTGACTCAAATGTAACCACCACCATCATGTATAGATTACACCAAGAATTATAATATTTTGCATTGATATAGATATTGAATAATTACAATTTCAGACTTGCTAGCACTAGGTGATTACAAGGATAATTCTCCAAGTACAATGACAAGGTTTAAACATCCAACACCTATAAAATAAGAAATAAACTCCTAAAATATTTAATACTAACGGTGGATTTTGACCCTTTGAAATGGGTCTTTCATGGCTATTTATAGCCTTACAATTTCAAAATTTTTAGTGCATCCTAGTTGTATTTCAGTGCTTTATAGTTATATTTCAATGCTTTACAATTATATGTATGAGTTGTTTGTCACTGCTTAGATGATGTGTCATATATTTTTTAGTTTCTTATCGAGTTTAATCTTTAATTATTCAACGTGGATTCTTCTGATTGCCTTGGACATGTCTTTTTTAGGTTAGGTAACTGATCTATCACACATTTGAGTAGCTAGGATCGGGTCCAGGTTCAATTAATTCTTCCAATTCCTCTCCACCTTCAATTTGCTACTGTCGTTGCCTATAAATCATATAAAAACAAAATTGATTTTAAATTTAGCTTTGGTGGGAGAAAAATATTCGAAAGACAATATTTTGACCATTGATATTTGTTTATCGCTTTAAATTGGCACCATCGGTATTTCTTTATCACTTTTTATTTGTCTTCTCTAAAATATGGGCCTTGATTGATTGTTTAAACCTATTGTTCAATGCTTATAATAATTTTATAAATGATTTTTAGCCTTTGTATCATTCACCATTTTAATGTTTATAATGTTCTTGTAAATAACCTTTAACCGATGAGTCTTTGCCTTATTTCATTTATTTATTTATATTATTTTTCTTAATCCTTCTTCAATAAATCAGGCCAGTCATATTCTTTGTAGATGAACTCCTTATTGGGCTTAAGGTTCTTATCATGTTCTTCTTGCATTACAACATCGCTAATTTTTTTTCTCATATTTCAAAAAATTCAAGACTTTTCCAATAGCTTAGAAATGATTTTTCTAAAGTTTAAAAAGTAATTTTCAATTGCCTAGAAATATACCCGAAATGAGTTGTAATTGCCCAAAAAATTTAAGACATGGAAATAATTTCTTTTGATTATCTGTAGTAGATTTAAACTTACATGCTTTTTAACTCCATTTTTTTGTTACAAGGCCATACATATGATTGGGAAGACTTTTAAATTAAAAAAAAATGGACACAATCATTTTCTAATAATTTCCTGGGTGACCTTGATAGCGACATCTTGAGAAAAAATTTTGAAGGCAAACAACTTGGGGCATTAATTTTACTTGTTAGAAATCTTATTTTAGGCATAAATCAAAGAAGAATGTAAATTTTCTAATTGAAGCCATTAAAATGAGATCAATGCAATTGAAATTCATGTATTTATAAAACATTCAATGCAAGCAAGCTCAAAACCTTGGCGTAAGCGAATTCAAATAAAAATCAAAATTTCAAGTGGGTCCCCTATTGGGGTGGGTTGTGCAACTACAACAACAAATGGTGACTCTATTGGAAAATGCTCCTGAGTATTTTGGATAAAGAACCCAACTTGAAATAAATGAAACCTTAACTAGTAAAATGCAAATCATTTGGCAACATTCTAAGATGGGGTTAAACAAACTTTGCTTGAAATAAATGTCCCATTTGCTTTAGCTTAAAGTGTGTGCTAGTGCATTCATTTCCATTCTTAGATCCATCAAAATTTCATCACTTAGTTTGAAGTTAGGCTATTAAATATTTCACTCATAAAAAAGGATTTGCCTTTGCATTGCTCCACTACCAATCAAGCATTTATAGCTCTGGTGGAGATGACCTTGATCCCTTCTAGACATTGCTCTACTACCAACCAGGCATCTATAGCCCTCGATAGAGGTTATCTGAATCACCCAAGCACTTTAGTTTATTGCATTATTAATATTTTCCTTCTTGATTAAGAAGTATTTTGATCAATTGCAAACATTGAATGTGCTTTTGGGTTAGGGATCTATAAGGCTAAAAGTAGAGTGTATATATTTTCACCTAATCATCAAACCAAGATGATTTCATCCTTATGATCTAAGAATTACTTAAAGGTTGTTAATAAATGTGAAGCCTTAGCATCATGTTACACTATTTCTAGTTTCATCTATTTTAGCCCCATAATCAAAGAATAAAACCAAATAATTTGATTCACTAATCATCAACTTCACCTAATTTCAAAGTAAGTAATTCATCCTCAATTAATTAAGCACATTTCCCTTTAGAGGAACCAAAAGTTAATTGCAATTGCATGAACTACCAAAATTAAGAGGAGAAAGTGTAAATAGGCAAAGTAAAGGTGGGGACTAAAACAATAAAACAAAAGAAAACTCACAACAAAGAAGTCTAACTAATCAAACAAAACAGGTAAAAGTGAACAAAAATAAAATAAAGCAAAACCAAACATTTAAACACTAAGCATAATAACAAAACTAAAATGCTAAAAAATATAAAACAAAACTAACTATAAACAAAATCAAAATTTTACCTAAAGGAAGAAACAAAATAAAGTCTAAAACAAAACAAAAACTATAATACATGGTTGTCTTATTGTGATGTTATTTCAAGGATGAAAGTAATGTTTAAGGAACTGCCCATTGACTGGTAGAGGGACATATTCTCCACTTAGATTCTTCAATCTAAAGGTATTCTCTCCCAGAATTTTTGATATTTGATAGGGACCTAGCCAAATGTTATCAAACTTATCATGATCTCCTTTCTTTTCATGTGCTTTATCCCATAGTAATACTAAGTCAGCAATTCTAAAGGCTTTGATTCTGGCTCTTTTATCAAACCATATTTTAACTATCCCTTGATGTTTGCTAAAATGTTGAAGGGCATCCTCTCTCTTCTCATCTAAATTCATCATATTAGTCAGCCTTGCTTCTATCTTATCATCCACTTCTAAGTAATCTTTCATAAATTGTAATGTCAACAACTTCAAGTTAGTAGGGAAAATAAGATCTTGGCCATATACCAAATGATAAGGAGATGTACCTATTGAAGCTTTTATTCTAGTCTTGTCTGCCCATAAAGCATACTTAAGTTTATTGTGCCAATCTCTAGGATTTTTCTCTAGAATCTTCTTGATTATCATCAATAAGCTCTTATTGGTAGACTCAGCTAAACCATTCCCTTGAGGATAATAGTTAGAAGAAAATTTTAAAGTCACTTTGTTGTCATAGACCCATTTTGCAAATTGGAGTGAAGTGAAGGTTGAACCATTATCACATACTAAAGAATAAGACATTCCAAATCTAGTGATAATGCATTCTTCAAGGAACTGAATTACAACATCTATGGTATAATTTCTAGTGGCTTGAGCTTCTGTCCATCGAGTGCAATAGTCAGTTGTGGTCAAGATGTATTTGTGACTAGCTGAAGAATTGGGATTTATGACTCCTACAAAGTCTAATCCCCATTGGGAAAAGGGCGAGCCTCAAATACTAGTTGTAAAGGCATAGAAGCATTTCTTTCTCTATTAGCAGCAACTTGGCAAGTATGACATGATCTAACATGGGCATGGGCATCCTTAAAAATATGAGGCCAGTAGTATCTAGCTCTCAATATTTGATGTGTAGTGGCATTGGCTAAACCATGTCCAGTTCCATATTTTCCATGAAATTCATTAAGGACTTGAGTAGCTTCATATTTATCTAGGCATCTTAGGTAGATTCCTTCATGGTTTCTTCTATATAAAACACCTACTTTAATCATGAAGTTAGCACTTTTTAGATGTAATGCTCTTCTTTGAGTAGCATTGAAATGATTTGGACATTTGTTATTCAATAAGTAGTACACTATATCTTTGTACCATTCATCACTTGTGATGTTATCCATAAAATATTGTTGGCAAAGAATTTGAGGATCAATTTTTGCTAAAGTTTTACTTAATCCTTGGCCTCTAACTATTTTCATAGGTTGGATCTCTAAATCAAATTCTTGTAAGGTTGTCATCCATTTGCCTCTTCTTTCTCCTAATTCATTTTGCATTAGCATGGTTTTGATAGTTGGGTCTGGCACAATTGCAAATATTCTACTATGTAAAATATAATGTCTAAATTTCTTTACTACCTTTACTAAAGCAAATGCATGTTTATCTATAGTTGTATATTTTAGTTGGGCATATTTTAAAGGGGAGCTCATAAAGGCTATTGGATTTTCTTCATTATTTTCATTTTTTATGTTAGGACACTAGCAGTTGAGTGTTCAGAAGCGAATGAATAGATGTAAAAGGGTTGTGTATAATCAAGACTCACTAAGACTGGAGCATTAGATATAGCATCTTTAATTCCTTGAAAGGCTTCTTGGGCTTCAGAAGTCCAAGTAATATCAACATATTTCTTGAGCATATCATTCAATGGCCTAACTATCTCTACAAATCTTAAGATGAATTTTCTAACAAAATTAATCTTTCCAAAGAATGATCTCAATTCTTTCTTACTACCTGGGAGAGGAATTTTTTGTATTGCCTCTACTCTTTCAGGGTCAATTGAAATACCATCTTTAGAAATAACATGACCTAAAAGTTTTCCTTTAGTTACTCCAAAAATGCATTTCTTAGGATTTAAAGAAATACCATGTTCTCTACATTTTTGGAATACTTTTCTTAAATCATTAACATGATTAGCATATTTCTTTGAAAACATAGGAATATCATCAACATAAATGACTATGCATTTTCCAATTAGGTCTCTAAAAGCATAATCCATTGCTCTTTGAAAAGTAGCACCTGCATTAATCAATCCAAAGGGCATTCTCCTATAAGCAAATGTACCCCACTTAGTGGTAAATGTTGTCTTCATTCTATCCTTAGGATCTATCATAATCTGATTATATCCAGAATATCCATCTAAGAAAGACATCATTTCAGATCCATTTACCATTTGTAAAATGTGATCTAAAGAAGGTAGAGGATAGTTATCCTTTTGAGAAGCCTTATTAAGATTCCTAAAGTCAATGCATAAGTGAATTTCTCCATTCTTATTTCGAATAGGTACTATATTAGCTACCCAGGTGGAATGCCTAATGGGAAATATAATATGCATCTAATAGCTTTTGAACTTCCTTCTGAATGAGGGGTTCTAATAATGGATTAATAGGCCTTTGTTTTTGCCTAAATGGCTTTGCTTCTAGTTTTAAAGGGATAGTATGAGTAATAATTTTTTGATTATATATTTTTAAGTCTTCATAGCTCCAAGCTATGACATCTCTATAGTCTTTAAGAGCTTGTATAATTCCTTCTTTTTCCTGACTAGTGCAAGCTTTTCCTATCAAAATATTATGGGGATTTTCACTAGTCCCTATATTTATAGTATCATATGCATTATCTTGAAATGAAGATTTGTTGCATTTATTACTCTTATAGTCTATATCAAATAGTTTTTCAAGAGAAACCATACCTTTGGGAATTGTATTCATTTTTAGGGTTACCTCATTATCTTCATCTTGTATTATATCATCTTCATCTATTACCTTTTTCAAAATTCTAGTTAGTAATAAAATCTAGTATATGCTTATCATTTTCAAACACTTGAAAATTTTGTATGTTATCTGGAATAGATGGGAAGGTTACTAATTCTATGGAAAACATCTTAAGTTTTCTATTATCCATAGGTTTTAATGTACTTGCTACCATTACTAAGGAATCTATAATTCTATTTTTCTTTCTAGAGATCAATTTGATGTTAAAAGCATGGAATTCATTAATCAAATCTCTTACTCTATTTCTATAGTGGATTAGCATTTTATCATGGCAAGCATATTGGATTTTAATCTATTTGACCACTAACTCAGAATCTCCTAACACCTTCAAGCATTTAATATTCTTCTTAAGGGCTAACTGTAGTCCATATATTAATGCTTCATATTTTGTAGTGTTGTAGGTACAAGGAAATTGTAGTCTATAAGTAGCTAAACAAGATTTACCTTTGGGACTAATGAGTTCAATACTTGCTCCATTACCTTGCCTAGACTTGGATCCATCAAACTTAAGAGTCCAAACCAAATTTTCATATTTATTTTACTTACTTGGTGAAACCTCAGTTTCAGACTTATCTATGATCTATTTAGATTCAAGAGTATAAACTCCTAATTTTAATTCATTATAGAGAACTTCATTGGTCTTATTGTAGTCAGTTATGAGTTCTTTAAGTCTAGGTTCTCTCTCTATTCTAATCTGATTTGCAACACCTCACCAAGGCAACCACATATGAGAAAAATCTGTGGTCATATATCCATTCAAATTTCTTGACCAGTCTCTATTGAGTAACATTCCATATCCATCTAGGATATCTACTACTTGAATATCTATGTACTATTGAATTCTTGGCTTTGATGCTAATTGTATATGAATATTTTTGAGCATACCAACCACATTTACTTCTATTTTATCTAATTGGACTACCACTCGATTAGAGGGAGTAGGTTTTAAACCTAACTTTTGGAAAACAATATATGGCATGACATTACCCGAAGCTCCTGAGTCAACAAGGCAATTATGCAAATTTTTACCTACAATTATAATAGTCAAGAGGAAAGGAGGGGCTTCCCCTTTATCTTTCCATGACACAATTTGAGCATCAATGATTTTCTTGGATTGATTATTATTTTGATCACTAAATGCTTTAATTAATAGCTCTTGTTGGTCAATTAACTAGGCAACCTCAAATAGAGATATGTTTGCTTTAGTTTTCTTTAAATCTTCTACAATATTATATGTAGGTTTATCTTGTTCTATAATTTTGTGTGGTTGTGGTGGGACATTAGCCTTAGGTGGATTGGGATTATTGCTAGCTTGTGCATCAGGAGGAATAGAAGTATCATTAGGTGGAGTAGAGGAAGTGATTGATGCCTTACCTTTGCTTCTAAGCATATAATTATTTCCTTTCTTGAATTGTCTATAGGCTTGTACTTCTTCTTCTAGAGATCCATCATATCCTTCTTCATATCCTTTTGATGATTCAAAGGTTTCTACTACTAAATTTATTCCATTACTAGAGCTAGCTTGATTTGTATTATCTTCATTAGGTATTATTTCCATATTTTCCATTTCTTTTTGGACTATATCTAAAGTTATCTTGAATTCAGGGTAATCATTTTCATTGTGTTGTGTAGTGGAATGTACTCTACACCAATTATTTAAAGCTAAATATAAGAGATTGACTATGGTGTTGGACTGATTCTGATTGGCAATGGGATTAGGTACTCCCCCATTGTTTGGACAAGTGTTCCATTGATGATTTACTCTTTGAAAATTGAAGTTCCTATTATGAGTAGGATTATTAGGAGGTGGATTCTGAGGTACTTGTTTTTGTAACTGGATCATATCACTACTAAGCTTTTGGACTAATCTTTGTAGGTTATCTAATTAAGAATTGGTATTATTAGTTTAGGTTGTAGTAGTTTAGTTTGTTGTATTATTTGTAGATGAAGTAGGATTTAGAAAAGTTGGTATGGTATGATTTGGAGTAGTATTAAAAATTCTAGCATAGTTTGAGTATTTGTTTTAATATTATTATGAGTAGTAAATTGATTATCTAAGTATGTTGGAGTAATTGGATGGATAGGGGCAGTAATGACATTAAACAATTAATTATAACTAGTATGGTAAAGTATTCAACATAGGTAGCTATTGTAAAAGAGCTTGATTGATCATTGGGACTTGGTTAAATGCACTTAGTTGTCCTAAGGAAGGTAATTATCCAATTCCAAAACCTTGAGGTATCAATTATTGTTCTACTATCAAGGCCTCACTATATGCCATGGGTAGAGTGGTGATATGGGGTGCTCTCCTTACAAACATGGATGTGAGAGGATCTAAATCTCTATAATATATTTGTATAGTTACTTCAACATTAAGAGTATAGGGTGGAGTCAACCTATTATATAGCTTATGAAACCTAGTATTGAATAGCCTTAGAGGCTCACTAGGCTCTCTTATAGATGAGGAAAATTGATGGTATATAATAGTAGGGTCTATGGGTAATCTAAACTAGTTGATGAATGTTGTTTCAAGCTCAACCCAAGAGGTGATGGAATTTGTAGGTAAACTAATATACCAATCATATGCTAGTTCATCCAAAGTAAGAGGAAACATTCTACAAGCCACATCTTCATGTTCAACTTGTAATCGAATTAAAGCATATTTATAAGCTTGTATGTGTTCTTCAACTATTCTAGCTCCATCATGTCTATACCTAGGTAAATACCTTTCTGCATTCTTAGGCATATCATGAGCTGGTCCAGGTATATTTAGTGGACTACTACCACCTAACCAAGGTGCAAATGTTGCCATTGGTGAATTTAATGGAGTGACAAATGGATCAATAAATAGTATGATAGGTTGGGATGAGGTATTAATGGGAGGAAGAGTGCTTGACTAACCTTTATTTTTGGGTCTTCTAGGAGGAGAAAGGCTATGAAATTTAGTATCACCTTCAAAGGCCTTAGACCTAGTGATAATAATCCTAGGTTCCAGTTTTAATAGTCAAGAAGTATGACATATGAGAAAGTATAACAATGAGAATTAAGTAATTTCAAGAATTAAACTCAAGATTTAAGCAATCTGTAACAATTAAGCCAAAAATATTGGGCTATTTTAAACCTAGAGTAGATAAGTCAAAGCTTACAAGCTAAGGCTATTAAGTTGTTTAGACCTAAAGCAACAATGAATCAAACATTTTAGGCCCTCCTTCTAGTGCCATTTTCTATTGAGTGATACACCTGACCCAATTGTCGATGTACACCAATGGTTAGAACAACAATTGTTCTCTCTTGAAAGGGAACATTTCTCCCCCAAGGTTTGGGTGATAGGATATGTTATTGTCAAATTTTAAATCAAAGTATAAAAAGGAAAATAGGTGGATAACTCATAATTTCATATAACTATTACAAGGGTGAGTTCCAATTCATTGTCTAAGCTTGAAGAAACATAGATCTAATTTAATTTCTTAGCTAATCATCAATATATGAACATTTAATATCAAATATTGCATCAAAGAAATAAGAAAAGCAATATTCTAGGCTTGTTGCCTTAATATTATCAATATACATCATTCATTGCATCATAATCATGATCATTACATACAAATAGCAATGATTATTCTAAAACTTATAGAAATGCAACAATACCGTTATGTAAAGTAAGTTTCAAAAGTAAAAATTCAACTAATCTACTCCTAATCTAAGCAAATTTCAAAGAAAATTCAAAAGGAAAGGGTTAGAGAAAGAAAGAAAACAAGCCATTGAATCCTTGAAGCCTTATACTGAATCTGTTGAAGCAACAATTCTGAATCAAACCAGCCTTAGCCCGACTAGCGTTCACACAATCTAAGACCAAGATGGTGCCATCTTCAAAGGAGAAAGAGAAAAGATACTAGAATTGAATCAAATGTAACCACCATCATCATGCACATATTACACCAAGAATTCTAATATCTTGCATTGATAAAGATATTCAATGATTACAATTTCAAACTTGCTAGCATCATGTGATTGCAAGGATAATTCTCCAAGTACAATGACAAGGTTCAGACATCCACCAACTACAAAATAAGAAATAAATTCCTAAAATATCTAATGCTAAAAGTGGATTCTGACCCTTTGAAATGGGTCTTTCATTACAATTTCAAAAATTTTAGTGCTTCATAGTTGTATTTCATTGCTTTACAATTTTATTTCAGTGCTTTACAGTTATGTAAATGAGTTGTCTATCACTGCCTGGATGATGTATCATTTTTTTTAGTTTCTTCTCAAATTTTATCTTCAATTCTTCATCGTGGATTCTTCTAATTGCCTTGGACATGTCCTTTTTAGGTTAGGTAACTGAGTTGTCATGTATTTGAGTAGCTAGGATCAGGTCTAGGTTCAATGAATTCTTCCAATTCCTCTCGGCCTTCACTTTGCTATTGTCATTGCCTATAAATCATAGAAGACAAACAAAATTAATTTTAAATTTAGCTTTGGTAGGAGAAAAATATTTGAAAGATAATATTTTGACCATTGATATTTGTTTATCGCTTTAAATTTGCACCATCGATCTTTCTTTATGTCACTTTTTATTTGTCTTCTCCGAAAGGTGGGCTATGATTGATTGTTTAAACCTATTGTTCAATGCTTATAATATTTTTATAGATGATTTTTTTTTTTGGTAATTATTAATTTTAATTAATAATGGGTTTTTATAGAGGATCCCAAAACCTTATATACAAAAACAGCCTAGCCAGATGATGTTTCATGCCAAACGGCTATGAACGTAAATCAGAATGAGGAGAAAACAGGGAGTTGCTGCTAGCCCGAAGGCTCCGGATGAAGCAAACCGCCATGAAAATTTTGATCACACAAAAACCGCAACCTCCACAAAGTAAAAAAAACACAAAAAGGAGAGAAAAATCAGACCAAAATCCGCCACCCCACGTCGTCTCGAATCCGTCACCGTCGAACCGGGGCCAAAAAAAGAAGGTGGCCCATAAGTCACGAGCACGTCCGGGCAAAGCCTGAAGGTGCCACGTAGCCAAACCACAGTCCAAGCTGAGCAGCTACGATCCCCCTTCCCAGCGCGAGTTGGGACAAACCAACAAATACCAGAGAAACTGAAGGACTGGAGCCGGTTCCAAGGCCAAGAAGTGGCACGGTTCAAACTCAAACATTCCCAAGAATTATCGAGCTTCCCACACTGCAACGACTCGGCAGGGTAGAGATACTTGGAACTTCCACCTTTGGACAAAGGAGAGGAGTGCAAGGAGCATGGGGAAACAACTACCTCATCATGGAGGAGAAGGGAGCGTCGATAACCACTGTTGCACCAAATCAGACGAGCCTTGAAAACGTGGGAATCACCATCTTTGAAAAATGGAGTGCGAACGACGAGGTTGAGAGGGCCCACCTCCCGACCTTCAGAAACTTCGAGAAAAAACAACTGACACAAATCAATCATCATGGGGTAATGTCCGTCTTGGCCAAGCTATCCAACTCGGATGGGAAACGAGACCGCCAGATCACCGGACACGTGGTCGCAAGGCCCTTGTTGGCCAAGTGGTCCGCCACCCGGTTGCCCTCTCTGAAAATGTGCCCTGCCTCCCACCTGGCACGCCGGGAAAGGAGCATTCTAGCTTCGAGGATGATGTTGCAAACCCGCCAAGACGGGTCTTTGGAGCCACGGAGATAGTTAATGATGTTTAACGAGTCGCCTTCAATAATGAGAGGCCTGGGATCATCCGATAGGACCTGCAAGCCTTTCAAAACACCTCGGGCTTCGGCAAAATGATTCGTCTGAAGCCCCAAATCTTCGCAATAAGCCAAAATCAGCTTACCATCATGATCTCGCACAACGCCTCCGAAACCCGCGGGCCCTGGGTTGCCTTTGGCTGCCCCATCGAAATTGAGTTTGATCCACCCCACAGGAGGTTTGGACCAAACGACATCCCTCCGTCCAGACATAGAAACGACCTCGAAAGGTGGGCAGATATTCAACCTCTTGAGAATAAACTCTTCCCCAGGGAGGTGAGGGCGGGAGCTGGGAATAATTTCTGAATTCTCAATAGCAAAGGATAAAGCTCTTTGGGCGACAGAGAGCGCCACCCTGGGGGGCTTGCCAAAGATACGCCCATTTCTCTCGAGCCAAATCTGCCAAATGGAGTGGTGGAAAGTGGCTTCAACCAGAAATCGGAGCTTAGGGTTCTTGAAAGGGCTGGGCCATTGGAGGAAGGCGTCTTTGAGGGATCGGGGAGAACACCACAGGATTTGGAAGGATGACAACACAAAGCTGAGAACCGATTGGGAAAAGGGGCAGTGTAAGAATAGGTGATCCAACGATTCGCAATCAGCCAAGCAAAGATAGCACCTGTTGGGAATTTCAAAGCCTCTCTTATGAAGATTATCAATGGTTAGGGCTTTATTATGAAAGGCAATCCAGGCAAAAAAATTCACCTTAGGAATAATCCCTTTCCGCCAAACCGCCTTCCACCGGATATCCATAGCATTTCCAGACGTAAGAAGGTCATAGGCGGACTTAACAGAAAAAAGACCATCCTGAGTGCTACGCCAAATAATTCTATCCTCCCTGATAACCGAAGGAATTAAAATAGATTGAAGAATTCTAGATAAAAAAGCCAACTCGTTGTTGAAGCCGTCTACACCCGAAAGCTTCCACCGGGGGGGAAGAGAGCTCCGATCGATGAATTTCGCTACCTTGAGCTGACAGTTTGGATCGATCAGGGTCCGCAAACCGGCCAGGTCTACTTTTGACTCAAGGGCTTCATCACCAGCCCATCTGTCTCTCCAAAAGAGGATGGAGGATCCATCGCCCAAGATCCACTGGGCGCCCTTGATGATTAATGAACGGGCCTGAAGCACTATTTTCCAAAAGGCCGAGGCTTCGACCGGAGGCCCAGCTTCAAGGAAAGAATTTTGCCCAAGGTACTTCCTCTTAACCAGCTTGACCCATTCCACCGGTTCGTTAGTGAGGATCCTCCAAGCATGTTTTGCAATCAGCGCCATGTTCATGAGTCTGGATCTTCTCATTCCCATACCACCTTGGTCTTTCCGAAGGCAGACCTTCTCCCAGGCCACCAAAGGAATTCTGGATCTGTCTTCACTACCGGACCACAAAAAATTCCTCTGTAACTTCTCAATCTTGGAATGAATAGTCACAGGAATCATGAGAACAGACATGAAATAAGTGGGAATTCCTTGCAGACATGCTTTGGTGAGAGTGGCCTTCCCGGCTTGAGACAACAATTTACCTTTCCACGTGCTGAGTTTCTTATGGAGCCGTTCCAAGATCATGTTCCACATGTTTGCACCGGCACGCCCATTGCAAGCCAAGGGTAATCCCAAATATGTTGCAGGCAGGGAATCAATGGTGCATTCCAGAATCCTAGCAATGCGAATCTGCCTGCGTAAAGGAGTATTGATAAAGTAAATTTTGCTTTTGATATAATTCACCTTTTGGCCAGCAGCCTTCTCATACCGGGACAGGATGCGCTTAATAGACTTGGCCTGGATGACAGACGCTCCAGTGGAAATGAGCGTGTCATCTACAAACTGTTGGTGAGTGACAGGATCAACTCTGGACGTAGGCAAAACGTCGAAGATCTTGTTTCATCGGAGAGCATCATTCAAGGACCAGCTTAGGACCTCCGCCAGAAGAATGAACAAAATAGGGGACAGAGGATCACCTTGTCTGAGACCTCTAGCGCTTCGGAAGAAGCCAACCGGGGACCCGTTGATCAGAATTGAAAATGAAGGAGAGGAAATGCAACTGCTCACCAGGTCAATCCAGAGAGGGTGGAAGCCAAATTTGAGGAGGACAGCACAGAGAAACCTCCTATCGACCCTGTCAAAAGCTTTATTCATGTCTAGCTTAAGGAAAAGCGCAGCATTTTTGGAACATTGGGCAGAGTGGAGGGTCTCATGGATTGTGATGACACCGTCCAGGATGTTTCTACCCTTAACGGTGCTACCCTACGCAGGACCAACCAAGGAGGGGAGGAGGGATCTCAGACGGTTGGCAATGGTCTTAGAAAGAATTTTGTAGAAGACATTGCACAAACTTATGGGCCGATAGTCAAAAAAGCTTTTACAGGCGGGAGTCTTGGGAATGAGAGCTAGGAAGGTAGAGTTGAGTTTTGGGTGGATGGATCTGGCGGCTTGAATTTCCAGAATAGCTTCACAAACATCAGACCCCACAATATCCCACATAGCTTGAAAAAAATGGGGGGGAAAACCATCGGGCCCGGGGGCCTTATCCGGCTGCATGGAAAAAAGAGCATCCTTAATCTCGAAATGGGAAAACGGTTCCAGGAGCTTAATACTCACCTCATGGGGAACCTTGGTGGGGAAATTAGCTAGCAAGGATCTCTGAACATGGAGGTCGCTGTCAGGAGGAGCACCCAACAAATCCTGAAAGAAATTGACAGCTTCACTACGAATTTCATCAATCTCCCTAGTAGTATGACCATCCTTGCACACCACCTCCCTGATCTTATTGGCCCCCCTGTGCCTCATGGTGGACGCGTGAAATTTTTTTGAATTTGAGTCACCATTCTTCAGCCAGAGTTCCCTGGATTTTTGATGCCAGAAGACTTCCTCTCTAGCCAGGATGGAATGGTAATCAACTAAGAGGCACCGTTCCTCCTCTCTGAGAGCTACCGAGTACCCTTCGGCTTCCATCTTCTCCTCCAGAGCCTTTAATTTCTGAGAAATGGACTTTTTAGACTCGAAAATGTTGCCAAAAACCTCCTTGTTCCAAACCTTCAAATTCTTTTTAATCAAATTGAGTTTTAGAGCCAGTATTTTGGACGCTGAACCTGCCAGCTTCACCTTCCACCAAGCCGAAACCTTCTCTCTGAAATCCTTGTGGGAAATCCACATGGATTCGAATCTGAAAGGGGTCTTATAACCAGGCCCGTCAGTGACCTCCAGAATAATAGGATTATGGTCAGATCCGATCCTGGGAAGGGCAGAGAGAGTTGCATCACCGAAGAGGGGGATAGCTTCATGAGAAATGAAGAAACGGTCCAGCTTGACCTGGATGAGATTGCTCCCAATCCTCCTGTTGCTCCAGGTGAAGGATGCCCCTTTAAGGTCAATATCCAACAAATTATTAGCAGATACAAAATCTCCGAACTCCTCCAAGCCGCGACTAAGAAGTTCAGCGCCTCCCTTTTTTTTTGAAGGATGAAGAGGGCAATTGAAATCTCCACCTACAACCCACGGGAGGTCGCTAAAATTGTCTCTCATCTGAGAAATGGCTTTCCACATCTCTGCTCTCTCCACAACAGAGTTCGAAGCGTAAACATTAGTCAAAATCCACGAGGAATTATCTACCTTGGAATGAAACAGAACGTTCATAATCCTGCTAGAGACTGATAAGAGGTTGCCTTCAACAAAATCAGGGTCCCACATTACCATGAGGCCGCCTGCAGAACCTATTGCAGGACTGGAGAGGAAATGGCCCTTGGCCCAGATGGACTTAGCAGCCTTAGCGGAAACGGAAGCATCGGACTTAGTTTCTTGCAAAATGAGGATGGAGGGATTAGACTTCTTCCGGAGATCGGCCACAACCCTGCGTTTGGCCACTCCATTAAGGCCTCTCACATTCCATGAGAGGACTTTCATCTGGACAATTTAAGGAATTTCTTACCCCCCTTTCCCTGCTGGATGGGAGGTTTTGGGACAAGAGAGTCACCCATCAGGGAATCGAAATCCTCTTGAAAAAGCAAACGCTGAGAACCATTTGCAACATCTGCTGTCGTCTCCTTATCCCTCCTTTCTTTGTTAGGAGGACGACCCTGCTTTCTTTCACTGCCGAAATCTACCCCTTGCTTTCGGCTCCTAGTGTTTCGAGGGCTGATATTGCCAGACTGCTCGCCCCTCCTACCTGTCAGGTAATCTTCCAACAGGTTCTGGGCCTCGAGAAGGTTCTGATTATGGAGATTTAGTAGGCCAACCTACGCGGGAACAGGGGGTGGGGGCTGTTCTTTTTCCATTTGAGGTTCTGGCTGGGGGCTCGCACCGCCATGAGTGGCACTCGAATGGGAGATGAGACCCTTATCAGGGGTGGAAGATACAGGGAGTTCCCTCGAAAGGATTGACGATGCAGCCTCTGTCGCCACAGGGTGTTCGGGTTGCCCTTCACCATGGTCCAGGGGGTTGCAAGATTCCCCCCTTTTTTTCCTCGACTTTTGAAGAGGACAGCTAGACTGAAGATGCCCCTGAGAATTACAATGAGGGCAGTAAGTAGGCCTATTCTCGTAGAAAATGGCTTGCTTATGAAGAAAAGACCCTCCAGACCTTAGGGTAATGGAGTCCGGGAGGTTTGCCTCTAAATCCGCCAAAACACAGAAGCGAGCCTGAACAAATCTGGTTCGGGCTCGGGTAGGAGGGTCGATGGTAACCAGCTCCCCAATGGAGCGTGCAATACCTCTGATGACATTTTCATGCCAGCAAAAGAGGGGAAGGTTCGGAAGCCTAACCCATATTGGGGCAATATTGATGTTTTGTGTTTCGGGATTGAAATCCATCCCCCACTTCCTGAGAAAGAGACTCCTTCGTCCCAAAAACTAGGGACCCCCAACCAAAATTTTACAATAATCCTCTCGTGTTATTCAAGCCTTATTGTGAAAAAACCCCTGGACAGGGCAGCCAACTCCATGTGGCCCGACGTTCGCCATTTTGCAGCTGCCCACCTGTGGATGGTCTCCATATCAGGGCGTCCCCCAACGAACTTACCCACTAAGGTGAATTTTTTGAACTCTACAAAACTTGAGAGGACTTCCTTCGGGATATTCAGTTCATCTCCGGATGGAAACAGGTCCTGAGTGAAAAAACCGCCAGGGGTTTTCGAAGCCGTTGCTTGAGCATACGTTTTCTGTTGGCCCATCCTTCGTTTATCAGGCGGATCCTTCCCGCGGTTAACGTCATCTTCAGACAACTCTGTAGAACCTCCATCCTCAGACTGGCCTCCCTCCGTCTTGTTGTGTCCTTCCGCTTTGCTGAGGTCTTGGTTCGTAACGCTGGCGCGCCCGCTCCCAGCCCCTCCCGACACGACCTTCCCGCTCTGAGACATCTCCCCCGTTTCTCTAGTCATAGATCAAACCTTGATTCATTTTTATAGATGATTTTTAGCCACTGTATCATTCACCATTTTAATATTTATAATGTTCTTGTAATTAACCTTTAACCGATGAGTCTTTGCCTTTATTTATTTATTTATATTATTTTTCTTAGTCCTTCTTCAATAAATCTGGGTCAGTCATCTTCTTTGTAGATGCACTCCATATTGGGCTTAAGGTTCTTATCATGCTCTTCTTGCATTACAACATTGCTCATTTTTAGGGCACCAATCGGGGTAGCTTTCAATTACCGAGCTTAATTTCTAAGCATCGTG
The DNA here is from genome assembly GCA_028583015.1 of Wollemia nobilis. Classification (NCBI taxonomy): domain Eukaryota; kingdom Viridiplantae; phylum Streptophyta; class Pinopsida; order Araucariales; family Araucariaceae; genus Wollemia; species Wollemia nobilis. Next base: position 1,551,831 of record JAQPPZ010016930.1, read on the forward strand.
TAAAATTTTCAATCCCCAAGTTTCACTTTCAATTGCTAGATGCCAATTTCTAATTGCTTTAGCTTTTATTTTAGGCTTTTGGCATGAGATATTTAATTTTCTTTCAAAACTCATGTTGGGGTTCATTTTCCAAATGTTGGGTTTAATTTTGATTGTTGGGCTTGATTTTCTATTTTCTAGGCTTCACTTTTGATTGTTGGGCTTCATTTTTAATTGCTGGTTTTTTTGGTTGCATGACCCCAAACTCTTATTTTTATTTTTTATTTTAAAAGGATTTTCTCTTTTCATTTCTTTGGAATTGCCTAAGTTAATTTAGGGTTTCTTTTGCCCGACTTTGCGCAATCAAACTTTAAATGCTTTTGTTGGCATGATCCCGGGCTATGCTTGCTCATTCCAATTTAAATACTTTTGTTGGCACGATCTCGGGCTATGCTTTAATTATGCTTGCATCATTGCCAAAATATTTTCAACTATTTCATTTGCACGATTTTGGGCTTGCTTTTTTCTTTCTTAAATGTTTTCCTCTTTTTATATTAATTTGGGACGTTGCACGGATCTAGGATTTTAAAATCCTGCAATTAAGTCACCCTAAGTTAAACTCCAACTTTGGGCATACGCAATTTAATCTAGGATTTATTTTGCCCAAATTTGTTGGATCAAATTTAAATGCCTTTATTTGCCCGATTTTGGGTTATTCTTTGTTCAATCAACTTTTAAGAGTTTTCATTCGCACAATCTTGAGCTCTTTTTTTTTTTTTTTTCTAATTTTCAAAAAATTCAAGATATTTATAATAACTTAGAAATGATTTTTCTAAAGTTAAAAAATAATTTTCAATTGTCGAGAAAAAAACCCGAAATGAATTGTAATTGCCTAAAAAAAATTCTAAGACCCAGAAATGATTTCTTTTGATTTATTTGTAGTAGATTTAAAATTGAATGCTTTTTAACTCTTTTTTTTATTACATGGCCATACATATGATCGGGGAGACTTTGCACTTAGAAAAAATGGACACACAATCAATTTCTAATAACTTCCAAGGTGACCTTGATAGCGACATTATTGAGAAATATAACTTAGACAGGAACTTCTTGCACAGGATTTAGTATGAATGTGCTAGAAGTGGTTTGAGACATTTCGAATTCTATTTTGTAATTTATTTAAGTGATTCTATTTTGAAATTCACTTAAGTGTTTTTCTATTTTGAAATTTACTTAAGTGATTTTATTTTGTAATTCACTTAAGTGATTCTATTTTGTAGTTCACTTAAGTGATTTTCTATTTTTAACCATACATCTCAAGATGATATGAGATCTAATCTTAGGGTTAGAGAGATTAGGGTTACCTTTTCAAGGATAAAAGGAGAAGGTCAAGAGTGTTTTACACACAAAAAGAAAAGAAGGTGAAAAAAATGTTGGAGAACTGCAAGGCTATTATGCAGGGGTGAAGAGTCATTTGTTGGCCAGAAAGTAGCAAGAAAGTAGGCTATCCTACTGTTACTGTAACCTTCTCCATTATATAAAATATGTAGGTTTTGTAGTATATTTTCCTCTTTTCATTCTATTTAATTTTCCAACCATTTGTGTGACTGTTGTATGTTTAAAATAAAATCACCTCGGATATGATTTTATTTAGAAATATAGGACAACAATTATCTAGCATTAGGAAAATTTACATGGTATCAGAGTTAGGTTCTGTGATTGAGATCCTTAAGGGTTTACAACAGTAGATCACGACTAGATATAAAAAAACCCAGTTTTTAGAGGGTTTCATATTTTTTGCTTGAAGGACTAAGCTTATTTGTAGGATAATTTTTTTGAGTCATTCATATCAAATTTGAAAGTTGTACAACAAATATCAGGAGAATGCAACAACTAGCCTCAAATTTTAGGGTATATTGGAAGGTGCCTTCAATTTCTTGACTTGGAAAGTTAGGGTAATGTTCTTATTAGAAGAGAATGATCTTTGGGATATTGTCAAGGATGTTGTGACTCTACCTACAGATCCATAGCAATTGGTAATGCACTGAAAGAAGGAAGTGAAGATCGAGCAGATGATCTTGGATGTAGTGAAGGATCACCTGATTCCTCACATATCCGAGAAGACTATGGCAAAGGAGATGTTTGATGCCCTGGTTAGCCTCTACCAGAGCGAGAACATAAATAGAAATATGATATTGTAGAATAAACTTAGATCTATGGAGATGACCAGATCTGACACCGTTACCAGTTACCTAATGAAGATCATACAAATTCATGATCAACATGTAACAATTAGGGAGAAGTTGAAGACACAGAGTTGGTGAATGTGGCACTTAATGGTTTCTCAGCTTCAAGGGAATCATTTGTTAAAGGCATCTATACTCATGAGCACCATACCACCTTTGAGAAACTATGGGATGATTTCATCTAGGAGGAGACTCGGATGGAGTCAAAGGCTAATATGAAGGGTAATGACGATAACCTAGTCCTCTTTGGATAAACCATGAAGGGTAAAGGTAAAGGACCCAACAAGGGTAAGGTAAAGAGTGAGGAGTCAACCTCAGAGTCAGGGAAGAAGGACTTGAGCAAGATCAAGTACTTTATTTGTCATAAGCACGACAATTATGTATCATAGTGTACATATAAGAAGGAAAAAATGAAGCAACAACAGACGCAGGTAGTAATCTCTACAAAAACTCAGATAAATGAGTTTATTGCCAAATTTGAGAAGGATTTCTTGTTGATATCTTACCTTTCTATGATAATAATTTTGAGGGATACTTGGTATGTGGACAATGGGGCATCTCGACACATGATATCAACCCAACATTACAAGTCTACAAGAGCAACAGGACTCAAGGGTTTATGTTGAGCTTGGTGATGATGCCAAGGATCCAATTGAAGGAATTTGTATTGTTATTTTTCAATTCCAGTTAGGGAACTATATAGACTTTGATGATGTTTTATTTATTTTAGGTCTTATGAAGAGCTTGCACGTAGTTTTGATTATGGAGGATAAGGGTTATACAGTGGAGTTCAAGAACCAACATGTCCTTATTAGACCAAAATAATCTAGCCCAAAAACAACACAAGTGATAGGGGTTAGAGAAGCCAGTATATACAAGTTGCAAGGTGAACCTATTCGAGTACTAGTTCATAGCCGTAACAACTTATGTGAATTTTGACACAAGAGGATGAGGCACCTGCATCATAGAGCATTGCTTATTTTGAGGGAGGTAGTCATAAGTCTTCTAGAGTTTAGCATTGAGCAATAGGGAGTGTGCTGAAGGTGCATGCTTGGCAAGCATGCCAAGGATATTTTCCTAAACAATGAGCATAGGTCTAAGACATGGACCTAATTATTAAAGACCAAGGATGAAGTCTTTAGCAGGTTTTAGGAGTTCAAATCTCTAGTTGAGAACTAGGCAGAGAAGAAGATTAAGGTCTTGAGATTAGACAATGGGGATGAATATACCTCCAAGGAGTTTGATGGTTTCTACAAGCATACAATATTCAAGAGGAAGATGACTATTCCATACAACCCACAACTGAATGGGGTTGCAAAGTGAAAGAATCGATCCATCATAGGGGCTTCTAGGGACTTGATTCATGACAAGGGCTTATCGATGTTTCTTGGGGTAGAAGCATGCAAAACAATAGTCTACATCTAGAACATGTGTCCTCACACAATATTGGAGGACAAGACATTAGAGGAGGCATTCATTGATATGAAACCAGGGGTGAGTCATTTCCACATGTTTGGATGTCCAGTTCATATCCATGTTCTGGTAGAGAAGAGGACCAAGTTGGAGCCCTCTAGTAGGAAGGGTTTATTTGTAGGCAATAGTAAGACTTCAAAAGCTTATAGGATTTATATTCCAGAGAAGAGGAAGACAATAGTGAGCAGGGATGTAAATATTGAGAAGAACATTGCATCCAAGATGTCCCATGAGCCTATTCCAGTGATAGAGAATGAGAAGCAAGAAACTTTGAAGGTTGAGCCATGGTCACCAAAGACTCCAGTTGTTTCCAGTTCAGGAAAATAACCTTCAAGTGAGGAGGAGGATATATTATTCCATTTTAGTTCTATCATGAGACCTCAATAACTTACACAAATATTGAGGGATGCTTAGGAGTATATTGAGGCTCCTAGAAACATGATTAAGGAGATCATACCTCCAAGAAAATTTTCAAACTACATGGCATTGATGAGTAACATCATAAATTTAGAGCCTTCCAATTTTTATGAGGCAAAAAAACCAGCAGGTTTGGTGGGATGCCATGGTGGAGGAGTACACCTTCATCATTAATAATGATATTTAGGATATAGTGCCAAAATATCGAAGGGAAAGTCAATTGTGAGTTCTATGTGGCTCTAAAAAATTAAGCATGTTGCAGATGACATCATAGATAAGTTCAAGGTAAGATGTGTGGTGAGAGGATTCTCCTAGAAAAAGAGAGTGGACTATGAGGATACTTTTGCTCCAGTCCCCAGATACACTTCCATTAGAGTAGTTATATCTTTAGCTTCATATATGGGATGACAGATTCATCAAATGGGTGTGAAGACAACTTTCCTTAATGGGATCATTGAGGAAGAAGTGTACATAGAGCAACCTCAAGGATTTGACGTAAATGGGAATGAATCCCACGTTTTTAGGCTGAAGAAATCCTTATATGGACTCAAACAGGCACCGAGAGTATGGTATTCCAGGATAGATGGATACTTGTTGAGTGTGGGTTTTGGCAAAAGTGATGCATATCCTAATCTATATTACATATTTGTTGGGATTGATCTACTCATTTTGGTGCTATATGTAGATGACTTGTTTCTTAAATGTGTAGAGAAGCTCATTGCAGGGTGCAAAGCAGATATGTCATATAAGTTTGAGTTGAAGGACATTAGCATGATGCATTACTTATTGGATTTGGAGGTTTGGCATAGACTACATGAGATATTACTTGGGTAGGGTAAGTATGCAATTGAGATCCTAAAGAGGTTTTAGATGGAGGACTGCAAACCTATGACCACATCCATGATCACTAATCTGAAGAAGGTGATAGCTTCAAATTCAAAATTAGTGGATTCTACGTTGTACAAGAAACTAATAGGATCCTTGATGTCAATAGTAGACCAAATATATGTTTTGTAGTGAACACCTTGAGTTAGTTCATGGTGGAGCCAAGGTAGGAGCAATGGATAGCAACAAAACATGTGCTAAGAAACTTGAGGGGTATGGTTGTAGGGGTATACAAACTCATATTGGGTAGGCAATATAGCAGACAAGAAGAGCACCTTAGGGTGCTACTTTAGCTTTGGATCAGACATGATATCTTGGTTCAATAGGAAGTAGACTTCTGTGGCACTTAGATCAATAGAGGATGAATACATGGCAACCATTATTGCTAGTTATGAGGCCATATAGCTTTGCAAGTTTCTTACAATATTGATCGATTAGGAGTTGGATCCCATGGTGATATATTGTGATAATCAGAGTTGTATCAAACTCTCTAAGAATCCAATATTTCTTGACAAGTACAAACATATAGACATCAAATATCACTTCAAACGAGATAGGATTTAGAAGGGAGTCATAAAGCTCTAGTATATTCCCACAGATCAATAGGTATTTGATATTTTGACCAAGCCCTTAGTGAAAGGGAAGTTTGAAGTAATCAAAGATAAACTTGGATTGGTGCATAATTCCTTCCTCTCTAAGAGGGAGTGTTGAGACATATAGCTTGGACAAGAACTTCTTGCACAAGATTCAATATGAACATACTAGAAGTGGTTCGAGATATTTCAAATTCTATTTTGTAATTCACTTAAGTGATTCTATTTTGAAATTCACTTAAGTGATTCTATTTTGAAATTCACTTAAGTGATTTTCTATTTTGAAATTCATTTAAGTGATTATATATTGTAGTTCACTTAAGTGATTTTATATTTTGAGATTCACTTAAGTAATTCTATTTTGTAATTCACTTAAGTGATTTTCTATTTTTAACCATACATCTCAAGATGAGATAAGATCTAATCTTAGGGTTAGAGAGATTAGGGTTACCTTTTCAAGGATAAAAGGAGAAGGTCAAGAGTGTTTTACACACAAAAAGAAAATAAGGTGAACAAATTGTTAAAGGATAATTGTAAGGCTATTGTGCAGAGGTGAAGAGTGATTTTCTGTCCAGAAAGGCAGCAAGAGAGCAGGTTGTCCTGCTGTAAATGTAACTTTCTCCATGATATAAAATATGTAGGTTTTGTAGTAATTTTTCATTGTTAATTCTGTTTATTTTTCTAACCATCTGTGTGATTGTTGTATGATTAAAATAAATTCATCTTAGATCTAATTTTATTTAGAAATATAGGGTAGCAGTTATCTAGGGTTAGGAAAATTTACAGGCATGTTGAGCAAAATTGTTGAAGGCAAACAACTTGAGACATTAATTTTACTCATTAGAAATCTTATTTCAGAGATGAATCAAAGAATGTAAATTTTATAATTGAAGCCATTAAAATGAGATCAATGCAATTGAAATTCACGTATTTATAAAACATTCAATGCAAGCAAGCTCAAACCTTGGCGTAAGCGAATTTGGATAAAAATCAAAATTTCATGTGGGTCCCTTATTGGAGTGGGTTGTGCAATTGTAACACCATGAGTTTCATGCAATAAACCAAGGTTCTAATGTTATGAGTTGGTCTTAACATTTGTCTTATTGGAATTAGATAAAGTGGTGGGGAACAATGAGTTTCATGTTATAAGCCAAGGTTCCAATCCCATGGGTGAACATTAACATTTTTACCTAATGGCATGATATCAAGTGGTTCCAATATTGTCAGAAAAATATGCATAGTTGTTGGATGGGGCTTGTTTTGGTCCCATATAACAAATTAAAAGTTGTAATACCAAATACTAAACTTGAAGTAATGCAAATATAAATTATAATAAATATGAAATAATTGAATTGAACTTGAAAATGAAAGAACTAAACCCAAAATTAAAAGAGCAAATAATTAAACAAGTCAAATATGAATTTGAATAGATACAAACTTGAACTTCAATTTAAAATACCAAATATCAAACTTGAATAGACCCAAATATGGGCTTGAATGAATATGAAAAATAAAGTTGAACATGATATTGGACAAACATGAATTTCAACCAACACAAAATAAAATATAAACTTAAACTTCAATTTTATTTTTGAATACTAAATATTGAGCAATAAACATTTGAATAGTGAGTTTGAACACTGAATATTAAAGTAGTCTATATGTTTATATTATATATTTTAAATTAAATGCGTAAAATAATTTATATGTAAGTGAAACAAAATATTTAATTTTCTACTTATATTTATTAAATAAGAAATGATAAAAATAAAGAATTTGACGAAGCAATTCATTCATTCTGATTGATATCAATATAAAGGTTACAATGTGGTTATAAGTTGGTTTATCAAACCAACTTGGTGGTTAATAAACCAACCTAGAGAGCGCCTACGAGCGCTACCCTTTTGCAAATAATGTAATGACATATATGCTAACATCCCCCCTTATTACATTATTGGCAAATTCCAATAGTATCTCGAAACTTTTCATATTTGATACGCCCAAGTGCTTTGGTAAAGATATCTGCAACTTGCGCATCAGTAGGAATGTATTGAAGTTGTATATGGTGCTTGGGAACTTCATCTCGAATGAAATGACATCCGGTATCAACATGTTTGGTACGTTCATGAAAAATTGGATTTTTGACAAGATTCAAAACACCTTGATTGTCGCAAAACAAATGAAGAGGAAGATTCTTTGGAAGACCCATGTTTGTAAGAATGCGACTTAACCACATTATCTCGTAGACTGCTTCACTTGGCTGCACGATATTCTCCCTTCTGTAGAAGATAAAGCAACCACATGTCTGCTTCTTACTGTGCCATGAGACAGGTCCAGATCCTAGATGAAAAACATATCCAGAAGTGGATTTACGATCATCAATGGATCCAGCATAATCCGAGTCCGTGTATCCTAGTAAGAAAAACTTATTATTCTTTTTGTATTCCAGACCATAATTTGTACTACCACGAACATAATGAAGAACTCTTTTTGCTGCTTTCCAGTGACTCATCTTAGGCTCTTGCATGAACCTTGAAAGATATCCCACAACAAAACTGAGATCTGGCCTAGTATTTGTCAGATATAGGAGACTCCCAATCAATTGGCGATAGAGAGTACCATCTACCTGAGGTGATTCATCATATCGTGATAACTTAAGTCCTTGCTCCATTGGAGTTGCTTTTGACTTACAGTTAGTCATCCGATATTTTTCTACTAAAGTCTTGGCATATTTCTTTTGTGTTACTCTAATATGAAATCTTTGCTGAGTAACTTCTAAACCAAGACAATAGTGTAGAAGTCCTAGATCTGTCATTTCAAATGATTGCTTCAAATCATTTTTCACTAAGTCAATCATTCTTTCCGAGCTTCCTGTTATGATCAGATCGTCTACATAAAGTACAAGGATCACTATATCAGAACCATTTTTCTTAATATAGAGATTTGCATCTGAAGGACTTCTTTTGAATCCATGTTGCACAAGGTGACTGTCTATCTTGATATACCAAGCTCGAGGAGCTTGTTTGAGCCCATACAAGGATTTGATCAACTTGCATACTTTTTGTTCTTGCCCCTCGACCACGAATCCTTTTGGTTGAGTCATGTATACTTCTTCCTGTAAGTCACCATTCAAGAAGGCACTTTTAACATCCATCTGATGCAACTTCCACCCAAACTGAGCTCCCATGGCACAAAGTACTCGAATGGTAGTCATTTTTGTAGTAGGGGCAAAAGTCTCTTCATAGTCTATGCCTTCTTTCTGAGCATATCCCTTCGCAACAAGTCGGGCTTTATGCTTATCAATAGATCCATCTGCCTTATACTTCACTTTGAACACCCATTTGCAGCCTATGGGTTTCTTTCCTGTTGGCAGATCGACTAACTTCCAAGTATTATTTTTTATGAGAGACTTATGTTCTACATCCATGGCCTCTTTCCACTGTGGTTTATCAAGTGCATATTGAACCGTTGTGGGTTCATTTGCATTCAATGTAGACATATAAATATTTTCTTCATCCTCATCGTCTTCTCTATCATTTTTTGTACCCATTGACAAATCATCAAAGTGTTGACAAAGTTCGTCAACCTCTGAAGTAGATTCCTCTGCTCTCATTTGTTGAGTCATACTGCGAGTACATGGCCTATCTAGAGATAGATCTGGAAGGGAATTCAACTTAGCATCTCTCAAAGTGCTAGTATACCATTTTGGGACTTTCTGTTGTTCTTGTGGAAGTTGAACCTCCTTCTTAGGTTCTTCTTCATCTAGGTATACAACTGTAGATGTGTCTTTTGATGTGAAAGCTTCATCAAATACAACATCTCTACTTACGTGTGTCTTCTTGGTCTTAGGATCAATCAATCGATAACCTTTTGAATACTCATCATAGCCAAGAAAGATACATTGCAGGGTTTTCTCATCCAACTTCCTCCTTTTCTATTTTGGAATGTGCATGAATGCTTTACATCCAAACACCCTTAAATGAGAAATGGAAGGTTTCTTACCACTCCAAGCTCCTTGTGGTGTTTTCCCTTGTAGAGCTCTAGTGGGTGCTCTATTTAGGAGGTATAATGTTGTGTTTATTGCTTCTGCCCAATATTGATCCTCAAGATGTGCTCCCTTTAGCATACATCGAACCATTTCCATAATGGAACGATTTCTCCTTTCTGCAACTCCATTCTGCTGAGGTGTATAGGCTGTAGTCAGTTGTCTTTTGATCCCATGTTTTTTAAGAAAATCTAAAAACTCTTCAGAGGTGTATTCCCCCCCTCGATCTGAGCGGAGGGTTTTTATGAAACAACCCGACTCCTTCTCGACAAGTTTCTTGAATTGTTGAAAGTAGAGAAATGCTTCTGATTTCAACTGAAGAAAGAAAACCCACATCTTTCATGAGTAATCATCAAAAAATAGTTGAAAATACTTCTTCCCACCATAGCTGGTTGGCATAGGACCACACAGATCGGTATGTACCAGCTCTAAAGGGTTTGTAGCTCGAGAGGAGCTAGTTTCAAAAGGTACTCTGTGTTGCTTCCCTGCTAAGCAATCCGAGCAAACTGGTAAGATAGATGAGAGTGGTGGAAGACCTTTCACCATCCCATATTTGTGTAATTCAAGCAAATATCCTGAACTGAGGTGCCCATAACGTCTATGCCAGAGAGAGGTGGCCTCCTTTGTAGTTGCAGCCAGAGCAACATGAGGAGTTGAAAGTGCATCTAGAATGAACAAGCCATGTTTGTAGGATCCGGTTGCAACATGTTTACCACTGTGGGTGATAAAACATCTCTTCTTGCCTTTGACAACTCGAAACACGACATCCATGTTTCTATCCAACATTTGTGTGACTAAGAGCAGATTATTGGCTAAGCCTGGAACATAGAGAACCTTCTCAATTTGACAATTACCATCGGGAAGGGACACAAAAATATCCCCTTCTCCCTTTACTTGATAGACTTGATTGTCAGCAATTGTGATTGGCTTACCCTCTTTCTCCACAAAAGTATCAAACCATGATTTGTCCCTAGTCATGTGTTTGCTAGCTCCTGAATCAATATACCATACAACATCTATCTGGGAAGATGAAGTATGGGTCATGAGCACCTTGTGTGCTCTTTCAGAGTCAGAATTTGAATCGGACCCAGGAGAATCTGAGTCTGAGTTGGAGTCAGCATAAGCAACATGGCCTTTAGGTTGCTTATGTTTGTTGTATTTTTGTTTGTCTTTGCCCTTCTTCTGAGGACCTCTATCATTTTGTTGCTTGTTTTTGAACCAACACCTGTTGGTGTCATGGTTATTCATATCACAAATCTTGCAATATTTTGTATCCTTCTGCTGATTTTGCTTCCCTTTTCCTTTGGAAGAAGGACCCCTTTTTGAAACCGACCTTGTTTCTTACCACTTTGTTGTGTGGAAAGGGCATTATCTGGCACGTCATCTTTCTGAACCTGAGTTGCCTCCTCAGTCTGAAGCAAATTTACCAGCTCCACAAATGATACTTGTCTACCAGAAACATTGAGAGAAGTGATCAACATCTTGTAGGAATTTGGCAATGCTCTCAAGATGACAGAGTTCAAGATATCATCATCCACTGGTTTTCCCATGGCATTCAATTTGGCTTTCAAGTCAGCCACTCTGCAAAGGAATATATCAACTGTTTCCCCAGAATTCATATTGAGAGTATGTAGTTGAGTTTGAAGGTGTAGAATAGTGGATTGATTCTTTCCTTCATATACTGTGATCAAGGCATCCCAAGCTATCTTACTAGTTTTTGCATCACAAATATGAGGTTGCACCTCATCCGTAGTAGCAAGCAAGATAAACACGAGACTCTTCTTGTCTTTCTTATCCCAAGCATCTTGATCTGTTCCTGTTGTCCGAGGGCGCTTTGAAGTGCCGGTCACTACATCCCATAAATCTTCCAACTGAAGAATGGCTTTCATCTTTGTTTTCCATGGAACAAAGTTAGGACCTTTCAACAATTGTGAATCTGAGAGATACTTATGAATTGTGGCCATTATGAAGGTTCCTTATATCACCAATTGGTCTCCCTTTCTTTATACCTGCCAGATCTTTATATCGTAACCATTCAATATATACCCGCCCTTACGTGAGGGAGACTATAGGTATATAGGAACAATATACTACTCAATATGTACCCGCCCTTACGTGAGGGAGACTGTAAGTACATATGAGAAGCACAATATATTGAACATAGGCGATACTGAAAGGGCATCGTGTTGTTAATGACACCTACCATAGAAAGTTTTATTCCTCATGCGTGGGGCGTAACTTCCCCTAAACACTTTGGAATAAAAAACTTTCGTCAGGATTTACGCCTAACAACAATCACGATGTGGGTATGAAATGGGAAAAAAAACTGGTTTGCCTTATTTCTCCCCGATGATTAATAGAGAACAAGCTCAGACGTCGTTGTTGCAGCTATATTAGGCGGCGAATACAGTAGTCCAAAGCACGACAACATTACCTGTAAGTGTGGACCAGAGGTATCTCAAATACCGAACGCTACTGTGCAATAAATTGCACAAATAGGGTATAAATTTGGGGTCTTATATTTTTTTTGTAATTTATGATTGTTAATGCAAGAAAAATAGAATATTTAAATGCAAAAGAAACAATCACAAATGCCCACAAATTTAAGCACCTATTACAAATCTAGCAATTATTCTGCCAAATGGTTTGATTTCCCCCCTTTATCTTACAATTTTGCAAATGAATCATGTGAAGACTGAGATCTCCCCCCTTCGTATTGCAAAATAGACAAGGAGAGAAAAAAAATTGTACCTGAAACCCCAAATTTTTTTTTGGAGCCTTCAAGGCGTCATTGGACTGCACAGGCATCAAATGACCACTTTCGGGCGTCAACTGGGCATGTTCGGGCGTCAACAAGGCACTGCGGAGCGTCAAAAATGCCACCCACCATCACAACATGCGTGGGGCATCAAAAAAACTGCTACCCACCGTCACAGCGCACGCAGGGCATCCAAAAAACAATTTATACCTCCCCGAAGGGACTTGAACCCGTGACCTACCGCCTAACAATCACCACGCATACCACGTGAGCCAGAGGGCCCGACGAGAACAAGCAGGGAGCAGGCATATCTTAGCAGCATCGGGGGCGGAGAAGGGGAGAAATTTTTTTTTAATCCCACATGGCCTATGCTGCCACTGTGGGGGTCTTTAAAACATCGAAAGCTACTATAGCTTTCGGTTGCCTTCGGGCAACCACCCCGCCCTTTTGCCTCCACAACCGTCGACACACGTGCCCGATCCGCTCTGTCTGCGTCCGTCAGTGTTTCCTCTGCCTGCGTGCCTCACGTGCCCGATCTGCTCTCCTCTGTGTACGTGCCTTCAGTCTTGTTGGCGGGTAGTCTGTCCTCTGTCTGCGTCCGTCAGTGTTTCCTCTGTCCGCATCCGTCAGTGTCCTCCAGTCTCGTTGGCTGGTAGTCTGTCAGTGTCCTCCAGTCTCGTTGGCTGGTAGTCTGTCCTCTGTCTGCGTTCGTCAGTCTCGCGTCCGTCAGTGTCCTCCAGTCTCGTTGGCTGGTAGTCTTGTCTGCGTCCGTCAGTCTCCAAGAACCGTGTTGTTTAGGGAAGTTGGAGTAGTTAGAAATGATAACTACCTTGCCCAATTTCTGCGATCATCCCTAGCTCTGATGCCATAAAGAATTTGATAAAGCAATTCATTCATTCTGATTGATATCAATATAAAGGTTACAATGTGGTTATAAGTTGGTTTATCAAACCAACTTGGTGGTTAATAAACCAACCTAGAGAGCGCCTACGAGCGCTACCCTTTTGCAAATAATGTAATGACATATATGCTAACAAAAAAAGTTTTCAAATATCTGTAAACATGAGCTATTTGGTGTATATATTTCTAATAAGTTATGTATGGCTTCCATTAAGGGCCACTTCCATTAAAATAACAAAATATTGTTGTTTTTAGACCAATTAAATCATATCTAACTTTTCTCTTTATCAATATTATTCTTCATTTCCTTTTCTATCAAATATATTCTTCATATTCCTCAAACTACTATGTTTACGGAATTAGCTCCTTGATATCATTTTCATTAAGAGATAAAATTTCACTCGGTAAATTACCTTCTAAAATTTGAATCTCACCAAGATGTAGATCAACTTTGTGATTGGCTAAATTATATATTACCCAATATTCTTCTCTATAAATATGCTCATATTTCCAAGAAGTTGCATCCAATAATAGTTGATGAACATTAACAATAATGTTATTTTTATGCAATCCCCACATCTTTTTTTTGTTGATAATATTAATGATAATTTGATAATATATTTCCACCCATTTTCAATTGAATCTAATCCCTATAAGTGCCCTAGCCTATGCATAGTTGTTAGTTAAATTTCCATATGATTCTAATTGAAGAGAATTTTGCCATCATAATTTCAAAAGACACTTCTACCAACTTTTCCTAAATTTCCTTTAGAAATACCATCAAATTTAATTTGATAAACTTAATTTATAGATATTTCTATTTTACTATAAATCAAAGCAAATCATTTTTTTTAACTCGATTTTTAAAATTTGAAATCTAGTTCATGGCCAATGTCGACATTGTATGATGTATTAGATAGACCTAAGGGCATTTCATTGTATAATGTATTAATTAATTATAATATTTTATTATTTAATCCCTATAGGTTGTGGTTAACATTGCTATGTTTAAACCCCTTTATAAATTATAATTAACCTTAATCCATCTTGTTATGTTATCTTCGATTAAACTTTATTATATAATTGGGATTTTGGTATTAGTATAAATACTCATTTCCACTATTCATTTGGTTATTATATTGTGGTGGTTGGTCAAATATCTGCCTAATCAACAAAACTACATTTGTGCGCCCTAGACATGGCCAACATTGAATGACCAGAGGAAAGGAATGTCCTCCATGTCAATATCCAGAGAGGGTTGGCTCCCAAGCTAAATCCTACACTAGTTGAAGACTAGAGTTGCAGGAAAGGAATTGGAAATGACGAAAAGAAAGGGAAATATGGCCACAGGCCGAATGTGTAGGATCTGAAGCAAACTAGCAACAAGAATTCCACCAAGTTTTATAACAACATATAACAGAGGAAAGACAACATAATTCCACTTGCACCTTTGCAGAGATAACCCCCAAATCACATTTCAAAACTTACTCACTCACTAGCAATGTTTTAAATCCAAAAATAGAATTCAAAACTTAAGAGCAAGTACATGAGCATACATATAAATGCTTAAAAAATAGAAGGAAATCAAATACATAAGAATTCTTGCAAATTTTAGAAGCCAAGTCTCTTCTATTGATGCAGAGAACTTAGGAAGTTTTCTCACAAAAATGTCCAACCTTCCAACTCTTTACAATGAAAGTTTGCTTAGTATTTATAGAGGTTTTCACCTCTTTCATTAAATACATGAAAGGACCAAATGTCCATGGATCAAAGACATGGTGAATCATCATTTCTCAAAAATCTTCTTCTGGCAATCATAATATGGAAAACAACTTTGGAATGCATTAAATTTTGGCCTCCTTCATCCTTTGGAAATCAACCATTTCTTCAACAATTTAATCCATATTAAATTCACCTTGAAGAGGGAGTAGAAACCGTTGAGAAGGCATCTTCGAAAATGATGAAAATCAACAAAAATATCTTCTGTTTTACCACCATCATTAAATTTGTGCATTCATTGAAATCCAATATTCAATCATAATCTTCACTTCAATATGGCCTGAGATTACGTTGTTTATAAAAATTGATGTTCACCTTCCCAATAGGTGACAAGAACCATCGCCCCCTTTCCTGGGTGAATGCAATTCCCACAACACATTCGCCCGAAAATGCCTTCGTAATATCTTCACCCAAAATTTTCCTTTGCTGGTACGTTCACCTCTTAGAAGGATGAAACGTATTTTCGAGGCAACGACAAGGTCAAAATTAGTTTCACCCCTCCATGAGGGCGAAACTAATTTTGACCTTGTCGTTGCCCAAATTGAATTTTCCACAACGCACCTGTTACGACGTTCACCCCTAAAAGGGGCGAACATGCCTTTCACCTCACTCTAAGGGTGAATGCATTCTTGAGTATTTCGGCGCTCTTCTAATATTTTAGATACATTCACCCAACAATGGGGAGAACAAGGCTCTCACCCCATCCTTGGGGCAAACATCATTTTACAACTTGGGTGCCTTTACTTAGTTATTTTTTACTTTTGTTGCTCTTTCGCCTTCGCTCCAATTCGGGGTGCGCTTTCACCCCATACTTAGGGCAAAAGTGACTCTATTTTTAGCAAAGCTTCCTTGACATTTTGTACCCTATTTTCATGGGTGATTTGGATCGATGTAACTTTAAACATTTTTTACCAATTTCACAGAGTGCTTCAAACTAGTTATTTCCAAGTCGAGGATGTAACAAAACAAGACAAAAAATAATTTAAAAATAACTGCAACAGCTGCAACGCATACTATATCATCAATATGAATATGTCTTTCACATTATCATCAAAAAAATATTGAAACTTCAATGTGGCATAGTGCAAAACTACCAATATTTCTGGAAGCTCACGGGGTATCCATCTCGCATGGATGCAAGCGATCCTAGGACTTTATCATTTGGGCGATCATGGAGTCTTCTTGACAGCCACCTTGACTGGAACCTTAGATGTGAACACCTTTCGATGCACCTTTTTCTCTACTTTCTTAGTGGCCTCAACTTCAACTGCTACCAGAATTATATCTGCTTGTTTCGCTTCTTTTGTTGCTTTTTCTGCTGCTACGTGCTCCACTTCTACTCTTTCATCTTTCTCCTTGAGGCTTTCAGAAGTAATCTCATACACTTGGACAACCTCCTCCCACTAATGAGTGGAGAACAAGGAAGGAATACTCAAGGACTCATATACAAAGCGCAGGTTCTGAACATCTTCCAAGCTAAGGCACTTTGCTCATTGAGCGATCTCGAACAATGACAGCTCCATACAGGTGAATTTTTGCATCAACGAAAAAACCTATGCTTCTGTGATGGGCTCCTCCTATGCGTCAATATTTGAGGTATCTGCTATGAACTTCTTCCATATATCCTTCAATTGTTCTGTCAGTAAGGGTTCACCCGAGTCATCTATAAAATCTGGGAAACCCATATCGGCAAGAGCATCAAAATGAGTCATGGACACAGTATGCTCTCACTCAATATCATTAAGAATTCATTGACCTTCTCTCACCAAGTCCATACTCTGGAAATAATTATGCAATGTAACTTTTGTAGTAGACCAAGCATGGTCCATCTCGCTTAGGGGGCGAATATGCATACTGGAATTAGCCAAGGCTTGAATTTTCACTACCATCTCCATGTATGGCTCCAACATCTCCTCTGTGGTATCTATCATTTTCTGCCCCATTTGAATTTGTATCTAAGTGGCCCAAAGATAATGCAACACTTTAACTACTTGTGTTGCCAGTTTTTTGTAGGTCTAGGCTGAGCGAAGGTGCACCTCCTTAATGTTTTTTGAAGAAAATCCTGCAGCTTGTGCAACCTTTTTGGCCAGTTGATTTTGGATAGCCTTGAGCTTTTGGTGAAAAGTATGCATTTCTATTTGCACTGCATCTCTTTCTTTCAAGTGCACTCCTACCTGCCACCGCAAGTGCTCATTTTCTGTAGCTGTCCTCTCTTCCTGTGCTCGGATTTGGGCCAAGGCATTCTCGAGTTCGATGATCCTACTTTCTTGATCAAAATATTTTTGCTTGTAGTGTTCACCATGTAGGTAAACTGAACTCATATCAACTTGTATGTTGCCCATTTTCTCCATAGGATCAATCTTGGTGAGGTCTTCCATTATGGTCTCAGAGATGTAGTCACTTGGCAACATTTCTCCTCGAGGCTTCTAAACCAATGGGGTGATTCGAGTTACATGGGCCTCCATTGCAACTGGGTCAAAAGTGACCTTCTTGAGAGGACGTGCGGGAGCAAGAGCTTCTTTTCTCCTTTTGCTTTTCAACCATTGCAATGAACTCAAGTGCACCCGATTGATTTTTTCTACATCTGACTATTTTATTTTGACGTCACCTGAATGTCGGGAAAAACTTGTAATTCCAAAAATGGAGTGAAGGGTATTAGGACCTCTGAGTGGTTAGGCTCAAGGGAAGCAGATGTGGTGGCTAGAAGGGGAGGGACTGAAGTTGTGGAATGGATAGAAGAAGCGAGTTTAGCTATAGTTATGCTCACTCTTGGAGGAGCTTGCATACTTACAACTTTGGTTAAAGCAATGGTAGCAATAGATGAGGAAGGGCATGAAAATGGGTTCGGCCCTGACACATATGAACTAAAGGAAAGGGAGGCCGAAGAAAAAGGGAGAGAAGAAGGAGCAGTAGTGACTTCGGGAGGGGAAGAAGAAGGAAGTGAAATGGACACAGAGGGCATACCAAAAGGTGGAGATATAGACATAGAAACTGATGGAAGTGAATCAAAAGTCACTATCTACTCCGATAAAGAAGAAGAAGAAGGAAAGGGAGACATACCTTCGGGCGCGGGTGCTGTGTGATGCAGTGAAAGCAACGGTTGTGATATAACTTCTTCTTGTCACTATTCTGCTCTCTCCTCAATATTCACATTTTCTTGGACGTCCGTGACCTCCACTTGAGAATTCCCCAACTGCTGGTCTTCCTCCTATTCTTGAACCATTGGAAATAGTTGCGTGACCATTGTTGGAGCCTCTGTTACTGGAGAAGGATTAAAAATCATTATTGAAAACAACAAGAGCCATAAAAACTACAACAACTAAAATATCAGTAGTAGAAGTAGTAACAACACCAGTCCTTGGTCTTTTCACCACCTTGGGAAACGGTGGTGCCTTTGGTACATTTTTCTTCTCTGACGCAGGTGCCTCCTCAAATTTTTGCCTTGTCCACTATGACCTTCATCTAAACACGTATTATTTTTCTTCTTCCTCTGGAGGCTCCTCCTCAACCAATGAATGTTTTCCCTCTGTCTTGCCTTCACCACTATCGAAGTTTTAAAAAATTTGTGGTAGAATGTTGGCAAAAGCAACAAGCTGATATGAATCAACATACTCATCATAAGTCTCTGAAAATGACTCATCCAACTTCAGCCCATGAGGAGTTGTGGGCTTCCCTCGGTGAACCCGCATTATCCACCAATTCATTATTTTCTCTTCAATCCACTCAGGCTCACTTTCTTTAACTTGGCTAAACAAACCCGATGGAGGGATTTGAGATTTATACCTGGCCGGATTATACTTCGCCTCTTGCTCATAGCAATCATGCCAAGGTGGAAGTGTCGTCATATTTTCAATATGCCAATTCATATCAGGCCCATAAAAATTATTTCACCTCTTCTCAATGTCTGGCCGAGGACAACAATGAAATGATTTGGATTTTATAATTGCTATAAACTTGCCCAATGGGTCATACCTCCAACGTTGTGGTAGTTCTATCAATCCCAAATCCTGCAATGTTACTGTAAGGAGCCGATTCTATCCCACTTGGCTTACTTCTATACTACCAAATTTAAATGGCATATTGCACGTTGTTTTCTTCCCACACCCAGCTCCATACACATCATTCACATAGTCCGACTGGCGCACTACTTCCATAGCAAAAACATGCTCAGTGGCAAAATAGGGCAACAAGAATGGCTTACCCATAAAACCAAAAATTCTCACAACTATGCCCTGAGTGAGTAGAAAAATATCTCCTTTTTCTTGGGTAACCAAAATATCTCTTAATTCTCGTGGCACCCTCTCACATGTACCACAAAGTAACTCTATTGCGGGCCCCAAAAACCAACTATTAAAACTGTAAAATGACTCCCTCCTTGACAAGATGGAAGTCCACATATAAACCGGCAGAGGTTCATTTTTCTCATTTGTCTGTGTTACTACAATAAAAGGAAAGCGCCACTGGAGTTGGAAAAAGAAATACCATACCAGAAAAGAAGTGTGCTTGAATGACTTTTCCTCCTTAACTTACAACTTCTCCAGCTGAAAATTCAACCTCTAAGAAATAAAATCGACCCAATCAAAGAAAATCGGATTGGTGCCCAATCTCATAGCTGAAGGAGAATAGAATTCCACCCGACAAATACATTGTGCTAAGGAATCCTGCCACTTATGAACTATATCATCTGAAGGTAAACCTATGACCCATGCCAACATTGAGTAAATATCCAATCTTTTAAATTCAGCGAGCGACCTTGGTAAGTTTAGAAGCTACCCCATCGACGACTCCTTAATAAGCTAGGTCTCCATAAATTGATGCATTGTTATTGTGGAGACATATCTATCCTCCTGCTCATCGATATGCAGTTTCTTATGAACCCCATAGGAAGGAGGCTTTAAACCACAAGCAAATGCCTCCCGAACCTCATCCGGGGTGATGGTGAAGAGTATTTCCCTCTTTGCATTTCTCACAGCTCTGGTAAATGGGTCGTAAAACTGAGCGATGAGCAAGCACTAGCTCAGGACAAGGATGAACTGGCAAGCATAGGTACCAAAATAGCTATGAATGATAGGGCACTATCAGCCAACTTTCTGATGTCAACCCCTGGTTCACTGTGAACTCAACATCCTATCATAATTTCTCCATACCTTTGTGGGTAATGGTACAATCACCGATTTCTACCATTGTGTCATCATATGGGTCTAAGTCAACATAGTCATTCCTTCGAGCCTTCTTAACTCTAGATCCTCCTCTTTTCTTTGACTTCTTAGGCTCTACCGCCTCTATAACTTCTTTAGACTCTTTACTTCACTTTCTAATTGTTTCCTTTCCTTGGAAAATTTTCTGAATGCTCTCTGGGAACTTCTGCAATGATAGTTCAAAATACACGACGATAATAAAAATTTGAAAAATAACCTGGCTTTTACCTTGTTCTTTATATAGAGTGCTCTCCCAACTACCGCAATAAATATTGAGTTACCCTGGGTGCTTTCGGGAGAACGTGAGCATTGATTCGCTCGCCTGGCACCACTCCCAATGCTTTAATGGTATTACCTTTGATTTGCTACCAAATCATCCTGGGAAAGAGTGCCCTCCTCTGCTACGTAAATTTATTGTAAATCGTGCCCTGGTTGTCGAAGCTTGCTTGGAAAAATAAATCCACCGCTTGAAAACCAATAGTATGTATTCTTTGCTCCTCGGGAACACAAATCTTCCAAAGAGCGCACGTTTGAATTAATTACCTTCTTCTACACTCTTCTACTTGCATTCATGCTCTCCAATATTTGCCACGTGTGCAAGGGCACAATCCTTCCGCAACGTGCTTTCAAAAATGAAAGAAACACACTTGTGCTTCCCTTTTTTATTCAGTGAAGTCGTTTTATGGGCGCCCAATAATTTCTTTTTACTGCACTTTCAAAAATAAAAGCAAATTGTTTCATTTTCTTTCTTTTCAGGGTGCCTTCGATCTGCTTCGTAATTCTACGATGAATAGCCTCCTTTAATAGATTTATCTCTTTTGCGTTTTCTCCCAAATTTAGAAAATTGATTTTCTAAAAAAAACAAGACTACCTTTTAAAGTGCTTTCCTCCTCTTTTTTTTTTAGATGTTAGATCCTTATTGCTCCAACAAAGAGAACTCCCATATATATATATATATATATATATAATATTTGCTCGTTCGCGTCCCGAAGGGTGCCAAAGACATCAAGGCGTTCACCCCAACATTAGGCGAACAAATGTGTCGCCCCATCCTTGGGGTGAACACGACTTCGACCTTTACATTCACCCCAACATTGGGCGAACAAACATGTCACCCCATCCTTGGGGCGAACGCGACTTTAAATGTATATTATTTATTTATTTTTTCTTTTTATTTTTATTTTTATATTTATAAATATACCATTACCATTTTAAAGCAAATAAAATACTATGAAAAAATATATACATATTTACAAAATGGTACCTCATTAAAATCTCGTCATTGAATATAGGCCTTCAAATGAAGGCCATTCACTAGAATAGGAAGATCCTAGCCCTCCATGTCATGAAGATGATAAGCATTCATCGAATTCACTAGAAATCTGAAAAGGGCCTTCCCAGATAGCATCAAAATTGTTGTTTCCATAGCTTAGCTTTCTTCTCATTCCATTTAAGAACTAAGTCTCCCACCTAAAAACTGTGCTCTGTTGTTTTCTTTCCGAACCACTTCTGCATCTCTTTAGTGTGCTCGATGAATGCTTGATAAGACTGTTCTCTATCTTCCTCCAACTGTAATAGTTGAGCTAACCTTGCACTCATAGGATCGTACTCCTCATCTTCATCTTGAAACAACTGCAATGTTTGAAGGACTAGAAGCTCAATGTGGGTGGGCAAGACAATTTCTTTTCCATACACCAAAGAATACAAAGAAGTTTTAATGGACTTTTTCACAGATATGTGATCCACCCAAAGATCCTGGTTCAACAACAAGTGCCAACTCCTTTTGTTATTTCCCAATGTCATTTTTAAAATTTGCAGCAAATTTTTATTGGTGGATTCGACCAAACCATTCCCTTACGGGTAATAATTGAACGATATTTTGAGATAAATTCCATATTTGCTAGCAAACTTTGTGATATTGGCCCTAATGAATGGAGTTCCATTATTAGTTACAATTGAATCTGGGATGTCGAATCGAGTAATGATTCCTTCTAGAAAAGAGATGACGGTCGCTTGATCTACCTTCTTGGTGGGAATAGCCTCTACCCATATGGTGAAATAATTAGTTGCCATTAAAATGTATTTGTATTATGTGGAATAATATGGATCAATGAATCCAATGAAGTCAAGACCCCATTGCTGGAAATGTGCTTCCACTTGAATTGGATGCAGAGAAAATGCTTCTTTCCTAATTCTGCCAACGTATTACTGACAGCTATCACAATGCTGACTTACTCTATGAGCATCGACGAATAGAGTAGGCCAAAAATAGCCAGCTCGGATAATTTTCAAGGCCATGGGCCTACCTGCATAGTGACCACCAGATAGCCCAGAATGAAATTCCTCCAATATTTTCTCCTTCTTTGATCCCTTTACACATCTGAGGAGAACTCCATCAATGTTCTTGTGAAACAGTCCATTAGGCAACAAAACATATTTGAGGGCTTGCAACCTAAACCTCTAATGTTGTGAAGCATCAAGGTGAGGTGGACACTTTCCTGAAGTAAAAAATTCAACCAAGCTCCTCTGTCCAATCACGATCGCTCATAGTATGGTTCGTGCAAATGCTTTCACCAATATCTTCCTCATGCACCATATCCAATGATTCGGATGCCGCACTTTTGGCTAACTCCTGGCATAGCGCTCGCCCATGAACTAGCTTTTTCGGTCGAATCTCCACGTCATATTCCTAAATTTTTGATACCCAACCTGCTCTTTTGTCGCCTAGTTCACCCTGGAGGATGAAATTTTTGACATCGGGGTGTATAACATAAACAACTATTTTACTCTACGAAACAAAGTGTCAAAATTTCTTCAAAGATTTCATTACCGCGTACACTTGTTTCTCAATAAAATTGTACTTCTCCTGATGTGGTGCAATAACCTAGCTTAGAAAGGCAATCGGCTTCTCGTCTCCATCCTCTTGCTTCTACGTCAGAACTGTAGCATAACTCTCTTGTTCACCAACCGCATAGAGAATGAAATCTTTTGAGTAATCAGGATTAACTAATACTGGAGCTTGGGTGATTCTTTCCTTGATTTCCTCAAAAGCCTCGTCTTCTTGCCTTTGTCCATTTGAACTCGACATTATTTTTTAAGAGCTCGGTCATGGGTTTCACCACTTGAGCGAAGTCAACAATAAACTTTCAAATGAAATTTATCTGATCGAAGAAAGATTGCATGTCTTTTTTGTTAGCCGATAATGGTAGCTTTAGGAGCGCCTCGGCCCGTGTGGGATCAATCACCAATCCTTCTTGTGAGATCACATGACCCAACAACTTCCCTTCCTTGACAACAAATATTGACTTCTTTGGATTAATTGAAATCTTGAACTCACGATATTTTTCAAACACCTACCTCAGATGAGAAACATGGTCTTCTCTATGATGTGAAAACACAATCATGTCATCAAGATAGATTACAATAATTCTATTCAATAACTCACCAAAAGTAATGTCCATGGCCCTCTAGAAGGTAGCACCAACATTTGAGAGACCAAACGACATCCTCTGGTAGGCAAATGTGCCCCACTTGGTGGTGAATGTTGTTTTATGTTGGTCCTCATATTTCACCCAGATTTGATTATATCCAGAGAAACCATCCAACAATGAAAATCTTTGCGCTCCAATGACCACGTGGAGGATCTGATCAATCTATGACAGAGGATAATGATATTTTAATGATGTCTGGTTCAAGTTCTAAAAATCAACACATAGTCGAATGTCTCCATTCTTCTTTCACACTAGCACCAGGTTCGCCACCCATGTTGAGTGCTTAATCGGGTAAATAATCTTTGCTTCCAACATCTTCAATAACTCCACTTTCATGAGCACTTCAATCTTGGGATTGATGGGCCATTGTTTTTGCCAAAAAGGTTTCACTCCCTCTTGTAGTTCGATAGTATGTTGGATCACATTCTTGTCGTACCCCTTCAAATCATGATAGCTCCAAGCAACAATATCAGGATACTCATAACACAACTTTTTGATATCTTCTAACTCTTCCATCATGCAATCGGTTCTAACATTGATAATTTTTTAGGCTCCAACTACAATTCCATATATTCTTTCGCATCTACTT
The DNA here is from genome assembly GCA_028583015.1 of Wollemia nobilis. Taxonomy (NCBI): domain Eukaryota; kingdom Viridiplantae; phylum Streptophyta; class Pinopsida; order Araucariales; family Araucariaceae; genus Wollemia; species Wollemia nobilis. The sequence continues at coordinate 1,576,184 of JAQPPZ010016930.1, forward strand.
TGATCTTGTGCTTTTCAACCCTATCATTCTAGTCAAATAGGCTTTCCAACATAATCAGTCCCCTCAAGATGTGATTATTCTTTAACTGGATCATTCCTTCCCTCTCTTCTTCGATAAGAAGCCTATCATCCACACTTATAGTTTCCTTGAGCAAGAAATTAACTATCTGCTCATCATTGTCAAATACTTGCCAATAGATGTTCTTATCGAGGATTGAGGGTCTATAAATTACCCTAACTATCTTAGGTTTTTTGACTACTTGCTCCATAGGGGAGTAATTTGCACCAAGAGAGGCTAAAATATCAGCATGTTTATTCAACTCTCTCGAAATTGCTTGGATGTTCAAAGTAGTAAAGGATTCAAACAAATCCCATACCTTGTTGTGATAAGATTTCAAGTAATGCTGCTTTGACACACACCTGTTTGTGATCTGATTAACCATGAGCTCAGAGTCTCCAAAAATTTGTAGTTGCTTAATACCCAATTTCTCCTCCTTCTTTAAACCAAGACATAGCGCTTCGTACTTAGCTATGTTATTGGTGCAACTCCATGTTAACCTATATGAATAAGTCTTTTGTAGTCCTTTGGGGGAAACTAGCACAACACCAGCCCCTACACCATTTTTACACCTAGCCCCATCAAAATATAGCTTCCATAATTGATCTTCAATAGGATCTGGGAAATCAGGGACCTTTCCTTCACTTTGTTCTGGTTTGGTTATTGTGTAACAACCAATATCAATTTCAATCATTGCATTAAAGTCCATGAGTGAGAACTCATCTTCAAGGTAAAGTTTTCCAAGTGCTTCTTCCATCAAATCAACCTCTTGTGATTCTTCAGTCATCATGTTGACTGCACCTATATATTTCTCCTCCTCTTCCTCCAATTTCTCAATATGAAAAGGAGAAGGTTTCTCATTATAAATATGGATTCTCCTTCCCTTGAACAGAACTTCCAGATGGGAGTAGTCCAAAGATAGGTAACCTCCAAGCTTCATCGTGAACTTCCTTGAGAGACACATGCTGAAGTATGGTTCCAAATCAACCACCACTACTTCTTAGATGACTGTAATTTGTAGCATGCTATGTAGAACAATGGGGATGTCCTTAATTACTCCCACTATTTTAACTAGAGTAATCCATCCATCTACTCGCAGACTCCTGATTACCTCCATAGCTTCCTAGGCTACCTTGGCATGATAGTGGTTGTGGTACTGAAATCTATCATACAATTATGCACAATCCACCCTTCCATTCTGAGTGACAAATAGAATGGAGATGGTCTATTCTTTCCAGTGGTAGAAGTCAGGAGTGTCTAGGCCAACATAGTTTGAGAATGACTCTTCTTCTTCTCCTTAATAGACCTGAGAGACTCCTGCAACAAGTCAATCTACCCAGGAAACTGTAATGCATCATACAAGCTTATATTTGTTGGTATTCTCTTCATTTCTTCCATAATATCATATTTAGAAACACTAGGCACTCTTCCTTCTATCGCTCGCTCGTACTTATCTCGGTACTGTTGAGTAGCTTCCACCCTCTATCACTTAGTTAGAGATGGGTACTTAAGGCACTCCTTAGCTTATTCCTTTTCTTCATTTGATGCTTGAGGAGCTATAGGTTGCACAACTGGTGCCTTGGTATACGTCTTACATTGAGTTGGCTTGGGTAGTAAATCCTTCAACAAGACAAAATCCTATTGTTTTGATGTTACACCAGGTGCTTTCATTGGTGATTGCATTCTTTCATCTTTGGATCTATAGGAACCTTCAAAGGTTCTAATTTTACTGGGTCTACGGTCACTAGCTTCTTTCCAGATCTCATGAGAACTGAAACTTGCTCCGAAGAAGGTACCATCAAATTATGATTCACTTCCATTATCATATTAACGTGGTCGCTGCCAGAACTTGATGCTAGCATCTGTACATAGTTCAAATGAACCATGCATGTATCTTCTCCATGGGGATCATTGCAAGTTGAGCACCAGTACACTTTCTTTGATGTGCTAGTTTCTTCATTTGCCAGCATCGTTGGACCCCTTTTGGGACCTTTACTGGTAGATGCTTGTTCTCGAGTAATCGATGGTGTTTGAAATCTTCTTGATCAAAAATTAGCTTTTGCTTATTTCTTCCTTACCACTATGAGTTCATTTGAGATCGTTCTTAGTGTCGAATTATTTGATTGCACCTCTTGTAATAGCTTCAAATAAGGATCAGAGTTCGAAGGTGTAGGCGGTGTCGGCAACGATAAAGGTGCCGAGGGAGAAGGTAATGGCAATGGGAGTGGTGGCACTGGAAGCATTGGAAAAGGGATAGGGGCAGGCAACTATGGTGTTTTCAGAGTGGGTAACTATGGAAGGCTTTGAGTAGGGAACTATGGGATAGGAACTAGAGTGATTTGAGGAGGACCCGAGCTCCATGAGGGAACTGGGTACATGGAGGGCATGGGCTGTGAAAATGCACTAGAATACAAATACTATGGGAGGTTAGGAAGAATGGGTATAGTCATCTTCGGGGAAGCCTGCCTATGGCGATCAAGTCAGATTCGGCCTTCTGTGCCTGTGTGTACAGGTCTGGGAATGTAGTCACATTGGCTTGTCGCACGACCATGCCAATTTTAGTGCTAAATACCCTGAGGTAGTAGAACACAGCTTGTTCATGCGTGGGCCGAAGATATTTGGGAACCCATTGCCAAGTCCGAGTGAACCTGATATTGAAGTCAACAATTTCCTCTTGTGGATGCCTTTGAATATTTGTAAATTGATGTAGCAGCAAAAATGGATCAGCTTGCTCATGAAAGTTCTTGATCAACAACCCCACCAACTGATCCCATGTAGCTATGGTTGTAGGCTGCAATGATCGGTACCAATATAAGAGCTTTCCCCTCAATGATAAAACCAATAACCTTACCATGATATCTTCATCGATGATACCATGAATCATAGCCAAAGAAGCTACATCTTGAATGTGTTCATAGGCAGTCTTACCAGTACCATCGTATGTAGGCAAAGCCTTCAAAGCTACTTGGGGAACTAAATTTTGGGCTTGTAAATTCAAGGCTCCGGAGCTATTCCATGCTGAGAACTACCTTGGTTGCTATGGTGGTGGGTTCTGAGCCATGTGGACTGGTGTGTGGGGTGGACCTTGAGGAATACTAGTGGTAGTACTAATTGGACTTACGAGAGCAAAAAAGACACCGACTAACCGTGAGGTTGTTACAGATGATGTATGGGATGTATGAGGCAATGATGATGCACGATGCAAAGTGGCTAGTTGAGGATGCTCTCCTAACCTTTGGATATCAAGTTCATAGAACTCAATAGGATTTTTGAGATTTTTGGCCTTCGATCTTGTATTCATGAAGCACAACTTCTGTTGCTTTCATGTTTGGAGATTCCTGGGAATAATCAAGTTGCCAGATGTTCTAACTATTCAGCACGAAGGCAAACATCAAACCTTAATACCATTTGAAAGTGGAACTTTTGAGGTCCCACCAGGCATGCCAAAAACTATTGGTCAAATATCTTCCTAATCAATAAAAACTATGTTTGTGCACCCTAGACACGGCCAACATTGAATGACCAGAGGAAAGGAATGTCCTCCATGCCAATCTCTAGAGAGGGCTGGCTCCCAAGCTAAATCCTACACTGGTTGAAGACTAGAGTTGTAGGAAAGGAATTGAAAATAACAAAAAGAAAGGGAAATATGGCCACAGGCTGAATGTGTAGGATTTGGAATAGACTAGCAAGAAGAATTCCACCAAATTTTATAATAGCATGAAACATAGGAAATGAAATATAAATTCTCTCACACCTTTGCAGAGATAACCCCCAGATCGCATTTCAAAACTTACTCACTCACCAACAATGTTTTAAATCCAAAAATAGAATTTGAAACTTAAGAGCAGGAACATGAGCATAAACAAAAATGCTTAAAAATAGAAGGAAATCACACACATAAGAATGCTTGCAAATTTTAGAAGCCAAGTCTCTTCTATTGATGCAGAGAACTTAGGAAGTTTTCTCAAAAAAATGTCCAATCTTCCAACCCTTTACAATGAAATTTTGCTTAGTATTTATAGAGGTTTTCACCTCTTTCATTAAATACATGAAAGGACAAAATGTCCATAGATCAAAGACATGGTGAATCATCATTTCTTGGAAATCTTCTTCTAGCAATCACGATCTAGAAAACAACTTTTGAATGCATTAAATTTTGGCCACCTTCATCCTTTGGAAATAAACCATTGCTTCAATAATTTAATCCATATTAAATTCACCTCGAAGAGGGAGCAAAACCGTTGAGAAGGCATCTTCAAAAATGATGAAAATCAACAAAAATATCTTCCATTTTGTCACCATCATTAAATTTGGGCATTCATTCAAAGTCAATCTTCAATCGAAATCTGCACTTCAATATTGCCTGAGATTACGTCGTTTATCAAAATTGATGTTCGCCTTCCCAATAGGTGACAAGAACCATCGCCCTCTTTCCTAGGAAAACACAATCTTCTCAACACATTCACCCATAAATGCCTTCATAATATCTTCGCCCAAAATTTTCTTTCGTTGGTACATTCACCTCTCGGAAGGGCAAAAGGTATTTTTACCCCTCCACGAGGGCAAAACTGACTTTGACCTTTCAACTGCCCGAATTGACTTTTCAACGATGCACCTATTATGACGTTCACCCCTAAAAGGGGCGAACGGGCCTTTTGCCTTATTCCTGGGGCAAACGGATTCCTGGATCTCTTTGTCGCTCTTCTCAAACTTTTAGATATGTTCGCCCATAAATGGGGTGAACATGGCTTTCACCCCATCCTTGGGGTAAAAGACATTTTACAACTTGAGTGCCTTTAACACTTAGTCATTTTTTCTTTTGATGCTCTTTCGCCTTCGCTCCAATCTTGGGCGCGTGATGCTTTCACTCCACACTTAGGGTGAAAGCGACTTTGAAAGTGACTCTATTTTCAGCAAAGCTTACTTGATATTTTATACCCTTTTTTCGTGGGTGATTCGGATCGAGGCAACTTTAAACAATTTTTACCAATTTCATAGAGTGCTTCAAACCAGTTATTTCCAAGTCAAGGATGTAATAACATAAGACAAAAAATAAATTAAAAATAACTGCAAAAATTGCATTGCATACTGTATCATCAATACAAATGTCTTTCACATTACCATCAAAAACTTATTAAAACTTCAATGTGGCATAGTGTAAAACTGCCAACAGGTGGAATTGTATCTATGAATATAATGATTATCTATAGTGCCTATGGGTGCCCCCAAATATCTACTTGTCTTTGCTATTATTTTTTCCTTTTATGATTTCCATATAAGATTTGAGTGGATGGTTTCCTTATGTTCATTTTGAAAAATATTGTGAATTCCATCATGGTATTAGATCGGGTATGGAGCAACATCACTTGGTCATGTAGAAGATTTTTTAAAAGAATCTGATCCTTATTATAAATTCCAATCCAAGATCAAAAAGATATGTACAATTTCTTGAGAATCCTCATATATTTTTGCCAAAAATCCTTTTTGTTTTATTGTTACCAAAGCATCTCTAATTATCCATTCAAAAAATCATATTTGGATTTGGAATTCCATTCCATTCTTCTTTCCCTTAGATATGGTAGAACTACCAATAATTGATAGGAAAATTTTAAATTTAAATTACTTTGATTTGGTACCCTTTTACCCTTGCATGTGGGCACATGTGTATGTGATACTAGGCATCCTTCAAGTTTTGCATTGGTCCAATGGTGCTCTCATGAGAGCATTGACTCTCCCTACTCATGATGGAGTTATGGCAAGATGGTTACTGCATTAAGTGATATGCTATTGGGGAATCCCTAGTTTGAATCCACATGCATCCCTTTTAATATCCACCTTTATAGGAATGAAAGGATAAGTGGGACTTGTCTCATTGATCTTTAATGGCTTGTATGGTGCAGTGACATACACAAGTTTCCTTGTAGTGTGAAAGGAGGAGGTTGTGTGTTCTATCCTCCATGGTGACCCTTTTGTGAAGATAGTAGCCTACCTTCTCTATGAGGTGACAACTAGCTACATTGTAGTAGGGGCATGAATGCAGTAGGCTATGCAATGTATCTTGGAGGTTGGAGGTTGAGGGTCAAATCTTGCTCTCTTTATTTTTTACCCTCTATGATTTAGGTTTGGAGTCTTATTTTGGACGATGGCCTCAACACCTCAAAGAGTGCCTTTATGGCTTGGTTAGGCCAATGGTATTGGATGGATGATGGCGTAGGTTTAAATTGTGTGTAGGCTTTCTTTGGAACTTTTATAATCTTAATGAAATTGAACCAACTAGGTGGCCAACATGGCACTATTGTTTGCCATCAAACCCTAATTTTTCCTATTTAAATACCTCTTTCCAATAAAAAACAACTAAGTGTCAATGGCTTAGGTTTTAATTGTGTGTAGGATTTCTTTGGCAATTTTATACTTTTAATAAAATTGAACCAACTAGGTGGCCAACGTGACACTATTTTTTGCCATAGAACCCTACTTTTTTCTTATTTAAATACCTCTATCCAATAAAAAACAACTAAGTGTCGCAATCATAGTGGTTCAGGAGCATTGATGTGGTGAAAAGTAAGTGGAAGGCACCGACAAATCATGGATTACCAAGTGGCAATAGGTGGTTGGATATCCTTTTTATAAGGTTTGAGGCTTTATTTTTTGTTTCTTTTTAGGGCTATTTGGGAAAAACTTTTGGAGGTCATACTTTTGTATATAAAATCATTTTAAGCCATTTTTTTGTTAAATCACACGACTTTTCAAGCTCTACACATTAGCAATATTAGTCTATAGATGTTTTCAGTGTTTAGGGCCAAATCATGTGGAATAGCCCTTAAGCTTTATTGCCCTATTTTGGAAGTGTACATTTATCAAATTTTTTATAATCATAATCTTTGACCTAATTTTTTGGGAGATATAGATGGATTTGTGAAAATTGTTGTAGATTTTCAGTCTTTTGGAGGATTGCAGGAAAGGATTTAGGATGTGTTTTAGTCAATCCCTCTTCCTCCTTTGGGTGATTGATCCAAATTATTCATGAAGATCTAATTTTTCATGATCTCTTTCTTTTATTTCTTGTCAATTACTCTTGGAATTTTGTTACAACTCTTCTTTTAACCAGGTTCTAAAGCCCCTTTTGATGACTAAAATTAGGTGGCCCGATGGAAATAATAAGTCTTAAAAAATGTGATGTATATTAAAGAGGATAATTTATGTCTTTAAGACATACATTATATGATAATGAAATATTGAAGGAGCTTATATTTAAAGCAGGTGGTGATCTTAACTTCTCTTTTTCATTTAAAGTCCTAGTCTGAGTGATTTTTGGGTGTGTGCAAGAGTGTTTAATAGTGGCAATGGTAACTATGGTCCAACCTAAGGGGACTATTGTACAAGAAATAATTTTTAAGTAATAAATTTTAGATGATGGAGGATCTAGATGAGTCTACCATAAAATGCGAAGTCCCACTAGAGCATCCATTATGGGGGGTGATATTATTGTTACTAATTTATCCTCTACTTGGTTTCTTAGTTTAGATTATGAGGGTGTAATCTTATTAATGTGTAAGGCCAATATTTTATGATATATTGGATAGGCCTAGGGGTATTCATTGTACAATGCATTAATTAGTTATAATATTTTATTATTTAAGCCCTATGGGCCATAATTAACCTTGTTATGAACCCTCTTTATAAATTGTAATTAACATTAGGCCCTCATGTTATGTCCTTTAGGTTAAACATTATTATATAAATAGGGTTTTTTGTACTGGTATAAATACCCCCTTCCACTCCTTATTTGATTATTGGAGTGTTGTATAATATTATCTACAAATATAGTAATTATTAATGGTGCTTATGGTTGCCCCAAAATTGTTGTCACTCTTTTCACTTCTTTTGTCTTTTTAAAATTTATGTGTGAGAATTGAGTGGATGGTTTGGTTCTTTTCATTTTTTGAAAATATTGTGAATTCCTTCACAATTGTCAAAGAAAGCATAGTGACTCTAGTTTTTAGAGTGGTAGAACAACATCAAGGAACAAATGGACCCATAATTTGAGTTACCATAATAGAGCAACAAAAGCATGGAGCCAACAAAGCAGTCTTGGATACTCAAGTGGCAAATGCAAACAAGTATGGATGAAAAAGAATGATATCTATTACCAATAGAAATATGCCTCCAAAATATGGAAGCAAAGTATTACTTCGAAAACTTCAAATGGTAGAAGGGCATATCAACATCAAGAAAGACCACCACCAATCAAAGTATAACAAAAATCATGTAACCAAAAGTATAACACTAATAAAAATTACCCTTCCAAGTATATTTAAATCTTGTAGCCAAAAGTACAACACAAAAATTTCCACACTTGAGACTTCCCATGATGAGAATTGTGTCTATAAATACTCTACAAGATAGGTAATAATATGGTTCCAACCTTGGGCATGATTATGAGATTTATTTTTTTAAATTACAGTATTTATTTCAAGTCATAAATTCCAATAAATGATGTCTGGACCAAATCTCTATAGAAAAAATAAAAATTTTCACTTTGAAATAATCAATCCAATAGTTCATCAACTCTTTCAATGCTGATAAGCTACAAGCTTATTGCGGTGGCAAGGGCTTTAATATCTCTTTAAGAGGTCCAAGGTTCAGACCCCACTTAGTATGAGGGGACCATGACCCCTCATAAAACCTATGTAAACATAAGGGGATTAAGTGGCATTAGCACAACCAGTTAGATTCATCAACATTTAAGGAGGAGATCAAGGTTCAAATTTTGCCAAGCGATATATGGATAATATCCAAGATTTATTGTAAACCACTATGTGGTGATGATGTAATACATGTGTGGCATGTTTCAATCCCATATAACCAATTGAAGAAAAAAAATATTTCAATGTTTATGGATATACCCAATATTTTCTCATATTTCTAAAAAAGTAACCCCAAATAGTGTAAGAAAAATGTATAATGAGAAAATAAATGATCTAATATTTCAAAATCCTTTTTGTTGGAGGCACATGTAAAAGGCCCTTGATATCCTCTTTTTTGTAGACTCTCTTATGTAATAAAATTCTTTGGATTACTAGCTAAAGAGATGTGGACAATTAGGGAGGACCTTAAGTGACCAAACATTCTTCCAAGGGAAATAATTGTGAGTAGATAATTGTGATTACTCTAAATCCTCATATCCAAACTTGATCGAGTACCCACCATATTTTGATAGATTTCAAACTAACTTATATTTCCATGTAAAAATAAGCAAAAAGAACTACTGAAGCATCTTTTGAAGCTCATCTACTATTTTATTGAGTTCTTGTCCTTCAATTAGGTTGCCAAAATAAATCCATGATCTAGAGTTCTTGCTCAAGTTAACATAATATTTGACCTTTGGAACTTTACAAGCTAGACATGACTGAGCCAATGGTTATCATTTTCAATCATAAATAAGATGACAAGGCTTCAAACAAGCATAATTTTTTTTTTTTGTAAAACCCCCTCACTTATTGACCATCTAATATGCTTTTTTATCAACTATAAATTCTCTCTTATGAAGTTCCCTATTGGCAATCCTTTAGATAGGGCTTGTTTCCTAAGTCAAGATAATAAATATATATTTGAAATAACATTTCTATCCAATTATTTCCTTGATATTTGAATAATCTCTAGAAAGTTTTACCCCTAAGGCCAAATTCATAATTTTGTAATTCTACACAAATGTTCCTCTAATATTCTTTCCTTTGCAAACCATTTCCCTCTTACAAAGAGGAAACCTAAGTTTTTTCTCACATACTTTCCAAAGAAGATCTCTTTGAAATTTATTAAATTTAGATGCTACACTTGCGAGCAATCTTGAAAGTGATATCATATATAGGGTTGTAATTCAATGTAGTCATTCTAAGTTGTAGTATTCTAGCCATGGTTAAGAATTTATCTTTCCAACCTACCAAACAAGATATAATTCTATCCAAAATTGAGTCCTAAGTCTCCTTATTTCCTTTATGAGACAAATGAATATCCAAATATGTTGACGAATTTTTTTTAATTTACATCCCAAACTATCCACATTAATATATTATAAATTGAGGACAATGCTAATTAAAAATATCCTATATTTTATAGTATTAACCAACTATCCAACATCCTTCTCATAACACAATAATAATGCTTTGAACTCCATGACCTCATTGATTGAGGTATGACCCAAAATAAATTAATCTTCAATTCAATGGGACCATTAATTATAACATGAATACCTTTGCTTTTTACTTTCATTTTAACCTTTGAGAAGGCTCTCCCAAATGCCTCAACAAGAATGATAATTAGATAAGGATATAGTGGGTCACCTTGACGGAGTCCACAAGATGTTTCATAATATCCAACAAGGGATCCATTAATAAAAAATAATATTTTGAAATGCTATAACAACATCTAATCCATTCACACAAACCTTGATCAAAATAAGTTTTTTGATATTATCATGTAGAAAACTCTAATCAAACCTATCATATGATTTATTGATATCTAGTTTCATAAACATACCTAGCTTTTTCATGGAATGAAGAGTATGTATGACCCCTATGTAACTATAACAACATCAAGCAATTTGTTTAATATATAAAAAACCACCTTATTCCTGTGAGATAACATAATCTATAATGCTTTTCAATATGTTTGCCATATTTTTTAAATGATCTTATAAATCATATTACAAAGGCTTATTGAACAAAAATGATCAAAATATTTTGTCTTGTTTTTCTTGAGAACCAATGTAATAAAGATGGCATTGGTATCACCTATTTTAGCCTTCCTTTTCTAGGCCTCTTCAATTACAACCAACATATCACCTTTTCTAGGCCTCTTCAATTACAAAAAACAAATCATTCTCTAATAAATTTCATTTTTTTTGAAATTGTAGAAAATCCAAGTCTATTTTATATTACTAATAAATGCATCTTCTTTTAAAAAGCATTGCAAGTAATTTTTGTAACTGATGGGCATTATGAATCTATTAAAGTTGGTTGAGAAAAAAAAGGTAAAACATCTAAAATTAACTATGTGACCTATAGAAGAGTAAATATCAACCAACCAACTAACAACCCCCCCAAAAAATTATTCCATATCATATTTGTGATTATTACTTATAAAATTTTATTATATAATTATTGAAAATACTATTTAGTTTTTTAAGAATTGTGTAGGTAGGATCTCCTAGGGGGACAAAAAAAGGTTCAGGCTTTGGATCTTCTTTTAGAGGTCCAAGGTTCAAACCACAACATGGGTGAATGTGTGAGGGGATGAGTATGTGTATGATTGTACATAAAAAAAAAAAAAATTTGGGAGGAAAAACTACTTTGCTAGAGTTTGGGTCTACCATCATTCGTAACTTTGGTTGCTTTGGTTTTGGATACTGATATTGCCACCAATTAGGTGGTTGCTCTCCTTTTTTATGGCTTCACCATTCGTAGATGTAATGATTGTTACAGATAGTGGAACTCATGGCACCAAAGCAAGCTCGAAAGTTTGTTTTGAAAGTGGTGGACAAGGTAATGATTCTTCTCCAAATGTTGTGCTCTCTCTTGATGTTGTTTCTCCAGTTGTAAAATGGTATGAGAATAATTGTATTATAAATTATTTTGTTGGTCGGATCCCGTCGCAAGAATATTTTCAAAATTTATTGAAACTTCATTGGGAAGCTTATGGCATTGTAGTTGTGAGTATCCAAAATCTTACTAATTTTTTTTTTGCTTTACTTCAAAGAACCCTTGCAATTTCAAACCATGGTTGCTAAGTCTAGTTGTTGGTTTATTTGCAATAGTTTGATGGTCCTTTCTCTTTGGAATCCTTCTTTTTGAGTTTAAGATCAAGTTGCCTTGAAAGTGTTAGTTTGGCTTGAGCTCCTTGGTCTTTCGCTGCCCTTATGGATATTTATTGATGATATTGTTAAATCCATTGGTTGGGTGATCTGTCGGAAAGAAGAGTTGTTCTTCTTAGAATTACCTAATAAAAGAGTCTATGTTGAGGTTGACCTCGCACAAGATCTCAGAGAATTTATGGACATTCAGGTTGGTACAGAGCATTTTATGCAAAAAATTATTTACTTTAATTTACCTAATACTTATTTTTGGTGCTAATCCACCATGCATCGTATCAAGGAATATCCTTTGGTTGCACAAAAACATTTGTGGTTGCCCTTGCTCCTCATACCATAATTGTACCTCCTAAACCCTCTATTGAGGGTGATTGGATTATAGTTTCTAATAATAAGGGGATGACCAACCATAAGTCGATGCTTTCTAGCAGATATAAGGTTGTGAAGCCACCATATCAACCTCTTGTTGTTCCTATTAATCCTATTTTGGATCCTTAGTCTCCACCTACTGAGAAACCTCCCAAGCATAAATCAACCTCAAAAGAAGGGAATTCACTGCCAATACCTCCACCCTCCAGGCATTCACGTAGTTCATCTCAGGATGGCTCACCATAATCGAGGGGAATACATGAGGCTAAGCCTTCGACTATTGATGACTTATTTCAACCTTCTTAGACCTCTTTATTTAATAGGTTCTTGGTGCTAACCGATAGTGTGGGAAGTCCCTTGATTGTTGGTAAATTAGTTCAACCTTCTAATACCTATGCATTTAATAAGTCTTTGGTGCTGGCTGACAGTGGGGGCGGCCCTATGGGAGATGGCTCCATGGGTATTCCTCCTCCCCAAATTTCCTTTTGTGGAATGTTCAAGGACTTACAAAGTCCTCAGAATTTTTTTTGTTCAATCCGCTCTGCAAAGTATTGGTTATGTTGATGTTATTTATTTACAAGAAGTTAAGATCTTTGGTTTTTTGTTATATGTTTCTCTTAGATGTATTGCAGGTTCTTTTATGCACTTCACTACTCACCATGAAGATGGATAGGATGGTGCTTCTATTTATATCTCCTCTAAACTTGAGGATTATCTGCCTGGGTTTGGCGAAGATCCTTCTCATCATGTGGTTTGGATTTTGTTGAATATTAATGGGAATACCCTAGGCATTACCAATATTTATGAAACTAATTATGGGTCTAGTTGCTCCGCCCTTTGATGGTACCTGGATGATCACTTACCAATGGATTATTGAATTTTTTGTGGTAATTTTAATATGGTTGAGCATGCTGAAGATAAAGTTGGTCCCCTCCTGATGTGTTGGTGTGCTGAAGAGTGTGAGGCTTGGTTTTTTATTAAACATAGATGGGGTATTTTTGATACACTTTTTTGCCAGCACAATTGTACATCTCCACCATGGTTCACGAGGTCCAATGACAGATTTTGCAAGCGTCTTGATCGAGTTATGATATTAGAGAAACATTTTTTTTTTATTTTCCTCCATCAATAATAATATTATGATTTTCTAGGATCAATTTTTGGTATCATATACTTTCCTGATTTCCTTTTAGATTGAGTGGAGTGGTTGCCAATTTAATTTTCTATGCAATCAATTTTATTTAAATACTTCTTTATTGCAACACCCTAGCATGATTGTTGCAATTGAGAGAATCTAGAATTTATTACCTCAACCTCCTCACTCTGTTAGTTGGATTTCTTGGTGGAATGAGGTGATTTTTTGTACTACCTCTTTTATGCAGCATTTTGGTAAACAAGTGGCACATGTTAGAAAGTGTGGTCATTTTACTGTTACAAAGGAGTATCAACAAAATTTATTGTTTCTAGAAAATGATATGTATGATTGATAGTTACAAACTAGGATTGGTGGTCTTTTCCACTAGCTTATAGTCAATGAACAACATGAACCCAAGGGGCTCAAATTCAGGCTTTTCTGCACTAGTTGAGGGTTGGTGATCGCCCGTCCAAAGCCTTTTTTCAATCTCTTCATTCCAGGAAGACCAGGATCTAGATAAAGGCTATTCAAGTTTCTCATTATAGGATAACTTCTCTTCCTAATATTGCATTGACCTTTGTGGATCATTATACGCTTATCTTTCAAGCATAACAAGATTCTCTAGAATGTCAGATGGCGCTCCAGTAGTGTCTTGATGTTGTTCCTACCTAGTTGTCTGCTTATGACAGACTTCTTTGTGAGGCTCCTCTTTCACTTGTTGAGCTTCATAATGCTCTTATGACTATGTCGGATGACAAGTCCCCTAGTCTTGATGGATTTACCTATAAATTTTATAAATCCACTTGGAAGTTTACTGGTCCTGATCTGCTCAATTTCTACAATGAAACGTTAGCCAACAATTCTTTGGGAAATATCACCTATCGTGGAAAAATTAAATCTATTCCTAAAGTGGGAAATCATGAGCTTATCACCAGTTGGAGACCTATTAATTTGCTTAACATCTCTTACAAGATTTTGGCTAAAGCTTTAGCTCTATGTATTCGTAACATTCTCCCTATAATTATCATATTAGAGTAGACAAGATTAATTAAAGGGCATTACATCTTGGATAATGTTATTACTGTCTAGGAAGTTTTAGAATGGGCTCGTCTCTCTGGCCAAAATACCCTTTTCCTTAAACTAGACTTTGATAAAGCTTATGATCGTATTGAGTGGCCTTTCATTCTCGCCATGCTTCAAGCTCATAACTTTGACCCCTTTTTTATTAAGGCTATCAATATGTTGTTTGCTGATGCTTCAAATTATCTTACTATTAATGGAAATAGGTTAGAGGATTTTGGTTTATTTTGTTCTATTCGCTAGGGTTGTCCTTTGGCCCCCTCACTTTACATCCTTGTTGCTGAAGCTTTTGGTTATCTTCTTGCCAATCAAGCTTTTAAGGGGTTGATAAAAGGTATTATTTTGCCTGATATGTCCACATAGCTTATAAATGGGAACTTTACGAATGATTATTTTCTCACTATCAATGAGGATGATGTTTTAGTTTCAACTACTTTGGTTTGTTTAGAATTTTTTTGTAAGGCCTCGGGTTCCAACATCCAATGGTCTAATTCTCTTCGTTTTTGCCTTGCTTCTTCTTCCGTGCCTATTTGAATTAGATATTTTTCATGGCATTGCCTTCAAAGGGGTGAGCATTTTAAGTTCTTAGGAATCCCCTTTGCTTTTTAAAGCTCACCCTCTAAACTCTGGTAGTATGTCATTGGAAGAATTGAAAAGAAGATTTTCTGTTGGGCCTTGTGTTCCCTTTCTCTTGCCAATAAGTTTTAGGTTTGCACAACGTTTCTTGTTGCCACCCATGTTTATTACTCCTCCTGTTGGGTCCCTTCTAATAATTCTTATAATAAGTTGGCCAGACTCCTTAGGGATTTTCTTTGGGCTAAGGAGAGGAATTCACATGGTTTTCATTGAGTTGCTTGGGATATATGTTGCATGCCTACTAATAAGGGTGGGATGGGCATCATTGACATTTATAGGTAAAGCATTTATTTGTGTGCTAAGTGGGTGGTTAAAGCTATTGAAGGCCTTAAATCCTAGAAGGTTTTGATTTTCCATTGTATTTATTTAGGGCTACCTTATGGGCGCAAATCTTGGGCTAATATTGGCCTTCATACTCTCATCATTACTTCTACTCTAGTTAAGATTCATGGTTCCTTTGTTGTTAAAAGTATTTGGTAAGATTTTGAGGTGATGAAACCTCATCTTCGCTAGATTAGTGATGGTTTTTATAATGGCCTTTAGTTTATTTCTTAGAATATCTGGTGGTCTCCTATTCTGTCTAACTCTTTAGTTCTTCTTGCTAATATGCCAAGGATTAAAGCTTTGAGGTTGTTTCATAAGGGCATCTGCTTTATTAAATATTTAGTGCACTCTCGAGACTAAATTCCTTGGCATGATCTCAAATTGAAATTTAATCTTCAAAATTTAGATCTTCCTTCTATTCTTAAGATTCAAGAGCTTATGCCTGATGTCATGCTTCATAAGCTCAGCCTTCAACCTCCGAGTTCTTGGTGTAGGGATTGACATTAGAATGTTGATACTCCTTTCAAGAACTAGTCTTCTTCCTTGTTTTATCAACTTCTTAGTCCTATTTCCCATGGTGTTGATAAACTTAGTGAGAGATGACAAACTCACTCTACCTCCTATACTTGGATTGCTCATCTGAATCGTATTTTACAGTTTAACCTTGAACCCAAAATTACCTTATTTCTTTGGTCTCTTATTTATCAAGGGCTTCCTATGGGAGAGAGACTTAGTAGGGTTGGTATTCCTAATCCTAAGTGTCTAGCTTGTGGTCATTTTGAGACTTTTAAATATCTATTCTGGTTCTTCCCTCGTGCTCAATCTACCTGGTCTTGGATTCACTCATTGTTCAAGCCCTTTCATCCTAAATTTTTCAAATGATAGTTGATATTTTTTTGGAGATAATAGTTGTTGACTTGCTTATATTGCTTCTCTATGAAATTTATTTCGTGATATTATTTTATTTCATTAATAGTTGTTGGCTTGCTTATATTGTTTCTCTGTGGAATTTATTTTGTGCTATTATTTTATTTCAACTTTGGAAACCTAGGAATACCACTGTCTATTCGGAAGATTCAATTTCTAGTCAATTTTCTATGCATGAAAATATTATGATGTTTTCTTCTGTTACCGTTCAAATCCATTCATGGGCTTGCAGTTTGACTCATGAGTTGGCACATTTGATAAATCTTATCAAGTACTAGCATGAGGCTCTGTGCACTATTAGTAGGGTTTCACCTAACCTCCCTTTACCTCAAGGTCGCTCTGTTTCAGCGTAACAGGTTGAGGGAGCAATATTTTCCATCCTCAAGCCATTTTGTTAATGCCCATAATAGGGCTCGACCATTTACCTAGTTATGTTGTTTATTCACCCTTTTAAGGGTTGATTTTGTTTTTGGTCTCAGGCCTCATGTTTAGCTATTGATCATTTGGGTGGCCTTGCGCCTTGAGCTATGATTTTTTCAGCTCCCTTTTTATTGTAACCTCTCTTATTTTTTTATTTTAATTGTTGGTTCCAATAAAAAAATACTATTTAGTAATTCTAGAAAAGAGATATCTTGCACAAGTGTTTTGTGTGCAAAATACTATTTAAGTTATTCTTAAAATAGGTGCATGCTTGCAAACAAGGCATGTAAACTAATTTTCCTAAGCTTAAAAGTTGGAAAATATTTAAATATTGATTAAAAACTATAAGGCAAGACTAGAAATTCAAGGTTTGTCAAAAAGGTAAACTTGAATAATTTGATATTTTTAATTTAAAAAACATTAAGTGTGATATTATCATAGGTATGTTTATTGAGAGAATAAATATGTTTCAATTAAAGATTGAGTCTCATTCACAATGTGATTATTTTTTCAATGAGTTTACACAGGTTTTTATGAGAGGTCCCGGTCCCCTCATACCGAGTGGGGTTTGAACCTTGGACCTCTCAAAGAGAGGCCAAATCCCTTACCATTGCAGTAAGCTTCCAGCTATCACAATGTGATTATTGTTCACCTTTATTTTTAATTTTAACTTTAAGAGGCGCTCTTTAAATTCATAATCTAAACATTTAACTTATATTTTACTTAAAAAATAAAAAAATTACTATTTATTTGAACATATAGTTTTATAAAAATAGTAATAATTAATATTATAAATTCCCTAGTTTAAATATAAAGTGGAAACCACTAGACGTGGAGTTGGTCAAATTGAATTTTGATGGAGCATTTAAACGAAATCTAGGACTAGAAAAAAGAGGAGGAATAATTAGAAATAATAGAGGAAATATTTTGTCTCATTAGGCTTTCAATAGTGGATTTAAGAGAAATAATGAAGTTGAAGCTTGGTCAACTTTGGAAGGGTTAAAAATATGCAAAAAAATGAAATGGAATAGAGTATGGAAGGAAGGTGATCCACTCATAGTAATAAATACAATTTTGAGGAAAGTAAAGGCTTCATGGAACATATAAGAGATAGTTTGGAAATTCAGGACATAGTTAAGTTTGTACACATGATCAACCTCATCATAGTACCCTAGAGAAACCATCTTAATATCCATGAGAAACTTATAATTTAGATATAAATTAATCTTCTTATTGGTATGAGTGATGTGATGTATTGGCAAAAGATTAGATCATAAATCTAGAACATGAATACTCCACCAAATTGGTATTGCCAACATTGATATCCCCTCTGCCTAACCTATAAATCCATGTCATCGTAAATGATGATATTCTCTTTGTTATGATGGTGGATCTAAATAGAGGGTAAGTGATATTGCTTGGTCATATTACTAGTGACCTCAAAGTTAGTGATGCGCTCTTTCATATAAGTAAAATACCATTGTGTAGAATGAAAAACAACTCATGTATTATGAGTAATTTCTTCACCATTATCTTTATGATTTAAAAAATTATCATAAAGGATAACCTTATTAAGATTTGCTTCAATTTTTTGAAGGGAATAAAGATAGTTTTAGAGTGATGGCCTTTAAGCTTGCAATAGTCATATATAGAATGATTTTTCTTTAAAGACTCATATTCAACAATCATAGTCTCCTTCCTATTTTCATCCTTTGATGCTACTATGTGCTTTATATGATCCTAATTGGTTGAAAGTCCTCTATAACTATTGAGTGTAACCTAAAAATATATAGGAAGTCTAAAAATCCATCAAGTTTGGACTGAATTCCAAAATAACCACTGGGAGTAAATACATATGGATTCCTAGATTATTGTTTTCTTTTTACTTGAGAGCAAGGGGTTGTACTTGAGTCCCCCACCCTTGAAAAATAATAACTCTCTTCTTTAGAGCTTGAGAGTTTAAAAATATATTTACTTCTCATCTCAATTGAGATGCTACAACTAGAGACTTATATCATTTTACATAAAACATTTGAATTCTTGATTTTCATTTTCTTGATTTTTCAAAATTTTGTGTGACTACAAATATTCAAAAATTCAACACCCTTATTGAAATTTTCCTATAGAAACATTTATAATACCAAAAATACACCTCTACTATATATGTATTGCATGTTAATAGAGTCATATTTCTAAAAGATCACACTATCATAGTCTGCTTTACCAAATATGGATTGCTAGTTTTCTTCCTGAAACACAAATACAACCACAAAAATTATAATAAATAACTTATATGAAAACACATTAATGTTATAAAATAATCATATATTACCAATGGAAAAAATTAAATTAAATCTTAATAATTATTTGATTCAGGCAATCAATAATTTCTTGTCAGCTTCAGCTAAACTTACTACTTCTTCTAACCATGGAAAAGAGAATTTAACTTCATGATCCTTAATTAAAACCCATATATTGGCTAGCCTACCTACACATTTATTTCCTTCTCTTAATGTATGTGTAAACCTCATTTTTTCAAAATCTTTAGCAATATCTTGAATTTCCATAATGATATCTTGTATGTTCCTTGGAACCTTCAGTTTCCTCAAAATTGCATTATTACTATGAGTGAATCACCTTCCATATATACTCTATTCCATTTCATTTGTTTGCATATTTTTAACCCTTCTAAAGATGCCCAAGCTTCAACTTCATTATTTATCTTAAATTCACTATTGAAAGTATAATGAGATAAAATATCTCCTCTATTATTTCTAATTATTCCTCCTCCTCTTGCTAGTCCTAGATTTCATTTAGATGCTCCATCAAAATTCAATTTGACCAACTCCATATCTGGTGGTTTCCACTTTATATTCTTTGCTTTCTTTTTGTTTCTTCTATCCCCAACATCATAATTCCATTTGATGACTTGACTTTGTCTATCAAGGTTCTCTGCTTCTATATTAGGGATTGGGTGAATTGATAGGATTGCAATAGACTCCTCTATGGCTAAACATATATTCATTTTCATTACCTCTAAATTGCTTTCTTTTCCTTTAAATATTATTCTATTCCTTTCTAGCCATACAATCCAAAGTATTGCATCTTTTGATATATCCCAAATTGTTTGTAGGGTAGTTTATTCTAAAATTTACTTATAACTGGATTATATAATTCTATCCATTTGAAGTAACCTACAAATCCTTGCTTTGATTTTAGTTGGATTTTTTAGAAAGTAAATTTTGGATTTTTTCCTTTAACTTTTTTCCTTGATGCTATTTCATATTCCTTTAATAAATTATTCAAAGCTTTGGCTTCATTTATCCTTACCCTGCCAAAAAGAGTTGTATCATCTACAAACTGTTGATGGCTGATATTATTGATGTTATTACTAGCCTTAAGTCCACTTATAAGCTCATATTTGTTAGCCTTATTCAAGTTCCTACCCAAAATATCTGCCATAATAATGAATAGGTATGGTGATAGAGGTATCACTTTCTAAGACCTCTCTTGGCTTTAAATTATCCAGTTACTAACCCACTCACCAACAATGAATATGAAACTATAGAGACACAAGATTTAATCCATCTAACCCATTTATTACCAAACCTAAACTATTTTAATACTGCAAAAAGAAAATCCCATTTAACCCTATCATAGGCTTTACTCATATCAAGTTTTAAGATCATTGCTTTATATTTTCTTGAAGATATTGAATGCATAACTTCAAGAGCTACTATGATCCCATCTAGAGTCTATGTCCTTTTTTCAAATCCTCCTTGTTTTTCTAAAATAATTTTGTCTAGCATTAATCTTAAGTGATTCACTGTCACTTTGAAGATAAACTTATATTCCATATTACATAGGCTTATAGGTCTAAATTAATCAAACAATTTTTCATCCTTCTTTTTTGGAATCAGTGTAAGATGTTGCATATATTTTATAAGGTATGCATTATTTTACCCTAGAATGTTCCACTACCACCAATAAAGAATCCTTCACTATATCCCAATTATGTTAATAGAATAATACAAAGAGTCCATCCAAACTTGGGAATTTATCCTTATTAAAATAGAAAAGAGCTATATGAAATATTCTAGAGTAATAGGCTCCATCAGTTTCCTATTACTGTCATCTGTTATAATTGAAGGTACTTCTTGTAGAAGTTTATCATTAAGAACTTCAAACTCATTTGATCCTAGAATATTTTTTAGAAAGACCTTTCCTTCTTTTTTATTTCACTTTGATAATCAATACAAACCCTTTCTATTGATTTAATTCTACTTTGGATGTAGATCTCTATACTATAGCCATCTTATGAAAAAACTTTGTATTTTTATCTCCTTCTTTTAACCAAGTCTATCTTGATTTTAATCTTCAAAATTTCTCTTCCTTACTCAAAATATTATGATATTCACCAAGAAACTCCCTTTCCTTTGAGCTTGGATTATTATGATCACATTTTCAAAAATTTTAAAGTTTATCTTTTGGTTCTTCTTTCTTCTCAAAAAGTGTTTTTGTTCCATTCTTTTAATCTAGATGTCATTGATTTAATTTGTTTTGGAAGTGCATACAACCCACCGTTTCCTGAAGATTCCATATTTGTGCTATCATATCAACAAATTGAGGATGGTATTTCCACATATGCTCATATTTAAAATATTTTATTTTTTAAATTCACTTACCATAATTTTAACTCTTATTGGCCAATGATCTGAACCAATCCTTGTTAAGGTATTCATTTTAGCACAAGTCCCTTCATCTAGCCAATGATTTGAGAGTATGCATATGTCTAATTTTTTTGCTATTAGGTTTTGGCGTCTCTTGTTGTTGATCCATGTATAGTTATCTTCTTCAAATTAAACCTCCAATAGATTATGTTTTGATTAAAAGTTGAGAAATCTCTCATACTTTGGGTTGATTTCTTAATTTTCCAAATTTTCATCCAACCTAGTTATGGAGTTAAAATATCATAAGATCATGAATCAAGTTTCTTGGTCTTTACTTATCATATCATATAGGATTCAATCCCACTCTAAAATTTTAATATACCTGACTGAGTTGTAGGTTTGTAGACATTGATTAGGGTAAAATGAATATCTGCAAAGTAGCATGTGACTAAAGAGGCTATATAATGGCTAGTTTTATGAATGGTTACGAAAGAGGTTCTAGTAGGATTCCAACAAGTTAGAATTCCCCTTGTCGCTCCTTCAGAATCCATAACATCCCATTCACATCTTGTCCATACTGCTTTCATATTTTTTGAAACTTAGTTTCCTGGATACAAATAATATTAGGCTTATTACTTAAATAGAGGTCCTTGATACACCTATGCTTTGAGGGGGCATTATCATCCCTTATATTCCATGATATGATAATCATGTCTCATTAGGGGCTATTGGCCCTGCCTATGAATTACCAATATCATTTTGTTTATTGGTAAAGAGAAGTTCAATGAAATTAGTTTATGTTCCTTTCTCTATGTCTGCTCTTGCTTCCTTGGATCTTGCTTGATAATTTGAGGGTTTTTCTTTTTTTTTCCTTGCATGTATCAGAAGTAGATCTTATTATTATATTCCTCAATATTCTTTCATAAATTTATTTTTCATCATATTTATCCTCTCCTGGATCTACTACAAAAGCTTTTGACTTGTCTTGCTCATTTTTTAATATTTTCTTATTAATGGTAGAGGTATTAAAATCTAACACTACATTTTCTTTACCAATTTTTTTCTCATGAATGGTGCATGCTACTTCAAGAGAGTATTCAAAATCTAATGAGACACATTCCTTAGGTTCATCGAGAATGTTCGTCTCTAAATCAATATCATATTCAATAGATGATTCCTTGTTAATATGTTGAATTTTTTATACTGTGTCCTCTAAGCTTTGATCTACTTTTTCTTCATAGGATAAAGTCTCAAAAAAGTTGGTATTTATTCCAATATCCTTTCTTAATGGTCTCCATTGTTTATTTGCTTTCATTTTTCTAGATCTATTTTTTTAAATTTGAAAATCATCTTCATCCATATCCATTTGTAAGTTTCTCTTGCAGTTTTCTACATATGATTATGTTGGGCTCTTCTTAGGGTATGATCTCTCAATATGCCCCAAATCATAATATTTTCTACATATAAAAGATATGTTTTCATAATCTATGGTTTTTTTCCACATCTTATCCCCATATGTAAGAATGATTAATTTTTGTAAATATTTACGTAGATCAATCATGACCAATATTCAATCATATATAGCCAAGAATCCATCTTTTGTAGTATCTGAAGTTTCAAGGAATTGTTAGAGTTAGATTCTATTACATTATTTAGGTACATGGCTAGGTACCTCCTTAGGTATATTATTAGAGTAGGATTTACTTGGGGAAGAAGTAACCTATGCACAAGTGTTAGAATATGCAAAGGAATAAATGGACAAGTGTCCATATGCAAGTTGTATATGTGCAATTATGTAAAAGGACATGTATCCTTCATGCACTTAGGAAGAGTGAGGCCCAAGTAACTTATATTATTATATATAGGGCTCATTGTAAGGAAGGATGTATCCTATATGTATTCACTAATAGAGAGCTCCATATGTTGTATTCTCCATTTTCATGAGCCTTCATTAATGGTTGTTACATGACCTATTTTTGAAGCATATTGTATTAGTTTCATGCTCGTTTAGATTCCATTATCATAGTTGTTATATTTATTGCTTATTCCCATTACTTGTGGCTTTGTTTCCTTTTAGCATATATCTCAAAAAGCTAATAGGAATTCTCCTAGAGTGTTGCCTATTTCCTTGAAGGTATATATTTTCTAAAATTTAATGGGTAACCCATACATCCTAACCCAGATTGGTACTAGGAATAAATTTACATCTTCAAGTGAAAATCCTTCATACTAGAGGGCAAGGAATAGTCCTGCTCTTCCCATAAATCAAGGACCCCCTTTTAGGATTCTATCTCTTTCTTCCCTAAAACAAAAAATGGCTAGGAAGAAACCTTTGGGAAGAAAGGATACAATCACTCTTGGATACTTCCAACTCCCATCAATCCATTTTATCAAGGCTGAAGCCCTTTGTCAATACCCATTAAATTGATCAAAAATCACCCTATCTAGGAGCAATGAGGATCGATACCCTATGGTGCACTTACTAAACTACACCAATAGAGATAACTCTAAGGATTTAACTATAAATCAGTCCATGGAAAGGAAACTAAAACTCAAAATATATTGAAATTTTACGAGAATATCCTATAGAAATATAATATTGGATAATTTTTTTATAATAATTTGCATGCAAAAAAAATCTAAGATAAAGAAGGAAAAATGAAACTTAGTTGAAAAAATCTGTCTAGATAAAATATCTTGCCTCACTGAAGTCCTAGCCCTTCATTGCTTCTCCCATCATCCAAACCCTAGCTAACAAATATTTGCAATTTTATTTTTCATGACTTAAATTTTTTTCACTACCCTTATTAGTTGACTTCATAGGGTTGTATCTCCCTCAACATTGCATAGATTCCTTCATATGACCACTCATTTTGAAGTTATTAATTTTTTTCACAATTTGGTCGAAGAATCAACCGAATAAGATAACCCTTTGCGAATATATGGCTCCTAAAAGATGAGATATTTTTCAGAAAAAATGCCTTCCTAGATTAATGTTTAGTATAAGAGAAATTAGCTAAACTAATCTTCATATATATTTGATCTATTTCTATAATGCAACTAAAACATGTAATATCTACCATCAAAGGCCTAAACTTGATAATCCAATCCTCAATATTTGTGAAATATCTCATTTTAAGAGCAACAAGCTCAAGTTCCAATTGATTAAGTTTTATATCATTGATTTTTTATCCTTTATAACTTCTAAATTTCTATTAGATCTAAATCCTCTCTAAAGTGAAAAATGTATACTATATTCAAATAGTAAGGAAAACAATCCAGAAACCTTCTCTTTCACAGTTAGAAGAATTTCTTCATGAAGATAGATGTCTTGTTTTTCTAGAAAACAAACCATTCTTCTTTATTTTATAGTAAACATATTAGAAAAGTAGCCCAAGTACTATAATTGCATCCATTGAATCAAAAAACACATAAATTTGGATTCATTATACATAATAATAGTATCATGCATATCGAAAGGACTTAAACCACTACGTAGAGCTCAAAAATTTGCGCGATCTACAAAAAATGATGAAAATGAATTTCAAGTGATAAAGTCATGGCCTTTAGAAGTTACACCCAATTAATAGATGAAAGGTACAAAAAATTAAAGAATCAAATCTTTGTGTTTTCTTTCAAAATTACAAACTTAATAATATGTATAGTACAAAAGGCCTAAGCGATCCATTGAAACACCATGGTGTGGTTGAATATGATAGGTCTTGAAAAAAGAGTCTAAAGGGACCACCCAAGTGAATGCATGTGGTGAGAGAGAGGGATGTAAGAGGGTGAAGCAATAGTGTAGTGAATAGCTCAAAAAATGCTATGGAAGAATAAACATTTGAATGGACAAAGAAAGCAAATGCCCATAAGTTCCAAAAGACAAAGGCCAAAAACATAGATGTTGGGATTTGAACCTAGGAAAAGCATCTACTTCTTTGAACAAGGAAACTAATCCCAATAGAAACTGAAAGGGTGCATTGGATCAAAGGAAAGGCTAATTTAAAAAGGGTGAGAATTGCACCCATGACTATGCCCAAGCCAAGTTCTAATGTAAGGGACACTAATTTTGTGTGTATTAGGCATCCTTGTAGGAGAGAAATGTGAGCACCTCATATTAAATGTTCCTCTATGTTATTCATAACCTACAAGGGTCCCTAAGGTCAAATTACACCTTAGATATATATAGAGCATGAGGTCCAAAAGACATGTGAGGGAATATGTGTATGAGATAAGTGAGTGGAAGCATAGGTCCATGTTTTCCAAGGGATAAACATAGTGATAGGGAATGCTAATGGAAGTTTCTATTGTTGATATTACATGATGCTACCATTGCACAAAAATCTTAAACTTGTGGTGAGATCACATCTTGTGAATGTCAAAGTCTAGGAAATAGGGTTGAGGGTCCTGCATGCCAATAATTTAGCCTCTTGAGTCAAGAGGTTTGATCGTTATGTATAGTGGACATGATTGAAACTCAAGGAGAGTAAATTTTGGAGGTAAGAATCAAACCTTATCCCACAAGGTATGCCAAAATAATTATTGGGAATTGAAAATGGTCCTTACACTCTAGGCATCGTGACCACCTACATGTTGTCTTGTCGGGTGCATCTATTGTCTGCACCTCACTTGGAGTGCTAGTTAGGGAAGTCCGAGGAGCATGGGATACAACTCCTTCATATGATGTTTGGGATTTTTTACCAATATTGACTCCTTATTCGGGTGTAATATTTAACGCTCTCCTTGTAAACTAGCCTAATCTATGAGATTCTTGCTAGGGAAAATGAAAAGAGAGGTAAAGCAGTAAAAAATAACTAACCTACTTAGCCTACTCTAAGGATGGTGATGTGCTAAAGATTGCAATTTCCATCTTGTATACTAGTGGGATTAATAAAAACATGTATCAAAACATGATAACTAAAGTAAACATGGTCTCAACCACACATGACTGCAAATAAAAATAACTGTAGAAACTAGGACAAATACTAGTCACAACCCCCCATAGGAAGGTATATGCATGCTTAGACCAGGATATAAATTGGAGTAAATCCTTGCATTCATATTAAAGCGCAATTACATTCACATATAATTGAAAGAGGCTTGATGACCTGTATATGCAATGACTCAAGTCTTGAGTCCATACTGATATACAAAACATAAAAAGGAGAGAAAATTGCTCAAGACTAGATACTAGGCATGACAACAATTCAACCCATTCAGTTGAGACAACATGACATGAAAACTACCAAAATATTGAACTTATGGTCAAGGTGCATCATGTAAAGGTAAAAATATGGGGAATAGGGTTGAGGGTCCTGCATGCCAATAGTTTAGCCCCCCAAGTCGAGAGGTCTAGTCGCCATGTACGATGGACATACTCAAAACTCGAGGAGAGTAAATGTTGGTGGCAGGAAATACCATTTTGTTCATATGACATGCCACTACCACAACACCGAAAGGTCAAACTTGTAGTGAGGGTGCATCCCATGAAGGTCAAAGTTTGAGAAATAGGATTGAGGGTTTTACAACCAATATCTATGTTGGAAAAATGAAATTAAATGCAAGGGCCTCCATTGGAACAACAAATTTAACAAAGGAGGGAATTTTCCATCCTTTTCAAATTTAAATTAAAAAAATAAATAATTTTTTTTTTTTGGTATAAGGTAGAGGTGGTTATAAGGTCCACAAACCTTTTACAAAGTCAAAATGGGCTGGTTCTAGCATCAAGCCCGTATAATCAAAATACAAAATGGATCTTTCTAAGACCCACATTAAGCCATACTTAGAGTCCACAATCCTATACTTGTCGCTTGACTATTCAGATAAAACAAAACCAAACAACACCTAGCACTTACTAACCACTAGGTTGTCGTACCGTACACTTGTCACCTCCTGTGCCCCAAAGAAATGGGATGCCTTTTCTCGCCTAATTCCATCTCGTCGGATTACTCATCATCACCCCTCTCGATCTCCCCGATGCTCTAACAAGTTTGATCTTAGCTCTTCTCTAGAAGCCAACACCAATAGTTCTTGAGGGAAGTTATCCTTCCAAATTTGCATCTCCCCAACAGAAACCGCAATATTTGCCATTAGATCCGCCGCTTGGTTCCCTTCTCTGAAGGTGTGTTGGATTCGGGCATTAACCAAATGAGATTTATGAATCTTTGCTTCTAGGATAAGCTCCAATATGGTCCAACTGGGGTCTTTATCCTCCTTAATTGCCTTGATTATATTAAGCGAATCCCCTTCAAAGATAACTTCCTTATAACCCTCAAGTCTGGCAATTCTCATTGCCTGCATGCAGGCTCGGGCTTCTGCAAAATGATTTGTTTGAGTTCCCAAAGGCTCGAGAAAGGCAAGGACCACTTTTCCTTCCTCATTTCTCAAAACTCCTCCTCGCTCCCGCAGCTCCCGGATTTCCTTTAGCCGCCCCGTCAAAATTAAACTTAACCCACTTTTGTGTGGGGGGTATCCACTTGACACCATCCCGTGGGTTGGTTGTAATGTCTAGGTCCTGGAAGTTCCTCTCCCAGCTCCGCAAAATCCTCCTTTCCCTTAGAGACATGGTCTCATTTTTGAAGAAGAAAGTTTTCCAGCTTTTCTTTCAAAGCTCGATTATTTTATTACCACATAACCTCGGATCTTTCTTACGTCCTTTAAATACTCTCTTATTTCTCTCATTCCATATCCCCCATAAAAAATGGGGTAAGCCGAGCTTCCAGAGCCAAGTCAAAAGCTTTGCCCTAAGGGGGAAGCCCACCGTATGCGGAAGTCGACATGCTATTTGGACAGACCCAATCTATATGAAATTTGGACAGATCATTTGGAAGACCGTACAAGAAAAATCACAAGTTAGAAATATATGACTTACGTATTCTATTGCTTTCTCACACAAGATACATCGATTGATGAATTGGAAACCTCTCCTTTGCAGATTATCTCGTTGTCGGATCTTATTTTGAACTCGCCAACCAAAAGAAGAAAGCTATTTTTGGGGTTAAATTATTTAACCAAATAATAGAAGTCGGAGTCCACCCATTGAATCCCGAGTGGATTAACTTATAGGCGCTTTTACCGAATAGATCCCACTTGTAGTTTTGCCCCAAATCGCCTTGTCTCTTCCTCCCCAAGGAATGATCGGGAACACCCTTAAAGCATCATTGAGTTTGGTTAGGGCCACCTTCTCTTGCTCGACAGATTATGAACTCGTGATTTTCTTCCAAGAAGAAGTTTCCGGTGCTACAGCAATAAAATCCCCTACTTTTCCTCCCATTTCCTTCGAAAGTTTATGTTGGAGGACCTGAAGGTCTAAGTTATCTTTCATAGGGGCCTCTTCCAACCACGGGTCTTTCCAAAAGTCCACTTGTCTTCCATTACCAATTCTCCATCCGATGCCTTTCCCGACTACCTCCCGACATTCGAGCAAACAATTCCAAAAATAGGATCCTCTAGGAAGATTATCACCTTTCAGAAGTCCCGATTATTTTCGATATATTTTGCCTTAAGAAGTTTTACCCATCCCAATTGATCATTATTGATAAATCTCCATACCTGTTTGCCAATCAGAGCTTGATTCATTTCTTTCATTCTCTTTAACCCCATGCCCCCCTGATCCTTGCTTGCACACACCTGATTCCATGCTACCAACGAAATTCTCTTTCTCTCCTCTCGAACCTGACCACAAGAAGTTGCGTTGAATTAGCTCCAATGTAGCTCGGACCTTTGCAGGCATTCTAAATAGAGACATGCAATAAATTGGAATGCTCGGAAAGTAGTTTGAACTAATAAGGCTTTTCCTCGTGGAGCCGAGAAGGTCGCCCTTCCACCCCGCTAACTTTTTGGAGATCCCGTCAATGACCGAGTTCCACAAAGTAGCCTTCATTCTTCCTTCGAACATAGGCATGCCTAGATAAGTTGCCGGTAGAAGCTCCTTTCCACAACCGAAGAGGTTAGCTATTCTTTCCTCCCTCCCACCAGGCGTGTTAAAGAAATAGATGCTACTCTTCTTATAGTTTATGTACCGTCCTGCTTCTGTCTCATACTTGGTTAGAATTCTCTTCAACTTCCTAGCTTGAGGCACCGAGGCTTTGGACACAATGATTGTATCATCCACAAACCGTTGGTGAGACACTGGCTCTGCTGTTGAGGCCGGTTTAAAACCTTCCAATTGACCATCTGCCACCGCTGCTGAAATGTTCCTACCCAATGCTTCCGCTAAAATAATAAACAAGTATGGAGACAAAGGATCTCCTTGTCGCAACCCCCTTTCACTCTTAAAGTAACCGGAGGGTGACCCATTCACCATGACAAAAAATCTTGTAGTAGAGATACAACTAAAAATCAACTTAATCCACTGGGGACATAAACCAAACTTACCCAAAATCTTGGTGAGGAACCGCCATGAGACCCGGTCGTAGGCTTTATTCATATCAAGCTTTAGTAACATACCTGCTTCCTTACTAGTCACCATTGAATGAATAACCTCATGAATTGTGATGATACCATCCAATATTTGTCGCCCTTTCACAAAGCCACCTTGGTTCATATCAATGATGAAAGGAAGGATAACCTTCAGCCTATTGGCGATTGTTTTTGTGAGAATCTTCATCGGAGTGTTACATAAACTGATAGGGCGAAAACTGAAAAATTCCATTGCTCCCACTAGTTTAGGGATGAGGACTAAAAAAGTAGCATTAACTCCTTCTGGGATTTCCATGTCCTTTTGAGCCTCAATTATAGCTTCCACTACATCATTGCCTAGGATATCCCAAAACTTCTGGAAGAAAGCTATAGGGAAGCCATCCGGTCCCGGGGAGTCGTTACCATCCATGTCAAAAACGACCTTCTTGATTTCCTCCTTTGTGAAAGGACTAAGTAAGAATCCATTAAGATTCTCGGTTACGAGGGGTGGAATGGCCGCCAACAGAGAGTCCTCTTCTTCAATAGTTGGATTTACATCTTCTAGCAACGATTTAAAGTACTCAACCGCTTCCCTCCTTATGTCTTCCATATCTTTGGTGTTAGACCCATCGGCCATCTTGATCTCCTTAATTTTGTTAGTACTCCCGTGGCGAAGAGTAGAGACATGGAAGAACTTTGTATTTCTCGTC
This sequence comes from Wollemia nobilis, assembly GCA_028583015.1. Classification (NCBI taxonomy): domain Eukaryota; kingdom Viridiplantae; phylum Streptophyta; class Pinopsida; order Araucariales; family Araucariaceae; genus Wollemia; species Wollemia nobilis. Next base: position 1,606,778 of record JAQPPZ010016930.1, read on the forward strand.
ACCCTCCTTTAACCAACGCAACCTGATTTCTGCCTCCAAAAGGTTTCTTCAAATCCTAGCATCGTGTGGTATTCTGCTAACAGACTCCCTCTCCCGGTTTCTCGATCCTCTCGTAAGTCGCTTCCGACTTCACCTTCTCCCGTAGTTCATTGATCTTGTCTTTTAGTTCTGCCTTTTTAACAAAAATATTGCCAAAGGAAGTTTTGTTCCACTCTCTAATGTTAGCCTTCACATTCCTTAGTTTACATGCCACTTGGGCCGGTTTCGAACCATTATACTTTTTGTCCCACCATTGGGCAACCGTATCCTTGAGATCCCGATGTTGGAACCACATAAGTTCGAATCGAAAGGGTCCGATGTATCTTTTCTTAGAGTCCTCCCTCGTTTCCCACAGAATTGGGTTGTGATCGGACCCGATTCTTGGGAGTGCCGTTAATGAAGAGTCCCCAAACCTCTCCAGCAATTCTTGAGAAAGAAGAAACCTATCTAATCTTATCTCGAATTTGGTTTTCCTTCAATATTTTGTTAGACCATGTATAGGAGAATCTACGCAGTCCACATCCATCAGCCATGTTGCTCAACAAAATCTCTAAACTCGTAGATATCACAGCTATTCTTTGAGAGCCCCCCAATTTATCTACAGGATTAAGGTAGCAATTGAAATCCCTCGCCACAATCCAAGGGTAGTTGGGGACCGTCTCCCTCAATTCAGCCTAGCCGACTCCAAAGAACCCTTCTCAATCCCTCGTCTAACTCGGAGCATATACATTCGTTAAGATCCACTCTTCCCGCGTGGTTTTATCCACACATAAGAGACAAATAAACCAACTAGACATCGGAATCACTCTACTATCAATCACATTTTTGTTCCACATAACCAAGAACCCTCCTCGCTGTTCCAAAGGCCTCTTGGCCTACTACTTCAGCTTCTCGCCAAGTCCTATTCTTAAAAGGAATAACTCTACTCTCCTCCATTTTAGTTTCTTGCAGAAAATCATATCCGGTTTGTGTTCTTGTCTAAGAGCATACAAAGCTCTTATTTTTGGCAGGATTACTCCCACGAATATTCCATGAAAGAATCTTCATTTATGGGCTTTGGATCCTCGAGCCTTCGCCCCAAAGAGCAATACCGCTTGAGTGCCATCACCACTCCTCGCTCGCTTCTTTCTCGCCTTAAGGCAGCATTGCTAGGTTTCCCTCTTCCTACCGAACCATATCCCCATACATCCGCTCTAGGTTGAAGTTCCTTGGGATTCACTTGGCTTCTAGTAACCATCTTGGGTAGGTCAGCCTTGGTATTTGGGGTAACAATCTGGCTTTCCAGGTTAACCGGTCTTTTTGACAATGGAGATGATTCCGTGCTCTTAGCTTCTTGATTAGTAGATTCTTTTTTCCCCGCTTTGGGGTTACACCGATCTTGGTGGTTCACCTCTTCCTCCTGAGTATCCTTGCTCGTATTATTAGTTTCCCGCTCCTTCCTCCGATTTTTCTCCTCTAAATCCTTCTCTTGAGTCTCCTCTACCTCGCATTCCACTTCTTGGCCGTCCATCCGATCTCCCTTCAAATGATTTAATGCATCAAAACTGTTCTCCACCGGGATGTTGATCTCCTTGGAATTTCTTCCCATAAATTCCTCTCGCAGACATGGGACCACTTCCACCGAGCCTCCATAGGCCTCCCGTATCACCCAATCAAACTTACTTGCCCTGTGGCGTTGATCTATGGGGTTCTTTCCTTTGTGATTTGGCTCGAGGCTTGTCGTATCATCTTAGGAGCAAAGTTGAGCTTGAGGGTTCCCATCAAAGGGACCACCTCCCCTGTGAGAGGGTTTCGGGGCATAGGAATTTTTGGGAGGAGGGTTAAAACGTTGCCTCTTGCTTACAATAGGGCGAATGGGGTCTCCGAAATTTGGATTTCGAGCTCCACGTCCTTGAGGCCAATGTTGGGTAGGAATGGAGATCTCACGGGGGAGGGATATTATTCTCGGGTTTGAGGATCAGCATTTTGGAGTGGGGGCCGGTTCTTGGAAATGCAAGTGGATACCCCGGTGCCCTACCTTCCCACAAACACTACACTTAAAAGACATATTTTCATATTCAAAGACCAGAGTATGAAGGCCAAACATAGACGACAAAATAATGGATTTAGGGAGCTCTTTACTCAGGTCCGCCAACACACACATGCGAGCAGAAAGGAGTCTTGTTTTGCTCAAGGTTGCAGGATCAATAGCTATTAGTTCTCCAATCTCTGTAGCTATCCCAGCCAAGATTTGTTCGTTCCAGAAAAGCAGAGGTAATCCTGGCATCTTAACCCAAATAGGAGCCAAATCCAAAGACCCCGAGTCCCGGGGGTTGAAATCGGGGGACCAACGCTTCGTATACAAGCCCCTTTTCCCAAAAAACCAAGGACCTCCTTGGAGAGTCCTTTCCATGTCCCGTTCACATTGAAATGTCACCAAAAGAAAACTCTTGGGTAAAGCCTTAATCATCATACCGGCCCTTGGCTCCCATTTTTGGATGGCCCATCTCCTTATGACTTCCATGTCCGGCCTCACCCCCATAAATTTAGCCACCAGAGATGTTCTGCCCTCCATAGCCATATGCTGAGCTAAGGAATTCGGGACGTGCAACCTACCATTGACAGATTTTAGATTAAAACAAGAGTCGGATAATTTTTGCTTACCGCGAAGAGCATTAAGATATGAAGGTCTCCAGCTGCCGTGTTTCTCTTTGTCTCCTTCTTGGGTCTTCCTTTGATCCCGACGCATAGAGTCCCGGTCCCCCTCGTAGAAATCTTCAACCGCATCCGCCCAACGCCCTTGGACCGGTTCCAATAGAACTTCCTTGTCCACATCCTCCGCCCGGGGGCCTCGCTATCTCGCCGGAGCCCCCACCGCCGCGTCTCGCCGATCCGCCCTCTGAAGTCCCACACCTAGGGTTTGATGCCCCTAGACCTCTCGCTCCTCCTCCTTGCTGCTCCATCCGTCACAACTTGTTGCCTCCAAAATCTGCCATTTTTTTTTTTTTTTTAGGGCCAAAATTTTTGTGACCGCTACCGTGCACGGACTGCTAAAGTGGCGGCTGCTACAGTATGCAGGCTTCTAAAAAAAAAAAAAAAATTAAAACATCTAAGATAGAAAATTTTAATATAAAATTAGCAAAAGGGATGACCTTGGAAATGGACTTTTGAAAACTAGACCCAACTTCAAAAAGTCACAAACTTTAGAAATGAACTTGATTTTTATAGAATCTTAGCATTGCAAGGAAATAATATTAAACGAGGAGAAAAGAAAGAAATAACTCTATCATAATATGAAATATGAAAAATTGCAAAGGATCCTAAGGAGAAAAGAAAGAAATGCCAATATATATAAAGAGATAGAGGAACAAATGGAACCAACACATTACTCAAATAGAAAAGCAAACAAAAGATATAAATGATATGAGTATGATGCCCTTAAACAATATATATCTCAGTTAGATTAATGGTTACCAACTGATACATGGAAGAGGCTGGAAAATAGTGTATAAATACACTTTTTAAACAAGGGTACGAATCTAACTAGTTATAAAGATGAGATATTGGTTGATATAAAAGCACATAAATAATGTAAATCGAGTGTCATTAATGGAAAAATATTTTAATATAAATATTTTCATAGCAAAGAAAGTAAATATTACACATTTCAATATAACTTGCACTTAATTTTATATACCATTTAAAAAAAATCTTTCGCAATCATCCCCTAAAGAGTAAGGGTGTATAATTTTAATTAGACTAACTATAAGTATATTTTGAAATTAGTTTGTTTACATATATGTATGTGTGTTTTCTAATTAGTTATATTGGATTATATAATGAATCCTATCCCTATCACATCATTATTGCAATATCATAATATTTCAATAAACCACATAATAGGATTTGGAACAAGGGAAATGACGATTTTTCAAGTCGTGAAAAACGAATTTGCAAAGTGCGAAGGATTAGGATTTTTTCCTAAAAAAATCTAATATTTTAGGAGCCATATCTTCGTGAAGGGTTATCTGATTCAGTTGATTCTTGGACCAACTTGTGTAGAATTTGAATAGATTTAAAATGGAATATTGAGGGAGATAAACCCTATGAATTCAACCATTCAGAACAAGAGCAATGACAAATTTTCAAGTCGAGAAAAACAAAATTGTAAATATTTTCCAATTAGGGTTCGTACGATGGGAAGAGTAATGAAGGACTAGGAATTTAGTGAGGCAAGATATTCTATCTAGAAAAATATTTTTTAGCTACGTTATTTTTCCCTTTCTTTATCCTAGAAAGTGTGCATGAAAAATTTATAATTTTTTTATCAAATATTATATTTGCTATAGGACTTTCAGATAAATTTCATTAGATTTTGAGTTTTAGTTTCCTTTCCATGGATCGATTTATAGTTAAATCTTTAGAATCATCCCTAGTGGTATAGGTTAGTGAGCACACATCAAAGAGATCCTCATTGCTCCAAGATAGGGTAGTTTTTGGTAAATTTAATGGGTATTGGACAGGGGCTTCAACATTGATAAAATGGATTGATAGGAGTTGGAAGTCTCCAGGAGTGATTTTATCATTTCTTCCCAAAGGTTTCTTCCTAGCCATTTTTGCTCTAGGGAATAAAGAGAAAGAACCCTAAAAGGGGTTCCTTGGTTAATGGGAAGAGCAAGAATCTTCCTTACCCGCTGGTATGAAGGCTTTTCACCTGAAAATGTTAATCTATCTCTAGAACCAGTAAGGGTTAGGATGTTTGGGTTATCCATTGAATTTTAGGAAATAGATACTTTCAAGGAAATAGGCAACACTCTAGGAGAATTCCTTGAGATTTAAGATACAACAAAAGATGGATTTGTGGCTATTTATGCTTGAATATTGGTCATGATTGATATAAGTAAAGCTTTACGAGAATCAATCATTCTTAAGTATGGGGATAAGATGTGGACCCAAACTATAGATTATGAAAACATATATTTTAGATGTAGAAGATGCTATAAGGTGTGGCATATTGAGAGATCATGCCCTAAGAAGAGGCAAACAAAATCATTTGTAGAAAATTGTAAGAGAAATTTACAAATGGTTATTGATAAAGATGGTTTTCAAATTCCAAAAAATAGATCTAGAAAAATAAAAGAAAATGAACAATGGAGACCAATAAATAAAATAAAGTTTGATATTCTCATAGGTATGTTTATTGAGAGACTAAATATGTTTCAATTAAATATTGAGTCTCATTCACAATGTGATTATTTTTTCAATGATTTTACACAGGTTTTTATGAGGGGTCTTGGTCCCCCCATACTGAGTGGGGTTTAAATATTGGACCTCTCAAAGAGAGGACAAATCCTTTACCATTGCAGTAAGCTTGTAGTTGTCACAATGTGATTATTGTTCACCTTTGTTTTTAATTTTAACTTTAAGAGACACTTTAAATTTATAATCTAAACATTTATCTTATCTTTTACTTAAAAAATAAAAAATAACTATTTAGTTGAACATATAGTTTTATAAAAATAGTAATAACTAAGATTATAAATTCCCTAGTTTAAAAAATAAGTGGAAACCATTAGATGTGGAGTTGGTCAAATTGAATTTTGATGGAGCATTTAAAGGAAATCCATACATAGAAAGAGGAGGAGGAATAATTAGAAATAATAGAGGAGAGATTTTGTCTCATTATGCTTTCAATAGTGGATATAAGAGAAATAATTAAGTTGAATATTGGTCAACTTTGGAAGGGTTAAAAATATGCAAACAAATGAAATGGAATAGAGTATGGATGGAAGGTGATTCACTCATAGTAATAAATACAATTTTGAGGAAAGTAAAGGCTTCATGTAACATATAAGATATAGTTGTGGAAATTCAAGACCTTGCTATAGAGTTTATAGAAATCAGGTTTACACATACGTTAAGGGAAGGAAACAAATGTGTAGATAGGCTAGCCAATAGAGGGATTTTAATTGAGGATCGTGAAGTTAAATTCTCTTTTTCATGGTTAAAGGAAGTAGTAAGTTTAGCTAAAGCTAAAAATAAAATGTTGACTGCCTGAATTAAATAATGATTAAGATTTACTTAAACGTTTTTCATTGGTAATATTTGCTTTATTTTATAACATTAATGTATTCTCATATAAATTATTTATTACAATTTTTGTAGTTGCACTTATGCTTCAGGAAGGAAACTAGCAATCTAGATATGATAAAGTGGACTATGATATAACGGTGTTTTGGAAATATTACTCTACTAAGATGCAATGCATAGATACTAGAGGTGGAAATTTGGTATTGTGAAGGCTATTCTAGGAAAATATCAAGAAGGATGTTGAATTTTGAACTATTTGTATTCACACAGAAAATTGAAGAAGATCCAGAGAATGAAAATCAAGAATTCAAATATTTTATGAAAAAATATGTAGGTTTATAGCTATATCATCTCAATTGAGATGAGAATTGAATCTATTTGTAAACTCTCTATATATAAAGTGGAGAGTTGTGGCTTTTCAAGGGTGGGAGACCCAAGCACAACCCCTTGTTCTCTAGCCAAAAAAAAAGTTTTAAAAAGTTTCTAAATAATATTATAATGTTATTATTTTTTGAATCTATTATAAATTATGCATGTATCGCTTGGAAAGTTTCAAAACTTGGTCTTCTCCTTGAAATTTGAGGAATCTAACCAATTTAACTAATTCTATTTCATAATATTGTAATGTTATACTTATTTATGAGATAAATTTAGTTATTTTTAATGTTATATGTGACTTCTACAGGGGACATTACATTAAAATATCTAAACACTATGTCTATATTAGGTCAATTAGACCATATCCATCTTCCTATCTACCAAGAACATTCTTCATTTTCCTCAAACTATTACCATCAAGGACTTGCTTAGTAGGAAGAAAACCATCTTGTTCTTATAACATAATATGATATTATTTCTATGAATCAGATTCATAGTATGAGAAACATGCAAAGCATTGTCGTAAGGTATACATAATTTATATCCATAGAAAAATAATTTAAGATAATGACCACTTTAGGGTAACTCATGTATCTATATGATTTTAAGTTGTTTTGCCTCAACCTTAGATTTCATAATGTAGTGAAAATGTTTGCTTTAGAAACTATAGTAATGAAAACCTTCTGATAAGAATTAGAAGGGGAGACATAACTTTTTTTATCCATAGGGGAGTTGGTTACATCCATAGTCCTTTTCTACTACCAAGCAAGGTTTAAATCCTAGGGCTGCCCCCAACAACACCTATTCCACCTCATTGTTATTTAACCTGGCATGAGGAGGAGCACCAGGGGCTCGGGATTGGTACCACCATTTTTGGATTGGTGCACACTCAACGGATGTAGGTCGGACTATTACCTTTGCACAAATAGGTATACCCCTAGGGTTTGAACCTAGGGAGACATAGTTAAGTTTGTACACATGATCAACCTCATCATAGTACCCTAGAGAAAACACATTAATATCCTTGAGAAACTTATAATCTAGATATAACTCAATATTTTTGTTGGTATGAGTGATGTGATGTATTGGCATAAAATTAGATCATAAATCTAGAACATGAATACTCCACCAAATTGGTATTGCCAACATTGATATCCCCTCCGCCTAACCTATAAATCCATGTCATCGTAAATGATGATATCCTCTTTGTTATTATGGTGGTTCTAACTAGAGGGTAAGTGATTTTGCTTGGTAATATCACTAGTGAAACCAAAGTTAGTGATGCACTCTTTCATATAAGTAAAAGACCATTATGTAGAATGCAAAACAAATCATGTATCATGAGTAATTTCTTCACCATTATCTTGATGATTAATAAAATTATCATAAAGGATAAACTTATTAAGATTTGCTTCAATTTGTTTAAGGGAAGAAAGATAGTTTTAGAGTGGTGGCCTTCAATATTGTAATAGTCATATATAGAATGATTTTTCTTTAAAGACTCATATTCAACAGTCATAGTCTCCTTTCAATTTTCATCCTTTGATGCTACTATATGCTTAACATGATCCTGATTGGTTGAAAGTCCTCTATAACTATTGAGTCTAACCTAAAAATATATAAGAATTCTAAAGTCATCATCAAGTTTGGGCTGATTGTATTCCAAAATAACCACTGGTAGTAAATACATATGGAAGGGGTTGTACTCGGGTCCCCCACCTTTGAAAAATCATAACTCTCTTCTTTAGATCTTGAGAGTTTTTAAATAGATTCACTTCTCATATCAATTGATATGCTATAGCTAGAAACTTATATCATTTTACATAAAACGTTTGAATTCTTGATTTTCATTTTCTTAATTTTTTAAATCTTTTGTGTGACTACAAATATTCCAAAATTCAACATCCTTCTTGTCATTTTCCTATATAAGCCTTCACAATACCAAAAATTCACCTCTACTATCTATGCAATGCATCTTAGTAGAGTAATATTTCTAAAACATCACCTTATCATAGTTTGCTTTACCAAATATGGATTGCTAGTTTCCTTCCTGAAGCACAAATGCAACCACAAACATTACAATAACTAGTTTATATGAAAACACATTAAAGTTATAAAATAATCATATATTACCAATGAAAAATATTAAATTAAATCTTAATAATTATTTGATTCAGACAGTCAACATTTTCTTGTTAGCTTCAGTTAAACTTACTACTTCTTCTAACCATGGAAAAGAGAATTTAACTTCATGATCCTTAATTAAAACCCATCTATTGGCTAGCCTATATACACATTTATTTCCTTCTCTTAATGTATGTGTAAACCTCATTTTTTCAAAATCTTTAGCAATATCTTGAATTTCCATAATGATCTCTTGTATGTTCCTTGTAACCTTCAGTTTCATCAAAATTGCATTATTACTATGAGTGAATCACCTTCCATCTATACTCTATTCCATTTCATTTTTTTGCATATTTTTAACCCTTCTAAAGATGCCCAAGCTTCAACTTCATTATTTATCTTAAATTCACTATTGAAAGCATAATGAGATAAAATATATCCTCTATTATTTCTAATTATTCCTCCTCCTCTTGCTAGTCCTATGATGGCAAAGCCGGGATTCACACAGACAATCTCACAATAAATTCACAAAAATTTTCATTAATTCATTCAATACCAAAATACAGTAGTAACTTTCCCCCGACACAACACTTCTTCCCCAATCCCGAACTTCACCATCCTCCCCAAAGATTGTTCCCCAATTTTTTTTTTAATGAGGCCTCGATCCTCCAGGCATTCAATGCCTCCACCTACAAAAACTCCAAATTCAAATTTCCCTCCCCCCTAGATTTTTCAAATTTTTGGTCATAAATGGGCCATCTGCCCAATCTACCAGGAAGCTTTCATTAATGGTCCTTCTTGACCTGCAACCGCCGTCAAGGTCAGGTTGTTCTTCCGCGTTATGGCCTCCTCCATAATGGCCATCGCCTGTGTCTGGTTCAATGTCCGTACCTGTCACTCTACCAACAATAAAATATACGTGGCCGTGGCCCTTCTCTGGTTTCAACACACGCAACCGTTTTCATGTAGAACTGGCCACGCCTTCTCTTTGACGTAAAAATTTGAAACACGCGCCCTTCTCAAATGTTAAGTTACACGCGCCGTCCACGTGTCAACTCTGTCCTTTGCGACCGTCTGCTTGCTTTCCCCTTCGGGTCTTGCCCAACCTTCTAAATTCATTAACTTTCATGGCTAACCAAAGTGTGCCACGTGTCGGCGTTTGACTGGCCGTGACATCGCGACAGGCTACGATATCGCGACAGTAACATCTCCTTTGCCTTTGCATTGTACCATCGTCGCGATATCGCGACATCGCGATATCGCGACATCGCGATATCGCAACGTCGTAATATCGCGACGTCAACATCTTCTCTGCCCTTATGCTGAACCAACGTCGCGATATCGCGACGTCGCGATATCGCGACGAAAACTCCACTACCATAACTTCATTGGAATAAGGTCGCGATATCGCGACGGAAACTCACTGCCATAACTTCATTGGAATAAGGTCGCGATATCGCGACGTCGCGACTAAACTGGATTGTGCCCCGCCAAGCCTTTTGAGGTCACGATTTCACGACATGTCACGATTTCGCGACCTCTCCCAAAGCTTCAAGAAACTTGCCTTCAATGCTTCTACAAAATCCTTCTCCCTCCCCCTTGGAAAACTCCGAAAATAAAACAAGTGCTAGGAACTTAGAAAATTTTAAGAACATTTTTGGAAAATGCAAGATTGCTTCATCCCCACCGGATGCTCCCCGCATCAGACACCCGGGGTAATTAAAAAAAAAGTGACCCTCACTTTTGGGTTGTTAGAGGAAGACCCAGGCGGTCAACCTCTGTCTTAGACAACCAAGTTGCATCTTCAACAGGTCTGCCCTTCCACTTGACCAAGTACTCGTAATATTGTCTGTTTCGAGTGCTTCTGCCTTCACGGGTGTCTAATATCTCCTCGATCTCGTCAGTGGTCGGAGTAGATGCTGGAATTTGCCACAATTCTGCACTTGGTACTCCTGTACTTTCCCCTTCATGGTATTCTACCAGATCTAAAATGTTGAAAACAGGTGAAATGTCAAGCCAATCTGGTAATTCTACTTCATATGCATTTCCTGACTCCCGCTTTCCCAGTATTTTACATGGCCCAAACTTTTTCATCTTCAATTTATTATAAGTCTTGGCAGGAAATCTCTCTTTCCTGAGATGCACCATGACCTTATCTCCCACCTTGAACTCCTTGAACCGCCGCTTCTGGTCTGCTCTCGTCTTGTATTGAGTATTCATTTTTATGATTCGTTTCCTTACTTCCTCATGCAGACTTTTCATATGTCCTGCAAATTCTTCTGCCTCGGCACTACACTTTTCCTTCCTGTCCAACTTCCTCAGTTCAGACACATTCCTCGGGCTGTTTCCATATACTATCTGGAACGGAGATTTATTTGTGCTTTTATTTACCGAACCGTTATATGCAAACTCCGCCTGTGGTAAGACCAAATCCCATCCCTTGGGTTGATCTACTATCAAACATCTCAGTAAATTGCCCAGGCTTCTATTGACCACCTCCGTTTGCCCATCTGTCTGTGGATGGTATGCTGAACTGAATTTCAGGTCTGTCTTCAACTTCTTCCACAGAGTCCTCCAAAAGTAGCCAACAAACTTGGTGTCCCTATCAGAAACTATGCTTCTTGGCAGGCCATGAAGCCGCACCACCTCCTTGAAGAATAGCCCAGCAATGTGGACTGCATCACTTGTCTTCTGGCAGGGAATGAAATGTGCCATTTTGGAGAACCGATCAACTACTACAAATACTGAATCATTTCCCCTCTGTGTTCTCGGCAATCCAAGGATAAAGTCCATGCTTATGTCCTCCCATGGTCTCTCAGGCACAGGTAATGGCTGGTACAAATCTCGTATTTTGTTTTACACCCTTTGCCATCCGGCATATTCTCGCAACTTTGCACAAACTTCCGTACATCTTGCCGAAGTTGTGGCCAGTAGTAATTTTCCTCAATCAAGGCAATGGTCTTATCCCTACCAAAATGCCCAGCCAATCCTCCGCTGTGCTTTTCTTTGATTAAATTCTCCCGCATGGAACTTCTGGGAATGCACAACTTACTACCCTTGAACAACATTCCGTCTTGGATTAAGAAATCCAACCATTTTGTTCTATCCATAGTAAGAGGTATTGAGCAAGCCTCCCAGGCTTCTGCAAAATCCGGATCTGTAGGGTATAGACCCTTCGCTTCTTCAAACCCCACTACTTCTACTCGTCAACTGTCGCAGAGTCCGCCTCTCGCTTAAGGCATCCGCAACTCGTTTGACTTCCCACTTCGTGCTTCAAGACAAAGGTATAACTTTGGAGGAACTCCACCCATTTCATGTGCCTTTGGTTCAGCTTTTGTCTCGACCGTTAATGTATTGCAAAGCCTCGATGGTCTATGAACAAGACAAACTCCTTTGGTAATATATAATGTCTCCACTTCTTCAATGCCCGAACTATAGCATAAAATTCTTGATCATAGACATAATACTTTTTCCGAGCATCATTTAACTTTTCACCGAAATAAGCAATCGGCTTGCCTCCTTGACTCAAGCATCGCCCCTATTGCACCGCCACCGGCATCACAACCCACCCGAAATACCTTGTTGAAGTCCTGGAAGTGCCAAAACAGGCTGTTCTCATAACTTTTCTCTTCAATGTATCAAAGCTCCTTTCAGCCCCCGATGTCCATTTGAACTCCTTTTTATCTCCCCTCATTGTCTCCGTGAGAGGTGCACAAATACCGCCGAAGTTCTTTATGAACTTCCTATAAAACTCGGCCGTACCATGGAATGACCTCACTTCGTTGTGCTCCTTGGAGTAGGCCATTCAATGATGGCTCTCACCTTTTCGGGGTCCATCTTCAGGCCTTCGCCGAGATTACAAACCCCAAGTATACCAATTCCTTCTTGACAAAATTACACTTTTTCAAATTTATTAATAACTCGTTCTTCTTGCAACTTTTCAAAGACCCTCCCGATATGCATCAGTGTTCCTCCAGGGTCCCGCTGAATATCAATATATCATCTAAATAAACAATAACAAACTTTCCCATAAATTCTTTCAGTACTTCATTCATCAGCCGCATGAAGGTACTTGGTGCATTGGACAGTCCAAAGGGCATGACCAACCACTCAAACATGCCTTCTCTTGTTTTGAAGGTTGTCTTCCATTCATCTCCCTCTCAGATACGGATTTGATGATAGCCACTTTTCAGGTCAATCTTTGTGAAGTACTCAGCTCCACTTAAACTAATCCATGATATCATCCATTCTTGGTAACGGGAATCAGTACTTAATAGTAATTTTGTTGATGGCCCGTGAATCAGTACACATCCTCCATTCCCCATCCTTCTTTGGCGCCAAAGATCGCAGGGACTCGCGCATGGGCTCAAGCTTTCCCGAATTAATCCCTTTTCTAATAATTCTTGGACCTCGTCTATTTAATTCCTCGCCTCTACAGGTGTCATCCCGTGTGCAGCCTTTATTTGGCAGTGCTTGATCCCGGTATTAAATCTATATGATGGCTAATTTTTCTCACAGGGGGTAAGCCCTCGGGCACATTTTTAGACACAATGTCTGGAAATTTCTCCAAACAGATTTAGAATTTCTGCTGGGGTATCCTGGCATTCCTTCCCCCTAACTTTAGGGATTATTGCATAACATAAATGTTCACGCTTTAACCCGTTCAGAAACTCTCTCCCCTCAACTAAACAGACTCTGGAAATATGACATACCTTTTCATCTGCATCCTTCAAGGGCTTTAGTTTATGGCGTACACCATTCTTTGTCAATGAGTAGGTGTTGGCTCGGCCATCATGTACTGCACTTCGATCAAACTGCCAGGGTCTCCCCAACAACATGTGGCAAGCATCCATGGGCAAGATGTCACACAAGACCTCATCACAATAATTTCCAATGTTAAATTTAATAGAACACTGCTCATTGACCAAAGCTCTGTGGTCCTTTTGCAACCATGCGACCCGGTATGGGTGTGGGTGCTTCTTCCTTTCTAGCATGTAACTTGGTAACCATTTCCTCGAAACCAGGTTATCCGTGCTACCATTATCAATAATGATATTGCAAACCTTGCCCGCACATTTACATCTAGTGCGGAATAAGCTTTTCCTCTGGTCTGTGTCCTTCTCCCCGTTCAACAAGACTCTTCTTACAATCATTGTTTCTCCCCTCTCTCGCTTCTTCGGAATGCTCGGATTCAACATCCTCCTCCGCCACAACAGCTCTGGCTGGACCCTCAGGCCTCTTGTTTGTTCTTTCTCGATGTTGTGGACATTCAAATGCCCGGTGTCCTTCTTCACCACAGTGGAAACACGTTCCACGAAATACTCCTCTTCCAAATCCTCGTCCGCATCCACCCCGTCCTCTTGGGTAGTCGTTTCCGATCTCGAGGCTGATAAACATCTTCTTCCTTTTGGTCCCGGTTACTACTGGCTTCACCAGCCTTCTTCGGATCCTTGTACCTTTCCCCACTGGTTCTCCCACCAGTCCTTCCACCTCGGCCTCTTCCTCTTTGCTTGCCTTCAAACCGCCTGTTCAGCTTTTCTTCTACCTTCAAGGCAAATTGGTAAGCATCCTCAATGGTGTTTAATCGAACCAGGCTCGCTTCTTCCCGGATACCAAGCCTCAACCCATTAATGTAACGGGCTACCTTCTCTTTGTTTGCCTCTAAATGCCCCGTTCTAATAGAAATTTTGTAAAACTCTTCAATGTACTCTTGGACAGCTTTTGTTTGTCCTGTCTCAAGCTCGCATTTTTCTTAGCAGATCCAACTCGTAATCTGTCGGGATGAACCGTCTTTTAAGCTTCTCCACCATTCTATCCCATCTCGTTATTCTCTCCTTCCCTCTCCCGTTCCTCTCCAACTCGGATTCCTCTCCACCAAATGCTGGCATGACCCTTCAACTTAGTCTTAGCAAACCTGACTCGGTTAGGGTCTTCAACTTCCTCATACTCAAAATATTCCTCCAAATCATTTATCCAAACAATCACTTCTTCTGGATTTAGGTTTCCCGAGTATGTAGAAACCTCCATTTTAGGCTGCTTTCCAATCTGAGAGATGGCCTTATACAACCGGGCCTGAGCTGGATCCATAGCTTCTCGCTTCTTCCTCGACTCGTTCTTCCTCTTCAACTTCATCTTCACTTTCCTCTTCCCCTCCGGGTTCGCGCCTTCGCGTAACTCGCTTGCAAGGCTTGAACTTGCCTTTGCAAGGCCCGAAAGTCTTCGGCCGGCACCACACCTCCTCCTCCGCCTCGGTTCCTTCGTGGAGGCATTATATATATATATATATATATATTAATATATATATATATATATATATATATATATATATATATATTTTTTAAATCTTCCCACAGATCCTGGTGTAACTGCCTCTTTCTCCGATGATCTGTTACACGCTCAGGAGCTCCCGCTCTGATACCACTTGATGGCAAAGCCGGGATTCACACAGACAATCTCACAGTAAATTCACAAAAATTTTCATTAATTCATTCAATACCAAAATACAGTAGTAACTTTCCCCCGGCACAACACTTCTTCCCCAATCCCGAACTTCACCATCCTCCCCAAAGATTGTTCCCCAGTTTTTTTTTTAATGAGGCCTCGATCCTCCAGGCATTCAATGCCTCCACCTACAAAAACTCCAAATTCAAATTTCCCTCCCCCCTGGATTTTTCAAATTTTTGGTCATAAATGGGCCATCTGCCCAATCTACCAGGAAGCTTTCATTAATGGTCCTTCTTGACCTGCAACCGCCGTCAAGGTCAGGTTGTTCTTCCGCGTTATGGCCTCCTCCATAATGGCCATCGCCTGTGTCTGGTTCAATGTCCGTACCTGTCACTCTACCAACAATAAAATATACGTGGTCGTGGCCCTTCTCTGGTTTCAACACACGCAACTGTTTTCATGTAGAACTGGCCACGCCTTCTCTTTGACGTAAAAATTTGAAACACGTGCCCTTCTCAAATGTTAAGTTACACGCGGCCGTCCACGTGTCAACTCGTCCTTTGCGACCGTCTGCTTGCTTTTCCCCTTCGGGTCTTGCCCAGCCTTCTAAATTCATTAACTTTCGTGGCTAACCAAAGTGTGCCACGTGTCGGCGTTTGACTGGCCGCGACATCGCGACAGGCCGCGATATCACGACAGTAACATCTCCTTTGCCTTTGCATTGTACCATCGTCGCGATATCGCGACGTCGCGATATCGCGACGTCAACATCCTCTCTGCCCTTATGCTGAACCAACGTCGCGATATCGCGACGTCGCGATATCGCGACGGTAACATCTCCCCTCTACCTTTGCGTTACAAACGTCGCGATATCGCGACGTCGCGATATCGCGACGGAAACTCACTGCCATAACTTCATTGGAATAAGGTCGCGATATCGCGACTAAACTGGATTGCGCCCCGCCAAGCCTTTTGAGGTCACGATTTCGCGACATGTCGTGATTTCGCGACCTCTCCCAAAGCTTCAAGAAACTTGCCTTCAATGCTTCTACAAAATCCTTCTCCCTCCCCCTTGGAAAACTCCGAAAATAAAACAAGTGCTAGGAACTTAGAAAATTTTAAGAACATTTCTGGAAAATGCAAGATTGCTTCATCCCCACCGGATGCTCCTGGCATCATCCTAGATTTCCTTTAAATGCTCCATCAAAATTCAATTTGACCAACTCCATATCTGGTGGTTTCCACTTTATATTCTTTGCTTTCTTTTTGTTTCTTCTATCCCCAACATCATAATTCCATTTGATAACTTGACTTCGTCTATCAAGGTTCTCTGCTTCTAGATTAGGGATTGGGTGAATTGATAGGATTACATTAGACTCCTCTATGGCTAAACATATATTCATTTTCATTACCTCTAAATTGCTTTCATTTCCTTTAAATATTATTCTATTCCTTTCTAGCCATACAATCCAAAGTATTGCATCTTTTGATATATCCCAAATTTTTTGTAGGGTAGTTTATTATAAACTTTACTAATAACTGGATTATATAATTCTATTCATTTGAAGTAACCTATAAATCCTTACTTTGATTTTAGTTGGATTGTTTACGAAGTAAATTTTGGATTTTGTCCTATTAAATTTTTTCCTTGATGCTATTTCATATTCCTTTAATAAATTATTCAAAGCCCTGGCTTCATTTATCCTTACCCTGCCAGAAAAAGTTGTATCATCTACAAACTGTTTATGGCTAATGTTGTCGATGTTATTACTAGCCTTAAGTCCACTTATAAGCTCATATTTGTTAGCCTTCTTCAAGTTCCTACCCAAAATATCTGCCATAGTAATGAATAGGTATGGTGATAAAGAATCTCCCTTTCTAAGACCTCTCTTGGCTTTAAATGATCCAATTACTAACACATTCACTAACAATGAATATGAAACTGTAGAGACACAAGCTTTAATCCATCTAACCTATTTATTCCCAAACCTAAAAATTTTTAATACTGCAAAAATAAAATCCCATTTAACCCTATCATAGGCTTTACTCATATCAAGTTTTAAGATCATTGATTTATTTTTTCTTGATGATATTGAATGCAAAACTTCATGAGATACTATGATTCCATATAGAGTCTATCCCTTTTTCACAAATCCTCCTTGATCTTATAAAATAATTTTGTCTAACATTGGTCTTAACTGATTTACCATCACTTTGGAGATAAACTTATATGCCATATTACATAGGCTTATAGGTATAAATGAATCAAACAATTTTGCATCCTCCTTTTTTGGAATCAGGGTAGATGTTGCATATATTTTATAAGGTATATATTATTTTACCCTAGACTGTTCCACTACCACAAATAAAGAATCCTTCACTATATCCCAATTATGTTGATAGAATTTTGTAGAGAGCCCATCCAAACTTAGGGATTTATCCTAGTTAAAAGAAAATAGAGATAAATGAACTCTCCTAGAGTAATAGGCTCCATCAATTTCCTATTGCCTTCATCTGTTATAATTGAAGGTACTTCTTGTAGAATTTTATCATTAAGAACTTCAAACTCCTTTGATCCTAGAATATTTGATAAAAAGACCTTACCTTATTTTTTATTTCACTCTGATATTCAATCCAAGCCCTTTCTATTGATTTAATTCTACTTTGGATGCAGATCTCTATACTATAGCCATCCTATAAAAAAAAATTGTATTTTTATCTCCTTTTAACCAAGTCTATCTTGATTTGAATCTTCAAAATTTCTCTTCCTTACTCAAAATATTATGATATTCACCAAGCAACTCCATTTCCTTTGAGATTGGATTATTATGATCAACTTTTCGAAATTTTATCTTTTATTTCTTCTTTCTTCTCAAAAAGTGTTCTTGTTCCATTCTTTTAATCTAGATGTCATTGGTTTAATTTATTTTGGAAGTGCATACAACCCACTATTTCCTGAAGATTCCACATTTGTGCTATCATATCAACAAATTGAGGATGGTCTTTCCACATATGCTCATATTTAAAATATTATATTTTTTGAATTCACTTACCATCATTTAACTCTTATTGGCCAATGATCTGAACCAATCCTTGTTAAGGTATTAATTTTAGCACAAGTCCCTTCATCTAGCCAATGATTTGAGAGTATGCATATGTCTAGTTTTTTTGCTATTAGGTTCTAGCCTCTCTTGTTGTTGGTCCATGTATAGTTGTTTTCTTCAAATTCAACCTCCAATAGATTATTTTTTGAATAAAAGATGAGAAATATCTCATACTTTGGGTTAATTTATTAATTTCAAAAAAATTTCATCTAACTTGGTTATGGCATTAAAATATCCTAAGATCATGAATTAGGTTTCTTGGTCTTTACTTCTCATAAAGGCTTCAATTACACTCTAAAATTCTAATATACCTGACTAAGTTGTAGGTTTGTAGATATTGATAAGGGTGAAATGAATATCTGTAAAGTAGCATGTGACTAAAGAGGCTATATAATGGCTAGTTTTATGAATGGTTACACAAGAGCTTCTAGTAGGAGTCCAACAAGTTAGAATTTCCCCTGCCGCTCCTTCAAAATATATAACATCCCATTCACATCTTGTCCATATTGCTTTCATATTTTTTGAAACTTCTTTTGTCATTTTATTTCCTAGATGCAAATAATATTATTCTTATTACTTAAATAGAGGTCCTTGATACACCTATGCTTTGAGGGGGCATTATCACCCCTTATATTCCATGAGATGATAATCATGTCTCATTAGGGTCTATTGGCCCCGCCTATGAATTACCAATATCATTTTATTGTTTGGTAAAGAAAAGTTCAATGAAATTAGTTTATTTTCCTTTCTCTATGTTTGCTCTTGCTTCCTTGGATCTTGCTTGAAAATTTGAGGGGTTTTATCTTTTTTCCTTGCATGTATCAGAAGTAGATATTATTATTCTATTCCTCAATATTCTTTCATAACTTTATTTTTCATCAGATTTATCCTCTCCTAGATCTACTACATAAGCTTTTGAATTATCTTGCTCATTTTTTGGTATTTCCTTAATAATGGTAGATGTATTAACATATAACACTACATTTTCTTTACCAATTTTTTTCTCATGAATGGTGTATGCTACTTCAAGAGAGTCTTCAAAATCTAATGAGACACATTCCATAGGTTCATCGAGAATGTTCATCTCTAAATCAAGATCATTTTGAATAGATGATTCTTTGTTAATATGTTGAATTTGTTATACTGTGTCCTCTAATATTTGTTCTACTTTTTCTTCATAGGTTAAAGCCTCAAAAGTGTTGGTATTTCTTCCAATATCCTTCCTTACTGGTCTCCATTTATTTTCTTTCATTTTTCTAGATCTATTTTTTTAAATTTGAAAACCATCTTCATCCATATCCATTTTGTAAATTTCTATTGTGGTTTTCTAATATGATTATGTTGGGCTCTTCTTAGGGTATGATCTCTCAATATGCCCCAAATCATAATATCTTCTACATATAAAATATATTTTCATAATCTATTGTTTCGTTCCACATATTATCCCCATACTTAAGAATGATTGATTCTGGTAAAGCTTTACTTAGATCAATCATGACCAATATTCGAGCATATATAGCCAAGAATCCATATTTTTTAGTATTTGAAGTTTCAAGGAATTGTTGGAGTTAGATTCTATTACATTATTTAGGTACATGTCTATGTACCTCCTTAGGTAGATTATTAGAGTAGGAGTTACTTGGGAAAAAAGTAACCTATGCACAAGTGTTAGAATGTGCAAAGGAATAAATGGCCAAGTGTCCATATGCAAGATGTGTATGTGCAATAATGTAAAAGGACATGTGTCCTCATGCACTTAGGAAGAGTGAGGCCCAAGTAACTTATCTTCTTATATATAGGGCTCATTGTAATGAAGGTATGTATCCTCTATGTATTCACTAATAGAGAGCTCCATATGTTGTATTCTCCATTTTTGTGAGCCTTCATTAATGGCTATTACATGAGCTATTTCTGAAGTATCTTATCTTAGTTTCATGCTCATTTAGCTTCCATTATCATAGTTGTTAGATTTCTTGCTTATTCCCATTACTTGTGGCTTCATTTCCTTTTAGCATATAGCTCAAAAAGCTAACAGAATTCTCCTAGAGTGTTACCTAGAAGGTATATGTTTTCTAAAATTCAATGGGCAACCCATACATCCTAAACCAGATTGATACTAGGGATAGATTTACATCTTTAAGTGAAAAGCCTTCATACTAGCGAGCAAGGAATAATCCTACTCTTCCCATAAATCAAGGACCCCCTTTTAGGATTCTATCTCTTTCTTCCCTAAAACAAAATATGGTTAGGTAGAAACCTTTGGTAAGAAAGGATACAATCACTCTTGGAGACTTCCAACTCCTATCATTTCATTTTCTTAAGGTTGAAGCCCTTGGTCAATACCCATTAAATTGATCAAAATCACCCTATCTAGGAGCAATTAGGATCGATCTCCTTTGGTGCACTTACTAACGTATACCAATAAATATAATTCTAAGGATTAAGCTATAAATTGGTCCATGGAAAAGAAACTAAAACTCAAAATATATTGAAATTTTACCAGATTATCCTATAGCAATATAATATTTGATAATTTTTTATAATAATTTGCATGCAAAAAAACTCTAATATAAATAAGGAAAAATGAAACTTAGCTGAAAAAATCAATGTCTAGATAAAATGTCTTGCCTCACTGAAGTCCTAGCCCTTCATTGCTTCTCCCGTCATCCAAACCCTAGCTAACAAATATTTGCAATTTTGTTTTTCATGACTTAAAAAATTTTCACTGCCCTTATTGGTTGACTTCATAAGGTTGTATCTCATTCAACATTGCATAGATTACTTCATATGACCACTTATTTTGAAGCTATTAAAATTTTGCACAAGTTGGTCCAAGAATCAACTGAATCAGATAACCCTTTGTGAATATATGGCTCCTAAAAGATGATATATTTTTTCAGAAAAAATTCCCTCCTAGATTCATGTTTAGTATAAGATAAATTAGCTAAAATAATCTTCATATATATTGGATCTATTTCTACCATGCAACTAAAACATGTAATATCTACCTTCAAAGGCCTAAACTTGATAATCCAATCCTCAATGTTGGTGAAATATCCCAGTTTAAGAGCAACAAGCTCAAGTTCCAATTGATTAAGTTTTATATCTTTGATTTTTCATCCTTTATAACTTCTAAACTTCTATTAGATCTAAATCCTCTCTAAAGTGAAAAATGTATATTATATTCAACTAGTAAGAAAAAAATCCAGAAGCCTTCTCCTTCATAGTTAGAATAATTTCTTCATTAGGATAGATGTCTTGTTTTTCTAAAAAACAACCCATTCTTCTTTACTTTATAGTAAACATATTAGCAAAGTAGCCCAAGTACTATAATTGCATCCATTGAATAAAACAACACACAACTTTGGATTCATTATACATAATAATAGTAACATGCATATCGAAAGGATTTAAACCACTATGTAGAGCTTAAAAAATTGCGTGATCTACAAAAAAGGATGAAAATGAATTTCAAGTGATAAAGTCATGGCCTTTAGAAGTTACACCCAATTAATAGATGAAAGGTACAAAAAATTAAAGAATTAAATATTTGTGTTTTCTTTCAAAGTTACAAACTCAATAACATATATAATACAAAAGGCCTAAGCGATCCATTGAAATACCCATGTGTGGTTGAATATGATAGGTCTTGACAAAAGAGTCTAAGGCGACCACCCAAGTGAATGCATATGGTGAGAGAGTGAGATGCAAGAGGGTAAAGCAATAGAGTAGTGAATAGCTCAAAAATTGCTATGGAAGAATAGACATTTGAATGGACAAAGAAAGCTGATGCCCATAAGTTCCAAGGGACAAATACAAAAAATATAGATGTTGGGATTTAAACCTAGGCAAAGCATCTACTTATTTGACCAAGAAAATGAATCTCAATAGAAACTAGAAGGGTGCATTGGACCAAAGGAAAGGCTAATTCAAAAAGGGTGAGAATTGGACCCATGATTCTGCCCAAGCCAAGTTTTAATGTCAGGGACATTAATTTTGTGTGTATTAGGCATCCTTGTAGGAGAGAAATATGAGCACCTCATATTAAATGTTCCTCTATGTTATTCATAACCTACAAGGGTCCCTAAGGCCAAATTACACTTTAGATGTATATAGAGTATGAGGTCCAAAAGACATGTGAGGTAAGATGTGTATGAGACAAGTGAGTGGAAGCATAGGTCCATGTTGTCCAAGGGACAAACATAGTGATAGGAATGCTAATGGAAGTTTATATTGTTGACATGACATGATGCTACCATTGCACCAAAAGCTCGAACTTGTGGTGAGAGCGCATCCTGTGAAGATCAAAGTTTAGGAAATATAGTTGAGGGTCCTGCATGCCAATAATTTAGCCTCTTGCGTCAAAAGGTCTGATCTTTATATACAGTGGACATGATTGAAACTCAAGGAGAGTAAATTTTGGAGGTAAAAATAAATCACTATCCCACAAGGTATGCCAAAAGAATTATTGGGAACTAAAAATGGTCCTTACACTCTAGGCATCATGACCACCCACATGTGGTCTTGTCGGATGCATCTGGTTTCTGCGCCTCACTTGGAATGCTAGCTAGGGAAGTCTGAGGAGCATGGGACACAACTCCTTCATATGACATTTGCGATTTTTTACCAAGGTTGACTCCTTATTTGGGTGCAATATTTAACACTCTCCTTGTAAACTAGCCTAATCTATGAGGTTATTTCTAGGGGAAATGAAAATAGAGGGAAAGCAGTAAAATCTAACTAACCTAATTAGCCTACTCTAAGGGTGGCGATGTGCTAAATATTATAATTTCCATCTTGCATACCAGTGGGATTAATAAACACATGTATCAGAACTTGAAAAATAAAGTAAACATGGTCTCAACCACACATGACTACAAATAAAAAGAACTTTAGGAACTAGGACAAATACTAGCCACATCCCCCCATAGGAAGGTATATGAATGCTTAGACCAAGATATAAATCAGAGTAATCACAACTCCTTGCATTCATATTAAAGCGCAATTACATTCACATATAATTGAAAGAGGCTTGATGACCTATATATGCAATGACTTAAGTCTTGAGTCCATACTGATATACAAAACATAAAAAGGAGAGAAAATTGCTCAAGGCCAGATACTAGGCATGACAACAATTCAACCCATTTAGTTCACACAACATGATATGACCACTATGCCAAAATCTTGAACTTATGGTGAGGGTGCATCATGTAAAGGTCAAAATATGGAAAATAAGGTTGAGGGTCTTGCACGCCAATAGTTTAGCCCCCCAATCCGAGAGGTCTAGTCGCCATGTATGGTGGACATAGTCAAAAATCAAGGAGAGTAAAATTTGGTGGCAAGAAATACCATTGTTTCATATGACATGCCACTACCACAACACCAAAAGGTCAAACTTGTAGTAAGGGTGCATCCCATGAAGGTCAAAGTTTGAGAAATAGGATTGAGGGTTTCACACACCAAAATCTATGTTGGAAAAATAAAAGTAAATGCCAGGGCCTCCATTGGAACAAAAACATTAACAGAGGAGGTAATTTTCCATCCTTTTTAACTTTAAATTAAATAAATAAATAAATTATAACATCTAAGATAGAAAATTTTAATATAAAAATCGCAAAAGGGATGACCTTAGAAATGGACTTTTGAAAACTAGACCCCCCTTCAAAAAGTCATATACTTTAGAAATGAACTTCATTTTTATAGATTCTTAGCATTGTAAAGAAAATAATATTAAATGAGGAGAAAAGAAAGAAATAAATACAACATAATCTAGAATATGAAAACTTGCAAAGGATCCTAAGGAGAAAAGAAAGAAATAGCAATATATATAAAGAGATATAGGAACAAATGGAACCAAAACATTAATCAAATAAACAAGCAAACAAAAGAGATAAATAATATGACTATGATACCCTTGAACAACACATATCAGTAAAGATTAATGGTTACCAATTGATACATGGAAGAGGTTGGAAAATAGTGTATAAAGACTCCTCTTTAATAAGGGTACGAATCTAACTATTTATCAAGATGAGATATTGGTTGATATAAAAGCACATAAATAATGTAAATCAAGTGTCATTAATGGGAAAATATTTTAATAGAAATATTTTTGTAGCCAAGAAAGTAAAAATTACACATTTAAATATAACTTGCACTTAATTTTATATACCATTTTAAAAAAATCCTTAACAATCATCCCCTAAAGAGTAAGGGTGTATAATTTTAATTAGACTAACTATACGTATATTTTGAAAATAGTTTGTTTACATATATGTATGTGTATTTTATAATTAGTTATATTGGATTATATAATGAATTCTATCCCTATCACATCATTATTGCAATATTACAATATTTCAATAAACCACATAATGGGATTCAGAACAAGGGCAATGATGATTTTTCAAGTCGTAAAAAACAAATTTTAAAAGTGCGAAGGATTAGGATTTTTTCCTAAAAAATTTCTAATATTTTAGGAGCTATATCTTTGTTAAGAGTTATCCAATTTAGCTGATTCTTGGACCAACTTGTGCAGAATTTGAATAGCTTTAAAATGAGTGGTCATATGCAAAAATCCAAGCAATATTGAGGGAGATACAACCCTATGAAGTCAACCATTTGAAACAAGGGCAAGGACAATTGTTTAAGTCACGAAAAATGAAATTACAAATATCCAAGCAATATTGAGGGAGATACAACCCTATGAAGTCAACCATTTGGAACAAGGATAGTGACAATTTTTCAAGTTACGAAAAATGAAATTGCAAATATTTTCCAATTAGGGTTCGAACGATGGTATGAGCAATGAAGGGCTAGGATTTTAGCGAGGCAAAATATTCTATCTGGACAAAGAATTTTTCAGCTAAGTTATTTTTCCCTTTATTTATCCTAGAAAGTGTGCACGAAAAATTTATAAAGTTTTTATCAAATATTATATTTGCTATAGGACTTTCAGATAAATTTCATTAGATTTTGAGTTTTAGTTTCCTTTCCATGGATCAATTTATAGTTAAATCCTTAGAATCATCCCTAGTGGTATAGTTTAGTGAGCGCACCTCAGAGAGATCCTCATTGCTCCAAGATAGGGTAGTTTTTGGTAAATTTAATGGGTATTGGCCAGGGGCTTTAGCCTTGAGAAAATGGATTTATAGGAGTTGGAAGTCTCCAAGAGTGATTTTATTTTTCTTCCCAAAGGTTTCTTCCTAGACATTTTTTATTACAGGGAATAAAGAGAAAGAACCCTAAAAGCGGACCCTTGGTTTATGGGAAGAGCAGGGCTCTTCCTTACCCACTGGTATGAATGATTTTCACCTAAAAATGTTAATCTATCCCTAGTACCAGTCAGGGTTAGGATATTTGTGTTACCCATTGAATTTTATAAAATAGATACATTCGATGTAATAGGCAACACTCTAGGAAAATTCCTTGATATTTCAGATACAACAAAAGATGAATTTTTGGCTATTTATGCTTGAATACTTGTCACGATTGATATAAGTAAAGCTTTACCAGAATCAATCATTCTAAAGTATGGGGATAATATGTGTACCCAAACTATAGATAATGAAAACATATCTTTTAGGTGTAGAAGATGTCATAAGGTGGGGCATATTGAGAGATCATACCCTAAGAAGAGCCCAACAAAATCATTTGTAGAAAATCGTAAGAGAAATTTATAAATGGTTATGGATAAAGATGGTTTTCAACTTCCAAAAAATAGATCTAGAAAAATAAAATAAAATGAACAATGGAGACCAATAAGGAAGGATACTGGAAGAAATTCCAATTCTTTTGAGGCTTTAGCCGATGAAGAAAATGTAGATCAAAACTTAGAGGACACAGTACAAAATTTTCAACATATTAGCAAGGAACCATCTACTTAGTATGATCCTAATTTAAGGAAGAACATTCTTGATGAACATAAGGAATGTGTCTCATAATATTTTAAAGACTTTATTGAAGTACCATGCACCATTTAGGAGAAAATAATTGGTAAATAAAATGCAGTTTTAGAAGTTAATACCTCTGCCATTAATAAGGAAATACCAGAAAATGAGCAAGACAAGTTAAAAGCTTCTATAATAGAGCTAGGAGAGGATAAATATGTTGAAAAAAAAATTGTGAAAGAATATTGAGGAATAGAATAATAAGACCTACTCCTGATATAGGCAAGGCAAAAAGAGGAAAACCCTCAAATTATCAAGCAAGATCCAGGGAAGCAAGGGCTAACATAGAGAAAGGAACACAAATTAAGTTGGTTGAACTTCTCTTTACCAAACAACAAAATGATATTTGGTAATACGCAAGAGGGGCCAAAAGCCCCTAATGAGACATGCTTATCATCTCATGGAATATAAGGGGTGCTAATACCCCTCAAAGCATAGGTGTATTAGGGACCTATGTTTAAGTAATAAACTTGATATTATCTATATCTAGGAAACTAAAATGAAAAAATAAGTTTCAAAAACTATGAAAGTAGTTTGGGCAAGATGTGAATGGGATGCTATGGATTTTGAAGGAGCATCAGGGGAAATTATAACTTGTTGGAATACTTCTAGAACCTCTTGTGTAACCATTCATAAAACTAGGCATTGGATAGCCTCTTTAGTCACTTGATACTTTGTAGATATTTGCTTCATCCTTTTCAATATCTATGGACCTACAACTCAATTAGGTATATTAGAAGTTTGGAGTGGAATTGAAGCCTTTATGAGAATTAAAGACCAAGAAACCCGATTCATGATCATTGGATATTTTAATGCCATAACCAAGCTGAACAAAAAATTTGGGGGAATTAGGAAATTGACCCAAAGTATGAAAGATTTCTCAACTTTTATTCAAAACAACAATCTATGGGAAGTTGAGTTTGAATAAGACAACTATACTTGGACCAACAACAGTAGAGGCCAGGGCCTAATAACAAAAAAATTAGATACATGCATTCTCTCATATCATTGGCTTGATGAAGGAACTTGTGCTAAAATTAATACCTTAACAAGGATTGGTTTAGATCATTGACCAATAAGAGTTAAAATGGTGGTAAGTGAATTAAAAAAAAGATCATATTTTAAATATGAGCAGATGTGGGAAGACCATCCTCAATTTGTTGATATGATAGCTCAAACATGGAATTATTTAGGTAATGGTGGGTTGTATGCTCTTCCAAACCAAATTAAAACTATGACATCTAGATTAAAAGAATGGAACAAGAACACCTTTAGAAATATTTTTGATAAGAAAGAAGAACTAAAAGATAAACTTTCAAAATTCCAAAAAAGTGATGAAAATAATACAAGCTCAGAGGAAAGGGAATTGCTTAGTGAAGATCATAATATTTTGAGTAAGGAAGAGAAAAATTGGAAATTAAAATCAAGACAAACTTGGTTAAAAGGAGATAAGAATGCAAAGTTTTTCATAGGATGGCTATAGGTTAGAGACCATATTCTAGAATTAATAGAATTAAATCAATAGAAGAGGTTTGGATTTAAGATCAGAGTAAAATTAGAAAAGAGGTAAAGTCATTTTATCCAAATATTCTAGGTTTAGAGGAAACTGAAGTTCTTAATGATAAACTTCTTCAAGATGTTCCTTCAGTTATAACAAATGAAGACAATAGGAAACCGATGGAGCCTATTACTCTAGAATAAGTTCATTTAGCTCTTTTCTCTTTTAATAAGGATAAATCCCCAGGTCTAGATGAGCTCTCTACAACTTTTTACCAACATAACTGGGATATAGTGAAGGATTCTTTATTGGTGGTTGTGGAATATTCTAGGGTAAAACAATACATTCCTTATAAAATAAATGCAACTTATCTTACCCTAATTCCAAAAAATAAGGATGATGAATTGTTTGATTCTTTTAGACCCATAAGCCTATGTAATATGGCATATAATATTATTTCCAAATTGATGGCGAATAGATTAAGGCCATTGTTAGAAAAAATTATTTCAGAAGAGCAAGGAGGATTTGTGAAAGGGAGACAAATTCTGGATGGGATCATAGTAGCTCATAAAGTTATACATTCGATAGCTTCAAGAAAAGAGAAAGCCTGTGAAAGTTTAGTTTTGGGAAGAAATGGGTTAGATGGATTAAAGCTTGTGTCTCTACAGTTTATTATTCAGTGTTGGTCAATGGGTTAGTGAAAAAATATTTCAAAGCCAAGAGAGGCCTTTGACAAGGAGATCCTATATCTTCTTATTTGTTCATCATTATGATAGAAGTTTTGAGTACGAAATTAAAGAAATCTTACAAATATAGGTTTATAAATGGACTTAAGGTTAGTAATAACATTGATGACATCATCCATCAATAGTTTGTAGATGATACAACCCTTTTTGGAAGGGTAAGGATAAATGAGGCTAGAGCTTTGAATAACTTTTTAAAAGAGTAGGAAAGAGCTACTACGCAAACAATTAATAGGACTAAATCCAAAATTTACTTCCTTAACACTCCTAATATCAAAGCAAGAATTTATAGTTTGCTTCAAATGGAGGAGGAAAATTTACCAACAACTTATCTAGGGATGCCTTTATTTGAGGGGAGAATGAGGATAGATTTATGAAATCCAGTTATTAGTAAAGTTCAAAATAAACTTCCAAATTGGAAAGGTAGATGGTTATCGTTAGTAGGAAGAGTGTAGTTAATTAAGTTAGTCTTACAAGCCATTCCAACATATTATATGTCATTGTATTCTATGCCAAAATCAGTTGAAAAAGTTTAATATTTATTATGTAATCATTTTTATGGTCAGGTTTACATGATAAAAGGAAATTTCCTTTGGTGAAATGGAGCAAGTTGTGTGATGAAAAAACTAGGGGAGGTATTGGTTTAAGAGCTCTCACAGATGCAAACTTAGCTCTTAGGGGAAAATTTATCTGGAGATTGTAAAAAGAGAGTCAAATACAATGGAAAAAAATTCTTCTAAGTATGTTGATCCCAATGACCCAAGTTTAATATTTATTGCATTCTCTCTTCCAAATGGTTCTGCTCTTTGGAATGGTTTAAAAAATCTATTGATCTTATGATTAAAGGTTTAAGATGGGTGGTGGGAACTAGAGAAAAAATTCTATTTGGATTGATACTTGGTGTGGTAAAAAACCACTCAATTTAGATCCAATTTTGAAACCTTGGATGAGATTTATTCAAGACAAATACGGTGATAGGGTTTCAAACATTTTGTACAAGGATCAAGAAGGAAGATACAAATGGAAAGAATATTTTTTATAAGTATAAAATACATTGATTCTAGGAGGCAATTGAGTCGAAAGATAACAACTGTGATCCGAGGGGTGCCAAGGATAAGTTGATTTGGAAGTTGAATAGCTTAGGAGAATACACAACAAGAAGTGGATGTAATGTTCAACACCAACATATTAATAATATCACTATAATATGGAGAGCTATTTGGGATAGCCCAAGCATTCCTAAAGTTAATTTTTTTTTGGCTAGTAGGTCATAGAAGAATTTTATCCTGGGATAACCTTATGAAAAGGGGTTTTCATGGCCCCTTTCAATGTGTTTTCTGTAATAAGGAGGAGGAGAGTAATGCCCATCTCTTGGGACATTGCTCAATAGTCTGGAATTCATGGCAATGGATCTTAATATGTTTGGTAAATGCATGGTTATGAATAGCAGAATTGAAGATTGCTTAAAGCAATAGCAGAGCACTTATAAAAGTGAGGCTTTACAGAAAATATGGGATATATCAAAAGATACAATACTTTGGAGTATATGGCTAGAAAGGAATAGAAGAATATTTAAAGAAAATGAAAGCAGTTTAGAGGTAATGAAAAAGAAGATATGTTTAGCCATAGAGGAGTCTAAACCAACCCTATCAACTCACCCAATTCCTAATTTGGAAGCAAAGAGTCTTGATAAATGGAATAAAGTCATTAAATGAAATTATGATGTTGGGTACAAGAGAAGCAAAAATAAGGTAAAGAATATAAAGTGGAAACCATTAGATATGGAGGGGGTTAAATTAAATTTTGATGGAGCATCTAAAGAAAATCCAGGACTAGTAGGAGGAGGAGGAATAATTAGAAATAATAGAGGAGAGATTTTATCTCATTATGCTTTCAATAGTGGATTTAAGACAAATAATGAAGCTAAAGCTTGGGCATATTTAGAAGGGTTAAAAATATGTAAACAAATAAAATGGAATAAAGTATGGATGGAAGGTAATTCTATCATAGTAATAAATACAATTTTGAGGAAAGCAAAGGCTCCATGGAACATACAAGAGATAATGTGGAAAGGCTCCATCTTGCTAAAGAGTTTGAAGAAACCAAGTTTACACATATATTAAGGGAATGAAACAAATGTGCAAATAAGCTAGCCAATAGAGGGGTTTTGATTTAGGATCGTGAAGTTAAATTCTCCTTTCCATGGTTAGAGGAAGTATAAAGTTTAGTTGAAGATGACAAAAAATGTTGATTGCCTAAATCAATTAATGATTAAGTTTTACTTTAATGTTTTCCATTGGTAATATCTATTTTATTTTGTAACAATAATGTGTTTTCATTTAAACTATTTATTATAATTTTTATGGTTGCACTTGTGTTTCAGGAAGAAAATTAGGAATTCAAATTTGGTAAAGCAGACTATGATAGTGCGATGTTGGAAATATTACTCTAGTAAGATGCAAGGCATAGATAGTAGAGGTGAAATTTTGGCATTGTGAAGGATTCTATATAAAAATGCCAAGAAAGATGCTAAATTTTGGAGTAATTGTATTCAAACAGAGATTTGAAAAGATCTAGAAAATAAAAATCAAGGATTCAGACATTTTATGTAGAATGATGTAGGTTTCTAGCTATAGCATTTCAATTGATATGAGAAGTATATATATTTGTAAACTCTCAAGCTCTAAAGAAGAGAGATGTAATTATCAAGGGTGGGGGACCCGAGTACAACCCCTTATTATCAAGCAAAAATAATAAACCTTATAATGGTATTACAATGGAATATTATGCATATGTTGTTTGGCAAGATTTGAACTTGAATCTCCACATTGAAAGGCTGAAAGCCCATGTTTTACTTGAAATATTTCCACTTTATATTAATTATTGAGGTTTACCTATAAGACTTGAACCTTGGATTATAATTTAAAACTCATTGTTTCTCACCAATTGATTCAAATATCATATGTTTATTATATTTAAAAGTCAAAAGATTAAGAAATAATTTAAATATATAATTTTTTTTTTAGATAATTAATAAGTGAAACGAGTAAGGAGTGAAATTTAGCTTCAAAGTGTGAAGGATCAGGGCATTTTATTTTTTGAAAAACATCTCATCTTTTAGGAGCCATATATTCGCGAAGGGTTGTCCATTTTAGCTAATTATTGGATAATTTTTTGCAGAATTTGATGAGCTTTAAAATGAGTGGTCATAGTAGGGAATCCAAAAATATTGAGGGAGATATGACCCTGTGAAGTCAGCCATTTGAAACAAAGGCATTGACAATTTTTTAAGTTGTGGAAAACAAAATTGTAAATATGTGCCAACCAGGGTTTGGATGATGGGAGGAGCAATGGAGGGCTAGGGATTCAGTTATGCAAGACATAATGTCTAGACATAGAATTTTTCAGCTAAGTTTATTTTTCCCTTCTTTATCTTAGAAAATTTACATGAAAATTCTTATAATTTTTTTCAAATATTATATTCGCTATAGGATATTCTGGTAAATTTTAGTAGATTTTGAGTTTTAGTTTCCTTCCCATGGACCGATTTATAGATAAATCCTTATAATCATCTCTAGAAGTAGAGGTTGGTGAGCGCACCATAGAGGATCGATCCTTGTTGCTCAAAGATAGGGCAGATTTTACTAAATTTAATGAGTATTGACTATGAGCTTTAGCCTTAAAAATAGATTGATAGGAGTTGGAAGTCTCTAGGGGTGAGTATATACTTTCTTCCCAAAGGTTTCTTCCTAGTCATTTTTTGTTCTAGGGAATAAAGAGAGAATCCTATAAGGGGGTCCTTGGTTTATGGGAAGAGTGTTAGGTTTTGAAGCTTTAATACTTAATGTAAATCACCACTAGAAAAATAATCATAGGATCTAATATAATAAAGTTGCAATATAATGAATCAAATAATAACCCAAAATGTAATATCAAATAGAATATCTCATTAGACTACTCACATAAACATGCTTACAATATTGGACATGAAAATACTAAAAATGTTATTGAATAAAGGTCTACTAATGAAAGAATTGAGCTTTGCACGTTTGAATTAATATTACAATGCTTTGTAACAAATATATAATTGTATGTGACTCTTCATATGTTGCACTCTTGACCTTCATTATTCTTAACAACTCTTCACTTTCCTATTCCAAGGACACATGTGCACACTTACATATTAGATACTTGTACACATTTACACTCATAACACTTGCACACATATTTATATCACACTTGTACATTTCCTGCATATTATTACATTACATAAAATATTCACTCACTAATCTAGGACACAACCCTAATATAATATTTACAATAATGTACCAAGGTGGTACATTATCATGTACCAAATAATGTAATATTCTCTAACACCCCATTGTATTACATTATTTGGTTATTAAAGACTTTAGTCTTCAATCAAGGTCTTCATCTTCATGTGATCCTAGGACCTATGCTTCCTCTATTCTCTTTTTTCCTTCTTCTAAATTTTCTGATATTCTTCTTCTCCTTGCTTGACCTTGTCTTTGGATTCAGGTTTCCTATTGTCCTTGATGTGATTCCTTCTCTTCCTCTTTCTTCTTTTCTTTTTCTGCAATTTCATTTGTGATATATCTAATGATATACCTTCTAAGCATTCAGTTAGTAAGTCATCACAATAATATAGCTTTGATCTCAATGATTCCTCATATGTTTCATTATTTTTCTTAACTTGTCTCTTCCTTTGAAAAATATCAAAACTAATTAATGATAGATACATCACTAAACACTCTTCTAAATAAAATATAATTGTGTTTTAAGAATCCCACCGCGTCCTAATTTTTTTCGTGAAGATAGCTTATAAGAGATGTGAAATTTCCTTCTTTTGATTATTTGAGAAAGAAAGTCAATTTTTCTTTTAAATCATTAAACATTTGTTTCTTTCCATCAAAGTCATTTATTAAGTTTTGAGAGTAAAACCTAAGTGCATACAACATGTCTTCACTATCCTTGTTAAATGCATTCTTAACAATTTTTTCCATCATATGCAAAACCATGTTAAGAATTTATTTCCTTTGATGTTGGCTACCTTATATCTTCCTAGATTTTAAATAATAATTTTTCAAGTTTCTAAATTTTTTAAAAACCTATGAAGTTGAATTCCTTATGTCTCCCTAATTTATTGGAAACTAGAAAATAATAATTTTACAGATTTAATATTCCTATATTTGATAGCTACAAGCTTACTGTAGTGGTAAGGGCTTTGGCCTCTTTTTGAGAGGTTCAAGGTTCAAAACCCACTCAGTATGAGGGTACCAAGACCCCTCATAAAAACTTGTGTAAACTCAATGAAAAATATTCCTAAATTTGAAGTAGACTTCCTTATCTCTCCAAAATTAAATAATTTGCAAAAATTCTATAAGCTTTTGTATTTCAAAAAATATCAAAATACTTTACTTAAAAAGCTTTAACTCAACAAACTCTAGTACTACTTATCACTCCAAATTCTTAATGAACAATAAAGATCTATTTAGAAAATTAACAACTTATCACTCCATTTAATAACTTAAAAAATAAAAAAAAACCAAATTTATAAAAATCAAACCTTAACCTTATAGCTCCATTTTTTGAACTCAAACTTAGCAATAAAAATTTAAATAAGAAAAATACTTTCAAACTCTAATTTAACTCGCAATATATGGCAGTGTTTTGAAGTTTAAAAATTATTGGTTCCAAGGAAATCATTGTTCACTTTTTAACCTCTGAATTGGAATGCTTGAACGTATTTAAGATGAATGTATCCCAAAAGGCATTTCCTCCTATCACCTTCAACATGGTGCTTGCATGTCTTTTCAGATGGTGCAATGGTGGCTACTTCAAACTTACCCTTTGAAATTTGTAACGCTTCATAAGGCGCTTAAATAAAAAGATATTTGAGTTGCTTGATTCCAAAAATGTTTGATTTGCCTCACTAACAGTTTCACTTAGGTTTTTCCAGTGCTAGTCTTGGTATCCTCACTTTCCAATTCTTGTGGCTCTTCACTTCTCTTTTCCTATGCCATTTCATTCTTCAAATTTGATTTCATTTCACTTCTCTTCACCTATGTCGTTTTTCTCTTCAACTCCTACATCGCTTTATTTCGATCTTGACATCCATTAAGATACCTTCTAGTGGTACTTGATATCCTTGTTGCTTGGTTTTTTTCCTGGCATCGCTTGTATCCCTGTCGCTTGGCATCACTCCTCTTGGCATTGGTCCTCATTAAGCTTGGCTAGGCATAGCTCAACTACTCCATTTTTCAATGTGGTTTGGCTACTCTATTGCTTAATTAGATGTAGCTTGGCTTCTCCATTACTCAACTAGGCACAGTTTGGCTTCTCCATTGCTCAACGTGGCTTGGCCACTCCACTCGTCAACTATGTCTTGACTTAGCTTGACTCAACTTGGTTTGGCTCAGCTCTTAGGTGGCACTCCAAGGTGCTTAGCTTTGTAGGGTGAACTCTTCAAATATTATACTTTCACCTTATATTTTTTCTTTATATATTTTGTAAAATTTCATTGTTTTCTTTGCTAAAAGTTTGTCTTCTTTATATAGGTGCAAGTACAGGTGCTTTGGCTCATCGATGTAGAACATTCTTCTAAGCTTAAACTTAAACCAAATTTTTCTTAGCCGCAATAATATAAATACCTTAAAAATAATCCTTATAATACAACATTTTACTAATATGTAAATTGTTGCCCTCTTAGATGAATCTAGCCTGGCTGCCTTCAAGCCTTCTTGTTATCTTGAGGTCTTCTTACTTCCTTCAAGTCTTCTTGACTACTTTTAATATCTACAGAGCAAGCTAGATTAATGGTCTCTTCTCTGCTAAGGACAAATATTATCTTCTTACGATGGACATCCTTCAGTTGAGTCTCATTCAAATACCTTTAATATTCAATAGGACATTCTTTAGTTGATCTCCTATTTCTCTTTTTGCTATGGAACATCTTTTCTTAGGTCTCCTATATCTATCTTATGATCTTATCATTGAATGTCAATGATTATCCCAAATTTGGAGTAAGTACTCTTGTTGGAGCTCTTCCAATGGGTCTCCTTAATCTTTGTCTTTTATCTCGAGTCTACAAGTCTTCTAGAAATTTTCTCCTTATGACTCATTCTTCCTTTATTAATAAGACATGGCCTCTTTTCTACTAAGGCCACTTATCTCCACTATGGATCTCTTTCTATGTAGGGTCTCAAATCTCTGGTTCTTTAAACTCTATCTCTTAATATTGGTCTCTTCTCTTGGACCAATTTCTCAAGGTCTATCTTCAAGACCTGGATCATTATTATAGACTGCCTTCTATTCTGAATAGATTCTTGGAATAGGTAAAATTAATCCATTTTATCAAGGTCAATATCTTAATGACCTGAAAATTTTATTAGGGTCTATCTTTGAGACTTAAAATTTTTCTTGACTGTAAGTCGAATCGATACCTACTTGAGGAAAGCATTCAACCTTCTAGCACATGAAGATGAAAGTCTTCTCTATATGTTGTAGGAAGCTTCTCAACTTTTGAAGATCAATTTTCACTATAGCACTATCTTAGATAGCTTTCTCTAGCATTACTTAAGAATTCAAAAATTTGAATGACCAACTTTCTTCTGTTTTGGTTCTTCCTACAATCTTAAATTTACAATAAATAATTTGATAAATAATTATTCTCTTTTCTTGAGAGAAATATCAATATCAAGGGATTTCTATCCCTTCAATGTCTTTTATCAATGTTAGGGTTATTTATTCCCTAAATAATAAACTATCTTCAAGTTGATTTTCTAGTCTTCACTAGTTGTTCTTCAACCTAGTGGAAAGAATCCTTAATATTCACTGGTTATTCTTCAATCCAGTGGAAATATCCTTTTTGAGACCTAGTCTTCATAGGTTATTCTTCAACCTTGTGGAAAAACCTTAGCTTTCTTCAAATTCTATTATTGAGTCCTAGTATTCACTAGTTGTTCCTACAATTGTGGAAAGACTCTAGCATATTTCAACTTTGATATCCTATGCAAGCAACCTTGATGTGACTCTGATACTAATGTTAGCTTTTGAATCTTTAATACTTAATGTAAATCACCACAAGAAAAATAATCACAAGATCTAATATAATGAAGTTGCAATATAATGAATCAAATAATAACTCAAAATGTAATATCAAATAAAATATCTCATTAGAATACTCACATAAACATGATTTTCATATTGAACATGAAAATACTAAACATTCTATTGAATAAAGGTCTACTAATGCAAGCATAAAAGTTTGCATGTTTGAATTGATATTACAATGCTTTGTTATAAATATATAATTGTACGTGACTCTTCATATGTTGCACTCTTGAACTTCACTCTTTTAAACAAATCTTCACTTTCCTATTCTAAGGACACATGTGCACACTTACATATTAGACACTTGTGTATATTTACACTCATAACACTTACACACATATTTACATGATACTTATGCATTTCCTGCACATTATTACATTACATAAAATATTAACTCACTAATCTAGGACACAACCCTAATATAATATTTACAACAATGCACCAAGGTGATACATTATCATGTACCAAATAATGTAATATTCTCTATAAAAGAGTAGGACTCTTCCTTACCTGCTGGTATGAAGGCTTTTCACCTGAAAATATAAATCTATCTCTAGTACTAGTCTAGGTTAGGATGCATGGGTTACCCATTTAATTTTGGGATATGGATACCTTCAAGGCAATAAGAAACACTATGGGAGATGAGATTTTAAAAAATACAAAATATGGATTCTTAGCTATTTATGCTCTGATATTGGTCATGATTGATATAAGTAAAAATTTACCAGAATCAATCATTCTTGAGTATGAGGATAAGATGCAAATCCAAACCATAGATTATGAAAACATATTTTTTAGATGTAGAATATATCATGAGGTGGGGTATATTGAGATATCATGCCCTAAGAAGAGTCTAATAGAATCATATGTAGAAAACCACAAGAGAAAATTACAAATGGATATGGATGAGAATGGTTTTCAACTTCCAAAAATTAGATTTAGGTAAATAAAAGAAAATAAATAGTGGAGACTATTAAGGAAGGATATTGGAAGAAATACCAGCTCATTTGAGGCTTTAGCCTATAAAGAAAAAAATATTTAAGCTTAGAGGACACAATACAACATATTCAACATATTAACAAGGAACCATCTATTCAATATGATCATGATTTAGGGATAAACATTCTCGATGAATCTAAGAAATGTGTCTCATAAGATTTTGAAGACTCTCTTGAAGTACCATGCACCATTTAGGAGAAAAATGGTAAATAAAATATAGTGTTAGATGTTAATACCTCTACCATTAATAAGAAAATACTAGAAAATGAGCAATACAAGTCAAAAGCTTCTGTAATAGAGCTAGGAGAAGATAAATTTGATGAAAAATAAATTTGTGAAAGAATATTAAGGAATATAATAATAAGACCTAATTCTGATACAAGTAAGAAAAAAAGAGGAAAACCCTAAAATTATCAAGCAAGAACATAGAAAAAGGAACACAAACTAAGGTGCTTGAACTTCTATCTACCAAACAACAAAATAATATTAGTAATTCGTAGGTAAGCCAGTAGACCCTAATGAGACATGATGGGTGTTAATGCCTCTCAAAGAAAAGGTATATCAAGGACCTTTGTTTAAGTAATAAGCCTAATAATCTTTGTATCCAAGAAACTAAAATAACAAAGGAAGAAGTTTTCAAAACTATGAAAGTAGTATGGGCAATATGTGAATGGGATGCTATGGATTCTAAAGGAGCAACAAAGGGAATTCTAATTTTATTGGAATCCTATTAGAACCTCCTGTGTAACCATTCATAAAACTAGGCATTGGATAACCTCTTTAGTCATATGCTACTTTACAAATATTTATTTCATCCTTATCAATGTCTATGGACCTACAATTCAATCAAGCATATTATAATTTTAGAGTGATATTGAAGCTTTTATAAGAAGTAAAGGTCAAGAAACCTGATTCATGATCATAGGAGATTTTAATTCCATTACCAAGTTAGATGAAAATCTAGGGGAATTAAGAAATTAGCCCAAAGTATGAGAGATTTCTTAGCATTTATTCAAAACAATAATCTATGGGAGGTTGAGTTTAAAGAAGATAACTATAAATGGACCAACAATGAGAGAGAGCAGAACCTACTAGCAAAATATTTAGATAGATGCATTCTCTTAGATCATTGGCTAGATGAAGGGACTTGTGCTAAAATTATTACCTTGATAAGGATTGGTTCAAAACACTCGCTAATGAGTTAAAATGATGATAAGTGAATTATTATTTTTTAAATATGAGTAGATGTGGGAAGACAATCCTCAATTTGTTGATATGATAGCACAAACGTGGAATCCTTCAGAAAAAAGATGGGTTGTACACAGCTCCAAAATAAATTATATCAATGACATCAAGATTAAAAGAAAGGTACAAGATAACTTTTGGAAACATTTTTGAGAAGAAAGAAGATCTAAAAGATAAACTTTCAAAATTCCAAAAAGGTGATCATAATAATCCAAGCTTGAAGGAAAGGGAGTTTCTTAGTGAATATCATAATATTTTGAGTAAGGAAGATAAATTTTGGAGATTAAAATCAAGATAGACTTGGTTAAAAGAAGGAGATAAAAATACAATTTTTTTTATAGGATGGCTATAGTACATAGATGAACATCCAAAATTAGTAGAATTAAATCAATATAAGGGGTTTGGATTGAAGACCATAGTGAAATCATAAAGGAGGCAAGGTCTTTTTATCAAATATTATAGGATCAAAGGAGTTTGAATTACTTAATGATAAACTTCTACAAGAAGTACCTCCAATTATAAAAGATGAAGGTAATGGGAAACTGATGGAACCTATTACTCTAGAAGAGTTCATTTAGCTCTTTTCTCTTTTAATAAGGATAAATCCCCAAGTTTGGATGGGCTCTCTACAACATTCTATCAACATAATTGGGATATAGTGAAGGATTCTTTATTGGTGGTAGTGGAACATTCTAGGGTAAAATAATACATACCTTATAAAATATATGCAACATATTACCCTAATTCCAAAAAAGAAGGATGCAAAATTGTTTGATTCATTTAGACCCATAAGCCTATGTAATATGACATATAAGTTTATCTCCAAAGTGACAGTAAATCATTTAAGACCAATGTTAGATAAAATTATTTCAGAAGAGCAAGGAGGATTTATAAAAGGGATATAGACTCTAGATGAGATCATAGTAGCTCATGAAGTTATGCATTTAATAACTTCAAGAAAAGAGAAATCAATGATCTTAAAACTTGATATGAGTAAAGCCTATGATAGGGTTAAATAGGATTTTATTTTTGTAGTATTAGAAAAGTTTGGATTTGGGAAGAAATGGATTAGATGGATTAAATCTTGTGTCTCTACAGTTTCATATTCATTTTTAGTGAATGGGTTAGTAACTAAATCATTTAACGCCAAGAGAGGTCTTAGAATGGGAGATCCTCTATTACCATACCTGTTCATTATTATGGTAGAGGTTTTGAGTAGAAACTTGAAGTAGGCTAACAAAGATGAGCTTATAAGTGGACTTAAGGCTAGTAATAACATCAACAACATCAACCATCAACAGTTTGTAGATGATACAACCCTTTTTGGAAGGGTAAGGATAAATGAGGCTAGAGCTTTGAATAAATTATTAAAGGAATATGAAATAGCATCAGGAAAAAGTTAATAGGACAAAATATACATTTACTTCCTAAAAAATCCAACTAAAATAAAAGTAAGGATTTGTAGGTTACTTCAAATGGACAGAATTATGGGATCTAGTTATAATAAAAGTTCACAATAAACTACCCTACAAACAATCTGGGATATATCAAAAGATGCAATACTTTGGATTGTATGGCTAGAAAGGAATAGAAGAATATTTAAAGGAAAATAAAGCAGTTTAGAGGTAATAAAAATGAAGATATGTTTAGCCATAGAGGAGTCTAAAGCAATCCTATCAATTCACCCAATCCTTAATTTGGAAGCAGAGAGCCTTGATAGAGGAATTCAAGTCATCAAATGAAATTATGATGTTGGGGATAGAAGAAACAAAAATAAGACAAAGAATATAAAGTGGAAACCACTAGATGCAAAGTTGATCAAATTGAATTTTGATGGAAAATCTAAAGGAAATCCAAGACCAGGAGGAGGAGGAGGAATAATTAGAAATAATAGAGGAGAGATTTTATCTCATTACACTTTCAATAGTGGATTTAAGACAAATAATGAAGTTGAAGCTTGGGCGACTTTAGAAGGGTTAAAAATATACAAAAAAAATGAAATGGAATAGAGTATGTATGGAAGGTGATTCACTCATAGTAATAAATACAATTTTGAGGAAAACAAAGACTCCATGAAACATACAAGAGATAATTGTGAAAATTCAAGATCTTGCTAAAGAGTTTGAAGAAATGAGGTTTACACATACATTAAGAGAAGGAAACAAATGTGCATTTAGGCTAGCCAATAAAGGGATTTCATATGAGGATCGTGAAGTTAAATTCTCTTTTCCATGGTTAGAGGAAGTAGTAAGTTTAGTTGAAGTTGACAAGAAACTATTGATTGCCTGATTCAAATAATGATTAAGGTTAACTTTAATGTTTTTCATTGGTAATATCTAATTTATTTTACAACATTAATGTGCTTTCATATAAACTATTTATTTTATTTTTTATGGTTGCACTTGTGCTTTAAGAAGGAAACTAGCAATCTAGATATGGTAAAGCAAACTATGATATAACGGTGTTTTGAAAATATGACTCTACTAAGATGCAATGCATAGATAGTAGAGGTAAAGTTTTGGTATTGTGAAGGATGCTATAGGAAAATATCAAGAAGGATTTTGAATTATGGAATATTTATATTCACACAGAAAATTGAAAAAGATCAAGAAAATGAAAATCAAGAATTCAGACATTTAATGTAAAATGATGTAGTTTTCTAG
Source organism: Wollemia nobilis (assembly GCA_028583015.1). Classification (NCBI taxonomy): domain Eukaryota; kingdom Viridiplantae; phylum Streptophyta; class Pinopsida; order Araucariales; family Araucariaceae; genus Wollemia; species Wollemia nobilis. Next base: position 1,648,169 of record JAQPPZ010016930.1, read on the forward strand.
CTATAGTAACTCAATTGAGATAAGAATTGAATTTATTTGTAAAATCTCAAGCTCTAAATAAGAGAGTTGTGATTTGTCATGGGTGGAGGACCTAAGTACAACCCCTTGTTCTCAAGCAAAAAAAAATTACCTTCAAAGTTCTTACTATAGACCTTTTGTGAAATTCTAAACATGAAGGATTCTCATGATAAAAATTGAGTGTTAAGGAAGAAAATTCATTTAGAAAATCCCTAGTTGGAAGTAAAGATACCCTAATTAGGATAAGTAGCTTTTCAATAATCAAGAAGAAAAGAAAGAATATGGTATTCCTATCTCGGTGGCAAATGACTCACCAAAAATAGTTATCCATAATGAAATGATGGAGCATGATACAATGGTTCTTAAAAGGAAAGGGTATATGTAAATTTAGTGGATAGTGGTTATGTTTTTTTGACATTTAAAAGTGAATATAAAGAAAATGTGGATTAAAGTTACATTATTCAAAGAATTTCCCTATAAAACAATTTTTCTTCTATCTTTTTTAGTTTAGAAGTTAAAGATAAAATGGGTAGCATCCCATGGTTTAGGGATGGTTTGTGTTTAGTAGCATGGAGTGAAAATATCTCTATAGATATTGAACATCTTGAAAGGATTTTATTATTGGTTAGGAATTCTTGACTTTTATATTAGCTTATCAATTAAAAAAAAATTAGAAAAATATTTTTAATTCTCTAGGAGAGTTCATTGAGGAAAAATCAATTCTAAGAAGTGAAAGCAAGTTGTGTATACATAGATATGTATTGCCATGAATATCTCAAGACCTTTGAAAAATTCATTATGATTAAACTTGGTTTAATATAATGGGTTCAACAAATGAACTATAGAATCATTGCATTTTGATGTCACATAAAGCTAGACAAATGACAAAGGATTGCAAAGAGAGAATGATTGAAAAGATATAAAAAATTATGGTTATTAAAGTTGAAGTAAGGAGATTAAGTTGTAGTAGAATATGGCTTAGATCAAGGATTTTATATTATCAAAAAAGTGGTAAATTTACCGCTTGTCTTATTGATGAAAAATTCCATCATAATTCATTAAATTTTAACTTTATTAGAAACCAAGAAGTATACACAATGAAAAATTGCAATGTGAAAAATTTAGAAGAAATTAACATCACAAAGGGAGATGCAAAGCAAATTTTCAAAGCAAAGAAGGTAGAAGAAGTTAGTATTTATCTTAGTCAATTATCTTCATTTTTGCTAAATAGTAGAATATCATATTCTTGCGAAAAAATGGTAGCATTCATTATACGTCATTAGGTTTTTATAATGACATCATAAAGAAAGTTATATGGAGGTTATCCATTGCACTTTTGTATTTATAAGGTAGCATAAAAAAAAATAAGATCATAATTGCTCCTTGCACTTTAGATTTTCAAGAAAGCATAATAAAGAAATCATTATAAATATTGTTCATTAGACTTTAAGATTTATAGGACAACATATAGTATGGAGATTACCTAATGCCTATAATTTAAAATTCTTCAGGTAACATAAAGAGAAAATATTTTTATTGTATTTTAGGTTTTTTTAAAAAAATAGTATATACGTAATAAATCAAGTAACGAACAATATAACAAATAAAAGAGATAAATAAAAATAAAAGCATTGGTGAAGATGGCAGAAGAGAGTATCAAAAAGTTTCACATCCAAACTCTTTAACTTTGAAAGAATTTATTAAAGATTGTTGCACTTTAAGATTAAGATGGCAAATTTAAAATTGGTCGGCCATGTTTCATATTCAAACAATATTTTGAATATGAAAGATGGCATTTTAAATTGGCCGACCAACTTCGATATCTCATTGTCAATATATAATAATATATAGAGAAGAATCACAGATTCTCTAACAAAAATTGGCAAAATCACAGCTAAAGCAATTTCTTTCTCTCCTAGATATCACTGAAATTTTGAATTTATTAGAAGTTAGAGGCTCTCCTAGCTATCACCGAAACTTTGAATTTATTAGAAGTTAGAGGCTTACCAGAAGTTACAGGCCTCAGAGAATATTGCTATCCTTTCTTCCACCACAATCAAAATATAAATATATATATAAAATATGGCTGAAGCTAACAAGCCCACTGACACCTCTCCTTGCACAGATGATAAGGCAAGTCATGGAGTTTCTTCATCAATGCCCCTTACATATCAAGCTTTTAAAGAAGAGTTCATGAAAGCAATTGTTGCTGGAAAGGATACTAATATATGCTTTGACAGTTTTCCAGGCTATCTGAGGTTTGTAATTGCAGAATTTTTGTCATCTTCGCTTTGTAATTGTCTGAAATATTTCCAATTGAACTTTAAATTCTTGACTGTCTTTTTAGTGATATGTCTTTTGGACTTTACTCTTATGTTCTTGATTGTTTTTAAGTGGTATCTTTCTTTGAAAAAGTTTGTAGGTCAATATGTGTATGTGTTTGATTTTTACTCTCAAATCCTTACTGTTTTTTCTTATATCTTTCTTTGAAAAGGTTTGTAGGTCAATATGTCTTTTAAATTTTACTGTTATGTCGATGTGGGTTTAAATGTTTCTTTCTTTCTTTTGAATGTAGGTTTGTTATTGTGTTGCATCTCCGCATTCTTGGTTCATTTGTTACGTAAGGAGATTAATAATCTTGCTGTTTGTTTACAGTGAGACCACAAAGAATGATTTGATTGAAGCAACGTGCTTATATTTGACAAGAAAAGAGCACAGGTCACCTATGACATTTCTTCCCACATGCTCCAGAGTATTGTTATCTGGCCCTGCAGGTCTGTTGTATCTTGTCCTATGGAGGCTTCATTTTTTAGTGTAACATGTTTGTGACCAGGGTAGTATTGATCTCATTGCATGTGATGTTTTTGTGTAGGTTCTGATATATATCAGGAAATGGTGGTGAAGGCATTGGCTTGCTTTTTTGATTCGAGATTGCTTATATTTGATAGAAGTGAGATGCCAACGGTGAGCATTATCATATCAAGAATTTTGAATTGCTATTAGCTCAGGCTAACCACAGTGCCTATACTTTTGTTCTAAATCAATATAAAAGCACTATAGAATTGACATTATCTTTTTTTATGTAGAACAGGATTTTTGGGAACATTCTTTTTTTTTTATTATATATGAGAATTATAAGATTGCATTTCATGATTGCAAAAGTTGTTATTCAATTGGATCATTGAACATAGTAGTGCTTATTGTGGATTTTTCACTTCTTAATGCATATTTACTTGTAGTAACACCTTTTATGATATTTCAGGACTTGTCCAATATGGATGCAGAACTGCTCAAGGAAGGTCTAAGACCGAAACATAAATTTGTACCCTTTAGAATAGGTAATGGAAATGTTTGATGTGAATTTCATGAAATTCACATCAAATAACATGTGTATCAATTGCAACATTTGAGGGATATTTTTAACCTTTATGATGTGTATTTCTTTGTTTCATCAGGCGACAGAGTCATATATTCTAGGGCATCTCAAAACTCAGAGTATGTATCTCTTCCACAAATACTGTTAAATTCTTTTATGAAAATTGTAATAAATATTTCTTCCCAGCAATTTTTCTTTTAGAAAATGTTGCTCTTACAACATTTTATACCATGCAAACAGTTGTTGGTTTGCTCTATGTTTGGTTTTAAGTAGATTAACTTGATACAGTGATGTGTAAATGTGCATAGGGTTGCCTGATTTTTTTAATGTTGTACAGGGGTCCATCTTATGGTGATCGAGGGATAATTATGTCAGCTTTTAAGGAGGGAGGGTTATCTAAACTAGGTGTGCAATTTGATAAACCAATTCCAGGGGCTACTGACCTTGGTGGGCTATCTAAAGAAGATCATGGCTTTGTTTGTAGTGGTAACTATCATTCATGCATCAAAGGTGATTTTGTTTTATAAGTAATCTTAGTACAACATTTTACAAGTAATGACGGCTTCTTGCTTGGCAGGAGGAGATGTTGCATCAGAAAATTTAGTTCAAAAAGATATGGAGAAGCTTGTTGTCAATTTAGTTTTGGATGCAGTTTTTGAGGTAGTCGTAATTCATAATTAAGGATTTAATTTTAAAATTTGCATCCTCATTATAATTTTATAGTTCTTAATAAATCCTATGTTTGTTTTGCAGGTGGTTAGAAGTGAGAGTAAAAACAGACCTATAATACTTTTCATGAAAGATTATGAAAATTCAATAATAAACAATTCAAGTTTCCGTGCTGCCTTAAAAAGAAAGCTCAATACCTTGGTTGGTAGCATTGCAGTTATATACTCACACACATATGACACACAACATGGAAAAGAAGAGGTAATGTAAATATAACCTAATTTGGAGTTCACTTACAATTTTGAAAGTTTAAGTAACATTAATTTTTTAAATGGTTAATTTGCCAACAATTTTCAATTAACAGTATCCTTCTTAAGCATTAAAATTAAATACCTTATAAATTTCATGAAAATTTCAATTTATAGTCTGTGTATTTAAAATTTGCCAAGTTGTGAGTAATTTGAAATACTGTTTAGTGATTAGTTGTTAGTTTTTATTCGTATATTAAGCAAGCTTTTTCACTAACTTATGTGTTCATATTTTCCTTGGAAAATATAGGATATAGATGTGCTTTCTGAACTCTTTTTAATGAAAGTTAATGTCGAGATACCTCAGGTACTTTAAATTTTTTTAAATACATTTCATACATTGCTTTTTCACTTTTGTAAATATTCTAGTATTGACAGGTTCTAGCTACTAAATGCAGGATAAGACCTTTCTTATAGATTGGGAAGATAAATTAAAGAGAGATGCTCAAATGCTTAAAGCAAAGGAAAATTTGAGGCATATTAGAACTGTAAGTTTATTTTTGGAACCTGTTATTCATTTGCAAGTTTACTTGTCTGACTTATGGAAATGTTATGTAGTACAAACAGATAAAGCATATTTTCTTTTCAAATATTTTTAAGCTTATTGCAATTTGACCATGTAGTTGTGTGTTCGTGCTGTCTGATTTAAAGAGCTATTAAATAACATCCTCTACTTCCTATTGTAGGCCCTTTCTCAAAAAAATTGGGATTGTGATGATATTGAGACAATTTGCACAAACTATCAAGGCTCTATTGCAAGAGAAAGTAAGTTCAAGATGATGCAATGTTTATTTATGAAGTTTTTGTGCATGCTTTACAAGATACTTAACATCGGTTTAACCAATTGAATAATCTCCAATTATTATATAATGAATACAGAGACTTGCAGTAACGTATTTTCATTATACATATGCTATGTGTGTGCTGAGTTGTATCTGATAAAATTTTGATCTTGTTATTTTTTATATGTTGCCTGTAGTTGTCAAACTATAGATAAAACATTTATTGCTTTCATTTCACTACTTTAACAAGTCAAGTATGATGTGGTTTCTATCATGTGTGATGCTTTTTGCATTTCAGGTGCAGAAAATTTTGTTACCCAGGCTTACACCCACCATGCTATTAACAATTTTGAAACTAGTGTTAGAGAAGGAAAGTTAGTTATCTCCCCCAAAAGGTAACTATGTGAGTTCTCTTTTGACATTCATTTAATGTTCTTTTCAAAGGTAGTGAGCAAAAAAATTTTGAATTTCCATTGTAAGTACTTTTTTAAAATTCAATGGGACTCTGGATTTTGATAAAAATCTGGTACGACAGTTTCAACTATGTCCTGAACAAGTTAAAGGAAACTCAAGGCACATCAAATGGAAATCAAAACAAGTCAGCTAACATTCAATCCAAATTAAGGGACAGTCAGAGCAAGTTAGATGGAAATAAAGACAAGTCAAAAAGTTCTAAAAAGTCTTTGAAGGTAAATTTTAAATTTTTAGTGACATGGTATGCTACTATACCAAACAATGATAATTTTATAGTTATTTTATAGCACTCAATGCAATGCCTCTTTGCAGGATTTTATTGCTGAGGACGAGTTTGAAAAGAAGCTCTTAGAAAATGTCATTTCACCAGGTGAAATTGGAGTGACCTTTGAGGATATTGGAGCTTTAGAAAACGTGAAAGAATCACTTAGAGAATTGGTGATGCTTCCTTTACAAAGACCTGAGCTATTTTCTAGAGGACATCTTACAAAGGTAGATTATTTTTTTAAATATCAATTACAAAAATATGGAAAATTAGAGTACTTTTTCTCAAATCTTGCAAGATCTTGACATTAAAGCATTCTTCCTATCTAAATAATTCTTTACTATTTTAGACATGTTACTATTAAGTTACTGGGAAGACTTGACATAAGATAATTTGCTGCACTGATGTGGTTTTTTTTTTAATACTCATTGTTCTATTGCATTTCAGCCTTGCAAAGGATTCTTGTTATTTGGTCCTCCAGGGACTGGAAAAACAATGCTGGCAAAAGCTGTTGCAACAGAATCTGGTGCAAATTTTTTAAACATTTCAATGTCTACCATTACATCAAAGGTATAATGATAGCATTTGTACAGAAGGTTTAAAATATTGTTGGCTAAGAGAGGTTTTTTGACCCACATGTTTAAATCACATATTTAAATTATTAGTGAAATGAATTTCTTCTTGTTGCAGTGGTTTGGTGAAGATGAGAAGTATGTCAAAGCTATATTCTCATTAGCAAGTAAAATTTCTCCAGCTGTCATATTTATTGATGAGGTGAGCATTTGATTTCTAGTAACAGTCCAAACTATTTTTTCCCTTTAATATATTTGAGCTTTTTCAAATGCATTTGGAGTTTCATTGTTTTCCTCTTCACAGGTTGATAGCCTCTTGGGCCAAAGGAAAACAGGTGAAAGTGAAGCCATGCGTGGTATTAAAAATGAGTTTATGTCATGTTGGGATGGATTATGCACTAAAGACCAAGAAAGAGTTATGGTTCTTGCTGCCACCAATAGGCCTTTTGATTTAGATGAAGCTGTTATTAGAAGAATGCCTAGAAGGTATACATCATGCATTTTTTTCCTGCTGTATGCTTGGAATATTCATTACTTATGTTTCATCATAGCATTTAGAAGTCATTTCAAACTCTCATCTTTAGGAAGTAAAGTCTTCTTTAATGGTCATTTTTGTACCTTATTGTGTTGACAGGATAATGGTGAACCTGCCAGATGCAACAAATAGAGCAAAAATCTTAAAGAAATTACTTGAAAAGGAGGATCTGGAACCAAACGTGGACTTGGATGAAATTGCAAGAATCACAGAAGGGTATTCTGGATCTGACCTAAAGGTAGCTCCATTCTACTTTATGCAAAATAGGTTTTACATTGAATATATTTTCTAACACCAATGTTTTTTAAATTGCAGGATTTGTGTGTTACAGCAGCATATTGCCCTATTAGAGAACAGATGAAAAAAGAAAAGGTATTACTTTCTTTAAATTTTTTCAAAAACTGTCTATTCACAATTTATTTTGGAGTCAAGTTACTTGTTTTATTGAATTTATTATAAGGATTGATTATTTTAAAGAAGCAAAGCATATATTTCAATAAATAAATTTAAATTCCTATAATTGCATGCAATTTTTTATCAAACTTCTAGGACAAACTATAATAGCTTATTTTATTTAAATTCCTAGGAGGAGAAGTCGTTGAAGGACAAACTACCACAATCATCAAATGAAGACAGTGATATGGATGTTGATCTTCGTCCCATAACAATGGATGACATGCTATATGCTGCTAAAGAGGTTGGTTTTTTAGACATTACTCTTAGTTTTAATTATTGAATAAAGCAATATTGTTAATACAATACATGTCTCCATTGTTGAAAACACATTCTAACAGCTTCATCTTAATGCAGGCGAGTGCCAGTGTTTCTTCAAAAGGGCAGAGTGTGACAGAGCTACTTCGTTGGAATGATTTATATGGTGAAGGAGCTTCAAAAGAAAAGAAGACACTTACTTATTTTATATAAGATATCGCATGCTAGTTTTCATATTTGACGAGAGCTCCTCTATCATTTAAAGGATAGGATGTATTATAATATTTCCACACTATAGAATTTGTAATTTGTTAATAAGAAAGTTCATGATTATTTTTTCAACTTCTTTGTTTTTGTTAAAGTTGGAAAGAAAAAATTCTTCAATAGAAAAGTGTTAGAATTTTTATTTTTTATTTTTTATTTGATTAATTTGATATGTATAGTAAAAGTTTTATGTCATGTATGGGTTATACTGTTATAACAAGTATTATACTTAATGTGTATGATCATGATTTCTGGTTTCAAATGTATGTATATTAAATATTATTTTTTAATGATAAATTGTACTTTTTAAATGATAATTTAATTAGAAAAATGAATTTATTATGAAGTTTTATTTTTATTAAAGATATTTTTTATTTGTTTTTCTTTTAAAGATTTTTTTCATTTTCTTCGTACTATTATATTTTTTAAATCATTTTTATTAAATAAATGAATTTTCATTGGCTTATAACTTTATAAAATTTGAATTTTACCAAGACAAAGATCAAATAAAAAATGGCTAAAATATTGGTAATCAATTTCTATCTCTATAAATATTCTAGGATATATTGGTACCCAAATTCTATTTCTATAAATATTTCAAAATATCATTTTCATTGTCATTTTTTGTTTTTATTTGTTGACTTAGCCAAAATTCTAGCTAATACTTACCATATTTGTTCTTGGATGAGCTTCATGGGGCTACATACTTCTCAAAATTAGATTTACGATCAGGTTATCATCAAATTTGAGTAAAAAAAGTGACATTCCAAAAACTGCTTTCCGCACTCATGAAGGGCATTATGAATTTATGGTTATGCCATTTGGCCTTACCAACACCCCTTCTACATTTCAAAGTCTAATGAATCAGGTATTCCACCCTTACCTTCGTAAATTTATCTTAGTTTTCTTTGATGACATTTTGATTTATAGAAAAACATGGGAAGATCACTTGCGTCATTTAGACCAAGCATTGAAAATCTTGGAGAACAACCAATTATATGCCAAAAGATCAAAATATTTTTTTCAGACAACAAGAAATTGAATATCTAGGACATATTGTCTCCAAAGGAGTTGAGGTGGACCCTCACAAGATTGAAGATGTGAAAAATTGGCCTACCCGAAAAACATTGAAAGGCTTGCATGGTTTTTTAGGATAAATGGGGTATTACCATAAACTTGTTAAATATTATGGCAAGATCGCAACCCCCTTGACAACTCTACTTAAGAAAAATGTTTTTCTTTGGTCTCCAAAGGCTAACAATGCTTTTACCACTTTAAAAAATAACGTGTGTTCCACTCTTGTGTTAGCCATGCCAAATTTTTCCAAACCATTCATTATTGAAAGTGATGCTTCTGGAGTAGGAATAGGAGTCGTTCTCATGCAAGATAAAAGACCCTTGGCTTTTACTAGCAAGGTATTTTTTGGGAAGAATTTGGCTCGCTCTATGTATGAGAAAGAGATGTTGGCTATTATTCATGCTATTCAACATTGGAGACCTTACCTGATTGGCCAACATTTTATTATTCGAACTGATCACCATAGTTTAAAGTATTTTCTTGAGTAGCGCATATTCATTCTTTAACAACAAAAGTGGGTTACTAAACTATTAGGATATGATTATCAGATCCTATATCGAAAAGGAAAGGATAACATGGTCGTCGATGCCCTTTCACGAAATATTTGAAGAAGTACCCCAATTGCACGCCCTCTCCTCTCCTATTACCAAATGGATAGACCAAGTAACTAAAGAATGGTTTAATGATACTACAACGTAAACATTAATTCAACAAGTCCAAAAAACCCCACAAGTAAGCCTCACTACTCTTGGAGCAATGACATACTTAGGTACAAAGGGTATATTGTCCTATCTCCTACCTCCTCATATCGAACTAAACTCCTCCATGAGTTACATGCCACACCCATTGCAGGACATTCTGGATTCCTCAAAACTTATAAAAGAGTGGTTCGATATTTTTATTAGGTAGGAATGAAATAATATATCAAGAAATTTGTGGATGAATGTGAGACCTACCAGAGACAAAAAGGAGAGACTGTAGGTACCCCTGGCCTTCTTCAACCTCTCCCTATCCTAACCAAAACATGGAAAAATATTTCCATGAATTTTATTGAAGGCCTTCTGAAATATTTTGGTAAAATTACTATTCTAGTTGTGGTGGATCGCTTATCTAAATATGCTCATTTTTACCCCTTGGCCCACCCTTACACAACTAGTACCATCGCCCAACTCTTTCTTGATAATATCTTTAAACTGCATGGCATGCCTTCCACCATAGTAAGTGATCGTGATCCCACCTTCACTAGTAATTTTTGGAGAGAATTGTTTAAACTCTAAGGACCTCAACTTCGTATGAGTTCTGCTTATCATCCCCAAACCGACGATCAAACATAAGTTGTTAATAAATGTTTGGAAAATTACCTACATTGTTTTATTTCTACTCAACCCCTTCATTGGGTTAAATGGATTCCTTTAGCCGAATAGTGGTATAATACCTCATACCATACCACCATTAATATGACACCATATGAAGCTTTATATGACCAAGTACCACCTTCCATTATCTCTTATATTCTGAGAAGTACAAATGTGTCAGCAAGCGGACCAACATAGGATTGAACGAGCATATCAAGAAGGTGATATGGTATTCCTTTGTATTCAACATTATCGCCAAAATTATCTTAAAATAAAGGGTTCACAAAAGTTAGCTCCCAAATTCTATGGGCCTTATAAAGTCCTACAACACATTGGGCCCGTTTCTTATAAAATAGAGCTACCAAAATCTTCCAAAATTCATCTTGTGTTCCATGTATCTTGCCTTAAACCAGTAGTCAATACACACATTGCCACACAAACTCAACTACCCGAGTTTACAGAGGATGGAGCACATAGGGTTGAACCCAAAGCTATCTTGGATCATCTCATTCGTCAACTTCGACATCGCACCATCACCAAGATTTTGATTTGATGTAGAGGCCTACCTTCCGAAGATGCTACCTGGGAAACCCTTTATCACATCCAGCAATAATTTTCTTACTTTCTGCTTTGAGGACAAAACTCTTTTTTAAGGAGGGTGGCATGTTAGGATTACTTAATCCTAACTATTATCACTAATTAACTATGCATAACTTATATGGACCATCGTGTCCCTTCACTCATATCTCTAGCGTAGGTATATAGAATCATTCACTTGGGTGTAGATAAAAATCCATCAATTTATAATAAGATATATTTATTAAATTCATTGGTAGGTTTACCTCCAGTGCAATAGTGATTCAAACAAAAGGTGATTCTATCCATTTCATTCATTTTTCTGCATCCAAGTCCATTTATTCCAACTATGTAACCTGCTAGGACCCAAAGTCCTACCATATTTTGATTAATGATAATTTTCTAAGAAAAAGCATTGGTGTCAAAACAGAGGGATCACCCACACTTGCATCTACTATAACACCTACTAAAATCATACCTGAGATTTTAACCTTCCATTAAGATGTTTAAAAGTATAGTTCATATTTTACCTATATTTGAAGCCATTTTTCTTCCTTAGGTGTAAATGCCACTAATGTTAGTGTGCATTAGACCTTATATTTACATTCAACTTCCAATTCTCTAAGTCTCTTACCTTATACAAAGGGGTAGGCGATGGCTAATAATGCTCTAATAGATTATTTTTTCTAAGTGATTTTAGAAACATCTTAAACATAATTTGGAGTTGGAAATTAAGGAATATAATGCATACTATTAATAAAAAGGGATTTTGATACAATGTATTTTAAAACCCATACATTAAGATCTTAGGAGGTTTAAACCTATTGGTAAACTATATGCCTAACCGTAAATAGAGAAATATTAATATTTCATTTATTTTTACACTTGTTAACTTGCATTTTAAAGATTCAACATCCAATGGTCCCATTTCTGGACAAGACTTAGAAGTTGAGAACTTGGGTCCTTGGGTTTTTTGAGTGGCCAAAATACAATTGTAGGTCATCAGAATTTAGTGGACAAAGGGGAGTCTATGTTAGTAGGTTCAGATCAGGTCGATTGTCCTATTGATTGCTCACTCTCAAGTGTCTCATAATAAAATATTCAAGTGATGGGTCTAATGAATGTGAAAGCATTTCATTGTGGAGAAGAAAAACTTGAACAGGATCCAAATAGCCTAAAATCACTTTGTTTGATGGAGTTTTCTTTGTTTGGTTCTAGTTTTATTGGTTAAAGTCTTGATTTAGAGGCCCTAAGTGGAGTGGGTTCAAATTTTCAATCAACACAGAACTACAACTTTGGTTACTAAATTGTGCAAGACACACAAAGTGGTTAAAAAGAGCAAGTCGAAGATTAGAATGGTACTTGGGAAATATTTGAGGATGGAACAAGTTTTGGAGTTTTTAGGGAAGGCCCTTATTGGGAAGTTTCATGGATGTTAAATAGCTGATAATACACTAAATGAGTGGTTGCAAAATGTATGGGTCCTAATTCTGGGATATGGATCGATTTTTCAGTTACTTGTCAGAGGATGGATAGGTCTAAGGTCAATATGGATATGGAACGATATTTTAGGCTTGTAGATAAAATTTATTTTTAAAGGCTAGGGGTTGAGGTTATCAGTTATTAATTGTTATAGTCCCTATGAAGATAGGCAAGTCTTTTGGGATGAATTTTCTCCTAGAGGTGTGTTAGGGATGAAAGAGTTATCGTTGGTGGGCATATGAATAGAAGTGAAGTATGTAGAGAATCTACAAGACTTGATATACTTGTAGGTTACTTCAGATATAAGATTGAAGAAGTTGATTTAATTAATTTGGAATCAATAAAGTTATTGCCTATGTGGATAAATAATAGAGTTGGGGAAGCTAGGATCTCAAATAAGTTGGACAGATTTTTGATATTAGAGTCATTATACAATGAAATAGATAGAAAATGATCATGGGTTGAGACTAGAGGTGGTTTGGACCATTCTCTCATACTTCTTCAATTAGAAAGTCAAGAGGCAAAACCTGCCAATCCTTTTAAGCTCAATCCAATTTGGTTGGGGGAAGAAGATTTTCAACAACTGATTAAAAAAGAATGGATTGGTCATGACCAAAGTTCTAGGTAATTGGTGAGTTTTCAATTTGTTTCTACTTTAAACAAGTTTGAAGGAGTTGTGACATCTTGGATTGCAGTAAAAAATGAGAGTATAGATAGAGATCTTGAGTTGGTGGAGATGGAAATTTTAAAAATTCATAAAAAGAATGAGGCTAGTTTGTTTAAAGATGAGAAGAAAACAAGACATGTTGAACTAGAATTTAAGATCTAACTAGAGGGTAAGTGATATTGCTTGGTCATATCACTAGTGACCTCAAAGTTAGTGATGCACTCTTTCATAGAAGTAAACACCATTATGTAGAATGCAAAAGAACTCATGTATTATGAGTAATTTATTCACAATTATCTTGATTATTAATAAGATTATCATAAAGGATAACCTTATTAAGATTTGCTTCAATTTTTTGAAGGGAAGAAAGATAGTTTTAGAGTGGTGGTATTCAAGCTTGCAATAGTCGTATATAAAATGGATTTTCTTTAAAGACTCATATTCAACAATCATAGTCTCCTTTCGATTTTCATCCTTTGATGCTGACATGATCCTGATTGGTTGAAAGTCCTCTATAATTATTGAATGTAGCCTAAAAATATATAATAAGTCTAAAGTCATCATCAAGTTTGGGTTGATTGTATTCCAAAATAACCACTAGGAGTAAATACATATGGATTCCTAGATTCATGTTTTTTTACTGGAGAACAAGCGGTTGTACTCGAGTCCCCCACCCTTGAAAAATCACAACTCTCTGCTTTAGAGCTTGAGAGTTTACAAATATATTCACTTCTCATCTCAATTGAGATGCTACAACTAGAAAATTATATCATTTTACATAAAACGTTTGAATTCTTGATTTTAATTTTCTTGTTTTTACATAAAATGTGTGACTACAAATATTCCAAAATTCAACATCATTCTTGACATTTTCCTATAGAAGCCTTCACAATACCAAAAATTCACCTCTACTATCTATGCATTGCATCTTAGTAGAGTAATATTTCTAAAACATAACACTATCATAGTCTGCTTTACCAAATCTGGATTGCTAGTTTCCTTCCTGAAGCACAAATGCACCCCACAAAAATTAAAATAAATAGTTTATATGAAAACACATTATTGTTATAAAATAATCATATATTACCAATGGAAAATATGAACTTAAATCTTAATAATTATTTGATTAAGGAAGTAAACATTTTCTTGTTAGCTTCAACTAAACTTACTACTTCCTCTAACCATGGAAAAGAGAATACTTCATGATCCTTAATTAAAACCCATCTATTGGCTAGCCTATCTGCATAGTTATTTCCTTCTCTTAATGTATGTGTAAACCTCATTTATTCAAACTCTTTAGCAAGATCTTGAATTTCCATAATTATCTCTTGTATGTTCCTTGAAACCTTTAGTTTCCTCAAAATTGCATTTAGTACTATGAGTGAATCATCTTCCATCTATACTTTATTCCATTTCATTTATTTGCATATTTTTAACCCTTCTAAATATGCCCAAGCTTCAACTTCATTATTTATCTTAAATTCACTATTGAAAGCATAATGAGACAAAATATCTCCTCTATTATTTCTAATAATCCCTCCTCCTTTTAATGGTCCTAGATTTCCTTTAAATGCTCCATCAAAATTCAATTTGACCAACTCCACATATGGTGGTTTCCACTTTATATTATTTGCCTTATTTTTGTTTCTTCTATCCCCAACATCATAATTCCATTTGATAACTTGACTTCGTCTATCAAGGATCTCTGCTTCCAGATTAGGGATTGGGTGAATTGATAGGATTGGATTAGATACCTCTATGGCTAAACATATCTTCCTTTTCATTACCTCTAAATTTTTTTCCTTTCCTTTAAATATTCTTCTATTCCTTTCTAGCAATACAATCCAAAGTATTGCATATTTTGATATATCCCATATTGTTTGTAGGGTAGTTAATTCTAAACTTTTCTTATAACTGGATTCCATAATTCTATCCATTTGAAGTAACCTACAAATTCTTGCTTTGATTTTAGTTGGATTTTTTAGGAAGTAAATTTTGGATATTGTCCTATGAACTTTTTTTCTTGATGCTATTTCATATTCCTTTAATAAATTATTCAAAGCTCTGGCTCCATTTATCCTTACCTTGCCAAAAAGGGTTGTATCATCTACAAATTGTTGATGGCTGATGTTGTCGATGTTATTACTAGTCTTAAGTCCACTTATAAGCTCATATTTGTTAGCCTTCTTCAAGTTCCTACCCAAAATATCTGCCATAATAATGAATAGGTATGGTGATAGAGGATCTCCGTTTCTAAGACCTCTCTTGGATTTAAATAATCTAGTTACTAACCCATTCACTAACAATGAATATGAAATTGTAGAGACACAATATTTAATCCATCTAACCCATTTCTTCCCAAATATAAACTTTTTTAATATTGCAAAAAGAAAATATCATTTAACCCTATCATAGGCTTTACTCATATCAAGTTTTATGATCATTGCTTTCTCTTTTTTTGAAGACATTGAATGCATAACTTCATGAGCTACTATGATCCCATCTAGAGTCTATATCCCTTTCACAAATTCTTCTTGCTCTTCTAAAATAATTTTGTCTAACATTGGTTTTAATTGATTCACCGTCACTTTGGAGATAAACTTATATGCCATATTACATAGGCTTATGAGTCTAAATGAATCAAACAATTTTGCATCCTTCTTTTTTGGAATCAGGGTAAGATGTTGCATATATTTTTGTTGGTCACGAATCTACCTAAGTACAAAATATATGTGCGCCCTAGACCTGGATAACATTGAAAGGCCGAAGGAGAGAGATATCCTTCGAGCCAATCTCTAGAGAGGGCTGGCTCCCATACTAATCTAACAATTGGTAGAAGCTTAGGGTAATAGAAAGAGATGGGAAATGATAGAAAGGAATAGGAAATATGGCGCTATGAGCCAAAAACGTAAGGTGGGGATAAACTAGCAGCTAAAATACAAATCAAGTTTTAATTAGTATATGAAAGAAAGTAAAGCATCGTAACCATTCATAACTTGCAGATATAACTTCCAATAAACATTTCAGTATTCAGTTCTTTATTAGGAATTAAATTCAAAATATAGAATTTAAATTTATCTAACAAATATCATGAACATAACAAAAATAATAGGTAGAAAATTATTGCATACACCACTGATCCAGGAACCATAGCCAAATATCTTCCAATTGATGCAAAGAACTTAAAGTGGTTTTTGGCAGAATGTCTATCCTTCTTTTTACATCAAAATTCTTAGTATTTATAGAGGATTGTGCCTTTGAAATTAAATGTATATTAAAATAAAATGCTGGCTAGTCAAAGACCAACAAGAGAAATTCTCTCCTCGGTAGCAACAATGCTCGGATAAGAACATTCTTCAGGAAGCAACGATCCCTCTTTCATGGAGAGCACCTAGGAAATCAGTAGAAATGAACAATTGGAAGTCATTCCAGACGTTAGTGCATCGAAACACAACAATGTCATGCAAAAATCAGTAGCTCAAACATTAAATATAGGTTATCACTTCATCATTTTGCACCTCAAAATTTTATCTACGTTAGGAAGACCCATCAAAAATTAACTTTGTTTTGAAAAGAGTGAAATCAAAAGATGGTGCCTTGGGAATAAACTAGATCACACCAAAATCAGGGATGTAGTATATAATCTTGGCAACTCTTTAGCAAGGATTCTGGAAATATCAATTTCATTGCCCCAATAATTAAATTCCATCAATCTTTGACCTTTCCTGAAAATGATCTGCAACAATGGCACCTTCGAAAAGAAACTATACTGAGAAGAAGAGGCAAAAATTAATTTTGCCAAGGCAATGGGGTGAAAAACCTTTTGTTGCAATCTTGGGCAAAAATGAAAGTTCATTTGGTATTTTTGCCCACCTTATATCTTTTGTTATCACTTTTGTTCATTTCACCCAAAGACGTGCTTTCTATCTTATTATGTAGTGATTTTGCCAGGACATGGGGTAAAAATTACTTTTGCTACCAAAAGGGTGTGAAAGTGTTTTACTTTGTTGAGAGTTGCGCTTAAACATGGAGTTTCACCCTTCGTTTGATTAATTCTGCTTCAAAATCATATTTTCTTAGGAATTTCACCCCCAAAGGAGGATGAAAATAAATTTCACTCTTGGTTGAGGCGACTTTGACTTTGACTATCTCAGCAATATGTTTTTTCGTTACTTTCCTTCTGACTTAGGCACTTTTCATCACTTTTGCTCCATCCTGGGCAAAATCATTAAACTTGCTAAGGAAAAGATAAAATTACTTTTGGCAAATGCCTTCATCATTATTTTTGTTTATTTTAGGACAAATTTGACTTTTACCAATACATGATTTCGCCCAAATGATTCCTGCTCAATACGTTTGCTCTGAAATCATCTTAAAATAGCAATTCGCTCCAAAAGAGGGTGAAATCACCTTTAACTACATGGAATGCATGATTTTGGGTGAAATCTTCTCCCCTTTACATGTAAAAATTTTATTTCGCTCCAAACTTGGTGCTCTTCATCACTTTCGCCCCATCTTGGGTGAAATCATTAAATTTGATAAAATAGGAGCGGAAATAATCATGCAAATGCTTTTATCAACTATTTTCGCTCCAAAGTCAAACAAAAATGGTAAATCACCCCCAAGAAGGGCAAAATTGACCTCAACTTCTTAGAATGAACGCTATCAGATGAAAACATCATCTTTTCTTTGTTTTCGCTCTGAAATCATCTTAATGCCCATTTTAACTGCTTTTGCCAACGAAACAAATTGAAATTACTACTTTTCTTGTTGGTGCTTTAAGTTTTTGTCGACGCCTTAGACGATTTTTGCTACTCCTTTAATCCTTAGACGTTCTTTTGTTATACATTTCTCCCTTTATACTTTGCCCATGATTTACATTATTTATTTATCGGTAAAACACTTGCTCTTTATTTCTAAGGATGAAATCAACCTTCTTTATATAGCGAAATCAATAAAGGAGAGAAGCAAAAGCATTACATTAAAATAGTAAAGACAAAATACCAACAAAAAAATTGCACCATTTATCTTTTATACTTGGAATTTCAAAATAAAAATTCAGTGTGGCAAATCTGCCAACACTTTTGGTGACTCTTCGGGTATTCAGTTCGTCTGGATGCAATCGACCCCAAACCTTCATCCATTGGGCTTAGCTTTCACCTTCGCTTGTTGCATCAGATGGTTATTTTGATTCAGTAGCCTATTTTTGCTCTCCTTCTATCTATACCCATTGCTCGTCCTGCTCTAAGAGATGCTCACAGGTAGTCTCATATACTACAACTTGCTCAACCCAGGAATCTAAAGTGAACATGGAGCGATTATTCAAGGAGTCAATGATGAAGCACAATGTATGGACATGTTCCAAGCTTATGTGCTCAGCTCTCTAGCTTAGCTCCATTAGGGATAACTCGATGCGGGTGAGCCTCTTCATGAGTGACAACACTTGTTCCTCTGTAATTGGTTCCACCAGCTATCGATATCCGATGTATCTTCCGCAAAGTCTCTCCAGATTGCCTTCAACTCCTATTTTGGTAAAAGTTCCCCTTGATCATCTATGAAACCAAAGAATTTGACATCGATGATAGTGTTAAAATAGACGAGTGAAATACAATGATCCTGTTCAAACATAGTTACCAGCTTTTTGGCCTCCCTAGCTAGCTCTAGTCTAGAAAAAGAGTTGTACAAGGTAACCTTGGCATTGGACCAAGCTCGATCCATTCCACTCAATGGCCTAATTTGTATATTAGATTGATCCAATGCTTGAATCTTCAATGCCATTTCTATCTTTGGTTCTAGTTGTTCCTCGATATGCTCCAAAGTTTGATCGCCAAGAAAAATTACTATCCGAGCCTCATGAATATACAACAAAACCAGGAGTGCTTTTTCTACCATTGTTACATAGTATTTAGTAAAACGATGGTGAGATTCCTTTATTTTCTCCTTGGAGAAGCCCACTGATTGGGTGGCATTTTCGGCCAGTTGATTCTGTAAAGATTCTAGTTAGGCAGTTAATGTTTGCATCTGTTGTTCTACTTTTTCTTGTACCTTCTAATGCTCTTTGGATGCTTCCTCCAAGCCTTCCACATTCTATCACCAATGCTCTACCTCTGATTTCACTATCTCCTGTTGTGCTCTACTTTCGGCCAGAGCTTCTTCTAACTCAATGATCTTTGCCTCAACCTCAAATAAGCTCTTCTTGTAATGCTCACCATGCAGGTAAAGTGAGCTCATATCCACCTACATATTCTTCATATTTTTTGTGGTATCAATCTACGTCAAGTCCTCTATAATGACTTTGTAAGCATAATTACTTGGAGCCATTTATCCTTGGGATTTATGGACCTCGGGGATCATCTTTATGGTGTGAGATTCCATAGCTTTGGTGCCAAAATAGACCTTCAACATATTTTTTGGAGCTTGAGCTTCCTTTCTCTTGTAGCTTTTCAACCACTATGATGAACTCTGGTGAGCTCAGCTTATTTTTTCCACAATGGGATGCTCTAGTATAACCTCCATATCTAATTCTGGCAACACATGCATCTCAAGGAATGGGAAAAAGGAAAATGAGCCTGTTGAGGATTTGGCTTGAGAATGGAATTAGAAACAGGAACGGTTGGTGGAATGGAAGTGGTTGAGGGGTTTGGCTATAGTTATACTTAGAGAGGAACTTGTGTAGTTATAGTCGTGGTAAAAATTACTAGAATGGAGGATGAAGGGAGAAAAAATGGATTGGGTCCAGATGTAAAATAATTGAAATAAAGAAAAATAGAAGAAGAGAAAATAAAAGATGAGGGAGCATTGGTGATCGGTGATTGAGAAACGGGTATGAAAATAGAAGCGAAAGGTATTCCGAATAGAGGTGAAATGGAAGTGGCAATTATGGAATGGGTACGACAATCACCAAATGCTCAAGAGTAAGGGAAGAGGGTAGAGAAAACATACATTCAGGCTCTGACACCATTTGAGTCGATGATGAGGGTGGTTTTGATACCGGTTCTTCCTTCACTTGTTCTTCCCCCGTCTCCTCCTCTAGATTTATGATCTTCCTATTTTGGTCAAGTTGTTTCTCCTGAACCAAAGAATTTTTTTTTGAAATGCCAGCCTGTGTGACTAAAATTACAGGAGGAGGGTTTGCACTAGATGAAGAAACTGCACCAGTCCTTGGCTTCTTAGAGATCTTAGGAAAATTAAATACCTCATGCTTAATCTTCTTATTTTGTTGGAGCCACTTTTTTGGTGATAGTTGTTTCTCTTCCTCCACAAGTGGCGCTTCCTCAACCATATGTTGCTATCCTCTAGCCATGATCTCTTTGTTGTCAGATATTTGAAAGCTCCAAGGTACAGTATTAATGAAAGAGATTGGTTGATAACTATCATAATATTCATAATATATGTCCTAAAATATATCATCCATCGCCAGGCCATAAGGTGATTTAGTATTTCCTTGGTGGGCCCTCATAATCCACCAGTTAGTAATTTTCTCCTCAGACCAGGTGGGCAACTAAATTTTCATTTTTCAAACAGGCCCAAAGGAGGAATCTGGTGCTTGTGGACTGTAGGGTTATACTCCGCCTCCATCTCATAGAAATCATGCCATGGTGGCAGTGACATCATATTTTTGACATGCCATTCAATATCATGCCCCTTTGGAGTGTTTCTACGTCACTCAATATCTGGTCTGGGGCAACAATGAAATTTTTTTGCTTTTATCAGTATCGCAAAATGATCCAAAGGGTCATACTTTCACCGTTGAGACAAATCCACCATACCGAGGTTGTAGAGATCTTCAATAATCAGTTGATTCTGGTCAACTTAGTTTACTTCAATATCACTGAAGCGAAACAACATGGTGCATGTAGTTTTATTTTCTTGACCTACCCCATATATTTCATTGATGAAGTCATTCTAGTGGATAACTTTCAATGCAAAAAGGTGCTCTGTAACAAAATACGGAAGGAGAAACGACTTGCTAGTGAAGCCAAAAATTTGTACCACAACACCTTGCATCAACAAGAAAATGTTATCTTTCTCCTTTGCGATGACCTCATCCCTTATCGCCCTTGGTGCTCTCTCACATGTGCTAAAAATAAGTTTGAGGGCAGGACCCAAAAATATGTGATTAAAATTATAAAATGACTTCTTCCGAGACAAGTTTGGAGTCCACAAATAAACTGGCAGCTTCCTTTCTGCCTCATCAACCTGCTTGAAAACTATGAAAGAAAAATGTTAGTGCATGTGGAAGAAGAAAAACCAGACCAAAAATACAATGTGTCTGAACGATATTGCTTCTTCATTCTGCATCTTCTCTAACTGTGTGTGCATCCTTTGAGCTATGTAATCCACCCAATTGAAGAAAATTGAATTCATGCTTGTTGTCATTGTTGTTGGAGCATAAAATTATACATGTGAAACACATTGTACCAGAGTTGCTTGTCATTTGTGCACCGCAGAGTTAGTAGGAAAACCAATAATCCAATCTAATATAGAAAACAAGTTAGGACTTTAAAATCTATCAATGGCATTGACAAAGTCGATAGTTCTCTAAATAGTGGAGTTTTTATCAACTAATTCTCCATGAACTGGTGCAATTTCACAATTGACTAGTATCTCTCCTCTTGCTCCACGAGATGTAACTTTTTGAACACAACATCAGAAGGAGATATGACCTGCAAGTGAATGCTTCTTGAACTACACTAGATAAAATATTGAATAATCTATCTCCATTTGTATTCTGAACAACTCTTGTGATAGGATTATAAAATTTCAAAATTGCTAGAACCAAATCTGGGTAAGCATGAACAGGTATACACAGGTACCAAAAAATATGTGCATAATATGCAATGGTGAGCGGGGTTTATGACGTCAAGCCTTGTCTGACTGCAATCTCCACATATAGGCATAATTTTTCCATGCCCTTATTCAAAATAACGCAGTCACCAATTGAACCAACACATCATAATATAGATCAAGTTCTATATTTTCATTTCACCTGGATTTTTTAGCTTTCTTGCCTCCTTGCATTTTCTTTGGCTCAACATATTTCTTTTCCATCTTCGTACAACTTTACTACAACGGTCTAAAAATTCTGCAACAAAGCAACACTTTAAGAAAACTGAATGATAATCCAGCTTCCCTACTTTGCTTGATGATTTTTTTTAAAATAATTTATCTTTTTTAAATTCACCCAAAAAAACTTATTGCTAAAAAGCAAGCTTAACTGAGAGTGCTTTGCTTGAAAAATCAAGGCGAATTTAATTTTGCCCCCTTCTTTGCCAAAATAATCTTTCCAACTGGAGTTCTTGAAAAAAGCAGGTGATTTTTTCTCTTTTATTGGAGTTTTCGTCCCAAAATTAATTAATGGTGGAGCGAAAAGGAGTTTCACCCTAAAATTAATTAATGGTGGAGCGAAAAGGAATTCTCCCTTCTTTTTTTTTTCTTTTTCGGTAATTTTAAAAACATGCGCGTTTTGATTTTAGGCCCTAAAAAAGCAAACCTGTATGCATCTCCGCTGCCAAAAATGTCTTTTAATAATTTTGGTAGCGCAATCTTCTTCTTGGCAACTTAAAAATTGCTTTATCTTCACCTTAAAAAATTCAGTGCTGAAAATAACCTGCTTTTATGATGCAATGAGATTCGATGCAACTGGGAGTTACTTTATTTTAATTTTTTTACCCATGAAAATGATTTTTGCTATCGAAGATGTGATTTTGGAGAGAAAACACCTGCTTTGAGGTGAATTTAAATCCTCCCTGTGAAATGATCCTCTCTTTTTTTTAATAAAAAATATTAAAATAAAACATACTTATCCATGACATTAAAAGAAAACTATACACATATTTACATACTTGGTCTAAAATTTTTCACTGATGATAGGGCTTCAAATGAAGAACATTTACTGGAATCAACAACACACGACCGTCCATGTCTTGTAAATAAAATGAGTTAACTTGATTGACACAAAAAACCTGAAACAGACCCTCCCATATCACTTCAAACTTATGATGCTTGCCAGGATTAGCCTTGTTCTCATTCCACTTCAACATAAGATCACCAACCTCGAATGCCTTCTTAGATGTTTTCTTGCTAAACCATTTCTGTGTCATCTGAGCATGTTCTATGAAGGCATTGTACGATTTATTTTAATGAGAGTTGCTTTCTTTT
The DNA here is from genome assembly GCA_028583015.1 of Wollemia nobilis. Taxonomy (NCBI): domain Eukaryota; kingdom Viridiplantae; phylum Streptophyta; class Pinopsida; order Araucariales; family Araucariaceae; genus Wollemia; species Wollemia nobilis. The sequence continues at coordinate 1,671,461 of JAQPPZ010016930.1, forward strand.
AATGTTTTCACCCTTGAAAATGATTTTTGCTATAAGAGATGTGTTTCAGAATGAAAACACTGTTTTGAGATGAATTTAAATCCTCCTCGTGAAATGATCCTCTTTTTTTTAATAAAAAATATTAAAATAAAACATACTTAGCCATGACACGAAAAGAAAACTATACATATATACATACTTGATATGGAAATTTTCAATGATGATAGGCCTTCAAATGAAGACCATTTACTGGAATCGACAACACACGACCATCCATGTCCTATAAATAAAATGAGTTAACTTGATTGACATCGAAAACCTGGAACGGACCCTCCCATATCACTTCAAACTTGTGATGCTTGCTAGGCTTAGCCTTGTTCTCATTCCACTTTAGCACAAGATCACCAACCTCGAATGCCTTCTCAGATGTTTTCTTGCTAAACCATTTTTGTGTCATCCGGGCATGTTCCATGAAGGCATTGTATAATTTCTCCCTCTCTTCCTCCAATTGTAAAAGTTGAGCCAACCTCATGCTCATGGGGTCAAATTCATCATCTTCACCATCAAGTAAGTGCAATGATTGAAGGGCCGACAATTCAATATGAATGAGCAAGACTACTTCTTTACCGTATACCAAGGAATAGGGGGACGTCTTGATAGATTTTTTCACTGAGATGTGATCGGCCCATAATGCTTGGTTCAAGAGCAAGTGCCAACTTCGCTTGTTGTCTCCAAGGGTTCTCTTTAGAATTCTCAGCAAATTCTTATTTGTGGACTCGACCAAACCGTTTCCCTACAGATAGTAATTAGATGATATCTTTAAATAAATCCCATACTTACCCATGAATTCATTGATTTTGGCACCAATGAAGGGAGTTCCATTGTCCGTTATGATTGCATCTAGTATGCCAAAATGAGTGATTAATCCTTCAAGGAAAGAGATAACTATTGCCTAGTCCGCCTTCTTGGTTGAAATTACTTCGGCCCATCGAGTGAAATAGTCAGTTACATTTAGAATGTACTTATACCTAGTGGATGAATTAGGATCAATGACCCTAATAAAGTCTAAGCCCCATTGTTGAAATGGTGCTTCTACTTGAATCGGATGAAGGGGTAATGATGCATTCTTGCTTCTATTGACATATATTTGGCACTTGTTGCAACTCTGACTGACTTTGAAAGCATATGCAAAAAGAGTGGGCCAAAAATAACCTGCTTTGATGATCTTCAATGCCATGGGTCTCCCTGCATAATGGCCTCCTGACAATCCAGAATGGAATTCTTCTAGGATTTTTTGCTTCTTTGATTATTTGACATACCTAAGAAGTACTCCATCAATATTCTTATGGAACAATCCATTTGGTAGCATCACATACCTAAGGGCCTGTAGTCTGAATCTCCTTCTCTGTGAGGCATTGAGATGTGAAGGACATCTTCTTGAATTGAAATATTTGACAAGGTCCTCTATCCAATCATGATCAACTATAGAGTGATTAGAAAAATTACTTTCGCTTATTGAATCTTCAAGTTGGAAAACCATGGATTCGGAGGTAGCACTCTTTGCAAGCTCCTGATATAATGCTCATCCTCGAACTAGCTTGGTTGGTCGGATTTCAACATCATACTCCTAGATTTTGGAAACCCAACCAACTCTCTTGTCTCCAAGCTCTCCCTGGATGATGAAACTTTGGACATCTAGATGAACAACATAAACTATTATTTTACTCTAGGAAACAAAATGCCAAAACTTCTTCAAGGACTTCATCACCGCATATACTTGCTTCTCAATGAAATTGTATTTCTCTTCATGTGGTTGGATAACTTGGCTTAAGAAAGCAATTGGATGCTCATCTCCATCATCTCCCTTCTACGTGAGCACCACTACGTAACTTTCTTGTTCACCAATGGCATACAGGATAAAATCCTTTGAATAATCAGGGTTTACCAGGATCGAGGCTTGAGCAATTCTTTCTTTGATTTCTCTGAACGCTTGCTTCCTCTACCCAATCCATTTGAACTCATCATTTTTCTTTAAAAACTTAGTCATCAGTTTTACCACTTGGGTAAAATATGTGATAAACTTCCAAACAAAGTTAATCTACCTGAATAATGACTGCAAATCCTTCTTGTTGGCTAGCAATGGAAGCTTCAAGAGAGCTTCAGCTCTAGCTGGATCAATAGCCAAACCATTTTATGAAATGATGTGGCCCAGGAGCTTTCCTTCCTTTACAACAAAGATGGACTTCTTTGGATTGATGGATATTCTGAACTCTCGGTATTTTTTGAACACTTGTCTTAAATGTAAACTATGCTCCTCCCTGTTATGAGAGAAAACAATCATGTCATCCAAATAAATCACAATGACCCGGTTTAACAACTCACCAAAAGCTACATCCATCGCTCTCTGAAAAGTTGCTCCAATGTTTGAGAGACCAAATGACATCCACTGATAAGAAAATATTCCCCATTTCATGGTGAACATCATTTTATGCTGGTCTTCATCCTTGACCCAAATCTGGTTATAGCCAAAGAATCCATCCAATAGAGAAAATATCTGAGCACCAACAACTACATGAAGAATCTGGTCAATCTGGGGTAAAGGATAATGATCCTTCAGGGATGCCTGATTCAGATTTTGAAAATCCACACACATGTGAATATCTCCATTCTTCTTTTGCACAAGGACCAGATTTTCTACCCAGGTCGAATGCTTGATCGGGTAAATAATATTTGCTTCTAGTATTTTTAGCAATTCAACTTTCATCAGGGCTTCAATCTTGGGATTGACTAGCCTCTATTTTTGCCTAAAGGGTTTCACTCCTTCCTGTAGCTCAATGGTATGTTGGATCACATCCTTGTTGTACCCCTTTAAATCATGGTAGCTCTAGGCAACAATATCGAGAAACTCATGGCACAATTCCTTAATTTTCTCAAGCTCCTCTAGAGTGCAATCCATTCCAACCTTGATTGACTTGTTAGGTTCCAGCTGCAGCTCGATGTACTCCTTCTCGTCTACTTTGATCTTATGCTTTTTGGCTTTGTCATTCTGATCAAAGAGACTTTTGAGTAAAATCAATCCTTTTGGGATATGATTATTCCTCAGTTGGATCAATCCTTCAGCTTCTTCCTCATCAAGTATTCTTCCTTCCACAGTACTAGCTTCTCTTATCAAGAAATTTACAATTTTCTCATCACTTTTGAACACTTGCCAGTAGATATTCTTTTTAGGGACTGAAGGTCTGTAAACCAACCTTACGGTCTTGGGTTTTCTCACCACATGATCAACTGGAGAAAAGTTAGCACCAAGGGATGCTAGGAGATCAACATGTTTGTTCTGCTCCCACGAGATCGCTTGGATGTTCAACATTGTGTAAGCTTCAAATAGGTCCCAAAATTTGTTGTGGTATACCTTCAGGTAGTGTTTCTTGGAGACACACTTGTTTGTTACTTGATTCACAATCAACTTAGAATCTCCAAAAATCTGTAGTTGTTTAATCCCAAGCTTCTCTAATTTCTTCAAGCCTAGGCACAGTGCTTTGTACTCGAAAATATTGTTGGTACAACTCTAGGTCAATCGGTATGAATAAGTATTCTGTATGCTAGAAGGAGAAATGAGAATAATTCTTGCTCCTACACCATTCTTGCATATCATACCATCAAAGTACAACTTCCACAATTGATCGAGAACTAGGATCTTGATCATCTGACACTATCACTTCAGATTTTTTAGGCTTGGTAATGGTGTAACAACCAATTTTAGTCTCCATCATGGCATTAAAATTAAGCATTAAAAACTCATCTTCCATTTGAAGCTCATCTAGGACTTCTTCCATTAAGTCCAATTCTTCCAATTCTTCAATCACCATGTTGACAGAATTCATGGATTTTTCTTCTTCTTCAATCTTCTCTATATGAAAAGTAGAAGGCTTCTCATTATAGATTTAGATTCTCTTCCCTTTGAAAGGAATCTCCATATGGGAATAGTCTAGAGAAAGATAGCCTCCCAACTTGGTAGTGAACTCTCTTGAGAGGCACATGCTAAAATACGACTCCAGATCAACTACAACCACCTCTTGGATTATAGTGATTTGAGGTATACTATGTAGGACAATGGGGATATCCTTGATAACACCCACTATTTTCATAGGGGTTCCATCCAACTGCAAGACACCTGGGTTGCTTCTTGTATATTCCATACCCATAACTTCACAAACTACCTTTGGCATGATAGTTGTCACAACACTAGAATTGATCATGCAATTGTGCACGATCCAACCTTCCATCCTAAGAGATAAATAAAATGGGGGTGGTCTATTATTTTCTATAGTAGAAGTTATTAGTGTTTGAGATAGCATAGTCTAAGTGGGATTTTTATTTTTATCTTTCATAAACTTCAGAGACTCCTACAACAGATCGACCTGACCAGGCAATTGCAACGCATCATAGAGACTAACCTTGGCAGGAATCTTCTTTAGTTCTTCAAAAATATTGTATGTGGGTGTGTTGGACTCCCTCCCTTCATGGGTAGCCTCATACTTGCTATAATACTATTGTGTAGCCTCTACCCTCTAATGCTTGGTCAAGGATGGGTATTTGAGCTTTTCTTTAGCCTGTTCCTCCATTTTAGCTTTTGCCTACGAAGTTGAAGCCTTTTCTTGCAATATTTCTTTCGCTCGTGGAGGCAAGAGATATTTTAATAGGATAGGTGCATCTGGCTTGGGTGCTAGAACAGGTGCTTTCACTTGTGTTTTTTTTTCTCATTTTGCACCTTTGGGTCAATGGGTACCTTCAATGACTCCATTTTAGCTGGGTCCACTGTGACTGGATTTCTTCCAACTCTCATGAGAACTGAAACTTATTCTTCGAAAGGGACCATGAAATTATGATCAACTTTTGTAATCATGTTAATTTGACCTCCAAAAGAGATTTTTACCAATGTTTGCACATAGTTTAGGTGAACCATGCAAGTTTCCTTACCATGTGGATCATTGCAGGTAGAGCACCAATACACTTTGTTTGATGGGCCAGCTTCTTCATTTGTCAATACTATGGGATTCCTCTTGGGCACCTTGTTGGTCAAAGCTGCTTGCTCCTTGGTGATTGGTGGAGGTTGAAATCTCCTAGGCTGGAAATATCTTTTAGCTTACTTCTTAATCACCATGATCTCATTGCTCATTGCTCTTATGGTTGAGTTCATTGACTACATCTCTTTCAACAACTTCTCTTGGGGATCAAGATTTGAGGGTGCTGGAGGAGTTGGTAATGGAAGTGGTACAAGTGGAGATGGTAGTGCTGGGAATGGAACCAGAGTGGGTAGTTGTGGAATGGATGGAGCAGGAAGTTGTGGGACAAAAACTATCATCATGGTCTAAGATGAACTCAGATTCCATGAAGGGATCGAATACATGGGAGACATTGGTAGGGACTGAGAAGATGCATTGGAATACAAATACTATGGGAGATCAAGAAAAATAGGCATCATCATTTTTGGTGGAAGCTTACCGATAGCAATCAGATCAACCTCAACATTTTATGCTTGAGAGTACAAATCAAGAAATGTGTTGACATTGGATTGACGGATGGCCATGCTAATGTCGAGTTGTAGGCTCAGAGGTAATAAAATACAACCTACTCAGGAGTCGATCGGAGACCATCAAGAACTCTCTACCAAGTTTGAGTGAACCTGACATTGAAGTCCATGATTTCCTCCTACGAATGCCTTTGAATATTTGTGAACTGGTGCAACAGAGAGAAGGGATCAACTTGTTCATTGAAACATTTTATCAGTAATTTCACCAATTGGTCCCATGTGGTAATAGTGGTGGGTGGCAAGGATCGGTACCAATATAACAACTTCCCTCTAAGAGAGAGCACGAGTAATATGACCATGATATCCTCATCTGTGATGCTATGGATTATCACCAAGGAAGCCACATCTTGGACATGCTCATAAGCGGTCTTCCTCATACCATCGAAAGTAGGCAAAGCCTTTAATGCTGCTTGTGGGATCAGGTTCTGAGCTTGCAAATTCAAAGCTCCAGAATGGTTCCATGCTGGAAACTATCAGGGTGGCTGTGGTGTATTTTGAGCCATTTGGATCAGAGTATTTTCTTGGGGAGGAGGAAAGCTAGTGGTTGTGCTAGTGGGACTCGAAGGAACCAAAAACACACCAGCTACCTGTGAATATGTTGCAATTGATGGAATAGTTGGAGTGACTAACCTAGGATGCTCTCCTAAAACTTGGGTGTCAAGCTCATAAAACTCAATGGGATATTCAAAATATTTGGCCTTCGATCTTGTGATCATGAAGTAAAGCTTTCACTCACTTCACGTTCGGAGGCTTTTGGGTACAACTGAGTCACCAAATGTTCTAGTGAGATAGTAAAAATATGAACATCAAACCTTAATACTATTTAAAGTGGAACTTTAGTGTCCCATCGGGCATGCCAAAAATTGTTGGTCATGAATCTACCTAAGTACAAAATATATGTGCACCCTAGACCCGACCAACATTGAAAGGCCGAAGGAAAGAGATATCCTTTGGGCCAATATCCAGAGAGGGTTGGCTCTCGTACTAATCTAACAATTGGTATAAGCTTAGGGTAATAGAAAGAGATGGGAAATGATAGAAAGGAATGGGAAATATGGCTATGAGCCAGAAATGTAAGGTGGGGATAAACTAGAAGCTAAAATTTAGATCAAGTTTTAATTAGCATGCAACAGAAAGTAAAGCATCAAAACCATTCATATACTTGCAAATATAACTTCCAATAAACATTTTAGTATTCACCTCTTTATCAAGAATTAAATTCAAAATGCAAAATTTAAATTTATCTAATAAAGATAATGAACATAACAAAAATAATAGGTAAAAAATAATTGCATACACCACTGCTCTAGGAACCAGAGCCAAATATCCTTCAATTGATGTAGAGAACTCAAAGTATTTTTTGGTAGAATGTCTATCCTCCTTTTTACATCAAAATTCTTAGTATTTATAGAGGATTGCACCTCTAAAATTAAATGCACATAAAAACAAAATATTGGCTAGTCAAAGACCAGCAAGAGCAATTCTCTCCTCGATAGCAACAATGCTTGAATCAAAATATTCTTCAGGAAGCAGCGATCCCTCTTTCATGGAGAGCGCTTGGGAAATCAGTAGAAATGGATGATGGAAAATCATTCCAGATGTCGGTGCATCGAAACACAACAATATCGCATGAAAATTAGGAGCTCAAACATTAAATCTAGGTTACCACTTTGTCATCTTGCACCTCAAAATTTTATCTTTGCCAAGAAGACCCAACAAAAATCAACTTTATTTTGAAAAAGAGCGAAATCAATGGACGGCACCTCGGGAATGAACAGGATCACACCAAAATCAGGGACGTAGTATTTAATCTTGGCAACTCTTCAGCAAGGATTCTAGAAATATCAATTTCATTGCCCCAAGAATTAAATTCCATCAATCTCTGACCTTTCTTGAAAATGATTTGCAACAATGGTACCTTTGAAAAGAAACTTCGTTGAGAAGAAGAGGCAAAATTTTGATTTCACCCAAGGCAATGGGGCGAAAAGCCTTTTTATTGCAATCATGGGCGAAAATGAAAGTTCATTTGGTATTTTTGTCCACCTTATATCTTTTGTTATCATTTATGTTCATTTTGCCCTAATATGTGCTTTCTATCTTATTCTGCAAAGATTTCGCCAGGACATCGGGTAAAAATTACTTTCGCTGCCAAAAGGGGGTGAAAGTGTTTTACTTTGCTGAGAGTTGTGCTTAAACATGGAGTTTCACACTTTGTTAGATTAATTCCGCCTCGAAATCATATTCTCTTAGGAATTTTGCCCAAAATGTATTATGCTCGAATCAAGGACAAAACATAGAATTTCACCCCAAAGGAGGGCAAAAATAAAATTCTCTCTTGGTTGGGGCGACTTTGACTTTGACTAGCTTAGAAAGATGTTTTTTCATTACTTTCATTCTGACTTAGGTGCTTTTCATCACTTTCACCCCATCTTGGGTGAAATCATTAAACTTGCTAAGAAAAAGGTGAAATTACTTTTGGTAAATGACTTCATCATCATTTTTGTTTATTTTAGGGTGAAATTTGACTTTGATAGATACATGCTTTTGTCCAAATGATGCCTGCTCAATACTTTCACTTCGAAATCGTCATAAAATAGTAATTCACCCCAAAAGAATGTGAAATCACCTTTAATTGCTTGGAATGCATGATTTTGGGTGAAATATTCTCCCCTTTACATGTAAAACTTTCCTTTTGCTCCAAACTGGGTGCTCTTCATCACTTTTACCCCATCTTGGACAAAATCACTAAAATTGCTAAAATAGGAGCAAAAATAATCATGTAGATGCTTTTATCAACTATTTTCACTCCAAAATCGAAATAAAATGGCAAATCGCCCCCAAGAAAAGCAAAATTGACCTCAACTTCTTAGAATGAACGCTATCGGGTGAAAACATCATATTTTCTTTATTTTCACTCTGAAATCATCTTAGTGCATACTTTAATTGCTTTTGCCAGTGAAACTAATTGAAATTACTCCTTTTCTTGCTGGTGGTTTAATTTTTTTCGATGCCTTAGATGATTTTTGCTACTCATTTGATCCTTAGACATTATTTTGCTATACATTTCCCCCTTTATACTTTACCCATGATTTACATCATTTCTTTACCGGCAAAACACTTGCTCTTTATTTCCAAGGACAAAATCAACCTTCTTTATTTAGCGAAATCAATAAAAGGAGGGGAGCAAAAACATTATATTAAAATAGTAAAGATAAAAGACCAAAAAAATAATTGCACCATTTATATTTTATACTTGGAATTTTACAATCAAAATTCAGTGTGGCAAAACTGCCAATAATTTTATAAGGTATGTATTGTTTTACCTTAGACTATTCCACTACCACCAATAAAGAATCCTTCACTATATCCCAATTATGTTGATAAAATATTGTAGAGAGCCCATCTAAACTTGGGGATTTATCATTATTAAAATATAAAAGAGCTAAATGAACTCTTCTAGAGTAATAGGCTTCATTAGTTTCCTAATGTCGTCATCTGTTATAATTGAAGGTACTTCTTGTAGAAGTTTATCATTAAGAACTTCAAAATCCTTTGATCCTATAATATTTGATAAAAATACCTTGCCTTCTTTTTTATTTCACTCTAGTATTCAATCCAAACCCTTTATATTGATTTAATTCTACTTTAGATGCAAATCTCTGTACTATAGCCATCCTATGAAAAACTTTGTATTTTTATCTCCTTCTTTTAACCAAGTTAATTTTTTATTTTAATCTTCAAAATATCTCTTCCTTACTCAAAATATTATGATATTCACCAAGCAACTCCCTTTCCTTTGAGATTGGATTATTATGATCACCTTTTCAAAATTTTGAATGTTTATCTTTTAGTTCTTATTTCTTCTCAAAAAGTGTTCTTGTTCCATTATTTTAATCTAGATGTCATTGATTTAATTTATTTTGGAAATGCATACAAACCTCCTTTTCCTAAAGACTCCACATTTGTGCTATCATATCAACAAATTTAGGATGGTCTTTCCACACATGCTCATATTTAAAATATTATCTTCTTTGAATTCACTTATCACCATTTTAACTCTTATTGGTCAATGATCTGAACCAATCCTTGTTAAGGTATTAATTTTAGCACAAGTTACTTCATCTAGCCAATGATTTGAGAGTATGTATATGTCTATTTTTTTTGCTATTAGGTTATGGCCTCTCTTGTTGTTGGTCCATGTATAGTTGTCTTCTTCAAATTCAACCTCCAATAAACTGTTTTTTGAATAAAAGCTGAGAAATATCTCATACTTTGGGTTAATTTCTTAATTCTTCAAAATTTTCATCCAACTTGGTTATGGCATTAAAATATCCTAAGATCACGAATCAGGTTTCTTGATATTTACTTCTCATAAATGATTCAATCCCGCTCTAAAATTCTAATCTACCTAACTGAGTTGTAGGTTCGTAGACATTGATAAGGGTGAAATGAATATTTGCAAAGTAGCATGTGACTAAAGAGGCTATATAATGGCTAGTTTTATGAATGGTTACACAAGAGTTTCTAGTAGGATTCCAACAAGTTAGAATACACCCTACCTCTCCTTCAGAATCCATAGCGTCCCATTCACATCTTGTCGATACTACTTTCATATTATTTGAAACTTCTTTTGTCATTTTAGTTTCTTGGATACAAATAATATTAGGATTATTACTTAAATAGAGGTCCTTGATACACCTATGTTTTGAGGGGCATTATCATCCCTTATATTCCATGATATGATAATCATGTCTCATTATGGGCTATTGGCCCTGCCTACGAATTACCAATATCATTTTGTTGTTTGGTAAAGAGAAGTTCAATAGAATTAGTTTATGTTCCTTTCTTTATGTTTGTTCTTGCTTCCTTCGATCTTGCTTGATAATTTGAGGGTTTTTCTCTTTTTTTTCTTGCATGTATTAGAATTAGATCTTATTATTCTATTCCTTAATATTCTTTCATAACTTTATTTTTCATCAGATTTATCCTCTCCAGGATCTACTACAAAAGATTTTGACTTGTCTTGCTCGATTTTTATTATTTTATTATTAATGGTAGACGTATTAACATCTAAAACTACACTTTCTTAACCAATTTGTTTCTCATGATGGTGCATGCTACTTCAAGAGAGTATTAAAAATATAACGAGACACATTCCTTAGGTTCATCAAGAATGTTCATCTCTAAATTAAGATCATATTGAATAGATGATTCCTTGTTAATATGTTGAATTTTTTGTTATGTGTCCTCTAAGCTTTAATCTACTTTTTCTTCATAGGATAAAGCCCAAAAATAGTTGGTATTTACTCCAATATCCTTACTTAATGATCTCCATTGTTTATTTTATTTCATTTTTCTACATCTATTTTTTGAATTTTGAAAACCATCTTCATCCATATCCATTTGTAAGTTTCTCTTGCAGTTTTCTACATATGATTATGTTAGGCTCTTCTTAGGGTATGATATCTCAATATGCCCTAACTGATAACATATTATACATCTAAAAGATATGTTTTCATAGGGTCCACATCTTATCCCCATACTTAAGAATGATTGATTTCGTTAAAGCTTTAATTAGATCAATCATGACCAATATTTGAGCATATATAGCCAAGAATCCATCTTTTGTAGTATTTAAAGTTTCAAGGAATTATCCTAGAGTGTTGCCTATTTTATTGAAGGTATATATTTCCTAAAATTCAATGGGTAACCCATACATCCTAACCCATATTGGTACCAGGGATAGATTTACATTTTCAAGTGAAAATTCTTCATACTAGCGGGCAAGGAATAGTCTTGCTCTTCCCATAAATTAAGGACCCCCTTTTAGGATTCTATCTCTTTCTTCTCCAAAACAAAAAATGGCTAGGAATAAACCTTTGGGAAGAAAGGATAGAATCACTCTTGGAGACTTCCAACTCATATAAATCCATTTTCTCAAGGCTGAAGTCCTTAGTCAATACCCATTAAATTGAACAAAAATCACCCTATCTTGGAGCAACAAGGATCAATCCGTTATGGTGTGCTTACTAACCTATACCAATAGAGATAATTCTAAGGATTTAGCTATAAATTGGTCCATGGAAAGGGAAATAAAACTCAAAATATATTGAAATTTTACCATAATATCCTATAGCAATATAATATTTGATAATTTTTTATAGTAATTTGCATACAAAAAAACTCTAAGATAAAGAAGGAAAATGAAACTTAGCTGAAAAAATCTATGTCTAGATAGAATGTCTTGACTCACTGAAGTCCTAGCCCTTCATTGCTTCTCCCATCATCCAAATCCTAGCTGACAAATATTTGAAATTTTGTTTTTCATGACTTGAAAAATCTCACTGCCCTTATTGGTTTACTTCATAGGGTTTTATATCCCTCAACATTGCACAAATTCCTTCATATGACCACTCATTTTGAAGCTAATAAAATTTTGTACAATTTGGTCCAAGAATCAACTGAATCAAATAATTCTTTGTGAAGATATGGCTCCTAAAATATGAGATATTTTTTAGATTAAAATGCCCTCTTAGATTCATGTTTAGTATAAGAGAAATTAGCTAAAATAATCTTCATATGTATTGGATCTATTTATATCATGCAAATAAAACATGTAACATCTACCCTCAAAGGCCTAAACTTGATAATCCAATCCTCAATGTTTGTGAAATATCCCATTTTAAGAGCAACAAGCTCAAGTTCCAATTTATTAAGTTTTATATCATTGATTTTTCATCCTTTATAGCTTCTAAACTTCTATTAGATCTAAATACTCTCTAAAGTTATTCAACTAGCAAGGAAAACAATCCAGAAGCCTTCTCCTTCATAGTTAGAAGAATTTCTTCATCAAGATAGATGTATTGTTTTTCTAAAAAACAACCCATTCTTCTTTGCTTTATAGTAAACATATTAGCAAAGTAGCCCAAGTACTATAATTACATCCATTGAATCAAACAACACACAACTTTGGATTCATTACTGTAGACACCAAAATCCAGCCACTTGTAAGTCATCTATACCTTCCTGCCAGCCATGTGTCAGTCATCCATCCTTCCCGCCATTATTTGGCCCAAATCCACACTTTCCCACCATTATTTGGCCCAATTTCACTTTTCCCGCCATTTTTCATCCCCAAATTTATTTAAATTAATATTTATATATATATTTTAATATTTTAATATATTTTAATATATATATAAATAAAGTTTAAGTGATTTAATCCGAGCCGTCCATCCTTCATTTAATCTCATCCGTCCATCCATCTTAATCCGTTTCACAACCTAGATTTATTCTCTACCCTTGGATCCACTTTAATCTTAGCCACACGTTCAAAGTGTCGTTAAAACCCTAAAGTGTGCCCTAAGAGTAGATTATAAATTGAGTCACCTTGATGGCTCAAACCCTATCTATCTCTTCGGCTAAACCTACTTATCTTCCCTATCTAAGTCCGGAGTTGGCTATTGCTGTTAATCCCGAGTCTTCCGAGTCTTCTACGGCCCTAAGTCTGAACTAAACCCTTTCGCCGCATCCATCGCCGCCGCCTGGTCTCGCCGCGTTAACAGGGAAAGGTATAGATTCGTCTAAAGCAAGTAATCTTTCTTTATGTATTAATCGTTGTTGAATTCTCGCATTCTGTTTATTTTTATTTCATAAATCTAGGGTTTTAGACTCGTTTCGAGGGCTCACACAGTGGAGCCCTCTTATTAGTTTCTAACTCTTTGATAATTTTAATGTGTGCAGGATTCTAGTGGTAGATCTGATTTGTTGATAGCAGCTGCTTAAGCTGGAGTGGTCCGAGCCAAAGGATACAACGAAGCCCACTCATTCTGTTGAGGTTAAGGATACATTCTTCGGAGACGCCACCACATTGTGCCGGCTAGGGTTTCGGAGAACCCTAGCACAAATTGTAACTTTGTATCACGAAAAGGGTTACGAGCCTGTTGTACTTAAAAGGAGTTTCTAAACTCCATTGATTAATAAAAATCATTCATTTTGTACAACCTGTTCGCATTCCTTTATTGTGATTTCTTTATTTCTGTTTGGCGTTGTGTATCTTTAATATCTGGATATTGCATCAACCATACCCCTGGTTTCACTCAGTCTACACTAACCCTTTTTTGAGGCTAATGTTGTATCTCTCACGCTTCATCTCCAACATCTTCCAATGCTCAATTGTCCTCCTTTGGAGACAAATGTAGTGTCTTCCCACCACTTTCTCCTCCATTTACCCGGTTGTACACCAATTCTCTCTATGAGGTTAGTGGAACCTCCTCTAGCCATGACCAATTTCAACCCTCTTCTTCCCAAACCATTTATGGTTTCACCCTACCGGGGCACAGCTCATCGTTTCTTCCCAGGTACCGCCTACTTCAGCCACCTTCATTGCCCTTGCTATGCAGTCTCCTGTGACTACCATGGCAGCCTGCCCTCCACCTTCATCCAATCATCCCACCTCCCTTGGGTTAGAAATTAATAAGGTTAGGGAGTACCTCGACAAGTTGCTTCAGCAACAACAAGCAACAAAATGCCCAACCACCTGTCGTAGTAAATCCTACACCCCAACCAATTTCTACCCGGCCAACTTTTCTTAGCTCAGGCCCCACCTGGTACCCCAATCTTCGGTGGTGTCCATTCCTACCCCACCTTTCTCCCAACCCGATCCGGTTCATCATTCACCCCAATCACCTTCTTTTCGGTATCATCCATACCAACAACCAGTCCATTCCACACCGCCTAATCCAGGCAATTTCATCCCATCTCATCATTTTTCCACTCCTCCATTGCATCATCATAATCATCAAACGAATCAAAATTTTCATGAAGATTCTCGACTCCATGCTATGCAACAACAGATTGACAACCTTATGCTCAACATGCCCGGCTCATCTAGTCGAAACCTACGCTAAGGTCGTTGATCAATCAACCAATTCATCCTTCGGTACCTTCACCGCCATATCCGACTGATTTCACATTACCGAAGTTTGACAAATTTCGAGGAACTGAGGATCCTCACGAACATGTGAGCTCATTCATGCATGCCTGCTTTAGAATCCAAAATAATGACGCTCTTATGCTCAGAAATTTTCCTCAGACATTAGGAGGAGATGTTGTACAATGGTACAATCATTTACCTCACCATAGCATTTATGCTTACGAGCAATTGATTAATCTATTTTTAGAACGATTCTCCCTAAATGTACAAAGGAAAGTCTCATTGTCCGACTTATACAAGCTCAAGCAACATGACGATGAGACTGTTTATGACTTTGGAAACCGTTGGAGGGCTATCATTAATAAATTGCCATTCTCCCTACCAATGGAGGAGTTAACCAAAATGTTCACCCATAGTTGTCTAAAACCTATCTCTTGGTTACTCCAATTACAACAATACAGGACTTTTGAAGAGGCTTTGGCCCAAGCAAGTATCATAGAAGACATTAAAGTCCAAGAGGGTGTTTTAAAACCCCGTAGAAAAGAATGGCAACAAAAGGGCCAACAACGAAATAATAATTATGGCCAAAACAAACAAGCACAGACTAGTACAACCTCAAATGTTAACCAAGTTAATCAAGTGGTGGCGAGCCAGCCCGTAATGGCTCAACAACAACAAGTAATGCAAAGTCAACCGCAACCAATTGCTTATCATGCGGTACCCGCCCCTCCTCAACCAGATCACAATACTGGGCCAACCATGGAAACTCGACCTTGGCAAACAAATCGTCCCAAGCGACAGTTCACACCTTTAGATGAACCATATGCGGTCATATTCAACAAGTTATATAGCACAAATCAGCTTAACTTTACCCGAGTTTAAACCTTTAGAACCATCTAGAAGGGGGAAGTATTACAAGGAGTACCTATTTTGTCCTTATCATAGGCAAAATGGACACGATATCAATAATTGTACAGCTTTCAAACATGTGATCCAAGATCTTATTGAGATTGGAGCCATTAAATTGGATAGCCCCTTAGCCCAACAAAATCAAAATCTTGGTGTATTTCAAACACCCCTTCCACATCGGGAGGAAGCTCCAACAACTTCAGGGGGAGTAACTCAGGTAACTCCTCCTAATCAAGTCAACCATGTACAACAATACCAAGGTTTTGTGGGTACTATTAACGTAGTAACCCGGGGTCAAAGGGCGAACCAACCAAATCAGGTTGAACCACAGCCACCTGTACAAACCCCCAGTCCACCTCAGGTAAAAGTGACCCAACGACGTGCTAGTACTTCTCAACAACCGCTAAATCATTCTACTCAACGCCAACGACCCATCATGTCATTGAGTAGCCGATTAACTACCAGCTTAAAAATGGCTTCTGCCAAGTTATCGATCTATGACCTCATTCAACAATCTCCCCCGCATAGAGAGGCATTAATGGAAATATTAAAGTCAATCGAGCTTCAAACTCAAGATACTAATGCCTTCAACAACTTTGTGGGGAGTATTCAAACATGCATGGAGCCCTCCATCACTTTCTATGATTTTGAAATCAAACCTTTGTCAACAGAAAGTATAGATCCTCCACCGCATATCATGGCCAAGATCGATCACAAGCCATTCAAGAGAGTCTTAATTGACACCGGTTCCTCAATCAATATCATTACAACATCGGCGTTGAGTAATCTAGAGTTGTCGCCATCCCTTATCACCAAGTCGACTTTTACTCTTAAAGCATTCAATGATGCTTTATCTTCCACGGTTGGCACGGTTATCTTGCCCATTGAGGTAGGGGCCCGAACTTTGCATACCTTGTTTCACATCTTGGAAGGGTCCATGGCATACAATGTATTGCTTGGACGGCCTTGGCTTAGGGAGATGAGATGTGTCCCTTCTATACTCGCATCAATGTCTCGAAGTATGTATATGAGGGACAGGTTCATTGTGTACCTGCCGACATTGAACCCTTCAAACATTGCAACTATGTCTCAAATCCTTATGAGATTGTGTTGCCATCCACTCATCTTTTCTTGACCCCATCTACTTCTTCTATACCATCTTCTTCTAAAGCTCCCATTCCCGAGGAGCTACCCATCATATCGCAACCATCTTCCTCTTCCGCTATTCCATCTCATTCACCACTTTCTTCATCTCCTAATCTTCCTTCTTCTTCATCGGTGACCACATGCACATGTGGCCATGACCAATCATCTCTTTCCACGTCATTACCCCCTTCTTCTACACCTTCTTCAACATCACCTATTATTCCTCCATCTTCCCAACCATCACCACCGATGTTTCACAAGTCGATGAAGCATCAACCCAACCAAATCCTTCCAATTCTTCTATCCCACATTCTTCTATTCCATCATCTAGTCCATCTCCCTCCCAAGTCAAGGTCCATCTAATTTATGCAGGTATTGGTGAGTATGCCATCCAAGATGTCCACATCACACCGTTCAATGTGCAAAAAGTTAAAGATTTTGGTCGTCCACATGACCAACATTTATCCATTGGATCGGTTTATAACATGGGTTCTATGCCAAATTCCATTAATTTTGTATATGGGGGAATAGAGTCATCTTCTAGTCCTACCACCATACTAGAACCCAAGCATCCAGTCCCCGCCAATATCGAAAGGATGGAGGGTTTTCCCTCTCGCTATTTCCACAGACATAATTGGCAGCAATTTGGCCTAGGTCGATACGAGCAAGGGGTAACTGAACGCATCGATATGCCATACCGGAGACCCACCGAGCGTTTTGGTCCGGGCTACCAACCACTTCCATCCCTTTCTTCTTTTGAACAAGCTTTTCAAAGCATTAATCTTAATTCGGAAGAATAAATCCTCCACCCCGACGAATCCGAAGATGAAGCCTATGAAGAATTTGACGTCATGTCAAATGGTGATGAATCTGAAGAAGAGTCGGCGCCCATTGTTCCCCTCACCGAACAAGACGAGTTTTATCTCCAATTGTTCCCTCTCCAAGAGGCCATCTTTCGCTTGCTTCTTCCACAAGAACGAGGTGAACCACCCCCTCCGCCACATCCATAAGCCATAATCCAAACCTGTATTATATGTATATACTAAAATAGTGGTTTTCACCACTACCAAAAAAAAAAAAAATCAGAAAATTCCCAAAAAAAAAAAAAAAAAAAAAATCAAAATATATAAAAATACTTTATTGCTTTATGTATGTGTGTAATAGTGGTTTTCACCACTACAAAAAAAAAAAAAAAAACTCAAACTAAAAAAAAAAAAAAAAAAAACTGAAAAACTATGTTGTTTTGCATTTCAGGTCTTCCGAGGTCTTCACCGGTTTTCCCTTCCATTCCGCCCATCCTTTCTTCCATAAGTCGACAATGAATTTTGAAGACTTATTCACACCGCTCCATAATCCATATGATCCGGATAAGCCAATCCTGATCAACCCAAACTTGATTGACATGGATCGGATTTCATCTCCTCCATCTATTTCAGAGTTCATCCTTTTCGAGGAATTGTTAAGGGCTTCCGCCAACTACATTCCTCCTTCACCTCCACATTCACCTTCATCTTCTAAGCCAGAGGTCTTCCAGGCAGACATAGACGAGAGCAAGGCGCAGGAGCCTGATGACATTTTAGATGACATAAATCTGATCCCTACTCCCCATCACCTTGAGGAAGGTTCCCACATGTCTATTGAAGAAACTATCGATGTAGACCTTAGTCCGGACCAAGATGGCACCCAAATTGTGAAACCGGCTAAAAGTCTATCATCGGAGGAACAAGAGCAAATGATTGCTCTACTCAAGCGGAAGAAGGAGATATTTGCATGGTCTTACAAAGACATGCCAGGCCTAGACCCTAATTTGGTTGTCCATAACCTCACCTTACAAAAAGATGCTAAACCCGTCAAACAGAAACTTAGGAAAATGCATCCTACCGTGGCCCTCATAGTTAAATCGGAGATTCAAAAACTTCTGGATGTTAAATTTGTCGTCCCGATTGATTATCCTGAGTGGCTTTCTAACATGGTACCCGTTCGCAAGCCTAACGGGGGAATACGTGTTTGCACCGATTTTTGAGATCTAAATAAAGCGTGTCCTAAGGATGACTTTCCTCTTCCAAACATTGATACTCTTGTCGACACCTGTGCTGGTCATGAAATGCTTTCGTTCATGGATGGATTTTCAGGATACAACCAGATTCGAATAAACCCTGAAGATCAACACAAAACAACATTTACCACACCTTGGGGAACTTTTTGTTACAGGGTGATGCCCTTTGGCCTTAAGAACGCAGGTGCAACCTATCAACGAGCCATGACTTATATTTTCCATGATTATATGCATAAGATTATCGAAGATTATGTGGATGATTTATTGGCAAAATCTAAAACTCGACAAGAGCATTTTGATGTATTGGAAAAAGTTTTTGATAGACTTCTAGAGCATAAAGTAAGGTTGAACCCTAAGAAATGTGTCTTTGGTGTTACCTCGTGCAAACTCCTAGGTTTTATTATCTCTAAACGAGGTATTGAGGTGGACCCAAACAAGGTCAAAGCCATTATGGAAATGTGTCCCCCAACTAATTTGAAGGAGTTGCGTAGTTTGCAAGGAAAGATTAATTCAATCCGTCGCTTTATTGCACAACTTTCTCATAAATGTAGGCCATTTTGCCACCTACTACAAAAGGGGGTACAATTTTCATGGACAGATGAGTGTCATAAAGCCTTTGATGACATCAAGCAGTACTTAGCGTCTCCGCCAGTCTTAGCTCCGCCTCGTCCAGGGGTCCCTTTCAATCTTTATATCTCAAGGAACGGACTTTGCCTTAGGGACAATGCTTGCACAAAAGAATGAACAAAATCGTGAGCAAGCAGTCTATTATATTAGTCGAACATTGGTAAGCTATGAAACCCGATATGCTTATGTGGAAAAGTTGTGCTTAGCAATGGTTTTTGCCACTAAGAAACTTCGTCATTATATGCTTAGCCATACAACATATGTCATAGCTAGAGAAAACCCTCTGCGTTATATGATGTCTCGCACTTATAATAACACTCGTACCGCTAAATGGATAATGTTGCTTACCGAATTCGATCTTGAATTCATTAGCCAAAAATCTGTTAAAGGTCAAGTTATAGCCGATCAACTTGCGGAAGCTCCACTACCTAGTGATCATCCTTTGATTATTGAGCTCCCGGATGATTCGGTATTTGCTATCACTGAACAAGAAGAGGACATCATTCCGGAGGAAGATGTTGACATCACGCTATTTTTTGATGGCTCTAAGTGCGCGAAAGGTCAAGGCGCTGGAGTTGTGTTTCATACACCTCAAGGGATTCCCATCCCTTTATCATTCAAACTAGACTTCCAATGCACCAATAATACAGCAGAGTATGAAGCCTTAATTTTAGGTCTTCAATCAGCCATAGCTATGAGCATTAAGCGTATTCGGATATTTGGGGATTCTCAACTCGTGGTTAAACAAATTACAGGAGAATACCAAGCCAAAGAACCTACCATTAAGCTTTATCATGATGTAGCAATGAAGTTGCTCTCTAAGTTTGATTGGTATGAGATCACTAGTTTGCCTCGTTCGACTAATAGATTTGCGGATGCCATGGCCTCTCTTGGATCATTGATTCCAAAGGACTCCCTTGGAGAGGTACAGCCCCTAATCATTTCCACAATCTCTAAGTCCGCAATTGTCCGTGCCGAGTCTAAGGATGAAAAAGATGTTTGCTTTATCCATTCGGATCCATATGAGCCTTGGTCTAGTGAGATAGTAGCCTTCCTCAAGTTTGGAACACTCCCATCTGATTTGTCTCGAACCGCCCGCCGTTGTTTTAAGCAAAAGGCAGCTCGTTTTGTTCTTTTGGGGGATGTGTTGTATAAACGTGGATATGATGGAGTACTCCTCCGTTGTCTAGAAGCGGGTGAAACACATAGAGCTATTGCTGAAGCCCATGATGGTACTTGTGGTGGTCATTTTAGTGGAATGGCCATTGCGAAGCGTATTTTACGTATGGGGTATTATTGGCCCACTATGGAACAAGATTGTTGCAAATATGTTAAACAATGTAAAAAGTGTCAAGAACACGCTAATTTAACCCATATACCATCACAAGTTTTATAGCCCATCCAAAGCCTTTGGCCCTTCTCACAATGGGGTCTCGATTTAATTGGCAAGATTTCACCTGCCTCTTCAAGACAACATACTTTCATCATTACAGCCACTGAATACTTCACAAAGTGGGTTGAAGCTATTCCTCTAACCAGTACGACAGGTCCTAGAATTGTGGAGTTTATACTTCACCATATCATTTGTCGTTTTGGTATTCCCTCTAAAATTATTTCTGATAACGGCAAGTCTTTTAAGAATAAGGATGTTCGAGCTCTTTGCGAAAAGTATAATATCCAACATAGTTTCTCAACTCCTTACTACCCACAAGCCAATGGACAAGTGGAAGCTTCCAATAAGACCATAATTGCTATTCTTAAGAAACTTGTTAAAGAAAATCATAAAGATTGGCATACACAAATCCCCTTAGCATTATGGGCTTACGTAACAAGCATCGAACTCCCATTGGGGCAACGCCATTTTCTTTGGTCTATGGAGCTGAAGCAATCATGCCTTTTGAGCTCGAGATCCCTTCCTTGCGAATTTCTTTGCAGGAATTTATTGATGATGATATCGCTAGACAAGCACGTCTTGATCAACTCACACTCATAGATGAAAAACGAATCAATGCTTTAGAGCATTTGCGAGTTTATCAAGACCGATTGAAACGTGCTTACAATGCCAAAGTTCATCTAAGAGAATTTCAAGTAGGGGATCTTGTCCTTAAAGAGAATCAACAAAACACCAATGCATTGCCGCATCTTCGAGATAAATTCGCGGCTAATTGGTTAGGTCCATATATGGTCACCGAAAGAGTGGGTAATGGAACTTATAGACTTGCCAGTTTAGAGGGAGAGGAAGAACCCGAACCACTTAATGTTATACACTTGAGGGCATTCTACGCATAGTTTGAATTTTATATGTACATATATACATGGCTTGTACAACAAAAAAAAAAAAAAAAACAAATAAAATAAAAAGAATTTGCATTTCATTGTTAGTTGCATACATCTCATTCAAAAACATTGCATTTCATGTGCATACATCTCATTGAAAACCATAACATTTCATTTTCAGCCATAGTTGCATATCATGTTAGAGACCATTCTATCTTTTGGATATAAAATTTGGTCAAGCAAAAGTCATGTTGCCTTAATCAGGGGCACCTTCATAAAATCCATCAAACCGAATTGTCATTCGTACACCCATTTTCCATTTGCACATATTTACATTGCCAAAATGTTTTCAATCACTCAGCCATTCCTAGTGTTTTAAGCAAACTTCGAAATGCATGTCAAAGTTCTCTAGGGCCATATCACAAATTACACTAAATAAAATCTTGAGTATTGGGAAATGATTTCAAAAGCGGTCTTGAACCTATCACATTTTCACATCTTAAAAACATCTTGTGTCAAAGAGAGATAACACCATCCTTGGGTTGTGCCTTGAAGTGAAAAGGGTAATCCTCGTTTGTCCTATCATGCAAACATAGTCCATAAAACAGTGGTTCTTACCACTATCACAAGCAATCACAAAATATAAATATAAACAGAGTAGTAAGGATAGGGTAAAATTCTCATCATACTTCGGTTGAGAATCCGATTCCCCAAAGCTCTAAGGAAATGAACATTTTTCACACACCACTGATCCCAAATAAGTTGTAAGGATCGTACTACTTGTCCAGTCAGACGGATAGGTAGTCATCCCAAAGGCTTACAAAGGTCAAAAACAACATGGACTATGGAGTTAACCTTCACCGGGGCTATAGACGCTTGACTGGCAGTGGAGTATACTCATTGCGTGGCGACATGTCTCTCCTCAAAAAGAGACCTCTGAATGCTCATACGGACAAACTAGCTTCGGGGTCTTCTCCATAACAGGGTTACCTAATTTATGCAAGATGAGGTTAATGAACACACTTGCACACACACAGGTTTTTGATTGCCTAGAGTCACTACCATGCTTCCGATTTGGTTAATGAACTCGCATGCACACACATTTGGTCCTAGTTGAATTAGGCAAGTGTTAGTAAGTTTGTTTGATACCACTAGCATGTTTGAGTCTTTGTAAAACAGTCTTCCATATCAACCTCCATATCACCCTCCATATCTTCTTCCATATTCATGTCATTCCATACGTCATCCATTCACAAGCCACCAAGTTCGGTGCCCCTGATTAAACAATTATGATAACAGTTCGCTAAATCTAACTATCTAAAAGTATGAGTGCTTCTTAGTGCATATTTCATTTACTTAGTCTTGCATTAATCATCCATAGATTTACATATCATTTACTTAGTCTTGCATTAATCATCCATAGATTTGTATGTTATATACTTAGTCTCGCATTAATCATCTATAAGTTTGCATTCCATTCCATCACATATGCATCAAAAACATTAAAACATATAAAAACATGCATCACAAAAACATAAGCATTCACACAAAAGAGAGTAAAACACCAAATAAATAAAAGCCATGTATATATATATGTATAAAGGTCAAACTCTACAATGAATGCCAAAAGGCTACAATATACAATAGAGCACCAAGGCTCATAAAGAGTGCATCTAAGCACTAAGCTAACCATCAAAAGAGGACCCCTGAGACCTAGTAGGAGCCCTAGACCTAGTGGTGTGCCTAGACTCACTACGCCTAGAGACAGAGGAGGATGGAGGATCAGGCAACACAATGTGATGCCTAAACAATGTGTCCTCAAGCGTCACCGTCATCTCTCCAGTCGGGAGCTGGAACGTCCCCCGATCTGGATCCCACCTCTCGGCCAAAGCCGAGAGGTACCCCTCATCCGCCCGAACTACCTCCAACCGGGCTGCCTCCGCTAGCCCCACTGCATCCAATATCTCCCAATATTCCTGGGACAACGACCTCCTCATCCCCGAAATGATAGGGGAGAATCGGTGTCGTGCCTCTAACACCCTAAGCTGCAAAACAACAAAACAAAAATTTGTTACAAATTTTTCCAAAAAAAAAAAAAAACACATAATAAGTACTTGCTTAAATGAACAAATACCTCAGCTGGCTGCACTGGCGCGTCCGCTCCCATCTCCGCCATAGCTCCCGCGTGCTTCACTTTCCCACACAACCTTTCACTCCACTTCACTCCACTCCCTCAGACGCACTTCTCTTAAGCTCGAACGCACAAATGAGCGAAATTCTCGCTGAAACTGTTTAAATAGCTGATTTTGGCGCCCTGAAACGTAGTAGGGCGTTTCATGGCGGATTCAGACGCAGTCCTGCGTCTGCAGAGCGCCTAAACACCGACGGGCGTCTCTGCCAACCACAAACGCAGACCGGCGTTTGGTGTCGGTATTGAATAAAGGAACAAAACTTACAAAATTGAAGCTTACCTCCTCCAAATTTCATCAAATTGCATTCATCCATTCTTCTTATCATAATAAAACATTTTGTGAAGGTTACAACAGTTTTGGACACAAATTTTGTCATTTCGCTCAAAAAGCGCATCATTCATCATTGTTTTACAAATTGGGTTAAAAATATTCAAAACCTTCACAAAATTAACCACATTCATCAATTCTTCTGATCTATCGTCAATTTCATTCATTCTTCTTTCATCATGCATATTTTTGCCAAATCAAATTAAAGTAAACCTCGTATCTAGTGGTATATTCTATCACCTTGGCGATTGCAGCGATTTGCATCCATGCAATTCGGTAAGAGGATTAAACCACCATAAGGACACTTACCATTTATCATCATCAATTATTTCATTGTTTGAAAATTGGAAATCAATTTTGGGTATTCTACTTTTCAAGTGACCTCATACCAAGATTAATTTGCTCAACAGCTTGTCATTGATGGCCTCGTTCATGGGGCCTTAAACATGGACAATCTTTCATATCGTCATTATTTTAAGTCTTGCTAGAGATTGTGGCTACCTAGGTTGATTGGTTCCGACCCGAGGAATTATCCATACAAGTCACTAGGAGCATCTCTCGAGTTCTGGACTCTTTCATGCATCTTTCATCTCTGCATATCAATGGCGCCAACAAGGCAATTTCATCAACAGTATGGATTCACACACAGGAGTTGGGGCATCCGTTATCAATTTCTAATTTTCCTATAGTGGAATTCATCTTACATGATCATGGAATTTACAGCTTGGCAAAAATCCCTTTATAACCGTTGGGGCAGAAAACGGTCCATCTTTCACATCACTCATATCGTCTTCAATCATATTCTTTTCTCGGTTTGTACACCAACCCCTTTTCTCGTTGGGACATAAATAGATGGTGCATGCACCAACCCTTTTTTTTCACCGTTGGGACAAAAACGGTTCATTATCTTTCGAATTTCTTCCAATTGGCTTGTGAGAACCATTCTCGCTCGCCAATTGAGGGGGTAAGCTGAAAAATTTTAAATATTCTTTTATTCTTTGGTCTTCAAAGTTGTGCTTTAGTCTTGAGAGAGAGTTGCGTCCGATCCAACTTTTCGAGGTGTCTTAAGTTTTTGTGCTACATTGTGTCTTCACACAAAGCAGCTCAAAAAGGGGCATCTCGTAGACACCAAAATCCAGCCACTTGTAAGTCATCTATACCTTCCCGCCAGCCACGTGTCGCTCATCCATCCTTCCCGCCATTATTTGGCCCAAATCCACACTTTCCCACCATTATTTGGCCCAATTTCACTTTTCCCGCCATTTTTCATCCCCAAATTTATTTAAATTAATATTTATATATATATTTTAATATATTTTAATATATATATAAATAAAGTTTAAGTGATTTAATCTGAGCCGTCCATCCTTCATTTAATCTCATCCGTCCATCCATCTTAATCCGTTTCACAACCTAGATTTATTCTCTACCCTTGGATCCACTTTAATCTTAGCCACACGTTCAAAGTGTCGTTAAAACCCTAAAGTGTGCCCTAAGAGTAGATTATAAATTGAGTCACCTTGATGGCTCAAACCCTATCTATCTCTTCGGCTAAACCTACTTATCTTCCCTATCTAAGTCTGGAGTTGGCTATTGCTGTTAATCCTGAGTCTTCTGAGTCTTCTACGGCCCTAAGTCTGAACTAAACCCTTTCGCCGCATCCATCGCCGCCGCCTGGTCTCGCCGCGTTAACAGGAAAAGGTATAGATTCGTCTAAAGCAAGTAATCTTTCTTTATGTATTAATCTGCTGTTGAATTCTGCATTTTGTTTATTTTTATTTCATAAATCTAGGGTTTTAGACTATTTCTGAGGGCTCACACAGTGGAGCCCTCTTATTAGTTTCTAACTCTTTGATAATTTTAATGTGTGCAGGATTCTAGTGGTAGATCTGATTTGTTGATAGCAGTTGCTTAAGCTGGAGTGGTCCGAGCCAAAGGATACAACGAAGCCCACTCATTTTGTTGAGGTTAAGGATACATTCTTCGGAGACGCCACCACATTGTGCCGCCTAGGGTTTCGGAGAACCCTAGCACAAATTGTAACTTTGTATCACGAAAAGGGTTACAGGCCCTGTTGTACTTAAAAGGAGTTTCTAAACTCCATTGATTAATAAAAATCATTCATTTTGTACAACTGTTCTGCATTCCTTTATTGTGATTTCTTTATTTTTGTTTGGCGTTGTATCTTTAATCTACAATTATACATAATAATAGTAACATGCATATCGAAAGGACTTAAACCATTACGTAGAGCTTAAAAAATTGCATGATCTACAAAAAAGGATGAAAATGAATTTCAAGTGATAAAGTCATGGTCTTTAGAAGTTACACCCAATTAATAGATGAAAGATACAAAAAATTAAAGAATCAAATCTTTGTGTTTTCTTTCAAAGTTACAAACTCAATAACATGTATAATATAAAAGGCCTAAGCGGTCCATTGAAACACCAACGTGTGGTTGAATAAGATAGGTCTTTATAAAAGAGGCTAAGGGGACCACCCAAGTGAATGCATGTGGTGAGAGAGAGGGATGCAAAAGGGTGAAGCAATAGAGTAGTGAATAGCTCAAAAAGTGCTATGGAAGAATACACATTTGAATGGACAAAGAAAGCAGATGTCCATAAGTTCCAAGGGAAAAAGACCAAAAATATAGATGTTGGGATTTAAACCTAGGCAAAGCATATACTTCTTTGAACAAGGAAACTAATCTCAATAGAAATGGGAAGGGTGCATTGGATCAAAGGAAAGGCTAATTCAAAAAGGGTGAGAATCGGAACCATGACTCTGCCCAAGCCAAGTTCTAATGTAAGGGAAACTAATTTTGTGTGTATTAGGCATCCTTGTAGGAGAGATATGTAAGTACCTCATATTAAATATTCCTCTATGCTATTCATAACCTACAAGGGTCCCTAAGACCAAATTACACCGTAGATGTATATAGAGCATGAGGTCCAAAAGACATGTGAAGGAAGATATATATGAGACAAGTGAGTGGAAGCATAGGTCCATGTTTTCCAAGGGGCCAACAAAGTGATAGGGAATGCTAATGGATGTTTCTATTGTTGACATGACATGATGCTACCATTGCACAAAAAGATCAAACTTGTGGTGAGAGTGCATCCTATGAAGGTCAAATTCGAGGAAATAGGGTTGAGGGTATCGCATGCCAATAATTTAGCCTCTTGAGTCAAAAGGTCTGATTGTTATGTATAGTGGACATGATTAAAACTCAAGAAACTAAAAGAATTATTGGGAACTAAAAATGGTCCTTACACTCTAGGCATCGTGATCATCCGTATGTGGTCTTTTCAGGTGCATCTGGTGTTTGTGCCTTGCTTGGAATGCTAGTTAGGGAAGTCTAAGGAGCATGGGATACAGTTCCTTCATATGATCTTTGGGATTTTTTACCAAGGTTGACTCCTTATTCGGGTGCAATATTTAACGCTCTCCTTTTAAACTAGTCTAATCTATGAGGTATTTGCTAGGGAAAATGAAAAGAGAGAGAGAAATAAGTAAAATCTAACTAATCTAATTAGCCTATGATAAGGGTGACGATGTGCTAAATATTATAATTTCCATATTGCATATCAATGGGATTAATAAACACATATATCAAAACTTGACAGCTAAAGTAAACATGGTCTCAACCACACATGATTGCAAATAAAAATAATTGTGGGAACTAAGACAAATACTAGTCACAAACTCCATAGGAAGGTATATGAATGCTTAGACCAGGATAGAAATTAGAGTAATCACAACTCATTGCATTCATATTAAAGTGCAATCATATTCACATAATTACATTCACATATAATTGAAAGAGGCTCGATGACCTGTATATGCAATGGCTCAATTCTTGAGTCCATACTGATATACAAAATATAAAAAGGAGAGAAATTGCTCAAGGCCAGATACTAGGCATGACAACAATTCGACCCATTCAGTTGACAAAAAATGACATGAACACTATACCAAAAGCTTGAACTTATGGTGAGGGTGCATCATGTAAAGGTCAAAATATGGGAAATAGGATTGAGGGTCCTACACACCAATAGTTTAGCCTCCCAAACTGAGAGGTCTAGTCGCCATGTACGGTTTACATAGTCAAAAATCAAGGAGGGTAAATGTTGGTGGCAGGAAATACCATTTTTTTCATATGACATGCCACTACCACAACACCAAAAGGTCAAACTTGTAGTGAGAGCGCATCCCATGAAGGTCAAAGTTCGAGAAATAGGATTGAGGGTTTCACACACCAACATTTATGTTTTAAAAATGAAATTAAATGCAAGGGCCTCCATTGGAACAACAAAATTCACAAAGGAGAGAATTTTCCATCCTTTTCAAATTTAAATTAAAAAAAATAAAAACATCTACGATATAAAATTTTAATATAAAATTAGCAAAAGGGATGACCTTGGAAATGGACTTTTGAAAACTAGACCTCCTTCAAAAAGTCACAAACCTTAGAAATGAACTTCATTTTTATAGATTCTTAGCACTGCAAGGAAAATAACATTAAACGATGAGAAAAGAAAGAAATAACTCTATCATAATCCGGAACATGAAAACTTGCAAAGGATCCTAAGGATGTATGTGAATTAGAGAATAAATTCATATTCGATGTTTCTATAGAAAATTTTAAAAATTGTTTAGTACATTAAGGATGACCAAGAAAATAAAGAAGAGAAGATCTTCCAAAACAAAATGCATCCAAAATTACTTCTTTAGAATGATATTAATAACTACACTCTAACTATTAGATATTTCAATTAAATCATGGATCTAGATGGACCAATACTTGAATTAGAGTAATGAAAAATGATGATTTTCAAAAACACTTAAAAATACAAATATATAATCGAGTAACTAAGATTCACACCCACTTAAATACCAATATATATATATATATATATATATATATATATATATATATATATATATATATATATATATATATAGAGAGAAAAAATGGAACCAACACATTACTAAAATAAACAAGCAGACAAAAGAGATAAATGATATGAGTATGATGCCCTTGAACAACACATATCTTAGTAAAGATTAATGGTTACCAACTAATACATGGAAGAGGCTAGAAAATAGTGTATAAATACACCTTTTTAACAAGGGTATGAATCTAACTAGTTATCAAGTTGAGATATTGATTCATATAAAAGCACATATAAATTATGTAAATCAAGTGTCATTAATGGGAAAATATTTTAATAGAAATATTTTCATAGCCAAGAAAGTAAAGATTACACATTTCAATATAACTTGCACTTAATTTTATATACCATTTAAAAAAATCCGTAGCAATCATCCCCTAAAGAGTAATGGTGTATAATTTTAATTAGAATAACTATAAGTATATTTTAAAATTAGTTTGTTTACATATATGTATGTGTGTTTTCTAATTAGTTATATTGGATAATATAATGAATCCTATCCCTATCACATCATTATTGCAATATCACAATATATCAATAAACCATATAATGGTATTACAATGGAATATATGCATATGTTGTTTGGCAAGATTTGAACTTGGATCTCCACATTGAAAGCTTATGTTTTACTTGAAATATTTTCGCTTTATATTAATTATTGAGGTTTACCTATAAGACTTGAACCTTGGATTATAATTTAAAACTCATTGTTTCTCACATTTGATTCAAATCTCATATGTTTATTATATTTAAAAGTCAAAATATTAAGAAATAATTTAAATATATAAAAAATGTTTTAGATAATTAATAAGTGAAAGGAGTAAGGAGTGAACTTTAGCTTCAAAGTGCAAAGGATTAGGGCATTTTTTAAAAAACATCTCATCTTTTAGAAGCCATATATTCACGAAGGATTGTCCATTTTAGCTAATTCTTGGATAAATTTTTGCAGAATTTGATGAGCTTTAAAATGAGTGGTCATATTAGGGAACTGATAATATTGAGGGAGATATTACCCTGTGAAGTCAGCCATCTAAAACAGGGCAGTGACAATTTTTTAAGTCATGGAAAAAAAATTGTAAATATGTGCCAACCAGGGTTTCGATGATGGAAGGAGCAATGGAGGGCTAAGGATTCAGTTAGGCAAGACATTATGTCTAGGCATAGAATTTTTAGCTAAGTTTATTTTTTCCTTCTTTATATTAGAAAATTTGTATGCAAATTCTTATAATTTTTTTCAAATATTATATTTGCTATAGGATATTCTCGTAAATTTTAGTATATTTTAAGTTTTAGTTTCCTTCCCATGGCCTGATTTATAGCTAAAGCCTTGGAATCATCTCTAGTAGTAGAGGTTGTTGAGCGCACCATAGAGGATCGATCCTTGTTGCTCAAAGATAGGGCAATTTTTAGGAAATTTAATGAGTATTGGACAGGGGCTTTAGCCTTAAAAATAGATTGATAGGAGTTGGAAGTCTCCAGGGGTGAGTCTATCCTTTCTTCCCAAAGGTTTCTTCCTAGTCATTTTTTGTTCTAGGGAATAAAGAGAGAATCTTAAAAGGGGGTCCTTGGTTTATGGGAAGAGTATTAGTTTTTGAAGCTTTAATACTTAATGTAAATCACCACAGGAAAAACAATCATATGATCTAATATAATTAAGTTGCAATATAATGAATCAAATAATAACCCAAAATATAATATCAAATAGAATATCTCATTCGATTACTCACATAAACATACTTACAATATTGAACATGAAAATACTAAAAATGTTATTGAATAAAGGTCTACTAATGCAAGAATAAAACTTTTCATGTTTGAAATAATATTACAATGCTTTGTCACAAATATATAGTTGTATGTGACTCTTCATATGTGCACTCTTGACCTTCACTCTTCTTAAAAAATCTTCACTTTCCTATTCTAAGGACACATGTGCACACTTAAATATTAGACAATTGTACACATTTACACTCATAACACTTGCACACATATTTATATCACACTTGTGCATTTCTTGCACATTATTAAATTACGTAAAATATTCACTCACTAACCTAGGACACAACCCTAATATAATATTTACAACAATGTACCAAGATAGTACATTGTCATGTCCTAAATAATGTAATATTCTCTAGCACCCCCTTGTATTACATTATTTGGTTATTAAAGACTTCAATCAAGGTCTTCATCTTCATGTGATCCTAGGACCTATGCTTCCTCTATTCTCTTTTTGTCTTCTTCTGAATTTTTTGATCTTCTTCTTCTCCTTGCTTGACCTTTTCTTTGGATTCAGGTTTCCTATTGTCCTTGATGTGATTTCTTCTCTTCCTCTTTCTTCTTTTCTTTTTCTGCAATTTCATTTGTGATATATCTAATGATATACCTTCTAAGCATTCAATTAGTAAGTTATCACAATAATATAGCTTTGATCTCAATGATTCCTCATATGTTTCATTATTTTTATTAACTTATCTCTTCCTTTGAAAAATATCAAAACTAATTAATGATAGATACATCACTAAAAACTCTTCTAAAGAAAATATAATGGTGTTTTGAGAATCCCACCATGTCCTAAAGTTTTTCGTGAAGATAGCTTATAAGAGATGTGAAATTTTCTTCTTTTTATTATTTAAGAAACAAAGTCAAATTTTCTTTTAAATAATTGAACATTTGTTTCTTTCCATAAAAGTCATTTATTAAGTTTTGAAATTAAAACCTAAGTGCATACAACATGTCTTCACTATCCTCATTAAATGTATTCTTAATAATTTCTTTCATGATATGCAAAACAATGTTAAAAATATATCTCCTTTGATGTTGCCTACCTTATATCTTCCTAGATTTTGAATAATAATTTTTCAAGTTTCTAAAATTTTCAAAAACATATGAAGTTGGATTCCTTATGTCTCCTTAATTTATTGGAAACTAGAAAATAAGAATTTTATAAATTTAATAATCCTAAATTTGATAGCTACAAGATTACTATAGTGGTAAGGGCTTTGGCCTCTTTTTGAGAGGTTCAAGGTTCAAACCCCACTCGGTATGAGGGGACCATGACCCCTCATAAAGACTTGTGTAAACTCAATAAAAAATATTTCTTATCTCTCCAAAATTAAATAATTTGCAAAGATTTTATAAGCTTTTGTATTTCAAAAAATATTTTACTTTAAAAAACATTAACTCAACAAACTCTAGTACTACTTATCACTCCAAATGCTTAAATAACAATAAATATCTATTTAGGAAATTAACAACTTATCACTCCAATTAATAACTTTAAAAAATAAAAAAACCAAATTTATCAAAATCAAGTCTTAACCTTATATCTCCATTTTTTGAACTCAAACTTAGCAATAAAATTTTAACTCAGAAAAATACTTTCAAACCCTAATTTAACTCGCAA
Organism: Wollemia nobilis; assembly: GCA_028583015.1. Lineage (NCBI taxonomy): Eukaryota > Viridiplantae > Streptophyta > Pinopsida > Araucariales > Araucariaceae > Wollemia > Wollemia nobilis. The sequence continues at coordinate 1,703,860 of JAQPPZ010016930.1, forward strand.
GACATGGTGGTGTTCTGATGTTTGAAAATTCTTGGCACCAAGGAAATTGTTGTTCACTTTTTAACCTTTGAATTGGAATGCTTGAACGTATTTAAGATGAATGTATCCCAAAAGACATTTCCTCCTGCCACCTTAAACGTGGTGATTGCATGTCTTTTTAGATGGTGGAATGATGGCTCCTTCAAACTTACCCTTTGAACTTCATAACACTTCCTAAGTCACTTAAATCCAAATATGTTTGAGTTTCTCAATTCCAAAAAATGTTTGATTCACCTCACTAATAGTTTCACTTAAGTTTTTTAACCATTAGTCTTGGTATCCTCACTTTCCAATTCTTGTGACTCTTCACTTCTCTTTTCTTATGTCATTTCACTCTTTAACTTCGACGTCATTTCACTTCTCTTCACCTATGTTACTTTTCTCTTCAACTCCTACATTGCTTTGCTTCGAGCTTGACATCCATTAATATACCTAGTGGCACTTGATATCCTTATTGCTTGGCTTCTATATTGATATCGCTTGTATCCTTATCGCTTGGCATAAATCCTCTTGGTATTGGTCCTCATTCAAATTGGCTATGCACGACTCAACTACTACATTGTTCAATGTGGCTTGGCTACTCTATTGCTCAGTTATATGTAGCTTGACTTCTCCATTACTCAGCTAGGCATAGTTTGGCTTCTCCACTCCTCAACGTGAATTGGTTACTCCACTAATCGGCTATGTCTTGGCTTAGCTTGACTCAACTTGGTTTGGCTCAGCTCTTAGGTGGAACTCCAAGGTTCTTCGCTTTGTAGGATAAACTCTTCAACCATTATACTTTCACCTTATATTTTTTCTTTATATATTTTGTAAAATTTCATTGCTTTCTTTGCTAAAGCTTGTATTCTTTATGTATGTGTAAGTACAGGTGCTTTGGCTCATCGATGTAGAACATTCTTCCAAGCTTAAAACTAAACCAAACTTTTTTTAGACGCAATAATATAAATACATTAAAAATAATCCTTATAATGCAACATTCTACTAATATGTAAAGTGTTGCCCTCTTAGATGAATCTAGCCTAGCTGCATTCAAGACTTCTTGTTATCTTGAGGTCTTCTTACTTCCTTCAAGTCCTTTTGGCTACTTTTAATCTCTATAGAGAAAGCTATATTAATGGTCTCTTATATGCTAAGGACTAATATTATATGTTTATGATGGACCTCCTTCTACTGAGTTTCATTTAAATACCATTAATCTTCAATAGGACCTTTAGTTGATCTCCTATTTCTTTGTTTACCATGGGACCTCTTTTCTTAGGTCTCCTATATATGTCTTATGATCTTATCATTGAATGACGATGATTATCCCAAATTTGGAGTAAGTACTCTTGTTGGAGCTCTTCCAATGAGTCTCCTTAATCTCTGCCTTTTATGTCGAGTCTACAAGCCTTCTAGGACTTTTTTCCTTATGACTCCTTCCTTTCTTAATCAAACATGGCCTCTTTTCTACTAGGTCCACTTATATCCACTATGGATCTCTTTCTCTATAGGGTCTCAAATATCTGGTTCTTTGAACTCTATCTCTTAATATTGGTCTCTTCTCTTGGACCAATTTATCAAGGTCTATCTTCAAGACCTGAATCAATATTATAGACTACCTTCTATTCTGAATAGATTCTTGGAATAGGTAAAATCAATCTATTTTATCAAGATCAATATCTTAATGACCTGAAAATTTTATCAAGGTCTATCTTTGAGACATGAAATTTTTCTTGACTATAACTTGAATCAATCCCTGCTTGAGGAAAGCCTTCAACCTTATAGCACACAAAGATAAAAGTCTTCTCTATCTGTTGTAGGAAGTTTCTCAACTTTTGAAGATCAATTTTCACTATAGCGCTATCTTAGATAGCTTTCTCTAGCATTACCTAAGAATCCAAAAATTTGAATGACCAAATTTATTTTGTGTTGGTTCTTCCTACAATAATTTAGTTACAATAAAAACTTTAATCAATAATTATTCTCTTTTCTTGAGAGAAATATCAATATCAATGTCAGGGTTATCTATCCCCTAAATAATCAACTATCTTCAAGTTGATTTTCTAGTCTTCACTAGTTGTTCTTCAACCTAGTGGAAATAATCCTTAATATTCATTGGTTATTCTTCAATCTAGTGGAAATATCCTTGTTGAGTCCTAGTCTTCATAGGTTATTCTTCAACCTTGTGGAAAAACCTTAGTTTTCTTCAAATTATTTTTTGAGTCCTAGTCTTCACTAGTTGTTCCTGCAACTGTGGAAAGACTCTATCCTATTTCAAATTTTAGATCATGTGCAAGCAACCTTGATGTGAATTTGATACCAATGTTAGCTTTTGAAGCTTTAATACTTAATATAAATCACCTTTGAAAAAATAATCATAGGATCTAATATAATGAAGTTGCAATATAATAAAATAAATAATAACACAAAATGTAATATCAAACAAAATATCTCATTATAATACTCACATAAACATGCTTATAGTATTGGACATGAAAATACTAAAAATTCTATTGAATAAAGGTCTACTAATGCAAACATAAAACTTTGCACGTTCGAGTTGATATTACAATGCTTTGTCATATAAATATAATTGTATGTGACTCTTCATATGTTGCACTCTTGACCTTCACTCTTCTAAACAACTCTTCACTTTCCTATTATAAGGACACATGTACACACTTACATATTAGACACTTGTGTATATTTACACTCATAACACTTGCACACATATTTACATGACACTTGTGCATTTTCTCGCACATTATTACATTACATAAAATATCCACTCACTAATCTAGGATACAAATCTAATCTAATATTTTCAATAATGTACCAAGGTGGTACATTTTCATAAACTAAATTATATAATATTATCTATCAAAGAGTAGGACTCTTCCTTACATGCTGGTATGAAGGCTTTTCACCTGAAAATATAAATCTATCTCTAGTACTAGTCTAGGTTAGGATGTATGGGTTGCCCATTTAATTTTGGGATATGGATACCTTCAAGGTAATAGGCAGTAGTATGGAAGATGAAATTTTAGAAACTACAAAATATGGATTCTTGGCTATTTCTACTCTGATATTGGTCATGATTGATATAAGTTAAATTTTACCAGATTCAATCATTCTTAAGTATGGGGATAAGATGCAAATCCAAACAATATATTATGAAAACATATATTTTAGATGTAGATGTCATGAGGTGGGGCATATTGAAAGATCATGGACTAAGAAGAGTCTAAGAGAATTATATGTAGAAAACAACAAGAGAAACTTACAAATGGATATGGATGAGAATGGTTTTCAACTTCCAAAAAATAGATTTAGGTAAATAAAGAAAAAATATAGTGGAGACTATTAAGGAAGGTTATTAGAAGAAATACCAGTTCATGTAAGGCTTTAGCCTATAAAGAAAAAATAGATTAAATCTTAGAGGACACAATATAACATATTCAACATATTAACAATGAACCATCTATTCAACATGATCATGATTTAGGGACGAACATTCTCGATGAACCTAAGAAATGTGTCTATCATATTGTGAAGACTCTCTGAAGTACCATGCACCATTTAGGAGAAAAATAGTAAAGAAAATATAGTGTTAGATGTTAATACCTCTACCATTAATAAGGAAATACTATAAAATGAGCAATACAAGTCAAAAGCTTCTGTGATAGAGCTAGGAGAAGAAAAATTTGATAAAAAATAAAGTTGTGAAAGAATATTAAGGAATATAATAATAAGACCTACTCCTGATACAAGCAAGAAAAAAAAGAGGAAACCCCAAAATTATCAAGCAAGATCTAGGGAAGCAAGAGCAAACATATAAAAAGGAACACAAACTAAGTTGGTTGAACTTCTATTTACCAAACAACAAAATGATATTAGTAATTCGTAGGTGAGGCCAGTAGCCCCTAATAAGACATGATTATCAACACATGGAATATAAGGGGTGCTAATACCCCCTCAAATAAAAGTTGTATCAAGGACCTTTGTTTAAGTAATAATTCTAATAATATTTGTATCCAAGAAACTAAAATAACAAAGGAAGAAGTTTTCAAAATTATGAAAGCAGTATTGGCAAGATGTGAATGGGATGCTATGGATTCTAAAGGAGAAACAAAGGGAATTCTAACTTATTCGAATCCTATTATAACCTCCTATGTAACCATTCATAAAACTAGGCATTGGATAACCTCTTTAGTCACATGCTACTTTGCAAATATTCATTTCATCCATATCAATGTCTATGGACCTACAATTCAATAAAGTATATTATAATTTTGGAGTGGGATTGAAGTCTTTATAAGAAGTAAAGGCCAAGAAATCTGATTCATGATCATAGGAGATTTTAATTCCATAACCAAGTTGGAAGAAAATTTGAAAAAATTAAGAAATTAACCCAAAGTATGAGAGATTTCTTAGTTTTTATTCAAAACAATAATCTATGGGAGGTTGAGTTTGAAGAATACAACTATACATGTATCAAAAGTGAGAGAGGCTAGAACCTAATAGCAAAAGAATTAGATAGATGTATTCTCTTAGATTATTGGATAGATGAAGGGACTTGTGCTAAAATTATTACCTTGATAAGGATTGGTTCAAAAAACTCGCCAATGAGTTAAAATGGTGGTAAGTGAAATAATTTTTTTTAAATATGAGTAGATGTAGGAATACCATCCTCAATTTGTTGATATGATAGCACAAACATAGAATCCTTTAGAAAAATATGGGTTGTACACAGTTCCAAAATAAATTAGATCCATGTCATCTAGATTAAAAGAATGGTACAAGAACCCTTTTGGAAATATTTTTGAGAAGAAAGAAGATATAAAGGATAAAATTTCAAATTTCTAAATTGGTGATAATAATAATCCAAGTTCGGAGGAAAGGGATTTACTTAGTGAATATCATAATATTTTGAGTAAGGAAGATAAATTTTGGAGATTAAAATCAAGATAGACTTAGTTAAAAGAAGGAGATAAAAATATAATTTTTTTATAGGATGGCTATAGTACATAGATCAACATCCAAAATTAGTAGAATTAAATCATTAGAAGGGGTTTGGATTGAATACCATAGTGAAATCAGAAAGGAGGAAAGGTCTTTATCAAATAATCTAGGATCAAAGGAATTTGAAGTTCTTAATGATACAATTCTACAAGAAGTACCTTCAATTATAACAGATGAAGGCAATGGGAAACTGATGGAACCTATTACTCTAGAAGAATTTATTTAGCTTTTTTCTATTTTAATAAGGATAAATACCCAAGTTTGGATGGGCTCTCTATAACATTCTATCAACATAATTGGGATATAGTAAAGGATTTTTTATTGGGTGGTGGAATAGTCTAGGGTAAAACAATACATACCTTATAAAATATATGCAACATCTTACCCTAATTCCAAAAAATAAGGACATAAAATTGTTTGATTCATTTAGACCCAAAAGCCTATGTAATATGACATATAAGTTTATCTCCAAAGTGACGGTGAATCAGTTAAGACCACTGTTAGAAAAAAATATTTTAGAAGAGCAAGGAGGATTTGTAAAAGGGATATAGACTCTAGATGGTATCATAGTAGCTCATAAAGTTATGCATTCAATAAATTCAAGAAAAGAGTAAGCAATGATCTTAAAACTTGATATGAGTAAAGCCTATGATAGGGTTAAATGGGATTTTATTTTTGCAGTATTAGAAAAGTTTGAATTTGGGAAGAAATGGGTTAGATGGATTAAAGCTTGTGTCTCTATAGTTTCATATTCATTGTTAGTGAATGTGTTAGTAACTAAATTATTTAAAGCCAAGAGAGATCTTAGAATGGGAGATCCTCTATCAAAATAGTTGTTTATTATTATGCCAGAGGTTTTGGGTAGGAACTTGAAGAAGGCTAACAAATATGAGCTTATAAGTAGACTTAAGGCTAGTAATAACATTGACAACATCAAACATCAACAGTTTGTAGATGATACAACCCTTTTTGGTAGGGTAAGGATAAATGAGGCCAGAGCTTTGAATAACTTATTAAAGGAATATGAAATAGCATCAGGGGAAAAGTTAATAGGACAATATCCAAAATTTACTTCCTAAACAATCCAAATAAAATCAAACCAAGGATTTATAGGTTACTTCAAATGGATAGAATTATGGAATTCAGTTATAAGAAAAGTTTAAAATAAACTACCATACAGATAATCTGGGATATATCAAAAGATGCAATACTTTGGATTGTATGGCTAGAAAGGAATAGAAGAATATTTAAAGGAAAGGAAAGCAGTTTAGAGGTAATTAAAAGGAAGATATGTTTAGCCATAGAGGAGTCTAATCCAATCCTATCAATTCACCCAATCCCTAATTTGGAAGCAGAGAGCCTTGATAGACGAAGTCAAGTCATCAAATTAAATTATGATGTTGGGGATAAAAGAAGCAAAAAGAAGGCAAAGAATATAAAGTAGAAACCACTAGATGTGGAGTTGATCAAATTGAATTTTGATGGAACATCTAAAGGAAATTCAAGACTAGCAGCAGGAGGAGGAATAATTAGAAATACTAGAGGAGAGATTTTATCTCATTACACTTTCAATAGTGGATTTAAGACAAATTATGAAGTTGAAGCTTGGGCGGATTTATAAGGGTTAAAAATATGCAAAAAAATGAAATGGAATAGAGTATGTATGGAAGGTTATTCACTCATAGTAATAAATGCAATTTTGAGGAAAGCAAAGGCTCCATGAAACATACAAGAGATAATTATGGAAATTCAATATCTTGCTAAAGAGTTAGAAGAAATGAGGTTTACACATAGGTTAAGAGAAGGAAACAAATGTGCAATTAGGCTAGCCAATATAGGGGATTTAATTGAGGATCGTGAGGTTAAATTCTCTTTTCCATGGTTAGAGGAAGTAGTAAGTTTAGCTGAAGTTGACAAGAAAATGTTGATTTCTTGATTCAAATAATGATTAAGATTTACTTTAATGTTTTTCATTGGTAATATCTAATTTATTTTATAACATTAATGTGCTTTCATATAAACTATTTATTATAATTTTTATGGTTGCACTTGTGCTTTAAGAAGGAAACTAGCAATCTAGATCTGGTAAAGCAAACTATGATAGTGCAATATTTTGGAAATATTACTCTACTAAGATGCAATGCATATATAGTAGAGGTGAAGTTTTGATATAGACCTTCAAAGTCCTTACTATAGACCTTTGGTGAAATTTTAAACATGAAGGATTCTCATGATAAAAATTGAGTGTTAAGGAAGAAAATTTATTTATAAAAGCCCTAGTTGGAAGTAAATATACCCTAATTAGGATAAGCAGATTTTCAGTAATAAAGAACATAAGAAAGAATATGGTATTCCTATCTCGGTGGAAAATGACTCACAAAAAATAGTTATCAATAATGAAATGATGGAGCATGATACAATGGTTTATAAAAGGAAATGGTATTAGTAGAATTAAATCAATATAAGGGGTTTGGATTGAAGACCATAGTGAAATCATAAAGGAGGCAAGTTATTTTTATCAAATATTCTAGGATCAAAGGAGTTTGAATTATTAATGATAAACTTCTACAAGAAGTACCTTCAATTATAACATATGAAGGTAATGGAAAACTGATGGAACCTACTACTCTAGAAGAGTTCATTTATCTCTTTTCTCTTTTAATAAGGATAAATCCCCAAGTTTGGATGGGCTCTCTACAACATTCTATCAACATAATTGGGATATAGTGAAGGATTCTTTATTGGTGGTAGTGGAACATTCTAGGGTAAAACAATACATACCTTATAAAATAAATGCAACATATTACCCTAATTCCAAAAAAGAATGATGCAAAATTGTTTGATTCATTTAGACCAATGTGCTAATGCCCCTCAAAGAAAAGGTATATCAAAATTGTTGAACTTCTATTTACCAAACAACAAAATGATATTAGTAATTTGTAGGCAAGGCCAGTAGCCCCTAATGAGACATGATGGGTGCTAATGCCCCTCAAATCAAAGGTATATCAAGGACCTTTGTTTAAGTAATAAGCCTAATAATATTTGTATCCAAGAAACTAAAATAACAAAGGAAGAAGTTTTCAAAACTATGAAAGCAGTATGGGCAGTATGTGAATGGGATGCTATGGATTATAAAGGAGCAACAAAGGGAATTCTAATTTTATTAGAATCCTATTAGAACATCCTATTTAACCATCTATAAAACTAGGCATTGGATAACCTCTTTAGTCATATGCTACTTTACAAATATTCATTTCATCCTTATCAATATCTATAGACCTACAATTTAGTCAAGCATATTACAATTTTAGAGTGAGATTGAAGCTTTTATAAGAAGTAAAGGCCAAGAAATATGATTCATGATCATAGGAGATTTTAATTCCATTACCAAGTTGGATGAAAATCTAGGGAAATTAAGAAATTAACCCAAAGTATGAGATATTTTTCAGCATTTATTCAAAACAATAATCTATGGGAGGTTGAGTTTAAAGAAGATAACTACAAATGGACCAACAATGAGAGAGACCAGAACCTAATAGCAAAATATTTAGATAGATGCATTCTCTTAGATCATTGGCTATATGAAGGGACTTGTGCTAAAATAATACCTTGATAAGGATTGGTTCAAAACACTCGCTAATGAGTTAAAATGATGATAAGTGAATTAATTGTTTTTAAATATGAGTAGATGTGGGAAGACCATCCTCAATTTATTGATATGATAGCACAAACATGGAATCCTTCAGAAAAAATATGGGTTGTACATAGTTCCAAAATAAATTATATCAATGACATCTAGATTAAAAGAATGGTACAAGATCACTTTTGGAAAGATTTTTGAGAAGAAAGAAGATCTAAAAGATAAAATTTAAAAAAGGTGATAATAAAAATCCAATCTTGGAGGAAAGGGAGTTGCTTAGTGAATATCATAATATTTTGAGTAAGGAAGATAAATTTTGGAGATTAAAATCAAGATAGACTTGGTTAAAATAAGGAGATAAAAATACAATTTTTTTACTGGATAGCTATAGTACATAGATGAACATCCAAAATTAATAGAATTAAATCAATATAAGGGGTTTGAATTGAATACCATAGTGAAATCAGAAATGAGGCAAGGTCTTTTTATCAAATATTCTAGGATCAAAGGAGTTTGAATTACTTAATGATAAACTTCTACAAGAAGTACCTTCAATTATAATAGATGAAGGTGATGGGAAACTGATGGAACCTATTACTCTAGAAGAGTTCATTTAGATCTTTTTTCTTTTAATAAGGATAAATCCCCAAGTTTGGATGGGCTCTCTACAACATTCTAACATAATTGGGATATAGTGAAGGATTCTATATTGGTGATAGTGGAACATTCTAGGGTAAAATGATACATACCTTATAAAATATATGCAACATATTACCCTAATTCCAAAAAAGAAGGATGCAAAATTGTTTGATTCATTTAGACCAATGTGCTAATGCCCCTCAAAGCAAAGGTATATCAAAATTGTTGAACTTCTATTTACCAAACAACAAAATGATATTAGTAATTCGTGGGCAAGGCCAGTAGCCCCTAATGAGACATGATGGGTGATAATGCCCCTCAAAGCAAAGGTATATCAAGGACCTTTGTTTAAGTAATAAGCCTAATAATATTTGTATCCAAGAAACTAAAATAACAAAGGAAGAAGTTTTCAAAACTATGAAAGCAGTATGGGCAATATGTGAATGGGATGCTATGGATTCTAAAGGAGCAACAAAGAGAATTCTAATTTTATTGGAATCCTATTAGAACTCATGTGTAACCATTCATAAAACTAGCCATTGGATAACCTCTTTAGTCATATGCTACTTTACGGATATTCATTTCATCCTTATCAATGTCTATGGACCTACAATTCAGTCAAGCATATTACAATTTTAGAGTGAGATTGAAGCTTTTATAAAAATTAAAGGCCAAGAAACCTGATTCATGATCATAGGAGATTTTAATTCCATTACCAAGTTGGATGAAAATCTAGGGGAATTAAGAAATTAACCCAAAGTATGAGAGATTTCTCAGCATTTATTCAAAACAATAATCTATGGGAGGTTGAGTTTAAAGAAGATAACTATAAATGGACCAACAATGAGAGAGACCAGAACCTAATAGTAAAATATTTAGATAGATGCATTATCTTAGATCATCGGCTAGATGAAGGTACTTGTGCTAAAATTAATACCTTGATAAGGATTGGTTCAAAACACTCGCTAATGATTTAAAATGATGGTAAGTGAATTATTTTTTTTTAAATATGAGTAGATGTGGGAAGATCATCCTCAATTTGTTGATATGATAGCACAAACATGGAATCCTTCAGAAAAAAGATGGGTTGTACACAGTTCCAAAATAAATTATATCAATGACATCTAGATTAAAAGAATGGTACAAGATCACTTTTGGAAATATTTTTGAGAAGAAATAAGATCTAAAAGATAAACTTTCAAAATTACAAAAAGGTGATAATAATAATCCAAGCTCGGAGGAAAGGGAGTTGCTTAGTGAATATCATAATATTTTGAGTAAGGAAGATAAATTTTGGAAAATAAAATCAAGATAGACTTGGTTAAAATAAGGAGATAAAAATACAATTTTTTTTATAGGATGGCTATAGTACATAGATGAACATCCAAAATTAGTAGAATTAAATCAATATAAGGGGTTTGGATTGAAGACCATAGTGAAATCAGAAAGGAGGTAAGGTCTTTTTATCAAATATTCTAGGATCAAAGGAGTTTGAATTACTTAATGATAAACTTCTACAAGAAGTACCTTCAATTATAACAGATGAAGGTAATGGGAAATTTATGGAACCTATTACTCTAGAAGAGTTCATTTAGCTCTTTTCTCTTTTAATAAGGATAAATCCCCAAGTTTGGATGGGCTCTTTACAACATTCTATCAACATAATTGGGATATAGTGAAGGATTCTTTATTGGTGGTAGTGGAACATTCTAGGGTAAAACAATACATACCTTATAAAATATATGTAACATATTACCCTAATTCCAAAAAATAAGGATGCAAAATTGTTTGATTCATTTAGACCCATAAGACTATGTAATATGATATATAAGTTTATCTCCAAAGTAACGGTAAATCATTTAAGACCAATGTTAGACAAAAATTATTTCATAAGAGCAAGAAGGATTTATAAAAGGGATATAGACTCTAGATGGGATCATAGTAGCTCATGAAGTTATGCATTTAATAAATTCAAGAAAAGAGAAAGCAATTATCTTAAAACTTGATATGAGTAAAGCCTATGATAGGGTTAAATAGGATTTTTCTTTTCGTAGTATTAGAAAAGTTTGGATTTGGGAAGAAATTGATTAGATGGATTAAAGCTTGTGTCTCTACAGTTTCATATTCATTGTTAGTGAATGGGTTAGTAACTAAATTATTTATCGCCAAGAGAGGTCTTAGAATGGGAGATCCTCTATTACCATACATGTTCATTATTATGGTAGAGGTTTTGGGTAGAAACTTGAAGAAGGCTAACAAAGATGAGCTTATAAGTGGACTTAAGGCTAGTAATAACATCAACCATCAACATTTTGTAGAAGATACAACCCTTTTTGGCAAGGTAAGGATAAATGAGGCTAGAGCTTTGAATAAATTATTAAAGGAATATGAAATAGCATCAGGAAAAAAGTTAATAGGACAAAATCTAAAATTTACTTCCTAAACAATCCAACTAAAATCAAAGTAAGGATTTGTAGGTTACTTAAAATGGATAGAATTATGGGATCTAGTTATAAGAAAAGTTCAGAATAAAATACCCTACAAACAATCTGGGATATATCAAAAGATGCAATACTTTGGATTGTATGGATAGAAAGGAATAGAAGAATATTTAAAGGAAAAGAAAGCAGTTTAGAGGTAATGAAAATGAAGATATGTTTAGCCATAGAGGAGTCTAATGTAATCCTATCAATTCACCCAATCCCTAATTTGGAAGCAGAGAGCCTTGATAGAGAAAGTCAAGTCATCAAATGAAATTATGATGTTGGGGATAAAAGAAACAAAAAGAAGACAAAGAATATAAAGTGGAAACCACTAGATGCAAAGTTGGTCAAATTGAATTTTGATGAAAAATCTAAAGGAAATCCAAGACCAGGAGGAGGAGGAGGAATAATTAGAAATAATAGAGGAGATATTTTATCTCATTACACTTTCAATAGTGAATTTATGACAAATAATGAAGTTGAAGCTTGGGTGGCTTTATAAGGGTTAAAAATATGCAAAAAAATTAAATGGAATAGAGTATGTATGGAAGGTGATTGACTCATAGTAAAAATACAATTTTGAGGAAAACAAAGACTCCATGAAACTTACAAGAGATAATTGTGAAAATTGAAGATCTTGCTAAAGAGTTTGAAGAAATGAGGTTTACACATATATTAAGAGAAGGAAACAAATGTGCATTTAGGCTATCCAATAAAGGGATTTCAATTGAGGATCGTGAAGTTAAATTCTCTTTTCCATGGTTAGAGGAAGCAATAAGTTTAGCTGAAGTTGACAAGAAACTGTTGATTGCCTGATTCAAATAATGATTAAGGTTTACTTTAATGTTTTCCATTGGTAATATCTACTTTATTTTACAACATTAATGTGCTTTCATATAAACTATTTATTTTAATTTTTATGGTTGCACTTGTGCTTTAAGAAGGAAACTAGCAATCTAGATCTGGTAAAGCAAACTATGATATAACGATATTTTGAAAATATGACTCTACTAAGATGCAATGCATGGATAGCAAAGGTAAAGTTTTGGTATTGTGAAGGACGCTATAGGAAAATATCAAGAAGGATGTTGAATTATGGAATATTTATATTCACACAGAAAATTGAAAAAGATCAAGAAAATGAAAATCAAGAATTCAGACATTTAATGTAAAATGATGTAGTTTTCTAGCTATAGTAACTCAATTGATATAAGAATTGAATTTATTTGTAAACTCTCAAGCTCTAAATAAAAGAGTTATGATTTGTCATGGGTGGAGGACCTGAGTACAACCCCTTGTTCTCAAGCAAAAAAAAAATTACCTTCAAAGTTCTTACTACAGACCTTTGGTGAAATTCTAAACATGAAGGATTCTCATGATAAAAATTGAGTGTTAAGGAAGAAAATTCATTTAAAAAATCCCTAGTTGGAAGTAAAGATACCCTAATTAGGATAAGTAGCTTTTCAATAATCAAGAAGAAAAGAAAGAATATGGTATTCCTATCTCGGTGGCAAATGACTCACCAAAAATAGTTATCAATAATGAAATGATGGAGCATTATACAATGGTTCATAAAAGGAAAGGGTATATCTAAATTTAGTGGATAGTGTTTATGTTTTTTCAACATTTAAAAGTGAATATAAAGAAAATGTGGATTAAATTTACATTATTCAAAGGATTTTCCTATAAAATATTTTTTCTTCAATTTTTTTTAGTTTAGAAGTTAAAGATAAAATGGGTAGCATCCCATGGTTTAGGGATGGTTTATGTTTAGTAGCATGGAGTGAAAATATCTCTATAAATATTGAACATCTTGAAAGGATTTTATTATTGGTTAGGAATTCTTGACTTTATATTAGCTTATCAATTAAAAAAAATTAGAAAAATATTTGTAATTCTCTAGGAGAGTTCATTGAGGAAAAATCAATTCTAAGAAGTGAAAGCAAGTTGTGTATACATAGATATGTATTGCCATGAATATCTCAAGACATTTGATAAATTCATTATGATTAAACTTGGTTTAATATAATGGGTTCAAAAAATGAACTATAAAATCATTGCATTTTGATGTCGCATAAAGCTAGACAAATGACAAGGGATTGCAAAGAGAGAATGATTGAAAATATATAAAAAATTATGGCTATTAAAGTTGAAGTAAGGAAATTAAGTTGTAGTAGAATATGGCTTAGATCAAGGATTTTATATTATCAAAAAAGTGGTAAATTTACGGCTTGTCTTATTAATGAAAAATTCCATTATAATTCATTAAATTTTAACTTTATTAGAAACCAAGAAGTATACACAATGAAAAATTGCAATGTGAGAAATTTAGAAGAAATTAACATCACAAAGGGAGATGCAAAGTAAATTTTCAAAGCAAAGAAGGTAGAAGAAGTTAGTATTTATCTTAGTCAATTATCTCCATTTTTGCTAAATAGTAGAATATCATATCCTTGCCAAAAAAATGGTAGCATTCATTACACTTCAAGGTTTTTATAATGACATCATAAAGAAAGTTATATGGAGGTTATCATAGACATTGTTCTATAAATGGATAGGACAACATATCCATACTATATGTTGTCCTATCCATTGCACTTTTGTATTTATAGGGTAGCATAAGAAAAAAAAAAAAGACTCATAATTTGCTCCTTGCACTTTAGATTTTCAAGAAAACATAATAAAGAAATCATTATAAATGTTGTTCATTAAACTTTAAATTTAAAATTTATAGGACCACATATAGTATGGAGATTACCTAATGCCGATAATTTAAAATTCTTTAGGTAGCATATAGATAAAATATTTTTATTGTATTTTAGGTTTTTTTAAAGTATAAATATATACATAATAAATCAAGTAACGAAAAATATAACAAATAGAAGAGATAAATAAAAATAAAAGCATTGGTGAAGATGGCAGAAGAGAGTATCAAAAAGTTTCACATCCAAACTCTTTAACTTTGAAAGAATTTATTAAAGATTGTTGCACTTTAAGATTAAGATGGCAAATTCAAAATTGGTCGTCCATCTTTCATATTCAAACACATAAATATTGTTTGAATATGAAAGATGGTATTTTAAATTGGCCGACCAACTTCGATATCTCATAGTCGGTATATAATAATATATAGAGAAGAATCACAGATCCTCTACAAGAATCGGTAAAATCATTTCTTTTTCTCCTAGCTATCACCGAAACTTTGAATTTATTAGAAGTTAGAGGCTTACCAGAAGTTACAGGGCTTAGAGAATATTGCTATCCTTTCTTCCACCACAATCAAAATATAAATATATATATATATATATAAAATATGGCTGAAGCTAACAAGCCCAGTGACACCTCTCCTTGCGCAGATGATAAGGCAAGTCATGGAGTTTCTTCATCAATGCCCCTTACATACCAAGCTTTTAAAGAAGAGTTCATGAAAGCAATTATTGCTGGAAAGGATACTAATATGTGCTTTGACAGTTTTCCAGGCTATCTGAGGTATGTAATTGCAGAATTTTTGTCATCTTCGCTTTGTAATTGTCTGAAATATTTCCAATTGATAATCTTGGTTCATTTGTTACGTAAGGAGATTAATAATCTTGCTGTTTGTTTACAGTGTGACCACAAAGAATGATTTGATTGAAGCAACGTGCTTATATTTGACAAGAAAAGAGCACAGGTCACCTATGACATTTCTTCCCACATGCTCCAGAGTATTGTTATCTGGCCCTGCAGGTCTGTTATCTCTTGTCCTATGGAGGCTTCATTTTTTAATGTAACATGTTTGTGACCAGGGTAGTATTGATCTCATTGCATGTGATGTTTTTGTGTAGGTTCTGATATATATCAGGAAATGGTGGTGAAGGCATTGGCTTGCTTTTTTGATTCGAGATTGCTTATATTTGATAGAAGTGAGATGCCAACGGTGAGCATTATCATATCAAGAATTTTGAATTGCTATTAGCTCAGGCTAACCACAGTGCCTATACTTTTTTCCTAAATCAATATAAAAGCACTATAGAATTGACATTATCCTTTTTTGATGTAGAACAGGATTTTTGGGAACATTCTTTTTTTTATTATTATATATGTGAGAATTTATTTAGGCAATTATAAGATTGCATTTCATGATTGCAAAAGTTGTTATTCAATTGGATCATTGAAAGTAGTAGTGTTTATTGTGGAATTTTCACTTCTTCATGAATATTTACTTGTAGTTATACCTTTTATGATATTTCAGAACTTGTCCAATATGGATGCAGAACTGCTCAAGGAAGGTCTAAGACCCAAACATAAATTCGTACCCTTTAGAATAGGTAATGGAAATGTTTGATGTGAATTTCATGCAATTCATATCAAATAACACGTGTATCAATTGCAAGTTTTGAGGGATATTTTTAACGTTTATGATGTGTATTTCTTTGTTTCATCAGGCGACAGAGTCATATATTCTAGGGCATCTCAAAACTCAGAGTATGTATCTCTTCCACAAATACTGTTAAGATCTTTTATGAAAATTGTAATAAATATTTCTTCCCAGCAATTTTTCTTTTAGAAAATCTTGCTCTTACAACATTTTATACCACACAAACAGTTGTTGGTTTGGTCTATGTTTGGTTTAAGTAGATTAATTTGATACAGTGATGTGTGGATATAATATTTTTAGTGTAAATGTGCATGGAGTTGCCTCATTTTTTAATGTTGTACAAGGGTCCATCTTATGGTGATTGAGGGATAATTATGTCAGCTTTTAAGGAGGGAGGGTTATCTAAACTAGGTGTGCAATTTGATAAACCAATTCCAGGGGCTACTGACCTTGGTGGGCTATCTAAAGAAGATCATGGCTTAGTTTGTAGTGGTAACTATCTTTCATGCATAAAAGTGATTTTGTTTTATAAGTAATCTTGTGTCACTTTTTGTTTTATAAGTAATCTTGTAGTACAACATTTTACAAGTAATGATGGCTTCTTGCTTGACAGGAGGAGATGTTGCATCAGAAAATTTAGTTCAAAAAGACAAGACATGGAGAAGCTTGTTGTCAATTTTTTATTGGATGCACTTTTTGAGGTAGTCCTAATTCATAATTAAGGATTTAATTTTAAAATTTGCATCCTCATTATAATTTTATAGTTCTTAATTTTTATTCATATATTAAGCAAGCCTTTTCACTAACTTATGTGTTCATATTTTCCTTGGAAAATATAGGATATAAATGTGCTTTCTGAACTATTTGTAATGAAAGTTAATGTCAAGACACCTCGGGTACTTTAAATTTGTTTAAACACATTTCATACCTTGCTTTTTCACTTTTGTAAATATTCTAAGATTGACAGGTGTTGGCTATTAAATGCAGGATAAGACATTTCTTATAGATTGGGAAGATAAATTAAAGAGAGCTGCTCAAATGCTTAAAGCAAAGGAAAATTTGAGGCATATTAGAACTATAAGTTTATTTTTGGAACTTGTTATTCATTTGCAAGTTTACTTGTCCGACTTATGGAAATGTTATGTAGTACAAACAGATAAAGCATATTTTCTTTTCAAATATTTTTAAGCTTATTGTAATTTAACCAATGTAGTTGTGTGTTCGTGTTGTCTGATTTAAAGAGCTATTATATAACATCCTCTACTTCCTATGTAGGCCCTTTCTCAAAAAAATTAGGATTGCGATGATATTGAGACAATTTGCACAAACTATCAAGGCTCTATTACAAGAGAAAGTAAGTTCAAGACGATGCAATGTTTATTTATGAATTTCGTGTGCATGCTTTACAATATACTTAACATCGGTTCAACCAATTGAATAATTTCCTATTATTATATAATGAATGCAAAGACTTGAAGATTTGAGGATGGAACAAGTTTTGGAGTTTTTAGGGAAGGCTCTTATTGGGAAGTTTCATGGATGTTAAATAGCTGATAATACACTAAATGAGTGGTTGCAGAAGGTATGGATCCTAATTCTAGGATATTGATCGATTTTTCACTTACTTATCAAAGGATGGATAGGCTTGAGCTCATGATATGGACCGATATTTCAGGCTTGTAGATAAAATTCTTTTTTAAAGACTTGGGTTTGAGGTTATTGGTTATTAATTGTATGGTCTCTATGAAGATAGGCAGGTCTTCTGGGATGACTTTTCTCCTAGAGGTGTGTTAGGGATGAAAGAGTTATCATTGGTGGGGACATTAATAGAAGTGAGGTATGCGGATCTTAAAGAGGTTGGACAGATTTTTGATCTTAGAGTCATTATACAATTAAATAGATAGAAAATGATCATGGGTTGAGACTAGAGATGGCTTGGATAATTCTCCCATACTTTTTCAATTAGAAAGTAGGAGGCAAAACATGTCAGTTCTTTTAAGTTCAATCCAATTTGGTTGGAGGAAGAAGATTTTCAGTAACTGATTAAAAAATAATGGATTGGTTATGACCAAAGTTCTAGGTCATCGATGAGTTTTTAATTTACTTCTACTTTGTGGCATCTCGAATTGTAGTAAAAAAGGAGAGTATAGATAGAGATCTTAAGTTGGTGGAGATGGAAATTTTAGAAATTCATAAAAATAATGAGGCTAGTTTGTTTAAAGAGGAGGAAAAAACAAGATTGGTTGAACTAGAAGTTAAGAAGAACAAATTTTGAAGTGGAGGAAAACTGAATGGAGAATGAAAAGTCATTGGGCTCTCTTTGAAGTTATTTTCCAAGAGTAGTTTGGGTTTATAGCAGGTAGACAGATTTTGAAGTCATAGGAAATGCACAAGAGGGTCTTCACTCTATTAAATCTAAAAATCTTCTCGTAGTGGTCCTTAAACTATATTTATCTAAATCTTATGATAGAACTAGTTGGTTGTATCTCAGATTGATTCTCTTACATGTGGGTTTTAGCTATCCGGTAGTAAAGTGGATTATGGGATGCATTTCTTCTATATCTTTTATTGTTCTTATTAATGGATCAACTTCTAAATTTTTTAGACCCTTGAGAGGATTGAAACAGATATGTCCTCTATATCCTTTACTTTTTTTGTTGGTTGTTAAAGGATTGACTAGAACTATTTTGGATACAAAAATCGTAGGATCCATGTCAAGGATCAAAGTGGGGGTCATTTATTAATCTCATTTATTATATGTTGATGATATATTGTTGTTCACAAATGGTAGTTTAAGGGAAGCTAGAAAGTTGAAGAAAATCCTGGACACTTATAGTATTGCTACTAGCATGGAGATAAATTTTCAAAAATCCTCTATTTGTTTTAATGGTCTAAAGCAGGAGACTAAACAAGGTCTAATCAGACTTTTTTCTTTTAATCTCTGAGATTTTCAAGAAGCCTTCGTGTATTTGGATTTTATACTTAAACCAAATAGTTACATGAAGAGAGATTGGGGATGGCTTTTAGAGAATATTGAAGATAGGATTAACCATTGGTGTAATAAATGGTTGTCTATTCGTGGGATATTAACACTTTATGGATTGGATTAGAAGTCCATAGAAAAGCATAAAATATATTTCCATTCAATGGAAGGCGCTAGTACATGTCTTTCCTATGATTGGAAAATATTTGGCTTGGAAAGTGGGAAATGGTGAACAAGTTAGAATAGGGCTTGATTCTATTTTGGGTTGTGGAGAAAACATTTTGTTGTAGGAAGCTATGATAGGTTATTTACAAGAAAAGGCTTTTTCTATTTGGAAAGGAGAAATAGTGGAGGTATGCTTAAGACAATGATTTTTGAAAAAAGAGCTCAAATAGTTTGTTTCTTTACCATGTCTTATATGTTGGGGTATATGGTTGGCACAAAATGCAACTATTTTTGAAGGAAAGTTAATACCTTCATTTCAGATCATATTTCAATTTAGGACTTTGATCTCAATCAACAAAGGGCCTTGCAAACGTAAGAAACCTTGACAAGTAGACAATTTGTTCATTGAAAAGTCTCAACCATGGGGTTTTTTTAATGGGGCCAATAAGAGATAGTCGGCTTTTAGTAGCGTGAGAGGCATTATGTACTTCTTGGATACTCACTATATCAAATTTAAAGTAGGTATTGGGATAGGTTCCAAAAATTTTGCCGAGTTTCAGGCATTGAGATTACTAATAAAGTGTGCTTGGGAGAGAAATATGAAAAAAAAAATATTTTTTAGAAATTATACTCTTGTCATCAACTAGATAAATGGATCTACTCAATTACAAAATAATTTTCTCATACTAGTGGAGATGAACTACTGGAGGTGATTTTCCTTTTTGAAAATATATCTTTTACTCATGTTTATAGGGAATTAAATTAGGAAGCAAATAGGTTATCAAAAGAAGGTCAACAGGTTCCAATAGGTTTCTTGGAAATGGACGAGATCAAGGATGAAGTTTCTTCTTTAACTTACATATCATACCCCTAATTTCTACTATAGATCTAGGTTTCTTGGGTCTATTCATTTTATTAGAATTTTATGGATAAATTAAATCGCTTATTTTCTTTCTGCTATTTTCTTTTTTTTGTTGTTTTTATCTAGGTTATGGGCATGGAGGTTATTTTGATGATTATGTATTGATATATAAAGATTTTTATCCTTATTATCTCCATGATGTTTTGAAGATGGGGTTTCCTCTCTGATATATCCAACTGTAATTTTATTTTGACTTCCAGTAATTTATTTTTATCTGGGTTTTTGTTTGTGCCAAGGCACCTGAGAAGTGTAATTTTATTTCATTCTTGAATGAAATAAAATTACGAGATATATATATATATATATATATATATATATATATATATATATATATATATATATATATATATATAAAGCATTCCTCTTAATAAAAGCCCGACCCCATTTAAACAGCGAGAGAGCCGAGGCCCTTTATAAGCATACATATTAACGAGTTTAAGGAGATCGACCTTTTCATTAAGGAGATAGAGAGCTTTAAAAGGGGAGCCCTCAACCAACAACCTAACTAAGTTTAAATGTATTTTTTATTTTATCAATGGTGGTTTAATTAAGTTTAAATGTGTTTTTATTTTATGAATGGTGGTTTAAGTGTTTTAGACGATTTTTTTCTTGACATTCATTCTATAAGTACATTATTTTCATTTTTTGAACTACTATCTTCATTCTATAAGTACATTATTTTCATTTTTTGAACTACTATCTTCATTCTATAAGTACATTATTTTCATTTTTTGAACTACTATCTTCTTTATAACATGTTTATAGGCAACAAACTTATTTATGAAGAGGTAAACATTTCTCTTTTATCGTGAGTTGTTTATTCGTTGTATTGATTGTGCAATAGGGATGTTCAATTTATGAAACATAGTATATGAGATAAAAAAATTAGCAACAAAAATTTAGAACAAACAAGTCTTCCTAGTGAAAATTTGTTAAGATTTAGTTATAAGTTTTATTAAGCGCATATAATTAAGATGACTAAAAATAAGTCTAACTATACTTGGTGGCAAAAATAACACACAAATTGCCTTGATTTTTATCTTTGCTATGATTGTTTTTCTTTTGAATTTGATTATGGTTACATGTTATGTTTCTAATAAATTACTTTGCTTATAGCCAACACGCATATAGCATGGAAGATATGGAACTAGATGTATGCATGAATTAGTAATTTCTATAAATGTTAAAATATCTTGGTGTAACCCCCAAGGGCTAGGTGGTTTGGTAAGTACAGGTGTGGTTGGGCACTTACCAAGAAAAGACCTAGGTTCAAACCTTGGGGGAAGCCAACCCTTTGCAAAGGTAGTAGTCCAATCCGAATCCTCTAAGTGCGCACCAGACTGACAACGACAATACAAGCCCCAAGCGACCATCGGTCCCCATCTCACATCGGATTACCTAGAAACAAGACGGTGGGTTTATTGGTGCAGTCCCTGTGGTTTAAACCCTACGCTGATCAATTACTAAAAATAGTGGTTGTTGCCAACTCTCCTATGTACCAAAAAAATATGCCTTGGTGTAGAAATAACAACTATTCTTATTTATTTAATCTATTAATTTTATGGAAATTCAATGTGTATAGCTTAAGATATTATGGATGCATGTTTGAGCATAAGCTTTGTTACATAAATAAGGGTTGCTAACATGTTATTTTAAAGCTCTAAAAGTAACATTCATTCACCAAAGCTTTTTTTTCACTTTTATTATATTTATTTTGATAAAAGTAAACTTGTTAATAATTAGCAGGGTTATGCATAAGGAGTAGCACCGAAAAAGTAATTATAAAATTGGGGTGAATAAAAGCGAATCGTATATAAACTTCGAGGTGAATTTTTTAAAATTTTGCATAGAATTTATCAAAATATGAAGAATTTTCAAAAATTTAACACAAAAATTATCAAAAATTTTAAATGGCGAGTGGCAGAAGGCGAGTGGTGGAAGGCGAGTGGCAGAAGGTGACTGGCAGATGGCAAGTGGTAGAAGATGACTGACACAAGGTAACTTGTAAAAGGTGAGTGGCAGAAGATGATTGGTAGGTGGTGACTTGCAGAAGGCATCTGGAAGAAGGTGACTAGTAGATGGCGACTAGCGGATGGTGATTGATAAATGGTGACCGTCAAAGATCATCAATAAGATGTTGCGACATGCCCTCTCCTCTGTCACGTGTTGCGCATCCATAGATTTCAAACATGCTGACTTCTATAAATAGAAATACATGGTCATTTTTTGCCTTTCCTAGAGCATTTTTAGAGTTTTTTCCAAAGTTTTTTCATAGTGTTTTCGAGCATTTTCAAAGCATTTTCCATAGTGATTTCAGAGCATTTTCAAACTATTTTCTAAGCATTTTCAAATGGTTTTAGAGTGTTTTCCAGGTTGTTTCTAGAGCATTTTTCAAAGCATTTTTAGTGCATATTCATAGAAATGGCTAGCTCTTCCTATCCTCTACCTTAAAAAGTACCATTCAATAACTACTTTTACCCAAACATCAAGAATATTTTTGAAACTCTTGAAAGAGATTTAGAATGGGTTTACACCTCTGGAGTTGTAGGAGTAATCAAGATGCCACAGTTTAACGTCGAAGTCTCCTTGATGCAAATAATAGTTAGTTGCACGTCTAATCTCATATTATATGCTTAATGATATCAAAAAATACATGTCTCAAATATAATCAAATCTCAATATTCTATTGAAAACTGATAACGTAATATGTGAAATCAAATCAAATGAAAGCATCCTTGCATCATAATATTGGAAGCTGGAACAAACTCTTTTCAGATTGTACATCTTTTGTATTCATACCAAAAAAAATTGTCATCACAGTCTGATGAGTGTTACCATTATCCTCATCATCCTGAGTATTCGTGGCACCTCTTCTCTCTGCCAAAGATTTCCAATATGCCAAAGCTCTTTCATAAGGAAACTTCTCCACCTCATAGGTCAACACATATTTTCTCAAAAAAAAATCTAAATTTTTTTCCAACCTATTTCGAACTTTATATTTTACATATAATAATGCACTGAATACCCTTTTATCTTCCACAGATCCTAAAATCATCGTTTGACATAATTCATATAAATGAAAATATTCACTCATAATATGTTGTAAGATGCTACTGGGATGTAATATTTCCACAAACATGAAATAGAACCTGTTTCATGATGGTTAATGAGTTGTGAAACTTAAGCAGACATTGTTGTTCTTAAACAATTTGATTTTTTTGTCAAAAGATCATTTTTGAGAATGCCATTGATTTCAGTACCATTAACTACCACACATTTAGTGAAATGGCTAGCAAGAGTGCTCATGTATTTGAGAAACAAACCATTTATAGTCTGGTATTCATTACAAGGATCCCAAAACATAGGGTTAACCACACCCATAGCCTCAAGCAATTCATCTCTTTGAAAATGGTCTCTTATTTATTTTGTCAATGATTTTGCTATTTGTTTTAGTTTAATTTTTGTATTGTGTACAACTACATAAAATCTATTGTATGTTATGGGCATTTTTTCAACTTCATTTGTAGCTATATCCATTTTCTGACCAAAATAATATAAAGGTATTTCCTTTCCGTGAACATTAATACATAGATGATCGTTTATGTTGAACTTCAAAAAGTTCTAAGGATCATTCACATTTTTTAATGCTCTCCAACTCTTAAATATGGGATCTATAAAACTTTGACCAGATGCGTACAACATATCAATATGTATGCAAATTTGTTTTCTCACCTTGATGAAATCCACAATATAAATCGATTTTTCTTGTGCAATTTTAATCGAAGTATTCATTTCTTCCAACATTGGAAGAATACCACACAATGTGAGAAGTGTTTTAAAGTCACTCATTCAAAATAGCAAATATTTAGCCTTATCAACTGCCCTACGATTTACATACATAAACCCTGCCAATGATTGATATTCTTTGAAAACTCTATATGTCGGTTGATACATCGAAATCCACCTAGTATCTACATATTTTAAGAGTTTTTTACCTTCAGTAACTCCTAGTGCAAACTATTGAAACTCTAAAAATATTTTTGGACTGTGCAAAAAATAATCATGAATTTCATGGATAAGCTCTTCCACTCTCGCTACATTTGTAAATGTATCCACAAATTTGTATGCAAGATTAATTCTATGATCCATGCAATGAATATGGATCAAATATGGGGCAACAGATGTTTGTAGTCAAACACAAATACCAATCTTGTGTCCTTGCATTGTAGCAGCACCATCAAATCCGACATATATTAACTTATTGGCTATTTTCATTTCATTCATTCCTACTATTTCCTTTAAACTAGTTACAACAACATTGTAAATGTTTTTGAATTGCAATTTTTCACCATATTGTGTACTCCAAGTAAATGAGTTCCCTTAAATGATTTTCCAATGTGTAAACATGCATGCAAATCCAAGATGTGTTGCCAATAACAGTCACCTCATCAATTGAAAGTAAAATGAATTTAGCTTTTTTACTTTCTCTTTGAGGTCATCCTGCTCAACCAATGAGAGACATTTTACCATTTTCCAACCACTTCGATCTGACCAATGGGTGTTGGGTAAGTTTTGCACATCATCTAGTTGAAATAGAGATTTATAATCAATAAAATCAGACATAGGTCTACCATTTTTAAGAATAGTGAGTACAACAACAAACTACAAACTTTTTGAAGCTAAAGTGAACTTATTCATTTTTTAAAATTGAGCTTGAATCATTGCACCTTTCTTAACCAAAGTTTGCTTTTGTTTCATTTCTTTATCATATTATTGTACATATCTCATATGTGTGCACTCTGATGCATTTTCCATCTATAATTTTTTTGTGTTGGTCCATCACTTTCTTTTGTTTTTATATAAACCTTTCCATAATGTTTTTCTACTGTATATTTCTTAACTTGCAATCTATGATCCTTTCTGTATTTCCAATTGTAAATTATGTATCTCAAATTTGTTATTTCCTCACTACTATTCTCTAGCAGCACTATCTCAATAAATGGAAATTTTGATACCCAATTAGACTGAAATGATATATGTTAATTGTCCACCTAGATAACCTTGCATGTTTATATTTTTTAGAAGAAGATTCTTCAAAAGTAGGGATTGCATAAGAACTATTATTTTCTTTTCCATTTGGCATGTTAGTTTCAAGAATCTCTTCATGTTGTTGTTCCATTTCATTAAGAAAATTTTCATCTGTGGACTTTTCATTATCATGGATATGTGGAAGTGGAGGCATACCAGGGTCAATAGTGTTTTCTATAGAGAAATTTTTTGCATATCATTATTGCATTTAAAAGCATACCTTCTATTAAAAAATACAGATAAACAATGGACAAAGCCATCAACCAAAAAGCACCCTTCTTAATGAATGAAAACATTGTTAAATGTACAAAAATTAACTGGTTAATAAGTAAAGGCATTTGTACCTTCAATTTGTGCAGATGTTGATGGCTAACTGGATTACAAAATATTATGAAAGTATTTGAGGATACTCCTTTCATCGGAATACTAGCCTCCCTTCTTTCCACTACCAGCAGATGATATTTTACCTATATAAACAGAAGAGTAACATGAACATTTTTAAAAATGAAAATAATTGGTAAAAGAGAACTATTGTTCAAGATTATAGGATTTCTGACCCAAGCAGGCTTGAGATTGGTGCCCAAATAATAAGAAATCTCCTTATTAAGTGTCCATGAACAAAATATTTAAAAAAGAAAAATTAATTATAAAAGAAACTTACCGGTAAATGGTTGTCATTGTATGTCAGTTGCCTTATCCCACTCACCTTCTACCAATCACCTTATGTCAGTTGCCTTGTGCCAATTGCCTTGTATCAATCACCTTCTACCAATCGTCTTCTACCAGTCGTCTTCTACCAGTCGCCTTCTGCCAATCGCCCTATTCCATTCACCTTCTGCCAGTCGACTTATTCCAATCACCTTGTGCAAGTCACCCTTTGCGAGTTGCCTTGTGCTAATTTTTTGATGCAAGTCATCTTTTGCCACTCACCTTGCGCCAGTCACCTGATGTGAGTTACCTTCTGCTAGTCACCTTATGTCAGTCACCTTGTGTTAGTCACCTCGTGCCAGTCACATTTTTTTAGTTGTGTTGTGTTAGTCACCTGCTTTGTATCGCTCGCTATTGGAAAAAAATAATGTTTTAATTTTATGAGTATCGTTATCATGTTAGCTATATATAATGGGGTACAAGAGGTAAATTTGGTGGGATAAATTTTTTTTTAATAATTTGAAGGTAAAAATTAGGTGGGAAACCTTATGATAGTGGGGCAAATTTACCCTAAAAAAAATTTGATCCCGAAATTTTTGGGCGAATAGGCCGACTTCTAGGGTCCTCAAATTCGTAAAATTAAAACTGTGAAAATCTGTATATTTGCGCTAATTTGTAAAATTCACCCCTATGCATAACCCTAATGATTAGTCTATATTATGGTTTTTTATTTATTACACTCCTTACACTTGAAATTTAAGGAACATATAATTTTTTGTGGCATTCACCCTTTTGAGTGGAAGTTGAGAAAGCTTTTCTTAAGGCATCATCATGTATTATTCCTTTTTCAATCTGTAGCAATTTATTATTGTCTCTTGATGTGGTTACATATGTTTTATTCAATGTTATTATCATTATGGCTATTTTTGCAGTGAATATTAGGTATATTGATTCTTAATTATACTCTCATGTCTACATTTTGAACTTTTCATGGTTTAAGAGTGGATTTAAACCTCCATCACTTAGTTTAGAAGGCTTGACATTGAATTTAATAGAGGGTACATAACGATAAGGTCTTATCTAAAGAAGTAGAGGTATAAGGTAAAGTAACATGTAAGGTTTCTCTTCTTTAGATTGTCAAAGGTTCTTAGGATCAAGATTAATAATTTACACTTAATTAATATTTTTTCAACACTAGGAGTCTTTTCTTAGTTCATTCATAATTATATATAATATAAATATTATCTCTATATGTTAGATGCTTTGTGGATAACATATATATATATATATATATATATATATATTGTAATAATAATAAGAATGTTGCCTGATGATTTTGAAAAGAAAATGTTATTCATCTTTGATGATGTAACTTACACCTTTAGGAGCAATGCTTGATAAATTTAATTAACTCCTAAAACTGGCACCAAGTTTCAATAGTTTAATGAGGGGTCTACACCAACCCTTTGAAAATCCCCTACCTTTCTCGTCTTTATGGTTAGTGCCTTGGATCATCATAAAGAAAGTTCTATAATTGATTCATGTAGTTTCATTCACTTCCACATCAAGCTCCAAAAATAGAACTTTCCTTATGTTGAAGGAAGAGGCTATGGGGCATATTAGCATCCAACCATCAAGTAATGGGGTCCAAGTCATCAAATGAATGGGTCTCTTGGGATTGAATCTATTATAGAGCCTTACCTTTGTAGTCTCCATCACACATTATGTAGGAGGAATCACCCCAACACACACTAGTGTCGACTCCCATCAACCTTATTTGGGTTGATCAAAAAAAGGGTCCACTACCTTGATTGTGTTACCGCATTCTCAAGAGATTAGAAGACTAAATCAATGCCAGTTATGTTACCAATGGAAGGGAGTGTCCTACCCATGCACTTGTGTGTGTACATAGTGTGGGTTATAAACAAATTTTAAAATTTTAATACAAATAAAAAATATGTATATGCTAATTTGAATAGTATTTTTTCTAATTGGTTGTATGAGATTAAAACAAGTCTCATTCTTATTACATCATTGTTATATTATTATATTATTCCAAGTAATCAAGTAATTATGTTGTTTGATAAGATTTGAATTTGGGTTTCCCTATTAAAAGCCTATTTTTATTACTTGAGCTACACTATATGGTACAATGATAAAGTTCACCCATAATATTTGAACCTTGTCTTACAATGTGAAACTCTTTATTCCCAACATGTTTATAGATAATAATTGTAACAACTCAAGTCTACTCACCTAGTTGTACCACAAGAAATAGCCAAGCAATTTTATAAGGTACTTTTTTTTATTTTTTCCTAAAAGTGCTTTCAGGTTCACAGTAATTATGTTACACCCAATGAATCAAAGTCATAATGTCTAATCATTACAGGTATATCAAACCAATTTTGTATTTCAATACTATTGCAGACAGCCACCCAAGTGGATGAGATTAGTTAAATCTCATAAAAAGTGTCATGTGAAATCGACTTGTCTCATTTATCATCCTTTTGTTCTGACATGAGGGTCGAACCACGATTGGGGTTATCTTCTAGGGTCCATAACACCTAGAGGATGGACTCGTACTTTCCTATCCCTTA
Source organism: Wollemia nobilis (assembly GCA_028583015.1). Taxonomy (NCBI): domain Eukaryota; kingdom Viridiplantae; phylum Streptophyta; class Pinopsida; order Araucariales; family Araucariaceae; genus Wollemia; species Wollemia nobilis. The sequence continues at coordinate 1,732,425 of JAQPPZ010016930.1, forward strand.
TCCTACTAAATCTTCGATTAATCGATCGACTTGTTCCAATAACTGTATGTAAGAGGGTTAGCGTACATATACCTAGTGTCTAGTTGATTGTCCACTACTTGAAGTCAGCAAGAGCCATGTCCATTCCCTAACATTAGACTTGATCACTCATGTCCATTATGACTCATGATTACTTATCCCATACCAAACACCATGGTTGTACTAGCTCAAATAAACATTGGACTTCTCTTAGTACTACCTGAGCAAAAATCTAGAGGTGGTATCTCATACTGCCCCTTGTTACTATTTTTTATTAGATCACTTTTTAAACCTTTTTTATCATAAAAACGGTTGCTCTCGAGACTAGTTGTGTGCATACCCATACCTCAATAGCATTGGTTGTTTATATTATTTTGTTACTCATCCTTCTCGATGAATAAATCCATACTCTTCTTAGTATGAGTTATACTAGAATTTATGGTTTTTACTAGATAAGTTTATTCCATCTTGTAAGAGAATTACAAAACAAAGGATTATATATGCTATATCTACCCAAGCTCTAAATATCTGATTCTCTTTAAAAAAAATTATCAGTTAATCTAAATATTTCTATAATTAAACACATTAATTATAATAACAATCCTTATAAAAAAGACTCATATAATTATTCATTTACTACAAAATTAAATAACTATTCTACTTATTAAAAACTACCTTTATTTAGTATTTCCATTTTCTTAAAAAATGTTCATGATATACCTCTTTAATATATTAGCTTCCTTAAAAAGGAAAATAATCATAGTTACCTTGCTACCATAGCTATTTTATACACTAAAAACCAAATAGCCAACTAAATTATGTTGAGCAAGGTGCAGAAACAGTATTGTCATTGTTGTCAACACAGACAGATAGATCAATTGATGATGCAGTGGACAGGAGTTCAGAGGTCAGTCAGAGCATGTACAGTGAATTTCCAAGAAGACAGAAGTGGCCCAGATTCAAAGGATCAAAGAAAAAGACAAGTAAGAAAACTGTCGCGATATCGCGACATGTTTTCTGTCGCGATTTCGCGACATATCGGAGGAGAGAGAAAATGTTGCCAAACTGTCACGATTTCGCGACATGTTTAAGGAGAGAGAAGGAGCAAGAGAAACTGTCACGATTTCACGACATGTTTAAGGAAGAGAAAAGGAGAAGAAAACGCATCGTCGATTTCATGACATGTGAAGGAAGAGAAAGAGGAGAGAGAAAAAGATGTCACGATTTCGTGACATGTTCGAAGAGAAAGCGCAAGGAAAACTGTCATGATTTCATGACATGTTGGAAGAAGAAGGCAAGTAAGAAAACTGTCACGATTTCGTGACATGTTGGAAGAAGAGCCATGAAAAACTATCACGATTTCGTGACATGTTTGAAGAGAAGGCGCAAGCAAAGAAAACTGTCATGATTTCATGACATGTTCGGAGAGAAGGCGCAAAAGAAAATGTATGATTTCACGACAATCTAAGAGAGGAAGACGAAAATGTGTCACGATTTCGTGACATGTTTGAGAGAAAGAGCTTGCAAGGAAAAGTGTCACGATTTCATGACAATTTGCAAGAGGAAGCGCTAAGGAGAAAAAGTGTCACGATTTCGTGACATATTGCAGGAGAGAGAAGGCAAGATAAAAAGTGTCACGATTTCATGACATATTGCAAGAGGAAGAGCTCGAGAGAAAAAGTGTCACGATATCACGACATGTCGCATTTTCATGACCTAAAGAGAAGAGAAGAGCTAAGGAGAAAAGATGTCGCGATATCATGACATGTCACATTTTCACGACTAAGAGAGGAGAGAGAATGTACGAGATAGAAATGTCATGATATCACGACAACAGCAGAGAGGAAGACTCCGAAGGATGAAGTGTCACGATTTCATGATAGAAGCAAAATGAAAGAGCATGGAAGTAGAAGCGTCACGATTTCACGACAAATTCAAGGAGGAAGAGCTCAAAGGTGAAAGCGTCACGATTTCATGACATGTTCCATTTTCACGAGCGTAAAGGCAGAGAAAAGACAAGGCAAAAGTCGTTTTGCATGCAAAGAAGAGGAAATAAAAGTGTCATGATTTCATGACATGTTCATTTTCATTGGTGCATGCAAAGAAGAGTGTACGGCATTGAAAAGTGTCACGATTTCACGACATGTCATGTTTTCACTGGTGCATGCAAAGAAGAGTGTACGACAGTGAAAAGTGTCATGATTTCGTGACATGTCATGTTTTCACTGGTGCATGCGGAGAAGAAGTGCAAGGAAGCAAAAGTGTCACGATTTCATGACATGTCATGTTTTCATTGGTGCATGCCGAGAAGGGTGCAAGGAAGCGAAAAGTGTCATGATTTCGTGACATGTCATGTTTTTACTGGTGCAAGCCAAGTAGAGTGTACGAAGGTAAAAAGTGTCATGATATCGTGACATGTGTTTTCATGCATGCAGGCCGAGAAGAAGACAAAAAGGCTATCAGAGCGGCGGTTCTACTGTCAGAGTTGTAAGAGAACAGAAAAGGTTGTCAGAGCTGTAAATAAGCAGGTAAGACTGTCAGAGCCGTAAATAAGTAGGTAAGACGGTCAGAGTCATAAATGAGAAGATAAATCTATCAGAACGGTGGATATACTGACAGAGCATCGAAAAGGCTATCAGAGCCATAAAGTGGGCAGATAAGGCTGTCAGAGGTGTAAGTAAGCATTTAAGAGCATAGTAAGCAGAGCCGAAAGAATGTTTTCATGTACAGGAAGTTAGGGTTAGGGTTGAGCTCTGCACGTGGCAAGAGTGTTGTGATTTTCTGAATAAAAGGAAAAAGGAGCTGTGAAAATAAAGAGAGTGTATTATGCTGAAAAAGATACAGAAGAGAGTGTTGTAAGAGAGAATAGCAGAGCTGTAAGTATATGCAGTTCTTGTTAAAAGGAATTAGACCAGTGAGGGTCTTGTAGAAGAGAAGGCATTTTTATGTCATTAAATCTATTCAAAATTGAAGTCCAAGTTGGTTCTTGGCATTAGGGGGTTGGTGCTCCTTTCTGTTGGTGCAGATAAATAAGGGGTTGGTGCTCCTTCCTATGGGTACTGGAAAATTGTTTGTAAAGTTGGTGCTTTGCAAAGGCTGGATTTGGATGGGAGTCCAAGCAGTCTAATTTTTGAGGAGTAGCCAAATCTGGTGAACCTCGTTAAATCGTGTGTTGTGGAATGCTCTCTTGTTTATTTGCTTTATCTATTTTAAAGTTCTCTCTACTTAAGTTTTAAAGAGTTGTAGATCTGAATAGAAATAGCTACACTGATTCACCCCCCTCTCAGTGTCATTGTGAGAATATCAATTGGTATCAGAGCAAGGTTCCTGAACAAGCTCAATCAGCTAAGGTGATCTTGGAAGAAACACAATGGCCGATGGTGAAGGATTTTCATCCAACAAAGCTCCTTTGTTCAATGGAACTAATTACTCTTTCTGGAGACTCAGGATGCAGACTTATCTGTGTGCTTTGGGATATGACATTTGGGAGTCAGTAGACAGTGGATACACAATATCCTCTACTCCTCCAATAGATGCTGCTGAGAAGAAAAAGTTTGAGAATAACTCTAAAGCAAAGAATGCTATAATGTGTGGGTTAGTAGACAGTGAACTGATAAGGATCATGAGCTGTAAAATGGCAAAAGACATGTGGGACAAACTATAGAGCATTCATGAAGGAGATGACAAGATCAAGGAAGCCAAGCTACAAACGCATCGAGCTCAGTTCGAAGCATTAAAAATGAATGACGATGAGAACATAGAGGCCTATATGCTGAGAGTCAATGGAATCATTAATGCGATTAGAGGACTCGACGAGGAAATGGAAGATGCGGTCATCGTGAAAAAGGTACTAAGAACTCTTCACAAAAGATTTGATTCTAAAGTTTCTGCTATAGAAGAAGCTAAAGATCTAAATACTTTTAGCATGGATGAAATGCATGGTTCTTTAACCGCATATGAAATGAGAATAGGACAAACTAAGCCCTCAGACAGAGAAGCTGCTTTTAAAGCACACAAAAATATAAAAGCTAAACAAGAATCTATAGAAGAAGAGTCTTCAGATGAAACAGAAGCAAACTTTGTTAGGAAACTAATAAAGGGAAAAGGAAAGTACAGAGGAAAGTTACCGTTTAAGTGCTTCAACTGTGGAGGCGTCGGGCACTTTGCAGCCAAATGTCCAATGAATGAGAAAAACAAAAATGATGAAGGGTCACACCAAGAAAGAAGTGACTGGAAGAAGAAACCAACTTTAGAAAAAGCAACTTCAAGAAAAGAAAAGTTTCATATCCAAGAATGTCGACTCTTCTGAAGACTGCTCCGGTGAGGATTCTGAAGAAGAAGCAGATGAAGCTCTGTTCATGGCATTTGAAGAAAGAAAAATAGAGGAAAAATAGGAATGTAATGAAAAACCCGAGGATGAGGCTGAAATATATCTGGAAGGTGAGTTGGTTGCTGCACTTAAAGAGCTGAGCACAGAAAGGAAAAAGAATAAAAAGGTTTCAAGAAAGCTTGAGGATGCCAATGAAATAATAAACAACTTGAAAGTACAGACAGATGAATTTAAGAAAATGTCTGAAGTTCTCGAAGTACAATTAACCATAAAAATAGATGAGTGCAACAAGCTAGAAGAAGACATTGTTAGGTTAAGGATGCAGCTAGAGGAGATGAATCAGAAATTGAGCTGTTATCATAAGTTTGAAGAAAGTTCTGTAAAGCTGGATAAAATTTTAAATAACCAAAGGCCTTCCGGCATCAAATTTGGTTTGGGCTTCGATGAAGGAGAATCATCAAAGGGTTCAAAGGCCTTAAATGTAGAACCCATAAAGAAAGAAGATAAGATCAGGGTTGATCAAGAAAAAACAAATCATGCCAAAGAAAGCAATAATGCCAGACTCAAGAAGAGTACTGACAAAGATGGATTCACAAAAGTCACACATCCAAGAAGGAGAAGATTCATGGCTCCTACTTCAAACTGGCAAAGACCTTCACCCAGGTTTAATCATTCCTTTTCTGGTTATTGTTTTAAATGCAATGCTTATGGCCATAAGATTTCAGATTGCAGTCATAATGTAGCACAAAGGAATTTCACCAGTAGAAATGTCTTTTCTCCATTGGTGGATTATGCAGTAGAATGTTATAACTGTCATAATTTTGGACACATTGCAAGATACTGTAGAAGCACTTTTGCAGCAAATAAATATCAGGGTAGAAAATCTCAACCAAATGGATTGAAACAAAAAAAAAAAATTCTTGAAAAACAGGCACAAGCTAATGAAAGGGGAAAGGCAAAACAAGTTGCCAAAACTGCTATCAAACCAGAATGGAAAGAAAAGGAAAAACTCCAGGAAGAAAAGGAATATTTGATTGTTCAGACTGCTTTTAAAGCACAGAACAAATCTGCACCATGGATACTTGATAGTGGATGCTCCAGTCACATGACAAGTGACAAGCAAAAATTTGAGAAGTTACAGAATTACGAAGGAGGTTCTGTGAAATTTGGAAATAATGATGGAGCAAAGATAGTTGGCAAAGGATCAGTCAAGATCAGTGATGGAAAGATCAATTCAAAAGAAGTCTTGTTTGTGATTGGTCCGAAGCATAACTTGCTCAGCGTAAGTCAAATCTGTGACAGAGGTCATGAAGTAATTTTTAAGAAGCAGGGTTGTGAAGTGAGAAAAGCTAGCAGTGGGAAGTTGATTGCTACTGGATCAAGGACTTCTGGAAACCTCGTATACTCTCTCTGAGACTTCAGAAGGAGCATGCTTGATTGGACAGGAAGATGAAAATTGGCTGTGGCACAAGAGGCTCGGTCATATCAGCTTTGACAATTTGGTAAAAATAAGCTCAAAAAGGGCAGTAAGAGATATACCCTCCATTGGCAAACCACTAAATAGTATTTGTGCTTCATGCCAAAAGGGGAAGCAAACTAGAGCCACATTTAAATCAAAGGAGTACTTTACCAACAAACCTTTAGAACTAATACATACTGATTTATGTGGACCCATGAGAACACAAAGTATAAATGGTGACAAATACTTTATGTTGTGCATAGATGACTATTCCAGAATGACTTGGATATTCTTTTTGAAGCAAAAATCTGAAGCTTTTGAAATGTTCAAGACTTTCAAAAACCAAGTTGAGAATGAAACAGGAAAGAGGATCAAATGCTTAAGATCAGATAGAGGAGGAGAGTTCATCTCAGAGGAGTTTGCAGAATACTATCAAAAATATGGGATCAGAAGACAGTTTTCAGCAGCAAGGACACCTCAGCAGAATGGTGTTGTAGAAAGAAAGAACAGAACTGTGTAGGAAATGGCACGGACAATGTTGACTGAAAGCAAAATTGTAGACAGATTTTGGAAAGAGGCAGTCCATACTGTAGTTTATATCCAAAACAGGTGCATGTTGAGGACGCATGAAAGCAAAACCCCTTATGAGCTATGGTTCGGCAAGAAGGCAACAACAAAATACTTCAAAGTCTTTGGCAGCAAGTGTTACATCAAAAGAACTGAAGATAATCTTGGTAAGTTTGAAGATAGAGCTGATGAAGGTATTTTTGTTGGCTATTCATCAAAAAGCAAAGCTTACAAATGCTACAACAAAAGGCTAAAGAAAATTGTAGACAGTGCCGATGTTAAATTTGATGAAGATAGGAAACGAGCAGTCAGTTGTGAAGAAAACTACCCTATTTATGAAGAAGTTATTGAAGGAGATGAAGAAAAGGAAACAAAAGAGAATCAAAAAATTGACCCAGATGATTTAAGTATTGATTCAGAAGTAGAAGAAAACAATAAATTCAAAACAGGAAGCTGGCAGAAAAATCATCCCAGAGAGCAAATTATTGGGGACCCCACAGTTGGTGTTAAGACAAGAAGAAGAGTAGTAAGTAACTACTCCCTATTATCCAGCATTGAGCCCAAAAATATTGCTGAAGCAAGCACAGATGAAAGTTGGATGAAGGCAATAAACGAAGAACTAGATCAGATTGAGAAAAACAAAACCTGGGAGTTAGTACCAAGGCCTGCAAATAAAAACATAATCGGTACTAAATGGATTTTTCGAAACAAATTGAATGAAGATGGACAGGTTGTAAGGAATAAAGCAAGATTGGTCTGTAAAGGCTATGCTCAAGTTGAAGGTATTGATTTTGAGGAAACTTTTGCACCAGTGGCTAGACTCGAGGCAATCAGAATGTTTCTGGCTTTAGCAGTCCACAGGAATTTCAAAGTTTATCAGATGGACGTGAAATCAGCATTTCTGAATGGAAATCTTGAAGAAGAAGTTTATATTGAGCAGCCAGATGGTTTTCAACTCGGTGATAATCCCAACTTTGTTTGCAAGTTGAAGAAAGCTTTGTATGGCTTGAAACAGGCACCCAGAGCATGGTATGCAAGACTAGACAACTATCTCACTTGAACAAGGGTTCAAGAAAGGTATGGTGGATAGTAACTTGTATGTCAAAATAGACAATGGCCAACTTATTGTCCTTGTTGTTTATGTTGATGATATAATTTTTGGTAGCAACAATGATGAGTCATGTAGAGACATAGCAAATAAAATGCGAAAGAATTTGAAATGTCTATGATTGGTGAACTTTCATATTTCCTCGGACTGCAAGTTAACCAAAGTGAAAAGGGCATTTTTATTTCTCAAGTTAAATATGTGAAAGAAATGCTGAAAAAGTTCACAATGGAGGATTGTAAACCTGTTAGCACTCCCATGACAACAGAGTTGCAAGTTGAGCAAGGATGACAAATCTCCAGATGTAGATCAAACCATGTACAGATCTATGATTGGAAGCCTCATTGTATTTGACAGCTACTAGACCAGATATCTTACAGGCGAGTATGCATGGTAGCAAGATTTCAGGCTAGTCCCAAAGAGACTCATGTGACAGTTGTGAAGAGGATCTTTAGGTACCTCAAGGGTACTATGGAGTATGGGTTATGGTACCCAAAAGGTAAGGACTTCACTCTTATTGCATATTTTGATGCAGATTGGGCAGGATGTATAGATGACAGAAAGAGTACCAGTGGAGGTGCATTCTATCTTGGAGACAGGTTGGTAGCATGGCACAACAAGAAACAAGAATCAGTCTCTCTATCCACAAGCAGAGGTAGAATACATTGCAGCAACAACATGTTGTACATAGATTTTATGGATGAGACAAACCCTGAAAGATCTTGGTATTAACTTCAAAGAGCCAATTTTAGTTAAATGTGATAATACCAATGCTATTAACATCTCAAAGAATCCGGTTATGCATTCTCGCACCAAACATATTGCAATCCGGTATCACTTTTTGAAGGATAAAGTTGCAGAAGGTGAGGTTAAATTGGATTTTGTTCCAACTACAGAGCAAGTAGCGGATATCTTCACTAAACCGTTGCCCAAGGAAGTTTTTGAATACCTCCGCAGTAAGTTGGGAGTGGTCACACTACCCAAGAACTGACTAGCTTTCGGGAACACATTCTCAGGGGGAGCATTTATATATTTGATTATCTGTTTGCTCATGTTTGTAATTTTTGCTAACTGTAATATTGTGTGCCTGAGAATGATTGTGCATGGACTCAGGGGGAGTCTGCAGCAGCCCTTTGGTATTATTGTCAAAGGGGGAGAAGAATTACAGGAAATTGCACATGTGTTGCCAACAATTCCAAAGGGGGAGATTGTTGAGCAAGGTGCAGAAACAGTATTGTCATTGTTGTCAACACAGACAGATAGATCAATTGATGATGTAGTGGACAGGAGTTCAGAGGTCAGTCAGAGCATGTACAATGAATTTCCAAGAAGACAGAAGTGGCCCAGATTCAAAGGATCAAAGAAAAAGACAAGTAAGAAAACTGTCGCGATATCGCGACATGTTTTCTGTCACGATTTCATGACATATCGGAGGAGAGAGAAAAGTAGAAAAACTGTCGTGATTTCGCGACATGTAGAGAAGAAAGAGAGAAAACTATCGCGATTTCGTGACATGTTGAAGAGAAAGAAAAGAAAATATATCATGATTTCGCGACATGTTTGAAGAGAAAGAGGAGAGAGAAAAAGATGTCATGATTTCATGACATGTTGGATGAAAGAGAAAGCACAAGGAAAACTGTCATGATTTCGTGACATGTTGGAAGCAAAGAAGGCAAGTAAGAAAACTATCACGATTTCATGACATGTTGCAAAGAAGCAGTGCATGCAAGAAAACTGTCACGATTTCATGACATGTTTGAAGAGAAGCAAGCAAAGAAAACTATCATGATTTCACTGACATGTTTGGAGAGAAGGAGCAGCAAAGAAAAGTGTCACGATTTTACGACAATCTGCAAGAGAGGCAGTACAGACGAAAATGTGTCACGATTTCATGACATGTTTGAGAGAAAGAGCTTGCAAGGAAAAGTGTCATGATTTCACGACAATTTGCAAGAGGAAGCGCTAAGGAGAAAAAGTGTCACGATTTCATGACATATTGTAGGAGAGAGAAGGCAAGATAAAAAGTGTCATGATTTCATGACATATTGCAAGAGGAAGAGCTCGAGAGAAAAAGTGTCACGATATCATGACATGTCACGTTTTCGCGACTCGAAGAGAAGAGAAGAGCTAAGGAGAAAAGATGTCACGATATCACGACATGTGCATTTTCATGACTAAGAGAGGAGAGAGAATGTACGAAGATAGAAATGTCTGATATCGCGACAACAGCAGAGAGGAAGACTCCGAAGGATGAAGTGTCACGATTTCATGACAGAAGCAAAACGAAAGAGCATGGAAGCAAGCTGTGATTTGAAAAATTCAAGGAGGAAGAGCTCAAAGGTGAAAGCGTCACGATTTCATGACATGTTCCATTTTGTGGGTGAAGAGAAAAGACAAGGAGCGAAAGTGTCACGATTTCATGACATGTTTCATTTTCGTCGATGCTTGTGAAGAAGAGTGTACGAAAAAAGTGTCACAATTTCATGACATGTTCATTTTCATTGGTGCATGCAAAGAAGAGTGTACGAAACAAAAAGTGTCATGATTTCGTGACATGTCATGTTTTCACTGGTGCATGCAGAGAAGAGTGTACGAAAGCAAAAAGTGTCATGATTTCATGACATGTCATGTTTTCGCTGGTGCATGCAGAGAAGAAGTGCAAGGAAGCAAAAAGTGTCATGATTTCATGACATGTCATGTTTTCACTGGTGCATGCCGAGAAGAGTGCAAGGAAGCGAAAAGTGTCACGATTTCATGACATGTCATGTTTTCGCTGGTGCAAGCCAAGTAGAGTGTACGGAGGCAAAAAGTGTCACGATATCATGACATGTGTTTTCATGCATGCAGATCGAGAAGAAGACAAAAAGGCTGTCAGAGCGGCGGTTCTACTGTCAGAGCTGTAAGAGAACAGAAAAGGCTGTCAGAGCTATAAATAAGTAGGTAAGACTGTCAGAGCCGTAAATAAGCAGGTAAGACTGTCAGAGCCATAAATAAGCAGGTAAGACGGTCAGAGTCGTAAATGAGAAGATAAATCTGTTAGAATGGCGGATATACTGACAGAGCACCGAAAAGGCTGTCAGAGCCGTAAAGTGGGCAGATAAGGCTGTCAGAGGCGTAAGTAAGCATTTAAGAGCGTAGTAAGCAGAGCCGAAAGAATGTTTTCATGTATAGGAAGTTAGGGTTAGGGTTGAGCTCTGCACGTGGCATGAGTGTTGTGATTTGCCGAATAAAAGGAAAAAGGAGCTGTGAAAATAAAGTGAGTGTATTGTGCTAAAAAATATACAGAAGAGAGTGTTGTAAGAGAGAATAGCAGAGCTGTAAGTATATGCAGTTCTTGTTAAAAGGAATTAGACCAGTGAGGGTCTTGTAGAAGAGAAGGCATTTTTATGTCATTAAATCTGTTCAGAACTGAAGTCCAAGTTGGTGCTTGGCATTAGGGGGTTGGTGCTCCTTTCTATTGGTGCAGATAAATAAGGGGTTGGTGCTCCTTCCTATGGGTACTGGAAAATTGTTTGTAAAGTTGGTGCTTTGCAAAGGCTGGATTTGGATGGGAGTCCAAGCAGTCTAATTTTTGAGGAGTAGCCAAATCTGGTGAACCTCGTTAAATCGTGTGTTGTGGAATGCTCTCTTGTTTATTTGCTTTATCTATTTTAAAGTTCTCTCTGCTTAAGTTTTAAAGAGTTGTAGATCTGAATAGAAATAGCTACACTGATTCACCCCCCCTCTCAGTGTCATTGTGAGAATATCATCATGTCCATTATGACTCATGATTATTTATCCCATACCAAACACCATGGTTGAACTAGCTCAGTCAAATGAACATAGGACTTTTCATAGTACTACCTGAGCAAAAATCTAGAGGTGGTATCTCATACTGCCCCTTGTTACTATTTTTTATTAGATCACTTTTTAAACCTTTTTTATCATAAAAACGGTTGCTCTCGAGACTAGTTGTGTGCATACCCGTACCTCAATAGCATTGGGTGTTTATATTATTTTGTTACTCATCCTTCTCGATGAATAAATACATACTCTTCTTAGTATGAGTTATACTAGAATTTATGGTTTTTACTAGATAAGTTTATTCCATCTTGTAAGAGAATTACGAAACAAAGGATTATATATGCTATATCAACCCAAGCTCTAAATATCTGATTCTCTTTAAAAAAATTATCAGTTAATCTAAATATTTCTATAATTAAACACATTAATTATAATAACAATCCTTATAAAAAAGACTCATATAATTATTCATTTACTACAAAACTAAATAACTATTCTACTCATTAAAAACTACCTATATTTAATATTTCCATTTTCTTAAAAAATGTTCATGATATACCTCTTTAATATATTAGCTTCCTTAAAAAGGAAACTAATCATAGTTACCTTGCTACCATATCTATTTTATACACTAATTACCAAATAGCCAACTAAACTAAAGTTTAGTCTATAATGATACTGGGTAGAATCTTCACTCACTCCTCTAATTTCTAGACCATTCTCATAATTTCCTTGGTTAAACATGAGTTTTATTTCATCCAATTAATCTATTGCACTTGCAAGGTTCATTGTAACAATTAAAATTACATTTTCTCTTACAAAAAGGTTCACAACATTGGCTAACAATAAACTGACGCTTCATAGATTTAAAGTGTGGTATAATAGAGTTGTGCAAGCCACCCCTACAGCTACTTAAAGACGTATCACCAATTGACCAACGTGGTCTCCTTATAGGTATCCATTCTCTGTTCACCGACATTAATATAATATATGAAAGGTATTTAACCAGGTATTTATACTACCTTCGTTGGTAGAAGTGTATCACATATAACTTAGCTATGAATTTCTTTTTACAATAGAATTACATGATTAATTATCACATTTCACTGACAAAGGTTTTGTCACCCACTTGGGTGCCATACCTAATGTACATTTCAATTCTGGAAACATAATAGCCATAAAATTCTATAAGATGATAATATATTGACTTTACCTCTCAAGTTTTCCATTATTCAAAATAACCATATAGAAATTTAGGGCCATACAATTTATTTTAAGATTACACATTGGAGACTTAATATTCTTTTCAGGAATATGCCTACTCATGACATCCTTAGATATAAAAGAAATTTATAGTTAACAACAGATTCCATTGAGTTGACCAAATAATAATCTTTGGAAGTAATAAAGGTTTTACAATGCAAATGAACTCTTAACATGCCTCCCAATATCTGCAGTTTGAGTCAATGATTTTATGGCATTTACCACTCGCTAATTCATTTGCCTAGTACAATTGCAACTATGCATGTCTTCAGAATTAAATCCATGTACATATATTTTTGTTATGATGAAAAATAGATACATTTTTCTAGCTTATTCCATATTTATAAAATACAAACACAACATGCAGAGTGAACTATATTCAAGATAATTATAGTCCTTTGCATTCGAGGGAAGGGAATAGGTACAATTTATAACAGACTATCCTTCACTAGTTTTACATTGAGTAACTAAAAGATAATACATAAACTCTTGAAGTTCTCTGCCTGCCATCCGTAGACAACTAACTATCTTAAAATTACACAGGCCAATCCAATAGGTAATTTGGCTCAAACTTAAACGGTTGAGGATACTTTGTTATATTATTTCTATAAAATTCAAATGCTCGTTCTGGTTCACACATCCTTCCAAAACGTAACTTGATGGTAGAGATATGGAGATCTTTCACCCTTGTTGCATGTCACTCCACTGTTACCGGAGTTATCATCTTTGAAATTTGTAGAGAAAGGGGATCAGAGTCGGTTCTTTCTTGTATGTATTCCTAAATAATGCAACTATTCTAACATGCATCACATTTGCATAAAACACACAACAACAACCAAGTATTTTACCCTATTGCTGAACATCATATAATTTCACCACCAATTATTGTTTCTAGACATTCGTAATTATATCAACAAATTGTGCATCTCAAAAGCTTTTTCTCAATATCATATCAAGCTTTTCCAATTGCACAAAGGATTCATACAAGTTTCACTCAGTGAAATAGTTTTCATATATAAGTAATAATAAACTTTATACAATTGCATAGTTTTCCAGCCTCATAACAAGCTTTTATAGTTGCACAAAAAGATTCATACGAAACTCATACAATTGAACAATTTTATTTCCAAGTAATCTTAAAACTAAGTTGGGCATCCTGAATTCATTTCTAATTTTAAACAAGCTTTCAATTCCAGCTTCATCATATACACATAGATTTCACGCAGTGCATAAATTCCAGATTTCCATCATTATTTCTAAAAGCAAAGACAAGCATTTTATTTGAGCAAATTCAACAATATACAAGCAACATTCCAACCTGGTAATTGTAGCAAGTTTTGTTATCCAATATGCTCTCTATCAGTTCTTTTCACCCAAAATTTTCTAGCTAGTGTAGTCATATACCCATTTTCCAAAATGCAATCTTCACTCCCATGCCCGGATCCCATGCATAATGTTATTTTATTATTTTTATCTTTTTTTTTAACTACCCCCTCAATCGCCCGTAAAAGCATGAAGTAGTTCTCTTCAACAATCATTACCTTAGCTTGAAGATTGCTCCATCATCATTCTCCCACTACCATGGTTAAATCATGGGTGACGAAGGCTATGCTCTTACTTTCTTTTTATTTTAGTTTGTAATGCAAGCAAAAATATATATATACAATATATTTTCCACATGTTTATTTAATGATTATATATGCATATTTCACTTATAGTATATTTTTAATTTATCAATTTAACCAATACACTCAAGCAATTTTTATTTCAACAATCACTCAATGAAGGTAGGCTCCCATGCCTTTGGCATTTTCATTGCCATCCTTCAATATATGAATACACATATCTTTTCAACAAACAACCAAAAAATATTTTAACAAAGCACATGTATAATGCATTTCACTCCTAATGCACCTATATGAAACTCACTTGCATGAACTTTCATGTATTCACGAACCAAATCATCACTTCTCCACTTACCTTTTTCATTGACTTCTCGTGCCTATCAAAGGAATGTCCCTGGTCCTACGTACATAAAACCATTAGCAGTACCAAATTCCAAAGAAAAACAAAATCTAAAAATCATTAATTAATTTGCTATCAAAAGTTGTGCGAGGAGGGTTGTTACATTCTCCCCCACTAGAAACAAACACAGTCCTTGTGTTTAGTGCATGGTCAAGTAGATCAAATACATTTTACATATAGCTTTTCACATAAGCAATATTAATCATGCCATTTCATTATTCATACATCATTCATTATGTCACAAATCATTTTTGAATCTTAATTCACTCAAACTTGAAAATTTAATTTATCCACATAATGGTTCATATTGCATTCAACTAACAATCCATGCACAAACTAAAACATACATCATCACATAAGCAAAGCTACTCTACTCAGTAACCCAAAACATATACAAAGCTACTCTACTTAGTGTCTAGTCTCATATCCATATCCATAATATATATATATATATATATATATATATATATATACATCATCACCATATAAAATGTTTTAGAATATCTATGTCTACTCAAATAGATAATGAAAATATTATTGCATATCTGCCACGTTCTTCCACGTGGCGTTTCTAACTGAGTTGAGGTCCCATTGCACCTAACGTTGCTCTATGTTCCTCTTCCTTAGGTTCTTGGTTCTAAAACGAAGTATACGAACAGGTTGAACTTCAATTTTTAGTGGATCACTCATCTACAAATTACAAACATCCCAAAACATGAGTGGGATCAGGAATGTACTTCTAAAGAGGGAAACATGGAAGACATTATGGATTTTGGATAAGCTTGGTGGCAGAGCAAGTTAGTATGCAATAGGGCTTATCTTACCCACAATTTCAAATGGACCCAACATCTTGGATCAATTTTGAAAGATTTTATAGAACTTTTAGTTTATTTCACTCTTAAGAATACTTTATCTTCCACAAAATATTTCCTTGGTTTTCTTTTAAGGTTCGCATAGCTCTTCTGGCGATCTGCAACCTCCTTCAGCTTTTGTTGAATTCTTTTCAATTGATATTCCATTTCTTTTATAGTTTTCGATCCGATCACTACCCGATCTTCCAGATTATCCTATGAGAAGGGAGTCCTACATATTCTTCAATACAAAGATTCAAAAGGTGTCATACCTAGTGATGCATGATAACTATTATTGTATGCAAACTCAACTAGGTATAAATAATATTCCCATTTTATATGTTGATCCATACAATACATTCTCAGCATATCCTCTAATACCTAATTCACCCTCTCAGTCTGTTCATCTATCTCAGGGTGATAGGTAGAACTGATATTCAATTTGGTTATTAAAGCATCATGCAAAGCCTACCAAAATTCAGAGGTAAAGCGAGTCTCTATTAGAGATTATGACTTCTAGAAATCCATGTAGTCTCACCACTTCACTAGCAAACTTGCTTGCTATAGCAGGTGCATCATCTTGTACATTACCAAGTATAAAATGTGCAACCTTGGTTAACTTATCCACAACCACCAGGATTGCATCATGCCTAAACCTTGTTTTAGGCAAACCCACTATAAATTCCATTGAAATCACCTACCATTTTTTCGTAGATATATCATGTGGGTACAATCTACCTGCTAGATGCAAATATTCTACTTTCACTTTCTAGCACTCCAAGCACCTAGACACATAATCTGTGATGTCTTTTTTCATACCTGACAAATAGTAGTCCTTTCTCAAGATCTCGTACATCTTTACCCCTCTAGGATGCACCAAATAAGGAGTATTGTGTGCCTCCTTAAGGATTTTTTCTCTCAATCCACCTGTATTTTTAATAAGTAATTTGTTCTTATAATACAACAAGTCATATCTATATACAAAATCTATATATTTTCCAAGTTCTTGCTCCATTTGAGCATTACATGATTGACAAAATTTATCTTTCTATTACAAATCTTTAATACGATCTAACAAATCATAATGACATTTTGTCACTACAACAATGTGTCCTCTCCTACTCAGAGTGTCGACGACCTTGTTCTCTTTACCCTTAATATACTCAATGCCAAAATCATACTCAGCTAGAAACTCCATATAGTACCATTGCCTAGCATTCAATAAGGGTTTAGTAAATATGTATCTTAAGATCTGGTGATTTTTCTTCAATTCAAATGGTTTCCCTAATAAATAGTACCTCTAAATATTAAGGGCATGTACAACAACTACCAAATCTAAAGTCATAAGTGATATAATTCACTTCATGTCTCTTAATTTTTCTTGATTCAAAGGCAATAACAACATCCTCTTGGATCAAAACCCCTTCTAATCCTTCAATTGAGGCATCAATACACACTATAAACTTCTTATTAGGATCAAGTAATTGTAGAATTTGACTTTCCTTTAGAATTCGAAAGGCCTCTTCACACTGGTCTATCCATTTAAAGGTCTTACCTTTCATTTGAAGGTTTGTAATAGGTTGGGTAATTCTCGAGAAACCTTTGATAAATTGCCTATAATAGCCTGCAATCCCCATAAAACTTTGTACCTCAATCATGTTAGTAGATGCAGCCCAGTCAATAATTGCTTCTATTTTCTTGGGATCAACTGCAATTCCTTCAGCACAGACAATATGTCCCAAATATTGTACTTGTGGAGTGTAGAATTCACACTTTGATAGCTTTCCATATAATTGAATCTTTCTAAGAATCTCAAGTACAGTTCTCATATGTTGATCATGTTCCTCCTTGTAAATGGAATAGATCAATATGTCATCCAGAAACACAAGTACAAACTTGTCCAACTACTCTCTAAAGATGTTATTCATGAGATTCATGTAGGGTTATGCATAAGGGGTCAGACCCAAAATATCCTTGTAAAAAAATTGTGAATCCATTGCGAATCCTTGGTGAATCCAGGCCAACCTCATGTCGAATAACATGGTGAATTATCTTAATTTTTGAAAAAAATTGGCAAACCGAAGGAAAACACAGTCCAAGAACGGACTCGATAAAAACACAGCCCGATTTCACACTGGGTAATAAAAAAATCCAAGAAATGGAATGTGAGTAAACATGGGCCGGTGACCGACCAAGTGGAAAGTAAGAACTGGTGATACGGTCCGGGTGAAAATCAAAGCATTATCAACGACCCGAGTGGAAATCAAGGATCGGGTAATGGCTTGGGTGGAAATCAAGGATCGACTAACGACCTAGGTGGAAATTGAGGACCGACTAATAGGCCAAGTTAAAAATGAGGTTCGGATAGCAGACCAGGTGTAAATCATAGACCGACCTATGGCCCGAGTGGAAAAAAAAGTATGGCTTGCGAACCAGGTGTATATCATAGACTGGCCAACAACTCGAATGGAAACCATTGATCGACAGACATCCTGAATGGTAACCATAGTCTAGCTAACGGACCGAGTGAACTTCAAGGTCCTGCAAATGGATCAGATGAAAACAAATTCTAACATACCGACCCAATGGAATGCAAGATCCATCATTGGACCAATATTTACTTTACCACGTGTCAGGTGATCGGTCAATCTCATTGAATACCGAATGACATTATGCCACGTGTCCAAATCCTATCATTTCTATCTATAAATAGACATCGAGAAGTCATTTTTCGGTTACATTTCTATGATTGTTCTTGAACTCTTTCCAATACATCGTCACCCCACACTCTTTGCAATCCAATTTCTCCTTTTACTTTATCAACGAACAATGGCCAATCCTACCACCTCTACTCAAACTACCATTGGAAATTTGGTTTTCAAGAATTCTACTTGTGTCGCCATGATAGATTTGTCAACCACCCCTAGTTATGACAATACATGGCTATCTACATCAGGTTTGCAGCACTTGCTAACAATATTGCAGTTCAATACCAACAAGCACCTTTTACAAAGTATCATCGATGGTTACGACCATGACCATGCAATAGTGAATGTCATATTTCGTAATAAACAAGTGTCATTCACCATCACACCTTCAAAAATACAAAGGTTAACAAAATGACTTTGCGACCCAGGGGACAAATTGAGATCTGATTCGCGGGGTAGGGGGTGAATTAGGTCTAGGAACTTCTACACAAGATTTTCCATGTCATGTCTCCGAGGTTCTTGATGGGTAAGCATGATAGAAAATACTTGGAGGATGAATACAATCTTCCCTAGAAAGTGGTTGAAGGTATAATTCTCGTCAATTATTTCTATTATTATTCAAAATTTAATTTTTTTATTTTTCATCTATTTTTTTGTATGTAGCTTCTGTGGCTAAGTCTAAGAGAGGTTTAACAAAAAGCTAAATTGAAAATAAATCTTTGAAGGCCATTATTGAGTTCTTACAAGCAAGACTATTTTTGCTTGGAAGAACAAAACTTTCGTTATGGACATTAACCTGTATCGTTCACACTGTTCAGGGTGCGCAGTTCGACTGGTGCACGTACATTTCAGAACGCATCAAAATAGAGTTGCACAACATCGGGATAAAGGAAGTGAAAACATTTGCGATCGTTAACTTTATTTTAACTATTTTTTATGAAAGTTTTCATGATTTAAAAAATACTGAAATACCAATAGTATTGCATCCCACACTGCTGAACTTGGGTATGAGATCAGAGGAATTGAGGGTAAGTCCATGTTTTACATCCATTTTTTAATATATTTTAGCTTTGTTTTTAGTGTTAATTTTTTTGTACCTAATTCCAGAGAAAGACAATGACAAAAACAAAAAAAAAAGATGTTGGTGTAAGGGGTCACATGCATGAGGTATGTGGTGATTCTAAATAAACTTAAACAAAATCATCACCATTGTCGAGACTAAAAAAACATACACGGCAGGTTACTCCTTATCATCCACCTCCATTTGGAAATTGACTTGAATCTAGTCAGATCAACCATCCTACACGTAAGTTTCACTTTCAATATTTTATCAGTATGTTTCTTAGTGTGTTACATAAAATTATAATAACACAACCCCTGGCCACAACATTGTATATTTTATCAGTATATTTTATTAAAATTTTCATGTTTTCAGAATTGCACACAACCCCCGACCGCAACATTGTACATGAGACCCACTTGTCATCTGGTAAATCATTCTCTTTACTTGAAATTAAAGTTTTTTTTTAATAATTTTGGTAATTTCTTATTTGAATGTCAGGTGGCTCTCAAGATCAAATTGTGAGAAGACAAGATCAATAATTCATGAGGCCACCGCCAGCACGACAGCAACCACAGGTGTAGCAAATGAGAGTCCAAATCAATATGGCCCGTGGAAGGGGAAAAACACTTATGCAACCAAGATCGTAGGGCATTTTCCCACGTTTTCATTTAACACAAATCAAGTACCAGAGGTGTCAACTGCAAATGTTGGATTAGATAATATTCTGCTTGATGATGAATTTTTTTTGCAAGGAAACATTGAAGGCTTTTAGACAACATATGTGCTTAAAGATCCACATGCAAATGCAGAAGAAATAGCACCCCCAATAGCTAAGCAAATAGTATCTTCTCCTGCTATGGAAGCCCACTATCATCCTCAATATGAGGACGACAAAGTTAAATTTGATATTTAGTTGTCTATGAGTGATGGTATTGAAGCAACCCTCCAAGAGAGGGTGCTTAAAGATTTACGAGTTATGAAACAGTGGGAAATTTGGGCTAAAGTGCTTATTAAGCAAATAAATACCTGTTATAAAAAATTTAATAGAAGGAAGACTCTATTTTCTCGATATGAGAATGAATCAAATAAGCTTAGTGGTCTACTACAACAGGCCATATCAGGATTAGTGGCGTGTAGGACTTCATTTGATGATGAAGTTTTAAATATTATGTTGAATAGAATTGAGAATATCATTGTTGAAGCCTAAGCATACTATAACCAATGGGCTTTCAATAAGAAAACTGTTGAAGTTGCTTTAGTTGCAAGAGATGTGGCCGGGGTGAGAATTTAGATGGATATTTTTCTTTTGATAACTCTACTAACTTATGTCATAAAACTATTGAAGTTTGTTAAATTATGTCATATAACTCTACTAACTATTTTTTTTTCTTTTGTAGTCAAAATTTGAAATTACTGGTTCAGAGCATGCAAGTCAACATAGAGGCTGCAAAGAAATTTCTAGAAATGACCATTATTATAAAGAGAACAGCCCAACATAAAGTAAGAGATAATAACATTCTCAAAAAATATTTGCAGGATAAACTTAAAGTGGATCCGGATCTCTTGATAAGGGAAGGACTAGAGAAAATCCAGGTTTGAAAGTGCTTCAAGATCCCACCAAAGAAGAAGTTGGGTTGTTGGAAAAATTTAAGAAATGAGAAGAAATTTTAGTCAGATCCGAAGCACTGCCAATGCCTAGTGTAGAAGAAGTAGAAAAATTAATAGAATAGGTAGGTCCAGGAGAAACCTTAGGTCTAGAACAATCATTGGCATAACATCCGAAATGTCAAAAGTAGTTTGAAAAATTTTCGTGTTGAATGAAAATTTTGTTGTTTTTCAGAACAGTTAAAGATATTATAATATATTTTAAATCTATATATGAAAAAGGCAATTTACAAATTTTGTATCCTCTTTAATTTTGTGGTTCTTCCTGTTTATAATATTTTGATGCATTTTTCGTCTATGACAATACAATTTTATATATACTATACTAATCTCAAACAAAGAACAAATACAGTAATTCAACAATATATGAATATGAATGCAGTTAAAATCAATACGAATGCTCATCTTGTCCAAAACTTTGGTAATATGAATGCAGTTAAAATCATTTCAAAAACAACAATACTCATACTTTTATAATCGGTTATGAAAGACAATGTTATGTTATAAATCATAAAACATATAATTTGAAAGACAATGTTGTGTTATAAATCATAGTTACAATTAAGAGAGATGAAACAATCTTGTGATAACAAATAAACACAAATTCATATTGAAAATAAAAATGATAACTAACAAATTCATATTGATCAATGTTGTAAATACTTGTAAAAAAATTATAGATGAAAATTATAACTAACAAATTCATATTGATCAATGTTGTAAATACTTGTAAAAAATTACAATTCAGGTAATTGAAACAAATAAATACTATGATATAAAGGCAATTAAAACTATTTAAAAAAAAATGGCTTGTAGCCTTTTTCCCACCACATGATTTTAGATTTTATGTTATTTAGGTTAAACTATGTGTACTCTTGGCTTTGCTAGGGTTTTATGAGGAAAAACTACTCTGCTAGGGTTTGATGAAGAAAAACTGCTTTGCAGGGATGGTAGCAACTTTCGAAGGAGGTCTAAAAAATTGGAGTAATGTTGTGATGGCATCGGGTCCAAAACATAGAGTGCATGCTCGTGATATTTTTTCATCTGAAAATGACTAGAAGGAACAGGATTTTCTAGTGCATGTCGAAAACCGCTTGTTAAATAACAATGGATGTTTGGAACGATGTGAAGCCAGGCCAGTTCTAGTGGTTCTTCCTATTTATAATATTTTGATGCATTTTTCGTCTATGACAATACAATTTTATATATACTATACTAATCTCAAACAAAGAACAAATACAGTAATTCAACAATATACGAATATGAATGCAGTTAAAATCAATATGAATGCTCATCTTGTCCAAAACTTTGGTAATATGAATGCAGTTAAAATCATTTCAAAAACAACAATACTCATACATTTATAATCGGTTATGAAAGACAATGTTATGTTATAAATCATAAAACATATAATTTGAAAGACAATGTTGTGTTATAAATCATAGTTACAATTCAGAGAGATGAAACAATCTTGTGATGACAAATAAACACAAATTCATATTGCAAATAAAAATGATAACTAACAAATTCATATTGATCTATGTTGTAAATACTTGTAAAAAAATTATAAATGAAAATTATAACTAACAAATTCATATTGATCAATGTTGTAAATACTTGTAAAAAATTACAATTCAGGTAATTGAAACAAATAAATACTATGATATAAAGGCAATTAAAACTATTTAAAAAAAAATGGCTTGTAGCCTTTTTCCCACCACGTGATTTTAGATTTTATGCTATTTAGGTTAAACTATGAGTACTCTTGGCTCTGCTAGGGTTTGATGAGGAAAAACTATTCTGCTAGGTTTTGATGAAGAAAAACTGCTCTACATTAATGGCAAAAACTTTCGAAGGAGGTCTAAAAAATTGGAGGAATGTCGTGATGGCATCAGGTCCGAAACAGAGAGTGCATGCTCGTGATATTTTTTCATCTAAAAATTACTGGAAGGAACAGGATTTTCCAGTGCATGTCGGGAATCGCTTGTTAAAGAACAATGGATGTTTGAAACGATGTGAAGCCAGGCCAGTTGTAGTGGTTCAACCAGACTCGATGGCGGAAGATGTGGAGTATCTAACCAAACATGCCCTTATTGGTAAATTTTTGGGCATCTAAATTTCTCTCCCCTTTGTGGAGGCTTGGGTCAGGAAGACTTGGAATCTTGAAGGCAATGTGGAGGTGATGTTGAGTGCGAACAACTATTTTATGGTGGTTTTCTCTTGTATTGTAGATTGTAAAAAAACATTTGAAGGGGGTCCTTATTTCTATAACCAAGTGGGACTCTTTCTTACCCTAGCATGTGGATTTCAACCCATCAGAGGAGCGGTCATCACAGGTTCCAGTATGGGTGCGGCTTCCATGGCTCTCGTTGGAATTTTGGAGAACTGATATCTTGCATAAGATTGCCCTTCTGCTTGGGAAGTCGCTTGGACCGTCACAACAGACAATGGATAAAATGGTAATCTATGTTGCTCGTATTTGTGTTGAAATTGACTTAAATAATCCTATTCCAGATTCCATTGAATTACAATTTGGATCAACTACATGGGTTCAAAAACTTGACTATGAAGCTCTTCCATTTCGTTGCCATATTCACCATGAATATGGCCACCTGCAAAGAAAATAACCTAAGTTTGTCTCACTCGTGGCTTCAAATCCTAGGCCCTCTCGGTCTGGACAAAGTTTGGATAAAGGAAAAGCCTCGATAAAGGAAGGGGAATGGGATAAGGAAGGTTTTGTTCTGGTAAAATCCTGAAATAGAGGATGAAGGGCAAACAAAGACCTTAAGGATAGCCAGCCAGATGCTCTACTCAATCGTTTTGAAATATTAGATGATCTTGATCAGTGCATGGAGATACCTGAAACTTCGCTACCTGATGCAAATATAACAATGCCGAATCAGATGTTTCTTCTTGAGGGGGAACTTAAGGAATCAGATCTAGGGGGTTTAAATGAAGAACAAAGGGCTTTGGATCTGAGTATAGGGGACATGGTTAGGTCAATCCCTATAAGGGAAACTATTTTAGAAAGTTGTACAAATTTAGTTATGCCTCTCCTACTCAGGCACTGATGCAGTCATCCTTGAACTGCAAAACTCCTACGGTGTTGGGATTGCAACAAAAAATAATTAAAAAAAAATTTCGGATAAGAATATGAAGGTGGATCGAAAGAAGTACCAGGATAAAATTAAGTTAATGGGGGAGACTTTGGTGGAGTCAAGATTTGTGAGAACATTGGACTCCCATTTTTATAACCCCCAAAAAATGATTATCCTCTCATGGAATGTAAGGGGGTTGAATAGCATCCCTAGACAAAAATTTGTTCGTAATTTGGTTCATGTGCATTCTTTGAATGTGGTGTTTATTCAAGAAACTAAATTGGCTATTTATAGTATGTTCAATATTACTCCCAATTTGTGGAGAAGGGGGCAATGCCAATGTATTGGTGCATGTGGATATGTTGGTGGCATCACTTATTTATGGGATCTGGTTAAGATATCCTCTCTTACTTGGATTTCTAGTAGATGGTCTATTTCAATGGTCGAGCATGATAATGAATTTGGTGAAATCATCCTACTTACAAATGTGTATGCTCCTATTGATTACAATGATAAAGTGAATTTGTGGAAGCACATTTGCTTTGTGAGAAGTTTGGTTCCCCTGTACCCATGGATTTTTGCTAGAGACTTCAACTCTATCACTTGTCTAGAGGAGAAACGTGGTGGGGTGGACCATCTCGAGCCTTTTTCTTTTGTATTCAGTGCTCATATCCAAACCCTAAACTTGGTTGACATCAATACAAATAATGGGATCTTTACTTGGCACAATAGAAGGTGTGGGGAAGCTTCCATCTCAGAGAGACTGGATAGGTTTTTGATATCCAGTTATTGGATGGGTAATAACAGAGGTGCTAGTTCTGTGATTCTAAAGGGTAGGGGATCTGATCATTGGTCTATCAAACTCTTTGCTTTGGAGTTAGGGCTAAAAAATAATTCCTTCTTTAAGTTTCAACTTATGTGGCTTCGTGATCCTAAGCTTCATGATTTCATGCGAGGCTAGTGGACCACTGGCAAACCTCCTCATGGCACCGCTATGTATTCCTTTATGAAGTGACTACAATTTGTAAAACATAAATTGAAGAGATGGAATAGACTAAATTTTGGGAACCTTTCCTTGGCTAAGTTGCCAGCTCTTATGAGGATGGAAGAAGCTTCAAAGAAGATTAGATATCAGGGATTCACGAAGGAGTTTCTTGTTGAGGAATATGAGGCTGCAAAAGACCTTACTGAATGGGATCTAAGGGAAGAAATTTTTTGGAAATAAAAAACTCAAGTAGATTGGCTTTAGGAAGGGGGTAGGAACACAGCCTTCTTTTATAACTCGGTTAAGGCTCACTGTAATGGTAACCTGATTACCTCTCTTGTGAATTCTCAGGATGTCCTGCTCTCTTCTTTTAGGGATATTTTAGAAGAGACTAAGAGGTATTTTTCCTCTCTCTTCAAGGACTCCCTATCAGATGATGAGAATGAAAGGCTTATTCTAAACCGTATTCCTGTGATTGTTTCTAGAGAGATTAATGAGCACTTTATGGGTCCAATTTCCCTTGAGGAGTTGGAAAATGTAGTATTCAAGATGAAAAAAAAATCCCCAGGCCTAGATGGATTCTCGATTGAGTTTTATCAGGAGTTTTGGGATTTAATCAAATTTGATCTTTTGGAGGTGGTTCATGAGTCCCAAAAGAACAAATAGATGCTAAGGGACCTAAATCCTACCTTTGTGGTGCTTATACCCAAAAAATAGGGGACAAATTCCTTGGATATGTTTAGGCCTATTGCTCTCTGCAATGTTGTGTATAAGATCATCACAAAAATTATTGCTGAGAGGCTAAAGATATGGTTGAGCAAAATCATCTCTGAGGAGCAAGGAGGGTTTTTTGTTGGCCGATAAATCTTGGATGGGATTGTTATTACTACAGAAGCTATTCACTCGATGGAAACTTCTAAGGAGAAAACTATGTTCATTAAGTTGGACATGGCCAAAGCCTATGATCGAATCAGATGGTGCTTTCTTCAAAAAGTTCTTGTTGCTTTTGGATTTGAGGAGGAATGGATTAGATGGGTGATGAGTTGTGTTTCTTCTTCCTCATTCTCTGTTCTTGTTAATAATGAGCCATCAGAGTTGTTTGAGGCCTCAAGGGGATTGAGGCAAGGAGATCCTTTATCTCCTTATTTTTTTATCATTATGGTGAAAGGGTTGGGAATATTGCTCAAGTCTTAATTCATGTAGGGTCTCATTCAGGGGTGGAAGTGGGATAGTAGTTTGCCACCTCTTTCCCACCTTCAATTTTTTGATGATACTACTTTTTTGGGAGTTACCACTATCAGGGAAGCTGGCAATATTAGACAGTCTCTTGACATATATCTTGGTGCTTTTGGATAGTTGATTAATGAGGACAAGTCTTCTATTTTCTTCTTCAATACCCCTCCTATTATTCAATCCAATATTGCTCGCATTCTAAGATTCCATGTTGGGACTCCCCCCTTCATTTATCTTGGTATTCCAATTTCATCTCACCCTCTACCTAGATCTTCTTGGCAATCTATGCTTGATAAGTTTAGAAGGAAGGTGAATCACTGGACTTTCAGATGGCTATCCACTGCAGGTAGAGTGTTGCTTTTAAAATTTGTTGTTCAAGCTTTACCCATTTATAGATGTTTTGTACAAATAGCTCCCTCTCACTTCATCAAGGACATAAATGCTTTATCAAGATAGTTTTTATGGTCTAGAAAACTGGATCAATCTAAATGGAGTTTGGTTAGGTGGGATTCTATATGTAGGTCGGTGCAAGAGGGAGGCCTTGGGTTGCGACAGATAGCTCTTTTTGGGCAGGCTTTGGTTGCAAAAATTTATTGGATATGGTGTACCTCTCAAGATCATATTTGGGCTAAAATATTATCTTGTAAATACTTGAGAGGTATTTTTGAGGCTGAAATCCCTAGAGTTAGCTTGGTTGGGAAAGGTTCAGTTATTTGGGACACTCTGAAAAGAGGAGCTAATTTAATCAAGCAGGGTTTGATCTGGATTTGCAATTTGGGATCAAATGCTCTTTTTTGGGAGGATTCTTGGGATGGCCACCCTCCTATATTGAATCAATATCCTAGGTTACGTTCCCTAAGCATTTTTTTCTTGGAAGCAGGTTGGTCTTGTGTGGAGGACTTTAAAAAAATCTAGTCTTTTGGAAATATGGAGATGTACAGGTGGAAAGATCCACAAGAATTTCCCCAGGGGGGACTGGCCAAGGATAGAGAGGTGCTTTCTCTTATTATTATGGGGAGGCCTTGTTCTTCATTGAGGGGTAAAGATATTCTTGCTTGGAACCCTGATCCTAAGGTAACCTACTCGGTAGCCTATGGTTATCAGGTTCTTAATAAGCAAAAGTATGGAAGTCTTCCTGTCACTTGGTGGAAAAAGGTGTGGAACAAATTTTCTTGGCCAAAATGTAACTTCTTTCTCTGGTTGGTAGCTCGTAAAATGCCTCACTTGGGATAATGTGAGGAAGAGGGGATTTTAGGGTCCTTATTTTTGTGTCCTTTATAGTAAGAATGAGGATGACTCTTCTCATTTATTTTTCCAATGCTCCTTTGCCAGAGATATTTGGCATCGTTGGTGGAGCGTCTGGAACCATCCATGTTTTCATGTGTTGTCCTTGGTGGAGTTTTGGAGTAGTCTGGGCAGACCTTCGACCAAGGCCCCCTTCCTTCGGGTGGCTTGGAATTTGGGCCCTTCTTGCATCATTTGGAAAATTTGGCTCAAACGAAACCGGTGCATATTTTAGGGCAGTTATTTGGTTGTTCAATAGATCTGGCAAAGGATCCTATATATGGTTCAGGAAACCATCCATAGCAAATATGATGTGGACCCTCTTTTGGATTCTAGGGAGGAGAAGGTACAACAAGCCCTTAGTCTCTTTGGGGATGTTGTGAACTCTTCTAGCCCTAGTAGGGTTCCTCAGTTCAACAAGAAGGTTAGGAGAGATGGTAGGTGAAGGCCACCCCCTAGAGGAGTTTTAAAAATTAATACTGATGGATCATCCAGGGGTAATCCTGGACATTGGAATTGGCGGTGTTGGGAGAGATTCTACTAGTGGTGTCAATTTTTTCTTTTCCATTTATAAAGGTGTTCACTCCAACAATTTTATGGAAGCTCTTGCAATTCTTGAGGCCTTGCGGAGGGGGTTTTCTCTTGGTTGGCATAGGATTATCTGTGAGTCTGACTCTCAAATTATGGTTAATATTTTAAACAATAAAAGGGTGGAGGAAGTTAATTGGCAGTTGGTCTTTGTAGCCATTCAGATTCTCAGAATGAGTGAAGAGTTCAAATTTATATCCTTTATGCACATTCCAAGGGAATGGAAGGTGGTTGCTGATTACCTGGCCAAAAGGGATTTTGAGCTACTGGATCCTTGGAGTATCGATAATCGGGAGAGTCTCCTATTTGGGGACTCTCAATACCTGTGGGAGTTGATCCACAAGGATGTACAGACTTCATGTGGTTTATTCTTGTTGTCTTTTTTGGGTGTCATTCTAGTCTAGTGGTTTTAGCCTGTTTGGCTATTTATTTGAGTCCTGGTTGGAAGCTCAGTTGTACTTTGTAATCCATAATTTTTATCAATAAATTTTTACCCCTTTATTTAAAACTTTTTAAAAAAAAACAAAGGGCAGAACATAAAAACTTCTTAATAATAAAATTTTGTGAAATCTAACAAATCTGATACAATATTGTGAAATCTGATATCAAATCAATTCCAATTTATTGTGAAATACTGGAAAAATTACAATACTAGTTAAATCACAAATTAGGTAGCTAAAACAAACAATGCTCAGCTTGTCTAGAATCTCTATTGTGAAATTTGATGTCAAATGAATTCAAATTGTGAAATACTTGAAAAATTATAATACTAAAAAAATCACAAATCAGGTAGCTTAAACAAATATTTTTCAGCTTGTTCAACATCACTATGAAGCATAGTGGATATTTGTGTCTCCATAATCTGATCACTAAAAGCATCATTATCTTCCATATTGGTAATATTCAACATGCTCCTATCTGCAAGGGAATTCTAGTATGCAATTGCTTTGTCATATGAAAAATTTTCCAACTGATAGGATGATACATAAATTCTCAAAGAATTTTTTAAATTTTTGTCCAACCTATTGCGAAGCTTAGATTTCACAAAATATAGTGCACTAAAAACCCTCTCGTCTTCCACTGATTCCAAAATCATTGTTTGACATAATTCATATAAACAGAAGTATTCACTTATAGTATCTTGTAGTATAGTACTTAGATATAATTTTTTCCACAAACGTGCAATGAAACCAGTCTCATGGATGTTAACCATTGTTCTTTCAAAATGTGTTGACTATTCTTTCAAAATATTTTTGTTGAGTATACCATTGATTTTAACACCATTCATTTCCACAATTTTACTAAAATGTTGAATAAGTATCATCATATATTTAACAAACAACTCATTTTTAGAATTGAAGTCACTATTAGAAGCCCAAAACATGGGGTTAACCACACCCATGACCTCAAGCGACTCATATCTCTAGAACCGGTCTCTTATCTCTCTTGTCAAATATTTTTCTATATTGAACAAATTTGTTCTAGTTTTATGTAATACAATATGAAATCTATTGTGTGTTACAGGAACTTGTTCAACACCGTTCATACCTATACTTGATTGTCTTTCAAAACAATAAAGATGTATCAACTTTCCATGATTGTTAATACAAAGATGATCATTGATGTCAAACTTCAAAAATATTTCTGGATCGTTCACGTTTGTCAATGTATTCCAACTATAGAATAAGGGATCTTTAAAATCTGCTTTGAACACATAAATTTTTAATAACAATATATATTTGTTTTCTCATCCTTATGAAATCAACAATATAGATGGATCTCTCTTGTGCAAATTTAACCAATCTACTCATTTCTTGTAACATTGGAAGAATACCACATAACATCAGTAGGGTTTCAAAGTTAGTCAAACAAAACAACAATTTTTTTGCCTTGTCAACTCCCTGACTACTTGCGTACATAAACCCTGTTAATGATTGATATTCTGTAAAAACTTTGTGTACAGGTTGATATAATGAAATCCA
This sequence comes from Wollemia nobilis, assembly GCA_028583015.1. Taxonomy (NCBI): domain Eukaryota; kingdom Viridiplantae; phylum Streptophyta; class Pinopsida; order Araucariales; family Araucariaceae; genus Wollemia; species Wollemia nobilis. The sequence continues at coordinate 1,762,432 of JAQPPZ010016930.1, forward strand.
CGTTATATCTACATATTTTAACATTTTTTTCCTTCTGTAACTCATAGTGCAAACTGTTGAAACTCTGAAAACCATTTTGGACTACAAGAAAAATAAGAATGTATTTCATGAATGAGGTCCTCCACTCTTGCAACATTTTCAAAAGTGCTCATGATTTTATATGCAAGATTCACTCTATGAGCAATGCAATGAATGGGTATCATATATGGTGTAATTGTGGTTTGTAGTTGAACATAGAGACCATTCCTATGCCCTTGCAATATAGTAGCTCCATCAGCTCCAACGCATATTAAATTTGAGGCTATGTCTATGTCAGTCATTCCTGCAATATCTTTTAAACTAGTCACAACAACATTATAAATGTTTTCTGCATTTGAATTTTCAACCATCTTATGTAATCCTAGCAAACTAGGCTACCTCACATTGTTTTGAAAAGTATACACATGTATACAAATCCAAGATGTGTTGTCCATAGTCGTCACGTCATCAATAGATAGTGAAATGAATCTAGAAATTTTTACTTTCTCCCTCAGGTCCTCCTTCTCTACTAATGATAGACATTTTACCATTTCACAACCACTTTGATCAGACCAATGGCAACTCAGAATTTTTTGAAAACCATCCAACTGAAACAGGTGCTTATAATCAATAAAATCGAAAATGGGTCTACCCTTATTGAGAATACTAAGTACAACAACAAACTGTAAACCTTTTGCCCCTAAGGTAATCTTTTTCATTTTTTGAAAATGGACTTCAATCATTGCACCTTTCTTAACAAGAGATTGTTGTTCCTTTAAGTGATTGTCATATTCTATTGCATATCTAACATACATACATTTTGATGCCTCCTTCCACCTAATTGTTTTATTAATTTCATCATCACCTCTTTTAACTTTTACATAAACTTTGCCAGCATGTTTTTCTATTGTATCTATCTTATTTTGCAACTTATGCTCCTTGCCCAGTTTTCAACTACAAATGTTGCATCTACATATATTATCATCGACTTTGTTGTCATTAGTTAGGATAGGCTCTATCCATGGAAATTTTTCTACCCATTCATTCTTAAATGCCCTTCCAATAGCCCAGTTAGATGTCTTTCGCTTTTTATTTTTTTCGCTTGTAGATTCAAAAGAAGTTTGTAATGTATTTGATTTATCACTTTCATTTTCAACTGACATGTTATTTTGAGGATTATCTTCAAGTGCTTGTTGGATGTCATTGTTAAGAGAATTTTCATTAGAAGTCATCTCTTGGTGACTAATATCTTCAAGCGGAGGTATATCAGGGTCCATAGGGTATTCTGCATAGTAGCATACAATACTATTCTTAATTATTTTTTAATTTAATAAAACAAACTAACAAATAGAAATATGATTTATATCATCATGCAATATGGCTAGAAGCACCTAACCATTTGGGGAAGAAAGCATTATTTAAACTAACAAATACAGCTAACTGTTAAGTAGTCAAAAATCATTTGTACCTTGAATTTGCACAGATGTCGATGGCTCACTTGATTTCAACATATGGCTAAAATAATTCAGGATACTCTTGTCATATTTGGCCCCCTTATTTGCATCACCAATAGGTGACATTTTACTTGTAAAGAAGATATTTTTCAATTTATAAAAGTAATAAAATGTTGAAGACATCTTACTTCTGTGAAGCCTTAAGATAATATTGTAATTAGAATAAACGTATAGATGGTTGGTAGAAAATAAATACTTGTTTCCAATCATTCTTTATTGTAATTGTTTTTAGAGTATTCAAATACTCTATTTTTTAGAGATAGTACCTATAACTAATAAGAGCAAAAAACCAATCAATATCAAATTTTAAAAAAGTGTAAGAATTTTTTTTTGTTTATGCGAGATTTAATTAGAGATACAAATATTGAAAAATATAAAATTCTAGTACAAAATGGACAAGAAGTAGAGCATCACTATGTCCATAGAGAACCAAAGTATTTACCTATTTAAAAATCTTGTAACAAAAAAGGAGATCTTAATGGAAATAGAGAATCAAAGAGTTTTAACATAGATAGAAAATAGGGGAAAAATAGAGAACAGAGCATTGACTTATTTTCAGTAAATGATAAAAAATAGCAAAAGAAAAACCAACAATTAGATGACAAAAAAATAGATCTTATTATTACAAGTGCTTCAACTATTATTCTCTATAAAACCAAAAAACACAGGATCATAGATTCAAATGTCTAAAGAGAAACAGAGTACCTATTGTAGGAAAAGGTTCGTCTAGAAAGAGACCCATCGGGCGATTCGTGCAAGAAATGAGGATTGATAGTCAATTCGGGTGGAGAAAAGGTCCAATGAAAAATCGATTCGGGAGAATGGTCGATATGGCTTGTGGTTTTATAGAACCAAAAATTGGTTCGAGTGGAACTAGAAGACCGATAATCGATCCGGGCAAAAATAATGGTCGACCATCGAACTGTACTTAACAGGAAGTCTAGCAACTAGTTTGGGTGGAAGAAGCAAACCGACCAACGATATGGGTGGAATAGGCAGTCTAGTAGATGGCTCGGTTGGAACTAGTTGTCTGGAAATATGTTTGGGTGGAACAAGTATACCGACTACCGATCCAGGTGAAAATAACGTTTGATCATCAGATCGGGTGGAGAACTATGTCGTGTTGATCCGTGTACAGAACTATATCCAACCATCATTGCGAGTGCAGAAAAGGGTCTGATTTTAGTCCGAGTATAGTTTTGATCTGAATCGATTGGTTTCTGCACAAGACTAAAGTTCGGTGGAATCTACAACAAATCGAATGTTTTAGTTCATATTTTCGCTTTAGAAATTTACTTTTTGAATGTTATAAATGAAAACTATCTTTGGATTGTTACTTATATATAGTGGTATAGTTAGCGAATTTGGCAAGATAATTTAAAAAAATGGCAAAAATGGTCCACGACTTAGGCGAGAGTGTCGACGAATTTTAAAAAAATATGTAATACTATTATCAACGCACAGCGAATCGACACTTCAAAATTTTTTGACTCAAAAATTTCAGGCGAAATGGCAGACATCCAAGGTTCCCCAAAATCATAAATTTGCATTTTTTAAAATGCTAATATTTGCCCAATTTGTGAATATTCGTCACTGTGCATAACGCTAAATTCATGAATGCATGTGGGGTGTTAGTTAACCCAATGGGTAGGACTGTAAACTCAAAATGTTCGTACCTAGTTCTAAAAGTTGTTTTAAAAGTGCCTTTTTCTTGGATCCTTAACTAATGATAACCAAACCTTAGGTCTATCTTCAAGAAGATGGTTGCTCCTTTCAACTGATCGAAGAGATTAGAAATTCTAGGTGATGAGTACCTATTTTTTATAGTAACCTTATTCAACATCCAGTAATCTATGCACATCCTCAAGGTTCCATATTCCTCCTTAACAAACAAGATAAGAGTTCCCCATGGCAACACACTGAGCTTGATTACCCATTTTCCCAACAAATCTTGAAGTTGTATCTTGAGCTCTTGTAGCTCAATAGGAGTTATCCTATACGGTGTCTTAGAAATTGGCGTAGCTCCAGGTAACAACTCAATAGAAAAACCAAACTCACTTTGAGGAGGTAACCGTGGAAGGTCCTATGGAAACACATCCTTGAATTCTCCCAAGACAGGATACTTTTGGAAGAGGTCTGATTCCATTTTAATCTCCTCTTTCTTATTCATTTTGACTACAAGAATCATTCCCTTCTTCCTAATTGCTTTCTTTATCTGCATTGCAGTTAGTAAATATGGCTTAATTGCACCACGATCACAATGAATTCTAATCCTTTGATTAGATTCACCCATATACTCCACCCATATTTCCTCAAAATTCAAAAGAGCCTTATGATATTTCAACCAATCAACACCAAGAATGATATCAAAGGCATGTAATTGTGCTACATATAAATTCCAATTAGTTTTTCCTTGCAGTAAAATGATATGAGGATCAAATAAACATTGGTTGAATTGGAAATTTTGACCTGACTCGTACTCTACCTTCCAACCACTAGCCAAAAACCCAAGTCTTTCAGGTATGTCCCTCACTAATCTAGTGGAAATAAAGTTATCAGTCGATCCACTATCTATTAAAATACGTACATACTTATCATAAATTTTATCATTTAACAAGAAAGGAGTAACTTGACCATCAAGCACGGGACTACCTGACACTGCAAAGATCCTATGAGTGGCTTCTTTTGGAGCATTCTGGTAAATATTAGCTCTATGGGGGCACTTATTAGCATAATAGGTTCCTTGGCATATATAGCATCTGCTTGGAGGAGCTCTACTTCCCCTGTTGTTATTCTCATTCTTGACTTGAGGCATATTTTCCCTAGTCTTCTCTTGATCTACTGCTCTTTGATCATTCCTTCTAAGGTACCCCTTGCCATCCTTCTTGAACCTATTACCTTGGAAATTGTTTATATTTTTGCTTCCTTGTCTATTCTAATCTTCTCCTTTGGATTTCTTACTTTGTTCTTTATCCCATTTCATATACCCAACAATGTTCCATTTTCTAAGCTCATCTTTATCTCTTTTAGACTAGTTTTGGTAATTAAAGTATACCTTTTTGATATCTTGGTTTACTTCCTCCTTTCAAGCTAAATCAAAAGCAGCAGGTAGATCTACAGGGTTATGCATATTCACCACTATCTTGATCCTAGGATGTAGTTCCATAATAAATTTTTGGACTTTCATCTCTTCATTGCTCTTATACTGGGTTGCATATTTTAATAATTGAATATATTTTTGGTGATAATCTCGCACTATCATGGATTATTGTTGCAGGTTTATGAATTCTCCAAATTTTTCCATATAATATTGTTTAGTTAAAAATTTATTTTTGAATTCCTTATCAAAAACTTCCCATTTGGCATCTACAACTTCAACACCCAACCCTCTCTTAAAGGTTTTCCACTAGTCTAGGTCCACTTCAACCATGTTCATAACAGCCAAGGTAGTTTTATATTCTGATGATAAAACCACCAAGGAAAAGTATGACTCCAATTTGTTTAGCTAATTCTCAGTTGCATCATTGTCACCTTTTCCATTAAATTTGGAAATTATGACCTTCTTAAGATCTTTAGCCAACTCCACACTTACTTTGGCCCTACCAATGTTAGATCCTATAGGCTCACTACAGTTTCCCTTCCCCTAGTTAAGTCCTCTATAACCTTCTATTGTTGGACTATCAACTCATATTTTTGGGTCATGTGAGTTTTTTTGGGCCATTTCTTCTCTTTGTTGATCCATATGAGTTTGTAATAGTTGCACTACCTGTGCTAAGTCTCCTTCCTCCCTACTAGGTTCATTTAATGGAGGTTCATTCACTTGCTTCATCCTTATTTCCCTTTGAGGACCTTCTCTTATGTTCCATGTCCGTGGTCCTTTTGTATTTCATCTTACGATGGCTTCCTCTTTCCCACCTCCCGTGGGATCCCCGAAAGTTCCAACTCACAATATATGTGTCATAAGACTTGTAAGGAAAAGAAACAAAGTTAATTTTCCAGTTTTAAATATGTTCAACAAAAAAGTTTTTAATCAGAGTCCTACAACTTAAGATCTCTTCTGCTCTGATACCATATATAACAACCCAAGTCTACTGACCTGGTTGTATCACAAGAAATAGTCAAACAATTTTACAGGGTACTTTTTTTGTTTAAAATTATTGTTTATTCCTATAAGTGCTTTCAGGTTCACAACAATTATGTTACACCCAATGAATCAATGTCATAATTTTTAATTAGTACAAGCATATCAAACCACTTTTGGGTTTCAAGACTACTGCAAATAGCCACCCAGGTGGATGATATTGGCCAAATCTCATAAAAGGTGCCATTATGTGGAATTGACTTGTCTCATTTATCGTCCTCTTGTTCTGGCATGAGGGTCGAACCATGGCTAGGGTTATCCTCTAGGACCCATTAATCCTTGAGAGTGGATGCATACTTCCCCATCTCTTATCATACTAAACCTTCGACTAATCGACTGACTTATTCTAATAATTGTATGTAAGGAGGTTAGTGTGCATATGTCTAGTGTCTAGCTGATTTTCCACCACCCAAAGTCAGATAGAGCCATGTCCATACCCTGACCTTGGACTTGATCACTAATGTCCATTATGACTCACGAGTGTTTATCCCATACCAAACACTGTGGCTAAACTAGCTCAATCAAATGAACATTGGACTTATCATAGTACTACCTAAGCAACAACCTAGAGGTGGCATCCCATACCACCCCTCGTTACTATTTTTTATGAGGTCACTTTTTTAAAATTTTCATCAGAAAAAATATTGCTCTCGAGACTATTTGTGTGCATACCCGCACCTAAACAACATCGAGTGTTTATATTATTTTATTACTCATCCTTCTCGATGAATAAATCCATACTCTTCTCAGTATGAGTTATACTAGAATTTATGGTTTTTACTAGATAAGTTTATTCCATCTTGTAAGAGAATTCCAAAGTTACGAAACAAAGGATTACATATGCTATTTCTACCCAAGCTCTAAATATCCCATTCTATTTAAACAAATTTTATCAAGTAATCTAAATATTTCTATAATTAAACACATTACTTATAATACCAATCCTTATAAAAAAAAGACTCATATAATTATTCATTTACTATAAAACTAAATAACTATTCTACTCATTAAAAACTACCTATATTTAATATTTCCATTTTCTTAAACAATGTTCATAATATACCTCTTTAATATCTTAGCTTCCTTAAAAAGGAACTAATCATAGTTACCTTGCTACCATAGCTATTCTATACACTAATTACCAAATAGCCAGCTAAACTAAAGTTTAGTCTACAATGATATTTGGTAGGTTCTTCACTCACTCCTCTAATTTCTAGACCATTCTCATAATTTTCTCAGTCAAACATGAGTCTTATTTCATCCAGTTAACCTATTGCACTTGTAAGGTTCATTGTAACAATTAAAATTACCTTTTCCCTTACAAAAAGGTCCATGACATTGGCTAACAACAAAATGACTCTTCACATATTTAAAGTGTGGTATAATAGAGTTGTGCAAGCCACCCCTACAACGTACTTAAAGACGTATCACCAGTTGACCAATGTGGTCTCCTTACAGGTATCCATTCCCGGTTCACCAACATTAATATAATATATGAAAGGTATTTAACCAGGTATTTATACTACCTTCGTTGGTAGAAGTGTATCACATATAACTTAGCTATGGATTTCTTTTTACAATAGAATTACGTGATTAATTATCACATTTCACTGGCAAAGGTTTTCTTCACCCACTCGAGCACCATACGTAATGTAAATTTCAATTCTGGAAATGTAATAGCCATAAAATTCTAGAAGATGATAATATATTGACTTTACCTCTCAAGTTTTTTGTTATTCAAAATAACCATATAGAAATTCAGGGCCTTGCAATCTATTTTAATATTATGTCTACTACCGACATCCTTAGATATAAATAAAATTTGTAGCTAACAACAGATTCCATTGACTTGACCAAATAATAATCTTTGGAAGTAATAAAGGTTTTACAATGCAAACAAACTCTTAACATGCCTCCCAATGTCGTAGTTTGAGTCAATGATTTTTTGGCATTTACCACTTGCTAATTCATTTTCCCAATACAACAAAAACTATGCATATCTTCATAATTAAATCCATGTACATATATTTTTTTTATGATGAAAAATAGATATATTTTTTCAGCCCAATCTATATTTATAAAATACAAGCACAACATGCAGAGTGAACTATGTTCAAGGTTGTTATAGTCCTTTGCATTTGAGGAAAAGGAATAGGTACGATTTATAACAGACTATCCTTCATTGGTTTTACATTGAGAAACTAAAAGATAATGCATAGACCCTTGAAGTTATCTACATGCCATCCACTGACAACTAACTATCTTAAAATTACACATGCCAATATGGTAGGTAATTTGGCAAATGATTGAGGATACTTTGTTATATCATTTCTACAAAATTCAAATGCTCGTTCTAGTTCACACATCCTTCCATAACGTAACTTGATGGTAGAGATACGGAGATCTTTCATCCTTGATACATGTCACTCCATTGTTACCAGAGTTATCGTCTTTGAAATTTTTAGATAAAGGGGATCAAAATCAGTTATTTCTTGTATGTATTCCTAAATAATGTAACTATTTTAACATGCATCACATTTGCATAAAACACACAGCAACAACCAAGTATTTCATATTGTTGAACATCATATAATTTCACCGCCAATCGTTGTTTCTAGACATTCGAAATTATATCAACGAATTGTGCATCTCAAAAGCTTTCCCAATTGCACAAAGCATTCATACAGGTTTCACTCAGTGAAACTGTTTTCATATATAAGTAATAATAAACTTTAAATTATACATTCGGACATCTTTTCCAGCCTCATAACAAGCTTTTACAATTGCACAAAAAGGTTCATACGAAACTCATACAATTGAACAATTTCATTTCCAAGTAATCTTAACACTAAGTTGGGCATCCTAATTTCATTTCTAATTTCAAACAAGCTTTCAATTCCAACTTCATAATATACACACAGAGTTCACGTAGTGTGTAAATTCTAGATTTCCATAATTATTTCTAAAAGCAAATACAAGCATTTTATTCGAGCAAATTCAATATACAAGAAACATTTCAACTTGGTAATTACAGCAAGTTATGTTATCCAATATGCTCTCTATCAGTTCTTTCCCCCAAAAAATTTCTAGCTAGTGCAGTCATATGCCCATTTCCTAGAATGCAGTCTTCATTCCCATGCCCAGAAGCATTGCATAATATTATTTTATTATTTTTATCTTTTTGTTTTAACTACCCCTTCAATCCCAGAGTGTAGTCTTCATTCCTATGCCTAGGACCATTGCATAATGTTATTTTATTATTTTTATCTTTGTGTTTTAACTACCCCCTTAATCGTCGACAAAAGCATGTAGTAGTTCTCTTCAGCAATCATTACCTTAGCTTGAAGATTGCTCCATCATCATTCTCCCACTACCATGGTTAAATCATGGGTGACGGAGGCTATGCTCTTACTTCCTTTTTATTTTAGTTTGTAATGTAAGAAAAACTAACTAACTAACTAACTAACTAACTATATATATATATATATATATATATATATATATATATATATATTCCATATGTTTATTTAATGATTATATATGCATATTTCACTTATAGTATATTTTTAATTTATCAATTTAACCAATACACTCAAGCAATTTATGTTTCAACAATCACTCAATGAAGGTAGGCTCCCATCCCTTTGGCATTTTCATTTCCATTCTTCAGTATATGAATACACATCTTTTCGACAAACAACTAATAGATATTTTAACAAAGCACATGTATAATGCATTTCACTTCTAATGTACCTATATGAAACTCATCCGCGTGAGCTTTCATGTCCTCACGAACCAAATCATCACTTCTACACTTACCTTTTTCCATCAGCTTATCTTGCCTATCGAAGAAATGTCCCTGGTCCTGCATACATAAAACCATTAGCAGTTCCATATTCCAAAGAAAAAAGGTAATTTTAAATCATCAATTAATTTGCTATCAAAAGTTATGCGATGAGAGTAATTACAACAATCCTATTTTTGAAGAGATAAAAATTTATCTTTTATAGTGAGTTGTTTATTTATTGTATTGATTATGCAATAGGGATAGACAATTTATGAAACCTAGTGTATGAGATAAAAAAAATTAGCGACAAAATTTTAGAACAGACAAGTCTTCCTAGTGAAATTTGTTAAGATTTAGTTATAAGTTTTATTAAGCGAATATAATTGAGATGACTAAAAATTAGTCTAATTGCACATGGTGACAAAAAATAACACACAAATTGCCCTGATTTTTATCTTGCTATGATTGTTTTTCTTTTGACTTTGATTATGGCTACATGTTATGTTTTTAATAAATTACTTTGCTTATAGCCAAAACTTATATAGCATGGAAGATATTGAACTAGATGTATGCATGAATTAGTAATTTCTATATATGTTAAAATGTCTTGGTGTAGAAATAACAACTATTCTTATTTATTTTATTTATTAATTCTATGAAAATTCAATGTGTATGGCTTAAGATATTATGGGTGCATGTTTGAGCATAAGCTTTGTTACATAAATAAGGATTGCTAACATGTTATTTTAGAGCTCTAAATGTAACATTCATTCACCAAAGCCTTTTTTTCACTTCTATTATATATTTTGATAAAAGTAAACTTATTAATAATTAGTATATATTATGGTTTTTTATTTATTGCACTCCTTACATTTGAAATTTAAGGAACATGGAATTTTTTATGGCATTCAGCCTTTTGAGTGGAAGTTGAGAAAGCTTTTTTTAAGGCATCATCATGTAATATTTATTTTTTCAATCCTTAACAATTTATTATTGTCTCTTGACATGGTTACACATCTTGTATTCAATGTTATTATCCTTATGGCTATTTTTGCATTGAATATTAGGTATATTGATTCTTATTGATACTCTCATGTCTACATTTTGAACTTTTTCATGGTTTAAGAGTGGATTTAAACCTCCATCACTTAGTTTAGAAGGCTTGACATTGGATTTCAGGTATCTCAAGAAGTAGAGGTAGAAGGTACATTAACATACTAGGTTTCTCTTCTTTAGACTGTCAAAGGTTCTTAGGATCAAGATCAATAATTTACACTCAAATAATATTTTTTTTAATACTAGGAGTTTTTCTTAGTTCATTCATCATTATATATAACATAAATATTGTCTCTATATTTTAGATGCTTTATGGATAACATATATATTATATTAATAGTAAGAATGTTGCCTGATAATTTTGAAAAGAAAATGCTATTCATCTTTGATGATGTAACTTACACCTTTAGGAGCAATGCTTGTTAATTTCTTAACTCCTAAAATTGGCACCAAGTTTCAATAGTTTAACGAGGCGTCTACCCCAACCCTTTGAATATCCCCTACATTTATTGTCTTTATGGTTAGTCTCTTGAATCACCACAAAGAAAGTTTTATAATTGATTCTTGTTATAGTTTCATTCACTTCCACACCAAGCTCCAAAAATAGAAATTTTCTTATGTTGAAGGAAGAGGCTAAGGGGGACATTAGCATCTAACCATCAAGTAATGGGTTTCAAGTCATCACATGAATGGACCTTTGGGGATTGAATCTAGTATAGAGCCTTACCTTTGTAGTCCCCATCACACATTATGTAGGAGGAATCACCCCAACACATACACTAGTGTCGACTCCCTTCAACCTTGTTTGGGTTGATCAAAGGAATGGCCCACTACCTCGATTGTGTTACCATATTCTCAAGAGATTAGAAGACTAACTCAGTGCCAATTGTGTTACCAATAGAAGGGATTGTCCTACCCATACACTTGTGTGTGTGCATAGTGTGGGTTATAAACAATTTTTTAAATTTTAATACAAAAAAAAAATATGTAAATGCTAATTTAAATAGTATTTTTTCTAGTTGGTTATATGAGATTAAAACAAGTCTCATTCTTATTACATCATCGTTACCTTATTATATTATTCCAAAGAATCAAGTAATTATGTTGTTTAACAAGATTTGAATTTGGGTCTTCCCATTAAAAGTCTATATTTTTTATTATTTGAGCTAACACTATTTGGTACAATGTTAAAGTTCGATCGTAGGATTTGAACCTTGGCTTACAATGTGAAACTCTTTATTCCCAACATGTTTACATGCAACAAGCCTATTTTTGAAGAGGTAAACATTTCTCTTTTATCGTGAGTTGTTTATTCATTGTATTGATTATGCAAAGAATTTATGAAACATAGTGCATGAGATAAAAAAGCAACAAAATTTTAGGACATACAGGTCTTCCTAGTGAAAAATTGTTAAGATTTAGTTATAAGTTTTATTAAGCGAATATAATTGAGATGACTAAAAGTGAGTCTAATTACACATGGTGGCAAAAAGTAACACACAAATTGCCCTAATTTTTATCTTTTCTATGATTGTTTTTCTTTTGACTTTGTTTATGGCTACATGTTATGTTTTTAATAAATTACTTTTCTTATAGTCAAAAAATATATAGCATGGAAGATATGGAACTAGATGCATGCATGAATTAGTAATTTCTATAAATGTTCAAATATGTTGGTGTACAAATAACAACTATTCTTATTTATTTTATTTATTAATTCTATGAAAATTCAATGTGTATGGCTTAAGATATTATAGGTGCATGTTTGAGCATAAGCTTTGTTACATAAATAAGAATTGCTAACATGTTATTTTAGAGCTCTAAAAGTAACCTTCCTTCACCAAAGCATTTTTTTCACTTTTATTATATTTATTTTGATAAAAGTAAATTTGTTAATAATTAGTCTATATTATGGTTTTTTATTTTTTGCACTCCTTACACTTGAAATTTAAAGAATGTGGAATTTTTTATGGCATTTAGCCTTTTGAATAGAAGTTGAAAAAGCTTTTTTTAAAGCATCACCATGTATTATTATTTTTTTCAATCCTTAGCAATTTATTATTGTCTCTTGACGTGGTTACATATCTTGTACTCATTGTTATTGTTATTATGGCTATTTTTGCATTGAATATTGGGTATATTGGTTCCTATTGATACTCTCATGTCTACATTTTGAAATTTTTCATGGTTTAAGAGTGTATTTAAACCTCGATCACTTAGTTTAGAAGGCTTGACATTGGATTTCTTAGAGGCTACATATGGATAAGGTATTATCTCAAGAAGTAGAAGTATAAGGTAAAGTAAAATATAAGGTTTATTTATAAATATTTTTAGAATCAAGATCAATAATTTACACTCAAATAATATTTTTAACACTAGGAGTCTTTTCTTAGTTCATTCATCATTATATAATATAAATATTATCTCTGTATTTTATATGCTTTATGGATAGCATATATATTATATTAATAGTAAGAATATTGCCTGATGGTTTTGAAAAGAAAATGTTATTCATCTTTGATGATGTAACTTGCACCTTGAGAAGCAATGCTTGTTAATTCCTTAACTCCTAAAGCTGGCACCAAGTTTCAATAGTTTAACGAGGGATCTACCCCAACTTTTGAAAATCCCCTACCTTTATCGTCTTTATGGTTAGTCTCTTGAATCACCACAAAGAAAGTTTTATAATTGATTATTGTTGTAGTTTCATTCACTTCCACACCGAGCTCAAAAAATAGAACTTTTCTTATGTTGAAGGAAGAGGCTATGGGGCATATTAGCATCCAACCATTAAGTAATGGGGTACAAGTCATCACATGAATGGACCTTTGGAGATTGAATCTAGTATAGAGCCTTACCTTTGTAGTCCCCATCACACATTATGTAGGAGGAATCACCCCAACACATACACTAGTGTCAAATCCCTTCAACCTTATTTGGGTCGATCAAAGGAAGGGCCCACTAACCCGATTGTGTTACCACATTCTCAAGAGATTAGAAAACTAAATTAGTGCTAGTTGTGTTACCAATAGAAGGGATTATCCTACCCATACACTTGTGTGTGTGCATAGTGTGGGTTATGAACCATTTTTTAAATTTTCATACAAATAAAAAATATGTATATAGTATTTTGTTCTAATTGGTTATATGAAATTAAAACAAGTCTCATTCTTATTACATCATCATTACCTTATTATATTATTCCAAAGAATCAAGTAATTATGTTGTTTGACAAGATTTGAATTTGGGTCTCCTCATTAAAAGTCTATTTTTTATTATTTGAGCTAACACTATTTGGTACAATGTTAAAGTTTACTCGTAGGATTTGAACCTTGGATTACAATGTGAAACTCTTTATTCCCAACATTTTCCTAAAACCCATAAAGGAACTGTTAAGGTTTACCTATGGCATTGAAACCTTGCCTATAGTGTGAAACTCCTTACTACCTACTACTTGGCTCAAATCATTAAAATGTTAAGGTTCACCAATGGGATTGTAACCTTGGTCTACTCTATGAAACTCTTGGCTCCACATTGCTTTCCCTAAACTCAATAGGCTAAATGTGAAGGTTAAAATTTGGTAAAGTTTATAAATAATATAATGGTGTGCTTGGATTCATAATACAAGTACACCTGACCCAAGGTCTATGGCCACTCAACTTAGGTCTATATATAGCAATAAATTTGACCCTAATCTCTAGGTCTAGTCATGACTATAGAAGATAGTTGTCCATGGGATTGCAACTTACACTTACAGTATAAAAATCCTTGCTTCCCATCCAAGGTATATGGCCACTTGAATCAAGTTCATGCATAGTCATAAATTCAACCATTACATCCATGTGTCTTCACGACTTTATATAATGCTCATCCATGGAATTAGAACCCTATAATGTGAAACTCCTTGTGCTACACACTTGATCTAAACCCATTGGATTAATTTTTAAGGTTCACCAATGGATTGAAACGTTGTTTTATGAAACTCCTCCTTTCTATTTGTAATCACAGGGGGGATCACTTAGTTGAAAGCCTTCAAAACACGTGTGTTCATGGGCTTCTTAAAAAATCTCCTATTTTTAAAATTTACCACCTCCCCTTTTAATTTATTAAACCTTTGGTGGTAAACCCCTATATAATAAATAATAACCCTTTTTCAAAACTTACCATTTTGCCAAAAATATTTGAATCAAATTTTAATATCCCTTGGTAGGTTTACCATTTTATCAATGTATATCCATTGAGCATGTTTGACTCCATCGAACTATCAAGTCTTTATGAGCATAACAAAAATTAGTGATTTGAGCTCTACCTTGAAGTAAAAATATGTATATTCTTGGTCTTTACATATTTCATTTAATCAGTAATATACAAGAGCAAGTTTTGATTATATTATAGGTCTCCCACTCTAGGTGAGAGGGCCCTGTTTCAAATTCCTTGCTTCCTCCTACTCTTGTCCTACCAATCTCTAACTGCATAGATCTTCCTAAGATCTCCCTCCTGCATTTCCAGGACCTCCATGGGATCCTCCTAGGCTTCTCAAGATGTGTCATCCCATTTTTGACATGATTGCAGTGGCTTGGCTGGATTGACCCAAATATTCTTTCCATGGTGGTCTTTGGTGGTGGTTAACTTTCGGATGGCTTGGCTTATAGGTTAAATTGCAATTATAAGCTTAATCATATTGATGTTTAACTCACTCATCCCACCAAATATGAATACATGAATATTTTCCCATATGCTTGCATTGCACATGACCATAGGCTTACATTGCACATGACCATAGGCTTACATCACCACTGTAGACCTTGGCCAAAGTCAAACTACTAATATTCCAACCTTATGGTGGGTGTCACTCACACAAAGGTTGGGACATTGCTCAAAAAAAGGAAGTAGTGAGTTTAGTCCTGCATAGATTAACCTTAAAGGTTAGGGAGAATCACACCTTTGTTTCTCTGAAGCATGTATTGTGATCATCCAAAATAACTTTCTTGCTCTTTACCTTGATTAAAGTTTTGGCAGTAATAAAGAGTTAGTTGGTGGTTTCTACCAGCCAATTCTTGGATTTCAAACTCTCTATTTTCAGTGCCTACTGAGTTAGCACATCAGCAACAGAAAATTCATAGATACACTTTCCTCAAGCCTTCTAATTCCACCCCACCAATCTTCAACTCACCCTAAAAAACATTGCCATGTTCCTTAATCCCAGGACTAGCACTAACCATAACATTTTAATAGGAATAAATATAGGAGCAAGAAGAGAGAGCCATTTCAAAATTAATGGAAATGGAAAAATTCACACGAGCTACAGTATCAGCCAAAGCTCCTTAAAAGGTAGATTTTCCATTTGCCAAAATTTTAACAGCATGCAGAATCATAAATTTGCTTACTGGACCTATCTACCTACCCACTCTAAAGCCTCATATTAGTGGGTTTTGCACCATATCCTTGATCTTTATAGTTGCTTTATACATGGAAATGCAGCCTTCAGTATTCATAGAATCACATGGGGTAACCCAACCAATTTCATTACTTTTAACAGTCTTTCCCAGTGTTTCTTGTCCTCCTTATAAATCTACAAAAAGACCTTTTCAATCTCAACAAGCTTATCATTCTTGTGAATTTGTAGTCCTCAAAGGAAGCATGCTCTGAAAACTCATGGAAGGACTCCCTCCATTATTTTCCTATTTCTGGCATGTCAAGTGCCTCACCCAACTTACAAATTCTAGGCTAGAAGTACAATCCATGTCCTTCGTGGAAACCATCAAAATGGTAGACATGCTATGACTAAAACTCAAATGAGCCTCCAAATCAAAATCTCAACCACTGAACCTTCAAATAGAGGGATATTAGGGTTTGATGAGAAAAGTTGCTCTGTTAGGGTTTGGGTCTGCTACCATTAGTAAATTTGGTTGCTTTGGTTTTGGCTACTAATATTACCGCCAATTCGATGGTCTCTCTCCTTTTTAATGGCTTCACCATCCACAGATATAACGGGTGTTACAGATAGTGAAACTCATGGCACCGAAGCAAGCTCAAAAGTTTGTTCTGAAAGTGGTGGACGAGGTAATGATTCTTCTTCAGATGTTGTGCTCTCTCTTGATGTTGTTTCTGCAATTGCAAAATGGTATGAGAATCATTATCTTATAGCTTATTTTGTTGGTCGAATATCGTCACAAGAATATTTTCAAAATTGGCTAAAAATTCATTGGGAAACTTATGGCATTATGTAATGACCTAATTCTGAAGATTTGACAAACCCTAGCAAAATGCAAAATTTCTTTCCAAACAAAATAAAATCTATTCAAATGAAATTCTGATTTATATATGTCAAATCACAAGATTACATAAAATTCCTCCAGACAACACCCAACAACAACTTTGCATTAATTCTGAATATAATGACAATTACATAGACAATACTGAAAATGACTCCAGAAACAACTCACAAAACATCAAATAGTAAATGTGCCCAACATGGAATGAATAGTATTAATTCTGATCTGATGTAGCCCAGCTGCCAGTCACCAAAGATAACTCTAAGACTACTGCAAAACAAAAATTTCTTCAAGCATGCCAAAATTGGAGTAGAATTACGGAATCCCGCGCGCGCGATATTGGAAATCTGGCTCGACAGGCGAACTTCAAAATGCCATAACTCCTTCGTTTCTTAACGAAACCCTATCGTGTAACCTGTCAAAACAAATGCCACGAAATTCTCTATCTGTTCCTGAAGTCGAATCAACAATCTGAGACTCCCAGAATGGGACGTCCCTCTCCTGAAGGTCTCAAAAGCCAAATCTGATGTCAAATTCTGTTGCAATCTGCTCAATAGCTGATATCCTCAATTCCTGCTCTGAAAATACTGATCAATGAAGCTCCTTAGCAAACCCTGGATGGATTTGCCCCTTAGAGACAAAGGGTTTTCGTCCTCTGCCTCAACTCCTAGAGGGTTTTCGTCCTCTGAGGAATTCTCTTGCGGGTTTTCGTCCACAAGAGTTCAACTTCTGCAGGGTTTCATCCACAGAAGAATTGCAGATGACCTTTCAGCCACATACAAGAGAGTGAGATCAAATTCTATAACAATGGACGTGTAAAATGAAGCCCAAGTCTCCTTATATAATCCAAAACCCTAATTCTTTGTTGAGGAGCTCTTTTTTAATTTATCTAATAATAATATAATAAAAATATATTATTACTCTTAATGCCACGTTCACCCCTTATTCCTCCTTTTTATTATTTTTTATTTATTTTTCACTCATACCATACCAAACTTTAATAAAAATATAATTATTTATAATGCACACCTATGTACAAGGAGAATTCAAAAAATGGGTCATTACGCATTATGCTTGCGGGTATCTGCAATCTTACTAAAGTTTTTTTCTGCTTTCCTTTAAATGTGGTTGCTAAGTCGAGTTGTTGGTTTCTTCGCAATACTTTGATAGTCGTCTCTCCTTGGACTCCTTTTCGAGTTTCAGATCAAGTTGTCTTGAAAATGCCAGTTTGGCTTGAAATCCATGGTCTTATGTTGCCCCTATGGGAGCTTATTGATGATATTGTTAAACCCATTGGTCAGGTGGTCTGTCGTGAACAACAATGATTCTTCTCAGCACGACCTAACAAGAGATTCTGTGTTGAGGTTGACCTCACACAAGATCTCAAAGAATTTGTGGACATTCAGGTTGGAACAGAGTATTTTATGCAAAATATTATTTACTATAATTTACCTAATACTTGTTTTCGACGCCAATCCACCACGCATCGTATCAAGGATTATCCGTTGGTTGCTCGAAAACCTTCGGTAGTTGCTCCTACTCCTACTGTGCCTACACCTTCCAAACCCTCTATTGAGGGTGATTGGATTATAGTTTCTAATAAGAAGGGGGCAACCAACCCTAAGTCAATGCTTTCTAACGAAGATAAGGTTGTGAAGCCATCTCAGCCTCCTATTGTTCTTGTTCGTCCTATTTTGGCTCCTCAAGCTCCACTTGCTAAGAAACCTCTCGAGCATAAATCAACCTCAGAAGAAGAGAATTCACTGACAATACCTCCATCCTCCAGGCGTTTGTGTAGTCCATATCAGGATGGCTCACCATCATCGACGGGAATATAGGAGGCTAAGCGTTGTCTTTCAATTGTTGGTGACATATTTCAACCTTCTCAGACCTCTTTATTTAATAGGTTTTCGGTATTGGCCGATAGTGTGGGCAGTCCCTCGTTTGTTGGTGATTTACTTCAACCTTCTCAGACTTTTGCATTTAATAATTCTTCGATGTTGGTTGATAGTGGGGGCAGCCCTATGGGAGATGGCTCCATGGATATTTCTCCTCCATGAATTTTCTTTCATGGAATGTTCAAGGACTTACAGAGTCCTCAAGAAAAATTTATGTTTGATCTGCTCTACAAAGTATTGGCCATGTTGATGTTATTTATTTACAAGAAGTTAAGATTTCTGGTTTTTTGTTAGATGTTTCTCTCAACTGTATTGTAGGCTCTTTTATGCACTTCACTACTCACCATCCAGATGGTAGGGGTGGTGCTTCTATTTCTATCTTGTCCAAACTTGAGGATTGTCTCCTTGGATCTGGTGAGGATCCTTCTCATCATGTGGTGTGGATTTTGTTGAATATTAATGGAAACACCCTGGGCATTACCAATATTTATGCATCTAATGATGGGCCTAGTCGCTCTGCCCTTTTGTGGTACCTGGTTGATCACCTATCGATGGCATATTGGATTTTTTGTGGTGATTTTAATATGTTTGAGCATGCTAAAGACAACGTTGGTTGCCTCCCGATGTGTTGGTGTGCTGGAGAGCGTGAGGCTTGGTTTTTTTTTTAACGCGGATGGGGTCTTTTTGATCCCCTTTTTTGCCAACGTAATTGCACGCCTCCACCCTGGTTCACATGGTCCAATTTTTGTGCGGGTAATGACAGAGTCTACAAGCACCTTGATCGAGTTATGATGTCAGAGCAACAATTTTTTTTATTATCCTCCATCAATAACAAGATTGTGACAGTCTGGGATCAATTCTTATTATCCTATCATTTTCCAATTTCCTTTCAGATTGATTGGAGTGGTTGCCAATTTAATTTTTCGTGCAAGCAATTTTATTTAAATACTTCTTTATTGCAACACCCTGGCACCATTGCTACGATTGAGAGAATCTGGAATTTATTACCTTGGCCTCCTCACTCTGTCAATTGGATTTCTTGGTGGAATGAAGCAATTGTCCGTACTACCTCTTTCATGCGGTATTTTGGAAAACAAGTGGCACATGTCAAAAAGCGTGCTCATTTTGCTGTTACGAAGGAGTATCAACGAAATTTATTGTTGCTAGAAAATGATCTGTATGATCAACAGTTGTAAACCAGGGTTGTTGGTCTTCACCACCAGCTTATAGTCCATGAAAGACATGAAGCTAGGGAGGCTCAGATTCGAGCTCGTCTACATTGGCTGAGGGTTGGTGATCACCCGTCCAAAGCATTTTTCAAGTCTCTTCATTCCAAACAGGCCAGGATTTGTTAGAATATTTTAATATGCACTATGCCTTCACCTTTAACACTTGTCAGTTTCCTTGACAAGTGTCATGTCTTTCTTATAGGCTCTTGCCTATATATTGTAACTCATCTATTGTATAATACATCTCATAAGTCTTATTCCTAACATTTGGTATAGAGCTCCAGGTTTTTCCTGCCCTTATGAGCTTAAGGGGGATTTCCCTCATGGAAATCCTCCTTCAATTTTTTCCCCATTTTTTTTTTCAAATTAGGGAGTATGCTCTCCATTGTATACAATGGATCAAAAACCAGAAATTTGAAAAGAAAAATGGTTGTCATTTTTTTTAGGTTTGCATCCGTAGAAGTAATTTCTCGTGAGAGAAATGAAATACGAGAAACGTTATGTTTGGTTGAGTTTTGTTTTGCAGATTTATGTTGCTCTTATGATACAACATCAAAGGAAGAATCGTCGTGGCAACAACGGAGCTGTTGAAATCTGTTTCTAGGTTAAGCTTTTTTACTACCCATCATTTGGTGTTGCTGTTGATTTTTTATCGGTGTCGCTCAAACCGGCACTGAAACCAGGATCGGACTGCTTCTCACCCTTGGCATAGGCTTCAGCGGTCTAGCTATTTGTTGATGCGATCCACTTTCCACGGTGTAATGCGGATCACATAGATAATCAAAATGTGTACCATCTGCGTGCCTATGCGCTTCCTACGCGCAATGTTGATGTGCAGTCTTGCCGAAGTATGGTGGTTGTTCCCGCCTGAAGCCCCGTACTCCTCTTTTACATAGCAGCTTTGACCAATGCGTGTGTTGTTCCGCAACGGGAGACCCATAGAATTAGTCTGAAAGATCAAGGGAGCGGTGGCCTGTTATCGACAAAGAACAAGAGTTGGGCTACCTTCGACGCGCATCCAACCCGGATCGTCTGTGAGTACATTCGAGATCAGTTGGAGTTTTTTTTTTGGCATCACTATTACTTGGCCACAAATTTGGCGAATGGTCTTCGTCTAGCACAGTGCGATGAATTTATGCGGGCGAAGCTGGCGGCAATATTTTTTTGTTAAATCCTTATTTCAATAATGGGATGAAGTGCGGAGCACGTGATTTGTCTGAAGTGCGAAGCAATCAGGATGCTGGAATTCCTCTCAAAAACCTGCACAAGTCCTGACATTTTCTCCTTGATTTACCAGTTCAAGTCTATGGAGAGCGCCGGGAAAAAGTCATCTACACAGTGCCTTTGCAGTCTCCGGTTGAAGCAGCGCAATGCATAGTGGTATTTTTAATGCGAACAGTACGTTCAACCAAACCTCTCCTTCATGATTCCTAGATAACCGCAATTCTAAAGTTGTGACAGTTGTAGCGGGCAGATATAGGCCCCAATATCTGAGAGATTGTGTAGAATGGACTAGCAGAACCGCGCTCAGAACAGGACTAATTCGAAGGTCACGGGAGCAGGTCATTTATGTATTTAGAGCTATGATTTTTAACAACAGTTTGCCAGGGTGGATATCGTATTCTCTAATATCATTTCCCCTGCGAGCTGCTCCCAGTGCAGCTTGAAAGCTACCAGTAAAAGTCGGATCCCAATATTCGATGCACTCACCTGTGTGAAGGAGGACGGGGGCACAGTACCAGTGAAGCCGTGAAACTGATTTTGACTAATGTGTTGTTGCCGAGATCATTTTTTTAATGCACCCAATGTGAAGGAACGTAAAATTTTCTGATCATTTTTGTTCTTAAGCCGGCAGTTAAATGGAGGCCTAATGTTTGCCGCTGATTTTGTTGTTTACCGGCATGATTTGCACTTTTGTATGTGGATGCTGAATTCGAAACTGGTGCTTGCTATTTATTTTTTACCTCAAATCTGTGTGTTTGAGAGGGATTCAAAACCGGGGCAAAACGCTTGTCTCTTTGGCGGCCTGATTTGTATGTGCGTGGATCGAATGATTGGAGATTTGCGACGACTTGCTGAAGCTCCGGAGATCAAGTGCCGCAGATGGGAATGATCGGCAATCGCCGTGAGTGTTTGGCATCTAAGCACTGCTGTCGTCACTTTTAGATCGATGGGAATTTTTTTTTGAGATCTGCCCCGATCTACCCTACCGTGTTTCATGGTTTTGATTTTGGGTCGCGACTACCGTGGGTCGAGCCGCCCAAGCTCTTTGCATCTTCAAGAAAGCAGCAGATTCACCTGTAATAGTGGAAGGGCCAGTTCATGGTGCACGGTTTGATTATTGAAAGGCAAAGATTTATTTTGTGAAACTGTTGTATCCTCTACAAGTTCTGCGTGAGAATTTCGACGGAAAACCAGGAAATCGTAGAATAAATCCCATGTTTTGCATGTGACGCTAAAAAAAAAAAAAATCAAGAATTGCAGTTGAATTCTGAGCAAAGCCAGTCGTCGAAGCAGAGGGAGAGGCGAGAAATATTAGTGAGTATTTTTTGGTGACTGCTCGTCCGAGTGTTGCACTTGCGGTTCACAGTTTGGAGTTGAAGAAGTGCGAGTGCAAATTCAATACGTGGAAATTCACTGCGTCTACCTCGGTGATGCCTGTGCTGCAGTAAAACAGAAGTAAAGTGTGCTGCAGTAGAGTGTTTGTCGAGCAAGATATTTACGCCATTGTTCCCGCAACGGTCAGATCACCATCGACGAAAAATTTCACGGCGAACGTGGAGCCACAGCGTGAGGCCGAACTCGCACTTTCACAGGATCTCGGTATTAAATCAGAATCGGATGATTTTGAGAGCAGTGCCTCGTAGAAGGTTTTACTGCTCAGTGACTCATGGAAAGAACAGACAATCATTTCAAAATATTTTTATACTTAAATAGATTTTTGTTGGTTTGAAATGGAGAAGAAGCAGCCAAAGGATTGGCGAGACAGTGCTCTGTGCATCATAATTCCGTGGTGTGGCTCCTCGCTCATGACCTTACTGTCAAGGTCTTTTTACTGTTGGGAACACAACCTTTTTTTATTTTATTTTTTATGATTATTTACTGTGGCATGTCGAGCAGTGGCGCTAACGCACTCCAAAGACAATGCCCCGTTTATCTCTGTCATCTTTTGTGTCCATGGATTCGACGATGCTCTCCTCGTTGTCGGTGGCAAGGCGTTCGTAAAGCTCGGTGCACACCTGTGACTACAGGGCATGTGTTTTTTAACCTACATTCCGTGAAGTTTGAGTTGATTTCAACGAAGATGTTACAGTTGAAGAATGCATTATGCCATCTTCACCTTTGTTTTGATCCTAGACCATTTCTCCGACGATTGCAATTTGGCGGTCTCTGGAAACCTGATGCCGAAATAAAGTGAAGAGTGTTGCGTCGAAAGGCAGAGAGTTGCGTGCTACAACCTGAGAAGATGTATAGGAAACAGGAATATAGAGTTCGACGTCAAAGGTTTGGATGATACAGTTTGTTGAAACAAGAAGCTTTCAGTTCTTATTGGCATCAGTTCGCGTATCAAAACCCAAATATTTAATGGGTATTTATTTCATTAAAAACTTCCTTTTTAAATTTACTTAAAGTGGAGGGGATTTAATGTTTAATGGGGATTTACTTTATTTAAGGCTTTCACTTCCATATTTTATTAAAGTGGGGGAACCTTTTCATGAAAAGGAGATATAGTTTTTAATTGGAGAGGGACAGTTTATTGAAGGGGCATCTTTTATAATGATGAGTGAATTATTTTTTAAACTTATTATTTTTTAAATTTGGCATTTAGGTCCATGTAATTCCCACAAGGAAAATTTAAGATGATGTTCTAATTCTGCTTTGTATTCTGTTACAGCGTGATGATAGAAATATTTCAGGAGAATATTTTCTGATGTTAGAAACATTGTAGATCTTTGATGTAAAGATTGTTGTTCTTTTTTTCTTATGGATGAAGGTTTCATTGAGAAAGGAACATAAGGATATTTATAGTCATCGGAAATGTTTTTCTGAGACGGACACATTGGTGGTGTCCAGTTGTAATTTTGAGGCAGTCTTATATGTATTTTTTAGCCTCAAATTTTTGTACCTTGGAGTGCACTCTCGGTGGAATCCGACACTCTCAAGGAATTTGTATGTGATCCTTGTACCTAGTAACCTTCTCTATAGACCTAGCGGATGCAACGGTTGGTTACCCATGCACTTCGGTGGGATGAAAGGTCGCCATAAGGATACCTACTCTAGGGACTACAGACATAGACACCCTAGACTCTATTCGAGGACTCTTCTGAATCAACTTCTGAAGACTACATACGAAGACACTTCAAAAGATTCTCTTCTTTCTTCTCCACATTTGGATTCTATGGCTCAATTTTGTTGTATTTTATGGCTCGTATTTCTATTGTATTAAGGTGCATTTTCGGTAGAGACCGACACCTTCTAGATTGAGTTCACCATTGGGGGGGATGAAATTCATGGTGAACCTAGTCAGTGACCTACGAGAGGCAACATCCTCTGCAGAGGCAACAGACCCAGAAGTGGTTGGCCCTGAGGCACCCATGATGACCCTAAGGCACTTAGATAGCTGACCCAATGACGACAGATCCAAGGTAGTGGCTAACCCTGAGGTAACAGACCGAGATGTATACACAGTTGATCTAGCATTATTCACAGTTGGAAAGTCAAGCACAAAGAGCATGAGCCTAGACCAAATAACCAAAAAGGAGGATGATAGGTTTCTTTTAGAGAATTCAACATTAAGGGGGAATGTTACCTAATGTTGACTTGTTTTTTTTCTATAGTTAGGATAGTGCACATTAAGGAGGAATGTTAGAATATTCTAATGTGCACTATGCCTTCACCTTAACACTTGTCAATTTCCTTGACAAGTGTCATGTCTTTCTTATAGGCTCTTGCCTATTTATTGTAAATCATATATTGTATAATACATCTCATAAGTCTTATTCCTAACATGATTCAGATCAAGGCTATTCAAGTCTCTCATGATAGACTGACTTCTCTTCTTGATATTGATTCAGCCTTTGTGGATCATTATAAGCTTGTTTTTCAATCTCAACAAGATTCTCTAGAACGTTAGATGACGCTCCAACAGCGTCTTGATGTCGTTGCTGCTAAGTTGTCTGCTTATGATAAACTTCTTTGTGAGGCTCCTCTTTCACTTGATGAGCTTAATAATGCTCTTATAACTATGTTAGATGACAAGTCCCCTGGTCTTGATGGCTTTCCATGTGAATTCTATAAAGTCACTTGGAAGTTTACTAGGCCTGATCTGCTCAATGTCTACAATGAAACGTTAGCCAATAATTCTCTAGGCAATATTATCAATCATGGAAACATTAAATTTATTCCTAAAGTGGGCAATCTTAAGCTTATCACCAGTTGGCGACCTATTACTCTATTTCTCTTACAATATTTTGGCTAAAGCTTTAGCTCTCCATATTCGTAACATTCTCCCTATGATTATCAGACCGGAGCAAACGAGCTTCATCAAAGGGCGTTACATCTTGGATAATCTTATTGTTTTCTGGGAAGGTTTAGAATGGGCTCATATCTCTAGCCAAAAACCCATTTTTCTTAAACTAGACTTTGAGAAAGTTTATGATCGTATTGAGTGGCCATTCATTCTTGCCATGCTTCAAGCTCTCGGTTTTGACCCCTTTTTTATCAGAGTTATCAATATGTTGTTTGTTGATGCTTCAGCTTGTCTTACTATTAATGGACTTAGGTCAGAGGATTTTGGTTTGTTTCGTTCTATTTGCTAGGATTGTCCTTTGGCCCCCTTGCTTTACATCCTTGTTGTTGAAGCTTTTGGTTATCTTCTTGCCAATCAAGCGTCTAAGGGGTTGATCAAAGGTATTCTTTTACCTGATATGTCCACCCAACTTATTAATGGGTAATTTGCGAATGATTCTTTTCTATCAATGAGGATGAGGTTTCAGTTTCAACTACTTTTGTTTGTTTGGACACTTTTTGTAAGGCCTCGGGATCCAACATCAAATGGTCTAAGTCCCTTTGTTTCTGCCTTGCTTTTTCTTCTATGTCTGCTTGGCTTAGATATTTTTCATGGCATTGGCTTCAAAGGGGTGAGCGTTTTAAGTTCTTAGGAATCTCCTTTGATTTTGATAGCTCGCCCTTTGAACTTTGGCAGTATGTCATTGATAGAATTGAAAATAAGATTTCTTGTTGGGCCTCGCGTCCCCTTTCTCTTACCAGTAATTTTTAGGTTTGCACAAAGATTCTTGTTGCCACCCATGTTTATTACTCTTCATGTTGGGCTCCCTCTAAGAATTCTTATAATAAGTTAGCCAGACTCCTTAGTGATTTTCTTTGGTCCAAGGGGAAGAATTCGCATGGTTTTCATCGAGTTGCTTGGGATATTTTTTGCACGCCTACTGATAAGGGTGGGATGGGCATCATTGGCATTTACAAGAAAAGCATTTCTTTGTGTGCTAAGTGGGTGGTTAAAGCTATTGAAGGCCCTGAAGCCTAGAAGGTTTTGATTCATCATTGTATTTCTTCAGGGATACTCATTGTATGGCGCCAGTATTTTGTTGTCAAAGTACATTAAGCATCTCCTAACAAGAGTCCTGTGTTCCAACATCATATACCACTTGAGAACACCCTAGAGGGTGAGAAGAATAACCTATGTAATTTAACAAAACATATAAACATGGAACAAACTTCTATGGTAATAAGATCCTAGGAAAAATTGACTAAATTGCAGAATCCAATGTGTTAGAAGCAGAACTAAGATAATGCTATTGAATATAAATGACAACTAAATTGTAAATATGATGGAGATTGCATAAAGAGATCATCATCAACTATAGGAACTAAAACCCAAATTCCAGTAATTTGAAAGCCTTGAATGACCATCCCCTTGACTTTAGTTCTCCACAACATGTAGACCACTAACATAAAATTTAATAATCTGAAAATTCCCTGTTTTCCTAAATTCCTAATACACAAGTCTTCAGAGAATATGTTTTCCTAAATCTATTAATCTGAAAATTCCCTATCTTCCTAAATTCATAATACAGGAGTTTTCTAAGTAGTCTCTGGGAAACTAATTGGCTTGTCCTTGACTTTAGGCCTGGATTAGAAGGCATGTTTTAAATTTTAAATAAATAAATAAATAATCTTTAGGTGTGTAATGTCCCCTTTCTAGCCAGTCAGCTTCGTAGTTGTGATTAGCCTACTCACGGGTTCCCGTAGACTAAATTGGATGTGTGGGAACCCATGGTGATCTTAATCAGGCCACTCTTAGCTTTTAGTTTCCAGTTTCTGTGGCTTATTTGGGCAAAGGAGATGGGACTTACTATTTATAGTAAGTCCATTATGGGGTTTCAGTCAAAGCAGATGGTACCTTTGGATTTTTCGTCGAAATGGGTATCCAAATCAATGATCAGTTGGAAAGTTGGTTTTGCGAAGCTTAGAAATTTTAATGCCCGAAGATTATTTATATAAAATAAAATTAATATATAAGTTACAACTTTATGATAAAGGGGGAGGATTAAAGAGTCACTAAGTTAAAATTGTTTTATAAAGTGACTATTAGAATTGCAAAAAGGGGACGCCATTTATAACGAGGTAAAATAATTTTTAGAAGACATTTTAAATTGTATTTTCCCTCCAAAAAGCCATCGACCCCTTGTGAGCTTTATAAAAGGAGATTTGGTCAATCATTTCAGGCATCCAGGTTTATATGTTTTCTTTGGCATTTGGTAAAGAAGCTTGCAGAGAATCTTTGCAGGGTTTTGAGCTTATTGGGATGGCAACCTCCAATAGGGACATCCTCTTCGGGTATGAGAGATTACCCCTAGTGGATCAGGGTGGCGATTTCATATAGAGATTGCTCAAGTGCTAATTGTGGAGAGATTTTCAAATTTTTTTCGAAAGATTATACATAAGTGTTTTCAAAGGTGCTAGGCGAAGTTGTTGATTGCTGGTCGTAGCACAGGTCGTACAATTACCAACCAGACGTGATATCTTTGAGGAATTGGGCGATTAGTCCATGAACCCCTATCTCCTCCTTCATTGGTGCCCAAGGATTGCGAGCTGCTAGTACATCATTTCGTGGGTGAAGAAAGTTGAATTTCTGGAGCTAAGTGAATAATTGGTATGTACAGATTTGCTAATCAAATAATACAGACTGAAAATCATCGATATATCTTTGTGGTATTTATGTGTTTCCTCGATTCCTTCACTGGGTTTCTAGCATTACATATGTAAAATCTGCATCTCAAGTTTTGTTTGATTTGGTTGCATAGTTACAAAGTTGTGACAGTTACAAGTGGACTGATTTAGCATTTATCTGAGTTTTTATTAATTTGAAAAAATACAAAAAAAATACATATTTGCAAAAGAAAAATTAAAAATATTTTAGCTAGATTAGAAAGGGTTGTTACAAGGTGTTAAATAATTTCACGTAAACTTTAATGTACCCAGATAAGAGGTTCAAGGTTCAAAACAAATAGTAGGATATAGGATATGTATGCCCCATAGACGAATAGTACAACATGAATGCTTCTTCCAAGTATAGGATGGTCTGATATGCATAATGGTTGTGGACCTTAGAAAGCTACTTAAGATACTCAATTTTCATGTTACATAGTGTTTTTTTTTCTTTCTCAGATGCTGATCTGTCCTGTTTTGTCTTATTTAGTGCCACATAGGCAACCACATGCGTGGTTCTGTTTCAGTTAGAGGATTGGGGGGAATTTATGTTGATCAACGAATTCCAATCCTCATTCATGTTTAAAAATACTTTTGTGCAGGAGTTTGAGAGGAGCCTGCCAGGAAAAGCGTATGGACCTGTCCATTCCAAAAGAAAGCTGCTGTAAATTTACCTCTGTAAATAAATAAAACAAAATCAAATTTCTCTTAATCATTGCTTCTTTATTGTTTCTGCTGTTGTTTCTATGATTTTCCACTGTTTTCTGTCATATTTTTCCTATTGCAGGGCATAGCAGAAAAGTGAAAGGGTTTGTTCCTGTCAAGATCCAGATAAAATTTGGTATCAAAGCCTGGAAGGAAGGTTAACCATTGTACATGATTAATACCAGACAGCAGGAAAAAGGCAGCAGCAATGTCTGAGAAGAAGGAAGAGGAAGCCCCAGAAGCCAGATATGCCCAGATGGAAGCCAACATTGAGTCATTGCAGAATTTGGTGACTCAGTTGTTGGTCTCAATGAAGAATCAACCAATTGGTGGAGAAGGAACAAATTCAGACATTAGAAAGTCAAAAATAAACCCAAATGAGTTCTTGGAGCCAAAGTTGCATGAGGCCAACAGGGCTGTAAATTTAGAAGTTGAGGTAAAACTAGAGATTCACGTCCTTTAACAGACAAATCAATGCTGAGAAGTTGAATAATTGGGTTAGATAGCTAGAAGTTTATTTCAGTTGTCAAAATCTTATAGATGTTCAAAAAATTCATTTTGCCTATCTTAAGATGTCAAATCATGCATTGTTTTGGTGGGGAACTACTGCCAAATGCTGCATCAACAAAGAAAAGCCCCAGTCACTGATTGGAAGGTCTTTGTAGATCTGTTGAAAAAAAAAGTTTTATCTTGTTGGATATTAATGAGAGCAGCACATTAAATGACTCCAGATTACACTGCAGAATTTTACAAGCAGGTTCTTTTGCTAGACATACCAGAGGAGGAAGTCTGATAATGAAGTATATTGGTGGGATTCACAGTTACATTGAAAAGAATTTGGTATTGTTTCCAGTTCACACCTTGGATGATGCTTCTACAAAGGCTATGTATATAGAGGCCGAAGGAAAACGTAACACTAATAATGGAGAAGGTTCTAAGTTCATACCACACAATGATGGCCACGCTTCAATCCAAAATACTAAAAAGACAATTCAGGGAAAAAATAGAAAGTGTGAACATGCAAAAAGGGTGGACACACAGGATCATTATTGGGATTTGCATTCAGAACTTGTTCCAAAGAGTAAAAGTGGAAGAATGTTCCTTATGGTCATGTCTAAAATTACACAATCGGAAGATCAGGAAGTAGATGGAATGAAGGAGGTTGATGAAAAGTTGGCATTGGTAACACAAACCCTACAAACTACTTCTGATGCAAAAAGGGAACAACTTTTCTATGTTAAGGCACAACTCAAGAAGGCAATTGTTACTCTTATAGTCGATTCGGGCAGCCATAGGAATCTCATTTCAGAATCTTAGTTGCAGAGGTTAGCCTTGCCAGTGACAACGCATCCATATCCCTACCCTTTGGGATGGCTACATAAAGACATGGAGTTGAAGGTTTCCAAACAATGTAAGTTCAAGTTTGCATTGTTTTCTAATTTCATAGATGAAGTAGAATGTGATGTTGTCCCATTGGATGTCTATGAAGTTGTTTTAGGCAATCCTTATTTGTGGGATCGTGATGCTACTTCCCTTAGAAGGCCAAACAGGTATAGAGTGATTAAAGATGGAAAATTTTATTTGATTAATGTTTATAAGGCAAAGAGACCAACCACTGTTATTTGAGGAGACAGAGGCAAGGATTTTGAGTTTGTTTATATTACAATTGCATTACATTCCTTCATCAATAGCCTACCATAGTGAAGCAAAAATATAAATCACTCCTACAAGATTGTTTGCTTGCATTCCCATCCCTTCACTGCGTCTGCCTCGCTGATGTTTGTGCTGCGATATGCAAGTTACAGTAAAACAGAAGTAAAGTGTGCTGCAGTAGTGTGTTTGTCGAGCAAGATATTTACACCATTGTTCCCGCAACCGTCAGATCACCATCCACGAAATATTTCACGGCGAACTTGGAGCCATGGCGCGAGGCCCAACTCGCACTTTCACAGGATCTCGGTGTTAAATCAGAATCAGATGATTTTGAGAGCAGTGCCTCGTAGAAGGTTTTACTGCTCGGTGACTCATGGAAAGAACAGACAATCATTTCAAAATATTTTTATACTTAAATAGACTTTTGTTGGTTTGAAATGGAGAAGAAGCAGCCAAAGGATTGGCCAGACAGTGCTCTTCGCATCATAATTCCGTGGTGTGGCCCCTCGCTCATGACCTCACTGTCAAGGTCTTTTTACTGGTGGGAACACATAGCCTTTTTTGATTTTTTTTTTATGATTATTTACCAGTTTCAAAAAATTCTGGTTGAAATGGTTGAAATAGTTTTTTCGGGACTGTGTTCGACGATGCAGCAGTGGGCCACACTGGCTGCGGACAGCGCTCTCCTGGCCATGGCTTTCCTCCTGAAGCGTGGTAATATATGTCGGCGGATGCGCACTTTATGACTGTTTGCTGACAGAATCACAGCAGTGCAATCGCAATTGCTGACATAAGCGTAGCAGGAAGCTACTCGAAGGAAGAAGCATCAAAAAAGAAGACGTAGGGCAACGTTCGTGATTGTCGTTTGTGTGCTGCAAGTACCATGGTGGGAGATGACGAATTTCCAAAATCTGGCTCGTTTTCTGAAGCGGAAAACACAACAACATTTGATTTGGAGCTTCCGCAGGTCTCGAATCCATACAGATCCGAAGGTCGTCAAGCGTATCCAACCACTATCATTACTGCGTGCTCACATGTGATAGTTTTGATCCGCTACGCAAATCGCGGGAGCAACTGTAATGGCTGTAGGGACTTATTCCTTCTATGGTTGTAAGGTCCTCATACTTTCAGCGAATATTACTGTGAGGTCCCATTTTGACAGGTTTTCTGCATGATAGAGGAGTATGCGTATTTTTTTTTTAGGGAGTTTGAGGGTAGTATGTATTTTTTTTCCGTTTGAGGGTAGTTTGTTTTGACGTGGTGAGCGTAGTTGATTCGGCGCTGCTCTCCTCGTCGTTGTTGGCAAGGCGTTCGTAAAGCTTGGTGCACACCTGTCACTGCAGGGCATGTGTTTTTTAACCTACATTCCGTGAAGTTTGAGTTGATTTCAGCGAAGATGTTACAGTTGAAGAATGTATTATGCCATCTTCACCTTTGTTTTGAGCCTAGACCATTTCTCCGACGATTGCAATTCGACGATCTTTGGAAACCTGATGCCGAAAGGCAGTGAAGAGTGCTGCGTCGAAAGGCAGAGAGTTGTGTGTTACAAGCTGAGAAGATGTACAGGAAACAGGAATATAGAGTTCGATGTGAAAGGTTTGGATGATAAAGTTTGTTGAAACAGGAAGATTTCAGTTCTTATTGGCATCCGTTCGCGTATCAAAACCCAATTGATGAGGGCACCTGCACGAAAATTGATGAAAGCCACCTGTTCCACAATGTTTAATGGGGATTTATTTCATTAGAAACTTTCTTTTTAAATTTACTCGAAAGTGGAGGGGATTTAATGTTTAATGGGGATTTACTTTATTTAAGGCTTTCACTTCCATATTTTATTAAAGTGAGGGAACCACTTCATGAAAAGGGGGAGATATAGTTTTTAATTGGAGAGGGGCAATTTATTGAAGGGGCATCTTTTATAATGATGAGTGAATTATTTTTTAAACTTATTATTTTTTAAACTTGGCATGTAGGTCCATGTAATTCCCACAAGGAAAATTTAAGATGATGTTCTAATTCTGCTTTGTATTCCGCTACAATGTGATGATAGAAATATTTCAGGGGAATATTTTCTGATGTCAAAAACATTGTAGATCCTTGATGTGAAGATTGTTGTTTTTTTTTGTTACGGACGAAGGTTCCATTAAGAAAGGAACATAAAGGTATTTATAGTCATCGAAAAGGTTTTTTTGAGACGGACACATTGGTGGTGTCCAATTGTAATTTTGAGACAGTCTTATATGTATTTTTTAGCTTCAAATTTTTGTACTTTGGAGTGCACTCTCAGTGGAATCCGACACTTCCAAGGAATTTGTGTGTGATCCTTGTACCTAGTAACCTTCTCTATAGACCTAGTGGAGTGGATGCAGCGACTAGTTACCCATGAACTCCGGTGGGATGAAAGGTCGCCATAAGGATACCTACTCTAGGGACTACAAACATAGACACCCTAGACTCTATCCGAGGACTTTTTCGAATCAACTTTTGAAGACTACAGACGAAGACACTTCAGAAGATTCTCTTCTTTCTTCTTCTCCTCCACATTTGGATTCTATGGCTCAATTTTATTGTATTTTATGGCTCGTATTTCTATTGTATTAAGGTGCATTTTTGGTAGATACCGACACCTTCTAGATTGAGTTCACCATAGGAGGGATGAAATTCATGGTGAACCTAGTCAGTGACCTACGAGAGGCAACATCCTCTGAGGATGACCTGCAGAGGCAACAGACCCAGAAGTGGCTGACCCTGAGGTACCCATGATGACCCTGAGGCACTTAGACAGCTGACCTAGTGGTGATAGATTCAAGGTAGTGGCTAACCCTGAGGCAACAGATCGAGATGTATATACAGTTGATCTAGCATTATTCACAGTTGGAGAGTCAAACGCAAAAAGCACGAGCCTAGACCAAATTAGCAAAAAAGAAGGATAATAGGTTTCTTTTAGAGAAGTCAACATTAAGGGGGAATGTTACCTAATGTTGACTTGTTTTTTTCTATAGTTAGGATAGTGCACATTAAGGGGGAATGTTAGAATATTCTAATGTGCACTATGTCTTCACCTTAACACTTGTCAATTTCCTTGATAAGTGTCATGTCTTTCTTATAGGCTATTGCCTATATATTGTAACTCATCTATTGTATAATACATCTCATAAGTCTTATTCCTAACATGATTCATATCAAGGCTATTCAAGTCTCTTATGATAGGCTGACTTCTCTTCTTGATATTGCTTTAGCCTTTGTGGATCATTATAAGCTTGTTTTTCAAGCTCAACAAGATTCTCTAGAACGTCATATGGCACTCCAACAGTGTCTTGATGTCATTCCTGCTAAGTTGTCTGCTTATGATAAACTTCTTTGTGAGGCTCCTCTTTCACTTGATGAGCTTCATAATGCTCTTATGACTATGTTAGATGACAAGTCCCCTGGTCTTGATGGCTTTCCATGTGAATTTTATAAAGCCACTTGGAAGTTTACTAGGTCTGATCTGCTCAATGTCTACAATGAAGCGTTAGCCAATAATTCTCTGGGTAATATTATCAATCGTGGAAACATTAAATTTATTCCTAAAGTGGGTAATCTTGAGCTTATCACCAGTTGGCGACCTATTACTCTACTTAATGTCTCTTACAATATTTTGGCTAAATCTTTAGCTCTCCATATTCGCAACATTCTCCCTATGATTATCAGACCAGAGCAAACGGGCTTCATTAAAGGGCGTTACATCTTGGATAATCTTATTGTTGTCTGGGAAGGTTTAGAATGGGCTTGTATCTCTGGCCAAAAGCCCCTTTTCCTTAAACTAGACTTTGAGAAAGCTTATGATCGTATTGAGTGGCCTTTCATTCTTGCCATGCTCCAAGCTCTCGGCTTTGGCCCCTTTTTTATCAAGGCTATCAATATGTTGTTTGTTGATGCTTCAGCTTGTCTTACTATTAATGGACTTAGGTCAAAGGATTTTGGTTTGTTTCATTCTATTCGCTAGGGCTGTCCTTTGGCCCCCTCACTTTACATCCTTGCTGTTAAAGCTTTTGGTTATCTTCTTGCCAATCAAGCGTCTAAGGGGTTGATCAAAGGTATTATTTTGCCTGATATGTCCACCCAACTTATTAATGGGCACTTTGCGGATGATTCTTTTCTCACTATCAATGAGGATGAGGTTTTAGTTTCAACTACTTTGGTTTGTTTGGACACTTTTTGTAAGGCCTCGGGATCCAACATCAAATGGTCTAAGTCCCTTTGTTTTCGCCTTGCTTCTTCTTCTATGCCTGCTTGGCTTAGATATTTTTCATGGCATTGGCTTCAAAGGGGTGAGCGTTTTAAGTTCTTAGGAATCCCCTTTGCTTTTGATAGCTCACCCTCTGAACTCTGGCAGTATGTCATTGATAGAATTGAAAAGAAGATTTCTTGTTGGGCCTCGCGTCCCCTTTCTCTTGTCGGCAAGTTTTAGGTTTGCACAAAGATTCTTGTTGCCACCCATGTTTATTACTCTTCCTGTTGGGCCCCCTCTAAGAATTCTTATAATAAGTTGGCTAGACTCCTTAGGGATTTTATTTGGGCCAAGGGGAAGAATTCACGTGGTTTTCATCGAGTTGCTTGGGATATTTGTTGCACGCCTACTAATAAGGGTGGGATGGGCATCATTGACATTTACAAGAAAAGCATTTCTTTGTGTGCTAAGTGGGTGGTTAAAGCTATTGAAGGCCCTGAAGCCTGGAAGGTTTTGATTCGTCATTGTATTTCTTCAGGGCTACCTTATGGGCACAAAGCTTGGGCTAATATTGGCCTCCATACTCTCATCATTACTTCTGCTCCAGTTAAGATTCATGGTTCCTTTGTTGTTAAAAGTATTTGGTGAGCTTTTGAGGTGGTGAAACCTCATCTTCATTGGATTGGTGATGGTTTTCGTAATGGTCTTTCATTCAATTCTCAGAATATCTGGTGGTCTCCTATTCTGTCTAACTCTTTAGTTCTTCTTGTTGATATGCTAGGGATTAAAGCTTTGAGGTTGTTTCGCAAGGGCATCTGCTATATTAATGATTTAGTGCACTCTCGAGACTGGATTCCTTGGCCTGATCTCAAACGGAAATTTAATCTTCAGAATTCAGATCTTCCTTCTATTCTTAAGATTCAAGAGCTCATATCTTGATGTCATGCTTCATAAGCTCGGCCTTCAACCCCCAAGTGCCTGGTGGAGGGATTGGCATTGGAATGTGGATACTCCTTTCAAGAACTACTCTTCTTCCTTGATTTATCAACTTCTTAGTCCTATTTCCCCTAGTGTTGATAAACTTAATGAGAGATGGCAGACTCATTCTACCTCCTATACTTGGATTGCTCATCTGAACCATATTTGGCAGTCTAAACTTGAACCCAAGATTACCTTTTTTCTCTGGTCTCTTATTTATCAAGGGCTTCCTATGGGAGAGAGACTTAGTAGGGTTGGTCTTCCTAATCCTAAGTGTCCAACTTGTGGTCGTTTTGAGACTTTCAAACATCTATTTTGGTTTTGCCCTCGTGCTCAGTCTGCTTGGTCCTGGATTCACTCATTGTTCAAGCCCTTTCATCTTGAATTTTTCAGATGGCAGATGATCTTTTTTGGAGATAACAATTGTTGGCTTGCCTATATTGTTGCTCTATGGAATTTCTTTCATGCTATTATTTTGTTTCAACTTTGGAAAGCTAGGAATGTTGTTGTCTATTCTGGAGATTCAATTTCTAGTTAGTTTTCCTTGCATGAAAAGATTACAGTATTTTTTGTTGTTACTATTCAACTCCATTCGCAGGCTTCCAAGTTGACTCATGAGTTGGCGCATTTGATAAATCTTGTCAGGTTTTGGTGTGAGGCTCCATGCACTATCAACATGGCTTTACCTAACCTCCTTCCGCCTTAAGGTCCCTCTATTTCTTTGAGGCCTCGACGTAGCAGGTTGAGGGGGTGACATTTTCTAGCATCAGGTTGTTCTATCAGTGCCCATAGTAGGGCTCGGTCTCCTCTTGGAGTGGCTCCCTTTGTTTAGTTATTTTGTTTATTCACCCTTTTAGGGGTTGGTTTTGTTTTTGGCCTCAAGTCTCTATGATGTTGATTGTTTGGGTGGCCTTGCGCCCCGAGCTATGATTTTTCCAACTCCCTTTTTATTGTAACCTCTCTTATTTTTTATTGAATATAATTATTGGTTCCAATAAAAATCTCAACCACTGTAGATAATTGTAATAGCATTATCCATCACACACGCTAAAATAAGAAATATAACTCTATAAAAGGTCTTCACTTGTTATTACTTGCTAGTCTAGTCAGAAAATTAAATGATCAGCATAAAGCATGACACTGTTGCATTAATCATCCTTCTTGGTGACACAATGGGATATTTTCTTCTTATCACTTATAAAAGAGAAAAAACTACTAATAGACATTAGGTCCTCTTCTATATTAATCATAGACTCATCACATCTACTAATAAAAGTACCACGGGCCTAGATTTGGGTTCACTAGATACTCCCACCTTATTAATGACATGTAAAAATTGATCCTTTTAATATAGATGACTACATATCTCCACAAAATCCATTAAGGTGATCTTGATTGGAGATGTCTTCAAGAAAAAAATTTTGCAATATTAGTTTATCTATGATAAAAATTGAACCCTGTTATTTCATTGTTGCACCATTTTATTTCCACTAACTCCTGGTAGAAAAGAAAACTTTTATAGCTCAAAAATTAGTAACATTATTTATCATTGGTGTTTGTGGAGAATTTTGATCCTTAAAATGAAGTCCATAATGTTCCACATCTCCTTGATAATAAGATATAACTAAAAATTATTTAGAGACCGATGGCCATTAGAGGCAAGGAATTTTGAAATTTGGATTATGATCGTATTAAATTCCTTCATCAATAGCCTACCACAATGCAATAAAAATATAAATTGCTTCTACAAGATTGTTTCTTTGTACTCCCATCCCTTCAACATAAAAGAAAAAAGGTTTCATTCTCCATATGATCATAATTTCTAACATATCCTTCCAAAAGCTGAGGGACCTAGTTTATCTTTCTAAGCCCCACCCAAATCTTTTTGGGTGGGGTGGGCTCTAAAAAATATTGTTTGCTTCTCTTTTCCAGTCGGGAGCACTTTAATTCTACCACTATATTCAAAAAGTATTTGATAATTACTAAGCTAGGAAACAGAAAAAGGTATCAAATAAGTTATAGTTGATAGGATCAAGAGAATGATCATGAAGGTAATGCTAATATAACTACAATCAAGGTCTATGGCTGCTTGACTTGGATCCATACATAACCATAAATGTCCTCATCCCTTTATAAAGTGCCCACATATGGTATTCAAACTTGGACTTACGATGTGTGAAATTGCTTACTCCCCACCATTTCCCCTAACCCATTAGACATTCAAATT
This sequence comes from Wollemia nobilis, assembly GCA_028583015.1. Classification (NCBI taxonomy): domain Eukaryota; kingdom Viridiplantae; phylum Streptophyta; class Pinopsida; order Araucariales; family Araucariaceae; genus Wollemia; species Wollemia nobilis. The sequence goes on from JAQPPZ010016930.1 coordinate 1,800,358, forward strand.
ATAATATTATACAATAATAAATTCTAATTTAATATTTAACTTTATCATATAATTTTACAATAGTTAATTTCTTTAAAATTCTTTAAAATGTTTTTTCTGGAAAATAGTATATAAATACACCTTTTTAAGAAAGGTACGAATCCAACTAGTTATCAATTGATATAAAAACACATAAATCATGTAAATCAAGTGTCATTAATGGAAAAATATTTTAATTGAAATATTTTTGTAGCCAAGAAAGTAAAGATTACACATTTTAATATAACTTGAACTTAATTTTATTTACATTTTAAAAAATCCTTAGTAGTCATCCCTTAAAGAGTAAGGGTGTATAATTTTAATTAGATTAACTATAAGCATATTTTGGAATTAGTCTGTTTACATATATGTGTGTATGTGTGTTTTCTAATTAGTTATATTGAAAGAAGTGTTAATAAAAAACTGAGTATGAGTAGGCCATTGATGGGTGGAGGAAACATGAACGGAGAACACAATGGGGAATGATCGGACGAGACCATACCAGGAATGGTTTCAACAAAAGGTACTGAAGGAAGATTATTTTGGAAATCTAGAAATAATATTATTTTCAAGCGGGTTGATCCGTCTCAGAATTTTTCATTTGCTAACAAGCTCGAAGTTTTTCATGATGTGTGGTTTCAGATATGTGACCAGGCTAAAAAGGTGGCTATAGAGTTGGACCATTTGTAGGCTTTACTAAAATACTGGGGTGAAGCCCCTTGTACTGTCAGTAATGAGGCCCCTAATCATGCACGGTGTCAACCTCCTCGGAGCAGATCCCGTGTCTATGAAGGCCCATTGCAGCAGTCATATATGTACACCTCCCAGCATTCTGTGCCTGTGATCACTCCGCAATCTTTGCCTGTGCCTAATGATGGTTGGGGGGCTTCAGGCAGCCATGGGCATACTTATGGCTAGTCTCATCCTTCTTCTCCAATTACTCATGCTTCAGGATGGAGTGAGGAGCACTTTGATGGGTGGGGGGAACCACCCACTTCAAATATATAAGGCCTTGTCTGCCAGAGGCTCACTTCTTTAAAAACCTTTATGGTTGTAGAATGTTTTTAGTTTGTTGTTGATGGTCGTGGTGCCCGTATCGTGCAGTTTATTTTTCTTTATCTGCTATTAGGATAAGTTAGTGGTATTCGAGGTGTGATTTTTCTCCACCCACACTTTTTTTTTTGTAAAGGACTTTTATTTTTATAATTAAAATGGTCTTTCATCAAAAAATTAGTTATATTAGATTATAATGAATCCTACCTCTATCAAATCATTGCAATATCACAATATTTCAATAAACCACATAATGGTATTATAATGGACTATTATGCATATGTTCTTTGGCAAGATTTGAACTTGGATCTCCACATTGAAAGCCCGTGTTTTTAACTACTTGGAATATTTCTACTTTATATTAAATTTTGAGGTTCACCTATGAGACTTGAACCTTGGATTACAATTTAAAACTCATTGTTTCTCACCACTTGATTCAACTCTCATATGTTTATTATATTTAAAAGTCAAAAGATTAAAAATAATACACATATAATTTTAAATAATTAAGAAGTGAAATGAGTAAGGAGTGAACTTTACCTTCAAAGTACCTACGAGGGATACCATATTGGTAAGTCCTTGGGCTTTCATCTATTAGACCCAAGTTTAAACCCCAGTATGAGGGGACGAGGATCCCTCATAAAAACTCGTGTAAACTCAATTTTTAATCAAGTGGTATTAGCTCAACCCGTTAGATTCCTCAATATTTAAAGAGGAGACCAAGGTTCAAATCTTGTCAAGCAATACATGGATAATATCCAAGCTTTGTTGTAATACCACTATGTGGTGATGATGTAATCGGATGATGGGAGGAGCAATGGAGGACTAGGGCTTTAGTGAGGCAAGACATTCTGTCTAGGCATATAATTTTTCAGTTAAGTTAATTTTTCCCTTCTTTATCTTAGAAATTTTGCATGCAAATTATTATAATTTTTTTATCAAATATTATATTCACTATAAGATATTCTTGTAAATTTTAGTAGATTTGAGTTTTAATTTCCTTCCCATGGATCAATTTATAATTAAATCCTTAGAATCATCTCTAGTAGTAGATTTAATGAGTGCACCATATAGGATCGATCGTTCTTGCTCAAAGATAGGTTAGTTTTAAATAAATTTAATGGGTATTGGCTAGGGGCTTCAACCTTAAAAATGTGGATTGATAGGAGTGGAAGTCTCTAGGAGTGAGTCTATCCTTTCTTCCCAAAGGTTTCTTCTTAGCCATTTTTTTCTAAGGAAGAAAGAGATTGAATCCTAAAAGGGGGTCCTTGGTTTATGGAAAGACCAGGACACTTCCTTACCCGTTGGTATGAAGGATTTTTACCTAAAAATGTAAATATATCCCTAGTACTAGTCTAGGTTAGGATCTATGGGTTTCCCAATTAATTTTAGGATATGGATACCTTCAAGGCAACATACAACACTATGGGACAATTTCTTGAGATTTCAAAAACTATAAAAAATGGATTCTTGGCTATTTATGCGTAGATATTGGTCATGATTAATATAAGTAAAGCTTTAACCGAATCAATCATTCTTAAGTATGTGTTATGAGGTGGGGCATATTGAGAGATCATTCTCTAAGAAGAGTTCAACTAAATAATATGTAGAAAACTGCAAGATAAACTTACAAATGGATATGGATGAGGATGGTTTTCAACTTCCAAAAAATAGATCTAGGCAAATGAAAGCAAACAAACAGTGGAGACTAGTAAGGAAGGATATTGGAAGAAATATCAGCTAATTTAAGGCTTTATCCTATGAAAAAAATGTAGATCAAAGCTTAGAAGATACAATACAATAGGTTCAACATATTAACAAGGAATCGTTTATTCGATATGATCCTGGTTTAGGGACGAACATTCTCGATGAACCTAAGGAATGTGTCTCATCAAATTTTGAAGACTCTCTTGAAGTACCATGGATAATTCTAAAAAAATGGTAAAGAAAATGTAGTGTTAGATGTTAATACCTCGACCATTAATAAGGAAATACCAAAAATGAGCAAGATAGGTTAAAAGCTCTTGTAATAGAGCTAGGAGAAGATAAATCTGATGAAAAAGAAAGTTGTAAAAGAGTATTAAGGAATAGAATAATAAGACCTACTCCTAATACATGTAAGGCAAAAAGAGGAAAACCCTCAAATTATCAAGCAATATCCAAGGAAGCAAGAGCAAACATAGAAAAAGGAACACAAACTAAGTTGGTTGAACTTCTATTTACCAAACAACAAAATAATAATTATAATTCACAAGCGGGGCTAGTAGCCCCTTATGAGACATGATTATCATCTCATGGAATATAAGGGATGCTAATGCTCCATCAAAGCAGAGGTGTATCAGGGACTTCTATTTAACTAATAAGCCTGGTAATATTTGTATTTAGGAAACTAAAATGACAAAGGAAAAAGTTTTAAAACTATGAAAACAGTTTGGGTGAGATGTGAATGGGATGCTATGGATTCTGAAGAAGCGGTGGGGGAAATTCTAACTTGTTGGAATCATATTAGAACCTCTTGTGTAACCATTCATAAAACTAGGTATTGGATAGCCTCTTTAGTCACATGCTACTTTACAAATATTAATTTCATCCTTATCAATGTCCATGGACCTACAACTCAGTTAGGCATAATATAATTTTGGAGTGGGATTGAAACCTTTATGAGAAGTAAATACCAAGAAACTCAACTCATGATCATAGGAGATTCTAATGTCATAACCAAGCTGGATATAAAATTTGGGGGAATTAGGAAATCAACCCAAAGTATGAGAGATTTCTCAACTTTTATTCAAAATAATAATCTATTGGAGGTTGAGTTTTTAAGAATACAACTATACATAGACCAAAACAACAAAAGAGGCTAGAACATAAAAGCAAAAAAACTAGACAAATGCATACTCTCAAATCATTGGCTAGATGAAAGGACTTGTGCTAAAATTAATACCTTGACAAGGATTGGTTCATATCATTGGCCAATAAGAGTTAAAATGATGGTAAGTGAATTAAAAAATATCAAATTTTAAATATGAGCAGATATGATAAGACCATCCTCAATTTTTTGATATGATAGCTCAAATGTGGAATTATTCAAAACAACGATGGGTTGTATACACTTCCAAAATAAATTAAATCAATGACATCTAGATGAAAAGAATGGTACAAGAACACTCTTAAAAAAAAAATTGAGAAGAAATAAGATCTAAAAGATAAACTTTCAAAATTTCAAAAAGCTGATAATAATAATCCAAGCTCGGAGGAAAGGGAGTTGCTTAGTGAATATCATAATATTTTGAGTAAGGAAGATAAATTTTAAAGATTAAAATTAAGATAGACTTGTTAAAAGGAGATAAAAATACAAATTTTTTTATAGGATGGCTATAGTATAGAGATAAACATCCAAAATTAGTAGAATTAAATCAATAGAAGGGGTTTGGATTGAAAACCAGAGTGAAATCACCCAGGTGTTGTAGGTGAGTTGGAGAGGAGAGGGCAATCCTCCAAAGGAGGTCCCAGGTTCAAATCTCCACCCTACCAAAAAGCTGAATTGGGTATCCAAAGTCCAATCGATAATGTTTGTGCGGACAGGGTCGGGTGTGACTCTCGGGTGACTTTGACGATGTAGAACCCCTTGTTCGTGGTCTCTGAGACCAAGGCGGCCCCACAAGGGGTTTTTCGCTAAAAAAAAAAAAACAGAGTGAAATCAGAAAGGAGGCAATGTTTTTTTATCAAATATTCTAGGATCAAAGGAGTTTGAAGTTCTTAATAATAAACTTCTACAAGAAGTACCTTCAATTATAACAGATGAAGACAATAGGAAACTGATGGAGCCTATTACTCTAGAAGAAGTTCATTTAGCTCTTTTCTCTTTTAATAAGGATAAATCCCTAGGTCTAGATGGGCTCTCTACAAAATTCTATCAACATAATTGGGATATAGTGAAGGATTATTTATTGGTTGTAGTGGAATAATCTAGGGTTAGACAATACATACCTTATAAAATAAATGCAACATATCTTACCCTGATTCAAAAAAAAAATATGCAAAATTATTTGATTCATTTAGACCCATAAGCATATGTAATATGGCATATAAAATTATCTCCAAAGTGATGGTGAATTGGTTAAGATCATTGTTAGACAAAATTATTTCAGAATATCAAGGAGGATTTATGAAAGGGAGATAGATTATGGATGGGATCATAGTAGCTCATGAAGTTATGCATTCAACAACTTCAAAAAAGGTAAAGCAATGATCTTAAAACTTGATGAGTAAAGCCTATGATAGGGTTAAATGGGATTTTCTTTTTGCAGTATTAGAAAAGTTTGGATTTGGGAAGAAATGGGTTATATGGATTAAAGTTTGTGTCTCTATAGTTTCATATTCAATGTTGGTCAATGGGTTAGTAACATAATCATTTAAATCCAAGAGAGGTCTTAGACAAGGAGATCCTCTATCACCATATTTGTTCATTATTATGGCAGAGGTTTTGGTTAGGAACTTGAATAAGGCTAGCAAATATGGACTTATAAGTGGACTTAAGGCTAGTAATAACATCGACAACTTCACCCATAAATAATTTATAGATGATACAACCCTTTCTGGAGGGCAAGGATAAACGAGGCTAGAGATATGAATAACTTATTAAAGAACTATGAAAGAGCATCAGGGTAAAAATTACTTTCTAAACACCCTAGCTAAAATCAAAGCAGGGATATTTAGGTTACTTCAAATGGAGGAGGCCAATTTGCAAACAACTTATCTAGGGATACCCTTATTTTAGGGGAGAATGAGGATACAATTATGGAATCAAATTATAAGTAAAGTTTATAATAAACTACTGGTGTGGAAAGGTAGATGGTTATCATTAGTAGGAAGAGTGCAACTAATAAAATCAGTCTTACAAGCCATTCCAACATATTATATTTCCTTGTATACTATGCCAAAATTGATAGAAAATAGTTGTAATCTATATTATGTGGTCATTTTTATGATCAGGATTTGTATACTATGCCAAAATAGATAGAAAAAAGTTTTAATCTATATTATGTGGTCATTTTTACGGTCAGGATTACATGATAAAAGGAAATTTTCTTCAGTGAAATAGAGCAAGGTGTGTGATGATAAACTAAGGGAGGTCTTGGTGTAATAGTTCTTAGGGATAAAAACTTAGATCTTAGTGGAAAAGTAATTTGGAGATTGTACAAAGAGAGTCAAAGAGAACGGATAATAATTCTTTTAAGTAAGTATGTTGAGCCCAATGACCTGAGTATTGCATTCTCTCTTCCAAATGATTCTACACTATGAAACAATTTAGAAAATTAATTGATCTAGTGATTAAAGGTTTAATATGGGTAGTGAGAATTGGAGAAATTTTTTCTATTTGGAGGGTTACTTGGTGTGATAAATATTAGATTACTTCACGACAAATATGGTGATAGGGTTTCAAAAAAATTGTACAAGGACCAAGAAGGAAGATACAAATGGAAAGAAGATTTTTTACAAGTATACAAAACATTGATGCTAGGAGGCAGTTGAGTAGAAATATAACAACATTGATTATTCCGAGGGAAGCACCAAGAAGTGGATATAATGTAAAGCACCAACAAAATAGAAATATCACAACAAGAAGTGGATATAATGTAAAGCACAAAAAATAGAAATATCACAAGAATATGGAGAGATATTTGGGATAGCCCAAGCATTCCTAAAATCAAAATGTTTTTTTGTCTAATAGGTCATAGAAGAATTTTATCCTAGGATAACCTTATGAAAAGGGGTTTTCATGGCCCCTCGCAACATGTTATTTGTAAAAAGGAGGAGAGTATATACCATCTCTGAGGACGTTGTTCAATAGTTTGGAAACTATGGCAATGGATTCTTAATATGTTTGGTAAATGCATGGTGATGAATGGCAAAATTGGGGAATGATTAAAGTAATGGCTAAATTACTATGGATATAGTTCATCATTGTTTCTTTGTTTCATGCACTTGAAACCCTAAAGTGTTATATGAATCCTCACATATCTTCATAAATAAAGGTGTTTTACCTAGAATAAACTTCATTTCTTTTGTATCCTTTATTTTAAAATTATCTTTCACATATTCCTTTTCCTCTCCACCTTTAATTCATTCTAAATTTCAACTTGCACATTATACTTTGTCGTCCCTTTTAACCTTTTTTTTCTTTTAATAATTGATTCATATAAACTATGGTAGCCTGTGTCATTTGATATATATATTTGGATACATAGGGGAGTTGGCTACAGCCACACTATCTTTAGTAACTGACAAGTCCAATGTTCAAACCACAGGGTTGCTCCCAACAAGCCTATTTATCTTGTTATTGTTGACTCAGCGTGAGAGGGAGACCATCGGTCACTTAAGATTTATATTGTCATCATCGGTTTGGCATGCACTCAGAGGATTCAGATTAGACTACTACCTTTACAAATGGGCACCCCAATGTTTGAACCCAGATCTCTTATTAGTAATTTCCTAGCCAGACAAGCACTTACCAGTCCACCTCACCCTTGGGGAAAGGGTTTATGGTACACCTAACCCTTGGGGAAAAAGGCTTATGGTAAACCAATGTGTTTTATGATGGCCTTTGTCGTTTGATATTGCAGATAGGTTTTATTTGCTTCTTTTATTTGTAATAAGTTGTGTGGCCTCTATTGGGGTCACTATTGTTACAAAAATCAAACATTACATTGCTCTTATTGTATTTCTATCAAATTAATCAAACCATTTCCATCCTGCCTATAAAAATATTCATTTGTTGAATCTTATCAAAGAGATTCATTGTCTTCCTCACTTTGAGTTTCTACAATCAACTCTTATATATAATTTCATACAAATGCCTTCTGAAATTTAAATTTTGTCAATATAATTTTCAACACTGTAAATGGCTAAAATATTTGTTGCCTAGTTTCTATATTTATAAATATAAATATGTTGTCTATAACAATCTAAGAGTTTCTTAATACCTTTTTTAAGGATATTATTCATGCCCCTAATATTCCAAGTTGTTATTTTCATTGTAATTTTTTTGTTTTTGTTTGTGGGTTTAGCTCTACTTCTTATTAACACTTGTGATATTTGCTTTTGTTTTCCTATATCAATATCCCTTTGGGTTTATTTTTCTCTTTGTTTTTGCTTCTTGGGTGTTCCTCTCTTTTTTCCATTCTCATTAATGCTTTCATCTTCATCAATCTCTTCAATCTTCTCACACTGCTAAGAGTAAGACTTATCATTTATAGGTTTGTCTTGTCGTGAAGGATCTATAGAGCAAGGAATAACCTCAAAAACACTTTTTTCTTTATACTGCATTGGAAACCCTAAAGTACAAGGAAGCTCTTCCAAAGCAAATACCTTCTTATGCTACCCTAAAACCTCTAAATTGTTACACATTTCCTCCATCCTCATTTCTTTATTATGTTGCTCTTCAAACCCTCAAGTGTAAGGAATAACTTCTATACCACTTTCACTTCTATTACAAGGAGAGGATTTTGTAATACTTGAGGAAAATGAAGATGATTTTCTTGATCTTTTTTGTCATCTTTGTGTTATAATTTTCTTCACATATTCCTTTACACGTTTAATTCCTATTGAACTTGAACTTACATATTGCACTTTCTAATACCTTATATCCTTCTTTGTTTCTTCTAGCAATTGATCCAAGTGAGTTATGGTGGTGTTTTCCATAATATGTTGTAGATAGGCATTCTTTACCCCTTCTTTAGGAGTGGAATATCCTTCTTCTTTAGGAGTGGAATATCCTTGATCTAATCTACCTTCTAATAATGTATGATTTTCTTGTTTTGCCTTGAAGTTTATCTTATGATCAAAGTTTTTTGTCTCTTTCTTCATAGTTTTCACTTTGCAAACTCTTGTCAAGTGGCTAGTCTCATAACAATTGTGGCAACAAAATGGCATGTTTTCATAATCCACTTGTTGATCCCATTCTTTTGATTTAGATTTAATCTTAATGGATTGTGGCAAAGGTTTTGAAATATCCATAGCAACTAATATTCTCATATAAATAGCATGATTTTTCTCTTTAATAGGTAGTCCTTCCTTTGAATTCTCCTAGTGTATGTCCAATATTCTTCAAAACATCCTTATTCATAAGATGATATGGAAGTCCAAAAAGCCTAACCCAAATCGAAAGCTTCTTAATAGTTTTTATCTCAATATAAAGGTTTCTATTCCATGGTCTTAGTGGATCTCTCCCTCTAAACCATAGGCCACCACTCAATATTTTATCCCTAATTTCTGAATTAAAAAATATGACAAGAAAAAAATCTTTAGAAATATAAGTCAGAGTAATTTGAATTCAATCCCCACTTTCACTTGATCCAATATTGAATCTTTGAAAACCCTAGCCAACCAATCTAATATAGAATCTCCAAAAATCCTAGCCAACCAGGATCTATGAAACTTACATATTAACTGCTTGCTTTTCAAAACCGTTATATCATGCTCAATCATCTCATCCTTGATAGTCACTTCTAGTGTAGCATCTAACTTGTCATATATTTTCTCTTCCACTTATCTTCAACTTGGGCATCCATACTTCCAACTAGCTTCCTAGTAGTGCTTTCAAATACGACTTTCCTTTCATACTAGCTACTCGGGCTCAACTTACTGGGCCTCGACTTGCAATCCCTCTTGGCTCACACTCCCTCTCAGCTTGCACTCGCTTGCTCCCCAAATCACACTTCTTCCCAACTAGCACTCCCTCGTGACTCACACTCGCTCCTCCTTTCTCTCAATGTTCCTTTTCTTCGATAAATTTTTTAAAACAATATTCATTGCATTCATGGTAAGTGTTTGAAGCATTGATAAACTCTATATGAACTTGTTAGTCTTTTACCATATTTTAAGATGTCAATATTTCTAAAATAATTGAATCCTCCTCCACTCTAAGTACTCTATAGCTCTTAGGGTTTGTTGTTTATAAATTCTTCTTCACTTTTGCCTCTTTACATGATTTTTGGTTTTCTAGGTGACCTTCAAACGACCAAGCTTTCCAGTTGTAATGTAATCTATAGCTCTTAGAGTTTGTTATTTATAAATTCTTCTTCACTTTTGGCTCTTTACGTGACAATTTGGTTTTCAGACAACCTTCAGATGACCAAGCTCTCTAGTTGGCACACCTCATCCATAACCGATAAAAACTACACAACTTTATTCGCTCTTCACATCAGCACGAACACTTCTTCCGACACAGTGCTAAGATTGTGTGGCACACAATATCAAAGGCTCATGGGTTCCTCGCTCCACCTTCATCCATAGTTTGCACTGCATAGTTCCTCCCAACCTTCACCGACACGTTATAATTTATTTTTATATTATATTATAAAATTATTAATCTGTAAGGTTACTATAAGGATAAGGGTTCTAGTTTTTCTTTGAAATGTCCAAGGTTTAAACTCTAATCAGTATGAGAGGATTGGGACCCCTCATAAAAACCAGTGTAAACTCATTAAAAAAAGATGAATACAATTTTACTTATTAAAAATATATATAATAAAATTATTTTAATTTATATAACCAATTAAAAATTTATCTTTAATTTAATTCACTATAAGCATACATGAGATTTGTATCTTGAATAATTTTGTGTTTAAATTATTTTGATAGAAACTTATAACATCTTATAATAAAATTATTCTAATTTACATAACCAGTTAAAAATCTATCTTTTAACTTTTATTCACTATACGAATACATGATATTTGTATATTGAATAATTTTGTGTTTAAATTATTTCGTTAGAAACTTATAACATCTTGAAACGAAGAAAATAAGCTTTTTTTTGCAAATATAAAAGGCCAAGATCTAGTCAAGTATTCTTTTTAACCTTCTATCAAGATGTTTAAAAGTATAGCTCATATTTTGCTTATATTTTAAGCCATTTTTCTTCCTTAGGTGTAAATGATGTTAATGATACAAATGCAGGTTTAGGATTTTTTAATTTTTTATTATTATTTTATTTTTTTATAGGTGTGCATTAGACCTTACCTTTACATTCAACTTCTATGTCTCTTACCTTTTATTTAGAGGTAGGAGGTAGCTAATGATGCTCTCCTTGATTGTTTTTCCAAGTGATTCTAGAAACATCTTAAACCTCAAACCTAATTTGGAATTGGAAATTAGGGGAGAATATGATACATAGTCTTAATAAAATGGATTTTGATACAATGTATTTTAAAACTCATACATTGTGCCCCCTAAAATATTTTAGGGGCATATTCAAGGTTCCCTTGGGAGCCCTTTATCTCTCCCTTTTTTCCAAAGAAATTAGTGACTTGCAAGGGGCATTAAAGAGTTTTAACAATTACAATCTAAATTTGAATGAGTCCTTTAGTAATCGTTATATCCTCATAACATAATAGAAGACACTATTTGTATGTGAGGTTAAAAATAGTCTATGAGACTATAAAGAAATTATTGTTACAACCAATATATGTTATCTCGCTTGTCTTATTTTTAAAATAAAAAATAATTTTGTGTGTCTTTTATAGAGTAGGCTCAAGGGTTTTGCGTCTAGTGGTGGGGAATGAGAGTTTCATACTATAAACCAAGGTTCAAATCCCATGGGTGAACTTAACATGTTTATCAAATAGAGCAAGCTAAATTGGTTAAATTTCCAAACTTTCAAGGAGGAATCTTAGGTTTAAATCTTGCCTAGCATACATATATAATTGCCAAGTTGTAATACCACTATGTGGTTGTTCCAATTACATATAATGTATAAAGAAAAAACAAAAAAAATGTATGTTTGTGCCTATCACATAATAGTATTTTTTATCTTAAATGTTAACAATGTGTTGATAAGCATACAGTTTGTTAAAGTTTGGCTACTAAAGATGAGAAAGATGATGACAATCTAGATATCTTTGGTGAGGAGACTTAGAAAGAAAATAAGGTAGGAACAAAACAAGAAGTAGCTAAAAATATATGAGGCACAAAAGAAACTACATGTTAATCATTTACATGAATATCAGTTTTAGTACTTATCAGATGCATCCTTTAATGTTTTATATGTTATTAACAGGTGAAAAATATTTTGTCCTATTGGATATGAAGCATTGCGATGGTGGAAAAGACATGGAAAAACTTGAGGAGTCTATATAGAGCATGGGAATGTATGTCCTATTTTGGGGTGCTTGTATATGTCTATATTTATTATGCTATGTTTATTACTTTTCTTAGTTAATCTTGTCACTAGCAAAATTGAATATGTATTGCACTATAGAAAAGATTTTTTTTGTGCAATATTTCATTAAGAAGCTCCAAATTATGATAATTATCGTGGGTGACCTTATGTTTGTTGACAATATTACTTAAGATCACCTTACAATTAAACTTAAAAATGAATACATTTACAGTTGTGATATTGTTGTTTTTAACTTAATATTTTATAAAAGGGAGAGAGCATACACTCTTAAGTTAACAGGGAGAGAACATACACTCTTAAGTTACTTTTAAGCACTCCTCTTAATAAAATCCCACCCCATTAAAAATAGAAGAGTCAAGGCCCTTTATAAGCATATGTATTAACGAGTTTTAGGAGATCGACCTTTTCATTAAGGAGATAGAGAGATTTAAAAGGAGAACCCTCAACCAACAACCTAATTAAGTTTAAATTTGTTTTACCCCCAAGGGCTAAGTGGATTGGTAATTGTTTGTCTGGTCAGGCACTTACCAAGAAGAGATCGAGGCTCAAACCTTGGGGCATGCCTGTTGCAAAGGTAGTAGTATGATTTGAATCCTTTGAGTGTGCGCCAGAACGACGATGACGGTAGTGACCAATGGTCCCCCTCACTTCGGGTCATCAACAACGAGGTGGTATAGGCTTGTTGGGAGCGGTAGTGACCAATGGTCCCCCTCACGTCGGGTCATCAACAACGAGGTGGTATAGGCTTGTTGGGAGCAACTGTTGTGGTTTGAACCCTGTACTTGGCAGCTACTAAAAATGGTGTGGATGTAACCAACTCCCCTGTGTGTCCAAAATAAAAAAGTTTAATTTTGTTTTCATTTTATGAATGGTTGTTTAAGTGTGTTAGACGATTTGTTTCTTGACATTCATTCTATGAGTATATTATTTTCATTTTTTGAACTATTATCTTCTTTACAACATGTTTACAGGCAACACGCATATTGAAGAGGTAAATGTTTATTCATTGTATTTATTATGCAACGAGGATGTACAATTTGTGAAACATAGTGTATGAGATAAAAAAAATTAGCAACTAATTAGGACGAACACGTCTTTTAGTGAAAACTTGTTAAGATTTAGTTATAAGATTTATTAAGCAAATATAATTTAAAGATGACTAAAAGTGAGTCTAATTGCACATGGTGGCAAAAAAATAACACACAAATTACCTTGATTTTTATCTTTGCTATGATTGTTTTTCTTTTTACTTTGATTATGGTTGCATGTTATGTTTTTAATAAATTACTTTGTTTATAACCAAAACATATATAGCATGAAATATATGGAACTAGATGTATATATGTAGTTAGTAATTTATATAAATGTTAAAATGTATTGGTGTAGAAATAACTATTTTTATTTATTTTATTTATTAATTTTATGGAAATTCAATGTTTATGGTTTAAGATATCATGGTGCATGTTTGAGCATAAGCTTTTTTACGTAAATAAGGATTGCTAACATGTTATTTTAGAACTCTAAAAGTAATATTCATTCACTGAATCATTTTTTCACTTTTATTATAGTTATTTTGATAAAAGTAAACTTGTCAATAATTAGTCTATATTATGGTTTTTTATTTATTGCACTCCTTGCACTTTTAATGAAAAATAATTTGAAAATTTTATATTAAAACAAAGATCATTTACAAGCTGGGATGATACTCCTCCCAACCTTAGCCAATAAGAACACTTGTTTACAATAGTAAAATAAGATTTGCATTGGATCCAAATACCCTAAACCATATTTCTACAAGGGTTGTCCACTTGTTTACAACAGTAAAAGAAGACCTGCATTGGAGTCGAATCTCCTAAACCATATTTCTATAATGGTTGTCCAGATTAGCTAAACACTGGATTTGCTCACCAACCTGCCTAATCCTCTCATCCTCAATAGCCATGTCATTGTGCCACTGAACCCCTACCTCCTTCTCAATACCCATCTTAGCGAGGATGTTTACCACTTTATTTATATCTCTACTCACATAAATTGGAATCATATCATCTAATTCCCTCCACAATTCCTTAATTTGGGTGACAAGAATCCTCAACCTCCATGTCTTCAAAGTAAAGTTCCTCATGCAATCCAGAGCTCCTACCAATATTTGAGAATATGATTATAGGATTATCCTCTTGTAACCTTGTCTTACCACCCATTTATAAGCATATTTGATAGCTAAGACTTCTTCTTCATTGTTTGTGGCCCTTACCTTGTAGTTCCAAATAGAGGATTGTCCCAACATGATTTTTGAAAACCACTCCAATTCTAGCTCTACCCAAATTTCCTTTTGCATCTCCATTAGTATTAATTTTAATACTACCTTCTAGGGGTGGTTTCCAACTAGCTCTCTCCTACCCCTCTTGCACTTCACTCCTTACACTTGAAATTTAAGGAACATGAAATTCTTTTTACAGCATTCAACCTTTTGAGTTGAATTTTAGAAAGCTTTTTTTTAGGCATCATCATGTATTATTCCTTTTTTCAATCCTTAGCAATTTATTATTGTCTTTTGACATGGTCACATATCTTATATTCAATGCTATTGTCATTGTGGCTATTTTTACATTGAATATTAGGTATATTGATTCTTATTGATACTCTCATGTCTACATTGTGAACTTTTGCATGGTTTAAGAGTGAATGTAAACCTCCATCACTTAGTTTAGAAGGATTGACATTGGATTTCTTAGAGGTTAGAGGCTACATAATGATAAGGCCTTATCTCAAAAAGTAGAGGTAGAAGGTAAAGTAACCTATAAGTTTTCTCTTCTTTAGATTGTCAAAGGTTCTTAGGATCAAGGTCAATAATTTACACTCAAATATTTTTTTTACACCAAGAGTCTAGTTTCTTTTAGTTCATTCATCATTATATATAATATAAATATTGTCTCTATATTTTAGATGTTTTGTGGATAAAATATATATTATATTAATAGTAAGAATGTTGCCTGATGATTTTGAAAAGAAAATGTTATTCATCTTTGATGGTGTAACTTACACCTTTCGGAGCAATGCTTGTTAATTCCTTAATTCCTAAAATTGGCACCAAGTTTCAATAGTTTAACGAGGAGCCTACCCCAACCCTTTGAAAATCCCCTACCTTTCTCGTCTTTGGCATGGTTAGTCTCTTGAATCACCACAAAGGAAGTTCTATAACTGATTCTTGTTGTATTTTCCTTCAATTCCACACCAAGCTCCAAATATAGAACTTTTCTTATGTTGAAGAAGAGGTTATGGGACATATTAGCATCCAACCATCAAGTAATGGGGTCCAAGTCAACACATGAATAGGCCTTTGGGGATCGAAATCTAGTATAAAACCTTACCTTTGTAATCTCATCACACATTATGTAGGAGGAATCACCCCAACACATACACTAGGGTCAACTCCTTGCAACCTTATCTGGGTTGATCAAATGAAGGGTCCACTACCCTGATTGTGCTATCATGTTCTCAAGAGATTAGAAGACTAACTTAGTACCAATTGTGTTACCAATAGAAGGGATTGTTCTACCCATACACTTGTGTGTGTGCATAGTGTGGGTTATAAACAATTTTTTAATTTTTAATACAAATTAAAAATATGTATATGCTAATTTAAATTGTATTTTTTCTGATTGGTTATATGAGATTAAAACAAGTCCCATTCTTATTACATCATCTCACATTATTATATTATTCCAAAGAATCAATTAATTATATTGTTTGATAATATTTGAACTTGGGTATCCCTATTAAAAGTCTATATTTTTTATTTTTGAGCTAACACTATTTGGTACAATGTTAAAGTTTGTATGTAGGATTTGATCCTTGGCTTACAATGTTGAACTCTTCATTCCCAACCTTATCCTAAAACCCATAAAGGAATTGCTAATGCTTACCTATGGCATTGTAACCTTGCTTATGGTGTGAAACTCCTTACTACCTTCTACTTAGCTTAAATTGCTAAAATTTTAAGGTTCACCCATGGGATTGGAACCTTGGTCTACAATATGAAACTCCTAGTTCCCCATTTCTTGTCCCAAACTCAATAGGCTAAATGTTAAGGTTAACATTTGGCAAAGCTTATAAAGAATATAATGGTTTGCTTGGATTCATAATACAAGTACACTTGAACCAAGGTTTATGACCACTCAACTTGGTTCCATGTATAGCAATAAATTTGACCTTAATCTCTAGGTCTTGTCATGACTATAGAAGATACTTATCCGTGGGATTGCAACTTACACTTACAATATCAAAATCCTTGCTTCCCACCCAAGGTATATGGCCACTCGACTTAGGTTCATTCATAGTCATAAATTCAACCCTTATCTCCATCCGTTCTCACAGCTCTATACATTGCTCATTCATGGAATTAGAACCCTACAATGTGAAACTCCTTGTGCTTCACCCTTGATCCAAACCCATTGGATTAATTCTTAAGGTTCACCCATGGGATTGGAACTTCGATTTATAAAACTCCTGCCCTCTATTCATAACCCAAATCCAAATGGGCAAAATGTTAAGGTTCACCCATGGGATTGGAATTTTTGTTTGTAGTGTGAAACTCTTTGCTTTCCCATAACTTCCCCCAAACCCCATTTTTGTGAAACTCTTTGCTTTTCCATAACTTCCCCCAAACCCCATGAACAAAATACCAATGTTCACTTATAGAATTAGAGCTTTGGTTTATGGCATAAAATCCATTATTCCCAACAAACTATACCAAACACCGTGGCCAAATGCTAAGGTTAACATGGGATAGAGATTATAGAGAACATGAAGGTGGACTTGGATCTATAATACGAGTACACTCAAGCTCTATGGCTACTTACTTGGGTCCATACATAGCCACAAGTTTGACCTCTACATATAGGTGTCCTCGTCGCTTTATAAGGTGCCCACCTATGGTATTCGAACTTGGACTTAAGATGTGAAATTGCTTACTCCCCACCATTTTTCCTTAACCCATTAGACATTCAAATTATAATATTATACAATAATATATTCTAATTTAATAATTAGCTTTACCATAATTATAGTTAAACCTTTTAAGAACTATTTAAAATGTTTTTTCAACTTCTGTTTGAATTGTTGTAAGATGTATATGTAACAATCTAACTAGTTCTTAGGTATATTGAGAATGAAAATATTTGAGTTGTATTTAAACATATAGATATATATGTTTTCAATTCACTTAATAGTCTTATTTGGAGCTCTTTTAATACCATAACTAGCTTTTTAACTTTCACATTAAAAAAATAATAAATCATCCAAACTCCTTATCTTAAATAATTATAAATTGTTTACAAACAATAATATCTATATTTTATCTAAAATATATTCTCTTTATTATGGTATAAACAAGCTTGGATAAGAAATGGGAGGAAAGACCCTAGGTATAGAAAGAATTCAAAACTCCTCAAATAGATATACATCTAATAATCAAGTTTTACCCATTACATTATTAATTAATATTTTATTTTCATGATGATAAATTTTTTACACGCAATTCAATAAATCTATAAAGCCAAAATGATGAAAAATTCAACAATTAATTGTTATGAGCGATATCACCTTCCAATTGTGATAAATTTTCTAACAAAATTCTAAGTTTACCCGTTACATTATTAATTAATATTTTTTTAATGAACATACACCCACCCCCTCACCCACTCACCCACGCCATGGTTTGAACCTTGGATTAATATTTTATTTTCATGATGATAAATTTTTTACATGCAATTCAATAAATCTATAAAGCCAAAATAATGAAAATTTTAGCAATTAATTGTTATGACCGTTATCACCTTCCAATTGTGATAAATTTTCTAACAAAATTCTAAAATAACATTTATATTTATAATCATTGTAGTCTCAACAATATCATCAAGTAATATATTGTTCAATAAATCTTTAGAGTTGAAATGATGACATCTTTAACCATGGTTTTTTTCTTAGTCGTATCACCTTCAAGCATCATAATAAATTTTATAATGAAATTATAGGTTAATGTTTTCCATTTAAAATCATTTTAATCTTAACAATCTCATGCACTATCAAGTGGTATTAGTTTAACTAGTTAGATTCCTCAACATTTAAGGAGGAGACCAAGGTTCAAATCTTACCAAGCAATACATGGATAATATCCGAGCTCTGTTGTAATACCACTATGTGGTAATGATGTAATACCAATTAGAAAAAAACAATCTCATGCATTTGATAGTTTTGTATCTATGATCATTATAGTCTTAATAATGTCTTAAATAGTTTTGAATCTATGATCATTACCTTTTAGTCATGGAATTTATCTAATGCTTAAAAATACATCTTATTGAAGTTACCTTATAGGAGAATAAGGAGGGGATGATATATTTATAATCGTTATAGATGTTATGCATTGTGAAATATATAAATATTAGTTATTAACTTTTGTTCGTGTAATCTATGTAATGGTTAAAAACAAATATATTCTATCATTTGGAAGTTTCATCTCCTCCATTCAATGCAACTCTCTTGCTCTTATTCATAAAGCTTAATTGAATTCTAAAATGAGATACTAAAAGAGCAATGGAGTATGGAGTAAGAGGAAAAGAGAGAAAATAAATAAATAATAATCAGTAAAACCTTCTAAAGGACAAGTCCAACAAAAGAGAATGGAAGCATTTTTTAAGATGATTCTAATATGAAAGTGACGTTTCTAAGAAGAATATCATCAAAAGGCTACCAAGCCAATATAAAGTAGGAAACAAATGAAATGTTTAAAATGAAGTATTACTATGTACATGCAAGGCTTAATAGAAACATAAACACAGAGTAAAGAATACTTAATATAATGTATTTATTTAAAAAAAAAAATCAAATGATCTTAGTAGCAAAGTAAAAAATGGTGAACATTTATTTCTTTGTTTTTTAATTTATATGGAAAAAATACGTGCTAGAGAGTAAAATTTTAAGTATAAATATTTATTTTGCTTTTGAAAATATTCAACTCAAAACAAAACAAAAAAATTTAATGTTTATTATTTTTCAATGGGTTATTATTATTTAATGTTTATTTTGATAATATCCGAGCTCTGTTGTAATACCACTATGTGGTAATGATGTAATACCAATTAGAAAAAAACAATCTCATGCATTTGATAGTTTTGTATCTATGATCATTATAGTCTTAATAATGTCTTAAATAGTTTTGAATCTATGATCATTACCTTTTAGTCATGGAATTTATCTAATGCTTAAAAATACATCTTATTGAAGTTACCTTATAGGAGAATAAGGAGGGGATGATATATTTATAATCGTTATAGATGTTATGCATTGTGAAATATATAAAGATTAGTTATTAACTTTTGTTCGTGTAATCTATGTAATGGTTAAAAACAAATATATTCTATCATTTGGAAGTTTCATCTCCTCCATTCAATGCAACTCTCTTGCTCTTATTCATAAAGCTTAATTGAATTCTAAAATGAGATACTAAAAGAGCAATGGAGTATGGAGTAAGAGGAAAAGAGAGAAAATAAATAAATAATAATCAGTAAAACCTTCTAAAGGACAAGTCCAACAAAAGAGAATGGAAGCATTTTTTAAGATGATTCTAATATGAAAGTGATGTTTCTAAGAAGAATATCATCAAAAGGCTACCAAGCCAATATAAAGTAGGAAACAAATGAAATGTTTAAAATGAAGTATTACTATGTACATGCAAGGCTTAATAGAAACATAAACACAGAGTAAAGAATACTTAATATAATGTATTTATTTAAAAAAAAAAATCAAATGATCTTAGTAGCAAAGTAAAAAATGGTGAACATTTATTTCTTTGTTTTTTAATTTATATGGAAAAAATACGTGCTAGAGAGTAAAATTTTAAGTATAAATCTTTATTTTGCTTTTGAAAATATTCAACTCAAAACAAAACAAAAAAATTTAATGTTTATTATTTTTCAATGGGTTATTATTATTTAATGTTTATTTTGATAATATCCGAGCTCTGTTGTAATACCACTATGTGGTAATGATGTAATACCAATTAGAAAAAAACAATCTCATGCATTTGATAGTTTTGTATCTATGATCATTATAGTCTTAATAATGTCTTAAATAGTTTTGAATCTATGATCATTACCTTTTAGTCATGGAATTTATCTAATGCTTAAAAATACATCTTATTGAAGTTACCTTATAGGAGAATAAGGAGGGGATGATATATTTATAATCGTTATAGATGTTATGCATTGTGAAATATATAAAGATTAGTTATTAACTTTTGTTCGTGTAATCTATGTAATGGTTAAAAACAAATATATTCTATCATTTGGAAGTTTCATCTCCTCCATTCAATGCAACTCTCTTGCTCTTATTCATAAAGCTTAATTGAATTCTAAAATGAGATACTAAAAGAGCAATGGAGTATGGAGTAAGAGGAAAAGAGAGAAAATAAATAAATAATAATCAGTAAAACCTTCTAAAGGACAAGTCCAACAAAAGAGAATGGAAGCATTTTTTAAGATGATTCTAATATGAAAGTGATGTTTCTAAGAAGAATATCATCAAAAGGCTACCAAGCCAATATAAAGTAGGAAACAAATGAAATGTTTAAAATGAAGTATTACTATGTACATGCAAGGCTTAATAGAAACATAAACACAGAGTAAAGAATACTTAATATAATGTATTTATTTAAAAAAAAAAATCAAATGATCTTAGTAGCAAAGTAAAAAATGGTGAACATTTATTTCTTTGTTTTTTAATTTATATGGAAAAAATACGTGCTAGAGAGAAAAATTTTAAGTATAAATATTTATTTTACTTTTGAAAATATTCAACTCAAAACAAAACAAAAAAATTTAATGTTTATTATTTTTCAATGGGTTATTATTATTTAATGTTTATTTTGATAATATTCGAGCTCTGTTGTAATACCACTATGTGGTAATGATGTAATACCAATTAGAAAAAAACAATCTCATGCATTTGATAGTTTTGTATCTATGATCATTATAGTCTTAATAATGTCTTAAATAGTTTTGAATCTATGATCATTACCTTTTAGTCATGGAATTTATCTAATGCTTAAAAATACATCTTATTGAAGTTACCTTATAGGAGAATAAGGAGGGGATGATATATTTATAATCGTTATAGATGTTATGCATTGTGAAATATATAAAGATTAGTTATTAACTTTTGTTCGTGTAATCTATGTAATGGTTAAAAACAAATATATTCTATCATTTGGAAGTTTCATCTCCTCCATTCAATGCAACTCTCTTGCTCTTATTCATAAAGCTTAATTGAATTCTAAAATGAGATACTAAAAGAGCAATGGAGTATGGAGTAAGAGGAAAAGAGAGAAAATAAATAAATAATAATCAGTAAAACCTTCTAAAGGACAAGTCCAACAAAAGAGAATGGAAGCATTTTTTAAGATGATTCTAATATGAAAGTGATGTTTCTAAGAAGAATATCATCAAAAGGCTACCAAGCCAATATAAAGTAGGAAACAAATGAAATGTTTAAAATGAAGTATTACTATGTACATGCAAGGCTTAATAGAAACATAAACACAGAGTAAAGAATACTTAATATAATGTATTTATTTAAAAAAAAAAATCAAATGATCTTAGTAGCAAAGTAAAAAATGGTGAACATTTATTTCTTTGTTTTTTAATTTATATGGAAAAAATACGTGCTAGAGAGTAAAATTTTAAGTATAAATATTATTTTGCTTTTGAAAATATTCAACTCAAAACAAAACAAAAAAATTTAATGTTTATTATTTTTCAATGGGTTATTATTATTTAATGTTTATTTTGATAATATCCGAGCTCTGTTGTAATACCACTATGTGGTAATGATGTAATACCAATTAGAAAAAAACAATCTCATGCATTTGATAGTTTTGTATCTATGATCATTATAGTCTTAATAATGTCTTAAATAGTTTTGAATCTATGATCATTACCTTTTAGTCATGGAATTTATCTAATGCTTAAAAATACATCTTATTGAAGTTACCTTATAGGAGAATAAGGAGGGGATGATATATTTATAATCGTTATAGATGTTATGCATTGTGAAATATATAAAGATTAGTTATTAACTTTTGTTCGTGTAATCTATGTAATGGTTAAAAACAAATATATTCTATCATTTGGAAGTTTCATCTCCTCCATTCAATGCAACTCTCTTGCTCTTATTCATAAAGCTTAATTGAATTCTAAAATGAGATACTAAAAGAGCAATGGAGTATGGAGTAAGAGGAAAAGAGAGAAAATAAATAAATAATAATCAGTAAAACCTTCTAAAGGACAAGTCCAACAAAAGAGAATGGAAGCATTTTTTAAGATGATTCTAATATGAAAGTGATGTTTCTAAGAAGAATATCATCAAAAGGCTACCAAGCCAATATAAAGTAGGAAACAAATGAAATGTTTAAAATGAAGTATTACTATGTACATGCAAGGCTTAAAAGAAACATAAACACAGAGTAAAGAATACTTAATATAATGTATTTATTTAAAAAAAAAAAATCAAATGATCTTAGTAGCAAAGTAAAAAATGGTGAACATTTATTTCTTTGTTTTTTAATTTATATGGAAAAAATACGTGCTAGAGAGTAAAATTTTAAGTATAAATCTTTATTTTGCTTTTGAAAATATTCAACTCAAAACAAAACAAAAAAATTTAATGTTTATTATTTTTCAATGGGTTATTATTATTTAACGTTTATTTTGATAATATCCGAGCTCTGTTGTAATACCACTATGTGGTAATGATGTAATACCAATTAGAAAAAAACAATCTCATGCATTTGATAGTTTTGTATCTATGATCATTATAGTCTTAATAATGTCTTAAATAGTTTTGAATCTATGATCATTACCTTTTAGTCATGGAATTTATCTAATGCTTAAAAATACATCTTATTGAAGTTACCTTATAGGAGAATAAGGAGGGGATGATATATTTATAATCGTTATAGATGTTATGCATTGTGAAATATATAAAGATTAGTTATTAACTTTTGTTCGTGTAATCTATGTAATGGTTAAAAACAAATATATTCTATCATTTGGAAGTTTCATCTCCTCCATTCAATGCAACTCTCTTGCTCTTATTCATAAAGCTTAATTGAATTCTAAAATGAGATACTAAAAGAGCAATGGAGTATGGAGTAAGAGGAAAAGAGAGAAAATAAATAAATAATAATCAGTAAAACCTTCTAAAGGACAAGTCCAACAAAAGAGAATGGAAGCATTTTTTAAGATGATTCTAATATGAAAGTGATGTTTCTAAGAAGAATATCATCAAAAGGCTACCAAGCCAATATAAAGTAGGAAACAAATGAAATGTTTAAAATGAAGTATTACTATGTACATGCAAGGCTTAATAGAAACATAAACACAGAGTAAAGAATACTTAATATAATGTATTTATTTTAAAAAAAAAAATCAAATGATCTTAGTAGCAAAGTAAAAAATGGTGAACATTTATTTCTTTGTTTTTTAATTTATATGGAAAAAATACGTGCTAGAGAGTAAAATTTTAAGTATAAATCTTTATTTTGCTTTTGAAAATATTCAACTCAAAACAAAACAAAAAAATTTAATGTTTATTATTTTTCAATGGGTTATTATTATTTAATGTTTATTTTGATAATATCCGAGCTCTGTTGTAATACCACTATGTGGTAATGATGTAATACCAATTAGAAAAAAACAATCTCATGCATTTGATAGTTTTGTATCTATGATCATTATAGTCTTAATAATGTCTTAAATAGTTTTGAATCTATGATCATTACCTTTTAGTCAAGGAATTTATCTAATGCTTAAAAATACATCTTATTGAAGTTACCTTATAGGAGAATAAGGAGGGGATGATATATTTATAATCGTTATAGATGTTATGCATTGTGAAATATATAAAGATTAGTTATTAACTTTTGTTCGTGTAATCTATGTAATGGTTAAAAACAAATATATTCTATCATTTGGAAGTTTCATCTCCTCCATTCAATGCAACTCTCTTGCTCTTATTCATAAAGCTTAATTGAATTCTAAAATGAGATACTAAAAGAGCAATGGAGTATGGAGTAAGAGGAAAAGAGAGAAAATAAATAAATAATAATCAGTAAAACCTTCTAAAGGACAAGTCCAACAAAAGAGAATGGAAGCATTTTTTAAGATGATTCTAATATGAAAGTGATGTTTCTAAGAAGAAAATCATCAAAAGGCTACCAAGCCAATATAAAGTAGGAAACAAATGAAATGTTTAAAATGAAGTATTACTATGTACATGCAAGGCTTAATAGAAACATAAACACAGAGTAAAGAATACTTAATATAATGTATTTATTTAAAAAAAAAAATCAAATGATCTTAGTAGCAAAGTAAAAAATGGTGAACATTTATTTCTTTGTTTTTTAATTTATATGGAAAAAATACGTGCTAGAGAGTAAAATTTTAAGTATAAATCTTTATTTTGCTTTTGAAAATATTCAACTCAAAACAAAACAAAAAAAATTAATGTTTATTATTTTTCAATGGGTTATTATTATTTAATGTTTATTTTGATAATATCCGAGCTCTGTTGTAATAACACTATGTGGTAATGATGTAATACCAATTAGAAAAAAACAATCTCATGCATTTGATAGTTTTGTATCTATGATCATTATAGTCTTAATAATGTCTTAAATAGTTTTGAATCTATGATCATTACCTTTTAGTCATGGAATTTATCTAATGCTTAAAAATACATCTTATTGAAGTTACCTTATAGGAGAATAAGGAGGGGATGATATATTTATAATCGTTATAGATGTTATGCATTGTGAAATATATAAAGATTAGTTATTAACTTTTGTTCGTGTAATCTATGTAATGGTTAAAAACAAATATATTCTATCATTTGGAAGTTTCATCTCCTCCATTCAATGCAACTCTCTTACTCTTATTCATAAAGCTTAATTGAATTCTAAAATGAGATACTAAAAGAGCAATGGAGTATGGAGTAAGAGGAAAAGAGAGAAAATAAATAAATAATAATCAGTAAAACCTTCTAAAGGACAAGTCCAACAAAAGAGAATGGAAGCATTTTTTAAGATGATAATATCCGAGCTCTGTTGTAACACCACTATGTGGTAATGATGTAATACCAATTAGAAAAAAACAATCTCATGCATTTGATAGTTTTGTATCTATGATCATTATAGTCTTAATAATGTCTTAAATAGTTTTGAATCTATGATCATTACCTTTTAGTCATGGAATTTATCTAATGCTTAAAAATACATCTTATTGAAGTTACCTTATAGGAGAATAAGGAGGGGATGATATATTTATAATCGTTATAGATGTTATGCATTGTGAAATATATAAAGATTAGTTATTAACTTTTGTTCGTGTAATCTATGTAATGGTTAAAAACAAATATATTCTATCATTTGGAAGTTTCATCTCCTCCATTCAATGCAACTCTCTTGCTCTTATTCATAAAGCTTAATTGAATTCTAAAAAGAGATACTAAAAGAGCAATGGAGTATGGAGTAAGAGGAAAAGAGGGAAAATAAATAAATAATAATCAGTAAAACCTTCTAAAGGATAAGTCCAACAAAAGAGAATGGAAGCATTTTTTAAGATGATTCTAATATGAAAGTGATGTTTCTAAGAAGAATATCATCAAAAGGCTACCAAGCCAATATAAAGTAGGAAACAAATGAAATGTTTAAAATGAAGTATTACTATGTACATGCAAGGCTTAATAGAAACATAAACACAGAGTAAAGAATACTTAATATAATGTATTTATTTAAAAAAAAAAAATCAAATGATCTTAGTAGCAAAGTAAAAAATGGTGAACATTTATTTCTTTGTTTTTTAATTTATATGGAAAAAATACGTGCTAGAGAGTAAAATTTTAAGTATAAATCTTTATTTTGCTTTTGAAAATATTCAACTCAAAACAAAACAAAAAAATTTAATGTTTATTATTTTTCAATGGGTTATTATTATTTAATGTTTATTTTGATAATATCCGAGCTCTGTTGTAACACCACTATGTGATAATGATTTAATACCAATTAGAAAAAAACAATCTCATGCATTTGATAGTTTTGTATCTATGATCATTATAGTCTTAATAATGTCTTAAATAGTTTTGAATCTATGATCATTACCTTTTAGTCATGGAATTTATCTAATGCTTAAAAATACATCTTATTGAAGTTACCTTATAGGAGAATAAGGAGGGGATGATATATTTATAATCGTTATAGATGTTATGCATTGTGAAATATATAAAGATTAGTTATTAACTTTTGTTCGTGTAATCTATGTAATGGTTAAAAACAAATATATTCTATCATTTGGAAGTTTCATCTCCTCCATTCAATGCAACTCTCTTGCTCTTATTCATAAAGCTTAATTGAATTCTAAAATGAGATACTAAAAGAGCAATGGAGTATGGAGTAAGAGGAAAAGAGAGAAAATAAATAAATAATAATCAGTAAAACCTTCTAAAGGACAAGTCCAACAAAAGAGAATGGAAGCATTTTTTAAGATGATTCTAATATGAAAGTGATGTTTCTAAGAAGAATATCATCAAAAGGCTACCAAGCCAATATAAAGTAGGAAACAAATGAAATGTTTAAAATGAAGTATTACTATGTACATGCAAGGCTTAATAGAAACATAAACACAGAGTAAAGAATACTTAATATAATGTATTTATTTAAAAAAAAAAATCAAATGATCTTAGTAGCAAAGTAAAAAATGGTGAACATTTATTTCTTTGTTTTTTAATTTATATGGAAAAAATACGTGCTAGAGAGTAAAATTTTAAGTATAAATATTTATTTTGCTTTTGAAAATATTCAACTCAAAACAAAACAAAAAAATTTAATGTTTATTATTTTTCAATGGGTTATTATTATTTAATGTTTATTTTGATAATATCCGAGCTCTGTTGTAATACCACTATGTGGTAATGATGTAATACCAATTAGAAAAAAACAATCTCATGCATTTGATAGTTTTGTATCTATGATCATTATAGTCTTAATAATGTCTTAAATAGTTTTGAATCTATGATCATTACCTTTTAGTCATGGAATTTATCTAATGCTTAAAAATACATCTTATTGAAGTTACCTTATAGGAGAATAAAGAGGGGATGATATATTTATAATCGTTATAGATGTTATGCATTGTGAAATATATAAAGATTAGTTATTAACTTTTGTTCGTGTAATCTATGTAATGGTTAAAAACAAATATATTCTATCATTTGGAAGTTTCATCTCCTCCATTCAATGCAACTCTCTTGCTCTTATTCATAAAGCTTAATTGAATTCTAAAATGAGATACTAAAAGAGCAATGGAGTATGGAGTAAGAGGAAAAGAGAGAAAATAAATAAATAATAATCAGTAAAACCTTCTAAAGGACAAGTCCAACAAAAGAGAATGGAAGCATTTTTTAAGATGATTCTAATATGAAAGTGATGTTTCTAAGAAGAATATCATCAAAAGGCTACCAAGCCAATATAAAGTAGGAAACAAATGAAATGTTTAAAATGAAGTATTACTATGTACATGCAAGGCTTAACAGAAACATAAACACAGAGTAAAGAATACTTAATATAATGTATTTATTTAAAAAAAAAAATCAAATGATCTTAGTAGCAAAGTAAAAAATGGTGAACATTTATTTCTTTGTTTTTTAATTTATATGGAAAAAATACGTGCTAGAGAGTAAAATTTTAAGTATAAATCTTTATTTTGCTTTTGAAAATATTCAACTCAAAACAAAACAAAAAAATTTAATGTTTATTATTTTTCAATGGGTTATTATTATTTAATGTTTATTTTGATAATATCCGAGCTCTGTTGTAACACCACTATGTGGTAATGATGTAATACCAATTAGAAAAAAACAATCTCATGCATTTGATAGTTTTGTATCTATGATCATTATAGTCTTAATAATGTCTTAAATAGTTTTGAATCTATGATCATTACCTTTTAGTCATGGAATTTATCTAATGCTTAAAAATACATCTTATTGAAGTTACCTTATAGGAGAATAAGGAGGGGATGATATATTTATAATCGTTATAGATGTTATGCATTGTGAAATATATAAAGATTAGTTATTAACTTTTGTTCGTGTAATCTATGTAATGGTTAAAAACAAATATATTCTATCATTTGGAAGTTTCATCTCCTCCATTCAATGCAACTCTCTTGCTCTTATTCATAAAGCTTAATTGAATTCTAAAATGAGATACTAAAAGAGCAATGGAGTATGGAGTAAGAGGAAAAGAGAGAAAATAAATAAATAATAATCAGTAAAACCTTCTAAAGGACAAGTCCAACAAAAGAGAATGGAAGCATTTTTTAAGATGATTCTAATATGAAAGTGATGTTTCTAAGAAGAATATCATCAAAAGGCTACCAAGCCAATATAAAGTAGGAAACAAATGAAATGTTTAAAATGAAGTATTACTATGTACATGCAAGGCTTAACAGAAACATAAACACAGAGTAAAGAATACTTAATATAATGTATTTATTTAAAAAAAAAAAATCAAATGATCTTAGTAGCAAAGTAAAAAATGGTGAACATTTATTTCTTTGTTTTTTAATTTATATGGAAAAAATACGTGCTAGAGAGTAAAATTTTAAGTATAAATCTTTATTTTGCTTTTGAAAATATTCAACTCAAAACAAAACAAAAAAATTTAATGTTTATTATTTTTCAATGGGTTATTATTATTTAATGTTTATTTTGATAATATCCGAGCTCTGTTGTAACACCACTATGTGGTAATGATGTAATACCAATTAGAAAAAAACAATCTCATGCATTTGATAGTTTTGTATCTATGATCATTATAGTCTTAATAATGTCTTAAATAGTTTTGAATCTATGATCATTACCTTTTAGTCATGGAATTTATCTAATGCTTAAAAATACATCTTATTGAAGTTACCTTATAGGAGAATAAGGAGGGGATGATATATTTATAATCGTTATAGATGTTATGCATTGTGAAATATATAAAGATTAGTTATTAACTTTTGTTCGTGTAATCTATGTAATGGTTAAAAACAAATATATTCTATCATTTGGAAGTTTCATCTCCTCCATTCAATGCAACTCTCTTGCTCTTATTCATAAAGCTTAATTGAATTCTAAAATGAGATACTAAAAGAGCAATGGAGTATGGAGTAAGAGGAAAAGAGAGAAAATAAATAAATAATAATCAGTAAAACCTTCTAAAGGACAAGTCCAACAAAAGAGAATGGAAGCATTTTTTAAGATGATTCTAATATGAAAGTGATGTTTCTAAGAAGAATATCATCAAAAGGCTACCAAGCCAATATAAAGTAGGAAACAAATGAAATGTTTAAAATGAAGTATTACTATGTACATGCAAGGCTTAATAGAAACATAAACACAGAGTAAAGAATACTTAATATAATGTATTTATTTAAAAAAAAAAATCAAATGATCTTAGTAGCAAAGTAAAAAATGGTGAACATTTATTTCTTTGTTTTTTAATTTATATGGAAAAAATACGTGCTAGAGAGTAAAATTTTAAGTATAAATCTTTATTTTGCTTTTGAAAATATTCAACTCAAAACAAAACAAAAAAATTTAATGTTTATTATTTTTCAATGGGTTATTATTATTTAATGTTTATTTTGATAATATCCGAGCTGTGTTGTAACACCACTATGTGGTAATGATGTAATACCAATTAGAAAAAAACAATCTCATGCATTTGATAGTTTTGTATCTATGATCATTATAGTCTTAGTAATGTCTTAAATAGTTTTGAATCTATGATCATTACCTTTTAGTCATGGAATTTATCTAATGCTTAAAAATACATCTTATTGAAGTTACCTTATAGGAGAATGAGGGGATGATATATTTATAATCGTTATAGATGTTATGCATTGTGAAATATATAAAGATTAGTTATTAACTTTTGTTCGTGTAATCTATGTAATGGTTAAAAACAAATATATTCTATCATTTGGAAGTTTCATCTCCTCCATTCAATGCAACTCTCTTGCTCTTATTCATAAAGCTTAATTGAATTCTAAAATGAGATACTAAAAGAGCAATGGAGTATGGAGTAAGAGGAAAAGAGAGAAAATAAATAAATAATAATCAGTAAAACCTTCTAAAGGACAAGTCCAACAAAAGAGAATGGAAGCATTTTTTAAGATGATTCTAATATGAAAGTGATGTTTCTAAGAAGAATATCATCAAAAGGCTACCAAGCCAATATAAAGTAGGAAACAAATGAAATGTTTAAAATGAAGTATTACTATGTACATGCAAGGCTTAATAGAAACATAAACACAGAGTAAAGAATACTTAATATAATGTATTTATTTAAAAAAAAAAATCAAATGATCTTAGTAGCAAAGTAAAAAATGGTGAACATTTATTTTTTTGTTTTTTAATTTATATGGAAAAAATACGTGCTAGAGAGTAAAATTTTAAGTATAAATCTTTATTTTGCTTTTGAAAATATTCAACTCAAAACAAAACAAAAAAATTTAATGTTTATTATTTTTCAATGGGTTATTATTATTTAATGTTTATTTTGATAATATCCGAGCTCTGTTGTAATACCACTATGTGGTAATGATGTAATACCAATTAAAAAAAAACAATCTCATGCATTTGATAGTTTTGTATCTATGATCATTATAGTCTTAATAATGTCTTAAATAGTTTTGAATCTATGATCATTACCTTTTAGTCATGGAATTTATCTAATGCTTAAAAATACATCTTATTGAAGTTACCTTATAGGAGAATAAGGAGGGGATGATATATTTATAATCGTTATAGATGTTGTGCATTGTGAAATATATAAAGATTAGTTATTAACTTTTGTTCGTGTAATCTATGTAATGGTTAAAAACAAATATATTCTATCATTTGGAAGTTTCATCTCCTCCATTCAATGCAACTCTCTTGCTCTTATTCATAAAGCTTAATTGAATTCTAAAATGAGATACTAAAAGAGCAATGGAGTATGGAGTAAGAGGAAAAGAGAGAAAATAAATAAATAATAATCAGTAAAACCTTCTAAAGGACAAGTCCAACAAAAGAGAATGGAAGCATTTTTTAAGATGATTCTAATATGAAAGTGATGTTTCTAAGAAGAATATCATCAAAAGGCTACCAAGCCAATATAAAGTAGGAAACAAATGAAATGTTTAAAATGAAGTATTACTATGTACATGCAAGGCTTAATAGAAACATAAACACAGAGTAAAGAATACTTAATATAATGTATTTATTTTAAAAAAAAAAATCAAATGATCTTAGTAGCAA
This sequence comes from Wollemia nobilis, assembly GCA_028583015.1. Lineage (NCBI taxonomy): Eukaryota > Viridiplantae > Streptophyta > Pinopsida > Araucariales > Araucariaceae > Wollemia > Wollemia nobilis. The sequence continues at coordinate 1,832,012 of JAQPPZ010016930.1, forward strand.
AGTAAAAAATGGTGAACATTTATTTCTTTGTTTTTTAATTTATATGGAAAAAATACGTGCTAGAGAGTAAAATTTTAAGTATAAATCTTTATTTTGCTTTTGAAAATATTCAACTCAAAACAAAACAAAAAAATATAATGTTTATTATTTTTCAATGGGTTATTATTATTTAATGTTTATTTTGATAATATCCGAGCTCTGTTGTAACACCACTATGTGGTAATGATGTAATACCAATTAGAAAAAAACAATCTCATGCATTTGATAGTTTTGTATCTATGATCATTATAGTCTTAATAATGTCTTAAATAGTTTTGAATCTATGATCATTACCTTTTAGTCATGGAATTTATCTAATGCTTAAAAATACATCTTATTGAAGTTACCTTATAGGAGAATAAGGAGGGGATGATATATTTATAATCGTTATAGATGTTGTGCATTGTGAAATATATAAAGATTAGTTATTAACTTTTGTTCGTGTAATCTATGTAATGGTTAAAAACAAATATATTCTATCATTTGGAAGTTTCATCTCCTCCATTCAATGCAACTCTCTTGCTCTTATTCATAAAGCTTAATTGAATTCTAAAATGAGATACTAAAAGAGCAATGGAGTATGGAGTAAGAGGAAAAGAGAGAAAATAAATAAATAATAATCAGTAAAACCTTCTAAAGGACAAGTCCAACAAAAGAGAATGGAAGCATTTTTTAAGATGATTCTAATATGAAAGTGATGTTTCTAAGAAGAATATCATCAAAAGGCTACCAAGCCAATATAAAGTAGGAAACAAATGAAATGTTTAAAATGAAGTATTACTATGTACATGCAAGGCTTAATAGAAACATAAACACAGAGTAAAGAATACTTAATATAATGTATTTATTTTTAAAAAAAAAATCAAATGATCTTAGTAGCAAAGTAAAAAATGGTGAACATTTATTTCTTTGTTTTTTAATTTATATGGAAAAAATACGTGCTAGAGAGTAAAATTTTAAGTATAAATCTTTATTTTGCTTTTGAAAATATTCAACTCAAAACAAAACAAAAAAATTTAATGTTTATTATTTTTCAATGGGTTATTATTATTTAATGTTTATTTTGATAATATCCGAGCTCTGTTGTAATACCACTATGTGGTAATGATGTAATACCAATTAAAAAAAAACAATCTCATGCATTTGATAGTTTTGTATCTATGATCATTATAGTCTTAATAATGTCTTAAATAGTTTTGAATCTATGATCATTACCTTTTAGTCATGGAATTTATCTAATGCTTAAAAATACATCTTATTGAAGTTACCTTATAGGAGAATAAGGAGGGGATGATATATTTATAATCGTTATAGATGTTGTGCATTGTGAAATATATAAAGATTAGTTATTAACTTTTGTTCGTGTAATCTATGTAATGGTTAAAAACAAATATATTCTATCATTTGGAAGTTTCATCTCCTCCATTCAATGCAACTCTCTTGCTCTTATTCATAAAGCTTAATTGAATTCTAAAATGAGATACTAAAAGAGCAATGGAGTATGGAGTAAGAGGAAAAGAGAGAAAATAAATAAATAATAATCAGTAAAACCTTCTAAAGGACAAGTCCAACAAAAGAGAATGGAAGCATTTTTTAAGATGATTCTAATATGAAAGTGATGTTTCTAAGAAGAATATCATCAAAAGGCTACCAAGCCAATATAAAGTAGGAAACAAATGAAATGTTTAAAATGGAGTATTACTATGTACATGCAAGGCTTAATAGAAACATAAACACAGAGTAAAGAATACTTAATATAATGTATTTATTTTAAAAAAAAAAATCAAATGATCTTAGTAGCAAAGTAAAAAATGGTGAACATTTATTTCTTTGTTTTTTAATTTATATGGAAAAAATACGTGCTAGAGAGTAAAATTTTAAGTATAAATCTTTATTTTGCTTTTGAAAATATTCAACTCAAAACAAAACAAAAAAATATAATGTTTATTATTTTTCAATGGGTTATTATTATTTAATGTTTATTTTGATAATATCCGAGCTCTGTTGTAACACCACTATGTGGTAATGATGTAATACCAATTAGAAAAAAACAATCTCATGCATTTGATAGTTTTGTATCTATGATCATTATAGTCTTAATAATGTCTTAAATAGTTTTGAATCTATGATCATTACCTTTTAGTCATGGAATTTATCTAATGCTTAAAAATACATCTTATTGAAGTTACCTTATAGGAGAATAAGGAGGGGATGATATATTTATAATCGTTATAGATGTTGTGCATTGTGAAATATATAAAGATTAGTTATTAACTTTTGTTCGTGTAATCTATGTAATGGTTAAAAACAAATATATTCTATCATTTGGAAGTTTCATCTCCTCCATTCAATGCAACTCTCTTGCTCTTATTCATAAAGCTTAATTGAATTCTAAAATGAGATACTAAAAGAGCAATGGAGTATGGAGTAAGAGGAAAAGAGAGAAAATAAATAAATAATAATCAGTAAAACCTTCTAAAGGACAAGTCCAACAAAAGAGAATGGAAGCATTTTTTAAGATGATTCTAATATGAAAGTGATGTTTCTAAGAAGAATATCATCAAAAGGCTACCAAGCCAATATAAAGTAGGAAACAAATGAAATGTTTAAAATGAAGTATTACTATGTACATGCAAGGCTTAATAGAAACATAAACACAGAGTAAAGAATACTTAATATAATGTATTTATTTTTAAAAAAAAAATCAAATGATCTTAGTAGCAAAGTAAAAAATGGTGAACATTTATTTCTTTGTTTTTTAATTTATATGGAAAAAATACGTGCTAGAGAGTAAAATTTTAAGTATAAATCTTTATTTTGCTTTTGAAAATATTCAACTCAAAACAAAACAAAAAAATTTAATGTTTATTATTTTTCAATGGGTTATTATTATTTAATGTTTATTTTGATAATATCCGAGCTCTGTTGTAATACCACTATGTGGTAATGATGTAATACCAATTAAAAAAAAACAATCTCATGCATTTGATAGTTTTGTATCTATGATCATTATAGTCTTAATAATGTCTTAAATAGTTTTGAATCTATGATCATTACCTTTTAGTCATGGAATTTATCTAATGCTTAAAAATACATCTTATTGAAGTTACCTTATAGGAGAATAAGGAGGGGATGATATATTTATAATCGTTATAGATGTTGTGCATTGTGAAATATATAAAGATTAGTTATTAACTTTTGTTCGTGTAATCTATGTAATGGTTAAAAACAAATATATTCTATCATTTGGAAGTTTCATCTCCTCCATTCAATGCAACTCTCTTGCTCTTATTCATAAAGCTTAATTGAATTCTAAAATGAGATACTAAAAGAGCAATGGAGTATGGAGTAAGAGGAAAAGAGAGAAAATAAATAAATAATAATCAGTAAAACCTTCTAAAGGACAAGTCCAACAAAAGAGAATGGAAGCATTTTTTAAGATGATTCTAATATGAAAGTGATGTTTCTAAGAAGAATATCATCAAAAGGCTACCAAGCCAATATAAAGTAGGAAACAAATGAAATGTTTAAAATGAAGTATTACTATGTACATGCAAGGCTTAATAGAAACATAAACACAGAGTAAAGAATACTTAATATAATGTATTTATTTTAAAAAAAAAAATCAAATGATCTTAGTAGCAAAGTAAAAAATGGTGAACATTTATTTCTTTGTTTTTTAATTTATATGGAAAAAATACGTGCTAGAGAGTAAAATTTTAAGTATAAATCTTTATTTTGCTTTTGAAAATATTCAACTCAAAACAAAACAAAAAAATTTAATGTTTATTATTTTTCAATGGGTTATTATTATTTAATGTTTATTTTGATAATATCCGAGCTCTGTTGTAACACCACTATGTGGTAATGATGTAATACCAATTAGAAAAAAACAATCTCATGCATTTGATAGTTTTGTATCTATGATCGTTATAGTCTTAATAATGTCTTAAATAGTTTTGAATCTATGATCATTACCTTTTAGTCATGGAATTTATCTAATGCTTAAAAATACATCTTATTGAAGTTACCTTATAGGAGAATAAGGAGGGGATGATATATTTATAATCGTTATAGATGTTGTGCATTGTGAAATATATAAAGATTAGTTATTAACTTTTGTTCGTGTAATCTATGTAATGGTTAAAAACAAATATATTCTATCATTTGGAAGTTTCATCTCCTCCATTCAATGCAACTCTCTTGCTCTTATTCATAAAGCTTAATTGAATTCTAAAATGAGATACTAAAAGAGCAATGGAGTATGGAGTAAGAGGAAAAGAGAGAAAATAAATAAATAATAATCAGTAAAACCTTCTAAAGGACAAGTCCAACAAAAGAGAATGGAAGCATTTTTTAAGATGATTCTAATATGAAAGTGATGTTTCTAAGAAGAATATCATCAAAAGGCTACCAAGCCAATATAAAGTAGGAAACAAATGAAATGTTTAAAATGAAGTATTACTATGTACATGCAAGGCTTAATAGAAACATAAACACAGAGTAAAGAATACTTAATATAATGTATTTATTTTTAAAAAAAAAATCAAATGATCTTAGTAGCAAAGTAAAAAATGGTGAACATTTATTTCTTTGTTTTTTAATTTATATGGAAAAAATACGTGCTAGAGAGTAAAATTTTAAGTATAAATCTTTATTTTGCTTTTGAAAATATTCAACTCAAAACAAAACAAAAAAATATAATGTTTATTATTTTTCAATGGGTTATTATTATTTAATGTTTATTTTGATAATATCCGAGCTCTGTTGTAACACCACTATGTGGTAATGATGTAATACCAATTAGAAAAAAACAATCTCATGCATTTGATAGTTTTGTATCTATGATCATTATAGTCTTAATAATGTCTTAAATAGTTTTGAATCTATGATCATTACCTTTTAGTCATGGAATTTATCTAATGCTTAAAAATACATCTTATTGAAGTTACCTTATAGGAGAATAAGGAGGGGATGATATATTTATAATCGTTATAGATGTTGTGCATTGTGAAATATATAAAGATTAGTTATTAACTTTTGTTCGTGTAATCTATGTAATGGTTAAAAACAAATATATTCTATCATTTGGAAGTTTCATCTCCTCCATTCAATGCAACTCTCTTGCTCTTATTCATAAAGCTTAATTGAATTCTAAAATGAGATACTAAAAGAGCAATGGAGTATGGAGTAAGAGGAAAAGAGAGAAAATAAATAAATAATAATCAGTAAAACCTTCTAAAGGACAAGTCCAACAAAAGAGAATGGAAGCATTTTTTAAGATGATTCTAATATGAAAGTGATGTTTCTAAGAAGAATATCATCAAAAGGCTACCAAGCCAATATAAAGTAGGAAACAAATGAAATGTTTAAAATGAAGTATTACTATGTACATGCAAGGCTTAATAGAAACATAAACACAGAGTAAAGAATACTTAATATAATGTATTTATTTAAAAAAAAAAAATCAAATGATCTTAGTAGCAAAGTAAAAAATGGTGAACATTTATTTCTTTGTTTTTTAATTTATATGGAAAAAATACGTGCTAGAGAGTAAAATTTTAAGTATAAATCTTTATTTTGCTTTTGAAAATATTCAACTCAAAACAAAACAAAAAAATTTAATGTTTATTATTTTTCAATGGGTTATTATTATTTAATGTTTATTTTGATAATATCCGAGCTCTGTTGTAATACCACTATGTGGTAATGATGTAATACCAATTAAAAAAAAACAATCTCATGCATTTGATAGTTTTGTATCTATGATCATTATAGTCTTAATAATGTCTTAAATAGTTTTGAATCTATGATCATTACCTTTTAGTCATGGAATTTATCTAATGCTTAAAAATACATCTTATTGAAGTTACCTTATAGGAGAATAAGGAGGGGATGATATATTTATAATTGTTATAGATGTTGTGCATTGTGAAATATATAAAGATTAGTTATTAACTTTTGTTCGTGTAATCTATGTAATGGTTAAAAACAAATATATTCTATCATTTGGAAGTTTCATCTCCTCCATTCAATGCAACTCTCTTGCTCTTATTCATAAAGCTTAATTGAATTCTAAAATGAGATACTAAAAGAGCAATGGAGTATGGAGTAAGAGGAAAAGAGAGAAAATAAATAAATAATAATCAGTAAAACCTTCTAAAGGACAAGTCCAACAAAAGAGAATGGAAGCATTTTTTAAGATGATTCTAATATGAAAGTGATGTTTCTAAGAAGAATATCATCAAAAGGCTACCAAGCCAATATAAAGTAGGAAACAAATGAAATGTTTAAAATGAAGTATTACTATGTACATGCAAGGCTTAATAGAAACATAAACACAGAGTAAAGAATACTTAATATAATGTATTTATTTTAAAAAAAAAAATCAAATGATCTTAGTAGCAAAGTAAAAAATGGTGAACATTTATTTCTTTGTTTTTTAATTTATATGGAAAAAATACGTGCTAGAGAGTAAAATTTTAAGTATAAATCTTTATTTTGCTTTTGAAAATATTCAACTCAAAACAAAACAAAAAAATTTAATGTTTATTATTTTTCAATGGGTTATTATTATTTAATGTTTATTTTGATAATATCCGAGCTCTGTTGTAACACCACTATGTGGTAATGATGTAATACCAATTAGAAAAAAACAATCTCATGCATTTGATAGTTTTGTATCTATGATCATTATAGTCTTAATAATGTCTTAAATAGTTTTGAATCTATGATCATTACCTTTTAGTCATGGAATTTATCTAATGCTTAAAAATACATCTTATTGAAGTTACCTTATAGGAGAATAAGGAGGGGATGATATATTTATAATCGTTATAGATGTTGTGCATTGTGAAATATATAAAGATTAGTTATTAACTTTTGTTCGTGTAATCTATGTAATGGTTAAAAACAAATATATTCTATCATTTGGAAGTTTCATTTCCTCCATTCAATGCAACTCTCTTGCTCTTATTCATAAAGCTTAATTGAATTCTAAAATGAGATACTAAAAGAGCAATGGAGTATGGAGTAAGAGGAAAAGAGAGAAAATAAATAAATAATAATCAGTAAAACCTTCTAAAGGACAAGTCCAACAAAAGAGAATGGAAGCATTTTTTAAGATGATTCTAATATGAAAGTGATGTTTCTAAGAAGAATATCATCAAAAGGCTACCAAGCCAATATAAAGTAGGAAACAAATGAAATGTTTAAAATGAAGTATTACTATGTACATGCAAGGCTTAATAGAAACATAAACACAGAGTAAAGAATACTTAATATAATGTATTTATTTTAAAAAAAAAAATCAAATGATCTTAGTAGCAAAGTAAAAAATGGTGAACATTTATTTCTTTGTTTTTTAATTTATATGGAAAAAATACGTGCTAGAGAGTAAAATTTTAAGTATAAATCTTTATTTTGCTTTTGAAAATATTCAACTCAAAACAAAACAAAAAAAATTAATGTTTATTATTTTTCAATGGGTTATTATTATTTAATGTTTATTTTGATAATATCCGAGCTCTGTTGTAATACCACTATGTGGTAATGATGTAATACCAATTAGAAAAAAACAATCTCATGCATTTGATAGTTTTGTATCTATGATCATTATAGTCTTAATAATGTCTTAAATAGTTTTGAATCTATGATCATTACCTTTTAGTCATGGAATTTATCTAATGCTTAAAAATACATCTTATTGAAGTTACCTTATAGGAGAATAAGGAGGGGATGATATATTTATAATAGTTATAGATGTTATGCATTGTGAAATATATAAAGATTAGTTATTAACTTTTGTCCGTGTAATCTATGTAATGGTTAAAAACAAATATATTCTATCATTTGGAAGTTTCATCTCCTCCATTCAATGCAACTCTCTTGCTCTTATTCATAAAGCTTAATTGAATTCTAAAATGAGATACTAAAAGAGCAATGGAGTATGGAGTAAGAGGAAAAGAGAGAAAATAAATAAATAATAATCAGTAAAACCTTCTAAAGGACAAGTCCAACAAAAGAGAATGGAAGCATTTTTTAAGATGATTCTAATATGAAAGTGATGTTTCTAAGAAGAATATCATCAAAAGGCTACCAAGCCAATATAAAGTAGGAAACAAATGAAATGTTTAAAATGAAGTATTACTATGTACATGCAAGGCTTAATAGAAACATAAACACAGAGTAAAGAATACTTAATATAATGTATTTATTTTTAAAAAAAAAATCAAATGATCTTAGTAGCAAAGTAAAAAATGGTGAACATTTATTTCTTTGTTTTTTAATTTATATGGAAAAAATACGTGCTATAGAGTAAAATTTTAAGTATAAATCTTTATTTTGCTTTTGAAAATATTCAACTCAAAACAAAACAAAAAAATTTAATGTTTATTATTTTTCAATGGGTTATATCAGATTGTGACTATCCCATTTTTATTATACAAATTACTATATAATGATATTACAAATTGGTAAATATATATATGCATAGAGGTATTACAACAATTTGACAATTATGGATTTAAATGATCTTAAAAATTACAAAAAAAAAAATTGATTCAAACCTAAGTCTTTCCTTAAGTTAATGTCATTTAAGCTAAATGTTTAAGTTCACCTACAAAATTGAAACATTGATCTATAATACCAAGAACATAACCTCCTATGTCTTTTCATTTAAATGTAAAGGTTCACTCACATCACTTGCCCCAAATATTAAATGTCATTTAATTTAAATATTAACACAAAATTTAACCGATTGAGTTAGTATCATTTAATCTAAATATTAAGATTCACCAAAATTAAAATATTGGTCTATAATATCAAAGACATAATGGTTTTAGAACCTCATATGCCATTAGGTTTAAATGTTAAGGTTCACTCATACCACTTGTCTCAAACCTCCTACACCATATAATTTAAAATGTTTAAGATTCACTCATACCACTTGTCCCAAACACTTACCCCTCTATACTATTTGATTTGAATGTTAAGATTCAACCATAGAATTAAAATGATTTAAATGTTAAGGTTCACGATTCACTCATACCACTTAATTGGAATTTAAAATGTTTAAGGTTCACTGCCCCAAACCTCTTACGCTATATGATTTAAATGTTAAAGTTCACTTATACCACTTGTCTCAAATCTTCTACGTCATATGATTTAATGTTTAAGATTCACTCATACCACTTGTCCCAAACACTCACTCCTCTATGCCAACCATAGAATTAGAATGATTTTAATGTTAAGGTTCATTATTCACTCATACCACTTAATTGGGATTGGGATTTAAAATGTTAAGGTTCACTGTCCAAACCTCTTATGCCAAATGTTCACTGTCCAAACCTCTTACGCCATATGATTTAAATGTTAAAGTTCACTTATACCACTTGTCTCAAACCTTCTACACTTATACCACTTGTCTCAAACCTTCTACACACATTTAAAGTTCACTTATACCACTTGTCTCAAACCTTCTACACTTATACCACTTGTCTCAAACCTTCTACACTTATACCACTTGTCTCAAACCTTCTACACCATATGATTTAAATGTTTTAAATGTTTTAAGATTCACTCATACCCCTTGTCCCAAACACTCACACCTCTATGCCATTTGATTTGAATGTATTTGATTTGAATGTTAAGATTCAACCATAGAATTGTAATGTTGATCTATGACGTAGAACTCTTAATTCTCCACGTCACCTCAACTAATATTATAAGGTTTACTGGAATTAGAAACTGGTTTATGGTATTAACAAGTTAATGCTCATTATTAACATCAAAGTTGAAGACAACTTGTTTTTACTTACAAATTTTAAATCAATTAAATTGACAATCTACATTTTCTGCATTCTAATATAAACAATGATAGTTGAAGATTGAACCATCTGGAGTATATGTACCCACATTTTTTTCCTCTCGCCCACTCAATTTTTTATTATTTATTTCAGTAAAATTGTTTCTTTCACTACTTTGCCTTTGATAAAGTTCATTCTTCGTTTCTCTCTGAGCTCTTTAAATATTAAACTATAAGAAACTACTAGACGTTCTCACTATGAACACTTCAAATTTTGGTTATCAGTTTCTATATTTCTAGATAATCAGCTTTTGCTTAATATATCCCGGCTGAGTTGTTCTTTAAGTTTATGGGGGATCTAATACCAGACATAGTCGGGTCATCAATCCATTATATAATTTATCACATAAAGACGAGATGTTACTAAAATATTGATTAAGGTGAGAAGAGCAATATGTAAGTGTCAACAGCTAAAATATACCGGTATAACCTGATATAAACTATAACTAGTTCAGGTCATGATGTAATTGATCAATTAAAATAGTTTATCTAGAAAAAAGAGGGAAAGGGGGACCATGCCTCATGCCTCATAACCTGTGCTTTAAATTCTAATTTGCTCAAACTGCTGCAAATCCACAGCAACGAAATTTCAAGCTTAATTACAAATAAAAATAATGTCCCCCTTTCCCTCTTAAAAGTTTTCCCCCTCTTAAAAGTTTTCCGGGAAAGAGTACATCATAGAATGACATAGAATGACATAGGCTATTAGTCTTTCACCCAGATAAAAGTTTTCCGGGAAAGAGTACATAGGCTAATAACATAGAATGACGAAAAATGGATTGCCAAATCATCTACCAGATCATCAAAGCTCATCAAATTATCTATACAGAATTGCATGATTCCAATGAAAAAACCTGCATCGATTGCAATTAATGCAATAACACATACTATGGACAAGAATAAAAGTTGTGCACCAAATGCACAACCACACAAGAATGATGAGGAGAATGCCTCCACTACTTGTGATGATGAAAGCGTACTACAACACAAGTAATATTATCTGCACTGCCTTTCCGATATGCTGCTTCTGTTAATCTTTTCGCAGCATACTCTGGATCATCGATGAATTGGACCATAGCAACCGCTTCCTGTGCGCAAAGGCAAAAACCAAAATTGACAAGCTAATTGAATTAAAAACATGATAGTGTGTAACTAGTAAATAAGATGATCATTCCTCCATTCTGGATGTCCATCCAGGAAAAAAAAACACTGTTCACTCTCACAACATCCCTAAATTTAGGGAAGTTCACAAACCTCATTTGAAACAACATCCCACAATCCATCACTTGCAAGAATGAGAAATTGAACGCCATCATCAACGACTTCTTCCTGCCAGTACAAATCATACAATATTTAGCTTGTGTGACATTATGTCTGAGGATACTTTAAGACAAAAGCAGAAATTAAACTGTACGCAATTGTGAATGCTAAACTAAGTCCCTGATGATTAGATGTTCTTTAAGAAAATAATTCATAGTTAAATACACCTTCTGCGTAACATTTTATGAATCTTTGGCCATTGCATTATTCTACAAAATTATGTCCTTCAACTATGATATGTTATAATGTATTGATCCAACTTGCTAAGCCCTTTTGCAAAATCCACTTTGTGTTGTATTGTGGTTGAAAACAAACTTTCTTGGAAATCTCTCAACCTTGTGTTTATCTAAATGCACGTCATCTCTAAGTTATTTTCCTTTCACATGTGTTACCTTTCATTTTTCTTGGCATTTATTTTGTAGGCATTCTGCAGAATGGGTGTTTTCTAAGATGGTAACAAAGTCAGGGTAATTGAAGCACTCAAATGTAAGCTGTCACTTCTCAAACCGTGACAATTGGAGCAATTATTAGGAGGTTGGGGTTTAAGTGCTAGTTGTATTTAGTTTATTCTCCCTTGTAGCCAGCTTTGGTTGGGAGGCTCACACCACATGGATGAAAAGAGTTTCCTCCAACATGAAGATGTTTTCATAAATGATTTACATGGAGCAACCTAACAGATTTGTCCAATAAGGTAAAACGAGTTTGTGTTCATAAATTGAATAAATTGTTGTTCAGCTTTAACTAAGCCCCTTGTGCTTGGTATATTAAAATTGATAGATTATTATATAGCAGGCTTACTAAAGCGCTTTCAATAGGAGGATTTACCGCCATTATTTGACATTCTATCAATCAAAGGTCAAACTCACCAAGAATCGCACAACTGAAAAAGCCAATGCAACTTGTTACAGGCAATCAGTAGGGTGTTTGATTTATCCAAGGCATGCCCATCTGGAAGTGCCTTTGCTATCATCTTGAGTTCAAATTCACACAAGATCCTACATCAGTCATTTGCAGGCAGGAAAGTGCATTTGTGAAGGTCTGAGGGCCAGTCCCACATTGGAGGTGATGTATAGCCATGGTAAAATTGGCAAACTACACTTGATTCTGATCAAGCAAAATGCATTGATTCGGGGAGGTAAATCTCAGGCTGTCTTTCACCTTGCCTCAGGGCCCAGTGCATTGTCTCTCTCAGAAGCTGAGCGTAGACAAGCTCTTGTTGCAACACAAGAAGTCAAGTAGATCTAAATCCTGCTGAAGGAGACATGACTTTCCACTAGCAAGGTGGTGAATAACCCTGTTGCTCATGGTCAGATGAAGCATATTAGGGCCCATGCTCAATACTTACAAGATAAAGTGCAAGACAAATGTTTCCTTTGTTCATTGCCAAGATGAAGATTTGAAGGCCAACATCTTCAAGAAGCTGAAGATAAGTTCAAGAAGTTTTAGGACGTGATGGGGTCTTCAGGAAGCTGTCATTAAGGGATGGTAAAAGGGTAAAAGGTAACTTAGTTTTTAGTGTCCATGAGGTCATAGGCCATATAAAATGACCCTCATGGAGGATGTTGTTTACCCGCTATATGTCGAAGCATGGTGTAGAATCCTAGCCCCCCCAGGATTTGAACCTTAGACCTCTATTGAGATTCTCACCACGTTGTGTCTATTTAAAGGCATATATTTGGGCATTTGTAATTGTCTTACACATCTCATCTTTTCTTTTGCATTTGTAATTGCAATTCCGTTTCACCTCAGATTAGCTCAATTTACTTTTCTTTTGCAATCTTACATGTGAATGCTTTCCTTTCCAAAATGTGTATGTTCCCACATTGTAGAAATATCAACTGACATTAAGATCACCAATGGTCAACTCCATGACATCATAAACCTAGACTTTAAGTTACTTTTCTTTTGCATTCTTACATGTGAATGTTTACTTTCCAGAACGTGTATGTTCCCACAATCATATAAAGATCAACTGACATCATAAACCTAGCCTTTAAATTGTCAAACAGTTGTTTACTTTCTCTGCTATGCATAGTAATTTTATTGCATCCTTTGGACATATTGTTCTTAAGGGCTGACAATGAGCATTTCAGATCTGATTACTCATTTTAAGTCTTGTATATGACTAAGGAAAAATCAGACATACCACTTCAAAATCATATTCCAGAGGTGTCTTCATGTTAATATGATATGTGGAAATGTGAGAAATTCTCTACTAACCATGTACGAGGGTGAAGATTTAACTGGAAAAAATAAGGTATGTACCATGGCCAAAAGAGAAAGACAGTGTTCCGCTGAAGTTTTTTACTACTTGATCATATTCAGTCTTCAAAAGGTGTTAGTAATTTCAATATAACTACTCCTAATAAGATTTTCAGAAAATAATACTTTGACTAGGGCCACTCATCACAAGGTAGAGGAGATCTTATATTTATAAAAGCATCTATCAGATTATGACGGCCTATGAGTTTGAATATACAAATCAAATTCCTAAAAATTTTAGATTCTTTTTTGATAGTTACCCACTAGATGGCAAGAGCTAACCCACTTTCAAAAGGAAAATAGTTTCTGTCAATATTGAATCTGTTCTTCCATGAAGCCTAGAATTTGAGTTGCTTCTTTCTTAACTGATGTTGCAAATAGTCAAATCAATTGCAGAATAGTAGATCACAATTCCCTTAACATTTATGTTTATACCTTAATTTCTGGTTCAGCTACAACATACTGCTTCAGCAGCCTATCACCAAATGCCCGTGAGACAGCAAGGACACCCCCAACACGCCACGTACCTGTGTTTATTCAAATTTTTGAACTTTTAACTTTCATGTGCAAATGATGAGTTATAACACATCATTCATGATTAAAAAAAACAAATATTGTAATTTTCTACAAGAATAATCAAGCTTTATGTGTATGTTTCTGTAATGTACCAGCCCACATAACAAATCCTCCAGCATCCTCTATCCGCTGACGCTCATCAATTTGATTGGGCTTATGGTCCCTCGAAAGAGCAACAGCTGGTGCCAAAAAACAATGAGAGTAATCTCACTCTGAGAAGCATAAAACAGATGAATAATACAAAAATATTAACTATAGTGTCTAGGGATACAGAATTCACACTATACCCCTTTTAAACATCATTAAGAATGCATATGGGAAGGAATTCATAAAGTACTCCTTGTTGTAAATTAGAGAACATCAAAGAGACACTAACACATTGTAACATGCAAAGTTAAAAGACGAGGTAATATCTCAAAGGGAATTGGCAGCATCCAAAACTCAATTCTATCCAAAACAAGTTTCTTACAATCAAACTCCTGCTGCACTATCATTCAATCTAGAGTGTGCCAACCAGCACTCAAATCAATTCATCATCAATACCATCACCATGTTAAGTTGTTCCATTAAAATAAAAGCATGAAGTTCCCCATGTTTATTTGCTTTTGGCAAGTTATTGCTCAATAACAAAATCTATGGATGTAAAACACAAACCAGATCCACCACTGGAGAAACATATATGTGAAACCTAAAAATGCAGGAAAATTTAACTCTTCTATTTAATTTATAATCGCATTAAAGCTGTTAGAGAAGAGAATTTATTAACAGCCTGAACTTTAAGCCAATTACTCCTAAAGCTGCTGCACCCGTCTCCACTGAGTAACCTTTTGTTTTTAGCAATATCCAACTAGAAAGATGGACAACATAAACAAGCATATAAAGCATGAAAACAAATGTAATTTATAAAGCGCAAAGAAACAAAGAATAATTAACTGGAAGAAGGATATTCCAGACATCAAAAGGACTTATTCAAATTGTACAGATACATAAGCAGCAAAGAAAGTTTATTACGTCAATCTAAATCCAGGACATCATTCAGATTAACAAAAAAATTTAGAACCAAAGCAACATCATTCAGATTACCAAAAAAATTTAAAAACCAAATTTAAGGACATAAGAAATAGCTAAGGGCATAAAATTCACCTTCTCCAGACCTACAAAGAACAGCTCGAGAATCACCAACATTAGCTACCAGCAGCCGATTGCCAACAAGAACAGCAGTTGAAGCAGTTGAACCAGCATCTCTGTTCTGATTATTTTCAGCCTTGAGAAAATCTGAATCGGTTTGCTTGTAAGCATCAGCTGCACAAGCTCAAACCAATGACACTTATGGAACATTGAACATCAAGTTGAACGGAAGTATTAATATCTAAATGTTCCAATCATGCTTTGTATATGTGAACAGGGGCTTTACCTACTGCCAACTTGGTATCACTGATAAATTTTGGGTGGTTTTTCAAATTAAGAAAGAGGTTCTGTTTCACATATTCTGCTGCTCGAGCACCGCCATGGCCTAAAACATATCACTGCATCAATTAAGTAGCCTTATAAAGAACATGTATCAACTAATCTAGTCACATTTACTGCTTATAGCACCATATCCATCAAGAGCTATCTTAAATCTCATAAAACTATCAAGCGATAACAACAGCTCACACACATAAAAGCAGCTACCCCAAGCAATGAATTCCCTAGGGAAAACTTAGAATCAAATATGTAATCATATCCAAATATGTACAATGAACCACAGTTTACACAAAATGAAAATAGTATTTTGATCAAATCCATCATTGTCTACAGTTTAAAAAAAAAAAAAAAAGAGGAACATCATTGTCTACAGATTCAAAGAAACCTGGATAATATCCAAGCTTTGTTGTAATACCACTACGTGATGATGATGTAATACAGGTGGGGCCCGTTTCAATCCCATATAACCAATTGAAAAAAAAAACTCAAAGAAACCACTTACCACACTATGCAAGAATCCAAGTTGGACAGAACACGTAAACACTTTATTTAAAACACCATATTAAAAGAACATACAAACATACCATCAAATACTCCAAACAAGCCAACTAGCTGACCATCAACCCCACAAATCTGTGTATCAAAAAAATCTTCCATTGTGGATCTTTTCCCTGGTGAACTTGCATATCCATAGCTGAACTTGAGATCCTCACTGACAAGGGAGCACAAAGTGTGTATTAATTTCTAGAGAAAATCCTTCATGCAAGTTCTTATAACAATGCCAATTTATCTACTTATGCCTCAAGCACGGAAGGGAAAAAGGAAGGGGAAAAAACTGTGATAACATTAACAAATATATTTGATTAGAATTTTATTTTATATCGTTGTGTTGTGATGTTGTATGTGCCAAAGGATGACATGTGTATGATATGAAGATAAGTTGCCCTTTATACTGTAATTTAACCTATGTTTTTTATTGCTCAAATCAATAAAACATGCTACGCATGCTATCAATTGCCGACATCCATGCATCACAATTCATTTTCTTCTATATGAAAGATATTTGCACAATACAATATTAGTAAAAAAGCTTCACAATGCATAACTATAAATTAGTTGCAAGATGTCAAGATCAAAATCCTCTAGTGGAATATTGATTTATGCCAATTTTTTTAAAGGTTGAGGAGATAAGTTGGTGTCTCATGGATATGAACATCAAGGGCATGAAAAGTCCAAAACATAGTTAGAAATCTTGCCAAGATCCCAGAATTTCTTGCAAAACTCACAAGAAATTCTCGGCAGCGATATTTATTTTTTTTTAGACTCAATGGCAAGAAAATCCTCGAACTTTCCAAAAATTCAGCAAAACTTGCATATGTAGGATCTGAAACGTGAATTTTTTGTGAATAAGAAGCTTTGAAATTTTCTATTAATTAATTATTTTTAAAAATGTTACAACTTACAACTACATAAACAATGGATTGACGTTTAAATTGATGAAAACTTTAATATTCTGAAATTTAGTGAAAATATTTTATGCTTTTTGACGTGGTCAAGGCAGTACTTAGCAATACCTAGTAAAGCCATAAGAAGTTCACCTGACAAATGAAGAATAATATTCAATTTTAAATCATTTTAATTAAAGAAACTCGAATATTGACCATATATGAAGTTCACTTACCTAATTAGTGAAACAATTTTGGAATAATTCAAGAAATAAATGTTAAAAGTTATTAAATTATTTAACCTAGAAGTTCTCTGGTTTACATACATTAGTTTTATATCATTAGTTTTAAAAGTTGAATTGTCTTATCCTTCATGACCCATGGTATGGTGCTTATGGGCTCACCACCTAGCTTAAGTTGCTATATTTTACCATGTTGTTGGTTTTTTTATGAGCATTCTTGATCATGAATTGTAATTGAACTTTTTGTTAATGCAAATCTAAGAGAAAATGAACTTTTTGACTCTTTAGTATCTGTTTTAAATTAAATTGTTTTGCTTGACATTTTTTTGCCGTTTTCCCAAATTGCCGAGAAACTCTTCAAAATTGGAATTCTGAGTTTTTGCCTAAATAAGGATACCTCCATCTCTGAAATGTAGCACACAACATAGGTGCTCAAATATCAGAATGTGTCTATTAATAACCAATCATACCAGATCACACCCAAAGCATGACCCCAAATAAGTTGACTTTTCTCAAAAGTTTCTGCTTCTTTCTTATATCTGCTCACCATAAACAATAAAAAACAATGTTTATGCTAATATATTTTGAATTTTTGCCTTTGAAGAAAGTTTTTTTGGATAAAGTGGGCAACTTTTTTGTGGGACAGTGACCATTTTTCTACCTACTTGAATTCATTTATTTTCCCTCTCCTGAGCATCTACATTTAGCACTTTATGAATTTGGCATCCAGTTTTCTGATCTTCCAACCAACTTGTAAGCTAAATATTGGAAAAAACAAGTTCTTTTTAGTGAACTCCAAAGAATAAGATTGCTTTACAGAACATCTCTCGTATTTTCTTGCCACATTTCTTCTTAGCCTTAGATTTTGAAATCATTGTTTGTAAAACAGAGCTCAAAAGACAATCATGGCATCCCTTTACATTATACTCTATCAATAGCAAAGTACAGGGAGAGATATCAGAACTACTAAATGAAACTTGATTTCATAAAAGATTGTGCATAAGAGAGTAAGTTATGAAATTTCTAATTAGTTAGATCAAAGAGAACAAACCTGAGGCCACCACCACTGACAGGAGCATTGTCCAGTTTTGTGTCCCTCATAGAGAAGACGGAACTGAGATAACTCATGATCCTTCAAATTTTCTTCTTGTGACAGCCTTTAGATCATTACTTTAACAAGATCCCCTGAGATTTGTTAAAAAATGGAATTGCAAGGCAATATGAAGCTGCAAGTCTCAAGAATATGTGTCCTATCCAATCACAATCGATGGAAAGCCTTGAGAAAATCTGCTAATCCAGGTACTACCTGCATAGAAACAGGTCCCAAGAGAGTGAAGCAGAGTGAAAAAACCAAAGAAGAACTATAGCTCAATACATATTGTGGAAAGATTTTAATTTCAGAAATTAAAACACCTCATTCAGTTATGAAATTTCCCCAAGATATATAAAATAGTTGAGTATAAAATCTTCAAAGTCCTTTCTGATATGGAAGGGGAAAAAGAAAAAAAAAAAGAAACATATCATCTTTCAATGTTAAGCACAACTACAAATCATCTCTCTATAATACAAACAAGATATTGTGTGGACAATGAACCCCCCATTGAAGAGAAAGAAATACAAGTGGACACATCAGAATCTGAAATGCTAGACACCATGAAAAAAGGGCAGCTTGCATTTTCCAATTGCAAACTAACTGGCTTTGCCGCTGATTGCTATTATTTTTACAGATGAAAGATTAAACCCTTCAATCACTGAAAACGGCAAAGAAAAATGCAAAAGTTTCTTTCCATTATTTATGAGTTAAAACTATATGATTTGAAAAGTTGAAAAAGATGATATATGTACACACCAACACACGTGTGTGTCCGCGTATAGGCAGGATGTGTCCGTGTAATCCAAGGAAACTTGACTGCAATTTTTCAAGCTAACAAAAGAGGGATAAATGTAATTCACTTTCTCAAAGATCAGTCAAAAAAAAAAAAGTTTTGAGTTATTTTTCACGCATACTAACAGCTTTGAAGAACATACTTTGTAAGATGGAGTCCATTCAGTATACAAGAGTCCTAAATAAACTAGAACTTAAACTTCCAACCGAGTATCATGACTGGGAGAAGGCTATTAAGCTAAAGTTAGAATTAACAGAAACCACAGTTATTATCAGAGGATATTATTAAGCATGCCTGACTCTATTAGTACAAAACTACCAACAAATGAAACAAAGATGCCAAATTTTAAGTTCAGGAGTTTTGGCTTATTACTTGGAGGACACGCATAAGACCATCCAAATCTCCTTTATCGCAATGAGGTGGCCCATAACCCCAGGGAAAGGGTACATTCAGGTGTGAACACGGGTTTTAAATCTTCAAAGTACAATCAAAGTTTACCACACTCGGCTATAAAAACTCTCCATGACCTCACTCAGAGTTTACCGAGATATGGAAGAATTTCTTGGCACTAACAGTCGCTAAAATGTGATCTAAAACAGTGTGTGAAAGTATTGATCATTTGACCAAAACCAAACACGATGCAACGGAATGCAACAGGAGTAAACCAAAAGTGAATAATAACTGAGAGCTCAACGCAACCAATGATCCGAGAAGAAAATGATTAATATTATATATATAAAACCTTACCTTAGATCCACGCTACCAACAATATTAAAAAAAAAACAAGTGCAGAAGAAAACCGGTGGATTATAGACAGCAATAAAGTCAAGGAACATTTACTCATTGTCTCTTTATTTATTTATTAAACTGCATTCTAAAACATAATTTAGTCGCCGTTTCATGACATACTCCTTGATCCTTCGTCAAAACATGGATTGTGAACACAATGAACAAATAAACTCACAATGAACAAATAAACTAACTGCAGAAACCTAAGCAACCTATTACACATAATCGACGGAAAACGATGTCCAGTCTAATGCAAGTGGAAAGGGGAATCTCCAAAATAACACCAAATGATTCTCAACTTGATCAAACTCCAGGTATAAATGCGTAAAGGGTGTTAGTGGGAACATTTGAACCAAATAATGAAAAATATTCTCAAAGTAATGCCAAAGGTAAGGATAGGACTCCCTATAATTTGAAATCATAACGATCCATTCCAGAATTAGGACAAAGAGTAACCATTGCCTTCTACAAGCAAACACATTTATAACCGCCAGGTTAAGACTCGTTTACTATTCACGCCAGGAAGACGACATAGAACAACATTTTACATGTACGACAAAAAGATTTCGCAAAATGAACGGATTATACACGGCTAGCTCAGGAAGAATTTGAACGCTGCGACACTTTATCAAAGCATAGCATAGAATAAAGGCACAAAGACGCAACATTCCGATTCATGACTTTAGTAAAAACAAATCATCATACACTTACCGTCAAATTCGTGGAAACCTATTCAAAAATAATTCCGCAACCTGCGGGGCAGCTACTATTGAACACCGAAGACTAGAGAAGAGTCAAAAATTTAAAATGGCTAAAAATCACCCGCCTGAAACATGATGTTGGCTCCAAGTGATAAAACACTTGAAATCGGCTCCAAATCACTGCTAGAAACTCCAAATTGGCTCAAACGAGAGCTTAAAAACTGTAAACATTCCAAATGGCTGCCAGAACTTCAAATACCTTCAAACGATGAATACAAATACGACAACTCTTCGAATGACAGCTTTAAACTTAAAACTGACTCCAAATCACCAACAAAAGCATAACGGTGCTCCAAATAGCCGCAATAAACTTGAATGCAGCTCCAAGCCACAGCTAAAATACTGAAAATTTCCCGAACCACCAGTGAAAACCCAAGAGCCGGTCCAGATAGTCTCTAAAAACTTTCAATCAGCTCCAAATGGTTGCCAGAAACCTAAAACGGCTTCGACTGTCCGCTAAATAGTTGAAATGGACCAAATAACCAATAAAGCCTTGAAATCGCACTTTGAAAACTTCAAAACCTTGAAATCGCATCCAGACGAACTTTGAAAACTTCAAAACCTTGAAATCGTTTTCAAACGAACTTTGAAAACTTCAATGCAGCTCCAAATGACCGCCACAAACTAGAGATCGCCTTTAGACAATCGTTGAAGCTTCAAAACAACTCAGAACCACAAAACATTAAAATATTTTTAGACAAAAAGCCTAACGCCTCAAAATACTTCGAATCCGCCGCGGAAAAGGCCGAGATCCAAACGCTTCATAATTCTTTGACTTCACCGGACGAACTTAGACGCCAAGAAACAACAAATGCCGCCTCAAATCGAAGGCGGAAGATTCAGATATTGATCTTAAAGCAGAACAAAGCACAAAATCCTACGACATTCAACGCGTAGCGGATTAAGCGAGACGATTTGCTACAACGGATGGATCATGGATCGAATCGCGTAGCCGTCAGAGTTATCGCACACGCAACGACGGCGTCAGCACCGCCGATCTTGGCCGTCCGATAAATCACTATCGACGACAAGCATTCTGCAGGAGCACGCCAGCTGTCAGCAACACGACTTGTGGAGCTGCTCAGGCCGCGGACGTCGCACGCGTGGAAATCCGACGGCGCCGAGATGTCCACGTGGCAGAGGATGTTCGTTGGCGGACTCCACACGCGGAACCTCGATGGCGACAGCTCTGCAACGGTTTTTCTCACGGTCTTTCTGGCTGTTATCCGCCGTGAGCGCGTCAAGCAATCGACCTGGCTCTTCTGTCTTTGAATTTGGGTGTGATGGGCTCCACCAATTTCGAACCCGTGACTTACTGCATGCCAGAGCGTAGTCGTCATACGTTTGTAAGCAAAACACATAATCTATACACATGTACACGTTTTACAGGGTTTAAATTTTGATTTCTTAAGCGTACAAAACCATAGCATATTTAAGTGTTTTCTAAAAAGTCCAAAACTATGGTATATTTGAGTGTCTTGGAAGAAAGTCCAAAATCAAACCACAGCAGATGTATTACTTGCGAGAAAATTAATTTAGTATAAAGTCCAAAATCAAACCACAGCACATGTAATACTGGGGAGAAAATAGATTTAGTATAATATTCCAATAGATATATCATTTCAATATTGTAAAAAAAAATTATTAAATTTAATGTTCAAAATATTTTATATGCTGTATATATGTTTTGGAGACTTCACAAAAAAATAAAATTTATATAAAAAAATTAATATATGGTAATAAAAAATTGTCAAGGAAGAATTGAGGGAGCTCAATCTAGCATAAATTAAAGCTCGGAGCACCCCCGAGTTCCGGAGGGTGGGTGCACTTCCCTTAAGAGCTTTTGAGGAGCGGGCGAACAACAACTTTACAAAAACGGGTTTCAGAGATGAACCATAATTACTTACTAGAATATCTTCTTTCTAGTGACTAGCTCGGGGGGGGAAGAATAGATAGTTGTTCCCGTTCTTTCCTTCTTCAACAAAACCGGATCCGTAAGAACAACCATCAAATAGATGAGCATGCACGCTCAACTATAGAGGGAATTTCTAAAAGCTTCACTCCAGATACTCCTTTAATCTTAAGAGGTGGCATAAGAAGCTTTTAAAAGCCTTACCTCTCCTCCCCCCTCCCCCACCATTTAGAAGGGTAAAAGCCAGGGCTAATAAAGGCTATACTTTAAAAGCCTTGCCTTGGTTGCTTTAAAACTGAAAGGGTCTCTTAATCCTAAGGTCGAAAATCTATGAATCGGGTGGATTATCTCCATGGAGTAGATCGATAGGGACATCGCAATGGTAAAAGTTATTGGGCTCTCTTAACATAAACCTAAGTTCAATTCGCAGGAAGGGTGACTCTTGATATGTCCCACTTTTCAACATTTTCAAAAAAAATATGGTAATGAAAAATTAAATGGAAACAAATAGAGCCTAGAGCGATCCCTACTATGTAGTATGGAAGGAAAATCTTATTTGAAAGCTTTAATGGCCAGTCAAGATGCCCTGAATGGGAGTATGGATACCCATGTTGAAGATAGGAGGAAGAACGAATATATGGCAAATTTGATCAAAGGAGCATATGTTACACCAAAAGTGATTATCAAGGATGAGATGATTGAGCATGATATAATGGTTCTTAAAAGTAAAGGGTTAATACATAAGTTTCATGGATACTAGCCAAGCTTTTTCAGAGATTTTGAATTGGACCAAGTAGAAGTGAGGATTGAATTCAAATTACTCTATGACTTTTCTTCTTAAAGGTTTTGTTCTTGTCATCTTTTTCTAGCTTTGAAATTAGGGATAAAATAATGAGATGGTGGACCATAGAGAAAAAATTGTATTGAGACAAAAACTATTAAAAAGTTTCCAATGTGGATTAGGTTGTTTAGACTTCCATATCAACTTAAAGGATGTTTTAAACAATATTAGAAATACCCTAAGGAGTGCTATGTATACTCAAATATGTATTGTTATGGATATTTCAAAATATTTGCCACTGTCCGTTAAGATTAACTCTAAACCAAGAGAATGGGATCAACAAGTGGATTATAAAAATATTGCACTTTGATGTCACAACCGTTATGAGACTAGACTCACGACAAGAGATTGCAAAGTAAAAAATGATGAAGAAAGAGATAAATTTTTGATCATGAGTAAACTTCAAGATGAAGTAAATAAATCACACTCTAATAGAAGTTAGACTAGATCAATAATATTCCACTTCAAAAGAAGTGACAAAGAAAGCCTATCTACAACATCATATGGGCAAGGCCACCATATTTTACTCATATCAATTGTTCGGAGAAACAAAGAAGGATACAAGTGATGAGAAAGTACAATATGCAAGTTCAAATTTGGAAGTAATTAAAGGTATATAAGTAGAGGTGGAGGAAATTTCAAAATAAAGACTATAAAAGAGGTCAAGTTTATTCTAAGTAAACCATCTTCATTTTCCTCAAGTGGTATAGAATCCTCTCCTAGCAATAGAAATGAAAGAAGTGTAGAGGCTACCCCTTGCACTTTAGGGTTTCAAGAGCAACATAAAAAAGAAACAACAATAGAGAAAATTCATAGCAATTTAGGGTTCTTAGGCCAACATAAGAATGTAATTGCTACGAAGATTCATCCTTGTACTTTAGGGTTTTTAGGGCAACATAAAGAAGAAAGTACTTCTTGAGGTTATTCCTTGCACTTTGGATCCTTTAGAGCAAGAGAAACCTACAAATGATAAGTCTCAATATGAGAAATATGAAAAATGAAAGCAATTGACAAAGATGCAAGTGTTTGTGGAAATGAAAAAGAGAGAGGAAGACCTAAGAAGCAAAAATAGAGAAAAAGAAACTCGGAGGAATGTTGATATGGGAAAACAAAAGCAAATATTGCAAGTGTTAACAAGAAGTGGGGCTAAACCTACAAATAAAAACAAAAAGTGATAATAAAAATGATATTTTGGAGTATTAGGGGAATGAATAAGACCCCTGTAAAAAGAGTTATTAAGGAATTGACAAGTTGTTATAGGCAACATATTTATAGATATAGAAATTGATTAACAAATATTTTAGTCATTTTCATTTATGATTTTTATCTTGGGAAAATTCAAATTTTAGAAGGCAATTGGACGAGGAAGATTTTATCTCTTATTAAAAATGATTTCAAGGAGTTGATTGCAAAAACATAACAGTATGAAGAAGATGATGAATATCTTTAATAGAAAAGCAAATGAAGAATGTCTTTGATAAAAAAAAAGTTGAATGTGGTTTAATTAACTTGATAGCAATGTAATGTTTAGATATTTTAATAGGAGTGCTTCCAATATAAGCCACACATAGATTTTAAAAAAATTAAATAGCATTATTCAATCATATAAATTCTTAAACTTTTAAGGAGGAGAACTAGGTTACAATCTTGCTAAATGATACATAGACAAGTTGTAATAATACCAAGGACCAATTTCAATTCCATATAACCCATTAAAGAAAGTATGACAATAAAAAAATTGCAATTCTTATTTCTATCCTTAATCTTATTTTATCATTAAAAATATTTATTATATTGATATAAAAAATAGTTAAAAAGGGAATGTTAAAAGCCTACATAAAAAACATGCCTTGCTTTTAACTACTTTAACTAAATAAACTTAAACTTAGAAAAATGATTTGAAATAATTCAAATATGATCATTTTTATTAAATGTTGTGGTTGTGAATAGTATATAGTGTAAAAAATATGGTCAAATTGTTTGATAAAAAGTTTAAGCAAGATTTAACCTCAAGTAATGAGTGTGAATGAGGTACGAGCATCATATTTTCTTGTTTTAGATATTTGGAGAAGAGCATGGAGTGAGTGTGAGCAAGAATCAAGTGTAAGCAAGGATCAAGTACAAGCAAGGTACAAGTGTTACCATTTTTTGTTTCAAATATTTTGAAAATTAAAAAAAAAACAAAGCAATCATATGAGGAAAATCTAGGTTGCACAGAGGGAAATTTATTTATGAAAGCTCTATTTGGAAGTAATAATGGCCTAGTTAGAAGCATGGATGTCCTAGTTGGGGATAAAAGAAATAGCAAGTCTAGAGAGGTAACAAAAGTTACACCATAAGTGGTTATTAAGGATGAGATGATTGAGCATGAAACAATGGTTCTTAAAAGTAGAAAGTTAACCTGTAAGTTCTATATATATTGGCTAGGTTTTTTGAAGATTCAAAATAGGATCAAGTTGAAGCAGCGATTGAATTTAAATTACTCCATGACTTCTCTTTCAAAAGGATTTTTCATTATAATCTTATCCATTCATAAATCAAGAATAAAAATAATAGATGATGACTAATGGTTTAAGGGGAGATATTCCCCATATTTAAGACCATGAAGTGGTAATTTTATTTGAAGACAAAAACTATTAGAATGCTTCTAATATGGGTTAGGATTTTTAGACTTCTATATCATCTCATCAATAAGAAGGTTTTGAAGAATATTAGCAATCCCTTAGGGGATTTCATCTAGGATGGACCAACTACTAAAAAAGTAGAAGCATGTCGTATATACATAGATATTTGTTGCCATGGATATTTTAGGCTCTCGACATACATGGTATAATGAATGCATCAGGCAAGTTTTTACATAAAAAAGATTGGGCATATTTTTACTATCTAGTGCACAATTGAAAATAGAGTATTTAATCTTTAGACATTTTATTGTAAGCAATATCAGTTCATAAGCCCATCCCCTTGAGAAATTGTTTACTTAATAATGATCATTCAAATCCATTTTGATTTTAGTCTATGAGGATCCAAGACCTTGATTTCTTCTAGATGGTTTTGTTATGGTTGAATGGAGCAAGGCTAGAAGGATTTTGTATACACGTGTTTGTTCAAAAGATGAAATATCTAAAGTAGAAACGAAGATTTGGAATGCTAAATCCTAAAAAAAATACAAGAGAGTAGAAATTTATGGAATGGACGAATACTTATGTGCAAAAAAACAATTACATTTTTATCATCATAGTGTAATAAAAAAGGAAGTCGTATTGATCCCAAAAATCTAGGGAGAGATGGTTTAAAGAAGGTAATATAAATACAAAAAAAAAATGCTATAACCAAAATATATTTGTCTTTCATTAAAAATAAATATTTCAATTTAAGATATAAGAAATATTGAGGAAAAAGATGATTCAAGAAAGTTTGAAATTAATTACTTTACAGATAATCTATTAGATGTTTAGTAAGATAAGGAAGATCCAGGTAAGCTTTTATAAAGTATTCCATCAATTATCACATATGAATAGAATGAAATATTGACAAGAAATATCACTATGGAGGAGCTACAAGAAACATATATCTCTTTTCACCCTAACAAGATGCTTTGCCTCAACAAAATTCTTAGAATTTCCTCTCAAATTTTTGGGGATTTGTTCAAGAGCAATATGTTGGTAGTATTTGAAGAGGCCATGAAAAATATGACTATAATAAAAGAGATCAATGCCAGCTTTACTACAATGGTTCCCAAGAAATTGGATATAATATTTTGATAATTTTCATCGAACAATTATTTATAATATGATTTATAAAATAATTTAAAAAGTTATGATAAATGTATTGAAGAACATTCTAGATTGTATTATCTTAGAGCAATAAAGTGGTTTTTTTAACGGAAAAAAAGTTCTTAATGGTGTAATTATTACACAAGAGGTCATACATTTTCTTCATTCCATGAAAAATAATGTATGCTTATAAAATGAGATATCAACAAAGATTATTATAGCATTTGTTAGAGTTCTCTACATGGTATTCTTTGAAAATTATATTATGATCAAAGTCATTGTGAATTATTAGATGTTGTTATAGCACTCAAAAATATTATATTTTAATCAATTGATTCCTTATCGGATACTTTGAATCATCTTATGGAATCCACCAAGGTGATCTAATATCTCCTTATCTGTTTATTATTCTTGTTGAGGCATTGAGAAGAGTTTTCTCAAAAGCATAAATGAAAGGGAAAATCAAAGGTAATAAGGATGCAACAAATTGTCCCTTCAAATTTAATCTCTACTTTGTTGATTATACTTTCCTTTTCAAATATTCCTCAGTCAACTAGGCCATGGAGTTTAAATCAATATTACTATGCTATAAGAAGGCTTCTAGAAAATTGGTTAATTCTACAAAATCTAGGATCTTTTTAGTTAACACTACATAGATTTACAAGGGATATTATGGGTGTTTTAGACTTTTAAGTTGTTAAATTACCATAAACATATTTATGTATTCCTCTATCTCATAAAAGAAAGAAGAGGACACTTTGTGGAGCAATTTTGGATAGAATAAAATCTTATTTGGTTGGTTGGAAAGGCTAGTTCCTAACCATGGCTAAAAATAACAACTTGTAAATACTAAATTGTAAACTACCCCTATATATGATGTCACTTTCAAGATCGCCAATAGGTATAACATCCAAATCTAATAAAATTCAAAGACTTTTTGTTTGGAAAGGATGTAAGAAAAAATTTAGTTTTCTCTTTGTAAGTAGATAAGACTCAGTATCTATCTTCATGCAAGATAATATTTAATTAGTTATTCTAGGAATAGAATATTAAATTAGTTATTATAATTTAGTATCTTCTAAAATAAAGAGAATATATTATTTTTAATAAGCATGTATTATTTTAAAAGCATACCTTCTAAAATAAGCATCATTGTACTCCTTTATAAGGACTGGATAATACTAATATTGGGTGTGTGAATATTCATGAATAAAAGCTTCTCTCCTTCTCTTCTTGTGTTTATTTTCTTTTGCTTGTCATTGTCAATTCTTGCTCATATCATATGGTATTAGAGCCAAGCGATCACGATCTCAAATCTAGTCTTTTAAAATATTTTAGAACAATCTTCACCCAGATCTCTCATCTCAAGGTTGCCAAAGATCTAGCCTTGTCAAGGATTTTTACATATTACCCTTTCTAGATCTCTCTTCACTTTTTATCAAAAATTCAAGCGATCGTGCCCTTGAATTTGGTATTCAAAAATATTTTAGCATAATCTTCATCCAAATCCCTCATCTCAGGTTGTCAAATATCTAGCCTCCTCAAGAGTTTTCACTATTACTCTTTCTAAATCTCTATTCATTTTTTTCTCAAAAAATATCATTATATTTGCCAGAGCTATATCTTTCTTTTTAGCTGTCAAATTCACCATATTATATCATCATCGCGTAGATCATTTTGAGTACTACAAAAAACGTCAAGCAAGAAAAAAAAAGTGGAGTTTATTTTTAGAAGGAAAAAAAGAAGAAAAAAAGTGCTTTATTATTTTAAAAAGTACTTTATTTTTTTAAAAGGGACTTCTTTTGTGAATTTTAATCACTTGTGCAATTTTGATAGTAAATAAGGTCCATTTATTGGTGGAATTTGACATCTTCATTATTTTTCTTCCACATTTTCCAAGTTTTGCAAGTAATATTTTGCAGCCATCCCTTTTGCAATGGCTCCTAAGTGGGATATCCATCATGAGGAGACTTTGGAAGCATCAGTGAGTATGAGTATAGTCAAACAAATTTTAGAAGAGAGACACAATCGTTTCATGAAAGATCTTATGGTAGCTTCTCAAGCAATGCTCCAACATTTAGCACATTGTGTCACTCATCAACCTACGAAAGATAATGTAGGGTAGTTGATACCCCCTACTATCAAGTATTTCGTTGAGTGTTACTTAGATGTGGATAATTGTGCAAAAGGAAAAATTAATGTAGTTGTCTCCGTTGATGCTATAAGTGTAGTTCTTAAACATGAAGGACAACAACAATTACCCCTTTCTATACGACAACACCATTAGCCAGTTCAATAATTTAACTCTCAAGTGCAACCATCTTGGCATCCCTTGCAATAGTTTGGCCATCATCTTCAAACTACATAGGACAAGGTTCCTTCTTGTTTGTAAAAACAACAATCATATTTATCTGTACTTACTCTTCAACAATAACCACAACCACAACACTATGTAATACCACAGTCTTGTTCTTATTTACAACAGTAGTAGCATTCAAGTACCACTACATACTTGGTTGGTCATAAGGGTACATTGCCAACCCAAGCACAGGGGGGCTCTATATCAAAATTTTAGCAGCATTTTCCCTATTTTCGGTAACCTTTTCCCCCTCCTTCAATGAAAGTGGGGTCACTTTCCACTAAACAGGAAGGAATTGATAAGACTCAATATCTATCTTCATGCAAGATAATATTTAATATTATCTTCATGTGAGATAATATTTAATTAGTTATTATAGGAATAGAATATTAAATTAGTTATTCTAATTTGATATCTTCTAAAATAATAGGATGTCTTATTTTAAGAAGCATCTCTTATTTTAAGAAGTATGTCTTATTTCAAAAGTATGCCTTATTTTGAAAAAACATGCCTTCTTTTTTTTTTTGGTGTGGAAAACATCCCAAAAGGGATGCCACTTTCGGGTAAGACCCAAGGAGGCAGGGGTATCCATTCCGCCAAAAACGCCCAGGACTCGGACCTGGCCTACCACCTTTGACATACTCAAGGAGCAAACAAACACACAAAACCAAATTAAAAAAAGTAAATAACAACAAAAATAATAAAATAAAATAAAAAAACATGCTCCTTGAGTGTGTCAAAACCAAAAGCACAACCAAACACGCACAATAAGATAAAAGAAACCACAACACAAACCACATAGAAAAACACAAGAACCACATAACAAAACACAAACAAGACAAAAACAATAGAACACTACAAAGACATAATTCAAAAAAACATGAAAAAAAACACAACCAAAACCTAAAAAATAAAATAAAAAAAATAAAAATAACAATAAAAATAAAAACAACCAACAACAGACAATAAACAAAAACAAAAAACATAGAAAACACTCACACATAAAAAAATGAAATAACACAAACAAAGAGAAACCCAAGAACAAGAACGAAAAAAACACAAGAACAATAACAAAAAACATAAAAAAACAAAACAACAAAAAACAACACAAAGAACACAAAAACAAAACAAAACAAAAGAACCCACCCACCTTAAAAAACTAAACAAAAAAACAAAGAAGACAAAAGAAAAAAAATGAACAAAACAATGACCTATCTAGACCAGAAGACTATTAATGCAAGAATCAACAGAGGAAACAAAATAAAGAATAGAATGAGCTAGGGAACTAAAAAAACTGAATGAACCAAAGAGAAAAAAAAAAAAACAAGAAGAAACTAGGTACCTTCGTAACCTGGAGCCATTCAAAGAAATGATAGAAAGAAGAGCTTCCCTAATTTGAGAAGCCCACCATATAGGAGGGTGGCCATAACAAGTAAGATCACCTTTGTCCAAAGCCCAATTAGCTAAAGCATAAGCACTCTTGTTTTGATCTCTGACCACATGATTGTAATCAACTTTCAAAAATCCCATCCGGATTAACTGAATCTTCTCAATAATTCTTTTTATCTCCAATCCACCTTATGATTCTTAGGAGTCTTCAAGAGATTAATCATAAGTTGAGAGTCAGACTCAACTAACACCTTTTCCCATCCAACCTTAGTAGCCTCCTGAAGGCCTCTAAGGATACCATACCCCTCAATAAGGTTATTGGAAAGAATACCCAAATTCTTAGCAAAAGTAAAAACTAGGGAGCCATCTGAAAGTCTACCAATTCCTCCCACACTGGCTTTTCCAGGGTTCCCTCTAGAGGCTCCATCAGTATTGACTTTTCCAAAATCCTTAGGAGGAGGTTGCCAATTTATAGTCCTATCCATCTTACTAATACTCACATTCCCTTTAAGTTGGTTGCCCTTAGAAGGTTTAATCTTCAATCTTTGCATCACTTGATCCCATCTTTGGTGGGAGTTTTAGGGGTGATTAAGGAGTTGATGGACTGATTCAACTAAGTTGGCTATGATCTTTTGCCAAATATAGTGAATATCCTTCCTATCTTGATTAAAAATTTGGTTGTTCCTTTCATTCCAAATATTCCAAAGAAGAATGGTAGAACCCATCCAAACTAATCGCCTAATAAAATGATCAACACCCTCTTGATTAGGCCAATCCCTCCAAAGTTGTTCAAAAGTGAAAAAATTGGACCATTGTAAGCCAAGTAAAGTTGACATTCTCCTCCATAGCTCAGAGGCTAAAGTACACTCAATAAAAATATGGTTGATATTTTCTACATTCTCTTCACACATTTCACATCTAAAAGGGCCATGAAAACCACGCTTCATAAGTTGCTCACCAGTAAGCACCCTACGATGCAATAAAAGCCAATTAAAGAACCTCACCTTAGGCCGGAGCTTTTGAGCCCACAATTGAGAAAATATGTCGGAAGAATGGTTGGGATTATTATGGCATAAGGTCAAATAACCTTGAGCAACTGAATACTCACCCTTAGTAGTGTTGTTCCATCCAAAACAATCTTTTTCATGGGACCAAGAGAGGGATCTCATATGAAGGATGCCTTGGATATCTTGTCTTTGAATTTTTGGGATTTGAATAGGCCAGTCCTCAATAGGGATCCAATATCTACCAACCTTTGAATTACCAATATGGTACCGATAGTAATTAGCCACCTTTATCCAATTAGCTCGGTGAAGCTCCTCTATCCAAGGCATCCAATCGGGAAACTAAGTTATCAAAGGCTTGTGACCATCCCAAGAATCTGTCCAAAAATTTGCATGTCGACCATTATGAATGATCCAAAATAATTTTTTCTTTATCAAATCCTCACCAGTCTTAAGAACTGCTAAAATGGGAGAACCTTTGGTAGGAAGTTGATAGCGAACAAGGTCTTCAGGACTTTTGTTCTCAGCATATTTAGCACGAATATTATTGGCCCAAAGAGCATTGGGGTTATGCAACATCCTCCAATATAATTTAGCAGCTAAAGCTTTGTTGTTATTAATTGAAGACCGGAATCCTAAACCCCCTTCACTCTTAGGAAGACATAAAATATCCCATTTCACCAAGGCCCATTTTCTTTTCTCCTTAGTACCACTCCAAAGGAAACGATGATTGATTTGATCCAATTCTCGAAGAACAACCTTTGGGATATTCAAAATGGAAGAAACATAAATAGGAATAGCTTGAAGGACTGATTTTACCAAGGTGATTCTATCCCTAGAAGAAAGCCACTTGTTGGTCCACTTTCCAATTTTCTTCTTGACTTTGTCCAACAACCAATTCCAATCTTTATTTTTCTACCTTTGAATATTTATGGGAATACCTAAATAAGTGATTGGAAGAGAGGTCTTATTATATCTTAATTTATCCAAGACCATGGATTCCTGTCTAGCAGAGCAGTGAAAGAAAATAACTTTAGATTTGTCTTCATTGATCAACTGAAAAAAAACATGCCTATCATTGTATTCATTTATAAGGACTGAATATCAATAATATTGGGTGCATGAATATTCATGAATAAAAGCTTCTCTGGTTCTCTTCTTATGTTTCTTTTCTTTGAAATTCATTGCCAATTCTTGCTCAAATGATTCTTGCTAATATCTTAAGTTGTATAAGGGTTGTAAAGGAATTAATATTTAAGGGATATGCCTGCAAAATTGCATACTTTTTGAGTTATTATTAAGGTAAAACTATTGGATTTGTTAATACTTTCTAGAAACAAATGAAATCAATACATTGCCCAAAATAAATCAACAACTCATAAAAATACACAATGTAATATGAAGGGTATCCAAAGACGCTAAAATAATCTCCTCAAAGGAAGAATAAATACTCCAACTGATGAAGAAATAGTTGGTCTTAAGGGTTATGAATACTCGTTTACATTTGACCTTAGGTAAAAGTTATATAACTAGCCTTAAAATTTATTATTAAAATATTACAATAAATCCATCTATACAAGGTGTACAGGGGCCCAACGGGCTATACAATAAATGTAATACAAAAGTCTATCATGGTCTCAATTGAAGCTTAACACCACATATTCCAACATTTCCCCCTAAGTTTAATGGGGGATACAAAAAGATACTCTTATAAATCATCCCCCCTTAAGGGGTACTATCCTACTGCAAGACACTCCTCTAATCATACAATAGCCACTTTTGGCATGGCCTTGTCTAAGAGATCCATTACCTATTATACTAACAATACATATTCTGGATCAAGCATTCTATGGCATGAATCCATTAAACAAAGTGAATACAATTCTTGTTTTGCTTAGTTCAACTATGAAACAAGGGATTGCAAATACGCTTGATGAAAACTTGGTTATCATAATGAAGGGTGACTAGAAACTACTAAGGAATACTCAATTGCTTCAAAATCATAAGCATCCATTAAAGGTGTTTGGCAACCTCATTGGTAGCATAATACTTAGCTTCCATAAAAGACTGAGAAAATATGTACTATCATATACAAAACTAATATACTAGTATAGAACCAAGATAAGAGATATACATGGTGGTGTAGTGTTACTAGTCCAAATTACCAACCCAATCTACATCCAAAAATCCTATTAAAATTAGAGGTGCTCCAACTAAGTCATGAATACCAATCTAGTATGTACCTTTAATATACCAAAGGATCCATTTGATTATTGTCTAGTGACTCTCATGGGGTGTCTACAAATACCTATAACAATAGTTTATAGAAAATGCAATGCTTGACTAAGCGATATGAGATAAAGAAGTTATTTGATAAGTGACTTATAATAAGTGGAATCTATGAAAAAAGTAGTGCAGTATGCTTGCAAATTCAAACTAGAGTAAAGGGAGTCTAAACAAGTTTATAGTCCAAGGTCCTCCATCCTAAACCACCACTAAAAATTTAAGCCATACTTGGGCTGGGAAATAACAATCTCAAAAGGTGACTGGTCAATATAATCCCAAAAATAATGAGGGAGGCCCAAATATGTCATCTCAAAAGTGTCACAAAGTCATGATTTCATATGATCAGTTAAAAATGTTGAACTCCTTGTAATGAGAAGATGATAAATATACAAAAAAAATTCCAAAATCTAGCTATCTTGATGCTTGATATAAACATAATTGTCTACCTTGCATTATTGGAAGCCATAACTAAGAAAGAAAGAATGAATCTTCTCATGCAAAGCATGAGTAGCTTCCTTAAGTTTTTACAAGGACTTCTTCAACCTACACAACAAGGGGGTAGGTCCATCAAGATAAAAAGTAAATGGCTTCCATATAAAAGTCTCCTCTTTAAGCTCTCCATAAAAAAAGTTACTCTTCACATCCATCTAATCCACCTTCCATCCATAAGAAGCAACAATGGAGAGAATATTTCGAATAGAGTCCATCCATGCGACTAGGGCAAAGGTATATAAATAGTCAAGTCCCTCCTCCTAGGATAATCCCTTATCAATAAGGCATACCTTGTGCTTCTCCACTTGGTCATCAAAATTGTACTTGGTCCTATATACCCATTTGCAACCATGACGTTCTTCCCTTTAGGAAGAGGAACAAGCTCCTATGTTTGATTCTTTATTAATGATTTATACTCAATAAGCATAGAATCCTCCTACTTTATACAACCCTTGTCCTAATAATGGTTGACAGGGTGTCTAGAATCATCCTTGAGACTCAATCCCAAGAGGGATCCTTTAATTATGCTCCCAAGAGAGAATGAGATGACCATCCTTAAGGAGATTCTAAGCCCACTTGGGCTCAAGTTATCCATGCAATATTATGGCACATCCTCTATATAAGTAGCATTCAAAATACTATACTATAGTATCAATCCTAAGCTCACCATCCACTTCAATACCCATCACCATTGCACAAAGTATGGAAAGATCAAGCTCATTCAGTGCAAGATCCAAAACTATAGTAAGTATTGGGAAAAGATCCAAAATAAGAGGTTATGAACTCATGTTAAATACTAAGAAGTTGGAACAATTAGAATCAAACTAATGAGAATATTTGAGGTGTAAAAACCACTAGAGGATCCTCAAGAGGGGAATCATTGACTAAAAGGACAAGTGGTCCAAAAAGAGTAGACAAAAACACCTCATCAAAGATTACGCCTCTTTGAATAATGGCATTCTACTTTATGAGATTATATAAATGATAAGTCTTGGAGGTGTTAGAATATCCACAAGGGTACAACGATGACCTACATCCACCTTATTTTATGTATCTTTAGGATTATGAAGCCATGTAATGGATACAAATATATATAATTTAAAGACATCATGTCGTTGCCTATCAATCCCTCAAGAGGATTCATACCCTAAATGGACCAAATTGGAATCATATTGATGATATGAGCTATATAAGTCACTACTTTTCCCTAAAACTTGGACTCCATCTTATTGGTATGCAACAAACATTTGATCATATCCATGATAACCATGTTATTTTGCTCAACCACCCCATTTTGCTCTAAGGAATAGTGAATAGTCCTCTAAAAAGAAATGCCATGAAGATCCAAGAAATCATTAAAGGTATTATTAACATACTCAAATCCTTGATTAGTCCTCAAACACTTGATGTTCCTCTCAAACTTGTCCACAAGAGCCTCAAAGTCCTTAAAATTACCAAAGACTTCATATTTAGTGCAAATGGTGTATAACGAGATATACTTGGAGAATTTATCAATAAAGGTGAGAAAGTATTTATTATTAGAAATAGATGGATCCCCCATGGGACAAAAAATAACATTGTTATTTAGCTCTAAGGGTTGTGTAGCATGCTTAATTTATCCCTTTTGGGAAGAATTCTTGATGATGCTTCCTCAAGATACACCCCTCACAAACACTAGTAGGGAGAGAAATAGGAGGATGACCAATGACCAATTAATGTTGACTCATGTACTTTAAGAATTTTTAGCCAATTTTATCAAGTGTATGATGCCATTACTTGCTAGTTTCATCTATTCACCATATCCATTAATTATTTCTTCTTCAAGGAAGAGAAGGAAGAAGGACCCTCACCAAGCTTGTACATTATAAGAATCATTACAATATCATGAGACAATTGTATTGAAACCATCGTCGTTGTCCTTAATCACCTATGAATATCATTAAAACTCAACCTATTGTATGAGTGATGCTATAAATATAAATAAGTTTGGGACCCACACATAGAGCATGAAAACTTCATCAAATTAGAAGGAACAAACTATTACCTCACCATATTTGATTACCTATAAAGATGATTCATCACCAATGACCAAAAACTATTTAAAATGTTGTACACTATAGTTATGCAAGAGATGGTGATGTTTAGTCATGTGTTGGGTTTCTCGAATTTTATAATCCACTCTTCAAAATAAGTGGATGTCCACTATGTTGAGTGAACAATAAAACGTGCTTGTAAGGTGTCATCATCATGATCATCCACAATCTAAGAAAATAAGAGAACAACGCCTATAACTTAATTATAATTGACAAAAATTTACCTTATATCTATACAAAAGTTGAAAATCAATATCTTGAAACCCTTCTTTGATTTCTTTTCAATATCTAGTTTAGCTACTTCCTTTTCATAAGCTTGGATAGTGAGAGAATGACTCTTACATCATTGTCACTAAGCTTGGTGATGAAGAAGGTATTTAAACATATTATCAAGAGATGGTTAGGACTCTTGGGAAATTATATTTAAGCATTTCAAATATAATAACAACTATCTCAAATACTTTGAAAATATTGTTGAACATCGTATTGGAAATATTAAATGTCGAACTTTCCATCGATATCTCCTTTTGCATTCTTCTTATAGTTTATTGGATTGATTGATGTACTCATTAATAGTCTATTGATCTATGTAGAGTTAATGTGATCACATATCTACTAGATATCGTCCAATAGTTGCTTTAGATTTGAGATGTTGCTAATATGATTATCATAGATCATGTCAACATTTAGGGTAATCACACCATGGTATTCCTCCTTGTTATCTTTGTATAACTATTTTTTTATTTTATAATTAATTTTTTGAAAATCCTCATTCACATATTTGAGGAGTCCCTTACTTTACAACAATGTTTTATTCTTTATTTTCTACATGGCATAGTTGGACCCATTGAGCCAGGGCACATGTTGATCCATGGAATCCCAATAAAATATAGTATTTTGCATGTAGTTATGATAAAAATAATCTTGTCAATGTAAGGACCTTAAAATCAAGTAATTTTATTAAAATAGTGCAAGCTAGGAGCGAGTGCAAGTTGAGTGGGGTGTGATCCAATCTTGAGATATTCAAATATGGTAGAAGAGTAGTGGATTTGTTTAGAGTGTATCAATGCTTCAAACCCTTATCATAAATGAGATAAATATTGTTTTTGAAAAATTGTTGAAGCAAAGGAACATCAGGAGAAAAAATAGATGAGCGAGTGTGAGCTAGGAGGGAGTGCAAGCTGGGAGGGAGTGCATGCTAGGAGGAAGTGCAAGCTGGGAGTGAGTGTGAGCCGAGAGAGAGTGTAAGCCAATATTGATATCTTTAGATATGTTAAAATAGTAGCAAATACATTTAGAGTGTATCAATGCTTGAAGCTCTTACCATGAACGTGAAAAAATTATTTCCAAAAAAATATTGAAGCAAAGGAATATTGGGAGAAATAAGAGACAAGCATGAGTGTGAGACAGAAGGGAGTACAGGCTAGAAGTAAGTGTGATCTAGGATGATATGCAATCCAAGAGTGAGTGTAATCCAAGAGGGAGTGCGAGTCAAGAGGGAGTGCAAGCTAGGAGTGATCCCCAGTCCCAATCCCACTAGTTAGTTTTGAAGGAAAACCACATTTGAAATTCATAATGGTAAGTGAGGATGCCCTAGCTAGAAGTATGGATGCCCAAGTTGAAGATAAGTGGAAGATAAAATATATGGAAACTTCAATCCAAGTAGCAAATGTTGCACCAAAAGTGACCATCAAGGATGAGATGATTGAGCATGATATAATAGTTTTGAAAAGTAGGGGGTTAATATGTAAGTTCCATATATGTTGGCCAAGGTTTTTGGAGATTCAATATTGGATCAAGTGGAAGTGGGGATTGAATTCAAATTAC
The DNA here is from genome assembly GCA_028583015.1 of Wollemia nobilis. Lineage (NCBI taxonomy): Eukaryota > Viridiplantae > Streptophyta > Pinopsida > Araucariales > Araucariaceae > Wollemia > Wollemia nobilis. The sequence continues at coordinate 1,870,643 of JAQPPZ010016930.1, forward strand.
TCTGTGAATTTTCTTCCTAAAGGTTTTTTCCTTGTCATCTTTTCTAATTTAGAAATCAGGGATAAAATCTTGAGTGGTGGCCCATGGTTTAGAGGGAGAGATACCCTTTATTTGATACCATAGAATGTCATTTTTTCTATTGAGATAGAAACTATTAAGAATCTTATGATTTGGGTTAGGCTTTTTGGACTTCCATATCAACTTATCAATAAGGATGTTTTGAAGAATATTGGAAATACCCTAGGAGAATTCATCAAGGAAGGACTAACTATTAAGGAGTGAAAGCATGCTATATATACCAAAATATGTGTTGCTATGGATATTTTAAAACCTTTACCACAATAAATATAAATCAAGAGAGTGAGATCAACAAGTGGATTATGAAAACATACATTTCGTTGTTGCAATTGTTATGAGACTGGACACTTGACAAGAGTTTGTAAAGTGAAAATGCACAGAGAGACATAAAATTTTGGTCATAAGATAAACTTCAAAGAGAAGCAAGAAAATTGTACATTAATAGAAGGTAGATCATTTCAAGGATATTCCACTCTTAAAAAAGGGGTAAAGAAAACCTACCTACAACATCTTATGGAAATGGCCACCATAACTCACTTGGATCAATAATGAAAATAAATAAAGAAGAATATAAGGGATGAGAAAGTACAATATGTAAGTTCAATTTTAGAAGTAATTAAAGGTGCAAAGGTAAATGTGGAGGAAAATCCAAACACAAATATGACAAAAGAGGTCGAGATATTTCCAGGTAAATCATCTTCATTTTCCTCAAGTAGTTTAGAATTCTCTCCTGGTAATAGAAGTGAAAGTGGTATAGAGGTTATCCCTTGCACTTTAGGGTTTTAATAGTAGCATAATAAAGAAATGAGGATGGAGAAATTTTGTAACAATTTAGGGGTTTTAGGGTAGAATAAGAAGGTAATTTATTTGGAAGAGTGTCCTTGCACTTTAGGGCTTCCAAGACAATATAAAGAAGTATTTGCTTTTGAGGTTATTCCTTGCTCTACAAATCTTTCACAACAAGACAAACCTATAGATGATAAGTCTTACTTTGAGTAGTGTGAGAAGATTGGAGAGATGGATGAAGATGAAAGTATTGGAGAGATGAAAGAAGTGGAAATGAAAAAAAGAGGAAGATCCAAGAAGAAAAAACAAAGAGAAAAAGAAACCTAGAGGGATATTCATATGGGAAAACAAAAGCACATATCACAAGTGTTAACAATAAGTGGGGCTAAACCCACAAATAAAAACAAAAAATAACAATGAAAATAATATCTTGGAATATTAGGGGCATGAATAAGAACCCTAAAAATAGGTATTAAGAAACTCTCAAATTGTTATAAGACAATATATTTATATTTTTAGCTATGAAAAATGGGCAGAAAATATTTTAGCCATTCATGGTGTTAAAGTTTATCTTGACAAAATTTCAATTTTGGAGGGAATTTGTATGAAATGATAAAAATGAGTTGATTGCAAAAACTTAGCAATGAGGAATATGACAAATCTCTTTGATAAGAAAGGCAAATGAAGAATATTTTTGATAGAAATGCAAGTTGGATATGATTTATTTAATTTAATAGAAATGTAATGAGAGTAATGCAATATTTTATTTTTGTAATGGGAGTGGCTTCCAATAGAAGCCATACATAGCTTATTCAAAAAATAAAAATCAAGTGATTTAAAAAATGGGTTGGTTGATGGTGATGTTGGAGAATATTACAGTATTTTGTACATGCAAATGTATCCCATGGTACCTTTATGTTACAAATATAAATATGTAATAGATTATGGTTTGAATCTATAGTTTAGTAGAGTTATTTATATTTCTCCTTTATGTAAGTGTCTATATGTAGGATATGCACAAGTGTCATGTAAGTAAGAGTGCAAGTGTGTAATGTGCAAGATATGCACAAGTGTCATGTATGTAAGAGTGCAAGTGTGTAATGAGAGAAAGTGCACAAGTATCATGTATGTAAGTGTGCAAATATGTAATGTGAGGATGTGCACAAGTGTCATGTATTAGGAGTGCATGTAGAAGCACAAGTGTCATAGAGTTAAGTGTGCAAGTAATTAGAGAGTCAAGAGTCTTGTATACAAGTGGCAAGATGAGAAGCCAAAGGATATGAGAGTATTGTCTTATGTAAATAATAATAAATGTTGCAACTCCCAACTATGTGAGGAGTTCAATAGTCAAGTATTGAAGAGTCACCTTTCTATGTCTATATTATGAAGACAAAGCTCCATACATTGTATTGGAAAAATAGTTTGTAAACAATCACCATAGCAAGCATTTATAATATTGAAGCTTGTATATAGATTTTGAGCAATATTATTGTAAGTATTTTTCATGTTATTACATGAAAAAGTTTGATCATTTTCATTCATATTTGATGTTATTGTGAACGCTATTACAAATCATATTGGCTAGTATATATTTTGATTATTCTTATATTTAATTCTATTCTTGATTAATTATAATAAGACTTGAGATATTATGGCTTAATTATACTAGAACTTGAGATAGTTTGGCTTGAAAGCTAATAGTAGCATTAGAGCTATTGTTAAACTCTATCTATTTTTTATAGAGTCATATTCAGAGCCACTATAATATTAGAGTCTATCCACTTTATTGTAGTGAAGAATTTGACTCTATTTTAAATGTTTGAAGGAGTAGATATTAAGGGAACAAATAAAAGTTACCCTAATTTGAATGCTAGAGTCTAGCCACGAATAAGTGAAGACAAAAGGCTCAGCTATAAATATTAAGATCCAACTCAAAAGAAAGTTGGACATGAGGAGACATTCAAAGTCACCCTAATATTAATTTAGATTCTCTCAAAAAGAGGAGAACCATATAAAAAGAAATATTGAATGTAATCAGGATAGAACCTAAGATAGAAAGAAAATATAGAAAAGAAGAAAGAAATATTGAATGCACTCACGATAGAACTTAAGAAAAAAAGAAGATAGAAATAAAGAAGAACATTGAATTCACTCAAAATAGAATATAAGAAAGAGAGAATGCAAAAGAAAAAAGAGAACTCAGATAAAATCTAGTGTAAAGTAGAAAGAAGAAAGGAAAGTATTGAAGCTTTCTAAGAATATATATTATATTGAGTAGAATTCTTTTCAGGGCAAGCAAGCATTCAAAGAAGAAAAATTTGGGTGATTCAAAGCAATAGAAGAGAAAGCAAGCGACTCAGGTAGTCAACATTGGACCAAAAAGCATAGGCAACTTGGCAGAAGCTCTATTAAAAGCATAGAAGTCAACTGTAGCCAAAGAATCAAAGAGGTCAGAAAATAAAACAATCTAAGTGGCCAAAAGAAAATAGTGTATAAGTATCCAGAAGAGAAGAGAACCACTAGCAACTAAGGGAATCTAAGTAACCAAAATATAGGAGATCCTAAGAAAAGAAAAGAACGAGCTAGCATTTAAGGAAATCCGAGAAACCATAAGAGAAAAGAACCAACTATATCTAAAGATATCTAAGTGGCCAAAGAATAGGAGATCCTAAGAAGTTAGAAGAGAAGAGAATCTAAATAATCATCATCTAAGGGATCCTAAGCAGCCAGTAACTAGGAGAACCTGAGCACCTAGGAAAGAAGAGAATCTGAGCAAACAATGGATAGGAGAACCTAAATGGTAAATGGATAAGTGAAAAGAGCTATCATCAATCAAGTAAGCCAAAATAATATACAAAGTTTAGTCTTATCTAGAAAAAGTACATCGAAGCAATCAAATAAACCAAAGCAACAAGAAAAGTGTAGTCTAGTCTGAGAAAGCACAACATTTTAGTTTTGTTATGGTTTTAAAGAGTACTTTCTAAACCAGATATGGTCACTAGCATAGCCTCTAATGAGGATATTATTGTACCTTAGGCTTAATTACAAGCCTAAGTTATATTATTGCATTGTATTATGGCATAGTATGCCCACATTAGATATTTCTTATTTCTTGCATTTGTATTTACGTGAGGCATAGTATGCCCATGTTGGATATGTGTTTGTTAGTTTTTAGGATGCTTAGTTAGACTATTAGATTTGCATTTGTCTTCTAGTAGTTCATGGCTTTGTTTGCATCCAGTTGGTTATTGTGGTTATCCCTACTTAGCATGTTGTTGCAGGTTGTTATAACCCTCTAACCTTCGAGATTCTATTGTAAGCTCTATATATTCTAGTGCACCTAATGAATAAATCAATTTCACATTGAGTTTCAGTGGTAATCAAAGCCATAGGATAGTATAGGTGACTAGTAATTTTTTGCTAGTGTACTAAATCCTAGGGTATTTATTGTGAGGATTTGGCTTGGGCCAGCCCGTAGCATAAATTGTGAAGCTCTTGAGGTGGTAGAGGGTTGAAAATTACCCCTGCATCGAATACCCATGATAGATCAAAGGGTAACCTGATTTTCATTGTGTGGGCAATAAAATTTTATCCTATTTGGAGATTAATGTCTACTTTGAAGAGCAAAGATATTATCTTGTTTGGAGATTGAAGAATAGAGGATATATTTGAGGATTATTTGCACAATTTGGTGGCTTATTTGTGGCCAAAAGAAGATAATGGCAATATTTATCAAGAGAATACTTGAGCTGCCAAAAGATGTACAGGGTACCAAGTGAAAGGTTATTTCAAACGTGTAGAGGATTTTTACATCTTTGTGGAGGTTGCATGTGATTATTTGGGAATTTTGAAGGAGGTCAAGGGCTTGATCAGATCGACTCTTTTTCCTTAATAATTTTCTCTTTATTTCCTTTCCACCAACCGATTTATCGTTCTACCCAACTGATGACCGATCGCTCCTTACACTCTCCATCCTCCCACCCATTTCCTTTCCTTATATCTCTTAGCTCCCTTATCTTCTCCTTTCTATCTACCATGTGACTGTTATCCGTAGCCTTATCGAACTCTCCTCATTTCTGATCGTTTCTCGACTGCTATTCGTAACCTTATCGATGGACTATCGATAATACCCGATAGGACTGGACCGACCATTCCACCAAGGGAGTGCATCCCTTTCATACCTCTTCCTTTGAATATCACCCTAATTACGATCACGTTTAAATAACAAACACACAGACAAAAAGAAATTACAGGTGCAACATAAGATTTTACGATTTTTTTTTCATTTTTCTAAGGTTAAAATATTACCCAATAGACAACAAGATTCAACCCTAACGGGCCCATAAATTAGAGGGTGACATGTGGCTCCTCCACATTCCATCAGTAGAATCTGCCATCCATTCTATGGTGGATATACGATGTTTAAAATTTTGATGTTCTCGAGTGTTCCAATAGGAAACTCATCACACTTAATTTTTGAGATAGTTTAGCTTAAAATCCAATAGGTGTGTCTCTCCTAGAGTAGCTAAAAACCATTAAGAGAGCGCCTATGGAGAAAATGAATGAATTAAACACCAATTTTATAAGACTTGGTGCATAATCCTTAATGGGTATGGTTTTCATTTACATTTTGATAGCTATTAATTATAAAATAGCTATGATGGTCAAGTCCAAAGGAGGTAACCCTCTACTAGCATCCTATGGGATACCTATCCAAGGCAAAAATGACTTAATCCAAATAGGAAAGCTAGCTCCTATACCCCCATGCCTTTGTTCCTAAGCATTCAATTGCCTCCCTCAGTCTAGCCTACCACCTTCCATGCCCCCATGAAGGCTCATACTTCTCTCCCTATGCCAAAGCACCCCCACAAGTATTTACACCTCTAATGACCTAGAAATAATGAACTTATTGAGAACTATTTCCAATGAGGTCATATCCATTAGGAGACAACAATATGCTCAAAGGTTTTAATACCAAAACTATCCAAAACATTCCTTCCTATAAAATATCCAAGGCTATAGACCTTTGTCTTATGGATGTCATAGATCTCTATTATAGGTCAATAAGGATGCACCCAAACCCTAGAGCTCAAACCAATAGATAGTGCCTATTTAGCTCACCTTGTAGTAGATTCCTCCTAACCCAATCAATGACATAGTCATTGCATAGAATAACTACATGGAGGACCCTAATGTATGGTACCATCCCTACCTTGATACTCATCCTACCAATGTTTATCTTGGGAGGAGAGCCTCAACAAACCATGGTTGTGCCTAATGAAGCTATACATACATGCCCATATAGCCTAGTTAGGGACATAATCATTGCATAGAATAACTACATGGAGGATCCTAATGAATGGTACTATATAGTTAAGTATATCCCTCCTAACATAGTTAGGGATATATTCATAGCATAGAATAACTAAATTGAGGACCCTAATGCATTGTACTATCCCTACCTTGATACCCATCCTCTAAATATTTATCTTAGAGGAGATCCTAAATAAACTATGGTCATGCCCAATGAATTTATACATACCCATCCATCTACCTCTTACTTAGGGTTGGTTATGCAAACATAAAGACAATCCCCCCCATATAGCCATTGAACCCACCCCCTAGGAAAAATTCCTCAACTCAAGAGTAGAATTTGATAACCTGAGATAAGGAATATGTATATGCAATATCTAATGGAGCGAGCACTTCAAATCTTGGTAAACTACATATCCAATAAGACTATATGCCCAAGGCTAAGAAGAAAGTGATTGAAAAGTAAGGGAAGGTTGATCAAGTTGTTCTCAAACCCAAAAATAGGCTAGTAGATCCTAGAAAATTATTTTCTCCTATGGTCACATCTAATCAAAATGTGCAAAGTTTCTTAACACCTACTAGGAATAACCTCCCAAAAGCCCAAGAAAACACATGTTAATTATTGAACTAGCTAAAGCTCCTCAACTTGCTATAGAGAGTCCCAAGCCTCAATGGATGCCAAGCATGGCTCAAAAGGTCCACTCTATTGGGTCATTAAATTTGGTAGGTCATATAAAAAATTCTACCATGGCCATGCCTCTTTGGGACATCATATCAATACCTAAACAAATGAGATACTCGGAGGACACATTGGAAAAACAAAAAATTTGTAAGCATAAACCACCTATGGTCTTGTAGATATCTAGCTCTAAGATAATACAAGCTAAAACTATATTTTTTTACTTAACTTTGGTCTATGGTGATAAGTTGATTTACAACTATATGTTAGACTCAGAGTTAAGTACTTTAGTCATGCCTAGAATGGTGGTAGATGCATTAGTGCTAGCATATGAAACCATCAACAAAAGGATAGTCCAATTAGATGGAACTTTGATTTAGATTTTTGGACTATTTTGGATCCTCTCTCTCACATTGTAAGCTTCACCCAATCTCATAGTCCACCAATATATAGTAGTGATTGAATTCCCAACCACTTTTGGCATCTACCTATTAAGGGGTTTCGTTACTAATATTAGAGGCTATATGTCTCTAGATTAGACATGCATGTTACTTAAGATCAAATATAGAACCACGCTAAATATTCCATTGGATCCCCTTCATATTCAACACATAAAGCATGTTCCATAAAACAAGTTAGATGGTGACCAAACCTAAATTACATAGGAAGAGTAGTCTATATTAGACCTATCTATTGATGAAGTATTGCTCCTATGTTCTTGATAATTAGATGGATCAATAAGTAGCTAATAATTGAGATCTGATCTCTATGGGGCCTTCAAACAAGCATAGGTTGAAAAGTTATCTATGATAGCTCTATAAATAAATAAATATATACATATATATATATATATATATATATATATATATATATATATATATATATATATATATATATATATATATATATATATATATATATATCGTGTGTGTGTGTGTGTGTGTGTGTGTGTGTTCTCTAAGGTAGGTTCATCCTCAAGCACTTCAACCCACACCATTGACCAAAGGCATTCTCTAACTTAAAATTATATATCATAGGATTGCTAGGATTGAAAAGGGAGTTATGGAGTAGTCCATGTTGTTGAAAGCCACCTGATAATAAAAATTGATGGCCCACATAATCCATGAGGTAAAAAAAAAAGATACTTCTTAGGGTAATGATAGTCATTATATCATTGGGTTAACAAGACAAGTGGTAAGCTCATGCTTAATCAGGGGTCACTAAATAAAATCCCATATGCAAGCCTTTTGATCAGACAATCAATGGTCAACACCATTTGTTGAAGAAGTAAGCGTAAGATAGCCTTTGAGTCTCTAGCAATCATTAGATCACCAGAGGAAGATAACCCATGATTCATCTGATCCATGAAGTTGTTACAAAAACTATTGTATGCTCATAGGTTAAACATTTTGTAGGATCATAAATCAACTCAATAACATGCATTTATCAAATGAAAACTAAAATCACTAAAAGCTTTATTGAAACTACTAAAGCAATGCATAAATGCAATGCTTCTTTGAATTACATATTACATGGCTTTGTTTTCAATATTTACATACATGAGACTTTTCATATTACATGGCTCTTTATCTTTTCTATCCTCACACTCATGGGAGAACGAAGTTTTCATATTTCCCTTTTTATATAATGAATCTCACATATTACATAAAGATAAAGTCTTTCGTGATTGCTCATAACTCCTTAATTCTAAACTTAATACTTCACCCTCATAACTCATACTTGTAGACAAGACACCTCACACTTATTTATATGATACATACTCACACTTAAGAACTTGATACATTCTATAAACACACTTCCTAATATAAATATTTACAAAGGTACTAAATAATTTAATACCTCCAACACCCCGTCGTATTACATTATTTAGAATGAAAGACTTTTCCTTCATGTATTCATAGTCTCTTCCTCTTGTTTTCGTTCTTTGGCTCTAGATTTGGTACTGCTTGATATTCTAGCACTATGTTTATCCCATTGAACTATTATCTATCCTTTTGAAGAAGTCATGAAGGAATATATTATCATATTATTTGCCATAAAAGTTGTGTTCAATATAATACTTCTTTTGAAATTGTTCTCTTGGCAAAAGTTGATCCAAATGTTTTTGTGATATTTCTATTATATCCAAGGCTAATATGTCACTTTTATAAGATCCTATGGTTTTAGTTTTATTTAGTTTTTTAATAAGACATTTTATATTGCCATTAATGATCTTGAATTTTATCATCCTTCCTTTATTCAGTAGTTGTGATGTTAAAATTAAATTATCTACTAATCTAGGAACATACAATGCATTTTCAAACGTGGATTTAAAATATGGTAGACTAAGAATGACATTCCATGATCCTTGTACATGATAAATTTTATCATATGTTATCTTGATTACTATATTTGGTTTTATTTGAATTGAATCAAACCAATAAATATTATCTATTATATTATGGCTTGCTCCATAATCAATGTAGCAAGAGATATTGTCATATTCCATTTATGGTTTTGATTGTATTTCTTGTGGGTTATTATATCTTGCCACATGTTTATGGCAACATATTTGTTTTTGAAAGTTTCTCCTCATGAAGCTCAGTCCGTTAAACTTGTATGGTATTTTTGATGTACTCATTTTCTTTTAGATTTTATTTCCTTTGTGGAAGTCCTTATTACTCCCATTTCTTCTTTTAATGTCTTCTTCAATTTAGTAGAAATCCTTTAATATCCAAAATTTTAATTCAATAAATTTTCTTCAATTTCAATTCAATTCAATATTTTAATTTCTTCTTTCTTCTTCAAATTATTTTCTTTCAATTTCAATTTTCATTCATTAAAATGTTAATTCTCCTTTATTTTCTTCTTATAACTCCTATTAAATTAATTTCCTTCTTCAATTTTTCAATCTCTTCAATTTTCAACTTTTCATTCAATTAATTCTTCTTCTTCTTCTTCTTCAATTTTAATTTTTTCTAATTCTTTAATTTCAACTTTCAATCACTTTCAATTTCAAATTTCAAATTCTTTCTTCAATTAATTTCATTCACTTCTTATAACTCCAATTTTCAATTGATCAATATTTCAATTTTCAATTTCTCAATATTCTTCCTTCAATTTCAAATTTTCATAAATCAATTTCAATTCTTTAAATTTTTCTTCTTTAATTTATTTCCTTCAATCATCAACATTATTTCTCTTTTCAATAAATTTCTCTTTATTTCTTTTTTTAATAATTAATTTCTCCTTCTTATATCTTCCATTCATTTCATTTTTCAAATTTTTATTCACCTTCTTATATCTCCCGAAATCAATTCACTTTAATCAAATTAATTCTTCTTTAAACCAAATGTGTGTCTAACTTGATTAAAGATTATAAAGGTCAAACCTTACCTGTACTAGCTATTATATTAGAGTGTTATGTCTATGTAAATTAATTTGGTTTCTCCCTAATCGTTACTACACTCCAAACAATTTCGGCCAATCATGTTTTGCCTAATGTCCCCCTTGTCATTTCCAATAATCTATAAATTGCTCTTCAATAGATGCTCATGCAATCATTTACCCTCCTGCGTTATATTCTATGGTGGTCTCTTGATACTCACAAATAAATCTTCACGTTCTCTAGTCTCAAAAATGGTCACAAATATTTTATAAATAGCATAAATTCTTCCTTTGTTCTATGCAGAGTTCATCTCCATCCTTTTGCACTAGTTGTTTCCCCACTAAAATATATCTTCTCTTCCTTAAAAAACTTAGTCTTTTTGTATGTTGTTCAATACAATTTCCTACAATGCTCTAATGTAGGTGCTAGCTATCTCCATACTTGCACTCATGTGTTCACTTGTTACCATAACAATATTTTCTATCTTTAATCTTTTTTCTCCTCCAAGATTGTTCAATGTCATGACATTCCTCTAAAGGTGTATTGCTATCACTTGAGAACCTACACACATCTCCTTCAACACAACTCCTTTCCAATCCACTAGTTATCTACTCTTCTTCCTTATCAATATTCACCTTTTTTCCAACACTATTATTCTTCTCGTCCAATATTTTTCTCTTTACCTTTATCTCCACACTACTCTCCTTTCCTAGACATCTAACATGGATCTCATCAATGAGGCTCTGATACCACTATTAGCAAAATATTTCTATGCTCATAGGTTAAACACTCTCTAGGATCATCAATTCAATAACATGAATATTTCAAATGAATAAAATGACTAAAAGCTTTATTGAAACTACTAAATCAATGCATAAATGCAATGCTTCTTTGAGTTACATATTACATGGATTTGTCTTCAATATATACATACATGAGAATTTTCATATTACATGAGTCTTGACCTTTAATCTCCTCAAACTCATGGCAGAACCAACTCTTCATATTTCTCATTTTACATAATGAATCTCACATATTACATAAAGATAAAGTCTCTCACGATTGCTCATAACTCCCTCCTACTAAACTTGACACTTCATTCTCATAACTCTTACTTGCAAATAAGCACCTCACACTTATTTACATGACACATACTCACACTTAAAAACTTGACACATACTATAAACACAAATATTAAATACATTTCCTAATCTAAATATTTAATAAAGTATCAAATAATGTAACACCTCCAACAAAAGTTTCCCTTTACAAGTATATTCAACATGGCATGGAAAATCTACTAGGCTTTAGGCCTCTCTAGGTTGAAGCTAGGGGCTTGGACTAGACTTATGAATGGTTATTTGGGCATTGGCAGCTTCATCAGGTCCAAGGTTGTCTCTTGCACTAGGCTATTTTCTTACCTTGGGGATTTTAATACCAGTTGTTTCTATTATTTTGCATCTCCCACTACTCTCCACTTGCTTCTGGTGAGGACACTAGATTAAAATTCATTTTGGTTATCCGATTGAGTTCTCATCTACCTAGGGATGATGTAGACTTCCTCCTCATCCCATGTGACCAAGGTCTACTTCACTGCTCTAGTCTCTAGTACCAAGGAATCATATGGTTCCATGCTTTGTGTCGTTGGACCCAGTACCTACATAGGTTCAACGAATGGAGGTAACAAACATGTAGTTAGTTAGAGGTATCTATAGTCCATGTAGTATGGATCTCCTATATAGTTGTTCTAGGTTGGGATCATGTCTCTTATCGAATTCGTAGGGGTGGGTTGGACAAACACCAAAACAAGTACCATCTACCTTTTGATACTCTAGAAATGACTAGACTCTCTATTGGGGGTTTTGGTATCCATTTGGTGGAGGCCAATAACCTTGATTATTCTAATAAAATGGAGGATAAGGGTAGTTTTAGTAGTAAAACCTTTAGAAATTTTGCTAACGCTTAAGGAATATTATCTCATTATTCATGTCCCTTATAATGCTAAGCAACCTTTCCATCTCTTGGGATTACAAGGATGATATAGTGTTGGTGGTGGGAGGAGATGTTGACATGGAAGGATAATCATACGTAGAGGTTGGCTAGAAAAGGGTTGGTTGAATAACTAGAAGAGGATGAAATAATGGCTGAATATATAGAAAAAGGGGTGTAGGTGGTCTGTGTTGGAATATATTACATTATTTGGTGTATTTTCTATGAGGTCCAATAATAATTTTAACATCCCCTAAGGTGTAATAATTACATCATTAAATAATGTAATTAGTATTCAACAAATAGTCCTCCTTTTCATCTAATGATGTGGGATGGATTTCTAGAGTAAAATTTTCCTTCTAATCCAACTTATACTCTAATATGATCTCCTTGAATCATCTTGAATTTTATATCATGATCTAAATTTCATTCTTTTTCTTGATTATTTTCACTTTACAACCTCTTTTCATGTGTCAATTCTCATAAAATTTGTGACATTGAAAAGAAATGCTTTCATAATCCACTTGTTGATCATATTCTCTTGATTCAAATTTGATCTTAAAATTTGTTGGTAAAGATTTAAAAAAATTATATGTCCAAAATACTTATTAGAGTATATACAACATCACTCCTAAGTAGTTGGTTTGTCTTGGATGAACTCCCATAGAGTATTACTAATATTCTTTAAAATCTTCTTATTGATAAACTAATATGGATATCCAAAAGCCTAAACCACACTAAAAATCCTTTTAATAGTTTTCATATTATACATAAAAAAATTCATTCCATGGTCTTAAATATAGGCCATATCTCCCCCTAAACCATAGGCCACCACCCATTATTTTATTCCAATTTCTGAACAAGAGCAAATAATAAGGAAAGTCCTTTTAAAAATTTTATGGAGTAATTTGAATTCATCCTGACTTCATTTAATCCACCTTTGAATATATAAAAAATCTAGTTAGTATTTGTGGAAATTTTATATTAACCCTTTTCCTTTAGGAACCATTATATCATGCTTGACCATATCATCTTTGATAATCACTTTTGCTATAATATTTGTTATCTAGATGTAAATTACTATAGATTTACATTTCCTTTTGTTCCCAACTAGAGGATCCATTCTTGCAACTAGGGCATTCATACTTCTAGCTAGGGGTTCGATAATAACTTTCCTTCCATGCTACCTAAGTTTTCCTCTTAAGAATCCTTCATTTTTTAATTTCTCTAAAGACTTGAGAGTAAAAAGGTGAGGCTTACTCCATGTTCATACTTTCTAAAATATTAACTATCATAAATGGAATTGGAACCTTGGTTTTTGGTGTGATACTCCTCAATTGCTAGTAATTACCCCTACTTTTCATATAAATATTAAATTTAATATAGGTAAATTTTAAAAATAATAATAATAAATATAGTTATTGAAAAAATTGTAAAAATATTTTAAGTTTTAAAATTAGATGAGAATATCTTGTTTTTATATCATTTCTTTTTTAATTAAATCTTAATATTATTAGTTAAGCATTTGGTACCAATCACAAAACATCATACAAATATTTAAAAATTGTACTCATCAATAATATTGATCAATGATGATCTTTTTTCTATTTAAATGGCTTGTATATGTTTATCATATTCAAGGGAAGGAAGAAAAGAAAGAGAAAAAAAAGAGGAAAAACTTTCACTTTTAAAAGGTCTTAAATTTATTCACTCTTATTTTGATTATCAATATATGTATGTGTGTTTAAAGACAAAATCCTTTTTGAATTTGGAAAAGAATATGAAGTATAGAGTACATGTTAAACTTATAATTTGATTCATGGTCAAGGCCAAAATTGTATGATATAATTTTGATAGGCCTAAGGGCATTCATTGCAAATTGTATTTATTTATTATAACATTTTATTATGTAAGCTCTATGGGTTGCGGTTAACCTTGTTATGGTTAAACCCTCTTTATAACTTATAATTAACCTTAATCCCTCTTGTTATGTCAACTTAAGTTAAAATTTATTATGTAATTGGGGTTTTGGTATTGGTATAAATACCCCCTTCCACTCCTCATCTTATCATCAAAGTGTTGTGAAAGTAATACATGGATTGTATAGTGATTATTTATGGTGCTTATGAGTGCCCCTAAATCTATGTCTTGATTTTATTTTTCATCTTTTTTACTCTTTTCTTTATAATATTTGAGTGGATGGATCACTTCTATGCATTTCTAGAAAATATTATGAATTTCAACATAGTATCAAAGTGGGTGTAGAACAACTTCACTTGGTCATGCAGGGAGTTTATGTGGAGCATTTAATTTTTCTTTTGAAACCTTAGAAAAATTTATCTTCAAGGATTCATAAATATTTTTGGCACAAGAAGTGGAGAAGAAGTCTTCTTTTTACTCTCTTCATTCATCATTAATGTTTTGACAAATCCTTATACAAATAACTTGTCTTAGTCTTTTAGATCCTTCACAATCTTCTTCAAGACCAACATAGCAACAAAAGAGAGGAGTGGTGTTTGAATTTTGAAATGTTTGATGGCACCTTATTTTTTGTGAATGCAGGCTACTTTGTGCATGCCCTGACTATGCTATCCATTGACACAACTTGTGGTATTGATGCTACTTTTCATGAAGAGTATACATCCTTTATGCAACATCATGGATATGCTAAGGTGGCTAGTGGACGAGCTTATTAGGTATTCTATACAGGAGATCATGGAGTCAAAGTGTGGTCTTACTTTTTAATTGAGATAGGACACTTTCAAGATAAGATGATGGATTCTCAACATGAAGGAGCATGGAATTTGATTGGTTGGCTAAGTAGGATAATAGGCCTATGTGACATGGGGTTTAGGGTTTGAATCATACATTTGTATAGTGGAAATGCTTCTCTTGGATCCAATGGTATTATTCATGGAGGCATCATGGCATGGATTCCAACAAGACATGTAGATTTATCGGTCACTCTTCCTCACTTAAGTTATTTGTGCCTCTGAGGTACCTAGGTTGAATACCCAAGAGGCACATTTTGGTGGTATTATTCTCTCTTCACTAGGGATCGGATTTTATGAATGTCTTAAAGAATAAATGTTCTCAAAGGTGAGTTAAACACCTTGATTAGACCAAGGTACACAACATTCATGAGGCCCAAGTTTGAGTTCTTCCCTTGGCAATATTTAATGAGCACAATGAAGATTCAATTGACATGGCCCTCTTCCGTACCATGTCAAACTATTTGTTATATTTATACCAGGTCAATGAATTGAGTAATACGAAGTGATATGATCACATAGATTTAGAGGCACTAATATGGAAAGCAATAAGTGAAAGACACTAGCAAATCACAAATAGCTAAGTGGCAGTAGGCAATTGGATTTCTTCTCTCTAAGATTTGGAGTTTTAGTTTTTTACTTTTTGGGATGCATAAGGGTAAAACTATTAGAGGCCATAACTTTTGCATACATAAGCATTTTGAGCCCAATTTTATTTTAATTCTATTAATTTTTTGAGCTCTAGCATTGGCGATATAATTTCACATACTTGTTGTAGTGTTAAGGATCGAGTTGTGTAAGATGGGTCACAAACCCCTAGTTACTCATCTAAATCGGTATAATTATAGTATTTTATCAACCCAAGGGATTAGCTTATCATGCAATAAGAACCTATGGTGCATATTTCAATAGGAAAAAGCAACTAATTTTAATGAGAAAAACCACTATTAAAGAGAATAAGAGGCTCTTGGTTTGTTTCCCTTGTTGATTGAACCAAATTTATTTTTCCACATCAAAGAGGAGAGTGTCCCTATCAAGGTATGGTCAAAATTGCATAAGATTTTTGGAAAAGTAAATACTACTAAATAAGTCATTTGGAATTGTAGCTTTACTCTCTTAAGATGGTATAGTTTGATAACATCAAGGACTATAATGCAAGATTCAAGGAATTGAGAGTAAATATTGCATCTTCAAAAAGAAAAAGAAAGATGATTCAAAATGCATGAAGATTTTCCTTACTCTTATATCGCCTCTTCTTAAATATTGAACCTAATGGTTCATATGATTTCAATGTTCTTGGATCACAAAAGGAACTTGCTCTTGATAAGTTTTTTTCTCTCCTAGTTCATTTTTAGGTGGCAACGTGGAATTATGATGGGACTCCATAAATACAAGCTCATGGGAATTCAAATCTGAGGCTAAAACCTAGGGGCTCAAGGGATAGGTTATGTCTTCAAAGATATTGAAGAGAATTTTTGGATACTACAAGAGAGAGGGATATCCAATGAAGAATTACTTGCTAAAATTGTAAAGGATTAAAGTTGAATTCTTGAAGATTGGTGAACGTATTCCAAATGATGTGAGAGATTCTAAACAATCTACCTCAACTACACCTAGAGCATCCATTTTGGGGGAATATATTATTTTTACTAATCTCTTCTCTCCTTCGCCCATAATTTTAAATTATAAGGGGTGTTGAAATTATAATATGATTCATGGCTAAGGCTAACATTGTATGTTGTAAAATTGATAAGCCTAAGGTCATTCACTATACAATATATTAATTTATTGTAATGACACAATTAAACTTATTATTATCAAACCCTCTTTATAACTTGTAATTAACCTTAAGCCCTTTTGTTATGTCGGCTTAGGTTAAAAATTATTATGTAGTAGGGGCTTTAGTATTGGTATAAATGCCCTCTTCCACTCCTCATTTTATCATATAAGTGTTGTGAAATGTAACCTATGGATTGTACATTGATAATTTATGGTGCCTATGGGCGTGTCCAAATATTTATCTCTATTTCCTTTTTTATCTTGTTTATGCTTTTTATATAATATTTGAGTGGATGAAATGATTTTGTTCATATTTGAAAAATATAATGAGTTCTAACAGTACAAGAACTAAGTAAGTTTGAGTCCTTTCAATTAGGCTTTGTGTGCTTAGTGGAAGTGTTCTGCCTCAAATAAAGTAGAATGTATTTAAAAATCAATATTTATATCTATCTATATAAAATATCCCTTCATTATATTTTTATATATAATAAATATTTTTTAAAATTTAATAATAATCCCTAAAATGAGAACAAATATTGTAACCACTCTCATCATTATTGCATGACATTTTTATCTAAACTTTATAATGGTAAAGTGTAATTAATATTATAATATTGTAAAATTGATTTTGTTATCTTATTCTAAAATCCATGTCAACATTAAGTTCCAAGCTTACTTCAGTGGTAAGGGCTTTGGCCTCTCTTTGAGAGGTCCAAGGTTCAAATCCCACTTAGTATGAGGTTCAAGGTTCAAATCCCATTCAGTATAAGGGGATGAAAACCCCTCATAAAAACCTGTGTAAATTTATTGAAAAAAACTCGTATCAATATATTTAAAAAAACAAACTTTTCACATACATAAAATATTTTTATATTGAAACCTCTAAGGAAACCCCTCATAAAAACCTGTGTAAATTCATTAAAAAACTCATTTGAATGTCTTTTGTCCATTAAAACTACAAACTTTTCACATGAATAATTTTTTTTTTTTGTATACAAGTTCATTCACACATGAATAAAATATTTTTATGTTGAGGCCTCTACAATGACATTTAGAAGGGACGAATGGAATGCAAAAACGTCATGTAGCAAACTTTAATTATTTATAATTGACGCATTTTTTTAGTTGGTTGTAATTAATGTATTATTAACTACTATTTTTAAAAATTATACTGACCTACTATAACTTTTGGAGTTGATACAATATAAATAATTATTTAATGTTTTTTAGCTAACTTTTTTTTTTCTTGATAAAAGGGGTTGTACTCGGGTCCCCCACCCTTAACAAATTACATCTCTCTTATTTAGAGCTTGAGAGCTTACAAATAGATACACTTCTCATCTCAATTGAGATGCTATAATTAGAAACCTACATTTTACATAAAATGTCTGAATTCTTGATTTTCAATTTCTGGATCTTTTCAAATCTCTGTATGAATACATTTACTCCAAAATTTAGCATCTTTCTTGACATTTTTCTATAGCAGCCTTCACATTGCCAAAACTTCACCTCTACTATATATGCCTTGCATCTTAGTAGAGTAATATTTCCAGAACATCGCACTAACATAGTCTGCTTTACCAAATATGGATTGCTAGTTTCCTTCTTGAAACACAAGTGCAACAACAAAAATTACAATAAATAGTCTAAATGAACACATATTATTGTTAGAAAATAAAATAGATATTACCAATGGAAAATATTAAAGTAAATCTTAATCATTAAATGAATTAGGCAATCAACAATTTTTGTCATCTTCAACTAAACTTTCTACTTCCTCTAACCATGGAAAGGAGATGGTAACTTCATGATCCTCAACAAAAGCCTCTCTATTGGCTAGCTTATTTGCACATTTGTTTCCTTCCCTTAATATATGTGTAAACCTGATTTCTTCAAACTCTTTAGCAAGATCTTGAATTTCCATAATTATCTCTTGTATGTTCCATGGAGCCTTTGCTTTCCTCAAAATTACATTTATTACTATGAGAGAATCACCTTCCATCCAAACTCTATTCCATTTCATTTGTTTACATATTTTAAACCCTTCTAAAGCTTCCCAAGCTTCAACTTCATTATTTGTCTTAAATCCACAATTGAAATCATAATGAGACAAAATCTCTCCTCTATTATTTCTAATTATTCCTCCTCCTCCTACTAGTCTTGGGTTTCCTTTAGATGCTCCATCAAAATTTAACTTAACCCACTCCACATCTGGTGGTTTCCACTTTATATTCTTAACCTTATTTTTGCTTCTCTTGTACCCAATATCATAATTCCATTTAATGAATTGAATCCATCTATCAAGACTCTCTGCTTCCAAATTAGGGATAGGGGAAGTTTATAGGGTTGGTTTAGACTCCTCTATGGCTAAACATATCTCCTTTTTCATTAACTCTAAACTGATTTCCTTCCCTTTAAAAATTATTCTATTCATTTCTAGCCATATAGTCCAAAGTATTGTATCTTTTGAAATAACCCATATTGTCTGTAAAGCCTCACTTTTATAAGTGCTCTACCATTGCTTTAACAAATTTTCAATTTTGCTATTTATCACCATGCATTTACCAAACATATTAAGAATCCATTGCCATAGATTCCAAACAATTGAGCAATGTCCTAAGATATGGTCAATACTCTCCTCCTCCTTATTATAGAAAACACATTTAGAGGGACCATGAAAATCCCTTTTCATAAGGTTATCCCAGGATAAAATTCTTCTATGACATACTAGCCAAACAAATATTTTTACTTTAGGAATGCTAGGGCTATCCCAAATATCTCTCCACATTCTAGTGATATTATTATTATGTTGGTGTTGAACATTATATCCACTTCTTGTTGTGTATTCTCCTGAGCTATTCAACTTCCAAATCAATTTATCCTTGGCACTCCTAAGAATAATTATAGTTGTTATATTTCTACTCAATTGCCTCCTAGCATCAATGTCTTGTATACTTGTAAAAGAATCTTCTTTCCATTTGTATCTTCCTTCTTGATCCTTGTACAAAATTTTTGAAACCCTATCACCATATTTGTCTTGAAGCAATCTCATCCATGGTTTCAAAACTGGATCTAAATTGAGAGATTTTTTATCACACCAAGTATCTATCCAAATAGAAATTTTTTCTCCAGTTTCCACCACCAATATTAAACCTTTAATCATAAGATCAATAGATTTTTTTAAACCATTCCAAAGAGCTGAACCATTTGGAAGAGAGTGAGCAGTAAATATTAAACTTGGGCCATTGGGATCAACATACTTACTAAGAAGAATTCTTGCCCATTGTATTTGACTCTCTTTGTACAATCTCCAATAAATTTTCCCCTAAGAATCTGTAAGAGCTCTTAAACCAAGACCTCCCTTGGTTTTGTCATGACACAACTTGCTCCATTTTACCAAAGAAAATTTCCTTTTATCATGTAAACTTGACCATAAAAATAATCGCATAATAAATATTAGACTTTTTTCAACATATTTTGGCATAGAATACAAAGACATATAATAAGTTGGAATGGCTTGTAGGACTGACTTAATTATCTGCACTCTTCCTGCTAAAGATAACCATCTACCTTTCCAAGCTAGAAGTTTATTTTGAACTTTATTAATAACTGGATTCCATAAATAGATGGAAAATTTGCCTCCTCCGTTTGAAGCAACCTACAAATTCTTGCTTTGATATTAGCAGAAGTGTTAAGAAAATAAATTTTGGATTTAGTCTTATTAATTGTTTGCCCTGAAGCTCTTTCGTACTCTTTTAAAAAGTTATTCAAAGCTCTGGCCTCATTTATACTTGCCCTCCCAAAAAGGGTTGTATCATATACAAACTGTTGATGGGTGATGTTATCGATGTTATTACTAACCTTAAGTCCACTTATAATCCCATATTTGTAAGCCTTATTTAAGTTCCTACTCAAAACTTCTGCCATAATAATGAACAAATAAGGAGATAAAGGATCTCCTTGTCTAAGGCCTCTCTTAGCTTTAAAAGAATCTATCACTAATCCATTGACCAACACTGAATAAGAAACTGTAGAGACACAAGCTTTAATCCATCTAACTCATTTATTCCCAAAACCAAACTTATCTAAAATTGCAAAAAGAAAATTCCATTTAACCCTATCATAGACTTTACTCATATCAAGTTTTAAGATCATAACTTTCTCTTTTCTTGAAGCTGTTGAATGTATAACTTCATGAGCTACTATAATTCCATCCAAAATTTGTCTCCCTTTCACAAAACATCACTGCTCTTCTAAAATGATTTTATCTAACAATGGCCTTAATCTATTCGCCATCACTTGGGAAATAATATTATAAGCCATATTACAAAGGCTTATGGGTCTAAAAGAATCAAACAATTCAGCATCCTTCTTTTTTGGAATTAGGGTAAGATAAGTTGCATTTATTTTATAAGGAATGTATTGTTTTACCCTAGATTGTTCCACTGCCACAAATAAAGAATCCTTCACTATATCCCAATTATGTTGGTAAAAATCTGCAGAGAGTCCATCTGGACCAGGGGATTTATCCTTATTAAAAGAGAAAAGAGCTAAATGAACTTCTTCTAGAGTAATAGGCTCCATCAGTTTCCTATTGTATTCATTTGTTATAACTGAAGGAACATATTGAAGAAGTTTATCATTAAGAACTTCGGTCTCCTTTGAACCTAGAATATTTTGAAAAAATGACTTAGCATCTTTTCTAATTTCACTCCGATCTTCAATCCAAACCCCTTCTATTGATTTAATTCTACCAATTCTAGAAGAAGATCTTTGTATTATAGCCATCCTATGAAAAAAATTGTACTTTTATCTCCTTCTTTTAACCAAGTCTATCTTGATTTTAATCTCCAAAATTTCTCTTCCTTACTCAAAATATTATGATATTCACTAAGCAACTCCCTTTCCTATGAGCTTGTATTATTTTCATCACTTTTTTGGAGTTTTGAAAGTTTATATTTTAGATCTTCTTTCTTCTCAAAAATGTTTCCAAAGGTGTTCTTGTTCCAATATTTTAATCTAGATGTCATAGCTTTAATTTGGTTTGGAAGAGCATACAAGCCACCATTACCTGCAAAATTCCATGTTTGAGATATCATATGAACAAATTGAGGATGGTCTTCCCACATCTGCTCATATTTAAAATAAGATATTTTTTGAATTCACTAACCACCATTTTAACTCTTATTGGCCAATGATCTGAACCAATCCTAGTTAAGGTATTAATTTTAGGACAAGTTCCTTCATCTAGCCAATGATCTGAGAGAATGCATCTATCTAATTTTTTTGCTATTAGGTTTTGGCCTCTCCTGTTGTTGGTCCAAGTATAGTTGTCTTCTTCAAACTCAACTTCCCAAAGATTGTTGTTTTGAATAAAAGCTGAGAAATCTCTCATACTTTGGGTCAATTTCCTAATTCCCTGAAATTTTTCATTCAGCTTGGTAATGGCGTTAAAATCTCCAATGATCATGAAATGGGTTTATTGATATTTACTTCTCATAAAGGCCTCAATTTCACTCCAAACTTCTAATCTACCTGATTGAGTTGTAGGACCATACACATTGATAAGGATGAAGCGATTATCAGTAAAGTAGCAAGTGACTAAAGAGGCTATCCAATGCCTAGTTTTTTGAATGGTTACACAAGAGGTTCTATAAGGATTCCAAAAATTTAGAATTCCCCCTGATACTCCTTTAGAATCCATAGCATCCCATTCACATCTTGCCCAAACTACTTTCATAGTTTTTGAAACTTCTTTTGTCATTTTAGTTTCCTGAATACAGATAATATCAGGTTTATTACTTAAAAATAGGTCCCTAATACACCTATGCTTTGAGGGGGCATTAGCACCCCTTATATTCCATGAGATGATAATCATGTCATATTAGGGGATTTTGGCCCCTCTTGCGTATTACCAATATCATTTTGTGGTTTGGTAAAGAGAAGTTCAACCAACTTAGTTTGTGTTCCTTTCTCTATGTTAGCTCTTGCTTCCCTAGATCTTGCTTGATGATTTGAGGGTTTTCCTCTTTTTGCCTTGCCTATATCAGGAGTAGGTCTTATTATTCTATTCCTCAATATTATTTCACCATTTTGTTTTTCAATATAATTATCCTCTCTTGGCTCTATTATTAAAGCTTTTGCCTTATCCTACTCATTTTCTGGTATTTTATTATTAATGGCAGATGTATTACCTTATAAAACTACATTCTCTTTACTAATTATTTCCTCTTGAATGGTGCACGGTACTTCAAGAGAGTCCTCAAAATCTGATGAAACACATTCCTTGGGTTCATCATGAATTTTCTTCCTTAAATTATGATCATATTGAATAGACGGTTCCTTGCTAATATGTTGAAATTGTTGTCCTATGTCCTCTAAGTTTTGATCTACTTTTTCTTCATAGGCTAAAGCCTCAAAAGAATTGAAATTTCTTCCAGTATCCTTTCTTATTGGTCTCCACTGTTCATTTTATTTTATTTTCCTAGATCTATTTTTTGGAAGTTGAAAACCATCTTTATCCATACCCATTTGTAAATTTCTCCTACGATTTTCTACAAATGATTATGTTGGGCTCTTCTTAGGGCATGTTCTCTCAATATGCCCCACCTCATGACATCTTATACATCTAAAAGATAATTTTTCATAATCTATAGTTTGGATCCACATCTTATCCCCATACTTAAGAATGATTCTGGTAAAGCTTTACTTATATCAATCATAACCAATATTCGAGCATAAATAGCCAAAAATCCATCTTTTGTTGTATCTGAAATCTCAAGGAATTCTCCTAGAGTGTTGCCTATTGCCTTGAAGGTATCTATTTCCCAAAATTCAATGGGCAATCCAAACATCCTTACCCAGACTGGTACTAGGGATAAATTTACATTTTCAGGTGAAAAGCCTTCATACCAACGGGTAAGGAAGAGCCCTGCTCTTCCCATAAACCAGTTTTTTAGCTAACTTATTATTATATAATTATTATATAATTATTTTTTAAAAAGTAATACATAAATAATATTTAAGATTTGTTTGCTCCCGAAGACTAGGTGGATTGGTAAGTGCTTGTGTGTTCAGGCACTTACCAAGAAGACACTTAGGTTCAAACCTTAGGACAACCTATTTACAAAGGAAGGTAGTAGTTTGATCTAAATCACCAAGCAACCAGTGGTACTTTTCACACTGGATCAACAATAACCAAGTAGAATAGGTTTGGTGGGAGAAGTCCATTTGGTTTGAACCTTGCGCTTATCATTTACTAAAAATAGTGTGGTCCAACTCTCCTATACAACCAAAAAAAATATATTCGAGATTTGTTGTAATACGATATAATACAAATAAATTTGATTCAATCTCATATAACCAATTTTAAAAAATATTTTTAATAATTTATATGTTGTCAGTTACTAAAAAATAGTGTGGTTGTGACCAATTCTCTTATGTAACCAAAAACAAATATTCAATATTTGTTGTAATACCACTATATGGTGAAATAGTGTGGTTGTGAGTGTGACCAACTCTCCTATGTAACCAAAATATATTTAATATTTGTTGTAATACCACTATATGATGATGATATAATATAAATAAAATCTGATTCAATCTCATATAACCAATTTTAAAAATATTTTTAATAATTTATATGTCGTCAGTTACTAAAAATAGTGTAGTTGTGACTATCTCTCCTATGTAACCAAAAATAAATATTCAAGATTTGTTACAATACCACTACATTTAAAAAAAAAATTGAGTAATATTTCTTATACACATACATCATGAGATTGAACCTGAGTCACATCACCGATAATGCAAGTGACATCAATTTTAAAAATATTTTTAATAATTTATATGTATATCAACTCAAAAACATGAACTTGAGATATCTTCCTCAAAGTTTAAAAATGTTATATATCAGTTTAGATAGTAGCAATCTAATGTATATCAACATTCTTCTTTGGAGCCATATAAGGACTATTATTATTATAAGTCTTCTATTATAACGTTTTTGGTAAAAAAGAGTTTATCATGCTAACTTGATCCCTATATAATTAATGTTTTGAAAAAAATATTATTTAATGATTTAATAAAATATTTTAAAATAATTTTAAAATATTTTTAATTACCAATCTTAAAGTAAACCCTAAGCAATCTAATATAGACATTATCTTTATTAGCGATGAACTCACCACATTTATAGACATGTTTTTCTTCCATTTTTTTTTGTTAGTACACCAAGTATGTTCTTGGCCCAAGTTGAAAATCATATGCAATCTTATATGAACGACCATAAAATAAGCTCTTAGGGATTTTTATTCCTATATATAACACTTTTTTTTAATTAAAATATTTAAAAATAGTTTTTAAAAAGATGAGAGGTCATAAAAAAATTTCAAAAATAAAGATTATTTAAGGTTTAATTATCAAAAGAGATGAAGATTTGTTTTTTTGTGTGTGAAGGATTAGGGCATTTCTTTTTGAAAAATATCTCATTTTTTAGGAGCTATATCTTCGCAAAATATTGTTTGATTTAGCTTATTCTTAGACAAAATCATGTAGAATTTGAAAAGCTTTAAAATGAGTGATCATATGAAGGAATCCAAGCAATATTAAGGGAGATACAACACTATGAAGTCATCCATCTGGAACAAGGGCAGTGACAATTTTTCAAGTCATGAAAAACAAAATTGCAAATATATGCCATCCAAGGTTCAGATGATAGGAGGAGCAATGGAGAGCTAGGGATTTAGTGAGGCAAGACATTCTCTCTAGGCATAGAAATTTTCAGCCAAGTTTTTTTTCTTTTCTTTATCTTAATAGTTTTGTATGCAAATAATTATAAAAAAATTATTAAATATTATATTTGGTATAGGATATTATGGTAAATTTTAGTAGATTTTGAGTTTTATTTTTCTTCCCATGGATTGATTTATACCTAAATCCGCTTAATCATATCTAGTAGTAGAGGTTAGTGAGTGCAGCATAAAGAATCAATTTTCGTTGCTCAAAGATAGGTTGATTCTTGGTAAATTTAATGGATATTGACTAGGGGCTTCTACCTTGAGGCTAGGAGGTCATACTAACCATTGTGAGGTGGTCATTCTACCATGAGGACCTTCGTGCCCTTAAACAAATCAAGGGCCAACCCACAAGCAATGTGGGATTTAAAATAATAGAACCAGATATCAAAACTCCCCCTCACGTATCCTCAAGCCTACTACTACATGGTGAGCTTAGATTGGCGTGCTCTGGATTTTATGCCTACGTCTACACAATCGGGCCATGCATCCTCCCCTACATCATTGGATCTGTGTAACCCCCTTATCGTCAACCATAGGCCACCATATGTCATGCTCTGATTGGATCACTTATAACTTCTTATCTCTCCCATGCTCATTTCTGCACCATCGGATCATGCACCCTCCTCCATGTCATTGGATCTGAGCAAACCCTCTTACCACCAACCATAGGTCACCATCTATCATACATTGATTGGATCACTTTAAATATCTTGTCTTCCCTGTGCTCACATATGCACCATTGGATCATGCACCCTCCTCCATGCAATTGATCTCCTGTACATCAAAGCTTACCATTCATGAGCTACCATGTGTCATTATCCGGTTGGAAGCACTAAAATTCCTCATTACCCTCTACTATGTAGATTTATGTGTCTAAATCCTCCCCGTTGAAAGTTCCT
Source organism: Wollemia nobilis (assembly GCA_028583015.1). NCBI lineage: Eukaryota > Viridiplantae > Streptophyta > Pinopsida > Araucariales > Araucariaceae > Wollemia > Wollemia nobilis. The sequence goes on from JAQPPZ010016930.1 coordinate 1,897,123, forward strand.
TTGGAAATTCAACCAAGGATTGGGCCTAATGGAATCCACATGGCCCAATCCTTGGTGGCCATCTTGTATAGATGTGCGTCGTTGAGAGGTAGGTGTATGTGATGTATTATCCTACGCATGAGGAAGTCGGGGAGAAGGAGAAAGCTAAGGTAGTTGGCCAAACTTAAAAAATAATATGGAGGGTGGGTATTAGGAGGGGAAAATAGGTGTGAATTTAGGGTGCAAAATAACTAGGCTTCAAAGACTATAGGGGGAGGGGTAAGGGATATTAAAATCAAATCATGATCGATGACTATAGATGACTTAGGCTTAGAATAATAGGGTGCAAAGAAACTCGAGGGTAGGACATGCGGAGGGATATGGCTAGGAAAAATATTTTTTTTATAAAGGAAAAAAAACGTTAGGAAAAGGGCTAACAACTAATGGGTAAGGGGAAAAGATTTAATTAAAATTTAGGACCTTTTGGGGACAAGAATATTTAAATAAATATTAGGAAGGCAAAATGAGGGAAAATAATGGATCCTCATTTAGGCCTTGGGAAGAAGTGACCATGGGGGGCCAAAAATTTAGTGATATAAGACTTTATGACTACAGAGAAATAAGTCCCGACCCTGATGACATAAATAACTATACATTGCTCCCAAAGGGTGATATAAGACTTTAAAAAGACCAAATATTTGCAATAATGAAAAGGACCAGAGATAAAAAGGATTATTAAAAATAATACTGACTAGGGGATTATTGCAAATTTTGGAAAGACCACAAAAAGAGAAGTCAACCTTGGCCTAAACATGAAAAAAAAATGACCTACAACAAGGACTTAGAGGACAACAAAATTTGAAAATTAGGGATAATTTCAAGTTGGAATTTGAGGATCCAACAAGGAGGTATGAGAAGTTGAGGGTTGGATATTGATATTAACTTGGTTGTAGGTCTTACACTCATCAAACTGCGAGGTCATCTCTATTTGCTTTGTCTGCATGCATGTTCTCTTATTCTTGTCCATAGTGGATTCACCAAGTTGTGATTATGCAACCTAGAGAATATCCCTATTGCAACCTCATCCAAGGATGATGACTTCTCTTTATTATGAGTTATTTACCAATAGAGTTGCCTAAAATAAATGATAATTAGATCATTCCAAGTCGCAAGGATCTCAGGTGTTAATAGAACACCACATTCAACAAAAACAAGAATATGAAAGCAAATTGATAGCATAAGCTTACAAATAGATATGCAAAACAAAGAGCAACAATATCATATATTATATCTAAAAAATGAACACAAAGTACAATGAAGGTGCCTTGCTTATATAGGCAAGGATGATCAACCATAGTCGTAGGATCAAGCTAAGGACAAATATCCACCATACAAAAGGAATATGTGATATGGTCCATAGATCTGTAACCACTATGGGGAGAAAGAATCTCAACCCTCCAAATATACCTAAAAATATCCCCATAACACCTAGGAATAGTCAAACCTAAAAATATCCCCATAATATCTAAGAAATAAATATGTAACATCTCATAATATCTAAATAAGATAAATGAAATATCCACACATAAGTGGGTGGGGAAAATACATGGAATAACTAAATAAAAAGAAAATAAATTACCTAGGTGAACATGAGCTAAGGTAAACAACCTACTCTAACACCCCCCCTCAAGTGAAGCTAGGGACCAAAAAATAAAGTGGCATATCCACAGTATGAGTCCCGACAACAAGGCCTGATCAGGTACTCATGTACAATATATCCATGAAGAAATATCAAACTAGAAGAAGGAAAAACCACATGGGAAAAAGACCATCCTACTAGAAAGAGAGAGAAAGAAGAAGGAATATGTCCTCATGAACACCCCCAAGGATAACTTTTGAAACCCCAAGCATGCCATGCAACTCAAGGTAGCGAGGTGATGCAAAAGGCTTCGTAAAGATGTCGACAACCTGTTGTTGAGTTGGAATGTACTCCAAGAAAAGAACTCCATCCTGAATGTGTTGGTGAATGAAGTGCATGTGAATCTCAATATGCTTGGTCCATTGGTGCTCAATAGGGTTGCGAGAAATGTGAATTACACTTTGGTTGTCACACCAAAGTATAGTTGGTGAATCCTATGGGAAGCCAAACTCTATCAATAACTATCATAGCCAAAGAACCTCCTGACTCACTATGACTTGTTGCCCTGTACTCTCTATAGATGAAAGTGCAATAGCCTGCTACTTCTTGCATGCCCAAGCAACTAGAGAAGAGCCAAGACAAAAAATGTAGCCAAAAGTGGAATGCCTATCATCAATAGAACCTACCCAATCTGAATCAGTATATCCAACCAACTGAGTAGAACCTCGAGTGTAGTGCAATCCAAAGTGTGAAGTGCCCTACAGATATCACAAAATCCTCTTGGTAGCCTACCAGTGACTGCTATGAGGGGCATGTGCAAATCGAGACACAAGCCCAACTATGAAAGAAATATCGAGGTGAGTATGGGTCAAGTACATCAAACTTCCAACCAACTACCTATACAAGGTAGGATCACAAAGAGGAGTGGTGCAGGTGGAAGTAAGAGAGACCCCAGACTAGAAAGGAGAGGGACATGGCTTGCAATCAACCATACCAAAATGTTGAAGAAGATCATGGGTGTACTTTTGCTAACTCAAATGAATCCTTGAATCTGATTGAGAAATCTGTAAACCAAGGAAAAAGTGCAAAAGACCTAGATCTATCATATCAAACTATGTCGAGAGAGCCCTTTGAATAGTCTGAATGTGGGAAGAAGAGCTACCAATGAGAAGCAAATCATCAACATACAAGACAAGTATAACAATATCCTCTCCAACATGTTGTATATACACTATAGGATCTGAGTGGCAATGAACAAAACTAGTAGATAGAAGAAAAGAATCCATCTTCTCATACCAGGCTTGAGGGGCCTATTTGAGACCATAGAGAGACCTTCATAGTCTACAAACAAGAGAAGAGTCATGAACAAACCCAACAGGCTACTCCATGTAGATTTCCTCCTACAAATCTCCATGCAAGAAGGCACTCTTCACATCCATATGGTACATTGGCCAACCCTATGATGCAACAATAGAAAGTACAAGGTGCATAGAATCCATCTTGGTGATGGGTGCAAAAGTCTTAGAGTAATCAATACCTTTGACTTGCGAGAAACCCTTCATGACAAGATGGGCCTTATACTTGTCAATGGACCCATCAACTGCATATTTGGTTTGGTATACCCACTTACACCTAACCAACTTTCTTCCCTTAGGAAGAGAGACCAAATCCCAAGTATGATTCTTCATCAAAGAAGAATACTCATCTATCATCACATCATCCCACTCATGTATCCCATGAGCCTATGAGAAAGACTATGGATCCCCAAAAATTGCCTGACACAAAAGTCTAAAACCTGTAGAATGTGCATGATGATGTCTAGTGGGTGGAAGATCCTGTATGAAAGGTGTCACCTCAAAAACTATGGTACGAGCCCACCTAGGCATAGTGACAACATCAATAAGAATAGGATCCTCATCCGAATCTATATCCATAACCTCCTCAACTACCTCCTAAACTTGCTCCTCAAAGAAGGGATCCTCAAGATGAAGTGAAGAATCATCAATGGATGGAAGTAAAGAAGAAGAGGAAGAAGATGAAGAATCATGAGAAGAGAAGTACTCATCAAACTGAACATGAGTTCTAAAAATAACATCATGAGTATCAAGATCCAAAAGTTGATAAGCTCTCATGTCCTTGCAATACCCAACAAAGATCAAGGGTTTGCTCTTCTTATCCAAGGCTTTCCTTTGCTTCTTTGGCACAAAGGCCCAAGCATGGCTTCCAAAAACTCTAAAAAATGAGACATCGAGCTTAGTCCTAGACCAAGCCTCCTCTAGAGTCAAATGCTCAAGTGCTCTATGTGGTGTGTGATTTTGAATGTAGTTCACACAATTAACTACTTCTACCCAGTATATAGGAGGTAAATCCTTAGAATGCATCATGTAGTTAGCCATCTCCTTCAAAGTTTGGTTCTTCCTTTCTACTAAGCCATTCTACTATGGAGTATGAGGAACAAAATGTTGGTGAACAATGCCATGAGCTACCAAAAAATTAGAAAACTCCATGTTGAAGTACTCCCCCCATTATCAGTGTGAAGCTTCTTTATGCAACTAGAAGATTGATTCTCGACAAAAGCCTTAAATACTTTGAAGTGTGAAAAGACATCACTCTTGTACTTGAGAAAATAAACCCAAGTATACCTTGAGAAATCATCAATAAATGTAAGTGCATACTTAGCTCCTTTGAAAGGAGTAGGAAAAACCATCAAGTCACTATGCACAAGCTCAAGTGGTGAAGAAGCTCTCTTTGACTTACCCTTAGGAAATGGATCTTGGTGTTGTTTCCCTAATGCACATCCAGGGAAAACTCCATCAAGACAAGAAACTCTAGGTAAACCATCAACCATACCATGAGTGCTCAACTCCTTCAAATATATGTAATTAAGATGTCCAAATCTCTCATGCCAAAGCTTACTCTCAGAATCTGCATGAGCAACCAAGCATGTCCCTACAGAAGAAGTGTCATCAAAACCCTCAAAGTGATATAGTCTAGAACTATGATCAACAACACCTTGTGCAACAAGTGAATGAGGCTCCAACAAGGTTCTAACTTCAGCTCCTTGTGGTGTGAAAGTCACTATTTTACCCTGACCAGAATGACAAATTTGATAAATAGAAAGTAAATTTGTAGTGATATCAGGAACATATAGTGCATCATTGATGCGGCCACCATCAAGTTGTATGTCACCTTTTCCCTTAACAAAAATAAAGGAAGAATCTCCAACCTCAATGTTGGAAGTAGAACTCGAACCAAGAGATACAAACGACTCCTTAGAAGAAGTCATGTGGTGAGAAGCACCAGAATCTATAACCCAACTATCTGCAATAGCTGATTGAGATCTCCCAACAATATTAAGTGCTTTTCCATGCTCACTGGAAGGAGGTGGAGTGGAGATAGAGATCTTGTGTTTTCTGACTGCATCCTCCAAGGCTTGCATTCTCTTCCAACACTTGGTTTCTACATGACTAGTCCCCCACAAAAGGAGCATGAAAGGCTAGATTTATTCTTGGATTTAGAAGACTCTTTGGGTTTAGAGTTATATTCTTTGGGTTTGAGATGGAGAAGGAGTAGACTTAGGTTTACCTTTTGATTTTCCCTTACCCTTAGGACTAGATGCTACTAATACCTTTTGAGAGGTGGAAGACTCAAGGTTAGACAATTTGGATTCTTCCCTAGTAAGTATTTCACAAAACAACTCCAAATCAGGCATTTTGAATGTGGCACCTAAGGCATCCATGCTAGAGAAAAAGGTAGAAGCAAATATTTGGAATGGACCTTTCAACTTGGATAGAATCAGGTAAACACACTCTTCATATTTCTTATCTCTCCCACTCCCCTTTAACTATGTCAACAAGTGCTTGAACTTAGTAAGATAGTCTACAATAGATGGAAAATATTCAGGATTGAGAGAAGTGATCTCAACTTCAAGTTGCATGGCTCTTATGTGATCCACCTTACCAAATAATCCTTTCAATTTCTTCTAAATTTTGAAAGGAGAGTCACATCCTTCCAAATGAAATAAAAGACTATCACTTACATAAGTTCCTATCAAACCCATACATTCATCTAATTTGCATTGGTGCTGAAATTTTTCATATTCTCTAGTGAACATTGGTTGTTCTTCAAACATTAAAGCCCATAATCCTTTTCATTTAATGATTGTTTCCATTCTTGGTCTCCATGTGTGGTAATTATGTGTTGTTAATGGCTCACATTGATCTAATGTAGAAGAAGATGAAGAAGCCATTCTACAAAAATCACCAAAGAGCAAAAGAATGTAGATAGGGTGCACAAATCAGCACCGAGACAACCCCCAAAATATTATTTTATTAGCTTCACAAGAATGCAGAAGATGGGACTTTATAACAATAGTCCATATACAAGGTTCAAGTGCAAAAACCTTTTCACAATGCAATATATTGAGAGTGCATCATAAAATCATCATAAATTTCTAAATATAGATCCAAATGATCTGAAATTTTAGAGATAGATTAGAAACATGATTTTATAGTCCTGGAAAAATTTCGCTAAGCAACTCCAAATATTTCACCCAAAAGAATGAGTTTACTAAAAATAGTAAAATCATTGTAACATTCTAAATACAGCTCCAAATGCACTAAAATTTTATGTGCAGGTCTATCAGCTGATTTTACAGATTTTGTAAAAAAATATTCAAAAAATTCAAAGCTTTGATGAAGATATATGCAGATTACTAAATCTGGATAGGTTTCCATAAAATCGTGATAACTTGAAGAATACTTATCCAAATGAGCTAAAATTTTGGGCACAGATCATATGAATGCATCTACAGACCTGTACAAATTTTGTGGAAAAATTCACATTCTATCAGAAGATATATGCAAAATACAAAAATGGGTTGTGTTGGTGACCCTATCAAAAAAGGGAAATGCTAAAAAAAATTGCTTAGGATAGATCCAAGGGGATGAGGTTGTTGTTGTATGGGTAGAAGAGAGTTCAGGAGGTTGATGATGATCTGACAATGGAAGGAGAGACACAAAACTAGCCAAAAACTCCACCAAGGACCCGATCACAAAAATCGAAGCTTCCACACCAATCTTCGAACCTACAAGAAAAATAGTTGCACAACACTCACAAATGGATGACTACAACACCTATTGCTCTGATGCCATGAAAGGAATGATAATCAGATCATTCCAAGCTGCAAGGATCTTAGGTGTTAATAGAACACCACATTCAACCAAAAACAAGAATCTGAAAGCAAATTGATAGCATAAGCTTACAAATAGATATGCAAAACAAAGAGCAACAATATCATATATTATATCTAAAAAATGAACTACAAGTACAATGAAGGTGCCTTGCTTATATAGGCAAGGATGATCAACCATAGTCGTAGGATCAAGCTAAGGATAAATATCCACCATACAAAAGGAATATGTGATATGGTCCATAGATCTGTAACCGCTATGGGGAGAAAGAATCTCAACCCTCCAAATATACCTAAAAATATCCCCATAACACCTAGGAATAGTTGATGCACCTTGTTGGAGCCATAACTTGTGAACCGTACGCCCATTTGCCTTGAAATTTAATAGGTGGTTCCGCATGCGTGTTCTGCATCAAGCAAATATTTTATTGAATCGACTCTTCAAAAATCATGTTTTCGGGACCTAACTTCGACATCTAGTGTCCCAAAATTAGCTTTTAGAATAGGTTCTCAAGTTTTTTGGGTTTTTTTGCATGTTAGAAGTTTATTATCTTTTGTTATACCTTAGCTTGAGACCTAATATTTTAAATTAAGGTTTTTTATTGTAATAGGGACGTGTGTACCAAATTTGGGCGCAATCTGACTCATTTATATTTTTAGCAATTTTTAGAAAAAAGATATATTTTTAGCAGTTTTAGAAAAAGACGTTTTTAGGGTTTCTTTGGTTTTCGGTTGCTATATGATGGATTGTAATCTTTTGAAGAAGGGGTGTGAATTCAAGAATGAGAAGAATATCAATTTGCAGGTTTCTTCTATTATATTGTATTTGTGTTATGTGATTGAAGTCCATTTTGTTGGTCTCTTGTAGCTGAGTTCACTTCATTTGGTATCAGAGCGGGTGTGATATCGCTAGTGAAGGAAAGATGACACCTAGAAGTTATGCCCAGATGAATAGGCAGATTGAGGATTTGAATGCAAAAATAGCATGGCTGACTGGTGTGACTGATCACATGGGAGAGAGACATCCTAGGGCACATGCAAATCAAGGATCTGATGATGAAAACATACCTGAGGAACATGGATCTGAGGTCCATGCAGAAGCAGAACCAGAGGGCCCAAAGGAAGAAGGGCATGGTTTTGAAAATCGGCTAATACGATATCTAGAGGGGCTTAAGGGGAATCGATATGAGATCAAGATTGAGGTTCTCGAGTATGCTGGTGGGTTGAAACCAGAGGAGTTGATCGATTAGATCAATAGCCTAGAAAAATATTTTGAATGGAGTAACCTTGCTGAAGAGAAGAAGGTTAAGCTCGCATGCACAAAGTTGAAGGGACATGCATTGATTTTGTGGGATCATTTACAGACTACATGATAGAGGAATAGAAAGGAAAAGATCAGTGATTGGATAAATATGAGGAAGAAGTTATAGGAAAAATTTATACTTGTGGACTACTCCCAAACCCTATTTTGTAGATTTCAAAATCTTCGATAGAAGGATCAAAGCATTGAGGACTATACTAATAAATTCTACAAGCTATCCATTCGAGTGGAGCACAATGAGATGGAGGACCAAAAGGCTGCTAGGTATGTAAATGGCCTAAGTTTTTGTTGTCCAAGATGATGTTGGGACTGAAACTGAAGGGATGTTTTATTGATACAAAAGGGTTACAATATATAGGCATAATACCTATATGATAAACTAACAAGTGTCAATATAAACTGACAAGTGTCAAAACAGAGGCATAGTGCACTTTAATTCTAACATTCCCCCTTAAAGTGCACTATCCTAACTAAAGAAAAAAAACAAGTCAACATTAGGTAACATTCCCCCTTAATGTTGACTTCTCTAAAAAAAATTCTACATCCTCCTTTATTGCTGATTTGGTCTAGGCTCGTGCTCTATGCGCTTGGCTCTCCAACTGTGAATAATGCTAGATTCACTGTGTATACATCTTGGTCTATTGCCTCAGGGTCAGCCACTTCCACGGGTCTGTTGCCACTGGGTCAGCCATCTAAGTGCCTCAGGGTCATCATGGGTGCCTTAGGGTCAGCCACTTCTGGGTCTGTTGCCTCTGCAGGTCATCCTCAGAGGATGTTGCCTCTCGTAGGTCACTGACTAGATTCACCATAGATATCAAATCCTTCCTTATGGTGAACTCAATCTAGAAGGTGTCGGTCTCTATCAAAAATGCACCTAATACAAAGGAAAAATGAGCCATATAAGAGTGTCGATCTCTGCCGAAAATGCACTCAATACAATAAAATGAGCCATAGATCCAAATAGGAGGAGAGAAGAAGAAAAGAAGAGAATCTTCTAAAGTGTCTTCGTCTATAGTCTTCAGAAGTAGATTCGAAAAAAAACTCGGATAGAATCTAGGGTGTCTTTGTCTATAGTCCCTAGTATAAGTGTCCTTATGCTGACCATGTCATCCCACCGAAATGCATGGGTAACCAGCCGCTGCTTTCGCCAAGTGTATAGAAAATGTCACTAGGTACAAGGATCACATATAAAATTACCTTGGGAGTGTTGGGTACAACCGAGAGTGCACTCCAAGGTAGAAAAATTTTGAGGCTAAAAACACTCAATTGAAACAACCTCAAAATTACAATATGACACCACCATTGTGTTGGTCGCTGAAAAACGTTTCCAATGACTATAAATACCCCTATATTCCATTATCAAAGGGGCCTTCATCATAATGAAAAACAACATGCCTCTCCAAGACAACAACTAAAACCTCGCACTATGGCGGCATCGCTCTCTGGCGGAATAAAAACAACATTAAAATTTCCCACGTAGGGGAATTACATGGGCCCTATGAAGCCCTTCCACCACATGTGGGAAAAATATTGGCCAATAATCATGGGCACTTTTCTTACATTTAAAACCAAAGTTGTCCACCCACTATAAATCCATATGCCCCACTATATAAGGCGGCCATACATTTTTAAAAATAAATACCCCTTATGATAATCATTATTACTGGAAGACAAACTGGAAGTCAACACGCTGCTCCACAACTTTGACAGTAATGATTAAATAAAATAGGCCTAAAAAAACTGTAGTGCTCAGCGTTCTTTGGGGCTCAATGTACTGGCGGCATCAACTGGCCGCTTCGTCATCGCCATGGTAATCTTCACGATCTGCAAGTTTCTATGACTACTTCAGCGACCAACACCACTGCCACCTACCATGTGGGCGATCCAGAGCAGCACCTGACTACGTACACCTCTAAGATCTGATGCCACGTAAACACCCGCATGTGATTGAAACAACAACGATAAAATTCGATGAGCCGCTTGATTCGGAAAATCTGGGAGCTCCAGTTCTGGGTCGCCAACTCATAGGAGGCTAGACTGTCTTCGAAATGTAGATCAAGAAAACGTGTGACTGTCATGGAAGCGTTCAATTTCGATTTTATTCTTGGACTTCGCTGCTGTAAGAACAGTCTTGATCGCAGGATGCGCCCGTTGTTGATGGGCCAGATCTCTTTGACACCAAATGTTGGGACTAAAACTGATGGGATGTTTTATTGATACAAAAGGGTTATAATATATAGGCAGAAGGCCTATATGATAAACTAACAAGTGTCAATATAAACTGACAAGTGTCAAAACAGAGGCATAGTGCACTTTAATTCTAACAGATGAGATGAGTATGCATCACACTCTTACAGTGGAGGATGCATATCAAATGGACCTTAAGGCAGAGGAGAAATTGAAAAGGGTTAATAGAAGAGGTAAGAAGGGATTCACACCGTCTTCAGGTCAGGGTCGAAGTGGATCTAATTTTCTCAAGGGAGAATCCTCAATACCTACTAAACAAGAAGATGGGCAGAATCTGAGAGAAAGAGGATACCAACAAGGTAGAGGTTATGGTGGTGGACGAAATGGGAATGATCCAAGAAGGTCATTTACCTATTATGGATGTGGTGAGGAGGGGCACAGAGCATTTGAGTGTCCCCAACGTAATGTCCAAGAAAGGGGTCAAGGAGGACAAGGAAGGGTCAATCTTGTTGAGATGGAAGAGCGGGATGAGGATGAAGTTATTGATGACATGAGGGAAGCACTTATGATAAGGAGGGTGTTGATTGTTCCTAATAAAGAGAAGGTGCAGAGCAATTCGAAGGGGCAGACCATAGATGGTGATGATTCTGGGCTATGAACAAACATCTTTCGAACAAGGTGTACATCAGGAGGGAAGGTATTTAACATTGTCATTGATGGTCGTAGCTGTGAAAATATGGTGTCAAATGTCATGGTTGATAAAATGAACCTGGAATGTGAAAAGCATCCTTATCCATATTGCATATCATGGGTTAAGAAGGGGAATGAGGTAACAGTAGATCAAAGGTGTTTAATTAAATTTTCAATTAGGAGTACTTACAAGGATGAAGTGTGGTGTGATGTGATCTCGATGGATGCATGTCACATTCTGTTGGGAAGACCTTAGCAGTACGACAAGGCTACTAACCATAATGGGAGAAAGAATACTTACACATTCTGGAAGGACAGTGTAAAGGTAGTTCTTGTACCTCTAAAGGAGGATGGACCAAGTGAGAGCTTGTTGATAATGAAGGAGTTTCTTGCAGAGATCAAGGATGTTAGCTTCTGTTATGCTTTAACAGTTAGGAAGCTAGAAACATAGGAAGTTGTTATACCGACAAAAATAGCTAAGTTTCTAAGTGAACATAAATATGTCACACCATAGGAGTTACCAGATGGGCTACCACTAAAGAGAGATATCCAACATCACATGGATTTGATTCTAGGATCAACGCTCCCAAATCAGGCAGCTTATCGGTTGAACCCAACACAGAATGCAGAGTTGAGTAGGCAAGTGACAAAGTTGATAAAGAAGGGATTAGTTAGGGAGAGTATGAGTCCATGTGCAACTCCAGCATTGCTGACCCTAAATAAAGATGCTGACTGATAGGTGTGTGGATAGTAGAGCCATAAACAAGATCATAATAAAGTATCAGTATCCTATACCTAGAGTGGTTGACATGATGGATGGATTGGCTGGAGATAAATACTTCAATAAAATTGATCTGCGAAGTGGCTACTACCATATCATAATTAGAGAAGGGGATGAATGGAAGACAACTTTTAAGACAAAATATGGGTTGTACGAGTGGATGGTGATGCCATTTGGGTTGTCTAATGCACCCAGTACATTTATGCGGTTGATGAACAGAGTACTATGGTAATATAATGGTAAGTTTGTGGTTGTGTATTTTGATGATATTTTGATTTATAGTAAAACTGAAGAGGAGCATTTGTTACACCTGAAATTAGTGTTAGACATGCTCAGGAAGGAGAAATTGTATGTCAACCTGAAGAAATGTAGATTTCTTTAGGATAGTTTAGTGTTTTTAGGATTTGTAATCACAAGAGATGGCATGAGGATGGATGACAAGAAAGTGAAGGTAATTCTGGAATGGCCTCTTCCACGAACTATAACAGAAGTAAGAAGCTTTAATGGCCTAGCTACCTTTTACAGAAATTTCATCAGGAAATTCAGTAGTATAGCTGCCCCTATAACTGAGTGCACAAAGGGGAAAGAGTTTGTATGGACTATGGCAGCAACAAAGAGTTTTGAACTCTTGAAGAAGAAGGTGTCGAAAGACCCTGTTCTAGTGTTACTAGATTTCAGTAAGGTGTTTGAGGTTGATTGTGATGCCTTATTTGTTGGAATTGGTGGTGTCTTAAGTCAAGAGGGCCGACCTGTAGCATTTTTCAGTGAGAAGCTGAATGATGCAAGAAAGAATTATTCTACATATGATGTGGAATTTTATGCAATTGTGCAAGCATTGCAACATTGGAGGCACTACTTACTCTCAAAGGAGTTTGTGTTGTTTACTGATCATGAAGCATTGAGGTATGTCAACTCTCAAAAAAAGTTAAATAGTAGGCATGCCAAATGGGTTTCATTTTTGCAATAGTATACATTTGTCCTGAAGCACAAATCGGGAAAACAAAATAAGGTTGTTGATGCATTGAGTAGGAGAGTTGTGTTGTTGACCACTATGGAGAATGAAGTGGTAGGATTTGAGGGGATTAAATATTTGTATGAATTTGATGCAGATTTTGGGAATATTGTGCAACAGTGTAAAAGTGCAGTAGAGGGTGAGTCTTGTACTATTTTTGAAGAGTATTTTTTACATAATGGTTACTTGTTTAAGGGTAATCGATTATGCATTCCCAATGGCTCTATGAGAGAGAACATCTTGAGGGAATTACATAGTGGGGGTTTGGCTGGTCATTTTGGAGTAGCCAAAACTACCACTCTTGTAGATTAGAAGTACTATTGGTCAAAAATGAAGAGAGACATAATCAGGTTTGTCTCTAGATGTAGAGTATGTCAAATGGCTAAGGGCCATGCGCAAAATACAGGGTTGTATATGTCACTACCATTTCCTACAGGACCATGGACCGATATGAGTATGGATTTCATGTTGGGGTTGCCCAAGACACAGAGGGGTAAGGATTTAGTTTTTTTTGTGGTAGAAAAATTTTCAAAAATGGTGCATTTCATTTCTTGCCAAAAAACTAATGATGCAACTAGGACTGCAGTATTATTCTTTGATGAGATTGTGCGATTGCATGGTGTTCCAAAGACTATTACTTTTGATCGGGATACTAAGTTCTTGAGTCATTTTTGGAGGACATTGTGGAAGAATTTGAACACCAGGTTGAAGTTCAGTAGTGCTTACCACCCATAGACCGATGGGCAAATAGAGGTAGTGAATAGAAGCTTGGGAAACCTCTTACGGTGCATAGTTGGAGAAAAACCAAAACAATGGGATTTAGCCTTGTCGCAAGCCAAATTTGCATACAACAGTTCAGTGAATAGGTCGATAGGTAAATATCCTTTCCAAATTATTTATGGTAAAAATATTAGAGGTGTATTAGATTTGATTGAGTTACCAATTGGGGAACGAGTTAGTGATGATGCAGAAGCATTTGCTGAGCATATCCAGAAAGTGCAAGAGTTAGTGAGGGAAAAATTGTAGAGTAGTAATGCTCACTACAAAGAGTCTACTGACGCACACAGAAGGGTAAAAGTGTTTGAAGAGGGTGATATGGTCATGGTTCATCTTAGGAAATAACAATTTCCTAAGGGGGCGTATAACAAAATGAAACTTAAGAAAATTGGGCCATGTAGGATTTTGAAAAAGATCAATGATAATGCCTATAAAGTGGAGTTGCCTGATGAATTTGATATTTCACCCATTTTTAATGTTTTTGATTTATTTCAGTATCCTGGTATTGTCGAGGATGGTGAATTATGGGAGACAACAAATTGGGCACGACAAATGCCTAAGAAGAAAAAATACAGAGTTGCACAGGTGCTCGATAAGAAGGTGATCACCACTAGACATGGGAGATACAATAGATACCTAGTTTAGTGGGAAGTATTACCACAGTTAGATAACACTTGGGTTTCGGAGTTTGAGCTAAATAAAATTTATAACCAGAAGCTACAAGATTTCAATTCAGCTGAACTCGCAGGAGCTGAGTTCTTTTTCACCAGAGGAGAATGATGCACCTTGCTGGAGCCATAACTTGTGAACCGTACGCCCGTTTGCCTTGAAATTTAATAGGTGGTTTCACATGTATGTTCTGCATCAAGCGAATATTTTATTGGCCTAACTCTCCAAAAATCATGTTTTAGGGACCTAACTCTGACATATAGTGTCCCAAAATTAGCTTTTAGAATAGGTTCTTGAGTTTTTTGGGTTTTTTTGCATGTTAGAAGTTTATTATCTTTTGTTATACCTTAAGTTGAGACCTAATATTTTAAAGTAAGGATTGTTATTGTAGGAAGGATATGTGCACTAAATTTGGGTGCAATCTGACTCATTTCTATTTTTAGCAATTTTTTAGAAAAAAAATCTATGTTTAACAGTTTTTAGAAAAAGACGTTTTTAGGATTTCTTTGGTTTTCGGTTGTTATATGATGGATTGTAATATTTTGGAGAAGGGGTATGAATTCAGGAATAAGAAGAATATCAATTTGCAAGTTTCTTCTATTATATTGCATTTGTGTTATGTGATTGAAGTCCATTTTGTTGGTCTCTTGTAGCTGAGTTCACATCAATAGTCAAACCTAAAACAATCCTCATAACATCTAAGAAATAAATATATAGTATCTCATAATATATAAAATAAGATAAATGAAATATCCACACATAAGTGGGTGGGAAAAATACATGGAATAACTAAATTAAAATAAAATAAATCACCTAGGTGAACATGAGCTATGATAAACAACCTACTCTAGCATTGCCAAGTGAATTTGTAAAGGGTTTCAATAAGTTGATGATTGCAGTCTTCATAAAAACCACAATCTAACTTCTAAAATAGGGGATAGATGTTCTAAAATTTGGGTCCCATTGGTCATGCAAGTCTAAACTATTGGGGATGTTATCAAGTTTATGTCCCATTGGGTATGTCAGTTTGAACTATTGGGGGGCTACGAGTGACCTCCTTGCGCTTCCTAGGCACTGCAACCCCCCATGGTTTTGACTTCAGTGTTTTATGGCATTGGCTGAGTAGGTGCATTTGAAACACTATGCCTCGTATGGGGGTGCCAATCCTGGAAAGTCTGGGAGAATATGGGATGTGACTCCCACTAGACAACCTTTAGGTTTTTTATCCAATGTCAGTTCCTTATCATTTAGATATCTCTTGTTGTTATGCTAGTCTACTCCTACTCTAGTTGCTTCAAGGAAAAAGGGGAAAGAGGAAAGAAATCATGCAATACGGTAAAAAGTAAAGTATAAAAACATAAACCTATCTAACCTATCTAATAGGGGTGATATGCCAAAAGAGAATAAGATATAATTTTTTCTCCACTCAATGGGATTTAATGAACACAAGAACTATACACAACTACATATTGAACATAGATTTTCTCATACAAATAACTTTGCATAATCAAAGGAGGCTCAAGGCCTGTACATATAGCTAGCTCAAGGTTTGAGTCCAGACTGAGCAAGAGAAAAGAAAAAGGAGCATGCAATTGTCATAAATAAGATGCTTGACATAGCAACAAATCCAAAACTACTTCTCTTGGTCGTGAGACTAATATTTATATGGTTTTACAAAATTTTAGAATTCAAAATTTCCTATCAAAAAATGGAAGGAAAGAAAATTCAAGTACATTAATAAATATCTTCATAAGAACAACGTTGCAAAATTACAAAGTTTTGTGGGGCTTCATTGCCCATAGGTGGAGTGCTAACAAAGTTGTCCTTCAAAAACATTCTCTGATAATTTCAAATACTGAAACTCCTCTTTATCCATGATCATCAAGTTCTAGTATTTCAAAGCTCTTTTTTACAGGTTGCAACCACTCCTTCAAAATGAGATTATAGTAGAAAACTTACTACATTAACATTTACAATAAGACGTAATAGCTTGATACTTACAACTTATAATAACCCTCACACCTCACTTTGGCTTGAAATTTTAAAACATATCTCTTTATGGGCCAATATTATTAACTCCCATAAGATACTTTACATCACATGGAAAAATGTTGACTCTTAATAACCCTTAACTTTATAATTTTAATACACCATTTTAAAATTTTCTTAATTACAATTTTATTTTATTAAATACCCTTTTCTTTTCTTTTATTTTCTTTCTTTAAAATATATTTAAATAAAAAAATGGTCTAAGTAAGATTTGAACCCCTCATCTTCATTTTTTTTTTAAATTTCACTTGAAATGGCCAATTTTTTTTCCTTAAGTAAAAATACTTTATTTTCATTTCTTTCTTTCTTTGAAATATATTTTAAATAAAAAAATGGTCTATGTGAGTTTTGAACCTCTCGTCTCTTTTTTAACTTTCCTCCTTCATACTTTATGCACGAGAAAGTAATAAGAAATGCGAAATGGTCTATGAGTTTTGAACCTCTCATCTCTTTTTTAACTTTCCTCCTTCATACTTTATGCACAAGAAAGTAATAAGAAATGCTTTTCGCCCTTTAAACAAATTTTTTTAAATTTAAAAATCTGCTGCTATTGTTTTTGCAATTGTAACAGACGTTTCCCGAGACGCTCTCACCCAAGTGACTTCAACATGGCTGCTCACTAAAAATTGGTTATGGATGGTTTCCCATTGTTTCCTTGTTCTCCTTTCTCTGTCACTTCCTCCATAAGTGTGAAGAAGCAGGCATTGTATTAAATCAGCCTTCCCATAAGTATTGCTTCTGCCTGTATTTGTAATTAGGTATAACTATAACAGCACACACCAACCCAGCTGGGCCACAAAATAGGCGCTGAAATATCCTATGCACATCTAGGAAGATTCAGAGGGAAATCAAGAACTAGAATAAGCTGACGAGGATGTGGAGATGGAGTAGGGGAGAAGCTTAAAAAAAATGGTTGGTGATGCATCAGTCTTGCAAGATATTACGTCGAGCATTAACATGATTGAGTACCTTAGCCACAGTTTTTTTTAGATATTCAGAAAGGATCTACACTTTAAGATGAAGAGAAAAGCAAGGCGAAGGCCACCTTTGGTGGGGCTACAAATCAAGTTTATGCTTGAGCCTCCAAAGCATAATGATAAGTGTGAGAAGATTTATGTGGCTCCAAGCAATTAGAATAAAAAATGATAGGAAAGGAAGGAAAGACAGAGTCAGGAGTCAAATGTTTAATGAGAGAGGGGTTTGAAAGAATCATAGAACACCACCAGAATGTAAACTTCTACATTCTTTCTGCTAAATTTAAAAAAAATAAAAAAATGCGGCCACTAATTTTAGAAACAAATAACTTTTACCCAAATTCTCCATCCTTTTAATTGTTTCTTTTATAGGTGAGTCTCCTAAACTTATTACAACATCGTGATTCTGCTAGAAATCGAACTCGTGACTTTTCAAACTCCTTTTTGCAATTAAAAATAACTAAAAATCTTCATTGCAACAGAGGTAGAGACCATGGAAGTCGAGCAGGCGCAGGAAGAAAAAAAAAAAGAAGAAGATAAATTTCAAGGATTTCTATTAATACTTAGACACATACTGGATTTTTTATATTGTGGTAAATGCAGGCAAATTGACCATAGTTTAAGACCAGAGTACAAGAGGAAAAAAATATGGTAGGTCTACAAACGTGTATAGGATCTCTCTTTGATATTGATAGAATTATATAAATACAAAGGTATGTCTTTTGAATGTCTTAAGATATTCTTGGTACTTCATCTTCAATTAATTTTTCATCTTCTATCTCCTCTGAGGTGTAATTAATCATCAACCTCTTATAAGGTCTAGTAATAATTTTAGCATCCCTTAAGGTGTAATAATTACAAATAATATAATGTAAAAGTATTTAACATATGGTTCTTGCCATTTAATGATGTGGGAGGGATTTCTTTGCAAAATTACATCATCAAATAATATAATGTAAAAGTATTTAACATATGGTTCTTGCCATTTAATGATGTGGGAGGGATTTCTTTACCATTTTTTGCATAGAGTTCTAATCCAACTTCTACTCTAATATGATCTCCTTGAATCATCTTGAAGTTTATACCATGACCCAAATTTCACTCTCTTTCTTGATTATTTTCACTTTACTACTCTTCTTATGTGTCAAGTCTCATAAAATTTGTGACATTGAAATGAAATGCTTTCATAATCCACTTGTTGATCACATTCTCTTGATTCAAATTCGATCTTAAAATTATTGGTAAACATTTTCATATATTCTATGTCCAAAATACGTATTAGAGTATATACAACATCACTCCTAAGTAGCTAGTCCCTCTTGGATAAACTCCCATAAAGTATTACTAATATTCTCTAAAAGCTTCTTATTGATAAGCTAATATGGATATCTAAAAGCCTAACCTACACTATAAATCTTTTTAATAGTTTTCATATTACATAAAAAAATTCATTCCATGGTCTTAAATATATGCCATATCTCCCCCTAAACCATAGACCAACACCCATTATTTTATTCTAATTTTTGAACTAGAGCAAACAATAAGGAAAAGTCCTTTCAAAAAAAGTATGGAGTAATTTGAATTCATTCCGACTTCCATTTAATCCACCTTTGAATCTATGAAAAATCTAGTCAATATTTGTGGAACTTACCTATTAACCCTTTGCTTTTAGGAACCATTATATCATGCTTAATCATATCATCTTTGATAATCACTTTTGCTATAATATGTATTATCTAGATGTAAATTACTATAGATTTACATTTCCTTTCGTCCCTAACTAGAGGATGCATGCTTGCAACTAGAGCATTCATAATTCTAGCTAGGGGTTCCATAATGACTTTCCTTCCATGTGACCTAAGTTTTCCTCATAAGAATCCTTCATTTTTTTATTTCTCTAAAGACTTAGAGTAAAAAGGTGAGGCTTACTCCATGTTCATACTTGCTAAAATATTAATGTTTATTAATGGAATTGGAACCTTGGTTTATGGTGTAATACTCCTCAATTGCCAATAATTACCCATACTTTTCATATAAATATTAAATTTAATATAGGTAATTTTTTTAAATAATAATAATAAATTTATTAATTTGAAAAAATGGTAAAAATAATTTAAATTTTAAAAATAGATGAGAATATCTTGTTTTTATATCATTTCTTTTGTAATTAAAACTTAATATTCTTAGTTAAGCATTTGGTACCAATCACAAAAATCATAAGAAAATTTAAAAATTGTATTCATCAATTATTTTGGTAAATGCTCATTTTTTAAATGCCTTATGTGTGTTTATCACATTCAAGGGAAGGAAGAAAAGAAAGAGGAAAAGGAAAAGAGGAAAAACATTCACTTTTAAAATGTCTTAAATTTTTTCGCTCTTATTTTTCTTATCAATATATGTATGTGTGTTTAAAGATAATTTCATTTTTGAATTTGGAAGAGAATATAAAGTATAGAGTACATGTTGAAATTATAATTTAATTCATGGCCAAGGCCAACATTGCATGATATGATATTGATAGGCCAAAGGGCATTCATTGCAAACTATATTTTTTATTATAAAAATTGATTATATAGGCCCTATGGGTTGCAGTTAACCTTGTTATGGTTAAACCTTATTTATAACTTGTAATCAAACTTAATCCCTCTTATTATGTCAACTTAGATTAAACTTTATTATGTAATTGGGGTTTTGGTGTTGGTATAGATTACCCCTTCCACTCCCATCTTATCATCAAAGTGTTGTGAAAGTAATATATGGATTGTATAGTGATATATGAGTTCCCCTAAATCTATGTCTCGATTTTATTTTTTCATCCTTTTTACTCTATTCTTTATAATATTTGAGTGTATGGATCACTTCTATGCATTTCTATAAAATATTGTGAATTTCAACATAGTATAAAAGTAGGTATAGAGCAACTTCACTTGGTCATGCGGGGAGTTTATGTGGAGACTTTAATTTTTATTTTGAAACCTTGGATAAATTTATTTTCAAGGATTCATAAACATTTTTGGCATAAGAAGTGGAGAAGAAGTCTTCTTTTCACTCTCTCCATTCATCATTAAGGTTTTGATAAATACTTATATAAATAACTTGTCTTCATTGTTTAGATCCTTCGCAATCTTCTTCAAGACCAACTTAGAACAAAAGAGAGGAGCGGTATTTGAATTTTAAAATATTTTTTGGCACCTTCTTTTTGGTGAATGCAGGCTACTTTATGCATGCCCTGACTATGCTATCCATTGATACAACTCATGGTATTGATTCTCTTCTTCAAGAAGAGTATACATTCTTTCTGCAGCATCATGGAGATGCTAAGGTGGCTAGTGAACAAGTTTATAAGGTATTCTATATAGAAGGTCATAGAGTCAAAGTTTGGTCTTGCTTTTTTTATTGAGATAGGACACTTCCAAGATAATATGATGGATGCTCAATATGAAGGAGCATGGGATTTGATTGATTGGCTAAGTAGGAGAACATGCCTATGTGGCATGTGGTTTAGGTTTTGAATCACACATTTGTAAAGTGGAAAATTCTCCTCTTAGATCCACTAGCATTCTTCATGGAGGCATCATGACATGGACTCCAACAAGACATGTAGCTTGATCAGTCACTCTTCCTTGATTAAGCTATTTATATCTATGAGGTATCTAGGTTGAATTCCTAAGATACACCTTTGGGTGGTATTATTCTATCTCTTCACTAGGGATCAGAGGTTATGCATGTCTCAAGGAATCAATATTCTCAAAGGTAAGTTAAACACTTTGATTAGACCAAGGTACACAACATTCATGAGGTCCAAGTTTGAGTCCTTCCCTTGGTAAGATCTAATGAGCATAATGGATATTCTATTGACATAGCCCTCTTTCATACCATGTCAAACCATTTGTTATATTTATACTAGGTCAATAAATTGAAAAAGACCAAGTGATGCAGTAACATAGGTTAAAAGGCATTAATATGGAAAATAATAAGTGAAAGGAACTAGCAAATCATAGATGGCTAAGTGGTAGTAGGAAATTAAATTTTTTCTCTCTAAAGTTTGGAGTTTTAGTTTTTAAATTTTTGTGATACATAAGGGCAAAAATTTTAGAGGCCATAACTTTTGCGTACATAAGCATTTTGAGCCCAATTTTTTTTAATTCTAATGATTTTTTGAGCTCTAGCATTGGTGATATAATTTCACATACTTGCTGCAGTGTTAGGGATCGATTTATGTAATGTGGGTCACAAAACCCTAGTTACTCATCTAAATTGGTATAATTACAGTGTTTGGTCAACCCAAATGATTAGCTTGTCATGCAATAAGAACCTTTGGTACATATTTCAATAGGACAAAGAAACTATTTTTAATAAGGAAACCCACTATTAAAGAGAAGAAGAGACTCTTGGTTTATTTCCCTTGTTGATTGAACCAAAGTTACTTTTCTACATCAAAGAGGAGAGTGTGCCTATCAAGGTATGGTCAAAATTGCATAAGCTTTTTAGGAAAGTAAATACTACTAAATAAGTCATTTGGAATTGGAGCTTTATTCTCTTAAGATGGTAGAATTTGATAACATCAAGGACTATAATGCAAGAATCAAGGTATTGAGGGTAAATATTGCATCTTCAAAAAATAAAAGAAAGATGATACAAAATGCATGACGATTGTCCATACTATTATCTTGTCTCTTCTCAAATATTGAACCTAATGGTTCATATGATTTCTATGTTCTTGAAATCACAAAAGCCAATTGCTTTTGATAAGATTTTTCTCTCCTAGTTCATTTTTAAGTGGCAATATGGAATTATGATGGGACTCCACAAATACAAGCTCATGCAAAGGAATTCAAGTATAAGGCTAAAACCTAGGGGCTCAAGGGATAAGCTATATCTTCAAATATGTTGAAGAACTTTTTGTGGATACTACAAGAGAAAGGGGCATCCAATGAAGAATTACTTGCTAAAATTGTAAAGGATTAAAGTTGAACTCTTAAATATTGTTGAACATCTTCCAAATGATGTAAGAGATTCTAAACGATCTACCTCGACTAAAAAGGCCCACTACAACATCCATTATGGGAGGAACATATTATTTTTACTAATCTCTTCTCTCCTTTGCCCATCACTTTAGATTATGAGGGGATGTTGAAATTATAATATGATTCATGGCCAAGGCTAACATCATATGTTGTAATATTGATAGGCCTAAGGTCATTTACTATACAATGTATTAATATATTGTAATGCCACAATTAACCTTATTATTGTCAAACCCTCTTAATAACTTGTAATTAACCTTAAGACCTTTTGTTATGTCGGCTTAGGTTAAACATTATTATGTAATTGGGGTTTTGGTATTGGTATAAATGCCCCCTTCCACTCCTCATTTTATCATGTAAGTGTTAGTGAAATGTAATCTATGGATTATATAGTGATTATTTACGGTGCTTATGGGTATGTCCAAATATTTATCTCTATTTCTTTTTTTTATCTTGTTTATGTTTTTATATAAGATTTGAGTGAATATTTTGATTTTGTTCATATTTGAAAAACATTATGAGTTCTAACAGTACAAGAACTAGGTTTAAGTCCTTTCAATTAAGCTTTGTATGCTTGGTTGAAGTGTTCCACCTCAATTAAAGTAGAATGTATTTGAAAATCAATATTAAAATCTATCTATATAAAATCTCCCTTCATTTTATTTTTATATATAATAAATATTTTTCAAATTGAATCATAATTCCTAAAATGAGAACAAAGATCATAATCACTCTCACTATTATTGCATGATATTTTATTTAAACTTTATAATGGTAAAGTTATCTAAACTTTTTAATGGCAAAGTGTAACTAATATTATAATTTTGTAAAATAAATTTTGTTATCTTATTCTAAAATTCATGTCAATATTAAGTTGCAAGCTTACTGCTGATAAAGGCTTTGACCTCTCTTTGAGAGGTCCAAGGTTCAAATCTCACTCAGTATAAGGGGAGCAAAACCCCTCATACAAATCTGTGTAAATTCATTGGAAAAACTCATGTCCATATCTTTTATCCATTAAAACAACAAACTCCTCATATGCATAAAATATTTTTATGTTGAGGCCTCTAGTGAAACTCCTCATAAAAAACTATGTCAATTCATCTAAAAAAACTCATGTCAATATCTCTTATCCATTAAAACAACAAATTTTTTACATGCTTAAAATATTTTTATGTTGAGGCCTCTATAATGACATTCAGAAAGGACAAATGGAATGCAAAAATGTCATGTTGCAAACTTTAATTATTTATAATTAATTTATTTTTTTAATTGATTATAATTGATGTATTATTAACTACTATTTTTAAAAATTTATACTAACTTACTAACTTGTGGAGTTGATACAATATAAATAATTATTTAATGTTTTCATATTTACTATTTTATTATTAATAATTATTTTTTAATATCAAATGGTATTAACTCAAGCTGGTTAGATTCCTCAACATTTAAAGAGGAGATTAAGTTTTGAATCTTATCAAGCAATGCATTAATAATACTCATGCTTTATTGTAATACCACTGTAGTGATGATATAATACAAATAAAAATGATTTCAATATCATATAACCAATTTTAAAAATATTTTTAATAATTCATATGTATATATTATTTATAACCTATATCACCTTAAATATATATATATATATATATATATATATATATATATATATATATATATATATATATATATATATATATATATATATATATATATATAGTTTAGATAATAGCAATCCAATTCAAATTCTAAGACAACATTCTATTTTAAGTCGTATAAGGACTATTATTATTATTATAAGTCTTCTATTATAATGTTTTTGGGAAAAAAGAGTTTATCATGCCAACTTATCCCTATATAATTAATGTTTTCATAATATATATATATATATATTTTTTTTTTTTTTTTTTTCAAACATTTTATTTACTGATCTAATAAAATATTTTAAAAGAATCAATTTTTGTTGCTCAAAGATAGGGTAATTTTTGATAAATTTAATGGGTATTGACCAAGGGTTTCAACCTTGAGAAAATGGATTAATAGGAGTTGGAAGTCTCCAGGAGTGAGTCTATCCTTTCTTACCAAAGGTTTCTTCCTAGCTATTTTTTGTTCTAGGGAAGAAAAAGATAGAATCCTAAAAGGGGGTCATTGGTATGAAGGCTTTTCACCTAAAAATGTAAATCTATCTCTAGAATCAGTCTAGGTTATGATGTTTGGGTTGCTCATTGAATTTTATAAAATAGATACCTTCAAGGCAATAGAAAATAATCTAAGATATTTCCTTGAGATTTCTTAGACTACAAAAGATGGATTCTTGTCTATTTATGCTCGGATATTGGTCATGATTGATATAAGTAAAGCTTTACCAAAATAAATCATTCTTAAGTATGGGGACAAGATGTGGATCCAAACCATTGATTATAAAAACATAACTTTTAGATGTAGAAGATGTCATGATGAGGGAGGGGTATATTGAGAGATCAAGCCCTAAGAAGTATCCAACATAATTATATGTAGAAAATCATAAGATAAACTTACAAATGGATATGGATGAGGATGGTTTTCAACTTCTAAAATATAGATATAGAACAATAAAGGTAAATAAATAGTGGAGACTAGTAAGGAAGGATTTTGGAAGAAATGTCAACTCTTTTGAGGCTTTAGCCTATGAAAAAAATGATATCAAAGCTTAAAGAACATAGGACACTAGATTCAACATATTAACAAGGAACCATAAATATAGTATGATCTTGATTTAGGGCTTGATGAACCAAAGGAATGTGTCTCATCAAATTTTGAATACTCTCTTGAAGTACCATGCACCATTTAGGAGAAAAAATTGGTAAAGAAAATGTAGTACTAGATGTTAATACCTCTACCATTAATAAGGAAATACTAAAAAATAAGCTAAAAATAAGTCAAAAATTTTTATAGTAGAGCAAGGAGAGGATAAATATGATAGAAAAAAAAGTTGTGAAAGAATATTGAGGAATAGAATGATAATACCAGGTTCTAATATAGGCAAGGCAGAAAGAGAAAAATCCTTAAATTATAAATTAAGATCCAAGGAAGTAAAGAGCAAACATTGAGAAAGGAACACAAACTAGGTTGGTTGAACTTATCTTTACCAAACAATAAAATAATATCGGTACTTCACATGCGGGGCAAGAAGCCCCTAATGAGAAATGATTATCATATTATGTAATATAAGGGGTGTTAATGCCCCCTCAAATTAGAGGTGTATCAAGGACCTCTATTTAAGTAATAATCCTAATATTATTTGTATCCAAGAAATTAAAATAAATAAATAAAAGTTTTCAAAACTATGAAAGAAGTATGGGAAAGATGTGAATGTTGATGCTATGGTATTTAAAGGAGCAGCAAGGGGAATTCTAACTTTTTAGTATCCTATTAGAATGTCCTATGTAACCATTCATAAAACCAGGTATTGTATAACCTCTTTAGTCACATGCTCTTTTGTAGATATTTGTTTCATCCTTATCAATGTCTATGGACCTACAACTCAATTAGGAAAATTAGAAGTTTTGAGTGGGATTGAAACTTTTATGAGAAGTAAATACCAAGAAACCATATTCATGATCATAGATGATTTTAATGCTATAACCAAACTAGATGAAAAACTAGGAGAATTAGGAAATTAACCCAAAGTATGGGAGATTTCTCATATTTTATTCAAAATAATAATCTATTGGAGGTTGAGCCCGAAGAAGACAACTATACATGGATCAAAATAGGTGAGACCAGAATCTATTTAAAAAAAATTAAACAGATGCATACTCTCAAATCATTGGCTAGATAAAGGGACCTATGTAAAATTAATTCCTTAACAAGGATTGGATCATGTCACTGGCCAATAAGAGTCAAAATGGTACTAAGTGAATTAAAAAATATCATATTTTAAATATGAGAAAGTGTGAAAAGATCATCCTCAATTTGTTGATATGATAGCACAAACGTGAAATTCTTCAAGAAATAGTGGGTTGTATACACTTCCAAAACAAATTAAATCAATGACATCTAGATTAAAAGAATGGAACAAGAACACCTTTGAAAATATTTTTGAGAAGAAAAAATAACTAAAAGATAAAATTTCAAAATAAAAAATGTGATCATAATAATCCAAGCTCGGAGGAAAGGGAGTTGCTTAGTGAATATCATAATATTTTGAGTAAGGAAGAGAAATTTTGGAGATTAAAATTGAGACAAACTTGGTTAAAAGGAGATAAAAATACAAAGTTTTTCATAGGATGGCTATAGTATAGAGATCAACATCCAAAATTAGTAGAATTAAATCAGTATAAGGGGTTTGGATTGAAGACCAAAGTGAAATAAAAAGGGATGTAAGATATTTTTCTCATAATTTTATAAGATCAAAGGAGTTTGAAGTTCTTAAAGATAAACTTCCACAAGAAGTACCTTCAATTATAATAGATGAAGACAATAGGAAACTGATGAAACCTATTACTCTAGGAGAAGTTCATTTAGCAATTTTCTCTTTTAATAAGGATAAATACCTAGGTACAAATGGGATCTCTGTAACATTCTATTAACATAATTGGGATGTAGTAAAGGATTTTTTATTGGTGGAAGTGGAATAGTCTAGGGTAAAATAATACATATATTATAAAATAAATACAACATATCTTACCTTGATTTCAAAAAAGAAGGATGCAGAATTATTTGATTCATTTAGAACCATAAGCCTATGTATATATTATAAAATAAATACAACATATCTTACCTTGATTTCAAAAAAGAAGGATGCAGAATTATTTGATTCATTTAGAACCATAAGCCTATGTATATGGCATATAAGATTATCTCCAAAGTGATGGTGAATCGATTAATAATTATTTCAGAAGAGCAAGGAGGATTTGTGAAAGAGATATGGATTTTGGATGAGATCATAGTAACTCATGAGGTTATGCATTTAGCAACTTCAAGAAAAGAGGAAGCAATGATCTTAAAACTTGATATGAGTAAAGCCTATGATAGGGTTAAATGGGATTTTATTTTTAATAGTATTAGAAAAGTTTGGATTTGGGAAGAAATGGGTTAGATGGTTGTGTCTCTATAGCTTCATATTTATTATTGGTCAAAGGGTTAGTAACATAATCATTTAAAGCCAATAGAGATCTTAGATAGGGAGATCCTCTATCATCATATTTGTTCATTATTATGGTAGAGGTTTTGGATAAGAAATTGAATAAGACTTACAAATATGGGCTTATAAGTGGACTTAATGCTAGTAATAACATCAACAACATCACCCATAAATAGTTTTTAAGTGATACAACCCTTTTAGGAGGGCAAGGATAATGAGGCCAAAGATTTGAATAAATTATTAAAGAAAAACAAAAGAGCATCAAGGAAAAAATTTAATAGCACAAATCCAAAATCTACTTCCTAAACATCCCAACTAAAAACAAAGTAGGGATATGTAGGTTACTTCAAATGGAGGAGGTAAATTTATAAGCAACTTATCTAGGGATGATCTTATTTGAAGGAAGAGTGAGGATAGAATTATAGAATCTAGTTATAAGTAAAGTTCAAAATAAACTACCGACATGGAAAGGTAGATGGTTATCATTAGCAAGAAGAATGCAACTAATTAAATTGGTCTTACAGGTCATTTCAACATATTATATGTCCTTTTATACATGACAAAATTGATAGAAAAAAATTTAATCTATA
This sequence comes from Wollemia nobilis, assembly GCA_028583015.1. Classification (NCBI taxonomy): domain Eukaryota; kingdom Viridiplantae; phylum Streptophyta; class Pinopsida; order Araucariales; family Araucariaceae; genus Wollemia; species Wollemia nobilis. The sequence goes on from JAQPPZ010016930.1 coordinate 1,925,137, forward strand.
TTATGTGGTCATTCTTATGGTTAGGAATATATAATAAAAGAATTTTTCCTTTGGTGAAATGGAACAAGGTGTGTGATGATAAAACTAGGGGAGATCTCGATTTAAGAGTTCTTATAGATGCAAACTTAGCTCTTAGGGGAAAATTAATTTGGAGATTGTACAAATAATGTCAAAGATAATGGGAAAGAATTACTCTAAATATGTTGAGCACAATGACCTAAGCTTAATATTTACTGCATTATCTCTACAAAATGGTTTTGCACTATGGAACAGTTTAAAAAAATTAATTGATCTAGTGATTAAAGGTTTAAGATGGGTGGTGGGAACTGGAGAAAAAATTCTATTTGGACGGGTACTTGGTGTAATAAAAAACCACTCAATATCAGATCCAATTTTGAAACCATAGATGATATTACTTCAATATAGATATGGTGATAGGGTTTCAAACATTTTATACAAGGATCAAGAATGAAGATACAAATGGAAAGAATTTTTTTTACAAGTATACAAGACACTAATGTTATTAGGCAATTGAGTATAGAGATAATAATAGTGATTATTTCGAGAAGATCCAAGTATAAGTTGATTTGGGAGTTGAATAGCTTTGGATAATATACAACAATAAGTGGATATAATTTAAAGCACCAATAAAATAAAAATATTGCAAGAATATGGAGAGATATTTGGGATAGCCCAAGCATTCCTAAAGTCAAAATGTTTGTTTGGATAGTAGGTCATAGAAGAAATTTATCTTGGGATAACCTTATGAAAGGGGTTTTCATAGCCCCTCACAATGTGTTCTTTGTAAAAAGGAGGAGGAGAGTATAGACCATCTCTTGGGACACTACTCAATAGTTTAGAAACTATGGTAATAGATTATTAATATGTTTGGTAAATGCATGGTGATGAATGGTAGAATTAAAGAATGGTTAAATCAATGGTAGAGCACTTTTAAAAGTGAGGCTTTACAGACAATCTAGGATATATGAAAAGATACAATACTTTGGATTGTATGGTTTAGAGGTAATAAAAAGAAAGATTTGTTTATGTTGGAGAATATTACATTATTTGGTACATGCTAGTGTACCCTCATTGTACCTATGGTACAAAGGTAGATATTAGATTAATATTTGAGTCTATATTTTAGGTGAATAATTTATACTTCCCCTTTATGTAAGTGTCTATATGCATGATATGCACAAGTGTCATGTATGTAAGAGTGCAAGTATGTAATGAGAGAAAGTGCACAAGTGTCATGTAATTAAGTATGCAAATATATAATGTGAGGATGTGCACAAGTGTCATGTATTAGGAGTGCATGTAGGAGTGTAAGTGTCATGTAAAAGTGTGCAAGTGTCATAGAGTTAAGTGTGCATGTAAGTAGAAAGTCAAGAGTCATGTATACATGTGGCAGGATGAAAAGCCAAAGGACATGAGAGTTTTCATATAGAGAGCAATAGTCAAGTACTTGAAGAGTCATCTTATATGGCTATATTATGGAGGAAAAGTTCCATGTATTTCATCATTGAAGAAAAGGATCTTAGATATCATATTCGAGAATTAATAATTTTATTTTAAGTTTTCTTCATGTTATTGCATGAATGATTTTGGCCATTTTACATTCATATTTGATATTATTTTGAATGTTATTATAATTTATATTGGCTATCTTATATTTTTATTGCTCTTATATAATTTTTTCTTGATCAAATATATTGGGACCTGATATAGTTTGGCTTAAAAGCCAATAGTGGTATTAGAGCCACTGTCATATTCAGAGCTACCACAAGTAGTCTCTATTAATACCATCGAAGGAAGTCTTTGATGTGATTACTACAAATTTTGAATTTGTAGATTAATTGGTCCTCAACCGAATTCTTTCCACTTTAAAGGAAGTGAAGACTAGGACTTCATTTTAAGGCTTATAGAGCATATATTGACGAGATAAATAAAATTCACCTTGATTTGGATGCTAGGGTCTATCCACTTGGTTCAATAAAAAATAGTGAAGACAAGGAATCAGCTAGAAATATTAATAGGGTCAACTTTAAAGAAAGTTAGACATGAGGGGACATTCAAAGTCACCCTAATACTAATTGGATTCTCTAGAAAATGGGAGAATCACTATAGTGGTTTGAAACAACCTTTGAAGGACAAAAGTCCTCTTTTATGTATATATATATATATATATATAGAGAGAGAGAGAGAGATATGTATATATATTGCATTGGATGAAGTGTCCAATAGCTATAAAATTTTTTGAAGATAAAAGAATCCTCACATATATACATATATATATTATTATTTTGTGATCAGTGAAAAAATGAGACTAAAGCACCAAAAAGGTGTTGTATAATCCAAGTTAAAGGAGACTAAAGCATAAATGTTATACCAAAATGTGTTAAGCAAAAGCTGAAGAAAGCTAAAAACACATAAGAGGAATTTTTTTGAGAGTCGAACTGCATTATAGGGACAACCAAAAAGTAAAGGAATTCATCTGTGTGAAGGATAGTGCTAAATTGCCTCATAGAGATGACCAAAAGGTAGAGGAATTCATCCACATGAAGGACAAAGCCAAATCGCCTGCATAGATATGACCAAAAGGTAGAAGAAATCATCCATATGAGACGGTCTAAAGGATAGAGTTGAACATTATACATAGAGATAAACTAAAAATCTAGAATTATCTCGATGAACAAAAGCACCTATGCTAGTTTTTGAGCACCCTAGAGACTAGAATCGTCTATAGCAGAATATTAGAAAATTTGAAAGATATTTTTAGTTGATATATCTTTGAATATCTCATCTCATAATCATCTTCTCTATTGCTACAGGCTGGAAAGTAATGCATTTGAACATTGAAATTCAAAGGAATCAATTACTATATAGGCATTACAAAGGAGTAATATTTGATATCGACTATAATTATGTGAATGTGAGCACTTCATTAGGATTCAAATATTCTGCTTAGATTTTCCAAGTGGAGGTTTTTATTTTCTTTTTTTAATATGTTATATGTGGATTCTATTGGGGGCCACTACCATCAAAATACCAAAATATTATGCCAAGTGGAGGTTAAGGTAGGCTTTATTACCTTAATTATTAATTTGATAAAGTCCTAAGTTATGGATTATTAAAATATTTGAAAATTCAGATATTTGGAAAATTTGAAGTTTTTAGGAAACTTGGATTTTAAAGAATTCAGAATTTACAAATTAAATAGAGTAGGGAGATAAAAGGTTTGCTACTTCAAGGGATTTTAAAATTAGAAAAATTTTAAATTTTACTTTTTGAAAGTTTTTGGAAAAGGGAATTTGAAATTTTTGAAATTAAAATTTGATAAATAAACTTTGGAGTAAAAAGGATTTCAACTTCAAAGGAATTAAAGGATTTGAAAACTTGTTTTGTACATTTGAAATAGGATAAGTGAAAAGGAATAATAGGAGCATTATATCATAGAAGAAATCTTCAAAGTACATATAAAGATCCATACTTCATGAGAAGAAGATTTCAAGATCAAAAGTTCTATCAAAAATAATATCTTGAAGGATTTCATCATAGAAGAGTTTTTCAAAGTTCTCATCAAAGATGTGAAATATCATCACTTTATTCTCATAAAAAAATACAAAGATAAAATGATGATTGGTATATAGATTCATGTGTTAGTCATCATATAACTGGAAATTTATAATGGTTTGAATCTAATAAAAAATAATATCTCATTAAAAATTATAGATGATAAGATCTATCATGTTCAAGGAGTCGAAAAAGTAATACCTAGCATGACGTATTCACATTTTGTTCTAAATGATGTTTTATGTGTTCTTAGATTATCATATAATATCATCTCAGTCACCCAATTGGTAGAGAAAGGTATAACAATAGAATTCAAGTATATAAATGGAAACACGAAATGTATCATTAAAAAATAATATAAAATTAAAGCTATGGGTTCTACCAAGAACAAAATATTTGCTTTAGATACAGTAGGATTCTATTAAAAAATCATTGAACATTTATTACCTCAAGATCAGATTAATGATGAATTACTTGATTTATAAAAAATATAAGAAAGAAAAAATGGATCAGGCATAGTTTGAGATCATCTTGCAAAGACTTCAAACAAAGGCAATGGATGAACATAGGATCAAATATGAACACAAATATTGAATACTAAAGTCTTCAATAACCAAATAATGTAATATAGGAATGTGTTGGAGAATATTACATTATTTGGTACTTGTTAATTTACCCCCATGGTACCTATGGTATAAATGTAAATATTAGATTAGGGTTTGAGTCTATAGTTAGGTGAGTGATTTATATTTACCCTTTATGTAAGTGTATATGTGTAAGATATGCACAAGTGTCATGTATGTAAGAGTGCAAATGTGTAAGGAGAGAAATCATAAAAGTATCATGTAATTAAGTATACAAATATGTAATGTGAGGATATGCACAATTGTCATGCATTAGAAGTGCATGTAGGAGTGTAAGAGTCATGTAGAAGTGTGCAAGTGTCATAGAGTTAAGTGTGCATGAAAGTAGAGAGTCAAAAAGTGATGTATACAAGTGGTAGGATGAGAAGCCAAAGGACATGAGAATTGTCATATGGAGAGCAATATTCAAGTACTTGAAGAGTCATCTTGTATGGCTATATTATGGAAGAAAAGCTCCATGTATTTCATCATTGAAGAAAAGGATCTTAGAGATCATATTCGATCATTAATAATATTGTAGCTTATATGCATATTTGGAGCAATTATATTGCAAGTTTTCTTCATGTTTTTTTATAAGCAAAAAATCCCTTGCGGGCCCGCCTTGGTCTGAGAGACCATGACCAGGGGGTTCTACACCATCAAAGTCACCCGGGAGTTGCGTTCGGCCCTACCCACACCAACATTATCAATTGGATTTTGGGTACCCAATTCAACTTTTTGGTAGGGTGGAGATTCGAACTTGGAACCTCCCTTGGAGGATTGTCCTCTCCTCTCCAACTCACCTACAACACCTGGGTGAGTTTTCTTCATGTTATTGCATGAATTATTTTGATCATTTTACATGTATATTTGATATTATTTTAATGTACGTATAATTTATATTGGCTAGCTTATATTATGATTGCTCTTATATAATTCTATTCTTGATCATATATATTAGGACTAAATATTGTTTGGCTTAAAATCCAATAGTTTAGCCATAGAGGAGTCTAAATAAATCCTATCAACTCACCTCATCCCTAATATGGAAGTAGAGAGCCTTGATAGATGGATTCAAGTCATTAAATGGAATTATGGTTTTGGGTATAAGAGTCACAAAAAGAAGGTAAAGAATATAAAGTGGAAACCACCAAATATGGATTTGATAAAATTGAATTTTTATGGAGCATCTAAAGGAAATCTAGGACCAGCAGTAGGAGGAGAAATAATTAGAAATAACAGAGGAGAGATTTTGTCTCAATATGCTTTCAAAAATGGATTTAATATAAATAATGAAATTGAATCTTGGGTGGCTTTGGAAGGGTTAAAAATATGCAAACAAATGAAATGGAACATAGTATGGATGGAAGGTGATTCACTCATAGTAATAAATACAGTTTTTAGGAATGCAAAGGCTCCATGGAACATACAAGAGATAATTATGGAAATTCAAGACATTGCTATAGAGTTTGAAAAAATTGCATTTACACATACGTTAAGGGAAGGAAACAAATGTGTAGATAGGCTAGCCAATATACGGGTTTTGATTGAGGATCATGAATTTAAATTTTCTTTTCCATAATTAGAGGAAGTATTAAGTTTAGCTGAAGCTGACAAGAAAATGTTGACTGCCAAAATCAGATAATTATTAAGATTTATTTTAGTTTGTAAATATATTCTTTATTTTATAATATTAATATATTTTCATATAAACTATTTATTATGATTTTTGTGGTTGCACTTGTGCTTCAAGAAGAAAACTAGCAATCCAAATCTGGTAAAGCGAACTATGACAATGCGATGTTTTAGAAATATTAATCTACTAAGATGCAATGCATAGATAGTAGAGGTGAAGCTTTGATATTGTGAAGGTTGTTGTAGGAAAATGTCAAGAAGGATGCTATATTATGGAATATTTGTATTCACACAAAAAAATTAAAAATATCCAAAAAATAAAAATTAAGAATTCAGACATTTTATGTAAAATGATATAGGTTTCTAGCTATATAAGCAACTCAATTGAGATGAGAATTGAATATATTTGTAAACTCTCCAGCTCTAAAGAAGAGAGTTTTGATTTCTCAATGGTAGGGGAGTTGAGTACAACCCCTTGTTCTCCAAAAATAAAGAAAAAAATTACCAAAAGGGATAGGGGATATAGAGAACTTAGGAAATGTAGACAATAAATGATTCAACTATTATATAAAGAGTGTGGAAAACCTCTATAGAAGATTTTGTTACTAGAGGGAGTTGGATTTGGCTTTAACTACCAGAACCTAGGCCTAGGTCAAGGTAAATATAGTCTCGTGGCTCATTCATTGGAACTGGATTCAACTATGACAACCTAGACTTAGGCTAAGGAAGAGATAGTTGTGTAGCATTATTAGCAAGTAAATTAATTTTTAGAATATTAAGGGTGAAGATGGTGTGAAGAACCTCAAAATTGATCATAGAGGATTCAACTACTAAAGGAAGGGTTGGAGGCTATGGATAACCTTGGAAGTGGAGACCACATAAGTTTCAACTACTAAAGGAAGGGTGGGAGGCTATGGATAACCTTGGAAATGGAGACCACATAAGTTTCAACTACCAAAGGAAGAACATGTAAAACCTCCATAGAGGATTCAACTACCAAAGAAATAGAGACAAAGTGATTTATTTTTTGGACCATTGATTCAACTACTGACACCTAGGCAAAGGCAAATATCTTAATAATATTTTTAGTAAGTAATTATTTTTTAAGAATCCTAAGAGTGAGTGGAGATCATAGAAAATTCTACTAAAGGAAGAGTATATAAAACCTTAAAAGTAGAGACCATAGAGAATTCAACTACCAAAGGGAGTGAACACCACATGACTTATCCATTGGATCCCAAATATACTACTAGAACCTAGGCCTATGCCAAGGTGAACATAGTCCAATGCCTTATCCATTGGACCTCAATTCAACTACCACAACACAAGTCTAGGCCAAAGGGTACATAGTCTAGCAAGTTATTTTTTGGATGCCAATACTACTTAATATAGAAATGTGTTTTTTAGTAGGTAAAATGCTCTTTTTTGACAACGTAAGGATGGGAGAGTATGGTGAACCCTAGTATTGGAGAGTTAGAGACTACATAATATTCAACTCAAGTAAAGCAAGAAAAATCAAACCTAGTTCCACAACTTATTTGTTAAACCTTAACACTTTATCTCAATATAAAAGTATGTTAATATGTATTGTTATGAGATTATAAGATGCAAATTGAAATTTACACACACACACACGGATATATATATATATATATATATATATATATATATATATATATATATATATATATATTAGTAATTAAAAGTTTAAAAAATAGAATTATAATTATCTATATTTGTAGTGCAAGTGGAGAAGGCGAGCCTGCCTCGTTGAACAGGAGGTCCATGGTTTGAACCTCTGTGATGCAAAGGGGGACACAAAGGTTGTGTGTTAAATTCCCTATTGATAAGCATAGCTCTCGACTTTACGAGGGGTCATGGTTGGGAGGAGACTTCTTAGCCCTATGCGTTGGTCGTAGGGGTTTCTCACACTAACCTAAAATTTTATATGGCCAAATTAAAAAAATAGAATTATAATTTATTTAAAGGTGATTTGAGGGTTAACATAATATCCAAGTGAAATTAATGTGATATTTAATATAAAATATGTAACTATTAAATAGTATTGCTATTTTTAACTATATTTTATAAAACACTATTTAATGCTATTTATTAACCCATATAGAATATATAACTTCCATTCAATTTACCAAAACAAATAAGGAGTATTTAATTTAATTAATATTTTTTATTATATATTTATATTTGTTATGATTAAAAATCATGTTCTACTAAATGTAAAAATAAAAAATTATTTTATTTAATAATCCACTATTGAAGATAAAGCATTGGGCATGACACCCAATAAACAAAATCCTCTGAAAAAATTCATAATTTTATATTAAGTAAATATGAAATTACATTCTCCAGATGCCTCTTTGGCATTTCTTCAAAATTTCAATAGTGACCCAAAATTCAGGTTGTTTATACATCATAACTAGCTATATCTTTCATTCTAAGTTCTATCCTTAGACACCTTCCTAATTTATCAACTAGTATCCTTAAATCACTAACTTTTGAGCTTTTTGAAAAAGTTGCTTTATTTGTGCTTGCTTTAACTAGAGTGTATTAATCTCCCCAAATAGATATTTGGACCAGCTGCAGTGCATTACCCTCATTGAATTCTTGTACTAAGCATGCACTTGGATCAATTTGAAGTGCCTCCTTTGAGAGTCCATTTGCTTCCCTATTCAATTCTCTATAAATATGCCAAAAATTAAAAGATTCACTTCAATCCATAGTTTCTTTTATTTTAGAGAAGATGGGTTGTAGAATCATGTTTTCCATCCTAAAAACACCAAGCATCTAGTTTATTACTACCTATGAGTCTCCGTAAATTTAATTTTTTTGTATTCCTTTTGATTTTGCTAACTGAACCAACAATTTTAGGGCCATGATTTCAGCATAATTATTAGAATCTTCTCTTAATCTAGCCTTGAATTTAAAATAATGAGTCAAAAATATATAGTAATCCTTCTGCTCCACAAAATCCAGGGACCCCCTATTTAGCCCCATCAAAAAAGTCCCAAGTCCCTGATTTATTAATCTTTGAAGGGATGATTTGTCCATTTACCTTTGTCATTGTTGAAACCTTACAGTTATTGAAACTTTCAATGATTTGGGAGGAGACCTGCCAAGTAGGCTTCTCCTAATCCTGAACAATTATTGCATTCCTAGACAACCATACTCCCTAAGATAAAAATAATGGAAGAGCTATAAAAAATTTGTATGACCTATTTTCAAACCAATATTGTAAGCACTCTCCCAAGGAATCGTCTTTCCATCCTATAGGAAGCTTTAATTGTGCTATAACCTCCCTCCAAACCTATCTAGTAAAAGAGCAAGCAACTCATAAATGATTAATTGTTTCATTGTTTGACTTACAAAAATGATACCTTCCTAGACCATTCCAATTCTTCTTCTATAATACCTCCCATGTCAGAACCTTATTTTTCATGGTAATCCATAGAAGCAATCTTGTCTTCAATGGGGATTTTTGCTTCTAGAGTGTCTTCCACTACCATGCTAGATCGTCATTGCTATACTCCAATAGAGTCTTATACCCCAACTTTGGAGTGTACTCCCCCATAGTCCATTATTTTTCTATACCAATTGACCAATTTCCTCTTGTAACTTGATATGTCCAGGTTTAAGTCTTCCCACATATTCTTTCCATTGATGTGTCTCTTAGCCCTAAAGTCGTAACATTGTTGCTTCCTTCCATACCTGACTTGAGTTTGTAGAATATTCTAGGTCAGCTACTTGGGAAATATTTCCAATCCCCTAAGCTCTTAGGGTCTAAATTACATTATTTTGCAGTCTATGCATATCACCACAATCAATCCAAGGGTCTAATCCTAGTCTTATCCTTGAACCATCCCCTATTTTCCAAGTAAGCCAATCACCTACAATATAAAAGGCATGAATAATTGCCTTCCAATAGATTGAAATATTATGGGTTTGCTTCATTGGGTCATTCTCGACTCCTCAACCATGAGTGGCTCTGAATAGTTTCCATGTATGATCTTATTCCATAAGCTTTATTTTGATATTATCTTCCAAACACACTTTGTTGCTAGAGACTTGCTAAATAGGAAGATGTTCTTGAGTCCCCATCCTCCATTTATCTTGGTCTTGGCTAAGTATTTTTATTTAACCAAGGGAATGTTAGCGTACTTTCATTATTTAGGCATATTGTTGCATTTGTTATTATGTTCTAACGATTTGCTAATATGGCTGGTTGGTTTGGCAACCTCCGGCAATTCGTTCTTTGTAACCGCTATTTAAACAGGCTGCTGAATAATAAACTGTTGTTCGCATTCTAACATGGCATCAGAGCCAGCGACGTGAAGGGAGAGGCTGAAGGCGGAGGAAGTTATCTGAAAAAAAAAATTTGCTGTGCGTTATCTTCTGAACGCAATTTTTTTTTAGTGCGATTTTTTTCCGTCGCGTGTTGTGGGAGATTAAAAAATATATATATATATTTTGCGTGCGCGTCGACTGTCCACGCTCGACAGAGGGAGCCTGCACGAGGAGGCCCCCCCCGCTGTGGACGAAGCTGCGCGCGAGCATTTTTGGCTGGAACGCGCACGTCCGCGAAGGGAAGCGGACGCAACATGCCCAGGAACGCGTGCGTCCGCGGAGGCGGACGCAGCACGTCTAGGAGGGAGACTCCGCCCCCCCCGGTTGAGCGGAGGGTTGACGCGCGCAGAGCTCCGCGCGTTGGAGGGCTGACGCGACGCGCAGGAGGGAGCGCAACAGCTCCCCCCCCCCCGCGGAACGCGCTGGAAACAGTGCGTCCAACGAAAATAAATTAAAAAAAAAGATAACAACCCCCCCGGTTGAAAGCGCGTTCGCGCAAACGCCCCCCCCGCGTTGAAAGCGCTGAGATCGCGCGGCTGGACCGGGACGCAGGGTTGCAGGAGGAACGGGAGCGCGCGTAAAAGAAAAAAAAAGAGAAGAAAAGCGCGACGGAGCAGCATACCGGAGGCCGCTGCAGAGGAGGAGGAGGAACCAGGTGTTGAAAAACGAGGGGCTCCATTGATCCTTCCGGATCAGCCCGCTGGCTCACGTGGTCATGAGCCGTGCGGTAAGGCTCTGGGAGCCTACAGGTCGGGGGTTCAAATCCCGCCGACTCCCCCTTAAGGTATAATTTTTTTTTTTTCAAAGTTTTTTTTTTCTAATTATTATTTTTTAGTTAAAATTTTTTAATTTTAATTTATTTTCTATAGTTTTAAAACTTTAATAAATTAAAATTTATTTTTTTAATTTATTTTTTCATAAGTTTTAAAAACTATATATAAATTAAAATTATTTATTTTAACTTTAAATATATAATAATTATTAAAATGCTTTGTTAAAGAGATTTTTTTAAGGGGGGATATTTTTTCAAAAAATCAAAGGGGGATTGTGAGTAATTTTCTGAAAAAGCAATTTGGCGAATTGTAAAAGGTGCATTTTCGGCTGCGCCCGACACCTTGTGGGTTTATTCTTGTGGGCATTTTTTTTTTGTATGTTGCATATTTCATTTTTGCACTATAACATTAAAAATTAAAATCAAAACACTCCCTAAGTCCCCGAAATAATTAAAACCCATCCGTGCAATTTATTACACTACAGCGTTCGGTATTTGTGATACCTCTGGCCAGCACTTACGGTAAAGTCGTCGTGATTAGGCTACTGTATTCGCTGCCTAATATAGCTGCTACAACGACGTCTGAGCTTGTTCTCTATAAATCGTCGAGGAGAGATAAGTTAGCCATTTTTGCATTTTTTTACTCCATCCACTACCCTTTATCGCACTTGTGTTTAGGAGTAAATCCTGAAGAAGTATTCTTCATAGTGTTTAGTGGAAGTTACGCCCCACGCATGAGAAGAATCTTCTATGGTAGGTGCCATCAACAAGGTGATTCCCTTTCAGTACCGCTTATGTTCCACGTATCGTATGATCTCTAAAACTCACCTATAGTCTCCCTCACGTAAGGGCGGGTGATTTTTGTTGATCTTTCTAAATACCTATAGTTTCCCTCATGTAAGGGCGGGTATTTTGTATGGTATAACGGCCTAGCAAAAGGTATATCGAAAGGGGGACCAATTGGTGATATAAGGAACCTTCACTATGGCCATTGTTGCAAAGTTGATGATTGATCCGCATCAGTTATTGAAAGGTCCAAATTATACACCATGGAAACATAAGATGAAGGCAATTCTCCAAATGGAAGATTTGTGGGATATTGTTACTGGAGTAGAAACTAGGCCTTCACCAACAGCAGGATCCACAGGTCCTTCCGTAGATCAGATAGCTTTTGACAAGAAAGATAGTCGAGCAAAGGTGCTCATTTTGTTTGCTATTTCAGATGAAGTGCAACCTCATATAGCTGACAAAGCAAGTGGTAAATAGGCATGGGATGCCCTTAGAACCATCTATGAGGGAAAGAATGATTCAACCATTCTTCATCTTCAACAACAACTTCATAACCTAAGTTTGAGATAGGGTGAAACAGTTAAACTCTTTCTGTGCAGAGTGTCTGAATTGAAAGAGAAATTGAATTCTTTGGGAGATACTGTGGACGAAAAGCTTCTCATTTCACTTGTGATGAGAGCTTTGCCTTCTTCATTTGATATGTTGATCACCTCCATCCAGGTGTCTCAACGACAAATTACCTACATCGAGTTGGTCAATCTACTTCAACAACAAGAGGCACGCCAACTTCACAAGGATGATTCTTCCAATACAGCCCTATACACCAACAAGCAGGGTTCTAGGAAGAAAGGTAATGGGCAAAAAGGAGGCAACTTTCAAAAAGGAGGAAATTCTCAACAGGATACGAAAGGAAAAGGCAAACAACCTCAACAGAAGAAGAGGTGGTGCAAGATCCGTGAGAAAGACAACCATGACACCAACGAGTGTTGGCATAAGAACAAGCGAAAGGCCAAAACAAACCACAAAATAAAAACAAGCAACCCCAGGTGAATGTTGTTGTTGAAGAATCGACTCGGATTCCGAATGGGCACACAAGGTGCTCATGACTACCACGGATTCCACACAGAGGGATCTCGTTTGGTATGTCGATTCCGGAGCTAGCAAACATATGATCGGCGACGGATCATGGTTTGAATCATTTGTGGCCAAAGAGGGCAAACCTGTCACCATTGCTGATGATAAAACCTACAGGGTTCAGGGAGAGGGAACAGTTTCAGTCACTCTTCCTGATGGCAAGTGTCAGATTGACAAAGTCCTCTATGTTTCGAGATTGGCTAACAATTTGCTGTCAGTCACACAAATCCTGGATAGAAATATGGTTGTCAACTTTCGTGTTGAGAATGGAAAGAAGTGTTGTACCATTACCAGGAAGGGTAAGCAGATTGCAACAACTTCATATAAGCACGGCTTATTTGCCCTAGATGTTATCTCTACTCCACATGTTGCCATGACTGTCTCTACCAAGGAGGCAACTTCCCTATGGCATAAGAGATATGGGCATCTTAGTTCTGGCTACTTACTTGAGCTCAGTAAGTATGAGATGGTAAAGGGTATTCCTTCCCTTTCTGCCACATTGCCAGTGTGCTCTGACTGCTTGGTAGGAAAGCAGCATAGAGTACCATTTGAGAAGAGCTCAACAAGAGCACGAAAACCTCTGGAGTTAATTCACACCGATCTGTGTGGTCCTTTCACACCCAACGAGTTGTGGAGGGAAGAGGTACTTTCGGTTATTCGTAGATGACTACTCACGAAAGATGTGGGTTTTCTTTCTCCAATCGAAATCTGAAGCTTTCGCATTCTTCTAGCAGTTCAAGAAATCCATTGAGAAGGAGTCAGGAGCTTCTATTAAAACCCTCTGCTCAGATCGAGGGGGAGAGTTTACCTCTAATGAATTTTCTACATTCTTAGATAAGCATGGAATCAAGAGACAGTTAACAACTGCCTATACTCCTCAGAAAAATGGAGTTGCTAAGAGAAGGAACCGTTCTATCATGGAAATGGTTCGTTGTATGCTCACAGGAGCTACTCTTGGGCAACAATATTAGGCAGAAGTTGTCACCACTGTAGTATATCTGTTGAATAGGGCACCCACAAATGCCCTAAAAGGAATGACTCCACAGGAAGCATGGAGTGGTCGAAAACCCTCCATATCTCATCTACGTATTTTCGGATGTCACGCTTTCATGCACATACCGAAAGAGAAAAGGAAGAAGCTAGATGAGAAAACACTGAGATGTATTTTTTTTGGTTATGATAAGCACTCTAAAGGATATTGTTTGATAGATCCTTTGACCAAGAAAATTCATGTCAGCAGAGATGTTGTCTTTGATGAAGCTTTCACATCACAGAGCACATCTAAAGTACACCTAGATATTGTGGAATCTAAGGAAGAGAAGATTCCTTCGTCAACACAGACAGGAGGTCCTTCTACATCTTCTTCACCACCACCGAAGAAGAACCCAAAATGGTGTACAAATACAATCAGAGACGCAAATTTATCCACTCCTCCCAATTTGAACTTGGATAGACCTCGTACATGCAGTATGGCTCAAAAGGAAAAAGAAGCCAAAGAAACTGGTGAGGTTGATGATCTTTGTCAATCTTTTGAGGAACTTTCTGTAACTCCAAGTACAAAAGTAGAGGATATGGATATTGATGATGACAGGGCATTCATGTCTACCATAGATGATCTTGAACCTACATCAGTGCAATATGCTCTTAGTGAGCCTCAGTGGAAGGCCGCTATGGATACAGAGTATGAGTCTTTGATGAAAAATAAAACTTGGAAGCTTGTTGATCTGTCGCATGGAAAGAAACCCATTGGCTGCAAATGGGTATATAAAGTCAAGTACAAGGCAGATGGAACAATTGATAAGCATAAGGCCCGTCTTGTTGCAAAGGGCTATGCTCAAAAGGAAGGCATTGACTACGAGGAAAATTTTGCACCTACTGCTCGAATGACCACAATTCGGGTTATGTGTGCTATGGCAGCACAATATGGGTGGAAATTTCACCAGATGGATGTCAAAAGTGCCTTTCTAAATGGTGATCTCCAAGAAGAAGTCTACATGACTCAGCCAGAAGGATTTGAAGTGGAAGGCCAAGAGTAGAAGGTTTGCAAATTGGTCAAATCCTTATATGATCTGAAACAAGCTCCTCGAGCTTGGTATATAAAAATGGACAATCACCTTATGCAGCATGCATTTAAGAGATGTCCGTCAGATGCAAACCTCTATTTCAAGAAACAGGGGTTCCGAGATAGTGTTGCTTGTACTCTATGTGGATGATCTCGCTCATTACAGGGAGTTCGAAACTATGATCTCTACTCGTCAAAAGAAACTTGTGCAAATATTTTGAGATGACGGATCTCGGACTTCTCCATTACTTGTCTTGGTCTGGAATTCAGCCAGAAGGAGCACTCCATCAAAGTGTCTTAGAAAAAATATGCCAAGACATTGTTGGAAAAATATCGCATGATCGATTGCAAGCCAATGGCAACTCCGATGGAGAATGGACTTCAGTTATCGCGATATGATGATTCACCTCAGGTAGATGGTACTCTCTATTGACAGTTGATTGGGAGTCTCATATATCTAACCAATACTAGGCCAGATCTCGTATTTGTTGTCAACTATATTTCGAGGTTCATGCAGGAGCCTAAGACCACTCATTGGAAAGCAAAAAAACGTGTTCTTCACTATGTCCGTGGTACTATGGAATATGGCCTAGAATACAAGAGGAACAACAAATTATTCTTGCAAGGATACATGGACTCGACTATGCCGGATCATTTGATGATCGCAAGTCAACTTCACGGATACATTTTTCATCTGGGATCCGGTCCTGTCTCTTGGCATAGCAAGAAGCAACAGGTGGTTGCTATTTCATCAATAGAGGCAGAGTATTGCACCGCATGTGAAGCTGTGTGCGAAGTGATATGGTTGCGTCGCATTCTGACAAGTATGGGCCATCCATAAAAATCTCCAATACACTTGTTTTGCGACAATCAGGGTGTTCTGAACCTCGTCAAGAATCCAGTCCATCATGAAAGAACAAAGCACATTGACACACAATGTCATTTCATTCGAGATGAAGTTCCAAAGCACCGAATTCAGCTTCAAGCACATTCCCACCGATGCTCAAGTTGCAGACATTTTCACTAAGGCACTTGGACGTGTCAAATTTGAATTGTTTTGCAGCTCTCTTTGTATTGCACAATGATGTAAGGGGATGTTAGTATAGCTATTAGTTATTACATTACCCAAATAATGTAATAAATGGGGATGTTAGCGTACTTTCATTATTTAGGCATATTGTTGCATTTGTTATTCTGTTCTAACGATTTGCTAATATGGCTGGTTGGTTTGGCAACCTCCGGCAATTCGTTCTTTGTAACCGCTATTTAAACAGGCTGCTGAATAATAAACTGTTGTTCACATTCTAACAGGGAATACCTTCCATTTCTCTTTTCTCCATCCAAAAGAACCTATAGCTTAACTATCTAGTTTATTCTAAAACTTCTTTTGGTATATGAGCCAAATATTGCTAATATATTGTCATTGCCTCCAACACAAACTTGACCAAAGTCAATCTCCTCCCAAAAGAGATTCATTTGTTGCACCATTTATTAATTCTTCCTTCCACCTTCTTTATCAACCAATTCCAGTATTTTTTAGTGTAGTCATTGGATTTCAAAAAGAACCCAAAATATTTAAACCCCCTTGAAGATAAAATATGGTAAAGGGGAAATTTTGGACTATTATTATGATTTTATTTTGATCCACATAGTTAAAAGAGATGCTTGATTTTTGTGCATTAATATACATACTTATTGCTAAACAAAAGATATCTAAACATTGTTTTAACTTCTCTACAACTCTTACTGTTCCATCTCTGAAAAGGAGAATATCATCTACAAACCATAGATGGGTGACTACCATTGTTCTACCTATTCTAATTCCCTTTATTGATACTTCCATTTTGGCTTATAAAATACACCTACTTAATCCATCAACTACCAAAAGAAATAATAGTGATGACAAGGGGCAACCTTGTCTAATCCCTCGAGAAGCTTTGAATAACTAAGAGGTTGTACCATTAACAAAAACTACAAAAGAAATAGAACAAAGACATCCCATAATCCATTTCACCATATACACATAGAAACCAATATGAGTAAGTATCATTCTTATATATAACCAATTTACTCTATCAAAATCCTTGGAGAGATTCAACTTAATCACCATTATTGGTAGTTTCTTTGATTTTATGGTGTGAAGAATTTCTTGAGTAGCACCAATTGCTTCATAAATTTGTCTATCGTGCAAGAAACCAATTTTTTCAAAAAATATAGAAGGAGAGAAGAACCTTTTAATTCTTGATGCAATTATTTTTATTATGATTTTATACACACAATTACACAAAGAAATGGGTCTGAAATCATCAAAGGAAGAAGGGTTATCCTTTTTTGGAATAAGAGCAATGAAGGTAGAGTTGAAGACTACATTTACCCTTATTTATTTCCTAGACTCCTCCACAAAATTGAGTAGGTTAGACTCCAAAATATCATAGATCCTGAGAAAGAATTCCACAGTCCACCCATCAAGTCTTGGACTCTTATATTTCTGGAAGGAGGTTAAAACAACTTTGGGTTCCTCCTTTGAAACTTCCTTAATCAACTCACCATTGGCTTCCTCATTTATAAATCTAGGAAAGAGAGAAGTTATTCTAACTATTTCAGTTATATTAACTTGACTAGGATCCTTGTAAAGTTGATCAAAATGCCTTACACCCATATATGCTATTCCTTTAAAGGAGGAGACTTTACTTTCGTCTTGTCCTTGTAGATCCTAAATTGTATTTTGTTGTTTTTTGTGATTTTTAAAGCTATGAAAAACATTAGTGTTCTCATCCCCACTTGCAATCCATAGTGCTCTACTTTTGAGCCTCCATTGTGCTTCTCGCTGCCAATAATTTTCTCTTATCTTGTTCCAAAATTTTATACTTAAGCCTTATTTCCTCATCCATTTCTTTTTCAAAGTCATATACTAGAAACACTGCAAGCTTCTCCTCAATCTCCCTCAATTTTTGCTCATCCATCAGTTTTTTTGTGGGTCCACTAAACCATAGTTGCCTTAAACCTTTTTAGATTTGCTACAAACTGAATACTGATATATTCTCTCAAACTAGGATCAAAATTCACCCATTCTTATATGACTAGAGTTACAAATCTATCATCTTTTAGCCACTCAAAATTAAATTTAAAAGGACAATGTGGTTTTTTCCTCTTTTATTATAAGAAGCATCATAGGGGAGTGAACAAAGTCTCTTTCAACTTTAATCCAAGACTTCAATCTATAAGTGTCATTTACCAAACTCTCTACTACTAAGAATCTATCCATTCTCTTTGAAATTTTATGAACTCTTGTCCTCATGTTTCTCCAAGTTGGGATAGATTTTATAGGCACCAGGTCTACTAGCCCCTTGAATTCAAACTTTTGGATGAAGTAATTATCCAGTGGACCAGTTATAGCAACAATACCCCACACTTCACTCCCTCAAAAGAGAAGTTTAAATCACCTCTTAAAATTAAATTATTAGCTTCTAAAAACTTATGATCCATAAACTTATCCCAATACTACATCCTATCTTTATAGGGGCCATAAATGTTCACCACTGTCACTATTTCCCTAAGGTCCATTGAAAAGAATTCAATCCCTACTCCTGAGTCAAGCAATGCAAATTTTGTTAGCCTAAACTGATTTGCCTTGAGTGGCCATAGGGTGGAAGCCAATAAAATTTATGTTTTTATGGTATGAGATCATTTGTATTTACACTATAAAATAATGTTCGTTCTTATCATTCTTCCTAATAACTTAACATTTTTTCAATTGGTTATATAGGATTGAAACAATCCCCATCTGTATCACATCATCACCACATAGTGGTATTATAATAACTTAGATATCATTCATGTATCATTCGAAAAGATTCAAACCTCAATCTCCTCCTTGAAAATTGAGGAATCTAACCGGTTGAGCTAATAACATTTGATATTCTTCCTAATAACACGTATCTTATATAATACTTACATATTGAATCATATTACATCATATTACTCCTCTAAATATGAATCAACATATTTATTTATGAAATTTATTACAATACATTATGTGCATTATTATTTTTTAAGGTGGGATGAAAAACAAAAATTAAACTTTTGTGAAAGGTCATTTTTATCTTATCCTTATTTAAAGGATAAATAGATTTTGAAGGGTTTTGAATGTTGCAATTTTAAAACCTTTTTTTTATGCATTTTAAATGTAAATTTCATCTTCTTGTTTTCGATATTTAAATTCTTAATTTTATCCTTTAAAATGAATTCATATTTATCCATCCATAAGAGAGGGTAAGTGGTTTTTGAATTTGATTGTAAATTTATTTTTAAAATTAAGGCCAATCCTTGTCATTACACCACAATGGTAAAGGTATTGGGCGCTCCTAGTCGAGGCCCAAGTTTGATTCACTAGGATGGTGGCCCCCGATGTGCCCTAGTTGTATGCTTTGGTTGTTACTGTATGTGTAGAAAGCACATGGTGATATGTGATTTATACCCATTAAATAATTAACATGTACGATTTCCTTGTTTATTGTATATTGATAAACTTAAGAATGTCCATCTTTTTAAGTTTAAAAAGTAGCATTTGACTATTACGATACTTAATCCCAATATTTTAACATTTATATTATTTTTGCTGGAGAAAAAGGGTTGTACTCAGGTCCCCCACCCTTGACAAATCACAACTCTCTCCTTTAGAGCTTGAGAGTTTACAAACATATTCAATTCTCATCTCAATTGAGTTGCTATAGCTAGATACCTACATATTTTTTCATAAAAGTTCTGAATTCTTGATTTTCATTTTCTGGATCTTCTTCAATTTTCTTTGTAAATACAAATATTCTAGAATTCAGCATCCTTCTTCTTGACATTTTCCTGCAGCAGCCTTCACAATACCAAAACTCCACCTCTACTGTCTATGCACTGCATCTTAGTAGAGTAATATTTCCAAAACTTTGCGTTATCATAGTCCGCTTTACCAGCTCTAGACTGTTAGTTTCCTTCCTGAAGCATAAGTGCAACCACAAGAACTATAATAAATAGTTTAGCAGTCTCAAAAAGTTGAAAGTTCATGATTAAATCTTATCAAGGGATATATGCATAATAACTAAACTATGGGTCATTATATAATACAAGTGGAATTCATTTTAATCCCAAATAACCAATTAAAAAATATTTTATCATTTTAATGAGTTATGAAATGAATCTCATTCATATTATAATGACATTTTAACAAATCATAATGGTATTATTTTAATAAATAGTTTAGCAGTCTCAAAAAGTTGAAAGTTCCAATCCATACTCTGTCCCATAATCCAACCAACAACCAACAACTCAAATAATCCATTCAACCATGAAGTCCATCTGATATCATCTTCTTCTACTTCAGCATACAAAACTTCTACTCGCTTCACGAAATCATAGTCCGCTTTACCAAATCTAGACTGTTAGTTTCCTCCAATGCATTGATCTATAAATGGATCCCCTGAAACATTTTGTAATCCTCTAGAACATTATTTTGAATTTGCTCCTTTCAGATTTTTCTTGTCAGCTTTAGCTAAACTTACTACTTCCTCTAACCATGGAAAAGAGAATTTAACTTCACGATCCTCTATTAAAACCCCTCTATTGGCTAGCCTATCTGCACATTTGTTCCCTTCCCTTAACGTATGTGTAAACCTGATTTCTTCAAACTCTGTAGCAAGGTCTTGTATTTCCACAATGATCTCTTGTATGTTCCATGGAGCCTTTGCTTTCCTCAAAATTGCATTTATTACTATTAGTGAATCACCTTCCATCCATACTCTATTCCATTTCATTTGTCTACATATTTTTAATCCTTCCAAAGCTGCCCAAGCTTCAACTTCATTATTTGTCTTAAATCCACTACTAAAAGTGTAATGTGACAAAATCTCACCCCTATTATTTTTTATTATTCCTCCTCCTATTGGTCCTAGATTTCCTTTAGAAGCTCCATCAAAATTCAATTTGACCAACTCTACTTCCGGTGGTTTCCACTTTATATTCTTTGCCTTCCTTTTGTTTCTCCTATACCCACCATCATAATTCCAATTGATGACTTGACTCCATCTATCAAGGCTCTCTACTTCAAGATTAGGGATTGGGTGAGTTGATAGGGTTGGTTTAGACTCCTCTATGGCTAAACAAATCTTCCTTTTCATTACCTCTAAACTACTTTCCTTTCCTTTAAATATTATTTTATTCCTTTCTAGCCATACAGTCCAAAGTATTGTATCTTTTGATGTATCCCAGATTGTCTATAATACCTCACTTTTAAAAGTGCTTTGCCATTGCTTTAACCATTCTTCAATTCTGCCATTCATCACCATGCATTTACCAAACATATTAAGAATCCATTGCCATAGTTCCTAGACTATTGAGTAGTGTCCCAAGAGATGGTCTATACTCTCCTCCTTTTTACATAGAACACATTGTGAGGGGCCATGAAAACCCCTTTTCATTAGGTTATCCTAGGATAAAATTTTCCTATGACCTACTAGCCATACAAACATTTTGACTTTTGGAATGCTTGGGCTATCCCAAATATCTCTCCATATTCTTGTGGTATTCCTATTTTGTTGGTGCTTTACATTATATCTGCTTCTTGTTGTGTATTCTCCTGAGCTATTCAACTCCCAAATCAGCTTATCCTTAGCTCCCCTTAGAATAATCATTGTTGTTATCTTTCTGCTCAATTACCTCCTAGCAACAATGTCTAGTATACTTGTAAAAAAATCTTCTTTCCATTTGTATCTTCCTTCCTGATCCTTGTACATAATGTTTGAAACCCTATCACCATATTTATCTTGAAGTAATCTCATCCATGGTTTCAAAATTGGATCTAGATTGAGTGGTCTTTTATCACACCAAGTATCCATCCAAATAGAAATTTTTTCTCTAGTTCCCACCACCCATCTTAGACCTTTAATCACTAGATCAATTGATTTTTTAAACCATTCCATAGTGCAGAACCATCTGGTAGTGAGAATGCAGTAAAGATTAAGCTTGGGTCATTGGGCTCAATTTACTTAGAAGAATTCTTGCCCATTATCTTTGACTCTCTTTGTACAATCTCCAAATTACTTTTCCCCTTAGAGCTAAGTTTGCATCTATAAGAACTCTTAAACCGAGACCTCCCCTAGTTTTATCATCACACACCTTGCTCCATTTCACCAAAGGAAATTTCCTTTTATCATGTAATCCTGACCATAAAAATGATCGCATAATATAGATTAAACTTTTTCTACCAATTTTGGCATAATATACAAGGACATATAATATGTTGGAATGGCCTGTAAGACTGATTTAATTAGTTGCACTCTTCCTACTAATGATAACCATCTACCTTTCCATGCTGGTAGTTTATTCTAAACTTTACTTATAACTAGATTCCATAATTCTATCCTCATTCTCCCCTCAAATAAGGGCATCCCTAGATATGTTGTTAGTAAATTTGCCTCCTCCATTTGAAGTAACCTGCATATCCCTACTCTGATTCTAGTTGGAGTGTTTAGGAAGTAAATTTTGGATTTTGTCCTATTAACTTTCTACCCAAACACTCTTTCATATTCCTTTAATAAGTTATTCAAAGCTCTAGCCTCATTTTTCCTTACCCTCCCAAAAAGGGTTGTATCATCTACAAACTATTGATGGGTGATGTTGTCGATGTTATTACTAGCCTTAAGTTCACTTATTAGCCCATCTTTGTATGCCTTCTTCAGGTTCCTTCCCAATACCTCTACCATAATAATGAACAGATATGGTGATAGAGGATCTCCCTATCTAAGACCCCTCTTGGCTTTAAATGATTTTGTTACTAGCCCATTGACCAACACTGAATATGATACTGTAGAGACACAAGCTTTAATCCATCTAACCCATTTCTTCCCAAATCCAAACTTTTCTAATACTACAAAAAGAAAATCCCATTTAACCCTATCATAGGCTTTATTCATATCAAGTTTTAAGATCATTGTTCTCTCTTTTCTAGAAGCTATTGAATGCATTACTTCATGAGCTACTATGATCCCATCTAGAATTTATCTCCCTTTCACAAATCCTCCTTGCTCTTCTGAAATAATTTTGTCTAATAGTGGTCTTAACTAATTTGCCATCACTTTGGAGATTATCTTATATGTCATATTACATAGGCTATGAATCAAATAATTATGCATCCTTTTTTTTGGAATCAAGGTAAGATATATTGCATTTATTTTATAAGGTATGTATTATTTTACCCTAGACTATTCCACTACCACCAATAAATAATCCTTCACTATTTCCCAGTTATGTTAATAGAATGTTGCAGAGAGTCCATCTAGACCTAGGGATTTATCCTTATCAAAAGAGAAAAGAGTTGAATGAACTTCTTCCAGAGTAATAGGCTCCATCAATTTGCTATTATCTTCATCTATTATAACTGAAGGTACTTCTTGTAGTAGCTTATCATTAAGAACTTCAATCTCCTCTGATCCTAGAATATTTTTAGTAAAAAGCCTTGCCTCCTTTCTAATTTTGCTTTGGTCTTCAATCCAAACCCCTTCTACTGATTTAATTCTACTAATTCTAGATGTTGATCTCTATACTATTGCCATCCTATGAAAAAAATATGTTTTTATCTCCTTTTAACTAAGTATATCTCAATTTTAATCTCCAAAATTTCTCTTCCTTACTCAAAATATTATGATATTCACTAAGCAACTCCCTTTCCTCCAAGCTTGGATTATTGTGCTCAAATTTTTAGAATTTTGAAAGTTTCTCTTTTAGTTCTTATTTCTTCTCAAAAATATTTTAAAAGTGTTTGTTTTGAAAGTGTATACAACCACCATTTCCTAAAGAATTATATGTTTATACTATCATATCAACAAATTGAGGATGATATTCCCACATCTACTCATATTTAAAATATGATATTTTTTGAATTCACTTACCACTATTTTAACTCTTATTGGCCAGTGATCTAAACCAATCCTTGTCAAGGTATTAATCTTAGCACAAGTCCCTTCATCTAGCTAATTATTTGAGAGTATGCATCTATCCAAATATTTTGCTATCAGAATCTAGCCTATCATATTGTTGGTCTATGTATAGTTGTCCTCTTCAAAATCAACCTCCCATAGATTATTGTTTTAAATGAAAGTTAAGAAATATCTTATACTTTGGGTTATTTTCCTAATTCTCCCAAATTTTTCATCCAGCTTGGTTATGGCATTAAAATATTCTATGATCATGAATTAGGTTTCTTGGTCTTTAATTCTCATAAAGGATTCAATCCCACTCCCCATACTTCTAATTATTTCCTAGAGGTTAACTAGGTTCATACTTTAAGATTATACCTTACTTCTCATCCAAAGTCCATTCATATCTTGTCCATCTTTCATAGATTTTCCTTCTCTTTGTCATTTTAGTATCCTGGATACAAATAATATCAAGCTTATTACTTAAATAAAGGTCCTTGATACACCTTTGATTTGAGGGAGCATTAGCACTCCTTATATTCCATGAGATGGTAATAATATCTCATTAGGGGATGTTGGCTCCTCCTATGAATTACCAATATCATTTTATTATTTTGTAAAGAGAAGTTCAACCAACTTAGATTGTGTTCCTTTCTCTATGTTTGCTCTTGCTTCCTTGATAATTTGAAGATTTTCCTCTTTTTGTCTTGCCAGTATTGGGGATAGGTATTATTATTCTATTCATCAATATTCTTTCATAAATTTCCTTTTTATTATATATCCTCTCATGGCTCTACTACAGAAGCTTTTGACTTACCTTGCTCATTTTTTGATATTTCCTTGTTAATGGTAGAGGTATTAACATATAACACTATATTTTCTCTACCATTTTACTTCTTATAAATAGTGCATGGTACTTCAAGATAGTCTTCAAAATATGATGAGGTACATTCCTTAGGTTCAGAAATGTTCTCCTTAAATCAGGTTTATGACTAGATGGTCTCTACCATTTAGAACAAGGGCAGTGATGATTTTTCAAGTCGCAAAAATAAAATTGCAAAGTGCGAAGGATTAGGGTTTTTCCTAAAAAATATCTCATCTTTTAGGAGCCATATCTTCACGAAGAGTTATCCGATTCAATTGATTCTTGGACCAACTTGTGCAGAATTTGAATAGCTTTAAAATGAGTGGTCATATGCAAAAATCCAAGCAATATTGAGGGAGATACGACCCTGTGAAGTCAACCATTCGAAACAAGGGCAGTGACGATTTTTCAAGTCACAAAAAATAAAATTGCAAAGTGCGAAGGATTAGGGTTTTTCCCTAAAAATATCTCATATTTTAGGAGCCATATCTTCATGAAGAGTTATCCGATTCAATTGATTCTTGGACCAACTTGTGCAGAATTTGAATAGCTTTAAAATGAGTGGTCATATGCAAAATCAAGCAATATTGAGGGAGATACAACCCTATGAAGTCAACCATTCGGAACAAGGGTAGTGACAATTTTTCAAGTCAAAAAATGAAATTGCAAATATTTTCCAACTAGGGTTCGAACGATGGGAAGAGCAATGAAGGGCTAGGACTTCAATGAGGCAAGACATTCTATCTAGACAAAGAATTTTTTAGCTAAGTTTTTTTCCCTTTCTTTATCTTAGAAATTGTGCATGAAAAATTTATAAAGTTTTTATCAAATATTATATTTGCTATAGGACTTTTAGATAAATTTCAATAGATTTTGAGTTTTAGTTTCCTTTCCATGGATCGATTTATAGTTAAATCCTTAGAATCATCTCTAGTGGTAGAGGTTAGTGAGCGCACCTCAGAGAGATCCTCATTGCTCCAAGATAGGGTAGTTTTTGGTAAATTTAATGGGTATTGGCCAGGGGCTTCAACCTTGAGAAAATGGATTGATAGGAGTTGGAAGTCTCCAGGAGTGATTCTATCATTTCTTCCCAAAGGTTTCTTCCTAGCCATTTTTTGTTCTAGGGAAGAAAGAGAAAGAATCCTAAAAGGGGTCCTTGGTTTATGGGAAGAGCAGGACTCTTCCTTACCCATTGGTATGAAGGCTTTTCACCTAAAAATGTAAATCTATCCCTAGTACCAATCTAGGTTAGGATGTTTGGGTTACCCATTGAATTTTAGGAAATAGATACCTTCAAGGCAATAGGCAACACTCTAGGAGAATTCCTTGAGATTTCAGATACAACAAAAGATGGATTTTTGGCTATTTATGCTCGAATATTGGTCATGATTGATATAAGTAAAGCTTTACCAGAATCAATCATTCTTAAGTATGGGGATAAGATGTGGATCCAAACTATAGATTATGAAAACATATATTTTAGATGTAGAATATGTCATGAGGTGGGGCATATTGAGAGATCATGCCCTAAGAAGAGCCCAACAGAATCATTTGTAGAAAATCGTAAGAGAAATTTACAAATGGTTATGGATAAAGATGGTTTTCAACTTCCAAAAATAGATCTAGAAAAATAAAAGAAAATGAATAATGGAGACCAATAAGGAAGGATATTGGAAGAAATTCCAATTCTTTTGAGGCTTTAGCCTATGAAGAAAAAGTAGATCAAAACTTAGAGGACACAATACAACAATTTCAACATATTAGCAAGGAACCATCTATTCAATATGATCCTAATTTAAGGAAGAACATTCTCGATGAACCTAAGGAATGTGTCTCATCAGATTTTGAAGACTCTCTTGAAGTACCATGCACCATTCAAGAGAAAATAATTGGTAAATAAAATATAGTTTTAGAAGTTAATACCTCTACCATTAATAAGGAAATACCAGAAAATGAGCAAGATAAGTCAAAAGCTTCTATAATAGAGCCAAGAGAGGATAAATATGTTGAAAAACAAAATTGTGAAAGAATATTGAGGAATAGAATAATAAGACCTACTCTTGATATAGGCAAGGCAAAAAGAGGAAAACCCTCAAATTATCAAGCAAGATCCAAGGAAGCAAGAGCTAACATAGAGAAAGGAACACAAACTAAGTTGGTTGAACTTCTCTTTACCAAACAACAAAATGATATTGGTAATACGCAAGAGGGGCCAAAAGCCCCTAATGAGACATGATTATCATCTCATGGAATATAAGGGGTGCTAATGCCCCTCAAAGCATAGGTGTATTAGGGACCTATGTTTAAGTAATAAACCTGATATTCTCTGTATCCAAGAAACTAAAATGACAAAAGAAGAAGTTTCAAAAACTATGAAAGTAGTTTGGGCAAGATGTGAATGGGATGCTATGGATTCTGAAGGAGCAGCAAGGGGAATTCTAACTTGTTGGAATCCTTCTAGAACCTCTTGTGTAACCATTCATAAAACTAGGCATTGGATAGCCTCTTTAGTCACTTGCTACTTTGTAGATATTCATTTCATCCTTATCAATGTCTATGGACCTACAACTCAATCAAGTAGATTAGAAGTTTGGAGTGGGATTGAAGCCTTTATGAGAAGTAAAGACCAAGAAACCCAATTCATGATCATTGGAGATTTTAATGCCATAACCAAGCTGAATGAAAAATTTGGGGAATTAGGAAATTGACCCAAAGTATGAAATATTTCTCAACTTTTATTCAAAACAATAATCTATGGGAAGTTGAGTTTGAAGAAGACAACTATACTTGGACCAACAATAGGAGAGGCAGAACCTAATAGCAAAAAATTAGATAGATGCATTCTCTCAGATCATTGGCTAGATGAAGGAACTTGTGCTAAAATTAATACCTTAACAAGGATTGGTTCAGATCATTAGCCAATAAGAGTTAAAATGGTGGTAAGTGAATTCAAAAAATATCATATTTTAAATATGAGCAGATGTGGGAAGACCATCCTCAATTTGTTGATATGATAGCTCAAACATGGAATTATTTAGGTAATGGTGGGTTGTATGCTCTTCCAAACCAAATTAAAGCTATGACATCTAGATTAAAATAATGGAACAAGAACACCTTTGGAAATATTTTTGAGAAGAAAGAAGAACTAAAAGATAAACTTTCAAAATTCCAAAAAGGTGATGAAAATAATACAAGCTCAGAGGAAAGGGAGTTGCTTAGTGAATATCATAATATTTTGAGTAAGGAAGAGAAATTTGGAGATTAAAATCAAGACAAACTTGGTTAAAAGGAGATAAAAATACAAAGTTTTTTCATAGGATGGCTATAGTACAGAGATCATCTTCTAGAATTAGTAGAATTAAATCAATAGAAGGGGTTTGGATTGAAGATCAAAGTGAAATTAGAAAAGAGGTAAAGTCATTTTATCAAAATATTCTAGGTTCAGAGGAGACCAAAGTTCTTAATGATAAACTTCTTCAAGATGTTCCTTCAATTATAACAAATGAAGACAATAGGAAACTGATGGAGCCTATTACTCTAGAAGAAGTTCATTTAGCTCTTTTCTCTTTTAATAAGGATAAATCCCTAGGTCCAGATGGGCTCTCTATAACTTTTTACCAACATAATTGGGATATAGTGAAGGATTCTTTATTGGTGGTAGTGGAGCAGTCTAGGGTAAAACAATACATTCCTTATAAAATAAATGCAACTTATCTTACCCTAATTCCAAAAAGAAGGATGTTGAATTATTTGATTCTTTTAGACCCATAAGCCTATGTAATATGGCTTATAATATTATTTCCAAAGTGATGGCGAATAGATTAAGGCCATTGTTAGACAAAATTATTTTAGAAGAGCAAGGAGGATTTGTGAAAGGAGACAAATTCTGGATGGGATCATAGTAGCTCATGAAGTTATACATTCAACAACTTCAAGAAAAGAGAAAGCTATGATCTTAAAACTTGATATGAGTAAAGCCTATGATAGGGTTAAATGGGATTTTCTTTTTGCAGTTTTAGATAAGTTTAGTTTTGGGAAGAAATGGGTTAGATGGATTAAAGCTTGTGTCTCTACAGTTTCTTATTCAGTGTTGGTCAATGGGTTAGTGATAGAATATTTTAAAGCCAAGAGAGGCCTTAGACAAGGAGATCCTCTATCTCCTTATTTGTTCATTATTATGGTAGAAGTTTTGAGTAGGAACTTAAAGAAGGCTTACAAATATGGGCTTATAAGTGGACTTAAGGTTAGTAATAACATCGATAACATCACCCATCAACAGTTTGTAGATGATACAACCCTTTTTGGAAGGGCAAGGATAAATGAGGCCAGAGCTTTGAATAAATTTTTAAAAGAGTACGAAAGAGCTTTAGGGAAAAAATTAATAGGACTAAATCCAAAATTTACTTCCTTAACACTCCTACTAATATCAAAGCAAGAATTTATAGGTTGCTTCAAATGGAGGAGGCAAATTTACCAACAACTTATCTAGGGATGCCTTTATTTGAGGGGAGAATGAGGATAGATTTATGGAATCCAGTTATTAGTAAAGTTCAAAATAAACTTCCAGCTTGGAAAGGTAGATGGTTATCATTAGCAGGAAGAGTGCAGTTAATTAAGTCAGTCTTACAAGCCATTCCAACATATTATATGTCATTGTATTCTATGCCAAAATCAGTTGAAAAAGTTTAATCTTTATTATGCGATCCTTTTTATGGTCAGGTTTACATGATAAAAGGAAATTTCCTTTGGTGAAATGGAGCAAGTTGTGTGATGATAAAACTAGGGGAGGTCTTGGTTTAAGAGTTCTTACAGATGCAAACTTAGCTCTTAGGGGAAAAGTTATCTAGAGATTGTACAAAGAGAGTCAAAGACAATGGGCAAGAATTCTTCTA
Source organism: Wollemia nobilis (assembly GCA_028583015.1). Lineage (NCBI taxonomy): Eukaryota > Viridiplantae > Streptophyta > Pinopsida > Araucariales > Araucariaceae > Wollemia > Wollemia nobilis. The sequence goes on from JAQPPZ010016930.1 coordinate 1,954,807, forward strand.
AGTATGTTGATCCCAATGACCCAAGTTTAATATTTACTACATTCTCTCTTCCAAATGGTTCTACTCTTTGGAATGGTTTAAAAAATCTATTGATCTTATGATTAAAGGTTTAATATGGGTGGTGGGAACTAGAGAAAAAATTCTATTTGGATGGATACTTGGTGTGATAAAAAACCACTCAATTTAGATCCAGTTTTGAAACCTTGGATGAGATTGCTTCAAGACAAATACGGTGATAGGGTTTCAAACATTTTGTACAAGGATCGAGAAGGAAGATACAAATGGAAAGAAGATTTTTTTACAAGTATACAAGACATTGATGCTAGGAGGCAATTGAGTAGAAAGATAACAATTATGATTATTTCGAGGGGTGCCAAGGATAAATTGATTTGGGAGTTGAATAGCTCAGGAGAATACACAACAAGAAGTGGATATAATGTTCAACACCAACATAATAATAATATCACTAGAATATGGAGAGATATTTGGGATAGCCCAAGCATTCCTAAAGTTAAAATGTTTGTTTGGCTAGTAGGTCATAGAAGAATTTTATCCTAGGATAACCTTATGAAAAGGGGTTTTCATGGCCCCTCTCAATGTGTTTTCTGTAATAAGGAGGAGGAGAGTATAGACCATCTCTTGGGACATTGCTCAATAGTCTAGAATCTATGGCAATGGATTCTTAATATGTTTGGTAAATGCATGGTGATGAATAGTAGAATTGAAGATTGGTTAAAGCAATGGCAGAGCACTTATAAAAGTGAGGCTTTACAGACAATATGGGATATATCAAAAGATACAATACTTTGGACTATATGGCTAGAAAGGAATAGAAGAATATTTAAAGGAAAGGAAAGCAGTTTAGAGGTAATGAAAAAGAAGATATGTTTAGCCATAGAGGAGTCTAAACCAACCCTATCAACTCACCCAATCCCTAATTTGGAAGCAAAGAGTCTTGATAGATGGAGTCAAGTCATTAAATGGAATTATGATGTTGGGTACAAGAGAAGCAAAAATAAGGTAAAGAATATAAAGTGGAAACCACCAGATGTGGAGTGGGTTAAATTGAATTTTGATGGAGCATCTAAAGGAAATCCAAGACCAAGGAGGAGGAGGAATAATTAGAAATAATAGAGGAGATATTTTATCTCATTATGCTTTCAATAGTGGATTTAAGACAAATAATGAAGTTGAAGCTTGGGCAACTTTAGAAGGGTTAAAAATATGTAAACAAATGAAATGGAATAGAGTATGGATGGAAGGTGATTCTCTCATAGTAATAAATGCAATTTTGAGGAAAGCAAAGGCTCCATGGAACATACAAGAGATAATTGTGGAAATTCAAGATCTTGCTAAAGAGTTTGAAGAAATCAGGTTTACACATATATTAAGGGAAGGAAACAAATGTGTAGATAAGCTAGCCAATAGAGGGGTTTTGATTGAGGATCATGAAGTTAAATTCTCCTTTCCATGGTTAGAGGAAGTAGAAAGTTTAGTTGAAGCTGACAAAAAATGTTGATTGCCTAAATCAATTAATGATTAAGATTTACTTTAATGTTTTCCATTGGTAATATCTACTTTATTTTGTAACAATAATGTGTTTTCATTTAGACTATTTATTATAATTTTTGTGGTTGCACTTGTGTTTCAGGAAGGAAACTAGCAATCCAGATTTGGTAAAGCGGACTATGATAGTGCGATGTTTTGGAAATATTACTCTACTAAGATGCAAGGCATAGATAGTAGAGGTGAAGTTTTGGCATTGTGAAGGCTGCTATAGGAAAATGTCAAGAAAGATGCTAAATTTTAGAGTAATTGTATTCATACAGAGATTTGAAAAGATCCAAAAAATGAAAATCAAGAATTCAGACATTTTATGTAAAATGATGTAGGTTTCTAGCTATAGCATCTCAATTGAGATGAGAAGTGTATCTATTTGTAAACTCTCAAGCTCTAAAGAAGAGAGATGTAATTTGTCAAGGGTGGGGGACCCGAGTACAACCCCTTATTATCAAGCAAAAAAAAAGTAGATGATTCCTTGTTAATATTTTGATCATGTTCTACCATATCCTCTAAGCTTTAACCTATTTTTTATTTATAAGCTAAAACGCAAAAAAAATTGGTGTTTCTTCCAATATCCTTACTAGTCTCTATTGTTTATTTACTTTCATCTATTTGGACCTATTTTTTAGAAATTAAAATTCATCCTCATCCATATCCATTTGTAAGTTTCTTTTACATATGTTTTGCTAGACTCTTCTTAGGACATGATATCTCAATATGTCCCACCTCATGACATATACATCTAAAAGATATATTTTCATAATCTATGGTTTGGGTCCACAACTTACCCCCATACTTAAGAATGATTGATTCTAGTAAAGGTTTACTTATATCAATCATGACCAATATCCGAGCATAAATAGCCAAGACTCCATCTTTTGTAGTTTCTGAAATCTCAAGGAATTCTCCTAGAGTGTTGCCTATTGCCTTGAAGGTATCAATTTCCTAAAATTCAATGGGTAACCCATACATCCTGACCTAGACTGGTACTAGGGATAGATTTACATTTTTAGGTGCAAATCCTTCATACCAATGAGTAAGGAAGAGTCCTACTCTTCCCATAAACCAAGGACCCCCTTTTAGAATTCTATCTCTTTCCTCCCTGGAATAGAAAATGGCTAGGAAGAAACCTTTGGGAAGAAAGGATAGACTCACTCCTAGAGACTTCCAACTCCTATCAATCCATTTTCTCAAAGTTGAAGTCCCTAGACAAGACCCATTAAATTTACCAAGAATTGCTTTATCTTTGAGCAATGAGAATCACTGCTCTATGAGGTCCTCCCTAACCTCTACTACTAGGGATGATTCTAAGGATTTAGTTATAAATCGGTCCATGGGAAGGAAACTATAACTTAATATCTATTAAAATTTACCAGTATATCCTATAGCGATTATATTATTTGAAAATAAACCTATAATAATTTGCATTAAAAACTTCAAATAAAATGGATTAAATATAACAAATTTTATACCTAGATAGAATGTCATGCCTCACTGATGCCTTAGTCCATTGCTCCTCCCATCATTCGAACCTTAGTTGACAGATATTTACAATTTTATTTTCCCATGACTTGAAAAATCATCATTACCCTTGTTTTAGATGGATGACTTCATAGGGTCATATCTCCCTCAATATTGCTCAAATTCCTTCATATAACCACTCATTTTAAAGCTCTTCAAATTTCACACAAATTGGTCTAAGAATAATATGAATCGAACAACCCTTCGCAAAGATATAGCTCCTAAAATATGAGATATTTTTTAGAAAAAATTACCCTAATATTACCCTAGTTTTAAATGATTGTCTTCACATGGTCATATCTCCCTCAATACTACTTAGATTCTTTCATATGACAACTCATTTCAAATATCTTCAAATTCCCATAAAATGACATAAGAATCATATAAATCAAACAACTCTATGCAAAGATATGAATCCTAAAAGATAAGACATTTTTCAAAACAAATTGCCCTAATAGTGACCAAGGGATCTATGATGGAGAATGAGATGTGGTTGAAGGGTTTCAAGAAGATAATATCAATATTTTAACATCAACATTATCTCAAATCCTATTTTATATTAAATATATAATTTTAAAAACATTCATCATGGTTTGAACTTTGAACCTTTCAAAAAAATATCGAAGTCATTATGTTGTCCCCTAGAAATACTCAAGGAATTTTAAATCTTCTAAAACCAAAAAACAAGGGAAAATCAAACTCGGGAGTCAACTTGCGTGTTGATGATGACGAAGGGGCTCATCTACCTCCCATAAATACTCCTCTTCACATAAGATAGGCATCATTTATTCTTTGATTTACTTGAGCTTGTGCAAGTTTTAATTACAAAATTTGAATAGCTTTAAAATGAGTGGTCATATGAAAGAATCCAAGCAATATTGAGGGAGATACAACCCTATGAAGTCAACCATCCAGAACAAGGGCAGTGATGATTTTTCAAGTCACAAAAAAAAATTGCAAATATTTGTCAACTAGGGTTCAGATGATGGGAAGAGCAATGAAGGGCTAGGACTTCAGTGAGGCAAGACATTCTATCTAGACATAAAATTTTCAGCTAAGTTTTTTTCCTTCTTTATCTTAGAAATTTTGCATGCAAATTATTATAAATTTTTATCAAATATTATATTTGCTATAGGACATTTTGATAAATTTCAATAGATTTTGAGTTTTAGTTTCCTTTCCATGGACCGATTTATAGTTAAATCCTTAGAATCATCTCTAGTGGTAGAGGTTAGTGAGCGCACCTCAGAGAGATCCTCATTGCTCCAAGATAGGGGATTTTTGGTAAATTTAATGGGTATTGGCCAAGGGCTTCAACCTTGAGAAAATGGATTGATAGGAGTTGGAAGTCTCCAAGAGTGATTCTATCATTTCTTCCCAAAGGTTTCTTCCTAGCCATTTTTTGTTCTAGGGAAGAAAGAGAAAAAATCCTAAAAGGGGGTCCTTGGTTTATGGGAAGAGCAAGACTCTTCCTTACCTATTGGTATGAAGGCTTTTCACCTAAAAATGTAAATCTATCCCTAGTACCAATCTAGGTTAGGATGTTTGGGTTACCCATTGAATTTTAGGAAATAGATACCTTCAAGGCAATAGGCAACACTCTAGGAGAATTCCTTGAGATTTTAGATACTATGAAAGATGGATTCTTGGCTATTTATGCTCGGATATTGGTCATGATTGATATAAGTAAAGCTTTACCATAATCAATCATTCTTAAGTATGGGGATAATATGTGGATCCAAACCATAGATTATGAAAACATATCTTTTAGATGTAGAAGATGTCATGAGGTGGGGCATATTGAGAGATCATGCCCTAAGAAGAGCCCAACATAATCATATGTAGAAAACCACAAGAGAAACTTACAAATGGTTATGGATGAAGATGGTTTTCAACTTCCAAAAAATAGATCTAGAAAAATGAAAGAAAATAAATAATGGAGACCAGTAAGGAAGGATATTGGAAGAAATACCAACTCTTTTGAGGCTTTAGCCTATGAAGAAAAAGTAGATCAAAACTTAGAGGACACAATACAATAGTTTCAACATATTAACAAGGAACCATCTATTCAGTATGATCCTAATTTAAGGAAGAACATTCTCGATGAACCTAAGGAATGTGTCTCATCAGATTTTGAAGACTCTCTTGAAGTACCATGCACCATTCAAGAGAAAAAATTGGTAAATAAAATATAGTTTTAGAAGTTAATACCTCTACCATTAATAAGGAAATACCAAAAAATGAGTAGGACAAGTCAAAAGCTTCTGTAGTAGAGCCAAGAGAGGATAAATATGATGAAAAACAAAATTGTGAAAGAATATTGAGGAATAGAATAATAAGACCTACTCCTTGATATAGGCAAGGAAAAAGAGGAAAACCCTCAAATTATCAAGCAAGATCCAGGGAAGCAAGAGCAAACATAGAGAAAGGAACACAAACTAAGTTGGTTGAACTTCTCTTTACCAAACAACAAAATGATATTGGTAATACATAAGTGGGGCCAATAGCCCCTAATGAGACATGATTATCATCTCATGGAATATAAGGGGTGCTAATGCCCCTCAAAGCAGAGGTGTATCAGGGACCTATGTTTAAGTAATAAGCTTGATATTCTTTGTATCCAAGAAACTAAAATGACAAAAGAAGTTTCAAAAACTATGAAAGCAGTATGGGCAAGATGTGAATGGGATGCTATGGATTCTGAAGGAGCGATAGGGGAATTCTAACTTGTTGGAATCCTTCTAGAACCTCTTATGTAACCATTCATAAAACTAGGCATTGGATAGCCTCTTTAGTCACTTGCTACTTTGCAGATATTCATTTCATCCTTATCAATGTCTATGGACCTACAACTCAATCAAGTAGATTAGAATTTTAGAGTGGGATTGAAGCCTTTATGAGAAGTAAAGACCAAGAAACCCGATTCATGATCATAGGATATTTTAATGCCATAACCAAGTTAGATGAAAAATTTGGGGGAATTAGGAAATTAACCCAAAGTATGAGAGATTTCTCAACTTTTATTCAAAACAATAATCTATGGGAGGTTGAGTTTGAAGAAGACAACTATACATGGACCAACAACAAGAGAGGCCAAAACCTAATAGCAAAAAAATTAGATAGATGCATACTCTCAGATCATTGGCTAGATGAAGGAACTTGTGCTAAAATTAATACCTTAACAAGGATTGGTTCAGATCACTAGCCAATAAGAGTTAAAATGGTGGTAAGTGAATTCAAAAAATATCATATTTTAAATATGAGCAGATGTGGGAAGACCATCCTCAATTTGTTGATATGATAGCACAAACATGGAATTATTCAAGAAATGGTGGGTTGTATGCTCTTCCAAATCAAATTAAATCTATGACATCTAGATTAAAAGAATGGAACAAGAACACTTTTGGAAATATTTTTGAGAAGAAAGAAGAACTAAAAGATAAACTTTCAAAATTCCAAAAAGGTGATCATAATAATCCAAGCTCAGAGGAAAGGGAGTTGCTTAGTGAATATCATAATATTTTGAGTAAGGAAGAGAAATTTTGGAGATTAAAATCAAGATAGACTTGGTTAAAAGGAGATAAAAATACAAAGTTTTTCATAGGATGGCTATAGTACAGAGATCAACATCCAGAATTAGTAGAATTAAATCAATAGAAGGGGTTTGGATTGAAGATCAGAGTGAAATTAGAAAAGAGGTAAAGTATTTTTATCAAAATATTCTAGGATCAGAGGAGACTAAAGTTCTTAATGATAAACTTCTTCAAGATGTACCTTCAATTATAACGAATGAAGACAATAGGAAACTGATGGAGCCTATTACTCTAGAAGAAGTTCATTTAGCTCTTTTCTCTTTTAATAAGGATAAATCCCTAGGTCTAGATGGGCTCTCTACAACTTTTTACCAACATAATTGGGATATAGTGAAGGATTCTTTATTGGTGGTAGTGGAACAATCTAGGGTAAAATAATACATACCTTATAAAATAAATGCAACATATCTTACCCTAATTCCAAAAAGAAGGATGTTGAATTGTTTGATTCTTTTAGACCCATAAGCCTATGTAATATGGCATATAAGATTATCTCCAAAGTGATGGTAAATCGATTAAGGCCATTGTTAGACAAAATTATTTTAGAAGAGCAAGGAGGATTTGTGAAAGGGAGACAAATTCTGGATGGGATCATAGTAGCTCATGAAGTTATACATTCAACAACTTCAAGAAAAGAGAAAGCAATGATCTTAAAACTTGATATGAGTAAAGCCTATGATAGGGTTAAATGGGATTTTATTTTTGTAGTTTTAGAAAAGTTTAGATTCAAGAAGAAATGGGTTAGATGGATTAAAGCTTGTGTCTCTACAATTTCTTATTCAATGTTGGTCAATGGGTTAGTAACATAATATTTTAAAGCCAAGAGAGGCCTTAGACAAGGAGATCCTCTATCTCCTTATTTGTTCATTATTATGGTAGAGGTTTTGAGTAGGAACTTAAATAAGGCTTACAAATATGGGCTTATAAGTGGACTTAAGGTTAGTAATAACATCAACAACATCACCCATCAACAATTTGTAGATGATACAACCCTTTTTGGAAGGGCAAGGATAAATGAGGCCAGAGCTTTGAATAAATTTTTAAAGGAATACGAAAGAGCATCAAGGCAAAAAGTTAATAGGACAAAATCCAAAATTTACTTCCTTAACACTCCAACTAATATCAAAGCAAGAATTTACAGGTTACTTCAAATGGAGGAGGCAAATTTACCAACAACTTATCTAGGGATGCCTTTATTTGAGGGGAGAATGAGGATAGAATTATGGAATCCAATTATTAGTAAAGTTCAGAATAAACTACCAACTTGGAAAGGTAGATGGTTATCATTAGCAAGAAGAGTGCAATTAATTAAGTCAGTCTTATAAGCCATTCCAACATATTATATGTCATTGTATACTATGCCAAAATCAGTTGAAAAAGTTTAATCTATATTATGTGATCCTTTTTATGGTCAAGTTTACATGATAAAAGGAAATTTCCTTTGGTGAAATGGAGCAAGGTGTGTGATGATAAAACTAGGGGAGGTCTTGGTTTAAGAGTTCTTACAGATGCAAACTTAGCTCTTAGGGGAAAAGTAATATGGAGATTGTACAAAGAGAGTCAAAGACAATGGGCAAGAATTCTTCTAAGTATGTTGATCCCAATGACCCAAGTTTAATATTTACTACATTCTCTCTACCAAATGGTTATACTCTTTGGAATGGTTTAAAAAATCTATTGATCTAATGATTAAAGGTTTAAGATGGGTGGTGGGAACTAGAGAAAAATTCTATTTGGATGGTACTTGGTGTGATAAAAAACCACTCAATTTAGATCCAATTTTGAAACCTTGGATGAGATTACTTCAAGACAAATATGGTGATAGGGTTTCAAACATTTTGTACAAGGATCAGGAAGGAAGATACAAATGGAAAGAAGATTTTTTTACAAGTATACAAGACATTGATGCTAGGAGGCAATTGAGTAGAAAGATAACAACTATGATTATTTCAAGGGGAGCCAAGGATAAATTGATTTGGGAGTTGAATAGCTTAAGAGAATACACAACAAGAAGTGGATATAATGTACAACACCAACAAAATAATAATATCACTAGAATATGGAGAGATATTTGGGATAGCCCAAGCATTCCTAAAGTCAAAATGTTTGTTTGGCTAGTAGGTCATAGAAGAATTTTATCCTAGGATAACCTTATGAAAAGGGGTTTTCATGGCCCCTCTCAATGTGTTCTTTGTAAAAAGGAGGAGAGTATAGACCATCTCTTGGGACATTGCTCAATAGTCTAGAAACTATGGCAATGGATTCTTAATATGTTTGGTAAATGCATGGTGATGAATAGCAAAATTGAAGATTGGTTAAAGCAATGGCAGAGCACTTATAAAAGTGAGGCTTTACAGACAATATGGGATATATCAAAAGATACAATACTTTGGACTGTATGGCTAGAAAGGAATAGAAGAATATTTAAAGGAAAGGAAAGCAATTTAGAGGTAATGAAAAGGAAGATATGTTTAGCCATAGAGGAGTCTAAACCAACCCTATCAACTCACCCAATCCCTAATCTAGAAGCAGAGAGCCTTGATAGATGGAGTCAAGTCATTAAATGGAATTATGATGTTGGGTACAAGAGAAGCAAAAAGAAGGCAAAGAATATAAAGTGGAAACCACCAGATGTGGAGTGGGTTAAATTGAATTTTGATGGAGCATCTAAAGGAAATCCAAGACCAACAGGAGGAGGAGGAATAATTAGAAATAATAGAGGAGATATTTTATCTCATTACGCTTTCAATAGTGGATTTAAGACAAATAATGAAGTTGAAGCTTGGGCAACTTTAGAAGGGTTAAAAATATGCAAACAAATGAAATGGAATAGAGTATGGATGGAAGGTGATTCTCTCATAGTAATAAATGCAATTTTGAGGAAAGCAAAGGCTCCATGGAACATACAAGAGATAATTATGGAAATTCAAGATCTTGCTAAAGAGTTTGAAGAAATCAGGTTTACACATACATTAAGGGAAGGAAACAAATGTGCAGATAGGCTAGCCAATAGAGGGGTTTTGATTGAGGATCATGAAGTTAAATTCTCCTTTCCATGGTTAGAGGAAGTAGTAAGTTTAGTTGAAGCTGACAAGAAAATGTTGATTGCCTGAATCAAATAATGATTAAGATTTACTTTAATGTTTTCCATTGGTAATATCTACTTTATTTTATAACAATAATGTGTTTTCATATAAACTATTTATTATAATTTTTGTGGTTGCACTTGTGTTTCAGGAAGGAAACTAGCAATCTAGATTTGGTAAAGTGGACTATGATAGTGCGATGTTTTGGAAATATTACTCTACTAAGATGCAATGCATAGATAGTAGAGGTGAAGTTTTGGTATTGTGAAGGTTGCTATAGAAAAATTTCAAGAAGGATGTTGAATTCTAGAATATTTGTATTCATACAAAAAATTGAAAAGATCCAAAAAATGAAAATCAAGAATTCAGACATTTTATGTAAAATGATGTAGGTTTCTAGCTATAGCATCTCAATTGAGATGAGAAGTGTATCTATTTGTAAACTCTCAAGCTCTAAAGAAGAGAGTTGTAATTTGTCAAGGGTGGGGGACCCAAGTACAACCCCTTATTATCCAGCCAAAAATAATAATAATTTTAAATAAAAAAATTGTACAACCATATAAACAAATAAACTATTATAATACTAATTAATATTAAATAAATTATATAATACACAAATATAATCATTTTAATATTTTTGAAATTTAAACGTAAATAAATATCGAAAATATATGTTTTTTTATAGGGGAGTTGGTTAATCCACTTTATTTTTAGTAACTGCTAAGTGCAGGGTTCAAACCACAAGGACTGCCCCCCAACAAACCTATACCACCTCGTTATTTTATAACTCGACGTGAAGAAGATTACCAGTTGCTTGGGATTCGTACTGTTGTCATCGGTCTGGCACACACTCAAAGGATTCGAAGCAGACTACTACCTTTGCAACAAGCATGCCCCCAAGGTTTGAACCTAGGTACCTTATGGGTAAGTGCCTAGCCAGACAGACAATTACGAATCCACCTAGCCCTTCGAGCTTATCAAAAAATCTATATTGTTCCATTGTTTGTTTTTTCTTATACATAGGAGAGTTGGTCACTCAAAAAATATATGTTGTTCCATTGTTTGTTTGTTTTTTTTCTTATACATAGGAGAGTTGGTCACTCAGGGTTCGTAATGTTGTTGTCGATTTGGCACACACTTAGAGGATTTAAATCAAACTATTACCTTTGCAAATTAACACCCCAAGCTTTGAACCTAGGTTTCTTCTTAATATTGCAAATTAACACTCCCAAACTTTAAACCCAAGTCTCTCCTTAATAAGTGTTTGGTCAAACAAACACTTACCAATACACCTAACCTTTGAGAGCTTATGTTACTCCATCATTAACTTTTCTTATTTTTTTTGAATTACTTAAAAAATCTAGGAGCTCCATCCATAAACTTTTCTTAAGTTAACTCTTAAAGCTCTTACGCTTAAAGTTAAGAGCTTTATCGAAAACCTCATTCCATTTATTTGTCGTTAAATTGTCACACCATGAGATACCCTTTCTCTTTTATCAAAACTTGATATAGCTTATGGATTAATCGATAAGCGTGAATTAATCGATAAGCGTGAGAGCTTTATACATGAGCTTATGGATTAATCGATAAGCGTAAGAGCTTTATCCAAAACCTCATTCCATTCATTTGTAAAAAAAAAAAAAAAAAAAATCACTCGTTAAATTGTCATACCATGAGATACTCTCTCTTTTATCAAAGATATGTTTACAGTTTGTAAAAGCTTTATCCAAAACCTCATTCCATTCATTTGCCTCAAAAAATCCCTCGATAAATTGTCATACCATGAGATACTTTCTCTTTTATCAAACTTTGATAAAGGATATCCTTACAGTCACCTCAATTTCTCTCGTATTTGAATTAGTAACATCATTTCATTTTTAACAACTGGGTATGAAGATAGATATTCTTTCAAAGTTTCTGCCTCTGAACACAGGTTAAATTATTGCAGTTGCTTTTATAATTCCTACCTCTCCTCGGTAAACGTGGCCTGGAGTGAGGGAGACCCACGGTGGTTCAGGGTTGATAGAGCCAAAGTTGCTACCGCTGTCGTCAAGCTGGCGCATATTTGACAGACTGAAGTCAGACTACTACCTTTGCCCTTATTGGGCTTGCAAGGTTTGAACCTAGGTCTCCTCCTGACGTGCGTGGACTCAAGTCACTTAGCGAACTCAAGTCGACTACTAACTTTGTCCTTATTGGACATGCCTCCAAGGTTTGAACCTAAGTCTCCTCCTAATAAGTGCCCAAAGTCTTCCCAATCATATTCTTTTATATAGCACACGCTAGCAAATGCTAACTTTTTTCTTAAGGAATCTTTATAAATTTTAGTGTTTACACGAGATTATTATTGAAAGAATTAAATTGGACTACTCTATCCACCAGCATTCTGTCATTATCAATCAAAGAATCAAATTGGAGTAGTTCATTGGCAAGCACTCTATCATTGTCAATCAAGGAGTCAAATTAAGGCAACCTATTGGTAAGCACTATGCACTACCAACCCACCTATCCTTTTGGGTGTCATGTTACATTTATTTATGGATTTGATTAGTGTGAGAAACCCCTACGACTAAGCTTGGTAAGCATTATGTTGCTACCAACCGACCTATCCTTACCTATCCCTTTTGGGTCCTATGCGACCTTTATTTATTTATAAGGGTAGGATGGGGCTTGAGCTTCAGTAGATTTGGTCAATGTAAGAAATCCCTATGACTTGGGCTCAAGGTTAGGCATCCCCATCCCATCATGACCTCTCATAAAGAGAAAGTTGAGCTTATCAATAAGAAATTTAACACACAATCAAAAACACCACGGTTTGGACTTTGAACCTCTCAAAAACCAAAATCCAAACATTAACCTATACTACTTTTATTATCTACCATTAACACACCTCGTTTAAACTATGAAGCTTTTAAGAACATCAACCCCATACTACCTTTATTATCTACCATGATGATTAAAATCTTCACATTACTAATTTCGGTGTTCCCATACAAACGAGACCAAAGGTCAATTAACTAGATAGGCCATGATAATTTCAAGAAAATATTCGGTAAGACGGCAACCTCGTTTCCCCGTGGCTTCCCTTCAAGTTTGGAGGCACTTGAACACATGCACTTCCTAATTTTATAGGAAATTACCCGGAACCATCTCATCAATGGTGATTGGGCACCGGGCGGAATGCCTTTTCCTACGCGGGGTTTGCGAGTATATTCGACGGGGTTAGGTGGAACCCGATAGCTTTAATTTCTGTTCAGCTCAAAGATCCAATCGTCCTGATTGATCGTTTCTCCAGCCCTCAAGGAGGGAAAAGAGATCTTGTTTTCTATCCATTAGATCGGTATCCGTATTCAGAAGGATTCGAACCCGGGACATATTAGTCTATTGTGATGGGTTGCTTCACGTCCTGCTTCGGAGGGGGGCAATCGCAGGAGGATATGGAGAGGGAAAGACTCGATTCGGCTGAAGTCCGTCAAAATGCCGCCAGGGCTGCCCAACAACGGTCGGATCATCCTCTTTTTTAAATTTTTAGTTTCTGAAGAATGGCTGGAGCTGATGTTTGTTTCTTCTTAATTATTATTTTTTAAAAATAAGGGTTGAGCTGATGGTAATTTCTTGTGTTCTGAATTAGACAATCTTAGCCAGTGATTTGGGTACCCTAATTTTAGGTGTCAATTGCAGTGATTTGCCTTTGCCTGGGAGTGGCAATCATAGGCTAAGTTTGTCTCGTGGTTGTGTAAAAGTTAAGGCTGGATTTGTAGGTATCAGGCTTGTCTACATGCTCAATTGGTTTATGAAATCTTTAATGGGTCACAGGTTGAAGCATTTGGTTACCTTATTTTTCACTTTTTGGATTTCAATCCGTTGATTAAGCTTATGGTCATTTTAGCTCAGACATTGTATGTTCTTTTTTCATTTTAGTTTTTTTTTTATTTGTCTTGAGAATGAATAAGTGGGCATTATAAATCAGAATGATTGGCAGTGGCAATTATCAGTAAATTTTAGGCCTGAATGTATGCTGATGTGAGCTAGTATGTTTTTGGGAAATATGCAAAGTGAGAATTCAGAATTGGGCATGGCTTGTTGTGTCTCTGGTGACAGTGGGGTCTCCTTGAATTATTGTAAATTTGAGTTGGCACTGGGAAGTGCTTGATTTTCAGTCTCCTGCTATTTGTCTATGCCAAACTCCTGTGTGTGTGTGAGAGAGAGAGAGAGATTAATATTGATGTACACAAATGATCAAAACAAATCAATAGAACTGTGGTATGCTGAATGGGAGCGACAGTCTGCAAGAGAGCCATGAAAAAGTAGTAGTCCTAAAGAGCAAAAGAGAAACCAAAACTAAAAAGAAATGCAGTCCTCACAAAGCAGAGTGCTACTTGCTGTCGACATCATAGGCCAATGGTGAGTGCTCTGCTAAAGAATGTACTCTGGTGAGAAGGCGGGATAGCAGAGGTACTCATTATAACCAAGGTTGTGGCCCCCTTGATAGTGGTGAAAGGTCTGGTAATATATCAGTGGCCTAGAGCCCTATAATAAATTAATAATGATGACCTGAAGTAAATTTGATATTCCTTTTGAGTCTTGAGTCCCCGACATACTGATCCAGTGGTTGAGTAATGTGGGTTGAAGGGCAGTATTTAATAGATCTTTGATTGTCAGCAAGGGTATAGGCACCTTGCCCTGAAAGTGCTTGTATTGGGGTGGAAGGAGGTAATCTCAGTAGCTGTTTCTACGGGATTTTAAATTGAGCAATGTTTGGGGGAAGCCACTTCCATGATGGACATAGCTAGGCATATATGATCAAAGCATCAGGTAGAAGACAGAGAGGCAGTTGAAACTCTTAAAATGCAATAATTTCTCCCTTTAAATTGAGCAATGTTTGGGGAAGCCACTTCCATGATGGACATAGCTAGGCATATCTGATCTAAGTATCAGGTAGAAGACAGAGAGCCAGTTGAATTTCTTAAAAGACAATAATTTCTCCCCTTTTTTGTTGAAGTAAATTTGGTTCCCAAAGATAAAGTGATTCTTGGTCTCTACTTTATCAACTGAGTAAGAGAGGAGTATATCAAGTTTGTAGTTTCTTTTGATTTTTTTTTTTTTTTGGGTCACAGAGGAGGTTGCACAAGGTGTGTGGCTTCACAAATGGAACTTGAAATAATAAACATGGCAAACATAGTAACGCATTTTCTCTGTTACAACTTACAAACATATAAAGGACTTTGTAATATTACTGATAGGCAGGCGTATTTGTTACAGGCAAGAGCAATATGAAAAGTCAGCTGCTGGAAGGGCTGCAAAGGCACACAGGGAAGCTGTAGCAAAGCAGTCCAAATCTTCTAATCCAGGAGAACCAGTGCTCAAGGTATTGGTTACATGGATGTTCTATTCAACTGTGGCGTTTTTCTTGTTTCTCATTTTGAACAGGCTTGACACTTTTAACACAAATTGAGAACTTGCTTAATATATACTTCTCTAATTGAGCTATATTATATGCAGTGGCAAATGGGGTGATGATTCAAGAGACTGCTTCTTGACGGGATGGGAGCTGACAATTGTATACTTCTGATGAAGACTTCTATGGAATTTCTACAAGTCGCCCAAGCCTTCTTGCTTTTCATCTGGTCTTGAGATTACCAAAATAATATCAATAGAAATGTAAATTGTTTATTCATTGTTCATATAGATATGTGACCTTTTACGAACTTTAACTCTGTAGTGATGTGCAGTGTGTGTATTTAATGCTTCTCATGTATTATCGTTCTAAGTAAATGACAACATTTTTGTTACTTCATTAGCATTCTAGCCTGTATATGTGTGTTTATGTGGCTATTTCAAAGGTGGTATTTATAATTTATATAGCATAACATGGAATGTGACAATGTCTGTATCTGGACCTAAACTTAAGGGGCAAATTGGTTTGTGTTGGTATTGTTCTCCTAACTTGTACAGGCATTGAATAAGTGATAGGAACTTGCTTTTTCATCGCAGTTAGGAATGTTATAGTTGTGGCACTTAAGTTCTATTGTAATATTGTGCTCTTTTTTGATGAAATCTTATTGAAGGGGCCATATCTGTTTCTTGCATATGGATATTGTTGTTTCATTCTCTTATGGAAGGGGCCATATCTGTTTCTGCCCTGGTGAGCATTGAAAATTTGATCATTAATTGAGTCAAGGTGGTCAAAGGTTTGAACAGCGGAACAGGGCTTAGAGGAGATATTAGTAACAATAGGTCACACCCAACTTTTAGAGAGCAGTTTGTGGTTTTCTCTCTATGTAGATAGATGAGATATTAGTAACAGTAGGTCACACCCAACTTTTAGGAGTTTATCATAACCCTCTGTATGAAGATGCCAGTTGACCTTGAATTTTGTTTGAATTTCAGGTGACAAAAGCACAAATGCTTCATGTCTCTGAAATCCACCTGTCTCTATCAAACATTTTTCTTCGGTTATGGACTATCCATTAGGAGAATCTAGAATCAAATTAAAAGTCGTGATCCAACTTTATTTTCTTGGATTGGTAGGTTTGGAAATTATTATCAGTCTGGAAAGTCATGGATACATTTAGTTCTGTTCGAAGTATTTTAAACAAACTGGATACATTGCTGGTATAATTATTATTATTATTTTTTTTGGCTGTTTCCTTAAAAATAAGGATACCAACAGGTCGTGAAGATCCAAATTTAAATCAGGGAAAGATGATCTTGTTATGATTTAATTATTAAAATATATTAAAATAAAAATACTACTTGCATAGATCATGATCACAATAGTTTTTCTGTCTCTTCCATTATCGTCAGCATCGTTATCATCCACATCTTTTTGACATCGTCGTCTTGATCATGACAGCCTGGACCATGCATCAAAACTATCGAGATAAATAATTTAATAAATTTTAATGATTAAACAAATATTATAACTATAGATTTTTCCTGGGTTCACATGGAGGAATATAGCCTTCAATTCATTTGGATGAAAATCTTATGAGTAAAGCAAAATAGGAATGAAGGGACAATATAATATAATCTATAGGAACACTTCCAAATCTAAAAATATAGATAAATTTTTTCTTTTATTTTAAAAATGTGAAGATTTTGTTATTTATGTTTATCTCAAACAAAATGTTTTTCAGTGTTGTGTCACCATTTTTAAGAGGTGGTATGAAAGTTAGGGTGACCAAAGCTTTTTATTAAGCTGTCAATATATATTTTAAAGTTTAAAATTATTAAAAATAAAAAATAAAATTTAATTGAAGTAGGACTTTTTATTGAAATGGGGCTTATTATGTATTATATTATTATTATATAGTCGGTACTAAAACGAAGTTTGGATATTATTTATTTTTTATTTTTTTTGGCAAGATTTGATCTTTGGTCGCTTCCTTAAATATTGAAGAATCTAACCGGTTGAGCTAATGCCACTTGATTAATTTAAGTTATGTAAGAATTTCAATCAACTATTAATATTAGTTAAAACCTCTAAAACCATACGTCATCTTGTATTACAGCTCTTGGTCCCATAGCTAATGCCACTTGATTAATTTAAGTTCTGTAAGAATTTCAATCAACTATTAATGGTAGTTAAAACCTCTAAAACCATACCCCATCTTGTATTACAGCTTTTGGTCCCATAGACTATTTTGGTCTTGTGAAAGTAATTAAAATTATTTCATTTTATTTACTTTAGGCTTTGGCTCTTCTTCAGGAAGTCCAAAGTTCAATCCGCAAAGTATGTGTGTGGGTTGCGTGTTCATTCTCTGTTGATAAGCTCAGTTCTCCTTCTTACGAGAAGTCATCAATCGTAAGGGAAAAGGTATCCTCTATATATAAAGTCTTACAGCTAAGGAAATGGTTAGAAAAGATATTAAAGTGGAACGAAATTTCAACATAAAATATAAAAATAAAAACTGATGACAATAATTGTTTGTCTTTAAAAACCAGTAAAAAAGGTGAAAAGGTTATATATCTTTCAAATCCTAATATAAAAAAGGGAAAAAAAGTATTAAAATAGAAAAAAATTCCATCTGCCTTTACAAATTCAATAATATAAGTAAAGGATTGTTCATCTTCTAAACCATGAAATACCAAAGAAAAAGAAGTCTTGTTTATCCCTAGAAATAAAGGATTGCTCATATACCAAAGGAAAAAAACCTGTTTATTACTAAAAATCTTAAAAAATTTAGATAGATGATGACTATATAATTTATTATAAAGAGAAGGGAAACAAAATTTATCAAAGTTACAAAAAGCTTTCTATACATATTCATGTCTTTGGAAGACTGCATTTTTGTTATTTACACTATGTGAAACAAAATTTCAAAAATAATGAATTTTTTTGAAATTTGAATATAAATCCCTATAGGCGTATGTAAGTTGCACATATTGCTAATATCGATTTTGATATGATAAACTTAAACGAATCTCAACGAACGTTTGTATAATATTTTCTCAAGCCATTTTGCACATGTAATTGCTTTTGGAATGTACACATTCTTTTTCTTTTTTTTATACATAGTTGTATTGGGTATAATTATAATTTGTAATAATTGTTAAAGTAGGGTTTCAACTATTAGCGAGTGCATCCAACAAACTTATCCGTTTCCTTGATGATAACACATCATCACTCTGGTTTAATACGCAGCAAGAAATGGGGACCGTTGGACATGCAGAGGACTAACCATTGTCGTTAGCGTACACACAAAGGATTCGAAATAGATTACTAGCTATGCATGGGCACACCCATGAGATTGGAATGTACACATTCTCATTGTGGAGGAGGTTTGTATAATACGAGGGAATCCTTGTGGCCTAAATAATCACACTTTTTTTTTTTAATTAGTTAGTGTGAGAAACGACCTAAATAATCACACTTTTTTTTTTAATTAGTTAGTGTGAGAAATTTTGATTGATGATGTTTAGAGTTATCTTCATTTTACCATGACTTTTTATAAGGAAAAAGTTAATACACAACCACACGTAAGGATAGTTGAGCTTTCCACTAAAACAAGAATTTTTTTAATATTATTTAAATTTTTATTTTTGGATTTGGTTAGTGTGAAAACCCCTACGACCTTGCTTAAGAATGGGTATTCCCATCCCCATCCCACCATGATGAGGGCGATCTAAACTTATCAATAGAGAATTAACATACATGCGCCATCCCCATCCTTGTCCCACTATGATGAGGGAAAGCAAAATTTATCAATAGAAAATTAATACACATACCGCAATTTAAACTTTAAACCTTTCGAAGAAGAATCAAACACTGTTCTTTAAACCTTTCCAAGAAAAATCAAATACTATCCTCTAAAACAAAAAAATTGATTAAATGCCAAGCTTATCCCTAGCCCTTGGCCCAAACATGTGTTCGAAGAAGGTTTGTTCAAATCCTTTAAGTTATCCGGGGAGAGTAAGGAGCGGGAGGATCCCCGGGTTTCTAGGAAGGACGTCATGTGGGTCAAGCCTCCTCACGGGTGGTTGAAGCTAAATTTTGATGGGGCATCTCACGGCAACCCAGGAGCGGTCGCTGCGGGTGGGTCAGTTCAAGATCACAATGGAAAGCTTGTAATGGCTTTCTGTGAAAACTTAGGGCGTCAAACCAACCATGTCGCAGAGGCTAGATGATTGCTGAGAGGACTCGAGCTCATGACGGAGGATCCCCGTCCCTTGGTTGTTTGATATGGAAATATTGAAGCTGAATTTTATTGAAAAAACATAGGACTTAAATAAGCCCAAAAGGAAAACCGTAATCTTGGAAATCATGAACTCGCTCCAAGGATTTACGTACACAAATCAAGGAAAGGCTAAAGATGTAAGCCCTACAATGCCGAAAACAAAAACACCTAGACCTAGACCATTCAACGGAGGAAACAAACAACTCACGTTGATTATTTTGCATACTAAGTCCTAATTAAAATATCCTAGGTCTAAAAATAAATTAGCCCCTAGGTCTAAGATTCCTCATCATTCGTCCCAACAAAAGAAGCATTGGACTCCAATGCTTTTAACAAAGAGGGAAAATCCCGGGACAGAATGTGAGCAGAAATCCAACGAGCCTGATGTGGAAATTGGCCTCGACGGGCCACAAGATATGAAGTAGAAACACCTTGGCGTGTTTGTCGGGTCTTCGTATCAAAGACTGTATCGGCGTCAAGCGGAAGCTGAGCATCGAGAACCACATCAACTGGATGAATGATGGCTGGAACTCGTCTCCAATGTGGAATCATAGTATGGTTTGAGAAGATCAACATTGACAACATCGTGAATGCCAAGATGTGCTGGAAGGTCCAAGCGAAAGGCATTCTCAGAGATTTGTCGAAGAATAGTATAAGGCCCATAACGAAGAGGCTTGATTTTGCTATGTGCCTTATCTCGCAAATCGTCGTTTGTCAAGATGAAACCATACTTTGTCACCAACCTGAAAGGAATGAGGAGTGCGGTGCTTGTCCATCTCGTTGTTTCTCGCTTTTGCCGAGTCTTCTGAAGAATTTGAACCACTTTGGCTTGAAGACTCTGCAAATGCTGCACAAAAGAGTTGGCCTTGTCTTGTTCCTTCCGAATGTGCATTGTGGCCGAAGAAGGCAAAGACAAAGGTAACTCATAAGGAGCAAGTGGTTGAAAACCAAAACACACTTCAAATGGAGAGTGCCCCGTAGAACCGTGGACGGCCCCGTTGTAGGCATGCTCAATGTGAGTGAGGCTTAAGTCCCACTTGGCTGGAGTGGAATGATGGTAAATCCTCAAACTCTGCACTAGAGTACGATTAACTACCTCTGTCTGCCCATCGGATTGAGGATGATAAGCAGTAGAGAAGTTAAGAGATACTCCCAAAATCTTCCAAAGTGATCGCCAAAAGTGACCCACAAAGCGTGAGTCACGATCAGAGACAATGCTGGTAGGAAGACCAAAAGAACGCCATACCACCTCAAAGAAGAGTTGGGCAAGATCCTGTGCAGTACTTGTCTTGCGACAAGGAATGAATTTGGCCATTTTGCTGAATCTGTCCACCACAACAAAGACACAATCATGCTTGCGTACTGTCATTGGAAAACCGCTCAAGAGATCCATGGAAATGCTTTCCCACGGACGAGAAGGAATGGGCAAAGGCATGCTCATTCCCAATGTCCTATTGGCTGATTTGGAGCGATTACATATTGCACATTGTCGCAAGAAGCGAAGAACATCTCTTTGCATGTGTGGCCAAAAGAAAAACCTCTGAAGATGATGAAGAGTTTTCTGCCTACCAAAATGTCCCCCATAGAGTGTGGAATGAGCCTCCTTCAGAAGAGACTCCCTGTTCCCATGAGGAACACAAAGTTTGTCCAATTTGTACAACAGTCCATCCTGAATATGAAAGTCCTGAAGAGCTCTCAAATTTGAAGAAGAAGGATTGGAAAGTTGGTGGAAAACTTTGCCAAAATCTGGATCCATAGGATACTGTGTAGGCCAAGTTTGGAAGCCAAGATGAGAAGTAGTGACAATTGTCAAAACAAGAGTAGAAGGAGGACGACTCAAACAATCAGCCACGACATTGTTTCGTCCTTTCTTGTACTTGATTACCAAATGGAATTGTTGCAAGTACGATGCCCATTTCATGTGCCTAGCTTCCTCAATTTTTGTTTGAGATTGAAGAAACTTAAGGGGCATGTGATCTGTATGAACAATTGTTTCTTTTCCCAAGAGATAATGCCTCCAATACTTGATTGCTTGAACCAAAGCATAGAACTCCTTATCATATGTAGAATAGTTCTTCTTGGCCTCTGAAAATGTTTCTGAATGATAGGCCACCGGATGGCCATTCTGCATGAGCACAGCTCCAAGTGCAACTTGAGAAGCATCGCTTCTATCTCAAATGGTTGAGACAAATCAGGAAGAACAAGAACTCGGTGCAAAGATTTCAATTTGTGTTTCAATGTGTCAAAGGCTTTTTGTTGATCCTTTGTCCACCGAAACCGAACTTTGATCTTTGTCAAATAGTGTAAAGGTGCAAGCAATAGAAGAATATCCTCCAATGAACTTGCGATAGAAATTAGCAAGTCCAAGAAAACTCCTTAACTCCGTGACCCAAGTAGGAGTTGGCCAAGAGAAGATAACTTCAACTTTGGAAGGATCTACTTGCACACCTTTTTCACTAATTACAAACCCAAGATAGGCAATGAATGTTTGCCCAAATGAACACTTAGGAAAATTTGCATACAATTGGTTCTTTCGAAGAGTTTGAAGAACCGTTTCCAAGTGTTCCAAATGATTCTCCCAAGTAGAAGAATATATAAGAATGTCATCCAAATAGATGATTACAAATTGATCCAGACAATCTCTCGAATACTTCATTCATCACCGCATGAATGTAGCTGGAGCATTTGTAAGGCCAAAGGGCATGACAAGCCACTCAAAGAGCCCCATTTTGGTCTTAAATGTTGTTTTCCAAGTGTCTTCTCGCTTGAATTCTCACTCGATGATACCCACTTTTGAGATCAATTTTGGAGAAGAATTTTGCACCTTGCAATTGGTCCAAAAGATCATCAATGCGAGGAAGTGGATAACGATTCTTGATTGTAATCTTATTGAGTGCCCTGAAATCAATGCATAATCTCCATGTGCCATCCTTCTTCAACACAAGCAAGATAGGAGAAGCACAAGGGGAAGTACTGGGTTTGATGAACCCTTTAGTCAACAATGCTTGAATTTGCTTTTTAATTTCTTCCATTTGCACTATTGATTGTCTATACATTGAAGAATTAGGAAGAGAAGATGCAGGAACAATCTCAATACTATGATTAATCTGTCTTTCAGGAGGAAGACTTGTGGGTTCTTGAAAAACATCAAAAAATGATTGAAGTATTGAATGAACTAGAAGAACTCCTGTTATTAGTGTGCTTAGGTGCTTGCTTTTCTTCTTGAATTGGTCTGATGAAGATGAGTGCTAATTCCTTTGCTTGATTTACAGCTTTGCGTGCTTGTCTACAACTCAACATCAAATTATGTGGTGTTTGTTGTGTACTTCTGATTATGAATGCTTTATTGTCTTTGTGCAAAGTGTATGTATTTTTGTACCCATCATGTATAGACCTCCTATCATATTGATAGGGTCTTCCAAGCAACAAGCCACAACAATCCATTGGAGTTACATCGCACACAACCGAGTCCACAAAAGAAGGACTGAAAGCAAAATTCACAGTGCAAGTGTGTGTGATGTCGGATGTAATCCCATTGTCCTTCCATCCCAAAGGATAAGGATGAGGATGGGGATTCATCGGTAACTTCAGTTTGTCAACAACGGACCTCGCAATTAGATTTTTCTGCGAGCCGCTATCGATTATACAATCAACCATAAAGGTGTCACTGAGATGGACCGTAGTCACAAACAAATTCTCACGATCACCTTGTGAAGTATTCATAAGGGTCAATTTGTTTAACCCCGCCAATTCCTTATAAGGCTTACGTTCCCTCGTAGCCTCAATGGGACTTTCTTGTGAGTCCTCATTGGAAGGCTTTACAACTAGGGATTGTTTCTTCACATTTTGCAACTTAAAACACCTCTTTTGAGTATGCCCTGGCTTTTTACAATAATTACAAATCAAAGGTGATTTAGAAGAAGAAGATTTTTGTGAAGAAGAAGGGGAAGATGAAGAAGAGGGAGAAGGAGAAGAAGAAGATTTAGCTCCCTTGGAAGGTTGAGGAGAAGCCTTCTGATTTCCTCCTGACGTAGAAGAGCGAGTCCCACGCGATTGCTCCCTCATTTCCTCCTCAACAAGAAGGGCTTGATTGAAAGCCATGTCAATGTTAACAATCAACTTGTATTTCATCTTCCTGTAAATGGGCTCCTGCAAACCACTTTTGAATTTGTTAACAAGTTGTGCTGCATTATCCTGTATAGAATTCAAAATCCGCAACTTGCTAAATTGAAAAATATAATCATGAACAATCATATTGGAGGTTTGTCGAAGACGAAGCCACTTGATCTCAAGCTCAATGGCATAGTTTGAAGGATAAAAATTATTCTTCAATACTCTTTGCAATTCATCCCACGTGTCAATGGGATTTTGGGTCCGTTGTCGATCAGTGACAAGGACCTTGGCAATGCCAGAAAGTTTCAACTTTGCAAAGTTAACTTCCTGATCCTTTGCGATCTTGATATACTCAAACCAACTAGTCATGTCCAAAATCCAACTATTGAGGACCTCGGGATCTCGCGAACCAATGTAAACCGAAACCTCACATTGTTGTTGAACTTCATTGGAAGTAACCTTATCAGCCAAAACGCTGACAAGTTGGGTTACTTGAGCCAACTTGTCGGCTAATTCAGAAGCCATTTGACCCCGAGTGATCGCCAGCAAAAATTGTCACAAAAAGACAAAGTTACAAAAATGTGCAAAATAAAAAGTGCCCAAATTAATTTGCAAAAATTGCAAATGTACAATGGAAGGGCAAAATAAATATTTGCACAATGGTGCGAAAATATGCTTGCACAATATTGAAAAAGTCAAATTGACTTATAAAAACAAAAAGGAATTTTAAAAAAATAAAAATAAATAAATAAATATCCTTGTTTTTTTTTTTTTAATTAAGTAATTTGGGAATGTATGAATGGCAAATTGATCAAAGTGAAGATGGACCAGACAAGGGCAGTTAGAACCGATCAAAGGTACACGGTAAACCTGCGTCAGTCGTCGAAAACAGCCAACGCATCAGCCAATCTCCGAACAGCGAACACCGCCAAAGCGAATCCTGCCACGAAATCAGAACCGAACAGCGTCGACCGTGCCCTACAGGCAGAAAATCGGGCACTAAAATCGAAGATCAGTCGGGCGGCCGAGGGAATCGAGATTTCCCGTTGTCAGGAAATTCGGAAAACTGTCGCCGGTGACCTCTTGAACGGAACGCGAGACACAGGAAAGAAATTGGTTTGTTTACAGCAGCGACAGGGAACAAGTACGCAGGCCGAAATGGCAGTATTTGGTGTCGGGTCGAGTTCGCGTGGACGAATCCGACTGTCTTCAAAGTTTCGACGTCACAATCGGATGGTTTGCGTCTGCAAACTGTCGCGAAAGTTGAGCCTGTGCGTCGAAAAACAACCACGTATGGAAAGCGTTGGAAAACGACGATGGTGCCAAATTCACGTTCCCAAAACAATCCGCCACGATCTGTCAGCCGCTTGGCAAATCTGGCACAGACGAGACTGTTTCCTCCTAGCTCAGACGAAAATGGTGTGTCGTCCAACGGCTTCGAATCGCCGGACTCTGTCATGGATGAGACACAGGCGGCAGCATAAAATGTGGATGCAGTCACGACGTCACAGAAGGAAAGACTGGAGGTGCTGCGAAAATCACAGAAATTCGTCGCAAAAGTGGGCGTCCGGGGGGGGGGTCTGCGCCAATCGCAGACGTGCGGCCAGGAATGGAAGGACAAATGCACAACAACGATTTCAATATAATTTTTTTTTTTAATTTAAAATCGAACGGGCTCCAGGAAATCGCAGAAGACCGAGGAAACTTGTTGCACGCAAGTTAATGGAATTCTCGCAGCGACATACGCTGCCCTCCAAATAAAAACAAACTACTGCGCAATTAGATTGAAGATGCTGCGAAATTCGCAGGCAACCGACGCAGCTGCCGCACGCCAAAAATAATTTTTTTTTTAACAAATTAATTTTTAGCAATCCTTCTCGCGCAAACCGACTGGATGCCTGCCAAATGGGATTCACCACGCACAAAAGACAACAAAATGATTTGTGTTGTAAAGTTGTCAACAAAATTTTTATCGTCAATAAAATTTGTCAGCAAATTTTATCAACAAAAATGGAAATTGGCAGCAATTTTTCTGCAAGAATGGCAGCAAAAATTCTGCAATTTCCCTGAGCTTCAACTGGAACAGGTGGTAGAGTAGAACTATGGAGGTCGGAAATGACCCAGAACCTCCAAAATTCCTTGCTCTGATACCAATGATATGGAAATATTGAAGCTGAATTTTATTAAAAAAACATAGGACTTAAATAAGCCCAAAAGGAAAACCGTAATCCTGGAAATCATGAACTGCTCCAAGGATTATCCAGAAAGGCTAAAAATGTAAGCCCTATAACGCTGAAAACAAAAACATCTAGACCTAGACCATTCAACGGAGGAAACAAACAACTCACATTGATTATTGTGCAGACTAAGTCCTAATTACAATATCTTAGGTCTAAAAATAAATTATCCCCTAGGTCTAAGATTCCTCATCATTGTTGAAGGGGACTCTTTGAACATTATCAACTACATGACAACTTCCAAGGTTCCGGCATGGAAGGTTTACAATATCATCACTCAATCCAGAAGCATCCTTCGTCGGAGGAACTAGGTTCAGTTCAAGCATACCTACAAGGAGGGCAATGGTCTAGCTGACCACTTAGCAAACAAAGGTTTAAAGTCCACATGTCTTGTGGTGTGGCATCATAGTTTCTAGTGGACATTGAGAAGATCGCCAGCTAGGATATTATTAATGTATCCACATAAGCGTGATGTAAGGACCGGGCCTAGGTGGTCGGACTCGAGGAGAGCCACGACACCTGCGCCATCGGACCCAATTGGCACTCCCGTCATGATGGTTCGTGGCAGGTATGACGAAAACAATCTTTTCCCAAAGTCCCTCGGAAGGTGGTCCAGTAGATCTCCGGTCCTGTCCCTCGTGCCTAGCAAAGGTCGAAGACAGGTGGATGTTTTGTTCATCTCCCTTGCTGAGATTTGGACGGGCCCGACACGCCCAAGAAAATATCACCATTGGCCCTCTCCCGAGCACATCGAGAGGACGCTCCAGCCCACCTCTCTAGACATCTACCAAAGGTGCCACTACCTTCGGCAACACATGGCACCTTCGGAGGTTACGTGTCCACCTCAGCATCAATCTTTGCCACCATCCTAGATCTAATGCTATCTTTGGTAATGATGGCTCTCTCTGCATGCATGCAAGGCTCATATCCAAAGAAAATCTATTTAATCTAGTGGTGTTTGGGCGAGCCTTGTCTTTTGGTGTAAGGTGTCCCCTGGAGTGTGGTGCAGAGTTGTCTGGCTTCCCTCCTGGAGTGTGTGTTTGTCCTGAATCCATGGCTTCTCCTTATGTTGAGTCGGTTGATATTTCCCTATGTGTGACGAAGCCATGATGTTTATGAAGGCCAAGGGTATACTTCCTTTCCTCCAAAAATTCCAAGGACCCGAAGACGATGTCACTCGTGCCTTTGTGGACTCCTGGAACCGGGGCGAGGTTGTGGTGAGGGGGCTAAATTTTAAAATCTCCATTGAGCTTATGAGTGAGATCACTGGGTTGCCGATGGTAGGTCGTAACATTCGATGCGATCATCACAATTGGGAAGAAGAATTGGAGCAATTCCCTGACAAAGGACGAAACCTTGGGTGGGATAAGTCGGCCCTCCTTCGCTCGGCCTTCCCTGAACCTTGGAATCTTGCCATCATCCCCATCCTTCAATATGTTACTTGCGATGATCCCGACAAGTCTCTCCGCAATTTCCACATCAGTTTTGTAAACCACCTGAGGGATGCCAAGCAAGTCTGTATTCCCGACTATCTTGTCTACTCCCTTGGCCTCACTATCAAAAAGAGCAAGAAATCGTCTTACCCTCCCATCCACCAAGGGTTAATGAGTGTCATTTTTTGCCATGTCGTTGCGAATCGTCCTCTGCCCCAGGTGGTCCTTCCTATTGCTACCCAAGCCTCGAGTAGTCCTGGTTTTGTCCAAGAGGATGGGACTTCCAACCCTATTCATAACAACCCCCTAAAATGGCCAATCTTGTGTCCCTCCAAAGAGTTTCCCGTAGCAATCCAGCCAAGAGAGGGTAGACTGACGCCTCGACCCCATCTCGATCATCTCTGTGGCTTAAGAAGGTGAAGAAGGAGAAAGGGACCCCACCGCAACAAATCAACTCTGACACTGAGAGCGAAGCCGAGGGGTTGTCTCCCCGTTCACGTTAGACATGACGACCAACATCCTCTCTACAAATGCAATGGTGAGGATCCTCAAGCGCTTCAAGGGGCGTGAGACCTAGGAGGATCAGGAGGATCCGGACGTGTAAGGAATTTTCCTGGGATGGTTTCCTTTTTGTCATCTAATGAAAGCGATCTATATAAAGGATGGTTATGTGTTTTTTATGGTTTTTCAGCTGTTTTTGACCTCCGTTGGGAGGGGTTGATGTAGCCCTCACGGGCATCACTGTGTGTTTTTATTTTTTTGAGAAATCTCATATGGTACCTAATGTATTAGCCCAAAGGACTCTCTCTAATGGTAAAGGCTACAACCTTTCTTGTTATAAGGTTTTGGGATCCTCTTAAAAAAACCTGTTTTGTATATAAATTAATCTACTCACCCAAAAAAAAATTAATTAGCGCTCAAAAAATTCCTAATGCTAATTATCCCTAGTTTTAAAGAGCAAGTTCATGATGTCAATAAGAAAGTCATGTGTGAGAAAAACACCCTAAAGGGAACTTGGAGGAAACCGATAACTAGTTGATAAACCCTTGGAAATCAAATATGAAGATCGCAAAATACACATTGATTGAATTTGAAGAAGTATACACATATAGGCACTACTTTGATAGATTTAAAAGGAGAAATATGAAGACTAGGCTATCAAATCACTATAAAATGTATGATAATAGAATATTGAAAAAGGTATGAGAATATAATCCGTATGTGAGTATTTAAAAAAAAACTCAATAATAATTGGTAAGTCATCTCAGGTACAGTGCAAAGGTTTTGCTTTTTAGCGCAAAGGTTTTGGTTTTTATTTGGGAGTGTCTGTAGTGTGTAGTTTTTTTTTATGAGAGTTTAGGGTGAAATAAAAATGCTTGTCATAAACATCAATTATAAGGATCTCACACACTTTTTTTTTTCTTGGTTACTTAGAAGAGTTGGTTACATTTTTAGTGGTTGGTAATGATAGAGTTTAAACCACAGAGACTGCTCTTAGCAAATCTATCTGTCTCTTTCTTGTTGATCCGTTGTGAAATGGGACCATCGCTCAGGGTTTGTACTATTATTGGTTTAACCCACACTCAAAGAATTCAAACTACTACCTTTGCAAAAATTAGCTTCCCTCCAAGGTTTGAACCTAAGTCTTTTCTTAGTAAATGTCCAACCACACTTGCACTTACCAATACAGATAACTTTTAAAATTTAAAAATCCCACACTAACCAAACCTAAAAAATTAACAGACCATAAATATATCCATTGATTAAATCATGGATATAACCTTTTAAATGAACAATGAATATAAGCATTAATAAAAAGATATATTTGAATTTTTTTTTACTATATATTTGAACCATGAATATAGCCATTTGTTGAGTCATTTATTGAACCATAAACATAGTAGTTGATTATGTTAAAATGTAGCCACATTAAATGAATTAAGTTGTTATAAGTTAAATATAATCTTTGAGTCATTTATTAAATCATAAATATAATCATTAATTCAATCATAAATTAAAAAAATAAATAATTAAAATAATTAATATTCAATCATAAATATAATTTTTTTATTGAGTAATATTTCTTATACAAGTTTATTATGGAGATTGAACCCGGGTCACATCACCCATAATGCAAGTGACGTCCTTACTGATAAACCACACTCATGAGGATTGATAAATATAATTATTTAATAAGTTATTATTATTAATTGAGTTTTTTATAACCATTTCTTTAAACAACCATTTTTTTAAACAACTAGATTATTGATTAAGGTGGTAAATACAAGAAAGAAACACTATTTTATAGCACTTGTAGTTCTTTATATTTTTTGAATGTCATTAACATTACGAATACACATAATTTTTTTTATTAAGGTTAATGTAAAAAATTTTAAGATCGATGTTCAAGGTTAGATATCTCATCCTAACAATGACTTTTAATAAGGGTGACAGATGAACTTATCAATAGGGATCAAACACATAGCCACACACCCACCCCTCACACACTCGCCTAGGCCACCGTTTGAACCTTGGAACTCCCCCCAAAAAAAAAAAAGCCAAAGCCCCAACCTTTACATTATCCCAACAAAATTTATTCTGATAACAAAATTTATCCAAAAAAGAACCAAAGCTAATTGATTTATTTGTTACCTTTATTGCCACATCATTAAGGATGCAAAATTTTATATTAAATTTTTTTCACAAAATTGTTCTTAAGCTTTTATGAGTTATGCACATTAGCTTTTTAAGGTAAATTTATGGTTTGTGCTTAAGGGGCATGTTTTATTTAAAGATATTGGCCTCCGAATTGGTAATTGTCTGTCTTGTCAAGCACTTATTCAAAAGAGACCTAGGTTCACATCTTGGGGACATGTATGTTTGTAAAGGTAGTAGTATGCTTTGAATCTTCTAAGTGTGCACCAAATCAATGACAGTATAAATCTCGAGCGATTAGTGATCCTTTTCACGTCAAGTTATAAAATAACGAGGTCGTATAGACTTGTTGGGGGTAGTTCCTTTGAACCCCTGCTCTTGACAGTTACTAAAAATAGTGTGGATGTAACCAACTCCCCTATGTATCAAAATATATATATATATATATATATATATATATATATATATATATATATATATATATATATATATATATATATATATATATATATATATAACAAATATTGAGAAAATAAAAAAATAAATGAACAAGAATCATATTTAGTTATAATGCTTTTTTTTTAAAAGATGTTGAAAAGGTTACCTTTCCCATGAATTGAACTTGGGTCTTTATAACATTGTTTTATTCTTATCAAGAAAATTTGTAATAAAGCTTCCTAAAAGCTTCATCCATTTAAAGATAAAGGAGGTTACCTTAAACTTCATTCTTACCAAAAATAATTGACTTTGAGAAATTTTTAAAGACCACATTATGGTTGTAATATTTTTTTATAAGGCTACTTTTGGAGCTCATAGCCTTTTAATTTTCTACCTCAATTTGATATTATAATAACATTTTACAAATCATAAATAAAGATCTACATAATTATAAATAGGTCTTTAAATAGTTTCTTGGTTCTAATCCCTAGAATTTGCTTTGAAAGGGCTTTAAATTGCATTTTAAAATTATAATCCATTTTAGGGTCAAAGAGTAAACAAGAGTTCACCCTAGTAGTTGAGTTGGTTTATAGGGCATGGTCTCGAGAGGGAGGTCCAACATTTGAACCACCCTTGTGCATCTTCATAAGTGCAGTTGGTTTCTCAGACATGGGCCCTGAGAGGAATGGAAGATCTTGTGTTATTTTCGAGGACACAAAAAATCCACTATGTAGGCCTTAGGGGCCATACGAGTATATCCAGATAAGACTAGTGATGCTCCAAGGTTTCTTTTCTAACACACATTATCTCACTTGGAGTAAAAGTTTACCTGAAGTAGAACAAGGGTATAATGATAGCTTTTCGGATTCGAACAGTGCCCACACAGATAATATAATGGAGATGTTGCCGATTCTCCTGATAACTAAATAAAATAAATAAACAAGCATAAAGAAAAAGTATTTTTCGTCAAAGTTTAAAGTATAAATTTATCATCAATACCAAGTACAAGTGCATTGCTCAATCATGTTATAATTGTATTCAATAAATTATACAACATTGTTTCATGTTCATGATCTAAGTAATTGAATAAAACAAACATAATGATGTCAAATCATCTTCGTCTGATCTACATCAATGAATATAACCAGTTGATTTATATGTATCATTTTCTATCGAAGGGTTTCTTGGGGAGGTTATGCTAGGATTTTTTTCTCACATGTTACCACATGTTTTCTCTTTCATCGACCACCATACCGCTAGTGCCCTTATGGGATATAAACACATTGTGTTATTCGGTGTAACTACTTTACCTCAAGCTTATGAGTTCTAAACACACCGTGTTATTATGTGTAACTGCTTTGCCTCGAGTGGGGGATCCTTCCCTTTCAATGACCACCTCTTAGACCACCATTTCACTAGTTAGTGAAGTTGCAGCTGCGGAGATGCATGGCACCAATAAAATGACCTAGGAAGTTTATCCTTAAGGTAGTTCATCTGTACCAAACATAGTACTACCCATGCAAGATTTTGATAAAGCCTACAACTGGTTTGAAAGTCACACCCTGGTTGGATACTTTATGGGGAGGATTCCTAGTGACTCGCTAATTCGTCAATGGATTCAACAAGTATGGCAACCATATGGCATAAAAATTAACCATATTCAAAACCTTACTAAAGGTTTTTTTCATTTTCAGTTTGTTGATCCATAGCATATCATTGTAGTTATGACCAAAGGTCCATGGTGTATTATAAATACCCTTTTAATTCTTCAACCCTGGCATCAAAATTTTACAGTTTCTACTGATGTTTCCCTACATGTCCCTGTTTGGATGGACTTATTGGGTCTCCCTTTGCCCCTTTGTCCATTCTTGCCACAACTTGTCGCACCCATTGGAAAGTTTGTGTGCATGGAGCCACATAAATTCTATTGTGTGCAACCATACAAACACATTTGCCTTGAAAATGATCTCTCAAAGGATCTTACGAATTCTATTGATATTCATATTGGTGTGACTCGTTTCCAATAATGAGTGGTTTATATCAATCTTACCAATACCTGTTATCGATGTCAGTCTATAGTTCATAAGATAAAATATTACCCTTTTATGGAAGGTCAATTCAAAAATCAAGCTCTAGTAGAGATGTCTTTGCCTTCGAACACAACTAAATTTACCCCTCCCGCTAATGGAGGGGATGAATGGACATCTATCACTAGGAAAAACGATAAAAAAACCAGTCACAACCTTCTGTAGGAGCTGGTAAAAAAGAGTCTCAACCAAGCTCTCAGTAAAGGAGCTTTCATGCAACCTCTATAGAAGGAAATTATGTTTCTCTTCCTGTAGGTACCTCTAGTGGTAGTAATTTTTTTTTTTTTCAAACTCTTCAAGCATCCCAATCGGTTAAGCCATTAGTTATGCTAGAGTTCATCCCCTTAAGTGGATGGCCTATCTCTCCATCTAATCTGCTTAGAAAAATTCCCTCATGAAACCCTCGTCACTCTTGTAGTCTAGTTAGGGAGGCCTCACACATCTCTCTGGAGAAGCGACAACAGATAGATTTTTTTTGTGAAAACCATAATAGGTTTCTCACAAACACCTTTGAATCTTTGGCATATTTTGAGGACTCTAAGTTCATCGAAGGAAATATTCTCCTTGATCATGTCTCATGAAGTGCATGTCTTGGAATGTCAAGGGTTTGACATATCCTATGTGCAAGTACATATTGCATTAGGATCTAGATAACTTCAAGATCAAATTTGATAGTATTGATATTCTTTGCCTTCAGGAAGTCAAAATCACTAACTTTATTTTATCATGTACTTGCTCCTTTCTCTGGCCTTGAGGCCACACCTTTCATACTATGCATGAATTAAAGGAGGGGTAGTCATATCCCTTTTAGAACCCTATCATTCTAGGTCGATCTCTTGGGGTTGTGACCCTTATAATCATGTTGTCTAGGTTGTGATGGAGATTGATGGCCATCTTATTGGTGTGCTCAAAATATATGCACCTAACGATGCCAATGACCATTGTGCGTTGTGGTGGTGGGTGACGTTATCTCTCCTCCCTATTGTTTGGTTACTCTGCAGGGACTTCAATATGATCAAATTATCACATGACAAGGTGGGTCTTCTTCCCATGGGGTGGCCACAACAGAAAGAGAAGCATGGATTTTCATGAAAGAAAAGTTGGAGCTCTCTAACCCCAATAGCTACTTTTTACCCTTTTTATTCCTAGTTAATGCCTGGTTCATGTGGTCTAACAATCAATAGGGTGAGAGTCATATTCTAAAAATATTGGATAGAGCCATGCTCTTAGATTCTGATATTTTCTCCTTTGAGAAGCCCTCATATTCTCTCCCTTTATCTCTGTCCATCTTGAGCTTTGCTTGTTTGACCATTCTCCCATTTTCTTTTCTATCCTGGTTTCTTCTACCCCCTCCTCTTTCTCAATCATAATTTTACCTTAATACCTCTATTCTGTACCACCCCATGTTGAGGGCCTATGTTATCAAAATTTGGAACCTAATCCCTAGACCAAAAGGGACCTCAAGTTGGATTTATTAGTGGAATGCTGCTATCCAGTGCACTGTCATATTCCTACGCTCTCTTGGACGTAAGATTGCTAAGCTTCATCATCGCTCTAAAGCTGTTCTTAAGCGGGATTTGGGAGTGGCCGCAACTCAACTTCAGTCTAATACTTTCAATGAGGAGTTTCAAAGGTACTTCGCTATGGTTAAACACTAGCTTTTGATGGCAGAGCACTATGATACCAAAGGGGTGCAAATCAAGGTGAGGTTGCACTAGCTCAAATTTAGAGATAGGATGACCAAGGAGTTCTTTCAGTGCTTGCATCCTCATAATCAATTTTTGGGCATTAAATCCCTTAACATTAATGGAGAGCATGTTTTTAAACTTCCTAGTATTCTCTCTACTTTTGAAGAGCACTACCAAACTATGTTTGTGGCTCAAACCCGCTTCTCGTAACATGACTAGGCTCTTAAATCCTACATTTCTGTTATCCCAGGTCAACTTTTTGAGCCTCAAAGAGCTACCAATTAAAAATCCCTCTCTTTGAAGGATCTGAAGGAAGCTATTTTTTAGATGGTCAATGATAAGTCCCTTGATTTTGATGACTTCCCCTATGAATTCTACAAGTATCTTTAGGACACTGTTGGGCATGATCTTCTCAAAGTCTATCAAGAGACCTTCTCTAAGGGTTCTTTGGGCCCTAGTATTAATCAAAGGATTATTAAATTTATCCCTAAGGTTGGTGATCCTGAAATCATCACCAATTGGAGACCTATTACTCTCCTTAATGTTTCTTATAAGATCATCGTCAAAGCTCTAGCTTTATGCATCCACCATATTCTTCCTATTATCGTGTGCTCGGAGTAAACTGGTCATTTGGGGCAGGTTCATCCTTAACAATATTATTGTTTTCTGGAAAGGCATGGAGTGGGCTCACAATTCCAACCAATGATCATTGTTCAAAAAATTGACTTTGAGAAAGCCTATGACGAGATCGATTGGTCGTTCATTCTAGCCATTCTCAAAGCTCTTGGTTTTGGGTCATGCTTCATTAGTTCTATGGAAATATTATTTGTTGAGGCTTTGGTTTTTTATCCATTAATAGACACAAGTCCTCAACCATTGGGCTCTTTTGATCCATTAGACAAGGCTACCCATTGGAACCATCCCTTTATGTCCTCGCTGCTAAAGGATTTGGCTATTTACTAGCTCACCATATTGCTCAAGGTTCTATTCGAGGAATTTCTCTCCCTAGAGGTGAGACTCAATTGATCAATGGTAATTTTACTGATGATTCTTTCCTTACTCTTATTGAGGAAGGTGTCATTCAACAAGTGCTTGCCTACCTGGACACTTATTATCTAGATTTTGGATCCTCCATTCAATGGAGAAAGACTCAATGTTATAGGCAGTATCTCGACCCGATGCCCCATTGGATTAGTCAATATCAATGGAAGATCATCCAAGAGGGGGACATATTTTATTTTATAGGTATTCCTTTTGCCTTTAATAGTTCAATGTCATAGTTGTAGAAGTATGTTATTAATAGGGTGGAACAAAAAATTTACTGGTCCACCAACAAGGTCTCCCTTGCTGGTAAATTCTAAATTTGCACAAAAGTCCTTGCGACCACCCATGTTTATTATTCTTCCTACTGGGTCCCATACAAAAACTACTATAAGAAGCTTGATAAGCTTCTGCGAGACTTTTTATGGTGTTCTTCCAATAATGGCATGATATTCCACCATGTTGCTTGGGAGTATTTTTGTCTTTCCAAACACCATGGTGGGATTTGCATTCACAATACCCAAAGTTAAGGTTGGACCTCTGTGTTAAGTGGATCATCAGAGCCCTAATGAGCAATGAATCCTAGAAGATTCTCATCGGATACTATATCAATGAACATTCCCATTTTAGATGTAAGAGTTGGAAGGACATGAGGTTCCTTTCCCTCCTTGTTTCCCCAATGTCTATCAAAGTGTTAGGTTCCTTCATCATTAGGAGCATTTGGAAATCTTGGGAGAGTGTTAAGCCTTGGCTTAGATGGAATTGCTAGAGCTTTTGGCATTGCTTCATCAACTAGATGAATATTTGGTGGTCACCTATTATCACCTACCAAGGTTCCCTTCTTGCATAGGTTCCTTGGATTCATGCACTTAGATTCTTTTGTAAAGGTGTGCAATGCATCATTGATTTCTTTTCTTGTCCTACCAGATATTGGCTCCCTTGGGATGACTTTAGAGCCAAATTTGGGCTTAGTCACTCTAATAGGGATACTTTTGAGGCTATCAAGATTGCTCTCCCTAACTCCATGTTACACAAGATTTATGTGCTTTCACAATGACCTTGGTGGAAGGACTGGAAGTGGTATCCAAACACTCCACTATGAAACTATAAGGTCCAATTGGGATATGGATGGATATCTCCTTGCCTCCCCATGATTGATAAGCTCAATCAATGGTGGAAAGTCTCCTCCGCTCGACCTATTTGGATGTGAAGGTTTCAGATCACTTGGGTTCCTATCTTGGAGCCCAAAAGTTTCTATTTTGCCTAGATTTTTTTGCACCAAGGGCTTCCTATTAGGGAGCATCTCCAAAATTTAGGCATACCTAACCCTTATTGCCTTTTTTATCTTCAATCTTAATACTCTATCCATTTTTTTTGGGTTTGTGCTCATGCTCATTCCCTTTGGGAGTGGCTTTTTTCCCTTTTTAGACCCTATTCATTCACCATGTTTGAGTGTATGCATATCATTTTCGAAGACCCTCTATCCTTGTCAGCTATTTTCTTTGAAGTGTGGCACTTGTTTCGTATGGTGGCCGTGTTCATAATATGGAGATCTAGAAATAATTCTATCTTTGGTAAGTGTTCTTCCTCTTTGCACATATTTGCTTTTTAGAAGTCTAATATTATTTCATTTGTATATTTTTAGATTACATTTCAATCCAATAAGGTGGCCATGGAGCTCGATCATCTTTAGGATCTTATTGATTATTGGGGGAATGCACCATGCACATTCAATCGGGTTCCTCCTGAGAAGGATACTCCTCGAAGCTGGTCTAGGTCTAGATAATTGTGTTGCTTACTCCCAAATTGCACTCCTATCCCATATCAAGGTCCTTATAGAGATGGTCATGGATGTTTTTGACACTTTTAGATAGGGGAGGGACCCAATACCAAAGTCTTTTAATACTACTTTTGGGTGGGAATTGGTCCCAGGGGTGGCTAAACCCATATAATGGAGTTGCATCATTATATAATCAGTTAAATTTGTTATCCATCAATTTTTTAAGGCAATGTTGATTAGTTGTAAATAGTTTGCTTGGGTTCCTGCTTTTTTTAATGGGGATGGTTTTTGGTTGATGGCATTAGCCATGTGATGTATTTATTTGTATATTTTTTATTTGTAAAAATGTATTCTGTTAATTCTTTAATACAATGTTTTTTTTACATTAAAAAATCATTCCCTATCAATAAAGGCCATGTTATTGATAGTACAATAATGTCTTAACACACATCCTAATTATATGATTAAAGAGCATTAGTGATATATCAATTTTAAGCTCTTCTCAAAAGTATATGTAATCATAACTATACATCAAGGTACATTTTTTTTTTATTGAGGTTAGTGTGAGAAATCTCTATGAGTGATGTGTGGTTGGGCATTCCCATCCCAACCATGACCTCTAATAAGGGTGAGAGTTGAGCTTATCAATAGGGTCAAAACACACAATCATATACACACCCACCATCTCACACACTGGCCCACGTCACGGTTGAACCTTGGACCTCCCAAAGAAGAGCCAAAGCTCAAACTATTGCACTGTCTCTGGGATAATATACATTTATATTAAGAGGGTTTTTTCTCTAATAAAATATTACACATAAAATAAAATGATAATAATAAAATAGGTGTATATCACTCATCAATGAGGTTAAAACCATATCCCAACCATGGACAATCTTTTATCATCCCTAAGGTATATCAATCCCATTTAGGAAATAGTAAAAACTATCACCATATCTAACATGGATGCAAGGCAATCACTATGAAAGTGCACAAAATCATGGAAATCCAATATCAAGAAGCAATGCATTAATCAATACTTTACCAAAATTCTTCATTCCTTTGCTTTTCTTGATATATATATATATATATATATATATATATATATATATATATATATATATATATATATATATATATATATATATATATATATTTTTTTTTCTATACCATTCTTAGCATATTAAATTTCAAAATGATCTCATCATGTCAATCCTCTCTAGGCCTTTTAACACATTCATTTCTAGGGCCTACCTTTGTATCCCACTTGGACATACTTGTGTAATATAGATGGTGAAATTTGTATCCCACTTGGACATACTTGTGTAATATAGATGGTGAAATTTGTATCCCACTTGGACATCAATTTGGGAACTCAATTAGATATTTACATGATAGGGCATATTGACATCCCCATGGTAAGACACCTTACT
Source organism: Wollemia nobilis (assembly GCA_028583015.1). NCBI lineage: Eukaryota > Viridiplantae > Streptophyta > Pinopsida > Araucariales > Araucariaceae > Wollemia > Wollemia nobilis. The sequence continues at coordinate 1,993,155 of JAQPPZ010016930.1, forward strand.
ATTTAATAGGGATGATAAGGCATATTGCCATTGTGTTTGTATCATCAACGGAATTTCATCTCCAATATAATTGATCAAACATTAACAAGATATTGTATACTATCTTAAATTTATTTCAATATATGATCATGAGAAAAGAATTGCAATGCTTTGATTTATCATAAGGTACAACTTATAAAGTAACATAATTATCGAAATTGTCTAATAGCACAACTATTAACCCATCCAATTAAATATCTCTATTTCCAATAACCAATCAAATGATGCCATCAATGCATTCATTTATGATAGTTATGAAATACAAATATTTTGACATTTAATAAGGATCACCAATGATAATCAAATATTCCTACAAGGGATAAGTAATGATAAGTAAAATGTCACATATAAACCTTTTACTAAATAATATGTTCAGTAGTTAAAAAACAAGAGAAACATATTGGCTAGTCCTTGTCATAATATTGCACATAATATTCATCAAATGAGTTTGTTTTCACATTGCTCTAAATTTAGGATTTTATAGATTGAGAGAGACTAAATTCTAGCTTTTGTTGAAGGGGCTATATATGATTGGTGTTTCAGTATCTTATTGAAGGTCAAAGTAAAGTAGTTTTAATGCCCACAAGGCCATAAATCATACGGGACAATCCTCATGAAAGATGTTATTTACCTAATATAAGTTTATCCAACCATACTTTAGTTATCATAGGATAACATACAACTCTACCCCCTTTTGGTTTGATTTGGACCTCCCGTTTAGAGTTCCAAATCCTTCATTAAGCCCACTTAAGTTGAAGAGACCATATCTACATTTGTCCTTTTTTTATAAGCACCAAAAAAAATATGGTCATTAGTTAAGTCAAGGTGTTGGTCAAAGGTTCTAAAGATTGAAACAAGTTTTAGATGAGATATTAGTAACATTTATATCATATTACACTTTCTTGGAGCACTTGATGCCTCTCTATATATGAAGATGCTAGTTGACCTTAGATTTAATTGAATTTCAAGTATATAAAAATCAAATTTTTAATGTGTCACACACCTGCTTCTCTTTATTGAATATTTTTTTAGTTAGAGGATTCATTAGGAGAATCTAGAGTCAAATTAAAAATTGTGAGCCAACTTTTGTATATTGGATTATTAATTTTGGAAATCAATACCATTGTTTAAGTATGCACTTAGTCTTGTTCGAAGTAATTTTAACAATTGGGATACAGTTATGGCATAAATATATTAAAATACTTTAATCTATTTTTGTCCATTTGGTAGAAGAGGGATATAAATTTAAGATATGTACTTGAGAGTGTAATTAATCATTTTATATTTATTACTTGTGAAATTCATGAACACAATAATTTTTCTCTTCCATGAATAACCTTTAATTAATATCACTCACATCATCCATACAATCATCAACATTGTTATCATCCACATCACCACCTCCACCTTAGTGGTTTTCATAGCCTTCTTGATCATGATAAGATGGACGATATATTAAAGACCATCAGAACTATCCTTCATAGCAAATATGTAATTTATAAATTATAATTACAAAAAAATGATTAGATAAATAAAATTCCACATTTCAGTTTTTTCTTTTTTAAATGTCTACACGGGAGAATATATTCTTCCATTCATTTGTATAAAAAGACTTAGTTTCCATCTCTTTTAATTTGAATATTCAAAGAAAGAAAAAAAAAACTTATGAATAAAATAGAAGTGAGTCCACTTTGAATTCTTAATTAAGGGTCTATTAATTTTATCTTTATAAGGAAATAGAAAGGAAAACTACAAAAAGGTAAAAATATAGATGATTCCTCTTTCTTTGATTTCACACGATAAGAAAGTTCAAAAATAATTTATTTATTTTAACATGTTTAATTATCATTAATATCCACTTACAAAATAAGAGAGATTGTATGAGTAGGGAATGAGCCTCACTTTTTTGTTTTCACATCTTTAGATAAATTTAACAAAGTGAAGTATTTTTATGAGGAAACACTAGGGAGCATAAAAGGCAAGTTATTTTATGAAATTCTTAACTAGAAGTAAGGATAACTTAGTTGAAAGTATGGATTCCCTAGTTGTAGACAAGAAGAAGAGTGACTATATTGTAAATCTAATTCAAGCAACATATGTTACATTAAAGTGATTATCAAAGATGACATGAGAAAGCATGATATAATGGTTCTTAAAAATATAAGGTTTGGAGCGATGGAGGGAAACAAGAGCGCACGAGGGAGGGGAAATCCACGTGGGAGAGGAAGAGAGTTTGGGCATGGATCCCGTATGGGATCTGATGCAAGCCCTGTTGCAGATGATGATGACAAATTTGTTCTAGACAAATGCGGGGATAAGCGTACAAATGAGTGTATAATCTCCAGAGACGGATCGCATGAAGACCTACGTGGGTTGATTCGTGAGTTAGCCACATTTGGGAACCCTTTATTTTCTGAGATGATGTCTAATGAGGGTATTTTTAAGGACGATGAAGGATATATAAAACTCTATTTGTTAAAATCGGTAGATATTGTAGCGGAAGCCAAAGGAAAAAAATCTCGAAACCAAGCTCAGCGATAAAGAAGACAGAGCTCGCACCCAGTATGTAAAAAAAGATGCTGATGATCAGTCATTACGACTCTGTGGTTATTTTAGAATCATCATGGGCGGATGATTTACTGCATAAGCATGGCATAAAACGTGAAATTTCTAATGATTTCAAATCTGGGAAAGAAGAGGGCATGCAATCTATTTCGCCAAAGAAAGCTTCTTTTGTGTCAATGCTTAAAAAAACAACCAACCCAGTGATTCTACTATCAAGGGTTTCGATGCAACAGACTATCACATGCCTGAATATCAATGTGACATCAATGGGGTGCCTATGTATTCTAGTAAAGGGGAACAGAAAGAGGATTTGGCACTCAAAATGAATCTCTTGGATTAAAAAATGGCTGATGAGGATGATGAGTTTACATTCAATGTTGAAGACTATGCAGAGTACAAGAATTATAAGAAGGATTTTGAGTCTAAAGGTATTATTTTATTCTTCCTTCGAAGGGTTCTAGATGAAGTGGATTTTCAAAAATGGATTCGTCTCAACTGGGAAGCGAAAGGGTTGCATGTTAAATATTACTGAGGATTAGGAGGGTGGTATGTTTCGGTTCTTTTTGAAAGAGCAGATGTTGCCAAACATGTTTTGCAATTTGGAACTTGGAATATTGTGGGATCCATAGTGTTTGTTCAAACATGACAATCTAATTTTGATCCAAAAAATGGTTCTCAGGCTCGTTATCCTTTATGGATCAAATTTATCACCATAAAAATAGAGCTTAGATGCATGCTGCGATCAATGGCTCAAAGGTTTGGAAGGATTATACTAGACCCTTTCAAAAATGTCTCTCAGATTTATCCCGCAGGTGTGTGTTGAGGTAGATCTGCAATGTAAATTTCCCAAGCATTTAAATATTCTTACTCTATATGGTCCAATATTACAAGAGGTGCATTATCTCAACTTGCTCAATTCTTGTTTTAGATGTCAATCCTTGGATCATATGATTAGGGACTTCCCACTTCACAAAAATCAACAATCAAAGAATGTCAAGGAAAACAATGAAGAAAAAGAGACTTCAAATTTAGTGGAACAAGAAGGAAAGAAGAAGGCATCCATAGCTTCAGAGAAAGAGGAACACTCGCAGGGTGTGAGCCCTACTTTTGATCAATAGGAATGGAAAATTGTTCAGAAGAGAAGTGATTTAAGGAGTTTTCCTTTCAGTCCAAATAATTCAAGGAAAGTTTGGGCTTCAAAAGGGAATAACATTCCTATGCAAGATGATGCTTCATAAGGAGAGATGATTTTGGGTATGCCTATTGTAGGGGAGGATTTTGGACTCCATAATGGAACACTCCTATTATGGCTATGTTGTAGGGAGGTAGTGATAGTGTTGGTAGTGGAAGCAATAAGTTCCAGGTCCTCAACTCCCTGGTTAATCAATGAAGTTTGACATAGTTTTATGGAATGTTAGGGGGATGACACTCCCTAATCATAGGACTTTAGTTAGTAGTTATCTTAGAACTGTTTGTGTTGATGTGGTGTGCCTTCAGAAAGTCAAGATATTTCGTTTTGAGCTTCATAATTGTTTAAGAAATTCTTGGAAAGGAGATTGGTGGAGTTCTTCTTATCGACAGGGCTCTAGAGGAGTTGTTTTAGTTGTTAGACAATGACTTGCTTCTCTTTTACTCAATTGGGGTGAATATTCAGAAGGTCGTATTATTTGGGTAATTTTTTTTGTGGTCGGGCAGGTTGTTGGTATTTGTTCAATGTATGGCCCTAATTTGGCTAGGGATAGGGTAATTTTATGGGATTAGATGCATGCAAATTTTCCTGATGAATGTTGGATTCTTGCGGGTGACTTCAACATGGTTGAATGGGAAGGTGACAGGGAGGGTGGCTCGGGCAGTTGTGTTGCTGGATCTGAAAAATATTCTTGGTCCAAAATTAAGGCCACTCTTTAGGTTTTTGATGCTAACTACAAACAAAAGCACTTGGAGTTAGGAGGTTGGTTCACATGGTCCAATAGGAGAGCAGGAACTGACAGGGTGTTTGCTAGATTGGATAGGTTGTATGTTGACAGTCTATTCACTTGTGTTGGTAGAGGAACAATATTAGTTGATGTGGATCTTGGAGCAATTGGTTCTGATCAAACCCCCATTCACTCTTGTATTCATGTTGGTGCTATGATGGTGGAAAAAATAAATTTGCCTTTTATATTAAACGTGTCTCATCTGGAATCGAGTGATTGTAGAGAGTTTATCAAATGTGTCTGGAATCTTGAGCCTAGAACCTTTGATAAAGGATGGATTTCTTTGTGGCATGCAGCTATAAAAATAATGGTAAAATTTCTAAGAGGATGGGATAGACTTTTGGCACAGGGGAGAAGAAGAAATATGAGATCTCTTCATAAGAATTTGGATACGAACAAGAAAAAATTGGAACTTGATCCCTTCAATGTGAATTTACAAGGGAAAATTGTAGCTCTAGAAGGGGAAATCAAAAATTTGGAGGATTACATAGGCAGAGGAGCTAGAGTGAGAAGAAGGCTGTAGTGGCTAAAGAAGGGTGATGCCCTGACACATTTTTCTTCAACCATATTCAAAGTAAAAATGCTACTACGAAAGTTCTTGCTCTGCAGAAAGAATATGGCACTCACATTGAAGATGAAACTAAAATCAGGGACCTTTTTGAGAGATATTTCAAAAATATTTTTGTTGCCTATGAAGATTCTTTTTTTGTACAACATGCTTAGGATCTGGTCAGAGAATGTATGCCTAAGAAGATTTCCAGCTATGAGAATGATCGTTTATATTCTAATTTTTCTAAAGAGGAGCTCTTCAATGCTCTCTCTAAAATGAAAAATGGTAAGTCACCTGGCCCTGATGGTTTACCAACTAAGTTTTACAAATATATGTGGGATTGTATTGGAGATAATTATACAAAGTTGATTAAAGAAGTTTTTGATGGAGCTGGTTTCTCACCATGGTTAAATCAATGGATCATTAGGATGATTCCTAAAGGCAACAATAAATATAATATTGGTGGCCGGTGTCCAATTACTCTCTTGAATGTATCTTATAAAATTATAGCTAAAGCTCTTGCTTTAAGAATGAAAAATATTGCTTCTAGAATTGTGAGAGAGGAGCAAACTGGATTTGTAAAAGGTCGATTTATCCTTGATATATTTTTATCTGTTTGGGAAGCTATGAAATGGGCTAAGGAGGGCAACAAGGTCTTTTTTAAAAATTTGATTTCGATAAGGCTTATGATAGGGTCGAATGGAATTTCATTTTTAATATGCTGGAGTGGTTTGGATTCAATGGTGTTGCGGTTCAGAAAATAAAAATGCTCTTCTCTTTAGCTTCAGCCAAGGTAGTGGTTAATGGTTAATTATCTGAGGATATCCAGTTGTTCAGATCCATCAGACAAGGCTGCCCTTTGGCTCCTCTACTCTTTGTTCTCTCTATATATGCTTTGGTTTACATGTTGGAACACAGAAGGATGGCTAGATGTATTAGAGGGATCTCTCTTCCCGAGGGATATTTTTTGAACAATCACTTTTTTGATGATTCCTTTCTTACTATCCAACTAGATAAGAACTTAGTTTTGGGTATGTAGGATTATCTTCAACAGTTCTGTCTTGCCTCTAGTGTAGTTGTTAGTGAAGCAAAGTTTGATTTTTGGCTTGTTGGAGCTGACTCTCTTCCTATAGGAATTAGTGTTGGATGGAGGAGAATTGGGGATGGAGATATTGTAAGGTACTTGGGCATTCCCTTTGGCAAAAGGGTTTCTCTTAAGTCCATGTGGGACTGGTGCATGGACAAATTTGAGAAGAAGATTCAGAGATGGAAGCACAAGATCATCTATTTTGCTGGAAAGCTTACTATGGTAAGCAAAATTCTTCGGGATTACCATATGTATTATTCGTCTTGTTGGTTGCCCAATTCCACTCAATATAAGAAGCTAAAACATGCATTAGGAATTTTTTATGGTCCAATACGGATGGTACGAGGAGGGTTCCTCTTATAGCATGGAAATATTGTACTATTCCTAAGGCGGGTGGAGGTCTTGGCCTATTAGACATTCAACTTCAAGGTAATATTCTTGCTTTGAAGTGGATCATCATATGCTTAGATGGTGATATTGGATGGTAACATATGCTCAAGTACAACATAAAAAATTATGTGAATCTTGATGGCTTCTGTGGGCAGTTCAAATTTGAGGATATTGTGGGATATCCTAAAAAATTCAAAATCAGAGGATGCATTTTGATTAAAAGAATCTGGGAAGCCTGGAAAGTGGTGGTTAAAGGGCTTAATTGGGACTATTTGGAGAATAAAAGAGGACGAACGCTCTCTTCCAAGGCAATTTACCTTTGGAAGATGAATGGGATTTATACTTTAGATATTCCCAATATTCAGTGTAAAATATTGAGTAAGAAAGGAATTTTTAGATGGGCTAATCTCTGGGATGAGAATTCTGGTCAATGGATTCCGTGGCAGCAACTGTTTATTAAGTTTAAACTGAAGCCTTCAGATAAATTTGTGGTGCAACAAATTCAGGGCCTTTTTTCGTCTGAGCAACTTTATAAGCTTACAAATGGTCTTCTTGGTCCTATCTGGAGAGACTGGAGATGACTTTATGGTAAGCCAATTTGGTGCTTCAAATCGGCTAAGCTTTACCATTTGATGACTCCTATTCCCTTAGGGGATGTTTTGAATGCCATATGGGGTATTACTTGTCCTTTCAAAAAATGGAGGAAGCATTTGGCAGGAGTATGGAGGTTGCGAGTCTCTATGCAGTTAAAGGTTTTTGTTTGGATGGTCATTATGTAGGGCCTGAAAAGTAAGGCTAAGCTTGCTAAATGGCTATTTTCTTTGGATAAATGCTCCAGTTATGGATGAAGTAAAACCATTAAACATATTTGTTGGGATTTTACAAGAGCAAGGAAGGTGTGGAAAGAGGCAAAGTGGATATATAGTCTGGTGATTCAGGAACAACTTAGGTGGAAGGTGATTTTGTTTGGGGACCAGCCCAATTGTGCATATTTTAGAAGGATTTTTTGGCATACTATTAGACTCTATGTTTTGTTCATATTATGGAAGGATAGATGTAATTTGGTCTTCAATAATGAAGACTCTATTGTTGCTCTCACTATAATTCGGGCCCATACTTTAATTACTGAGCAGTTGAAAATTTTTAGATCTAATATCTTGAAAGATTGCCTTAGAATTGACAAGGGGCTTAGAGCGGATTGATTGCTGCTTTTGTGCAAGCTGATGTAAGTTTGGAAGGTTTGTTTCTTGCCTACTATTGATGTACTTCATTGATTATTCATTAATATGATGTATTTTTCAATAATAAAAACAACAAAGGGTTAATATGTAAGTTTTGTGTATTGGCTAGTTTTTTTGAAGATTCAAAAATATATTAATTGGAAGTGGAGATTAAATTCAAATTACTCCATAATGTTTAAATTTTTTTATTTTCTCTACTAATAAAGTCAAGGATAAAACAAGGGGTGATGTACCCTGGTTTAAAGGGATATATGGCTAATTGTTTTTTTTGCTTGATAATAAGGGGTTGTACTCAGGTCCCCTACCCTTGACAAATTACATCTCTTTTCTTTAGATCTTGAGAGTTTACAAATAGATACACTTCTCATCTCAATTGAGATGTTATAGCTAGAAACCTACATCATTTTACATAAAATATTTGAATTCTTGATTTTTATTTTTTGGATCTTTTCAAATTTCTGTATCAATACAATTACTCCAAAATTTAGCATCTTTCTTGATATTTTTGGATAGTAACCTTCACAATGCCAAAACTTCACATTTACGATCTATGCCTTGCGTCTTAGTAGATTAATATTCCAAAACATTGCACTATAATAATTCGCTTTACCAAATCTTGATTGCTAGTTTCCTTCCTGAAACACAAGTGCAACCACACAAATTATAATAAATAGTCTAAATGAAAATACATTATTGTTAAAAAATAAAGCATATATTACCAATGGAAAATATTAAAGTAAATCTTAATCATTAATTGATTTAGGCAATCAACATTTTTTTGTCAGCTTTAACTAAACTTTCTATTTCCTCTAACCATAGAAAGGAGAATTTAACTTCACGATCCTCACTCAAAACCCCTCTGTTGTCTAGCTTATCTGCACATTTGTTTCCTTCCCTTAATATATGTGTAAACTTGATTTCTTTAGACTCTTTAGCAAGATCTTGAATTTCTATAATTATCTCTTGTATATTCCGTGGAGCCTTTGCTTTCCTCAAAATTATAGTTATTACTATAATAGAATCACCTTCCACCCATACACTATTCCATTTCATTTGTCTATATATTTTTAACCCTTCTAAATTTTCCCAAGTTTCAGCTTCATTATTTATCTTAAAACCACTATTGAAAGCATAATGAGATAAAATATATCCTCTATTATTTCTAATTATTATTCCTCCTACTGGTCTTAGATTTTCTTTAGATGCTCCATAAAAATTCAATTTAACCGACTCCACATCTGGTGGTTTTCACTTTATATTGTTTTCCTTCTTTTTGTGTATTTTGTACCCAACATCATAATTCCATTTAATGACTCGACTCCATATATCAAGACTCTCTGCTTCCAAATTAGGGATTGGGTGAGTTGATAGGGTTTGTTTAGACTCCTCTATGGCTAAACATATCATTTTCCATTACCTCTAAACTACTTTCATTTCCTTTAAATATTCTTCTATTCCTTTCTAGCCATATAGTCCAAAGTATTGTATATTTTGATATATCCCATATTGTCTACAAAGCATAAATTTTATAAGTGCTCTACCATTGCTTTAACTTATCTTCAATTTTTCTATTCATCACCATTTATTTAGCAAACATATTAAGAATCCATTGCCATAGATTCCATACTATTTAGCAATGTTCCAAGAGATGGTCTATACTCTCCTCTTCTTTATTACAGAAAACACATTGAGAGGGGCCATAAAAACCCCTTTTCATAAGGTTGTCCTAGGATAAAGTTATTCTATGACCTACTAGCCAAACAAACATTTTAACTTTAGGAATGCTTGGGCTATCCCAAATATCTCTCAATATTCTAGTGAGATTATTATTATGTTGGTATTGAACATTATAACCACTTCTTGTTGTGTATTCTCCTAAGCTATTCAACTCCCAAATCAATTTATCCTTGGCGCCCCTTGGAATAATCATAGTTGTTATATTTCTACTCAATTTCCTCCTAGCATAAATATCTTGGATACTTATAAAAAGTCTTCTTTCCATTTATATCTTCCTTCTCGATCCTTGTACAAAATGTTTGAAACCCTATCTCCGTATTTGTCTTGAAGAAATCTCATCCAAGGTTTCAAAACTGGATCTAAATTTAGTGGTTTTTATCACACCAAGTATCCATCCAAAGAGAATTTTTTTCTCTAGTAACCACCATCCATCTTAAACCTTTAATCATAAGATCAATAGATTTTTTTAAACCATTCCAAAGAGCAAAACCATTTAGAAGAGAGAATGCAATAAATATTAAACTTGGGTCATTGACATCAACATAATTAATTAGAAGAATTCTTGCCCGTTGTCTTTGACTCTCTTTGTACAATCTCCAGATAAATTTTCCCCTAAGAGATAAGTTTGCATCTGTAATAACTCTTAAAGCAAGACCTCCCATAGTTTTATCATCACACAACTTGCTCCATTTCACCAAAGGAAAAATCCTTTTATCATGTAAACCTAACCATAAAAAAGATCACATAATATAGATTAAATTTTTTTCAACTGATTTTGGCATAGAATACAATGACATATAATATGTTGGAATGACTTGTAATATTGAATTAATCAACTGCACTCTTCCTGCTAACGATAATCATCTACCTTTCCAAGCTAGAAGTTTATTTTTAACTTTAATAATAACTGGATTCCAAAAATCTATCCTCATTCTCGCCTTAAATAAAGGCACCCCTAGATAAGTTGTTCAAAAATATACCTCCATTTGAAGCAACCTACAATATTACTTTGATATTAGCAGGAGTGTTAAGGAAGTCAATTTTGGATTTAGTCCTATTAACTTTTTGCACTGAAGCTCTTTCATACTCTTTTATAAAGTTATACAAAGCTCTGGACTCATTTATCATTGCCCTTCCAAAAATGGTTGTATCATCTACAAACTGTTGATGGGTGATGTTATTGATGTTATTACTAACCTTAAGTCCACTTTTAAGACCATATTTGTAAGCCTTATTTAAGTTCCTACTCAAAACTTCTACCATAATAATGAAAAAATAAGGAGATAGAGGATCTCCTTGTCTAAGGCCTCTCTTGGATTTAAAATATTTTGTTACTAACCCATTGACCAACACTGAATAAGAAACTGTAGAGACACAATATTTAATCCATCTAACCCATTTTTTCCCAAAACCAAACTTATCTAAAACTGCAAAAAGAAAATTCCAGTTAACCCTATCACAGACTTTACTCATATCAAGTTTTATGATCATAGCTTTCTCTTTTCTTGAAGCTACTGAATGTATAACTTCATGAGCTACTATGATCCCGTCCAAAATTTGTCTCCCTTTCACAAATCCTCCTTGCTCTTCTGAAATGATTTTGTCTAATAATGGCCTTAATCTATTCGCCATCACTTTGGAAATAATCTTCTAAGCCATATTACATAGGTTTATGGGTCTAAAAGAATCAAACAATTCAACATCATTCTTTTTGGGATTAGGGTAAGATAAGTTGTATTTATTTTATAAGGAATGTATTGTTTTGCCCTAGAATGTTCCACTACCACCAATAAAGAATCCTTCACTATATCCCAATTATGTTGGTAAAAAGTTGCAAAGAACCCATTTGGACCTGTGAATTTATCCTTATTAAAATATAAAAGAGTTAAATGAACTTCTTCTAGAGTAATACGCTGCATCAGTTTCCTATTATCTTCTTTTGTTATAACTGAAGGAACATCTTGAAGAAGTTTATCATTAAGAGCATTGATCTCATTTGAACCTAGAATATTATGATAAAATAAATTTGTTTCCTGTCTAATTTCACTCTAATATTCAATCCAAACCCCTTCTATTGATTTAATTCTACTAATTCTAGAAGATGATATTTGTACTATAGCCATCCTATGAAAAAATTGTATTTTTATCTCCTTTTAACCAAGTCTATCTTGATTTTAATCTCCAAAATTTCTCTTCCTTACTTAAAATATTTTGATATTCACTAAGCAACTCCATTTCCTTTGAGATTATATTATTATCATCACCTTTTTGCAATTTTGCAATTTTATCTTTTAGTTCTTCTTTCTTCTCAAAAATGTTTCCAAAGGTGTTCTTGTTCCATTATTCTAATCTAGATGTCATAGCTATCATTTGGTTTGGAAGAGCATACAACCCACCATTACCTAAATAATTCCACATTTGAGCTATCATATCAAAAAATTTAGGATGGTCTTCCCACATCTGCTCATATTTAAAATATGATATTTTTTTAATTCATTTACTACCATTTTAACTCTTATTGGCCAATGATCTAAACCTATCCTTGGTAAGGTATTAATTTTAGCACAAGTTCCTTCATATAGCCAATGATTTGAGAGAATGCATCTATCTAATTTTTTTGTTATTAGGTTCTAGCTTCTCCTGTTGTTGATCCAAGTATAGTTATCTTCTTCAAACTCAACTTCCCATAGATTATTGTTTTGACTAATAGCCAAGAAATCTTTCATACTTTGGGTCAATTTCCTAATTCCCTGAATTTTTTTCATTCAACTTGGTTATGGCATTAAAATATCCAATTATCATTAATTGGGCTTATTGGTCTTTACTTCTCATAAAGGCTTCAATCCCAATCAAAACTTCTAATATACCTAATTGAGTTGTAGGTCCATAGACATTGATAAGGATGAAATAAATATCTACAAAGTAGCAAGTGACTAAAGAGGCTATCCAATACCTAGTTTTATGAATGGTTACACAAGAGGTTCTAGAAGTATTCCAACAAGTTAGAATTCCCCTTACCACTCCTTCAGAATCCATAGCATCCCATTCACATCTTGCCCAAACTGCTTTCATAGTTTTTGAAACTTCTTCTTTTGTCATTTTAGCTTCTTGGATACAGAGAATATCAAGTTTATTATTTAAACATAGGTCCCTAATACACCTATGCTTTGAGGGGGCATTCACACCCCTTATATTCCATGAGATGATAATCATGTATCATTAGGGGCTTTTGGCCCCTCCTATTAATTACAAATATCATTTTATTTTTTGGTAAAGAGAAGTTCAACCAACTTAGTTTGTGTTTCTTTCTCTATGTTTGCTCTTGCTTGATAATTTGAGGGTTTTTATCTTTTTACCTTGCCTATATCAGGAGTAGATCTTATTATTCTATTCCTAAATATTCTTTCACAATTTTATTTTTCAACATATTTATCCTCTCTTGACTTTATTATAGAAGCTATTGACTTGTTCTACTCATTTTCTGGTATTTCCTTATTAATGTCAGAGGTATTAACTTCTAAAACTGCATTTTCTTTACCAATTATTTTCTCCTGAATGGTGCATGGTACTTCAAAAGAGTCTTCAAAATATGATGAGACATATTCCTTAGGTTTATTGGGAATGTTCTTTCTTAAATTCAGATCATACTGAATAGATGGTTCCTTGTTAATATGTTGAAATTGTTGAACTATGTCCTCTAAGTTTTGATCTACTTTTTCTTCACAGGCTAAAGCCTCAAAAAAGTTGGTATTTCTTCCAATATCCTTCCTTATTAGTATCCATTTTTTATTTTCTATTATTTTTTTAGATCTATATTTTGGAAGTTGAAAACCATCTTCATCCATAACCATTTGAAAATTTCTCTTACGGTTTTCTACAAATGATTCTGCTAGGCTCTTCTTAGGGCATGATCTCTCAATCTGCCCCACCTTATGACATCTTCTACATCTAAAAGATATTTTTTCATAATCTATAGTTTGGGTCTACATATTATCCCCATACTTAAGAATTATTGATTCTGGTAAAGTTTTACTTATATCAATCATGACCAATATTCGAGCATAAATAGCTAAAAATCCATCTTTTGTTGTATCTGAAATCTCAAGGAATTATCCTAGAGTGTTGCTTATTGCCTTGAAGGTATCTATTTACCAAAATTCAATGGGTAACCCAAATATCCTAACCTAGACTGGTACTAGGGATATATTTACATTTTTAGGTGAAAATCCTTCATACTAGTTGGTAAGGAAGAGTCATGCGCTTCCCGTAAACCAAGGACTCCCTTTTAGGATTCTTTTTATTTCTTCCCTAAAACAAAAAATGGCTAGGAAGAAACCTTTGGGAAGAAATGATAGAATCACTCCTGGATACTTTTAACTTCTATCAATCAATTTTCTCAAGGTATAAGCCCCTAGCCAGTACCCATTAAATTTACCAAAAAATGTCATATCTTGGAACGATGAGGATCTCTGAGGTGCACTCACTAACCTCTACCACTAGAGATGATTCTAAGGATTTAAATATAAATTGGTCTATGGAAAAGAAACTAAAAATAAAAATCTATTGAAATTTATCTGAAAGTCTTATAGCAAATACAATATTTGATAAAAAATTTATAATTTTTCATGCACAAATTCTAAGATAAAGAAAGCAAAAAAAAAAACTTAGCTAAAAAATTCTTTGTCTAGATAGAATGTCTTGCCTCGTTGAAGTCCTAGCCCTTCATTTATCTTCCCATTGTTTGAACCCTAGTTGGAAAATAATTGCAATTTCATTTTTCGTGACTTGAAAAATTGTCACTGCCTTTGTTTCGAATGGTTGACTTCACATGATCGTATCTCCCTCAATATTGCTTAGATTTTTGCATATGACTACTCATTTTAAAGCTATTCAAATTATGTACAAGTTGGTCCAAGAATCAGTTGAATCAATATATGTGACTATATTTAATACCATATAATGAGAACCTTTCTATATAGACAAAAACTATTAAAAAGCTTCGAATATAGTTTGGGTTTTCTTGGACTAACATATTGACTTATCAATGAAGAGGTTTTGCAGAAAAAGCATGTTGTATATACTTGGAAATGCGTTGCCATAGATATGATAAAACCTTTAATATTAAATCTAAATCAAGAAAATTGGACCAACAAGTAGATTGTGAAAATGTTGCATTTTGATGCCATAAATGTTATGAGACTAAATACAATGAAAGAGATTACAAAGTAAAAATTATCTAGAAAGAGATGGAATTTTTTTGTCAAGAGATAAACTACAAGATAAGACAAAAAAATAATATTATTATAGAAGATAATTTTTTTTATTGAGTAAATACTGCTTATACACATCCACCATGGGGATTGAACCCGAGTCACATCATCGATAATGCAAGTGGCATCTTTGCCAATAGACCACACTCACGGGGATTATAGAAGATAACTTAGTTCAATGCTTTTATCAAATGGCATTAGTTCATATGGTTAAATTCCTCAACATTTAAGGGAGGAGACCTAGGTTCAAATCTTGCCAAGTGATACATGGATAATATCCAAGCTTTGTTGTAATACCACTATGTGGTGATGATGTAATATGAGTGGGGCTTGTTTCAATCCCATATAACCAATTGAAAATAACTTAGGGCAATGATTTTCCACTTCCAAAAAGTGATAATTAAAGCTTCTCTACATCATCAAATATTGAAGGCCATCATGGTTCACTCAAATCAACCATTCAAAGAAAATAATAAGGATGAGAGGGATAAAGAATTACAATGTGTATGTTCAAATTTAGAAGGAATTAAAAGTGCAAAGGAAGATGTAAATGGAAATTTTAAAACAAAGAAACAAAAAACAATTAAGTTTAATCTAGGTAAATTCTCTTCATCATCCTTGAGTACTAGAAAATTATCTCCTTGTAATAAAAATAAAAGTTTAGAGTTTATCCTTTACACATTAGGGTTTCAAGAGTAGCATAATAAAGAAAGGAGTGTGGATGATGTTCATGGAAATTTAGGTTTCTTAGGGTAGCATAAGAAAGGACTATGGAGGATGGTCCTTGCATATTTATAAAAATATATAAAGAAAAAAGTGGTTTTGAGGTTATTCCTTGCACTTTAGGTTCTCTAGGGTAGCTTAAACCTATAGATGGTAAATATTATTATGAAAAATATAGAAAATTTGAAGAGATTACTGAGGACAAAACTCTTGGTGGGAATGGAAAAGATGAGGAATAATCTTAAAGTAAGAACAAAGAGGAAAGGAAATCAAAGGGATAATGATTTTCAAAACCAAAAATAAATAT
This sequence comes from Wollemia nobilis, assembly GCA_028583015.1. Lineage (NCBI taxonomy): Eukaryota > Viridiplantae > Streptophyta > Pinopsida > Araucariales > Araucariaceae > Wollemia > Wollemia nobilis. The sequence continues at coordinate 2,009,040 of JAQPPZ010016930.1, forward strand.
CACAAACGTTAACAAGAAGTGGGATGAAGCCCATAAATAAGAACAAAAAGTTACTGTTATCTTGAAATATTTGGAGTATGAATAAGATCCCTAAAACAAGAGATATAGGGTAATTAATAGGTTATTGCAGTCATGATATTAGTTTAATACAAGAAGCAAAAATAAGTAGTAGGAAATATAAAAATGTATTTTTGAAAAAATATATAAGAGATTGTCTAGCAGTTCTTCCCATAGGAGATCAAGAGGGTATTGTAAAAAAAAAGGAAAATGGGATGGATGTTTGCCATAAGCAAGAAGTAATTGAGTTGTTGGAATTTTTGTAAGAAATAGAAAATATCAACATTGAAGTTATAAATGTATGTGCTTCAACCATAATTATTCTTCATGATAAAGGTTCGAAGGAACTTAGTTTATTTATGTCAAATTCAACAATGATTATAATTGTGATTTATGGATTCTTGAAGGGGACATTAACATAGTTTTATTTCCTTCAGAAAAGTAGGATGGTACTTCTTATAGTCTAAATAACTAGAGCAGTTTGCTTTCTTTGTCAATTTAAATGACCTTTGTGATGTTATTCCTTCAATATTTCAGTATATATGGGATAATAGATGTATTAGAAAAGCACATGTAGAAGAAATATTGGATATTTATTTGTTATATAATACATAGTTGTAAACAAACTATTCTATCTATTTAGATATTTTATTTTGAGCAATATCATGTCACAAATTCATTCTCTCAAGATGTGATCTACTAAAAAATGATCATATATATCCATTTCAATTTTAGTCTATGTGGCTCCAGAGACCATGATTTCTTCCAAATGGTTATGTTATAATGGAATAAAACAAGGTTTAAATAATTATGTATATGTAGGTTTGTGAAAAATATGAAATGTCTAAAAGGCAAATGAATATTTGGAATGCCAATTTTAATAGTGATATTTAAAGTAAAAGAGGATATTAAATCTAAGCTCAACAATTTACAAGATATTATAGAAATCCATGGAATGATCCAAGATACACGTGTCAAGAAAAAATTTCCTTTCTAATTATCATAAAGTAATACAAAATGAAGAGTCATATTGGGTTCAAAAATCTAGGAACAAAGTGAGATGTTGTGGTACCCTATAGCAAAGGTTAACATGGCATAGAAAGGACAAAATGAACAAAAATAACTATCTAAAGAACACTTCATCTATCTTCAAATATGTACATTATAATTCAATACAATATCCTATACTTATATAGTATGATGTCTCTAGGTTGTCTCTAGATATTGTTGGTGCTTCACATTCTCTCCAAATTTGGGTGAGAATATTTCTATTTTCTTTTTTATTTTTAATTTTGACTAGCAATTCTAATTCTATCTTATTCTGGTTTTTATCTTGTTCTTGTCTTGTTTTGATTTTTATCCCATTCAATATCATAATTTTCAACATTCTTCCCCTTGAGGTTGAATGAGAGAAAAAACTTCTATCTCTATGTGAAATAAACTAATTCTCTACCACTATCTTTGTAAAAATATTTGCATGCTAATATTTTAAATTATAATGTTTCAATTTAACCTTGTTTTCTAAACAAAATCTCTAATAAAATTATGTTTCATCTATGTGATATTATTTTGTATGAAAATAGGATTTTTAGTCATTTGAATTGCACTCATGTTGTCATAAAATGGTATTTTGTCTCCCTTACCTTTCATCAAGGTCTTCTAGCATCCTCCTTAAATATATTATGTGTGTGATTGCTATTGTAGTTGTTATATACTCTACCTATATTTTTGAGAGTACAACCATTGCTTGTTTGTTTTTTTCAATAGGTTATGTGGGATTAAAATGGGCCCCACCCATATGTCATCATTACAACATAGTCGTATTACAATAGCATCTTGGAAATTATGCATGTATCACTTGGTAATATTTAAATCTAGGTCTCCTTAAAATTCAAGGAATCTAACTAATTGAGTTGATTCTATTTGATACCATTGTTTTTTCTTTGAAATTCAAGTTACCAATCCATTTCCCAATGAGAAACAATTTCTTGATGTAGATTTCCTATTATCAATTTAGCCTCCCCTATGTAAATTAATGTATCCAACCAAATCAATCTTATTGGATGAAGTATAATGGATTCCATAATTTAAAGTTCCTTTTACATGTATCAAAATTCTCTTATCTACTCTTGTATGTTCTTTTGATGGCTTGCTCATGAATTTTAAAATCAAAGAAACAACAAGTGCAATATTTGGTCTTGTTGTTATCAAGTACATAAGGTTACCAATCAAATTATATACTTCTTCTCATCCACTCTTCCACTTCCATCATCTACACATTCTTTCACCCTCTGCAAGTGGCATAGCAACATCTTGACAACTTTCCTTGTTAAAATTGTTTAAACATATCATATGTATATTTAGATTGGCAAATGAAGATCACATAATGCGTTTACCTCCATGCTAAGAAAATAATGCATAAAATTCAATTGCTTATTTTAAATTCTTACATAATGGCTTGCTTGAACTCTCTCTTTATTCTTGATGAACTTCCTATGAAAGTTAGATCATCAACATATAAGAAAAAAATCAAAATATCATCTCCTTTCCTTTTGTAGTACAATATGTACTTATTCATACTTCTCAAAGATCCACACTTCAAGAAGTATGCATCAATTCTTAAATACCATACCCTTGGTGCTTGTTTGAGTCCATATAATAATTTTTATAAATTGTAGACATGTCCTTCTTTACCTTCTATATCAAACTCTTATGGCTCTTCCACAAACACTTTTTCTTCAATCTTCCCATTCAAGAATACACTCGTTACATCAATTTGATGTACAATCCATATTTTTTGGAAAGACAAGCATATACCATTTTATTGTGTTTTTCCTTGTAACATGTGCATATGTCTCATCAGAATCTATACCAATTTGTTGTGCATATACCTTGTGCATTTCAATTGAATCATCACTATTGTATTTGATTTTAAAAATCCACTTCACTCCAATTACCTCCTTGTTCTTGGAAATTTACATAACTCCCAAGTATTACTCTTTTTAATTACATTCAATTCTTATTTAAATATATTTTCTAACTTGCTTTTGGTTGCTTCTTTGAAACTTTAGGATTCCACTTCAATCTTGGACAATAGTGCATAGTTCACAATATTATCTTTTTGTTCCTTTTGTCTTCTTGTGAATCTTCTATCAAAATTTTGACTCAACATTTGATAGCTTGAACGTGATTGTGATATTCTCTTTATTTTTATGCTTTCCTTTGGAGAAATGCATATACCTCCACTTGATATTTGTAACACGCCAAAATATTAAATTATGATTGCTTTTTTAGTCTTATTTGCTTATTATCCATGTAATCCAACTTCATTAAAAATCTCAAACTCTAGATATAATGCTTTGTCTAGAGTTGGGATCATGAAATTTATATGCCTTGATTTCTTTAGCAAAATGCATGCTTGAATATTTTGATTTAACTTCTTCCTTTCTTATATTCAATATGAACATAATCCTATTAGATCTTATTACATTATTTGTTGTCATGTAATTATTACATTTTGGGGAATGTTAATTATTTCATCTCATATGTGGGTGAATATAAATCTCTCGAAATAACGAGAAGATGAAAATTTTATGATGAAGATGAAATACCAAGAGGTGAAACACAAAAGGGTCTCTTGAAACTAAGAGACACCATATTGTATAAATATGATGGTTGTACATGTATTTGCTCTGGTGGAAAATATATGCAATATTATTATTTCTTGATTATTGTTGCTTGACTCCCCCTTGATTCTAATATCTAGTATTAGATCCAAGCATGGAGATTTTGGAGAGTTTTTGAGTAGGGACAACCATCACCATCTGATGATATGCCCTTATGTGTTAAAAAAAATACTTGTGAACAAGTTATGACAAGACGCTACAAATGTGAACACATAAGGACAGTGCTTAAGGTATGAGATGTCAAATAAAGAGCTATAAGATTTATAAGGGTCATAGTATAGCATTATTTTCCTTAGACTTCCTTTTGGTAGTATAACAGAATACACTATATGTCATAGTTATTTTTCAAGAAAAAATTAAGAGATTAATATCATGTATTTATATTGAAGCTTACTGATCAATCAATATTTAGAATAAGAGTCCTTGAAAGTAGCAGTTCCTATAATGCTTACTCTAAAATATATGATGAAGAATTTCCATGTGGTAGTGGTAAAGTATTTCTTTAAAGGAGCAATTTTGGTGAAGAAAGCCCCAAGACAAATATGGTAAAGAGAGTGAAGATAAAACAACTCAGGTGAAAACATCCTTAAGATGAATCTAGTAAAGAGTTTTTTTGTGATTTATATGAGATTATATGACATACTAAATGTGACATTAGAGGAAATGTTGACCCAATTCTACATCTAAAATTGAAGCCAACAAACAATCTTCAAAAACTACTCCCTATGTTGTCTAGAACATCAGAAAAATTAAATAAGATATTTTTATTGCCTAAGGAATAGTTTGGTGACACGTTGCATTAGTTGAGAGGAACATGTGGAAAAATGCTATGTTGAGATGATATTTTAACAAAAAGGGGTGCATCATTCGTTCATATTTGTAAGGTACCTTTTATTAATTCTTGCCTAACTATCATTTTTTAATCTCTTTATTGAAAGTTACAAATAGCATAGGGAGGAAGTTGGTTATTGCAAGAATTATTTAAATTATGAAGGTTCATAAGTTCAATTCTCTTGGGGGGCAATTATTTTTTTAAAGGAAAATTTTATCTTTAATTTATTTTTTAGTATTGCACATATTTTCTATATTTTGAAAAGAGAAGAAGAAGAAAATTTGTGAAAATACATATAACAATTATGATTTTTTTTGCAACAATAAAAATAGCAACTTTGTTTTTGTAAGAGATGCATTTTGGGAATTAAAAGGTGTATAGATGTATTTTATTTTTTTTAAGTGGGCAATTTTTTGAAGTCATGAAATAAAAGTGGGGAATTTGGTATATAGAAAAAAGAATTTTGTACAAGAAGGGTAGTAATTTTTTGTAAAAGGTGTATTTTTGGCAATGATCGACACCTTATATTTTTCAAAAAAAATATTTGCATTTTTTTACATAAAAATAAAAAACATGTGCTTTGCACAATCACAACATTCAATCTAAAGCCTAATATAGTTGTCATAATGATGTCTAGACATCAACCCTATAAATTTTGGGGATAAATAAGGATATATTTTTGTGATTTTTTGTTTCACTCTATTTTTACCCTATTCATTACTATATTTAGATGTAAATCCTGAAATTGATAAAATCCAAGTATATAGGGAAGTTATGCCCATGTATGAGCATTTATCTTTGAGTAGGTGTTATTAATAGAATGAATCCTTTTTAGTACTACCTTGGTACCATGTATCCATATATTTAACATACCTTAAGGTCTTTCTCATGTACAACTATGTATATCAAGAAGACTAGCTTCTTTCTTATACCAACTAGTATGTAGAAAGGATGGGTATATAAAAGGATTGGTATATAGAACTAATGGTGTATAGAAAATGGGACCATTTTGGGAGATATAAGAAACCTTTGCCATGTAAATAAAATATCTGTCTCACATAATCTGAATTGCTTAAGGATCCAAATTTTGCACATTGAAAACAAAAAAGAGAAAAATATTAGTGGTTGAAAAATTCTAGGATATAGTTATTGGTGATGAAACTCCACCTCAAGAGATTATAGCTACATAAAATCATCATGAAGGAGATGCAAGTGCACTTATGCTCATCACATATGGAGTGGCTAATGAAATATAACCCATATCAATGAGATAAAAAAATATCAAAATATGCATGGGACATACTTTGTACTATATTTGAAGGAAGAAATGAAGTCATAATCCTTCATCTTCAATCATAAATTCATACATAAAGGGTACATGATGGTGAGAGCATTGAATAGTTTCTTTTAAGAATTTCTAACTTGGAGGTAAAGTTGAACACCATGGGAGAAAAGGTGGATGACAAGCTCTTAGTATTAGTTATACTTGGAGCTCTCACTAAATCATTTAAAACATTGGTAACATCTCTTCAAGTATCAAACATAAAGGTGTCATTTAAAGAGTTGGTAAAAATCCTTCAACAATATAAAGTATAATATTATTTAAGATATGATTTGTCCAATAATATCTTTATCTCCACAAAGAAATCTCAAAATGGCTCAAAGGGTCCTTCAACTTCATTTTCAACACTAAAGAAACCTCAATGGAGGAGGACGTATTGTCATATTCGTATTGTCATATTTGTAAAAAAAGACATGATACCAAGTTTTATATATACAATTTGATGACTTGTGGGACACACATTTGCAGACCTCCTCAAAGGAATAAATAATTTCAATCACAACAACATGGGCAACATCAACAAGGGCAACAACAACATGGGCAAAATCAACAAGGGCAACAACAACAAGGGTATATTATTCAAAAGGAACCTGAACCAAATTGTGAAGAAGAGTGTGAAACAACACATAAGTTACTCATGGCCAAGAAAGTGATAAAAACAAGAAATAAAGGAGATAGTAAATAATCTAAGAAACAAGGTGAAATTCAAAAGTATATGTTATCAAAAACTAGTGAAGGTGGAGAATTTCCAAAACTTAGGTCTTGTTTATAGTTAATACTCAAAAAAATTGATGATGGTTACTTTGAAAATAATGTGACAATATCTACTACAATAATAAGATTGTGCGTGACACTATTCACTCTTGACATCCTTGAGTTAACATGTAGAAAATAAATAGAAATAACTTAATATTTGAAGGATAAGCCCATGATGATAGATGTTCATTGTGACACAAGTTAGCTTATTCAAAGATCATATTTCAATTGTGATACTAATGATTTGAGATCCATAATTCCAGATGGTTGTTGTGATACAGGTGATATTGTTCAAAGGGAGATATAGTTTGAGATACTTGTGATTTGAATATTGTTGATGAGAATAGAGTTTGTGTAGATGATTTTATTGGCCATGACATAGGCCATATTGTCAAAAGTGAAAGTGACAATGATTGTTAAGATTGTATTGTAGGTCATTATGATGATGATGTTTAGTATTTAAATTTTTTTGTAATAATGACAGAGATCAAAGTGGTGGTAAAAACTTTGTGTGTTTTAAAAAACATACTAAAGGAATTTGTTCAATAATAATGAGGAAAATGGGATACAATAGTATGAGTTTGGGAAGCTATGAACAAGGTATAAAAATTCCCATAATGTAAAATATAAGGCCAAAGAATGCAGGCCTTGGATATGAAGGTCAAGTAGGTAGTAGTGACACTAAATTTATGATCAGTAGCAATAACATAAAATTTGTGAGAAGAGGGTCATATGTTGAAGCTCCTAGGATGAGTTATTGTAGTCATTGTGGAAGATCTAGACATGTGACATCTAGCTGTTGGAATATACATACTTGTGAGCCTTATGGAGTTAATAATCACTATCAAAGAAAGTTTTGGCACAAAGATAAAGTGACTAACAAAATACATATGAATTGTGGATGGATGAATGTTTTATGGAAAAGAAGGTGTATTTTGTTGAATGGGAGAAATATAAATTTTCCAATGAAAATTGTAGTCTTGAGAAACTTGAAATGAATGATTCTACATGTGAATATGACCCAAGATATGCTTGGGAATCCTATAGTGCCAAAATTTTTAGTGAAACATTATGTGGAATATTTTAGAGATGTGCATTGATTCTAGAGTTATATATATGGTAATTTTCCATAGGTGATTATCTAAAGATAGATTTATATGTTTATACAAAGGTGACCCAGATAAAATGATGACCTCGAGGTGACCTAAAGATAATGGCCCAAAGGAAACTTAGAAGTAATGATGACCCAAAGGCAAGGACCTAAAGGGAATGATGACCCAAAGGTAAGGACCTAAAGGGAATGATGACCTAGAGGTAACCCAAAGGTGACCTAGAGGTAAATATCCAAAGGTAATGACCTAGAGATAGATCCAAAGACTAGTCCAAAAAAGCCACATCTAATGGATTTTAGCTAGAACCAACAGAGCCAAGGCTAGTAGATCTAGATATAAAGCATAATTCTAGTGTACCACCCTTGGAATCATGAGGGGTAATGATTTTTATACCAAATAATGTAGTAGGGGTATGTTAGAATTTATTATATTATTTTTTGTCAAGTAATTATAACATTTTATGTGATGCTAATTATTTCATTTCATATGTGGGTGAACAAAAATATCTCAAACGAATGAGAAGATGAAAATTTTATGATGAAGGTAAAATGCAAAGAGGTGAAACATTGAAGGGTAATTTGAGAGACAACATATTGTATAAATATGATGGTTGTACATGTATTTGCACTAGTGTAAAATATATGCAATATTATTTTTTCCTAATTATTGTTGTTTGTCTTCCTCTTGATTCCAATAAATCCAAACAACCAAACACTCTCAAGTGACTTACCAAAGGATTATTTGCATACCATGCCTCATGAGGAATCATATTATTTACTACAATTATTGATTTCTATTAAGGATGTACATTATTTTTGTAACTACTTTGACCCTAAAATAGTTTCCTAAACCTTTTTCTAGTACCATGTTTCTTTTCATCTTTATTATTGTTATATTCTTTCTTTATTCCTCTCCATTTTGTTGAGTTGTTTAGGTTATTGTCAATTGTATTCTTATATCATGCTCATCATATAATTGATTGAATTTATTGAAATAATACTCACCACCATGATAAATCCTTTATTTTTTTATTGTATATATACTTTCATTATCTACTAATTTGAAGATCTTAAATACTTCAAAATATTCACTCATTCTTAATAAAATATACCTAAATTTTTAGTATGATCATCAATGAAAGTGATATAGAGGAAGGATTTACCAACACTTGGTGTACACATTGGGCCAAAAATATCTAAATAATAAGCCACAATGGATATGATGCTCTTCATGCTACTTTTGTATGGATATCTCTAAATATACTTCACTTCTTGCTTCTAAATAAGAGAACCCATGGTCATTTCATTTAACATTCAACAAATATAAGCTTCAAAAGTTAGGTGTATGGTGCCATAAACAACTATTGTACTTAATGGATGGATGACACAAATTGCTCTCTTTTTTCAATAATTTTACACATGTTTTTATGAGGGGTCATGGTCCCTTCATACTTAGTAGGGTCTAAACCTTACACAAATTGCTCTCTTATCATCCAAGCTTTGATGAGAATATTTTTTTATTTGTCATAGGTATAGTAGCCACTACTTGATTTCCATTTGTTTTGTTATAGATGATGCATTCCTATTCTCAAACATCACTTTGTAGTTTTTCTCTACAAGTTACCCTACACTCAATAAATTGTGCTTTAAGCTTGGTACGAAGTAAGTATTTGAGATATATTATTTCCAATTTTTTTGTCAATTTGTAAGGTTCATTTTCCTTCAACCTCCAATGCTTTGTTATCTTGAAGTTTCACTTTGCTCTTATACGAGTCATCCAACTCCATAAACAACTCCTTTTTACCAATCATATGATTTGAATAGATAAAATATTGTTGGAGTATATTACATTATTTGGTACATTCTAATGTACCCCCATGGTACCTCCATGGTACATTTGTAAATATTAGATTAGGGTTGAGTCATAGTTTAGAGTGTGAGTTATATTTTCCTCTTTATGTAAGTATGAATGTGTAGGAAATGCACAAGTGTCATGTAAATTTGTAATATGCAAGAAATGCACAAGTGTCATGTAAGTTAGAGTGCAAGTGTAGGTTAAGTAAATGTGCACAAGTGTCTTATATGTAAGAGTGCAAATATGTAATTTAAAGATGTGCACAAGTATCTTAGATTAAAGAGTGTAAGTAGAAGTGTAAGAGTCATGTATAGGTGTGCATATGTTATAGAGTCAAGTGTTCATCAAGTATGCAAGTGACAAGTAGATAAGCCAAGAGTCATGAGACTTGGCATATGGAGAGCAATAGTCAAAATCCAAAGAGTCACATTAATGTGGCTATATTATGGAGATGATGTAGGGTTATGCATAAGGGATTGGACCCTAAATATATTTATAAAAATAAGGTGAATTAATTTTGAAATCAAGGTAAATCTTGGCCAAATTCATGTAGGAGACATGGCGAATTACCTTTATTTTTTATCAAAATTTATAAAACTCTGGTAAATTTTATATTTTTGATGATCAATGACAAAATTGAATATCGATCACTTACAAAATAAATTCAATTGTCAATCGATTGCAAACGACTACTCGGATGACAGTCGATTGCAAATGACTACTTAATTATTGATCGATTGTAAACGATCGCTCAATTGAAAATCATTTGCAAATGACTGCTTGATTTTCGATCGATAGTAGATGACCGCTCGATTATTGACCAATTACAAATGATATCTTGACGATAGATTGACTGTAAATGAATGTTCGAATCTGACCCGATAGTAAAACTCCAGCTGACTTCAACATAGTAATAAAACTCTAATCGACTCTGGCATGGTAGCATAAATCTAATTGACTTTGGCCCGATAGCAAAACTCTAAACCAAATTTGGATCAGTGGTAAAATTATGATGACTCCAAATCAGATGCAAAAGACTGGCCGATGTCGAATCGGTGGCATAACTATCACTGACTATGGCTTGGTTGCAAAACTATCATTGACTCTAGCTTAGTAACAAAACTCTTAACGAATTTGGATTGATGGTAAAATTGTGACCATATCCAAATCGGTTGTGTTAGCTTTTGATGCTAGATACTTAATGAGAAATCAACCACAAGATATAAAATGGGTATTTTAATATTAAATATATGATAATGGCAATATACTATGCATGTAAAACTCATAAGAAACTTCTACTACTCATAAAACTACCATTAATGAAGGCTCAAAAAAATAGTACAATGATATAAAATGGAGGTCTCATACTCTCCATATCTCTTACATTCTCTACATTTTATCTAACATCTCATCTACTATTTCTCTACCTTATGTTATCTACCTTCTCACCTATCTTATCTATCAAAGGCTTATATATAATGAGATGTGACTCTTGGTCTTCCACCTACCTATGATTCTTCATCTTTCTATTCTAAGGACTCATGTACACATGGATAACATGCACATTTACATCAAGTACTTTGCACATTCTAACTATACTTGTGCATTTATTACATTGCATAAAGTAAATACTGAAACCCTAATATAAGACACACTCCTAATCTAAATATTTATCGAAGGTGTTACATTAGCATGTGCCAACTAATGTAATATATTTCAATAGATTGTAAATGAATGGCTGACTCTGGATCAGTTGCAAAACAATGTTTGAAATCAGATCGGTTGCAAAACTATATCTGAATCTGGATCGGTTGCGCCAGGGGTTATTCTAACACATGTCAAACCATCCATCACTCACCTATGCATGTCAAATTTTATGTTATCACGTATCCATCCACATTAAATTTTTGTATGCATATGTCTATAAAAAGGTATCTATTATCATTTTTGACCTTTTTTCTTTTGTAGATCATCAGAGTGAACACTAGGCGATCAATACCCTGCACCCTACTACTCTCTCAAAAATTCATCTTACTTCCACCACTTCCATCCTTGCTTCAAAAATTATCTTCTAAAACCTTGTTTACCCCAACATTTCAGAAATGTTAACTACACCTAGGTACAACATTTCTTGGGTCAATGACACAAGCTTGCAGGGTTTAGTTTCCATGCCACAATATAGAATAGATAACCATGTCTTACTGAATATTATAGATGCATGCAACAACGACAGAGCAACTATCAATCTGACAATATAAAATAAAAAGATATGTTTTAGTATCAAATCCTCAGAAGTGGAGTGATTGAAAGGTCTTCCTCACAAGGATGTTGATCCTATCACTACGAAGTTCTTGCTATCGGGTGATGACAAAGCATTATTGGAGACTATTGGGAAAAATATTGGTTATAACTATAGCTAATTCATTGCCTCCATTTAAATTATCAACCCGAGAAAGGTCATAAACTTGTGAGTGTCACACACAATATATGTCTGTAGTGTAAAGAATGAATCCCTTTGTACCCATTGGTTTGGTGGGAGGATTTGTTTATCCGTGCATGTTTAGTTCATCCGAACCCATCAAAACTAAGTGCAGGAAAATAAATACTAAAATTTAAATGCTAAAAGTAAACACACGATTGAAAATAAATTTCTAGAAATAAACACACTTGCAAAAATGAATAAAGCAAGAAATTGCTAAAATAAATAAAGCAAGAAAAAGTCACACAACATAAATAAATAAAAGCAAGAATAGGGGAGGATTACTGCTTGGAGTGGGCCCAAGCTCCCGTAGATGGTTTACCCAGTTGACTATGTAAAACTCATCCTCTTAATCCATGCAAATATAAGAACATTCAAACTTTATAAATTATGCGATACAATTGGAAATTCAAAATTTTCTTGATTTTATTGATTAACCTTTTCTTAGGAATGGTCTGCGTTCTTATATAGAATGCAGCCAATCCTGTTACAACAATAACTTGGTCTATTTTAATCACACAATGTGATTTTCTATGGTCATTCCATGCATAGTTGTTATTTTCTTCTATTAAGAGCACGATCTACGGTTGTTCTATGCATAGTTGTTATTTTCTTCTATTAAGAGCATGATCATTTGATTTTAATCACCAAAGGATAAGTTCAATGCTCCTTAGGTGTATACAATAAACTACTTCTAAAAATATTACTTTTATTAAACATCACATGGTCAAATAGTCAACCATCAATATAGAATATAAGCCCTTATTCTATTTTAACCATAATTCATGATTTTAATATGCATAGAAAATAATGATTCTCCATTATCTTTTTATAATAACTTCCTTCAAAATTGCATGGTTAATTGGTCAACCGATCAACATTGATTTGGTCAACCGATCAACATTGACTTGGTCAACTGATCAACTCATCAATAGGAGTCAGCGCTAGGAGTCAAGCGTTAGGAGTCAAACGCTGGGAGTCAGGCATTAGGAGTTAGGGTAGGAGTCAGGTATCAGGAGACAAGCATCGGGACTAAGGCACTAGAATTTGGGCATCGGGAATCAGGTGCCAAGAGTCAAGATGGAATTCAGGCATCTAGATTCAGGACGGGAGTTAGGTGTTGGGAGAAAAGTCGAGATTCAAGCGCCATCCTATTGTTTGGAGTCAAGCGTCAACCTACTACTGGGATGTAGGCGCCAACCTGTACCATTCACCACAGTTCTCTTTAATATGTATTTGTACATTTGTTAGATATGAATTGAATGTTGACTTCAAAATACCAAATTAGTAGCAAAAACCTACATCTATGCACATTTTCCACTAAAAATATCAGTCAAGCATAATACTTTATTTTCTATCAATTACACGCAAAAGCTATATATAAAATACATCTCTAATGCTAATTAAACCAGTAATAATACCCTTAAAAGTGTATATAAAATGAGCATTTCTGGTGCTCATCATTCCCCATGCTAAATATTTGACATGACCTCATATCACAACCCCTCGGTATTTTTTTTCTTTGCAAGTGTTGGGTGTACTCAGATGGTTGGACTCTATTTGAACTTCTTCTTTTTTATGTTGTTGTATATATGTTTTCATATACAATGACTTTTCCCTATGCCGAATATTTGACATGTCCTCATGTCACATTCCCCCATGTGGAATATTTAACATGCCCTCATGTCACATTCCCCCATACTGAATATTTGACATGCCCTCATGTCACATTTCCTCGGTACATTTTTTTTGGAATATGTGTTCCTAGGGTAGTGATATTCGTTGCACTTCTTGTCATGTTTGTGGCATGCCATGTGGCTTAATTCTAATGGGAGAATTAAGAAAGAGAAATATAGGGGCATCTACTGGTATTAACTTAGAAATGATTTTTAAAAGAATGATGCATATAATTATTGGAAAACTCAGTACATACCTGGGTGGATTTCGTGGATTAAGGTATGGCAATGCTTGATGGTGTAAAATATTGGCATGTGGCTTGAAATCATGATGTCCCAAAAAATGAAGTTGGGGTGACATTGATTTATCTTGGAGATTGTTTTTTTTCATTCTCTCTATCATTTTTTTTTTTAGACCATCATTTGTTCCATCGGTGGAAACATGACCAGAATAGATCTTCCATTGAAACCAGGATGCGAACAAACAGTACGATAGGATATTCAAGTTGACTCGTGCAGGCCACACCTTTGCCAAAGCTTCTTCAAGTTGTTGCATTTAACAGTGTGTCCAAAATATTTTGAATAAAACTGTCATTCCAACCACATAGTTTTCTCCATGCACTACACCAAACCAGAAATTGCAATGATCATTTCTTGATGTCATCACTATAGCCAAACAGTCAAATCATAGCCTCTATAGAAAATTATGAAGTCTCTTTCTCCTCTAGGAATTATATTTGCAGTCATCATCCAAAATTGCATTAACATGAGGCCTAAAACTAATTTCTTGTTTTCCCAACAATTTTCCTCCAATGAAATCCTCTAGAAATTTTTCTATAATGACTCTTGGATATTTCTAGCCAGGTCATCATTGGGATTGAAAATTCTAGCAATTTTACTTCCAAGTGCAACAACATAGGCTCTTGGATTGTCTTCCCATTTGGAGTTGTAATTATGTCATTAGGTTACATACCAGTGCCACCAATCATATTTTCACATGCAACAACAATAAAATGAACCTCCACTCCTGGTGGCTTTTGTTGTATCAAGAGCCGCCAAACACTTGGTTGTGTTGCACTGGGTGTGTGGTGAATTTGCACTTATCGTTTCAAACTAATTATGACATCGTCCAGAATCTTCTCTGTAGTGGGGGTCCCCATCACTACAACCAATTTACTCCTCACCACTCAAAATAATATGTATATTGAACTAGCTTCCATGAAAACAATGTCACCTCCCATGAGTTGTAAAAATCAATTATACACAAAAATCTGGAAAATAACAAACACAGTTGAATTTCTGCCAGCGATATTTTCTACATAGCTTCCATAATGCCAT
Organism: Wollemia nobilis; assembly: GCA_028583015.1. Lineage (NCBI taxonomy): Eukaryota > Viridiplantae > Streptophyta > Pinopsida > Araucariales > Araucariaceae > Wollemia > Wollemia nobilis. The sequence goes on from JAQPPZ010016930.1 coordinate 2,024,172, forward strand.
AGAGAATATGAAATATCTATGCTCATCTATATTGCTAAATAATAGGAAATCAATTGCAATAATTTGAGCTGGTAAATTTAAAACTAGGTGGCCAAGCTAGAGGTGGAGTTAGTCACGGGAGAGACTGCTAATTTTGAAATCATTGTCTTCACAAAAAATTCTAAATGTGCCAAAATAATGCAACTCTAGGTGTATTGATGAAGCCAAATTCGAATCTTATGAAATTTGAATAAAATACCGCCAATTTTTCAAGTGACAACTTTCATTTTTGTACAGCAGACATTTATTGTTGGAAACAATGACTACATCCTCTAGGAAGTTGGTCTCTTGGCCTTCTACAAATTCTGTAGCTTGATTTTATGGATAACATCCTCCACAGTTGGCATGCCACATTTTTACCTTGATATTTTTTGGTATCCAAAAAATGCCTTATTGTCTCTGTCAATATTTTTCCGCAAGCCCTCTATTTTTTTTATTGTCTCTATCAACAATTTCCAAGAAGCTTGAAATTCAATTTGGAGCCTTCTCAGCAAAATATTATAGTTGGCTAAAAATGGGCATTGCTTTTTTTTAATATCTAGTCCCTGCTTCTTCTTGGTGGAAGATTGACACTATTTATTTGTGCCTTCCTCCAGGTGGGAAGAAGACACTTTTACAGTGGTCTGATGGTAGGCACTATCTCTTTGGTGGGAAATAAGTGTCTTTTTCTACATTGTTGCACTTCTAGTTGTAGGGCACAAGATGCATGTATCTGATAGGCCTAGTTTAAGTTTTTTGCCTACAGATTGTACTCATGGCCATATCCTATAAAACTAAACACATGAAAGCAAGAAAATAGGAATCATGGAACTTGTGCTTGATAGGCCTAGGTTACCCAATCTGCCTAAAAATTAAATTTAGGGCATCAATTCTTGCAAAGAAAAACACACACTTAAAGCAAAAAAATAGGAATCATGTGGATCATGTGCCTGATAGGCCTAGGTTTCCCAAGCTACCTACAAATTGCTTTTAGGGCACGATTTCTTGCAAAGCAAAAATAAAAACTATGTTAAACAAAACAGGTTCCATGTCTATTTTCCTCATAATGTTTTCATTTTTTTTACCATGATGAATGTAGGAGCCATTCGTTAAACTACTGGTATGGTATTGAAATATGAGGTCTCCCCCATGTTTGCGTTTGACTCAATCTCAAAAATGTGAACTTCACAAAATCTCCATAACTAGTTCTTTATTCTGCATTTTTTTCATATATGGGAGACATATGCCTTTACATGGGAGTCAGGTGCCTTCTCGCTAGAATTCAGGCGTCTTACTTCAATATACAGGATAGAGACACCTGTTAGAATAAAATTTAGGCTCATTTTCACTAGAAATCAGGCACCTTACTTCAATACTTGGGAAACAGGTGCCCGTTAAAACAGAAACTAGGAATCTTTTTGCTAGAAATCAGGTGCCTTACTTCAATACTTGGGAAACAGGCACCTTACTTCAATACTTGGGAAACAAGCACCCGTTAGAATGAAAATCAGGCACCTTTTTCACCAGAAATCAAGTGCCTTACTTCAATACACGGGAAACATACACTTACTCATTAAATATCGAGAATATATTATATATATAATTGTTTTTCTAAGAAAAATAGGATGGAGCAACATTTTTTTTTAGGCCTTGTTACCTTGGATGCCTACAGTCTGCATGGCACTTCATGTTGTCCTACAAAACATAACAAAATAAAAAATAAAAACCTAAACTAATGGTGTTAAAACAAATAATGTTTTTTTGAACGTTGTAATAGCATTCATCATGTTGTTGGTTGTAATATTGAAGGTGGGGTCTCCCCCATACCTGCAACTAAGCTAGCCTCTAGAATTTGGGGCTTATGATAAGATTTTAGTCTATGTCAAAAATTTGATATGACTATGTCTTCATTTGTGCCATCCCCTACTTCATCCAGCACTATGATATGTTGTAGCATGGGAAAACCATCTTCTTAGATGGTATGAACACCAGATTTTTTCAATTCATTGGCAGATTGTGCAAGCAGGTAAATGACTGTGTTTTTTAAATGTCATTTTTCCTACTTTACAACTAATATCACCGTTAAAATTCACAAAAGTTTTATAAAATGTTAAGCCTACAATTTTTATCATTAAAACTGGGCTTTTAAGATAGGTTTTATCTAATATTAAATCAACATGTTGACCTATCACCTTCACTATTTTTTATTGTGGTTCCCATCTCAATTTCTTGAGGTATAAATCCCTAATGGCTTCTTTGTAAATAGACACATCCCTCATAGTTTGAGGAATGGTAATAGTAATATTTTTTAACTGTCTCATAATATCAAACTTGGGTTATATTTTTTTTTTAATTTCTCTCAACCTTTTGGGATACGGTGGAATTCCTCCAATGTTTAATTGTTCAACAACACAATTATTTTCTACTTCTACACTAATATGGTACATCGGGTTCATTCCTACAACTACTCTATAAGCTGGTAAATTTAAACTGTTACTGATGGGATTTGGCTCTGGTTGTACTGGTAACTGTTTTGACCTTCTGGTAGGTGGAGCTGGTAAGCTAAAATGTCCTAATAGTTGTGTTTGTGGAAGTGGATCCACGAAGTGAATTTCTTTTGGGTCTTATTTTATGAGTGCTATTTTTGGACACAACCTGGTCTTATGATCCAGGTGACAGATTCCACAAACTCTCACTTTGCTTTCTAGACATTTATTTTTTTCATGATTTTTTCTACACCTCAAGCAGAAAGAGACAAACGTTGCTTCTATTTATTGCTTCTGGAATGTGTCTGATTGTAAAGCAAGAGATGAAAAATATTACTTTTTATACCTTCAAGCAACATTCCTATTTCTTCCTTGATTATGGAGGCTATTAATCCTCGTGTTGGCAGTTTTTAATTTTTTTCAAAAAAATCTAGAATAGTTGTTGAATTTCTCCCATCGATGTCATCCTGATCACTAAATTATTCTGTCTAATGATTTTTCGTGCTCATGTGACTCAAGTGGAGAGAATTTTCTCTATAATAAATATTATCAGAATATCCTAAACTTAAGGCTCTAAGGTGTTTTTTGTTCTCTTAATAAATTATCCGTTGGATTTTCTATGCCTTTGGTTGACTCATGCTTCTGAAATAAGGGATCTACACATAAGATAATTTGAATGTATATTTTTTGTCAAACTAACTAACCTGTGGATCTTAAAACTACAATTTTGACACTCCCCGACAATGGCACCAAAATGTTGGGAAAAATATTGGTTATAACTATAGCTAATTTATTACCTCCATTTAAATTGTCAACCCGAGAAAGCTTGTAAACTTATTAGTGTCACGCACAGTATATGCATATAGTGTAAAGAATGAATCCCTTTGTACCTATTGGTTTGGTGGGGGAAGTTATTTATCTGTGTATGTTAAATTCATCCAAACCCATCAAAACTAAGTGTAGGAAAATAAACACACGATTGAAAATGAATTGCTTGAAATAAACTCACTTTCAAAAATGAATAAAGTAGGATATTGCATAAATAAATAAAGCAGAAAAAAGTAACACAACATAAATAAATAAAAGCAATAATATGGGAGGATTACTTCCTGGAGTGGGTCCAAGCTCCTGCAGATGGTCTGCCTAATTGACTACATAAAAATCATGCTCTTAATCCATGCAAATAGAAGAACATTCAAACTTTATAAATTATACAGTACAATTGGCAATTCATAATTTGTTGATTTTATTGATTGACTTTTTCTTAGGAATGGCCTGTTTTTTATATAGAACGTAGCCAATCCTGTTACAACAATAACTTGGTGTAGACACCAAAACAGCACCAATCCGATTACGTGACAACAAGCACTGATCGCACTAACACACACAGCCCCCAGGGCAGCCCTCAGAGTTTAAACAGTGGTTCTAACCACTCACACAACAGTTTTACAAGTCAAGGATCAATTTGGCACCTTTTAGACACTTTATTGCTTATTCGTCCCACCCAGGGACGAGTGCGGATTTGTACTCGTCCTACCCAAGGACGAGTGCGGATTAATACTCGTCTCACCCAGAGACGATTACTAGCGCTCGCTTCGGGGTGGGACGAACGCTAGGTTTGACCGATAAAAAGTCAGATCTCGGCGCATGACAACTCAGAACTGCCACTTAGCTTTTCTTGCATGGCATAGGAGTGCGAGTGAGTTCTTTTGACAACTCATATCTGCCAATTGACTCTCCCTTCACTACATGGGAATGGGAGTGAGCTTTTTAAGACAACTCAGATTTGCCACTTAGCTATCCCTTCATTGCATGGGAGTGCGAGTGAGCTTTTCTAAACATACAAAGACATGCATAGAGGCAGTTAAGAAGCCCTTGATCAAGAAGAAGTCTTCTCTTCACACAAAAAGCATTCATGCAAAGAAACACTTTTGCATGTTAATTCAAAGAGACCCCTTGGGTCTATAAAATGGTGAGCTTCCTCACCCAAAAGATATACGAGAGAAGGAGCATTTTGAGCGACGAAGTGCTGCTAATTCACTTACTTGCGATTTGTGCTTTCAACATCCATAATCTCTTAATCGAAAGAGAGGTTATTGGGTGACTTTTGAAGGCACGAATCAAGAACCAACACCAATTTTTCTGACCACAATATCCTACCAATTTGCCGACAACACATCACATCAGGTTTCGGACCCATCCCAAGCGGATTGGTGTCGAAACAAAGTTTCACCCGCGGGTGGTTTGCCTTCGGGCACCCCCCACTTTATTGCTTTTGGTGACTATTTCTTTTGTAGTATTTAGCTAGTTTCATGTTTATGCTTTTGTCAAGTTTTCAGTTTATTTAGACTCATTTTAACCATCATTAGATTTATCTTTTATTTTTCATACATAGGTGCTACTGATTCTTTGTTTGTTTCTTTGAACACAGATTTTCAGCATTAGAGGAGCAGCGAGGAATCTACCTTTACCAACGCAAGCGGCGACAACGTTTTGGTTCGCCCATCTTATATGTGGGCATGCGGAAGAAGGAATTCTGAAACAAGTTGTAAAAGACCAACATTTAATGCTCCTATCCCCTAAAAAGGAAGGAGACGCATTGTAACACGAATTTGTAAAGCATATCAATAAAAGGGCCGTTCTTTTTATATTGCTTTGATATCTTGTGTTCATGTTCTTTCTTTTTACGCATTTTTCAATAACATAGGGTTTAAGCGTTATTTTAGTTTCATTTACATTGCATTTTTAGTTTATCCTTTTTGTTTTCGGAATCTCGTGCTTTCAATGGCGATCACGGTGGGACCTCTATCCTCTATTTTTTTTTAGGTTAGATTTTTGATCTGAAATTGCTTGTTTTGATTACAGGTACCTATTTTTCAATCATCAGACTGTTATTCGTTTCACCCAGAGACGAGTGCGGATTGGTAATCGTTTCACCCAGGGACGAATAAGCATTCGTCTCACCCTGGAATGAATACTGTTCTGATATTCGCCTCACCCAGGGACGAGTATAATTTCTATGCATTTTTCAGAGCAAATTAGAGACATCCTATTGGGCAGAGAAGAGGTAGGGGTTTTTAACAAGCTTCTGTCAAATTTTTGTTTTTTATTTTCTGGTTTTCAGTTTTGTATGGCTTAGGGAAAGTTTCCTTTTTGTTTGCCTGTTTCAAATTTTTGCAAATTAAAATGAACCCCACACATCACGTGGTTTCTTAAACCAAGGAGCTGGTCGTAAAACCCCAGCCCTTGAGCAAGACCAATAGTGGATTTCATTACCACGTTGGCTTGGATATTTGCATTCATTTACCCCGATTGTCACTGTTGCTCGACGTAAATCCTGATGAAAGCTAACCGAGTGTCGTTGGGGTGATTCCCAGCACGCGAGGATAAGTCTTCTATGGTAGGTGTCATAAACAGGACAATCCCCCTTCCGTACCGCCTATGTTCCACGTATCATCTGCTCTCACGTACCTATAGTCTCCCTCACGTAAGGGCGGGTATATAGAGAGGTTGGTATATCGGTCCGGCAATGGTATATTGAAGGGCGACCATTTATGGGAGTCATATGAGCCAACATTTTGCATTTAAACGGTTTGCACAAAAATTTTCAAAAACAACACAAAATCATCAAAAATGCACTAAACCAGTTTAGGACACACCATTAATATTTAAAAGAGATAATCACCGTTTGTGTATGCGTGTGTTCATTTTTGCTTAGTGTAACAAAAAGAAATCAGAAAAATCATAAACAAAAGATAAAAATCTACGCATTTTGTCACTCGCTCCAAAAAGCTCCAAGGATTCCCGCAATCGCTTGGTCATCCCAAAAAGGCCCCAAAGGTGTCCATGAACCCTTTGGTCAACCCAAGAGCACCCCAAAGGTGCCCATAAGTGATGCAGGAGCATCCAACAAAATATGGGAAATCTTATATTTTTCCCTAAATTTTAGTGCATCTTGTCGGGGCCATAACTTCTCAACCGTAGCTCCGATTGACGTGAAATTTTACAGGGAGTTAGTTGGGATAATTTTAAACAAATATGACTCCTTTGAGTCCTATTTGCCTCGAAAAGTCAGTTTTCGAGGCCAAATTCCATCATCTAGTGCCCCAAAATTAGGTTTTAAAATTACTCGGCTAATTTTTTATGCTTTTTGAGTTGTTCGGAGGTCAATATCTCCTAATGTATTTAGATTTAGGACTTGAAACTTCATTTTTGTCTTATCTATTGTAAGAGGGATGCGCACCCCAATTTTGGGCCCCATCTGACTCATTTTCAATTTTAGGGTTTTTAGAGAGACATCGTCATGGTGCTCACTCGCAGCCAAGCCCAATCACGGGCGGATGCTACGGGGAATATCCAAGGAGGCACAAGTCACCTCCGTTACAGTCCCAAGGATTTGGTCATACCACCTTGGTGACCTGGCACACAAGGCAGTCCCCTCCACACCTTAACAGAAAGGGACTATAAGGGCACCTCTTCTAGGGGCACTCCTATTCAACATAGCACCCAACACACACCCTTCCATGAGGGGTACATCCGTAGGAGAGCTCCCTTAGATGCTCGCTATGAGTGGTCACCACGCAATGAAGCGCTAGGTCAACATAGGGTTCGACGGGAGGAACCACATGATTACACTCTCCCTCCTTCACCCCCTCTAGTTGTCAGGACTACAAGGATAAATCCAGAGCACAAGGCTCCTCAGGCGGGGCGAGCCAACTCCATCCGTTCCTTTTTCACTTATGAAAGAGAGCACGAGGAAAACCCTTACCTTCCTCAAGAGCAATATACATCATGGGAGCAATACGCCTCTACAACTGCTAGCACTCAGGATCACCTACTGAGGCTAAAGCCTCGGGGGAATGCCGCTACCCCCAACAGAGGGAGGCGGCCTATAGAGATCTCGGATCACCATGACCATGATAGATATCTAGGAGAGGCATCTAGGCATTCTAGACATGAGACAACAGAACCAACTATCTTAGAATCTACCAAGCATATCGCACGTCGGATGCAACTCACGCTACTTGAGCTAGAACAACAACAGTTAGAGCAACAATATCTTCTAAATCAAGAGTGCATTCAGTGCCAGGAGGATGAGTTGTTCCAACACACTAGGCAGGCGAGGACTCCAACCCCTCACACGCATAAGATAGAACATTATGAGAGACACAACTGGGTGCGAGACAGGTATCCACGACCTTATCAACCGTTGCCATCGACGCCTCCTAGACTTGAGTGGGAGGCCAATTCTAAGACCAATGACGGGCGCCTTCTTCAGGCACCCACCCAGGTTCATGGGCCACCCTCAGAAATTCTTCAAGAAGCCTCTGAGGAACTTGAGCGAGAAGAAGAGCGGGATGAAATGCCATACCAAGGCATGGGGGGTGCTATCCTGCCACCCCTCCATAGGCCCCAAGTTCCCCACAACCTACAACGGGAACAAATCAAAGAGGAGGAGCTCAAATCCCCCGATACAAGCAATGCGCTGCCAGAGCACTTAGCGTCGGTAGAGACCAAGATTTTGGGGCCCCAAAAGCCCAACTTACGTGAAACTCCTCTCAAAGAGGATCAACCCCTGGTTGTAAAGCTACCTGATGACGAGGTCTTCCATATCTCAGAATCACCAGATTTTGATGAGCCTGACTCTCTCGCCAAAGATGAGTCAGCATATGCAATAGCACCATGGGACCCATTCGTGTCCGACAACACTAATTCACAGGTGGTCCCCATGGGTGATCATCACCAAAGTCTCTTAACCTTATTCCCTTTGGAGGCTCCCATCGAGCCCGTGCCATTGTAGGAAAATCAGGTCTCCCCACAACGAGCGGAACAACCCCATGAGGACCACATCAATCTGCTCGAACAAGAAGAGCCTAGCATGTCGTAGATAGCTGTCGGGGCCAACGAAGGCCTTTGGATCATCGATAATGATTACGAAGATGAAACTGAGATGGCATATCTCAATCATGCACGATGGCACAATCACCCTATAACCCATGACGAACTAATGGCCCAACTAGGCATAAGACTAGGGCATGAGTGGCGCATAGACCCGGCCCACTGGCATCACATGTTGATTTCGCTCCTTTGGGAAGATCACGAGCCACTTCCACCCAGAGATATCATAGCACCATCAGTGTCGAAGGCAGACCCTATCCTCCTATCCATGCATAAGGCCGATCCATTCGTGCCAATTCCTATAGAGCCAGATCCGGTGCACACAGATCATCAAGTTGGGGGTACCTCTATTCCCTGAAGAGCCAGTGGGTTACACCAAACGCTCCAAAGGTGTCCATAAACCCTTTGGTCAAACCAAAAGCTCCAAGGATTATCGTAATCGCTTGGTCATCCCAAAAGCTCCAAGGATTATCGCAATCGCTTGGTCATCCCAAAAAGCTCCAAGGATTATCGCAATCGCTTGGTCATCCCAAAAAGCTCCAAGGATTATCGTAATCGCTTGGTCATCCCAAAAAGCTCCAAGGATTATCGCAATCGCTTGGTCATCCCAAAAAGCTCCAAGGATTATCGCAATCTCTTGGTCAACCCAAAAGCTCCAAGGATTATCGCAATCGCTTGGTCATCCCAAAAAGCTCCAAGGATTATCGCAATCACTTGGTCATCCCAAAAAGCTCCAAGGATTATCGCAATCTCTTGGTCAACCCCAAAAGCTCCAAGGATTATCGCAATCGCTTGGTCATCCCAAAAAGCTCCAAGGATTATCGCAATCTCTTGGTCAACCCCAACAGCTCCAAGGATTCTCATAATCGCTTGGTCAGCCCTAAATGCCCCAAAGGTATTTATAAACCCTTTGGTCAACACCAAACGCTCCAAGCGTTACCATAACTGCTTGGTCAAAATACATATTCAAAAATCAACAAAAACAACACAAAAATCAAAATCACCAAAACATTTGCATTTCCATTCCATGCATACTCATACAAAAATCAAAATCACAACAACATTTGCATTTCCATTCCATGCATATTCATATAAAAATCAAAAATCCCAAAACCAATTGCATTTCAATTCCATGCATTCTCAAAAAAAAAAACTCAAAATACAAAAATATAGGTTGCATTCGGCATCGCATCCATACATTGCATAGTTGTTGGTCATACAAGTCAAAAGCACCATAGACTGTCGTTACTTGACAAGTTCATCATTTTCCACATCAAATCCATTTTCATAAATGCATACATCCATCATAACACCACCGTCATTTTTAGCATAGTCAGTTGTCTCCTAATGTATATAGGGTTTTCGTCATTCAGCTGTCTTTAAATTTCTAGCCAAAAACTGTACAAAGTTAAACAGATTTTACAAAGGTAGAGTCATACTTGAAATACGCTTTGTTATGTAACATCCCATCACAAGCTAAAACACATAAAAACAAATTCCCAAGTTGTGTGAACGAAAGATGAAACCTGCACAGTAATCCAGGTCACCATAAGCGAAACGGTTATCTTGCTCATCCCCCTGTGTGAATGACCCCAAGAATGCTGAGAGTTGGCAAAAGGACAAGAATCTTCCCTACCCAATTCCCTAAGAATCCCAAAGTTCTCAATAGTTGCAAAACATCAAAAATTTGCAAACGTCAAAACACCAAAATTTGACATCCCACAGTGCATACATCAACAGGCACAAACAACAGTGATTCTTATCACTCCTAAATTCAAATCCCTTGCTCAAAAAAAAAATAAAAATAATATATATATACAAAAATAAACAGTGATTTTATCACTACAAAGGAGCAAGTATCCCAATACAATTGAAGAAAAGAAGGGAGTCGAACTTGAATCCCTGGAACTCTCAGCATTTCGACAGGTCATGAGGCAAGCCTCAGTACCGGTTTGGTTGATAGCCTATTGGTCACTGGTGGTAAACCTCCCGCATGATGATATATCTGTCACATTAACTTGTGTACAGATCAATGTTTGCATGTGGATGAGCTAGCTTATGGTATCCTAGATAGCATCGCAGATTAATCTGACTAAATACAATAAAGGAGTTAGTGGCGCTAATTAGGTGATCCTCAGTACAGGTTCGGTTGAAAGCCCATCTGGCATTGGCGGTATCCTGACAAATACCACATAAACGAACTCAATTGCACACATAGGGATGTGAAATAACTTGGTTAAATTCAAGTCGGATTTATACCTTGTTCAAAAGTCTTGCGAGATAAATGTACAGTCTTGGCTAGTTAGTTAAAATATCTGAATCTCAGAAAAGCTTAACTACATTTTAACAACAACTGTCACATTTTATTCCGTACATCACCATCAAAATATATGCAAAATACAAAAACAAAGTTTGCACATGCAAAGTCATCCCATTAGTATCGCAAGTCAGTCAAATCTTGTACAGTCTATGGTGCATTGACACATCATCAACAACTCATCTCATTCATTTCATATGCATACATCATACAAATTAGAAACATCACATTAATAATCGCCTCTGCATACATCAAACACATACATAAAAACACACCACAACAAAAACAATAAAAACAAACACAACAAAACAACCAAACTATAAAAATGAAAAATGCCAACAAAACCACTAAAAATTGCCGGACAAAAGTGCTCTTGCACTTAACCTCTTGGCATAAGAAAACTGATGTCGGGGTTTACCTTGTCGTTATCTTACTCCCCAAGAAGGCTACCATAGCTGGACCGCTCCATGGGAAGATGGATTTTCGCCAATGTTACCCCCAAATGGCATCCCAAAATGGGTTCACACCCACCAAAAATAGGTCAAAACAATCGGGCAACTGCTCGAGCATGCACTGGATAACATCTGAAGGCACCCTCACTTAAGTCATCTTGGGTCAAGCGACTCGTCGCTTTTCTCATGGCAGTCATTCCTTCATCGATTCGTCGCTTGAGGGGGTAGTCACACTTAAGTCACCAATCAACAAACACACACCCAATCAAGGCAATGGCATGCATTCAAAGAATCATTGACAAAGACAATCACGCTCCTGCTTGGGGTAGCAAACAAGCAATAATCACAAATTGATCAAACGCTTGGCATTCGTGAATCATGAACACAAGGTTCCCCCGTGGATAAAAGGTTGCGCCCTTTGCCTATTCATGAATGATCAATGACCAAGCTCAAGTCACACCTCACCGAAACAGGTTAATACTTGAAATCAAGTTCCTTAGCTCGTCAGAAGCAAGGATTCGAGAATGCATGCCCTTTCCATACTTGGGGCATCAAGAGTTGGTTAGGTTACTAAGAAACCCTAATCATTAGTGCTTTGGTTATCTATTTTTGCTCAGCACTGCACCATGTGCAGCGCTTCCCAAAAAGGGGCATCTGTAGACACCAAAACAGCACCAATCCGATTACGTGACAACAAGCACTGATCGCACTAACACACACAGCCCCCAGGGCAGCCCTCAGAGGTTAAACAGTGGTTCTAACCACTCACACAGTAGTTTTACAAGTCAAGGATCAATTTGGCACCTTTTAGACACTTTGTTGCTTATTCGTCCCACCCAGGGACGAGTGCGGATTTGTACTCGTCCTACCCAGGGACGAGTGCGGATTGATACTCGTCTCACCCAGAGACGATTACCAGCGCTCGCTTCGGGGTGGGATGAACGCTAGGTTTGACCGACAAAAAGTTAGATCTCGGCGTATGACAACTCAGAACTGCCACTTAGCTTTTCCTGCATGGCATAGGAGTGCGAGTGAGTTCTTTTGACAACTCATATCTGCCAATTGACTCTCCCTTCACTGCATGGGAATGGGAGTGAGCTTTTTAAGACAACTCAGATTTGCCACTTAGCTATCCCTTCATTGCATGGGAGTGCGAGTGAGTTTTTCTAAACATACAAAGACATGCACAGAGGCAGTTAAGAAGCCCTTGATCAAGAAGAAGTCTTCTCTTCACACAAAAAGCATTCATGCAAAGAAACACTTTTGCATGTTAATTCAAAGAGACCCCTTGGGTCTATAAAATGGTGAGCTTCCTCACCCAAAAGATATACGAGAGAAGGAGCATTTTGAGCGATGAAGTGCTGCTAATTCACTTACTTGCGATTTGTGCTTTCAACATCCATAATCTCTTAATCGAAAGAGAGGTTATTGGGTGACTTTTGAAGGCACGAATCAAGAACCAACACCAATTTTTCTGACCACAATATCCTACCAATTTGTCGACAACACATCACATCGGGTTTCGGACCCATCCCAAGCGGATTGGTGTCGAAACAAAGTTTCACCCGCGGGTGGTTTGCCTTCGGGCACCCCCCCGCTTTATTGCTTTTGGTGATTATTTCTTTTGTAGTATTTAGCTAGTTTCATGTTTATGCTTTTGTCAAGTTTTCGGTTTATTTAGACTCATTTTAACCATCGTTAGATTTATCTTTTATTTTTCATACACAGGTGCTACTGATTCTTTGTTTGTTTCTTTGAACGCAGATTTTCGAGCATTAGAGGAGCAGCGAGGAATCTACCTTTACCAACGCAAGCGGCGACAACGTTTTGGTTCGCCCATCTTATATGTGGGCACGCGGAAGAAGGAATTCTGAAACAAGTTGTAAAAGACCAACATTTAACGCTCCTATCCCCTAAAAAGGAAGGAGACGCATTGTAACACGAATTTGTAAAGCATATCAATAAAAGGGCCGTTCTTTTTATATTGCTTTGATATCTTGTGTTCATGTTCTTTCTTTTTATGCATTTTTCAATAACATAGGGTTTAAGCGTTATTTTAGTTTCGTTTACATTGCATTTTTAGTTTATCCTTTTTGTTTCTGAAATCTCGTGCTTTCACTTGGTCTATTTTAATCACGCAACATGATTTGCTATGTTCATTCCATTTATAGTTGTTATTACGCTGAGAGGTGTTTCTACAATGGCAGACAGGGGGTGTGAGGCAAAGAGGTCATACATGTCACGCTGTAAACAATTTTTTTTATTAAAAAAACCTACATTAACAAAAATATTTAAAATATTTAAACTAAAACAGTCGACTAACCAACAAGCGCCTCAGGATTGATAACTCTCAGTGTTTTAGATATATATCCTTTATATCTAAGCTAGTTTTCTTCTATTAAGAGCACTATCATTTGATTTTAATCACCAAAGGATAATTTCAATGCTCCATAGGTGTATACAACAAAATACTTCTAAAAAATATGTTTTTATTAAACATTACATGGTCAACTAGTCAACCATCAATATAGAATATAAGCGCTTATTCTATTTTAACCATAATTCATGATTTTAATATGCATAGAAAATCATGGTTCTCCATTATCTTTTTGCAACAACTTCCTTCAAAATTGTATGGTCAATTGGTCAACTGATCAACATTGATTTGGTCAACCGGTCAACTCTTCAACGAGAGTCAGACATTGAGAGTTAGGCACTGGGAGTCAGGCATCAGGAGATAGATCATGATTCATGTGTTGGGAGTCGGGCACTAGGAGTCAAGCATCAAGATTCGGGCATCGAGAGTTAGGCATCAGGAGTTAGGATGAGATTCAGGCACCACGAGTCAAGATATGAATAAAGCGTCATGAGACAGATCAAGAGTCAAGCGTCATCTTGTTGTTGGGAGTCAGGTGTCAGCCTACTGCTGGGATGTAAGCGCCAACCTATACCATATCACCGTAGTTCTCTTCAATATGTATTCATGTATTTATCAGATCTGAATGGAATGTTGACTCCAAAATACCAAATTAGTAGAAAAAACTGCATCTACGCACATTTTCCACTAAAAATACCAGTCGAGCATAACACTTCATTTTTATCAATTAAATGCAAAAGCTATATATAAAATACATCTCTAATGCAAATTAAACCAATAATGATACCCTTAAAAGTGTATATAAAATGAGCATTTTTGGTGCTCATAATAGATTGACATCGATCTCTCTTTAGAATTAATGACAAGTATAATTCTTGATGTTCTTTAAAGTTTAAAATTTAAAATTTATGATTTCTCAACTAATGATTTTTTTTGTAGTTTTTACCTCTAAGTCCAAAAGGGTCTTAACTAATTCATCTTTTGAAAACAAACTTCTTAAAGCGATAATTGAATTCTTCCAAGCAAGACTCATTCTATAAGGAAGACCAACAAATATTCTTTTTTGGGGATTGGCCTACTGGTTTGATGTCTTCACGAAAAAATTAATTGGTGTACATATATTTCACAATGCATTAGATAAAAACTCTATAACATCCAAAAAAACACAATGATGATTTTGATGACGTATAATTATATTCTTGGATTGTATTATGAATGTTTTCATAATGTATAGAATACAGATGTATCAATTGTATTGCACCCTACCTTAGTAAGCATTGCCATGTCATCTTAAGAGGTGAAGGTAAAATTTCATCTTTTACCAAGAAATAAAGTTTATAGTACAAGTTTTTGTTTTTTAAATTTAAATTTACACCTAAATACAAAGAAGGACATCCACTATAGTTACCAAACAGGATGCTATTGTAAGGGTTTTATTCCAAAAGCCACTGGTGATTCTTATGACACACAGTCAGAAGCAACACCCTTGCAGAGGCCTCTCAAACATTTGAGGCATGCTTCTCCTCTTGGAGTTTCTCATCCACGTCAACCTGCACATAATGTGCAATGTGAATCTAGCAAGACCACTCTTATGATAAGTAAGTTTACTATTTCAAGCTTGTTTGTATATATTTCTTAAGTTGAAATTATAATAATTTTTTTTTTTTTTTCATATGTTTTCAGTGTTACACCCTACTCCCATCCACATTGACATGCCTTCACAGGTTTCAGAGGTGCAACACATCTCATCGTCATCAGGTAAGTGTATTTATTTTAAATTTATATATATTTATTTTAATCAATTTTATTTTCTTTATAAAAATCTTCTTCGAATGTTTTTAGGTGCCTCCCCGCAATTCACTATAAGAAGGCAGTAGATGATGTCACCATCCTCTCCACCATGATAACAATTTCTGAGAGGTCAATGCAGGGGTGTAAAATATTTTTTTCCAGCGAGATCGTGGGGGCACTAAGCCAGACTCTATCTAACTTTCGAAATATTTCTTTTTCAACAAATTATTCAATGCAAGAAATTTTGAGCGCGGGATTAGATAATCCTCCACTAAATGAGGATTTTTTGTTACAGGAAAAATTTCAAGGGTTTAAAGCGATATATGTGCTTCAATATCCACACAAAGAAGCACAACAAACACAAAAATTTCCTATAGCTTTGCAAACCTCATTGCCACCTTATCAAACTAGAGACCCTGGTCCTCTAACCAAGGATGACAAAGTTAACTTTTTTGAAACTATTTTAATGGTTGATAATTGTGAAGCAAAAATCAAAAAAATGATGCTTCAATATTTAGTGAAAATGAGGGATTGGAAATTGGGCTAAGGTGCTTATCAAGGAGCTAAATGCTTGATATAAAAAAATTTCTAAAAGGGAAGATATTTTTTTGGTCAAAAACGAACTAGAAAAGCTTGGTGGTCTGCTTCATCAAGCTAAATCAGGCTCAATGAAGTCTATGCATATCTACAATGATGAAGTTTTAAATATTATGTTGAATAAATTGGAGAACATTAATGTTGAATCCAAAGCATATTTTAACCAATGGACTTATGATAAGAAGAAAGTTGCAGTTTTTGTGCTTGCAAGGGATGTCGTTGAGGTGAGACTTTAGTTGCAATAAATTTTATTATTATCTTTTGTCATATATCTCTCAACTGACTTATTTTTTCTTTTATCTATTGTAGTCAATTTTTGATAATTTAAAGAAACAAGTTAAAATAAAGAAAGTTAATATCTGTGTGGCAAATAAAACCCTCGAAGGTGTAATAAAAATTAAAGAAGAATTACGAGACAAGGTCAAAGACAATGATTGATTACTTTTACAACTTTACAACAGTTAATGTTTAAGTGGAGGAAAAACTACTCTGCTAGGGTTTGATGAAGAAAAATTGCTCTACGGGGATGGCAGCAACTTTCGGAGGAGGTCTAAAAAATTGGAGGAATGTCATGATGGCATCGGGTCTAGCACAGAGAGTGCATGCTCGTGATATTTTTTCATATGAAAATGACTGGAAGGAATAGGATTTTCCATTGCATGTCGAGAACCGCTTGTTAAAGAACAATGGATGTTTGGAACAATGTGAATCCAGGCCAGTTCTAGTGGTTCAACCAGACTCGATGGTGAAAGATGTGGAGTATCTAACCAAACATGCCCTTATTGGTAAATTTTGGGCATCTAAATTTCTCTCCCCTTTGTGGAGGCTTGGGTCAGGAAGACTTGGAATCCTAAAGGCGATGTGGAGGTGATGCTGAGTGTGAACAACTATTTTATGGTGATTTTCTCTTGTATTGCAGATTGTAACAAAGTATTTGAAGGGGGTCTTTATTTTTATAACCAAGTGGGACCCTTTCTTAAACCCTAGCATGTGGGTTTCAACCCATCAGAGGAGCACTATCGTGGGTTCCAGTATGGTGCGGCTTCCATGGCTCCCATTGGAATTTTGGAGAACTAATATCTTGCATAAGATTACCCTTCTTCTTGGGAAGCCAATTGGACCGTCACAACAGACAATGGATAAAAGGTAATCTTTGTTGCTTGTATTTGTGTTGAAATTGACTTAAATAATCCTATTCCAGATTCTATTGAAATACAATTTGGATCAACTACATGGGTTCAAAAACTTGACTATGAAGCTCTTCCATTTCGTTGCCGGATTTACCGTGAATATGACCACCTGCAAAGAAAATACCCTAAGTTTGTCCCACTTGTGGCTTCAAATCCTGGGCCCTCTTGGTTTGGACAAAGTTTGGATAAAGGAAAAACCTTGATAAATGAAGGGGAATGGGATAAGGAAGGTTTTGTTTTGGTAAAATCCCAAAACAAAGGACGAAGGGCAAACAAAGACCTTAAGGATATCCAGCCAGATGCTCTACTCAACCATTTTGAAATATTATATGATCTTGATCAGTGCATGGAGATACCTGAAACTTCACTACCTGATGCAAATATTAGAAGGTCGAATCAGATGTCTCTTCTTGAGGGGGAAATTAAGGAATCATATCTAGCGGGTTTAAAATAAGAACAAAGGGCTTTGGATTTGAGTATAGGGGACATGGTTGGGTCTAGCCCTATAAGGGAAACTATTTTAGAAAGTGGTACAAATTTAGTTATGCCCTCTCCTACTCAGGCACTGATGCAGTCATCCTTGAACTGCAAAAAACCTACAGTGTTGGGATTGCAGCATAAAATAATTAAAAAAAAATCCGGATAAGAATATGGATGTGGGTTGGAAGGACCAGGATAAAATTAAGTTAATGGGGGATACTTTGGTGGAGTCAGGCTTGGTGAGAACATTGGACTCCCATTTTTATAACCCCAAAAAATGATTATCCTCTCATGGAATGTAAGGAGGTTGAACAACATCCCCAGACAAAAATTTGTTTGTGATTCGGTTCGTGTGCATTCTTCGGATGTGGTGTTTATTTAGGAGACTAAATTGGTTATTGATAGTATGTTCAATATTACTCCCAAGTTGTGGAGAAGGGGGTAATTCCAGTGTATTGGTGCATGTGGATATGCTAGTGGTATCACTTGTTTATGGGATCCGGTTAAGATATCCCCTCTTACTTGGATTTCTAGAAGATGGTCTATTTCGATGGTCGAGCATGATAATGAATCTAGTGAAACCATCCTACTTAAAAATGTGTATGCTCTTGTTGATTACAATGGTAAAGTGAATTTGTGGGAGCACATTTGCTTTGTGAGAAGTTTTTTTCCCCTGTACCCATGGATTTTGGTTGGAGACTTCAACTATATCACTTGTCTAGAGGAGAAACGTGGTGGGGTGGACCATCTCGAGCCTTTTTCTTCTATATTTAGTGCTCATATCTAGGCCCTAAACTTGGTTGAAATCAAGCCAGATAATGGGATATTTACTTGGCACAATAGAAGGTGTTGGGAAGCTTCCATCTCAGAGAGACTAGATAGGTTTTTGATATCCAGTTATTGGATTGGTAATAACAGAAGTGCTAGTTTTGTGATTCTGGAGGGTACGGGATATGATCATTGGCCTATCAAACTCTCTACTTTGGAGTTAGGGCTAAAAAATAATCCCTCCTTTAAGTTTAAACTTATGTGGCTTCGTGATCCTAAGCTTCATGATTTCATGCGAGGTTGGTGGACCATTGACAAACCTCCTCATGGCACCGCTATGTATTCCTTTATGAAGTGACTATAATTTGTAAAACATAAATTGAAGAGATGGAATAGACTGGATTTTGGGGAACTTTCCTTGGCTAAGATGGCAACTCTTAGGAGGATGGAAGAAGCTTCAAGGAATATTAGAGATCAGGGATTCACGAAGGAGCTTCTTGTTGAGGAATCTGAGGCTGCGAAAGACCTTGCTGAATGGGAACTGAGGGAAGAATTTTTTTGGAAACAAAAAGCTTGAGTAGATTGGCTTCAGGAAGGGGATAGGAACACAACCTTCTTTTATAACTTAGTTAAGGCTCACCATAATGGTAACTTGATTACCTCTCTTGTGAATTCTCAGGGTGCCCTGCTCTCTTCTTTTAGGGATATTTTAGAAGAGACTAAGAGGTATTTTTCCTCTCTCTTCAAGGAGGACTCCCTATCAGATGATGAGAATTAAAAGCTTATTCTAAACTATATTCCAGCAATTGTTTCTAGAGTTATGAATGAGCATTTGATGGGTTCAATTTCCCTTGAGAAGTTGGAAAATGTTGTAATCAAGATAAAAAATAAAAATCCCCAAGCCCAGATGGATTCCCAATTGAGTTTTATCAGGATTTTTGGGATTTAATCAAATTTGATCTTTTGAAGGTGGTCCATGAGTCCCAAAAGAACAAACAGATCCTAAGGGCCCTAAATGCTGCCTTTTTGGTGCTTATACCCAAAAAATAAGGGAGCAAATTCCTTGGATATGTTCAGGCCTATTGCTCTCTGCAATGTTGTGTATTAGATCATCACAAAAATTATTGCTGAGAGTTTGAAGATATGGTTGAGCAAAATCATCTTTGAGGAGCAAGGAGGGTTTGTTGTTGACCAAAAAATCTTGGATGGGGTTGTTATTGCTACAGAAGCTATTCACTCGATGGAAAATTCTAAGGAGAAAACTATATTCATTAAGTTGGACATGGCCAAAGCCTATGATCGGTTTAGATGGTCCTTTCTTCAAAAATTTCTTGTTGCTTTTGGATTTGAGGAGGAATGGATTAGATGGGTGATGAGCTATGTTTCTTCTTCCTCATTCTCTGTTCTTGTTAATAATGAGCCATTAGAGCTATTTGAGGCCTTAAGGGGATTGAGGCAAGGAGATCCTTTATCTCCTTATTTGTTTATCATTATGGCAAAATGTTTGGGAAGATTTATCAAGTCTCAAGTCATGCAGGGTCTCATTCAGGGGTGGAAGTGGGATAGTAGTTTGCCACCTCTTTCCCACCTTCAATTTGTTGATGATACTGCTATATTGGGAGTTTCCACTATCAAGGAAGCTAGAAATATTAGACAGTCTCTTGACATATATCTTGGTGCTTCTGGACAGTTGATTAATGAGGACAAGTATTCTATTTTCTTCTTCAATACCCCTCCTCGTATTCAATCCAGGATTGCTCGCATTCTAAGATTCCAGGTTGGGACTCCCCCCTTCATTTATCTTGGTATTCCAATTTCATTTCATCCTCTACCTAGATATTCTTGGCATTCTATGCTTGTTAATTTTAGAAGGAAGGTGAATCACTAAATTTTTAGATGGCTATCCACTACAGGTAGAGTGTTGCTTTTAAAATCTGTTGTTCAAGCTTTACCCATTTATAGATGTTTTGTACAAATAGCTCCCTCTCACTTCATCAAGGACATGGATGACTTTTCAATATAGTTTTTATGGTTTGGAAAACTTGATCAATATAAATGGAGTTTGGTTAGGTGGGATTCTATATGTATGTCGGTGCAAGAGGGAGGCCTTGGGTTGCGACAGACAACTCTTTTTGGACAGGATTTTGCTGTAAAACTTTATTGGAGATGGTGTACCTCTCAAGATCATATTTGGTGTATTTCTAAGGCTGAGATCCCTAGATTTAGCTTGGTTGGGAAAGGTTCAGTTATCTAGGACACTCTAAAAAGAGGAGCTAATTTAATCAAGCAGGGTTTATTCTGGATTTGCAATCAGGGATCAAATGCTCTTTTTTGGGAGGATTCTTGGGATGGTCACCCTCCTATATTGAATCAATATCCTAGGTTACATTCCCTAAGCATTTTTTTCTTGGAAGCAGGCTGGTCTTGTGTGGAGGACTTTAAAAAAATCTAGTCTTTTGGAAATATGGAGATGTACAGGTGGAAAGATCCGCAAGAATGGCCCCAAGGGGGACTGGCCAAGGACATAGAGGTGCTTTCTCTTATTATTATTGGGAGATATTGTTCTTCATTGGGGGGTAAAGATATTCTGGCTTGGAACCCTGATCCTAAGGGAACCTACTCAGTAACCTATGGTTATCAGGTTCTTGATAAGCAAAAGTATGAGAGTCTTTTGTCACTTGGTGGAAAAAGGTGTGGAACAAACTTGTCTGGCCAAAATGTAACTTCTTTTTCTGGTTGGTAGCTCGTAATAAATGCCTCACTTGGAATAATGTGAGAAAGAGGGGATTTTAGGGTCCCTCTTTTTGTGTCCTTTGCAGTAAGAATGAGGATGACTCTTCTCATTTATTTTTCCAATGCTCCTTTGCCAGAGACATTTGGCACCGTTGGTGGAGCACTTGGAACCATCCATGTTTTCATGTGTTGTCCCTGGTGGAGTTTTGGAGTAGTCTGGGTAGACCTCCGGCCAAGGCCCCCTTCCTTCGGGTGGCTTGGAATTTGGGTCATTCTTGCATCATCTAGCAAATTTGGCTCAAACGGAATCAACCATATTTCAGGGTAGTTATTTGGTTGTTCAACAGATCTAGCAAAGGATCCTATATATGGTTCAGGAAACCATCCATAGAAAATATGATGTGGACCATCTTTTGGATTCTAGGGAGGAGAAGGTACAACAAGCCCTTAGTCTCTTTGGGGATGGTGTGAACTCTTCTAGCCCTAGTAGGGTTCCTCAACTCATCAAGAATTTTAGGAGAGATGGTAGGTGGAGGCCACCCCCTAGAGGAGTTTTAAAAATTAATACTAATGGATCGTCCAGGGGTAATCCTGGACATGCTAGCATTGGCGGTGTTGGGAGAGATTCTACTGGTGGTGTCAATTTTTTCTTTTCCATTTATAAAGGTGTTCACTCCAACAATTTTATGGAAGCTCTTGCAATTCTTGAGGCCTTGCGGAGGGAGTTTTCTCTTGGCTAGCATAGGATTATATGAGTCCGAATCTCAAATTGTGGTTAATATTTTAAACAGTAAAAAGGTGGAGGAAATTAATTGGTAGTTGGCCTTTGTAGCCGTTCAGATTCTCAGAATGAGTGAAGAGTTTGAATTTATATCCTTTGTGCACATTCCAAGGGAATGGAATGTGGTTGCTGATTACCTGGCCAAAAGGGCTTCTGAGCTGCTAGATCCTTGGAGTATCGATAATTGGGAGAGTCTCCCGTCTGGGGACTCTCAACGCTTGTGGGAGTTGATCCACAAGGATGTACAAACTTAATGTGGTTTGTTCTTGTTGTATTTTTTGGGTGTCATTCTAGTCTAGTGGTTTTAGCTTGTTTGGCTATTTATTTGAGTCTTGGTTGGAAGCTTAGTTGTACTCTGTAATCTAGACTTTTTATCAATAAATTTTTACCCCTTTATTTAAAAAAAAAAATGTCAGAGACAATGATTATTTAAGAAATATTATAAAGAAACACAATATAGATCTGGATATATTGCTTAAGCAGAAGTGTAAAGAAATGCTTTCTAAATTTTAACAAGATCCATCCAAAGAAGAAAGAGCGTAGTTGGGGAGCATACAAAATGCAGATGAAGGCCTCATTAGAACAAGAGCATTGTCAGCGCAAGTTATTGACGAAGTAGATAAGGGAAAATAACCTGCAACTCCAAGAGTATCTCAAACTCAAGATGATCTAGATACTCAAGAAATGATTAGAACTACCTTAGATCCCCATATTAGAATTAAGAAATTGTAAACTCTTTACTAGTTGACAACAAAATTTGTTGTATTGCAGTCAACAATTTTGTACAATATAATATATTTTCAATCCAAATAATAAATAAGACATTTACTAAATATGTGTGTTCTATCATTCAATGGTTGTTTTCATTTATATTCTTGTGTTGCTTTTAAATTTATGATGATTCAAATTATATTTAATATTGTAATTTCAAATAACAAATGAAATATTATTATGATATAACTCAGTTGTGTCAATACATTAATAATACTATGATACAAAACATAAGGTTTTATCAATGAATACAGTTAAGACACTAATAAGGCTACAATACAAAACATAAATTTTTATGAACATACAATTTTTTTCAATTTTGTTATCCAAGTAAGATGAAAATAATAAAAAATAAAGTCAAATTTATCAATGTTGTTAAATCTTGAAAAAATTATAATGGAGGTAGCTAAAACAAACACTTCTCAACTTGTTCAGAATCATTTGTAAGCATAGCATATATTTGTGTCTCTAGTATTTGATCACTGCAAGTATCATTATCCTCATTATCGTGTGTATTATTGATACCCCTGTTGTCTGCTAGGGATTTTTAGTATGTCGATGCTCTGTTATAGGGATACTTATCCAACTCATACATTGACACATATATTCTCAAACAATTTTCCAAATTTTTATCCAACCAGTTATAAAATTTATATTTCACAAAAGATAGAGCACTAAAAACCCTCTTATCTTCCATAGATCCCAAAATCATTGTTTGACATAATTCATATAAACAAAAATATTCACTGATCGTATCTTGTAACACACTACTTGGATACATTATTTTCCACAAATGTGTAATAGAACCAGGCTCATGGGGGTTACTCAAGCATGACGTTTGAGTAACCATTACCAATCCAAAATGTGATGATTGTTGTGCTAAAATTTCTTTATTGAGAATACCATTGACTTCCACACTTTTAGTAAAATATTTAAGTGTGCCCATATATCTAATAAATAACTCACTGTAGAATTATAGTATATATTAGGATCCCAAAACATGGGGTTAACCACACCCATGTCCTCAAACAACTCATCTATTTTAAAATCATCTCTTATTTCTCTTATCAATGATTCTGCTATTTTTAAAAATTTAATCTTAGTATTGTGTAAAACTACTTCAAATCCATTGTGTGTTATGGGTATTTGTTCAATAGTATCTGTAACTATATGTGACTACCTTTCAAAACAATATAGAGATATCATCTTTCCACGAACATTAATACAAATATGATCATTGATGTTGAGCTTCAAAAAAAAATTGGATCATTCACGTTAGTTAATGTTTTCCAACTATAAAATAAAGGATCTATAAAATTTTCTTCAAACAAGTATATCATGTCAATATGCATACATATTTATTTTCTCATCCTGATAAAATGAACAATATAAATGGATATTTCTTGTACAATTTTAATCAATCTATTCATTTCTTTCAATATTGGAAGAATACCACATAATGTTAGAAGTGTTACCAAGTTAGTCAAACGATATAGCAAATATTTTGCCTTGTCAACTACCCTACGATGTGCATGCATAAACCCCCGTTAAAGATTAATTTTCTGTAAAAACTTTGTATGCAAGTTGATACAATGAAATCCACCTTGTATCCACATCTTTTAACAATTTTCTTCCTTTTGTAACTCCTAGTGCAAATTGTTGAAACTTTGCAAACCTTTTTAGACTGCACGAAAAATAAGCATGTATTTCGCGGATGAGGTCTTCACCTCTCACAACATTTTAAAAATTGCTCATAATTTTATATGCAAGATTTATTCTATGATCCATACAATAAATGTGTATCAAATATGAGGTAATTGTTGTTGAAAGTCAAATACAAATACCACTCCTATGTCTTTACATTGTAATAGCACCATCAACCCCAACACATATTAACTTTGTGGGTATTTCTATATCATTCATTCCCATAATATCTTTTAAACTAGTTACAACAATATTATAAAGGTTTTTTGCATTACAAATTTCCACCATATTATGTAATGGTAGCAATTTAGGTTACCTTACATGATTTTGGAATGTGTACACGTCCATGCAAATCCAAGATGTGTTGTCAACAACTATCACCTCATCAATTAAAATTGAAATGAATTTGGCATGTTTTACTTTCTCTCTAAGGTCCTCCTCAACTAATAATAGATATTTTGCTATTTCTCAACCACTTTGATCTGAACAATAGGAACTTGAAATATTTTGCACATCAACTAGTTGAAATGGGTGCTTATAATCAATAAAATTGGACATAGGTATACCCTTTTTAATAATACTATATATGATAACAAACTGCAATTTTTTGAAGATAAAGTGGTATTATGAATTTTTTGAAATTAGGCTTGAATCGTTCCATCTTTCTCTACAAGAGATTTGTGTACCTTCATTTCTTGTTCATATTTTTGTGCATATCTAACATGCATGCATTCCAATGCATCCTTCCACCTAATTGTTTTCTTAACTCTTCCATCACTTTCTTTAACTTTTGAATAAACTTTCCCACAATGCTTTTCTATTGTATCTAACTTTAGTTGTATATTATGATCCTTACCTAGTTTCCAACTATAGTTTATGCATCTACATTCTATTGCAATGTCATTGTTGTTCTCTGGTTGGACTAGCTCTATAAAGGGATATGTTGATAACCATTCAAGCTGAAATGTCCTTCAATAGTTCACTAGTTGAGTTGAATATTCCCCAAAAGTTTGTGTTGTATTTGAATTATCGTTTTCTTTTTCTAGTGGCATGTCATTTTGAGAAATATCTTTGAGTGTTTATTGGATGTCATTGGTAAGATAATTTTCATGTGGAGGCATCTCTTCGTGAGGAATATATTCAAGTGGAGGCATATCAAGGTCAATAGTGTTTTTTGCATATAATGATATTCTTTATCATTTTATGATGTAAGAGAACACAATTTTACAAATAGAGAAAACATTCAAAGCAACACACAATGTGTTTAGTGTACCTTGAATTTGTGTAGATGTCAATGGCTCATTGGATTTCAATTTATGGCTAAAATATTTGAGTATACTCTTCTTAGCAAAAGATTGGCCTCCCTTCTTTCCATCACCAGTGGGTGCCATTTTACTTGTAAAGAAAAAAATCATTTTAGAAAAATAATAAAATGTTGAACAAATATTACTTCTATAAGGCTTCATAATCATATTGTAAATAGAATAAACATGGGATTGGTTGGTAGAAAATACATACCAATTTTCAATCAGGCTTTATCATGTTTTTTTAGTGTATGTCACTCCTCTCTTTTTTGGAGATAGATAATTTTCTACACTTGTATTTATTCAGTGGACAGACAAAACATATATATACATAATCAAATCTGGAGCAAAGTACAAGAATTTCTACAATTTTAAAAAATGAACGTATGTGGATACAAAATATAAATAGAGATTCAAATGTGGAAAAATACCAGATTTTACTACTAAATGAACTCAAACTCATAGTCTTAGTGGAACAGATAGAGGATTTATAAGCACCATGTGCCATGGAAGAATCTACTAAACATACCAATTTGTAGTCAGTATTTATCATGTTTTTTAGATCGAATCTTTGTGTCTTTGTTCACTCCCCTCTTTTTAGAGGATAGATAATTTTTTGCTTTTGTATTTCTTCAGTTGATAGACAAAATGAGGATACAAATTCAAATGATGAACAAAATAAAAGTAGAGAATCTTATATTGCTTAGAAATACACTTAGTGATTCAAATATAGAGAAAATGTCAGATCTTACTAGTACAAGGCCTCAAACTCAAAGTCTAACTAGAACACAGAACCTACAACATACCAATTTGTAGTTACTCATTATCATGATTTTTGGAGCTTGAATCTCTCTATCTTTGATCTCTCCCTCTTTTCTGGTGATACACAATTTTTTGTTTTTATATTTATTCAAGCGACAGTGGAAATGAAGATAAATTAGAAATACACTTAGTGATTCAAATCTAGATAAAATGTCAGATCTTACTAGTACAAGGCCTCAAACTCAAAGTCTAACTAGAACACAGAACCTACAACATACCAATTTGTAGTTACTCATTATCATGATTTTTGGAGCTCAAATCTCTCTATATTTGATCTCTCCCTCTTTTCTAGTGATACATAATTTTTTGCATTTATATTTATTCAAGCGATAGTGTAAATGAAGATAAAGAATCAAAAGACAAGCAGAATGAAAGTAGACAAATTTGATTAATTTTAGGTCGAAAAAGAATATATATGGATTATAAATACAATTATAAACTCAAATATCTGCAAATGGCAATAAGAACAAGTCTTTTAACTCATAGTCTAAATAGAAGAAACAAAGGATTATTTTTTTGCATTTGTATTTATTCAGATGACAAAAAAAATGAACATAAAGAATCAGATGATGAACAAGTACAAAAACTTATATAATTTTGCAAACAATGTACCTATATCGCTTAGAAATAGACTTAGAGATTCAAATCTGCAGCAAATGCCAGATCTTACTACTACAACTCATTGAACTCATATTCTAAAAAAAATAAAGAGAGGATTCATCAGTACCATGACATAAATTACAACATACATTTTTTTAGATAATTTTATGCATTTGTATTTATTTTGCCAATAAACAATTTTTACAACTGATCGCTCTCAACAGCCTTTTATACCCAGTTGGAGATCAGCTGGTCTTTACACTCGCTTGGTGATCAACATGTTTCTACACCTATTTGAAGATTGGATTTTTTTGTACCTGATCTTAGATCAGCTGAATTTTGTGCTCGATCAGAGATCGATTGAAAGCTACACCCGATCAGCTTACCTGGTTGACAATTTTTTAAGGTTCTAAAATCAATCCAGCTAAATTTATTACCTAGTCAAAGATAAACTAGTTTTTGCACCTTGTCAAATATTGGTTGAATTCTTTGTCCGATCAGAGGTCGATAGAAATTTGCACCCAGTCAGGTAGTTTTTGAAACTGATCCGATTGGTTTTTGCACCTAATCAGAGTTCAACTAGTTTTTGCATCTGATTGAAGATTAACTATTTCTACACCCAGCCTAACATCAATTAAATTATCCATCCAATCGATTGGTTTTTATACCTAATCGATGATCAATTAAGTTTCTAAAATCAATCTATGATCGACTTATTTCTGCAACCAATCTATTATTGAAGGTCTCTGCAACTGATCCATTGTCGACATGTCTCTACAACTGATTGGTTATCGAAATGTCTCTACAATTGATTGATTTTAGGTCTTGTCTTTCTGTTGGAATATTTTTTTTGTTGTAGCTCATTTTTTGAAGAGTTTGAATGTTTTACATGAATAAGTATCAATGTCACATTAACTATATATACTGCTAGTATAAGAGAAATTTGGTGGGATAAATAAAAAAATTATAACTTCGATGTGAAAAGGTCCACAATTTAGATGGGAGTGTTGGCGATTTAAAATAAAAAATTTAAAATTATTATCAATATGAGTCGAGCTGATCCCTAAAAATATTTTGGACTCGAAAATTTCTAGCGAATAGGCCTCAATCTAGGGACCCCAAATTCATTAATTTTCAATTTTGAAAATGCTAATATTCGTGAATTAATGATGATTTGCCACTATGCATAACCTTGAGACAATGCGCCATAAGGGATATAGATAATAATATCATATTATAAGAGGAAGTGGAATAATAAAACTTGTATACATTTTTGAGCAATTAATATTATAAGTTGTTCTTCATGCATAGTACATGAATTATTCAAGTTATTTACATTTATATTTCAGCATATTATTGAATGTTGTTTGATTTATTATAAGCCTTGATATACATATTAATTTCTTCATATTATTCTACTCATATTGTCATTATCTTGACCTTATTATATATTGTGGTTATTTTATATTTTATCCTATGATATTTGAGATAACTTGTGATATATTATGGTAGTATTAAGGCTTAAAAAGCAAACAAATTTAAGTACCAAGACTATTTAGTTGGAACTTATTCCACATTACATGATAACAATATTTATTTTTTAGTTGTCACCTTCTTCATGTATAAATTTCTCTTTCTTCTCCTTCATAGCTTATCTTTATTATGCATTCTCTTTCATAGTGGTCATACCATTTGTTATAATGACAAAAAATTTCTTATCAATAAATTTACCTCTACCTCTTCCACTATATCCTCCTCTTCTACCACAACCTCTTCTTCATATAGAATATTTCTTTTGCTACTCCCCTCTCTGAACTTGGGAATTGTGAATTGGATCTTGAGGTAGCACCATTTAGAAGCAATATATTACTCCAGTTTTATTCTTCACTATTTTTAATTCTTTCTTCATATGATATAAGTTATCCCACTAATTCATCAAGCTCCAATGTCTTCAAATCATTACATATTTCTTCAATAATCATTACATAATTGTTCTACTTTTGTGTCAATGCTCTAAAAACCTTTTTGATGGTATCTCTTTGTGCTAGTTCTTAACCATAACTACCCATTTTGTGGATAACATCATGTACCTATCAAATTATGGCATGCACACAACACTTTCCTGAGCCTTCCTCTTACTATGGTCATTGAACTTGATGCACAGTCTCTACTTGATGGTGGTATGCTAGCATACAAATCTTATACACAATAAGATGTTAGAACCACATGGAAACTCATAATTGATGATAACATAATATATGACACACTAAAAATAGAAAGAACTTTATTAGGAATACAAAATATAAATATTGCCATCTTTGATTATCCTAGTAGGAATAATCACTCCTCACGAGGAGCGACATAGCAAGGCCACAATTGAGAGCATAGGGTTTGTCTCAATTGAGGGCCTCTGAATTTTTTTACAAGGTTGGCTCCTTGTTAATATGTGATCTTTAGGTGCACTTAAACTCAAGGGATTAAAAGGATGACTAGTCCAAAAATTGATGGACTCCCACACACATATGTAAGAAAAACCTCAAAAATAGGTAAAAACTACAAACACATACACAAATAGAAATGGGTCAATAAAAAACCATAGATGGCTGGCCCAAAAATTGATGTAGACCTCCATATATATATGCAAGTAATTATTTTCAAATATTGTACCAGAAGTGGGGGTTTGATTTACCCACAAGCTACTTAGGAATAGACTGCTCTATAGAAAGAAATAAAAAGAAAGCTTACAAAATAATAAAAATGTAAACTTGTCGATCCTTTACAAAGCTAATACTACTCCTATTTAAAAATTACAAAAAGGAAGGTTCCCTCCACAACTCATGCAAATATTTCAAGATGACTACTGCTTTCGATACTAGGCCATGTCTTATCTAAGTTGTCAGTCCTTCCAAAGTTCTCTAGATCCGGTATATTAAATGCCAAATGGTTCTAAGCCTTTGGATGAGTAACTACTACCATTATTTCCAACTACCCTATTTGGGAATCCCCATAATCTAGGTGCAAAATATTTTTTCTTTTAATGCTCCATATTCAAGAGAGGCTTTGTCATGGCTTCCTAGATACTATTATCCTTTTTGAGAAATATACAACACTTCTTTTGGAGGAAATGATAGTACTTCCAGAAGATCACACACCTCAACAAATATAATATTTTTAGGACATAGTGACTTTTTTTTAGAAGTTTTCCTCACCATCCAATCTCAGGATTTTTATGATCTTGGGCCTTTTGATCGTTGGGTATCCATGTTGGACCTTTTTTTATATCATTTTTTATCAGGCCTTATAAAATTTTGATCTTCAAAATTTAACCTTTTTGCCTTTCTACCCTTGGACCTTTTGATTGAAGGTCCCCTTAGCGCTTGTCCGCTTCTCGCACTTTCACTTTTTATGCCAAAAATGGTGTATTGAGAGATCACAATAGTTCTTGTGACTCACAAGGGATATTTAACCTTTTAAATATAAAGAACCTAGAGAAGTTGATACCTTTTTCCATCAATCATAAAGTCAGGCAAAGAACTCGCTCAATGAAGGTGGAAAAATTAGCAGTCAATTTGCATCTTCATATCTCTGTAGCTACTTAAGATATTTGTCATCCCATGATATTGGGACTACTTCCATATATTACGTATAATACATATGTATAAGGTTTATAAGTGGGTAGCATTTATCCATTGGGCATGAAGTTAAAAGAGGTCCCTAGTTGTTGCTTGAGTCCTTCACTTTGTTCTTATTTTCTAGTTCTTTTATTGAAATATCTTCACTCGGACTAGAGAAAAATTCTTGAGTAAACATTTTGATAAAAGTAGGTAGGCACCAACAATGACCTTTATTTTGCTTTTAGAATCCTCCAAGTATGAATCCCATTCATAATATTGGCCCTTTATTGTGTTTTCATCCTTAGGGATGAAGAAACTCTTTGCTTGGACTAATTTGGTGTCCCTTTCTATTGGGTGAAAAGCCCTAGAGGGATCTACCTTCCAAATTATGGCTATATGTTAGCCTATTTAGCCATTAGGAAGGTAGAGGTGATCCAAACCATGTTGTGTTATTTTTACGACATGGATATGATCAACACCTAGTTTAGATGAAGGCCCAAGCTCTTCTTTGTAGATATGGAGAGGCTCTTTTGAGATTAGCTCTTATTTCATAGGGATTTCATAGACATCCTCCTTAACACGCTTAGAGATGT
Organism: Wollemia nobilis; assembly: GCA_028583015.1. NCBI lineage: Eukaryota > Viridiplantae > Streptophyta > Pinopsida > Araucariales > Araucariaceae > Wollemia > Wollemia nobilis. The sequence goes on from JAQPPZ010016930.1 coordinate 2,055,468, forward strand.
TCTACAAATTTTGATTAGGTGTGACCACGAGGAGCTCAATTTTTTTAAGTTCCCTTGGCTTACTTAGGGTGCTAAGATCCACTGGTTATTTCTCCCTTACTCCTTTAAGATCGAAACTTTATCTATCCTTTATTCAAATATATCTATGATCATGGTAGCAATTTGATCTTAATTAGTAATTAAGTGTGAAGTCATAGAGTCATATCCCTTGCAAGATTTTCTTTTTAGTGAAGCTACCAACAATCTAGGGATCATATCATACTCTGATATATTATGTACTTGGTATATGAATACCATTTCTTATTAGTGCTCGAGTGGGATTATTGCTCCTCTGATTTATTCTATAAATATTTCCAACAATGATTCTAAAAACTTTTTCCAAATAATTTATGGCTTCGAAGGTTGCATTGGGTTGCTATCATCCCAGGTGGAAGACAGTCTAGGTGATAGAGTGGCCATATTTGGATCATTGGGTCCTTTATACTACAATGGAATAGCTAGGGAAATAGAGCTTGTGCTTCTTAAAATCAAGTAGATTGAGGCCTTTACTAGGATCTTAACCTCATATTTTTAGCAACGACTTCTTTTGTTGTTTGTTCTAGAGAAAATTTCCCCGATGAGTAAAGAGGTGATTCAACAAACAAGGGTAGGCATAAACCCTCACCAAGTCTATCCTAACTTGTTATTGTGATTATGAGACCAATGATATGTCACTAGGGTTTGGGTATGTCATTAAATTATTATCATTTTTTATTGTACCAATCAAAATAATTATGCATCACCAGGAGCGACACAGTAGGATTGCAATTAAGAGCATAGTATTTGGCTCAATCGGGGGCCTTTGAGAGTTTTTACAAGGTTGGCTCCTTTTTAATACATGATCTTTAGGCACACTTAAACACAAGGGATAAAGGGATGCAAGAGATAAAATAAAATAACTCAACAAAAGAAAAATGGTGGCGATGTGCCAAAATATCTACTAAGATATCCCTACACAACATGCCTGTTGTGACGTCCTTCACAACGATCCCAAAATTGGGGACCCACCTTAAATTTTGTGATTTCGGGAAATTTTTGTTTATCTGATTTTGCTCGCATCAAGGTCTTGGAAAATTTGCTTTCACTTTGGAATTGCTGACATATTTGCATTTTGAAGGTTTGAATGTAGTTGCAATGCTTCAAAACTGAATATTTTGATTATTTGCATATTAATTGCATTATTTCAAATCAAATAATTTGATTAAAATCATTTTCAAAGGTTTAAATGAAATAATTTGATTAAAATCATTTTCAAAGGTTTAAATGATTAATTTTCATTTAAATAATTAAATTTTATTTTAGGGTTAACCCTAAAATTAGTGCAAAATTGAAATGAACATATCTTGAGGCAGAGAACTCCGTTTGATCTCATTCAAAACTTGGTAAAAAGATATGGATTTTCTCTTTCTAATGATACCAAACTTGCAAGATTCCAGATGTCAATTTCACCAAAAAAATAGCGGGTTAATTTAGCAATATGAGAACTTTGAAATACTTTTGAAAAAAAAGGAAAGTTACGGGAAAGTAAAGTTTGGTTTTGTTTTGATATTATGATTATTGTTTCATTATGCAGGTAATACAAGGGCAAGGGTTTGAAGAAGATCGTTATAAAATCCGTTCCCGATGATGAAACTGAATAACTAAACTTTTCAAATTATAAATAAATCATTGAGATTCATGGAAAGGGTCAAACATTTTATACAGAGAAGGAGAGGAACGATTGGAAGGAGCAAAGCTACACATTCATTGGAGGAAAATAGAGAAGGCCATTTGCAGAACAATGGAAATTATTGTAAGATTTTATAAATTGTTTTAAGCATTTTGGATCCAGATTTGTGCACAGACTGTATTTGGAATTAATAAAGTGCTTATTGCAATTTCTTAATAGTTTGTATACCTTAGAAGATTGCATCAATTTATTTGATTTCACTGTGTGAATACTGGTGAACATTGGATTGGTTTTAGAATTATGTAAATGGAAATTTGTTCTGTTGAATTTGTCCGAGACATTAGTTTAATTTCTAAAGCTTAAATATTTTATTATTTTATTTTCATTCTGAAAACTATATATTATAACTTAGTATAATTTTATAAAGTAAAATTATATGACTAAGTTATAATTAAATTTATAATTCGGATATTACATTAATTAATATTCGAATTAATAAATTTAAGAAGGGATAAATGAATATTCTATTCCTCACCTTAATTTCATAAGGTTGAGGAACTCGGATTGATATCTCTAAAATTCAATTTGGATTTGATTTATAATATAGTTCTATCTATTTCAGAAATCCAAATTTCAAACCAGAGATCACATTTACTCTTTTGAATATTTAATTTCATAAATATTTCAAAAGATAAATATTATAAGCAAATCTAATTTATAAACTTTATTTTATCATAAAATCCAAATTTTATAGATTAGTTTCATATTAAGCCCTAAGATTTTATCATTGACAAGGTTTTGGAACCTTATAAATTGGGCAAGACATTATTTCATTTATTCACCTCTTCTGGGTTTGATTTATAATTTCATAAGGGAGTTTGAATAAATGATTGCTTTATCAAATAAACATTTGGGAAGTGAATTGATTATAAATCTATTATGTTCCAAAGGTTTATCAAGTTTATAAAATTTCATTTACTTTGATTTTTATTAAAGTTAAATTGAAATTTAATATAAAATGCTAGATTCTTTTTATGCTAATTTCATTTAAAGCATTTTGAGACATTAAATTGAAGAGAGGAAATAAAATTTGGTATACTTTAACCTAAGATCATAAAACGAATTTTATTTTGTTGAATTGATATCAAAGCATGTTATACATGATAAACTTGAAATCATTTACCTAATTCCAGGCCCCTTGTAAATAGTAGTTCACAAATCCAAGAGTTATTCAAGTACTCATTGATGTATATACATATGAAATGTTAGATATAACATAAGAACCTTGGAGATATATAATATTATTTTCAAGAGAGAATCATAATTCTGAGTTTGTCGGGTGGTTTTGTGATTGGAAAAAATCACACCTCAACAAATTGGCGCTAGAAGGAGGGCATGAAAGGTAATGATTTTAATTTTAGCATGTGCAATTTGTTATAAAAAGAAATAAAATTGTTTGAAATTTTCAATTTATGTTGCATTAACGTTAATCTATCATAAATTCAAAAATTAGGTTATGATGCAATTTTTGTGAATTTTCATACATAGCCTTGCATATTAAAGTTGGTTCAATGGCAGAAAATGATTTACCATTTTATAAACATGATGGAACGATTACGCCAGAAGAACATATTCAAGCATATAAAAATATTATGCTTAGTTTTCAAATTATGCATGAAGATGTTTTCTGTAGAATGTTTCCATACACATTGGATGAAGTTGCTAAAGATTGGTTTATCAATTTACCTGCAGGTTCTACCGCTTCTTGGAATCAACTTGAAACAATGTTCCTTGAACACTTTAGAAAATTGGTCGACACAGATTTGTTATCAAATCAATTTGCCTCTATTCGTAAAAGGCCTAATGAATCCATGAATCAATTTAATGATAGGTTTCATAAGTTGTATACGGAAATGGAGATACACTTTATCATTTCAGAAGAAGTTGTTCAAATTTATTTGGAAGCTTTAGATCCTTTTACGGTTAAGTGTTTAGAAATGTTTCCTAAGGATTTATCCTTATCTAGCGTGTATGGTGGTGCAGTAGTTGTAGAGCAATGGCTGATTTCAAGAGGAATAGATGTGGGTAGATTATCATTACATCACCCTAAGGTTTCAAATCAAGTATCACCTATGAGTCATGATATGCATTTCTCGACACCATTGAACGAAATTGAATGTCCTAGTTTTTCAACCACTTTCGATATTATCCAAGAGGAAGTGAAAGTTTCAAAGCCAATATCCATTGATGAGGATTGTAGTAATCAAGTTTATCAAAATGCAGAAATGCATGAGTCTTCAGATATTGGAGGAGTTTTAGATTTAACTAGCTTTGAAACATATGATAGAATAGAATCTTCCATAGAGTTGAATGAAACAATTGAAGCTCCAGAATTAAAATATTCTAGAGGCAGTTTCATTATGATCGATCATAAAAGTTTATTACTTGAGGAAGATGAGTTTCTTATTGAGGATAGGTTTTTCGAAGGTGAAGAAAGTGAATTTGAAGAGCATTCGATTGTTAAATTTACAAAATGTGAAGATATGGTTGAATCTTACCCTTTAGATTTTGAAGATAATTATTACAATGGATGGGGTATGTATGGTGAATCATTGTTTTCTCACACTCCTAATGATAAAATTTTTGTTTCACTTGCTATGCAGGATGTTGAAACTTCTAGTTCAAAAGAAGGTTTCGTAATTCCTATGCAATCAGAAAGTGATATGCCAATTTCAGAAATAGAATAGGTTCCAAGAGTTGATCATTCTGAACATGAGTTTGTAGAACATTCTTCTGCAGTAGAAAGGGAAGAAATGGTAAAACCTTTATATGATTCATCTATTTTAGATGAAGAAGAGGTAAATTCTTTTCTTTCATTCTTGAATGTTGAAGGTTTGAGTGAAAATTTTTAGGATTGTATTGAATACTCAAATGAAGAAACTTCATGTATGGCTAGCAAAGAATTAGAAGTTCCTACTCATCCTAAAGAAACTATTACTTTGTTTGATCAACAAGATTTATGGTGTGGAATAGATGGACACATTCTTGATTGGATGCCAAATTTTGATGCTTCTGAAAAGTAGGTTATTGATGAAGGAATACGAAATGATGGTGGTGATGATAGAGATCATGGAGAAAAATAAAATACTATAAGGTCTCATCAAATAGTGGTAAATGAAAGTGCACAAAAGGTAGACTCTTATCCTTTGTATTCAAACATTCAAGAATCAGGTAAATTTCTGCATAATCATTTATTGGTTTCCACTGTTATTTATGATGAGATGTCATTAGAGGTTGATGAAAAAATAGAAGAGATTCTTATTCCCACCACCAAAAGGACTGTATTGCTAAATAAAAAAGAAAACATGCTTGAATCATTGAACCAAGTTCAACAACAATTAACAATTCAATCTAGGATACAAAACTATAATGATTCTTATTTTGTAAATATCCTAGATTTTTGTAAATTGTTATTTGAATATGATTGGCCTAAAAACATAGATGATGATCTTACGTTAAAACTTTCAGAAATAGCTTTCTATTTGAGAGAAATCCTATATGCTTGTGAAAATGAGAATTTAAGTCAAAGTGATGAATCAAGGTTTGAAATTCCCATCTTGTTGAATAAGCATAAGATCATAGAGGAATTAAATCTTAAACATGGAATTGTTTATAAGTTTGAAGCAAATCAGTGGGGTGTGAAAGGCAAAATGAAATTTGTTATATGGTTTGGCCTAATCCTCATTTGGTTAAAACTATGTAAATTTTGGCATGCATATAATGATATATGTCTTTTAAGGTGTGCCTATCGTGTTTGGGATCCAGGGAAATGATGGCAAAAATTTTGCAGTGTCTTGTACATAATGTATATTTTTGTAAATAGTCTTTTGGATTTTGTTTTCTTGTTTTTGTGTTTTGTTTAGTTGGTTGTTTTGTGAGTTTGTTAGTTAGTTATTTTGTTGATGTGTTAATGTGCGATGTTGTTGATGTTTTGTTGTTTTGTTGTTAAGTGTTGTCACATTTTGTTGTGTTTTGTTGAGTACAATGATAAATTAACTTTTCCAGTTTTGGAGCTTCATGATTTTGACGTGTGATTCAAGTTGATATAATTTCAAAGTGGGTTTTTCAAAAGTAAGGTAGTTATGATTGAGATATTGGTCATTTGTTGGTTGTGTTTGGTTTTTGATCCTGGACCGCATAGGATGAGATTACCTGGTTTGAAAACCTGTGAAACCTGGAGAAAAGGAAAAGTGAGATATTGGTTTATGTCCTCATGAATGTGAACTAAGATAAGGCAAATATGAAAAATTGGAATTATATTGCAAAAATTCCACAAGTATGAAAAATACACTTGCATTTCATAACACATTTCATAACATTGCATACATCACCCTCGCATTCCACATTTCACATCCCATAGAAATATCATTTATCAAATTCAAAAGTTTTAATTGGTTTTAGCAAAAGTCATCTTGCTTTAATCAGGGGCACTTTCACAAAGGCATTTTGTACAAAACTATAAAAGAAAGCTTCATGTTTACACACCATAGTTTCCAAATCCCTAAATGTTTTCAGTCACTCAGCCATTTCTAGTGTAGTAGGCAACCACCGAAAAGCATGTCATATTTTCTTAGGATCATTGCACAATATACACTAAAAAGATCTTGAGATCGAGAACTGATGTTGAAATTATCTGGAACCAAGCACAATTTACACATATTAAAAACATTTTGGGTAAAATGGTCAAAACCATCCTTGGAAGAAAGTGTAAGGTGAAAAGGGGCGTCCTTGTCAGTCCTATCATGCAACATAGTCCATAAAATTCATTTTTTATCATAAATTTGTGAAAATCTAAACAAAGTCAGAGTAGTAAGGATAGGGTTAAATTCTCATCACACTTCGGTTGAGAATCCAATTCCCCAAAGCTCTAAGTCTATTCGCATCATTCATCAATGGATCGTAAGGATTCATACTACTCGTCTATCAGAAGGAAGGGTAGTCATCCCCAAGGTTCAAGAAATCAAAAGTTAAAGCTAAACACATCATTTATCAATGGATCGTAAGGATTCGTACTACTCGTCTATCAAAAGGAAGGGTAGTCATCCCCAAGGTTCAAGAAATCAAAAGTCAAAATATGGACTATGGGGTTAACCTCCATCGGGGCTATAGACGCTTGACTGGAAGTGGAGTACGCTCATGCGTGGTGATATGTCTCATTGAAAAGTGAGACCTATGATCATTTCAAATGGGTAGGCTAGCCTTGTATTTCTTTCATAACAGGTTTAATCATTTTGGTCAAAATGAGGTAATGAACTCACTTGCGCACACACTGGTTCTGGATGATAGTAAGGTCATAACTGAGCTCTTGATCTGGTAAGGAACTCACAACACACACTTTTGGTCCTAAGAGGGTTAGATAAGTTTTAGTGTGTTTGTTTATTGTACTAGAGTGTTTGAGTCTCTATAAAACATGTCATTCATATTATTACATCCTTTAATATATGTTTTAGCTTACATCATATTATTTTCTATATCATCTTATTGTTCATGAATGTTCATTTTTAGGGCCCTTGATTAAAGTATGATGACAAGCATGGCCAAAGCAAATATTTATATTGAAAATGATCATTAATACATATCACATGATCCCAACCAGTAATACATCACATTCTGCATAAATCATCTATGATTCCAGTAATTCATATTTGTATTGGTCTATTCTCATTCTCTGGATGCTTATCAATGCTTGTGATTCTAATATTCATGTTTTGTGTGTTTTCAGAGTTTGGTTTTTAGTCAAAAATGTCCAGGGACATTTACCAGTAGAGTCGCCAATGTTGTGACGTCCTTCACAATGACCCCAAAATTGGGGACCCACCTTAAATTTTGTGATTTCGGGAAATTTTTGTTTATCTGATTTTGCTCGCATCAAGGTCTTGGAAAATTTGCTTTCACTTTGGAATTGTTGACATATTTGCATTTTGAAGGTTTGAATGTAGTTGCAATGCTTCAAAACTGAATATTTTGATTATTTGCATATTAATTGCATTATTTCAAATCAAATAATTTGATTAAAATCATTTTCAAAGGTTTAAATGAAATAATTTGATTAAAATCATTTTCAAAGGTTTAAATGATTAATTTTCATTTAAATAATTAAATTTTATTTTAGGGTTAACCCTAAAATTAGTGCAAAATTGAAATGAACATATCTTGAGGCAGAGAACTCCATTTGATCTCATTCAAAACTTGGTAAAAAGATATGGATTTTCTCTTTCTAATGATACCAAACTTGCAAGATTCCAGATGTCAATTTCACCAAAAAAATAGCAGGTTAATTTAGCAATATGAGAACTTTGAAATACTTTTGAAAAAAAGGAAAGTTACGGGAAAGTAAAGTTTGGTTTTGTTTTGATATTATGATTATTGTTTCATTATGCAGGTAATACAAGGGCAAGGGTTTGAAGAAGATCGTTATAAAATTCATTCCCGATGATGAAACGGAATAACTAAACTTTTCAAATTATAAATAAATCATTGAGATTCATGGAAAGGGTCGGACATTTTATACAGAGAAGGAGAGGAACGATTGGAAGGAGCAAAGCTACACATTCATTGGAGGAAAATAGAGAAGGCCATTTGCAGAACAATGGAAATTATTGTAAGATTTTATAAATTGTTTTAAGCATTTTGGATCCAGATTTGTGCACAGACTGTATTTGGAATTAATAAAGTGCTTATTGCAATTTCTTAATAGTTTGTATACCTTAGAAGATTGCATCAATTTATTTGATTTCACTATGTGAATACTGGTGAACATTGGATTGGTTTTAGAATTATGTAAATGGAAATTTGTTCTATTGAATTTGTCAGAGACATTAGTTTAATTTCTAAAGCTTAAATCTTTTATTATTTTATTTTCATTCTAAAAACTATATATTATAACTTAGTATAATTTTATAAAGTAAAATTATATGACTAAGTTATAATTAAATTTATAATTCGGATATTACATTAATTAATATTCGAATTAATAAATTTAAGAAGGGATAAATGAATATTCTATTCCTCACCTTAATTTCATAAGGTTGAGGAACTCGGATTGATATCTCTAAAATTCAATTTGGATTTGATTTATAATATAGTTCTATCTATTTCAGAAATCCAAATTTCAAACCAGAGATCACATTTACTCTTTTGAATATTTAATTTCATAAATATTTCAAAAGATAAATATTATAAGCAAATCTAATTTATAAACTTTATTTTATCATAAAATCCAAAGTTTATAGATTAGTTTCATATTAAGCCCTAAGATTTTATCATTGACAAGGTTTTGGAACCTTATAAATTGGGCAAGACATTATTTCATTTATTCACCTCTTCTGGGTTTGATTTATAATTTCATAAGGGAGTTTGAATAAATGATTGCTTTATCAAATAAACATTTGGGAAGTGAATTGATTATAAATCTATTATGTTCCAAAGGTTTATCAAGTTTATAAAATTTCATTTACTTTGATTTTTATTAAAGTTAAATTGAAATTTAATATAAAATGCTAGATTCTTTTTATGCTAATTTCATTTAAAGCATTTTGAGACATTAAATTGAAGAGAGGAAATAAAATTTGGTATACTTTAACCTAAGATCATAAAACAAATTTTATTTTGTTGAATTGATATCAAAGCATGTTATACATGATAAACTTGAAATCATTTACCTAATTCCAGGCCCCTTGTAAATAGTAGTTCACAAATCCAAGAGTTATTCAAGTACTCATTGATGTATATACATATGAAATGTTAGATATAACATAAGAACCTTGGAGATATATAATATTCTTTTCAAGAGAGAATCATAATTCCGAGTTTGTCGGGTGGCTTTGTGACTGGACAAAATCACACCTCAACAAATTGGCGCTAGAAGGAGGGCATGAAAGGTAATGATTTTAATTTTAGCATGTGCAATTTGTTATAAAAAGAAATAAAATTGTTTGAAATTTTCAATTTATGTTGCATTAACGTTAATCTATCATAAATTCAAAAATTAGGTTATGATGCAATTTTTGTGAATTTTCATACATAGCCTTGCATATTAAAGTTGGTTCAATGGCAAAAAATGATTTACCATTTTATAAACATGATGGAACGATTACGCCAGAAGAACATATTCAGGCATATAAAAATATTATGCTTAGTTTTCAAATTATGCATGAAGATGTTTTCTGTAGAATGTTTCCATACACATTGGATGAAGTTGCTAAAGATTGGTTTATCAATTTACCTGCAGGTTCTACCGCTTCTTGGAATCAACTTGAAACAATGTTCCTTGAACACTTTAGAAAATTGGTCGACACAAATTTGTTATCAAATCAATTTGCCTCTATTCGTAAAAGGCCTAATGAATCCATGAATCAATTTAATGATAGGTTTCATAAGTTGTATACGGAAATGGAGATACACTTTATCATTTTAGAAGAAGAAGTTGTTCAAATTTATTTGGAAGCTTTAGATCCTTTTACGGTTAAGTGTTTAGAAATGTTTCCTAAGGATTTATCCTTATCTAGCGTGTATGGTGGTGCAGTAGCTGTAGAGCAATGGTTGATTTCAAGAGGAATAGATGTGGGTAGATTATCATTACATCACCCTAAGGTTTCAAATCAAGTATCACCTATGAGTCATGATATGCATTTCTCGACACCATTGAACGAAATTGAATGTCCTAGTTTTTCAACCACTTTCGATATTATCCAAGAGGAAGTGAAAGTTTCAAAGCCAATATCCATTGATGAGGATTGTAGTAATCAAGTTTATCAAAATGCAGAAATGCATGAGTCTTCAGATATTGGAGGAGTTTTAGATTTAACTAGCTTTGAAACATATGATAGAATAGAATCTTCCATAGAGTTGAATGAAACAATTGAAGCTCCAGAATTAAAATATTCTAGAGGCGGTTTCATTATGATCGATCATAAAAGTTTATTACTTGAGGAAGATGAGTTTCTTATTGAGGATAGGTTTTTCGAAGGTGAAGAAAGTGAATTTGAAGAGCATTCGATTGTTAAATTTACAAAATGTGAAGATATGGTTGAATCTTACCCTTTAGATTTTGAAGATAATTATTACAATGGATGGGGTATGTATGGTGAATCATTGTTTTCTCACACTCCTAATGATAAAATTTTTGTTTCACTTGCTATGCAGGATGTTGAAACTTCTAGTTCAAAAGAAGGTTTCGTAATTCCTATGCAATCAGAAAGTGATATGCCAATTTCAAAAATAGAACAGGTTCCAAGAGTTGATCATTCTGAACATGAGTTTGTAGAACATTCTTCTACAGTAGAAAGGGAAGAAATGGTAAAACCTTTATATGATTCATCTATTTTAGATGAAGAAGAGGTAAATTCTTTTCTTTCATTCTTGAATGCTGAAGGTTTGAGTGAAAATTTTCAGGATTGTATTGAATACTCAAATGAAGAAACTTCATGTATGGCTAGAAAAGAATTAGAAGTTCCTACTCATCCTAAAGAAACTATTACTTTGTTTGATCAACAAGATTTATGGTGTGGAATAGATGGACACATTCTTGATTGGATGCCAAATTTTGATGCTTCTGAAAAGCAGGTTATTGATGAAGGAATACGAAATGATGGTGGTGATGATAGAGATCATGGAGAAAAATAAAATACTATAAGGTCTCATCAAATAGTGGTAAATGAAAGTGCACAAAAGGTAGACTCTTATCCTTTGTATTCAAACATTCAAGAATCAGGTAAATTTTTGCATAATCATTTATTGGTTTCCACTGTTATTTATGATGAGATGTCATTAGAGGTTGATGAAAAAATAGAAGAGATTCTTATTCCCACCACCAAAAGGACTGTATTGCTAAATAAAAAAGAAAACATGCTTGAATCATTGAACCAAGTTCAACAACAATTAACAATTCAATCTAGGATACAAAACTATAATGATTCTTATTTTGTAAATATCCTAGATTTTTGTAAATTGTTATTTGAATATGATTGGCCTAAAAACATAGATGATGATCTTACGTTAAAACTTTCAGAAATAGCTTTCTATTTGAGAGAAATCCTATATGCTTGTGAAAATGAGAATTTAAGTCAAAGTGATGAATCAAGGTTTGAAATTCCCATCTTGTTGAATAAGCATAAGATCATAGAGGAATTAAATCTTAAACATGGAATTGTTTATAAGTTTGAAGCAAATCAGTGGGGTGTGAAAGGCAAAATGAAATTTGTTATATGGTTTGGCCTAATCCTCATTTGGTTAAAACTATGTAAATTTTGGCATGCATATAATGATATATGTCTTTTAAGGTGTGCCTATCATGTTTGGGATCCAGGGAAATGATGGCAAAAAATTTTGCAGTGTCTTGTACATAATGTATATTTTTGTAAATAGTCTTTTGGATTTTGTTTTCTTGTTTTTGTGTTTTGTTTAGTTGGTTGTTTTGTGAGTTTGTTAGTTAGTTATTTTGTTGATGTGTTAATGTGCGATGTTGTTGATGTTTTGTTGTTTTGTTGTTAAGTGTTGTCACATTTTGTTGTGTTTTGTTGAGTACAATGATAAATTAACTTTTCCAGTTTTGGAGCTTCATGATTTTGACGTGTGATTCAAGTTGATATAATTTCAAAGTGGGTTTTTCAAAAGTAAGGTAGTTATGATTGAGATATTGGTCATTTTCTGGTTGTGTTTGGTTTTTGATCCTGGACCGCATAGGATGAGATTACCTGGTTTGAAAACCTGTGAAACCTGGAGAAAAGGAAAAGCGAGATATTGGTTTATGTCCTCATGAATGTGAACTAAGATAAGGCAAATATGAAAAATTAGAATTATATTGCAAAAATTCCACAAGTATGAAAAATACACTTGCATTTCATAACACATTTCATAACATTGCATACATCACCCTCGCATTCCACATTTCACATCTGATGGGGGACGGGAAAACTAGACTCCACGAATTCCAAATTTTTTTTTCTCTATTAATCTGGAAAAAAACTTACATCAATAGCCCACAGGCTTACAATAACCAGCGCTCGACTTGGTTTTCTCTAACTGCACTCCCTAAGTCCGTTCTCCAATCCACCACCCCCTTTCTCTTACAATCCTGAGTTTTTATCGAGGTCTCGACCCTCTAGGCCATTAATGACCCTTCTGGAAAAATACATTAAACAAAACCTGCCAAGTCGGCTTCCCCCGCCGAGTCTTCAATTTTCCCTCCGTAATTGGCAACTACCCCGATCCGCCATGAAAACATGCATTTAATAGGCCCTTGACCTGCAACCGTCGTTTTGTCAGACTGTTCTTCTGAACTGCTATCTCTTTTTTCATGCGCGTGGCCGTCCACGTGTTTATTTCTCATTTTTTTTCTACTGGTCGGGATATCGCGACCATTTTGCCTTTGAGCCCTTTGTTATGTTTTATGTCGTGATATCGCAAATATTTCGCCATCGACCCCTCTGCTTTGATTTATGTCACGATATCACGACGTCGCGATATCGTGACCATTCCGCCATCAACCCCTCTGCTTTGATTTATGTCCCGATATCGCGACGTCGCCATTTCGCCTTGGTTTCTCTTTGTTTGTCGCGATATCACGACGTTGCGATATCGCGACCAATTTGCCTTTCGCCCTTTGTTCTGTTTTTATGTCGCGATATCGCGATATCGCGATATCGCGACCATTCCGCCTTCCGCCATTTGCTCTATTTTTACATCGTGATATCATGACCAGTTAGCCTTCTGCCCCTTGCTCTGTTTTTACGTCTTGATTTCGTGACGTCGCGATATCGCGACGTCGCGATATCGCGATCGACTTTTGCCTTGTTAAAATGACCAACAAAACACTTAGAAAAATTTGGTTGATGCAAGATTGCCTTGCTGCCGTTGGATGCTCCTGCATCAGACACCCGAGGTAAATGGAGAAGTGACCTTCACTTCTATGCTATTTGGTCCGCGTCTTTTGTAATAGCTCCAAACGTGCACCTGCCTCTGCAGCCCGCTTAAACCCCGTCTCCTGGCAAAAAAAATTTTTGCCTTCTACCAGACAAATTTTGGCACTGCTGCACACCTTCTCGTCCACTGCCTGTAATGGCTTTAACTTGTGGTGCACTCCATATTTTGTCAATGAGTACGTATTTGCATGACCATCATGCACTGCACTTCGATCAAACTGCCATGGCCTTCCTAATAGCAAATGGCAAGCATCCATGGGGAAAACATCACACAGGACCTCGTCCTGGTAGTTCCCAATATTGAACGTGACTAAGCACTGTTCATGGACCCATGCTCTATGGTCCTTATGCAACCACGCAATCCGGTATGGATGCGGGTGTCTCCTCATTTCCAGTTGTAACTTAGCAACCATCTCTTTGGAGACTAAGTTATCAGTACTTCCATTGTCTATAATAACATTACAGACTTTACCTACGCTTTTGCACCTCGTGCAAAATAGGCTTCTCCTCTGCTCTGGCTTGTCTTCCTCAATCAGCATGGCTCTCCTTGCGACCATGACTTCTCCTCTCTCTGCCTCCTCAGAATGTTCTGATTCAGCATCTTCCTCTGCTACCGCAGCTCTGGCAGGACCCTCAGGTCTCTTGTTCATCCTCTCGCGGTGCTGGGGACACTCGTATGCATGATGTCCCTCTTCTCCACAGTGGAAACAGGTTCCACAAAACACTCCTCTTCCATACCCACGTCCAGATCTACCTCTTCCTCTTGGGTAGCCATTGTTCTGAACTTGGGGTTTGTAATCATCACCTACCTTCTGCTCTTGGCTGCTGCTAGCTTCTTCTTTCTTCTCCTCTTTTCCTTCATATTTTCTTCCACTAGTCTTTCCTCCATGCCCTCTTCCTCTTTGCTTGCTCTCAAACCTTCTATTTAGTTTCTCTTCAACCTTCAGAGCAAACTGGTAAGCATCTTCAATGGTGCTCACCCGAACTAGGCTCAACTCTTCCTAGATACTGGGTCTCAACCCATTGATATAACGGGCCACCTTCTCCTTGCTTGCCTCTAAATGGCCAGTTCTGATGGAGATCTTATAAAACTCCTCTGTGTACTCTTGGACAGTTTTGTTCATCTGCCTCAAACTCTGCATTTTCCTCAGTAGATCCAGTTCGTAATCTACAGGAATAAACTGTCTTTTCAGCTTCTCCACCATTCGTGCCCATTTTGTTATCCATTCTTTTCCTCTTCTATTCTGCTCCAGCTGTACTCCCTTCCACCATATGCTGGCATGACCCTTCAGCTTGGTCTTGGCAAATCTGACCCTCTCAGGATCTTCAACTTCTTCATACTCAAAGTATTCTTCCAGATCGTTGATCCAGTCGATCAATTCCTCCGAATCTAGGTTCTCAAAATATGTGGAAACCTCCATCTTCGGCCTCTTTCCAATCTGGGATATGGCTTTGTACAGCCTGGCTTGTGCAGGATCTACAACCTCTTCTTCTTCTTCAAACTGGTTTTCTTCTTCATCCACTTCGTCTTCACTGCCTTCATCTCTTCTTGGCTTTGATCTTCTACGCCACTCTTCTTGTAGGGCTTGCACTTGCCTCAGCAAAACTCAAAAATCTACTGCTATCGTTATGCCTCTCCCACCAACGGGGTTTCTTCTTGGAGGCATTCTGCTCACTCTCTCACAAGCCCTTCCATAGATCCTGGTGTAACTGCCTCACGTCCGACGATCTATTACACACTCAGGAACTTTCGGCTCTGATACCACTGATGGGGGACAGGAAAACTAGAATCCACGAATTCCAAATTTTTTTTTCTCTATTAATCTGGAAAAAAACTTACATCAACAGCCCGCAGGCTTACAATAACCAGCGCTCGGCTTGGTTTTCTCTAACTGCACTCCCTAAGTCCGTTCTCCAATCCACCACCCCCTTTCTCTTACAATCCTGAGTTTTTATCAAGGTCTCGACCCTCTAGGCCATTAATGAACCTTCTGGAAAAATACATTAAACAAAACCTGCCAAGTCGGCTTCCCCCGTTGAGTCTTCAATTTTCCCTCCGTAATTGGCAACTACCCCGATCCGCCATGAAAACATGCATTTAATAGGCCCTTGACCTGCAACCGTCATTTTGTCAGACTGTTCTTCTGAACTGCTATCTCTTTTTCCGTGCGTGTGGCCGTTTGCGTGTTTATTTCTCATTTGTTTTCTACTGGTCGCGATATCGCAACATGTCATGATATCACAACCATTCCGCCTTTGAGCCCTTTGTTCTGTTTTATGTCGTGATATCACGACGTCGTGATATCGCGATGTCGCGATATCGTGACCATTCCGCCATCGACCCCTCTGCTTTGATTTATGTCACGATATCGCGACCATTCTGCCATTGACCCCTCTGCTTTGATTTATGTCACGATATCGTGACCATTCCGCCATTCCACCTTGGTTTCTTTTTGTTTGTCGCGATATCGCGACCAGTCTGCCTTTCGCCCTTTGCTCTATTTTTACGTCGTGGTATCGCGACTAGTCCACCTTCCGCCCTTTGCTCTGTTTTTACGTCATGATTTCATGACGTCGTGATATCGCAACCAGTCTGCCTTTCGCCCCTTGCTTTGTTTTTACGTTGCGATTTCGTGACGTCGCGATATCGCGACCGACTTTTGCCTTGTTAAAACGGCCAACAAAACACTTAGAAAAATTTGGTTGATGCAAGATTGCCTTGCTGCCGTCGGATGCTCCTGCATCAACATCCCATAGAAATATCATTTATCAAATTCAAAATTTTTAATTGGTTTTAGCAAAAGTCATCTTGCTTTAATCAAGGGCACTTTCACAAAGGCATTTTGTACAAAACTATAAAATAAAGCGTCATTTTTACACACCATAGTTTCCAAATCCCTAAATGTTTTCAGTCACTCAGCCATTTCTAGTGTAGTAGGCAACCACCGAAAAGCATGTCATATTTTCTTAGGATCATTACACAATATACACTAAAAAATGTTGAGATCGAGAACTAATGTTGAAATTATCTGGAACCAAGCATAATTTAGACATATTAAAAACATTTTGGGTAAAATGGTCAAAACCATCCTTGGAACAAAGTGTAAGGTGAAAATGGCCATCCTTGTTAGTCCTATCATGCAACATAGTCCATAAAATTTATTGTTTTATCATAAATTTGTGAAAATCCAAACAAAGTCATAGTAGTAAGGATAGGGTTAAATTCTCATCACACTTCGGTTGCGAATCCAATTCCCCAAATCTCTAACTCTATTCATATCATTCAGCAATGGATCGTAAGGATTCGTACTACTCGTCTATCAGAAGGAAGGGTAGTCATCCCCAAGGTTCAAGAAATAAAAAGTTAAAGCTAAACACATCATTTATCAATGGATCGTAAGGATTCGTACTACTCGTCTATCATAAGGAAGGGTAGTCGTCCCCAAGGTTCAAGAAATCAAAAGTCAAAATATGGACTATGGGGTTAACCTCCATTGGGGCTATAGATGCTTGACTGGCAATGGAGTACGCTCATGCGTGGTGATATGTCTCGTTGAAAAGAGAGACCTATGATCGTTTCAAACGGACAGGCTAGCCTTGTGTTTCTTTCATAACAGGTTTAATCATTTTGGTCAAAATGAGGTAATGAACTCACTTGCACACACACTAGTTTTGGATGATAGTAAGGTCATAACTGAGCTCTTGATCTAGTAAGGAACTCACAACACACACTTTTGGTCCTAAGAGGATTATATAAGTTTTAGTGTGTTTGTTTATTGTACTAGAGTGTTTGAGTCTTTGTAAAACATGTCATTCATATTTTTACATCCTGTTAATATATATTTTAGTTTACATCATATCATTTTCATATCATCTTATTTTTACGAATGTTCATTTTAGGGCCCCTGATTAAAGTATGATGACAAGCATGGCCAAAGCAAAAATTTATATTGAAAATGATCATTAATACATATCACATGATCCCAACCAGTAATACATCACATTCTGCATAATTCATCTATGATTCTGGTAATTCATATTTGTATTGGTATATTCTCATTTTCTGGATGCTTATCAATGCTTGTGATTCTAATATTCGTGTTTTGTGTGTTTTTAGAGTTTGGTTTTTAGTAAAAAATGTCCAGGGACATTTACCAACAAAGTCGCCAATGTTGTGATGTCCTTCACAATGACCCCAAAATTGGGGATCCACCTTAAATTTCATGATTTCGAGAAATTTTTGTTTATCTGATTTTGCTTGCATCAAGGTCTTGGAAAATTTGCTTTCACTTTGGAATTGCTGACATATTTGCATTTGAAGGTTTGAATATAGTTGTAATGCTTCAAAACTGAATATTTTGATTATTTGCATATTAATTGCATTATTTCAAATTAAATTATTTGATTAAAATCATTTTCAAAGGTTTAAATTAAATAATTTGATTAAAATCATTTCAAAGGTTTAAATGATTAATTTTCATTTAAATAATTAAATTTTATTTTAGGGTTAACCCTAAAATTAGTGCAAAATTGAAATGGACATATCTTGAGGCTCCGTTTGATCTCATTCAAAACTTGGTAAAAAAATATGGATTTTCTCTTTCTAATGATACCAAACTTGCAAGATTCCAGATGTCAATTTCACCAAAAAATAGCGGGTTAATTTAGCAATATGAGAACTTTGAAATACTTTTGAAAAAAAAGGGAAAGTTACAGGAAAGTAAAGTTTGGTTTTGTTTTGATATTATGATTATTGTTTCATTATGCAGGTAATACAAGGGCAAGGGTTTGAAGAAAATCGTTGTAAAATCTGTTCCCGGTGATGAAAAAAAATAACTAAACTTTTCAAATTTTATACAGAGAAGGAGAGGAACGATTGGAAGGAGCAAAGCTACACATTCATTGGAAAAAAATAGAGAAGGCCATTTGTAGAACAATGGAAATTATTGTAAGATTTTATAAATTGTTTTAAGCATTTTGGATCTAGATTTGTGCACAGACTGTATTTTGGAATTAATAAAGTGCTTATTGCAATTTCTTGATAGTTTGTATACCTTAGAAGATTGCATCAGTTTATTTGATTTCACTGTGTGAATACTGGTGAACATTGGATTGGTTTTAGAATTTTGTAAATGGAAATTTGTTCTGTTGAATTTGTCTAAGACATTAGTTTAATTTCTAAAGCTTAAATCTTTTAATATTTTATTTTCATTCTGAAAAACTATATATTATAACTTAGTATAATTTTATAAAGTAAAATTATATGAATAAGTTATAATTAAATTTATAATTCGGATATTACATTAATTAATATTCAAATTAATAAATTTAAGAAGGGATAAATGAATATTCTATTCCTCACCTTAATTTCATAAGGTTGAGGAACTCGGATTGATATCTCTAAAATTCAATTTGAATTTGATTTAAAATATAGTTCTATCTATTTCAGAAATCCAAATTTCAAACCAAAGATCACATTTACTCTTTTGAATATTTAAATTCATAAATATTTCAAAAGATAAATAATATAAGCAAATCTAATTTATAAACTTTATTTTATCATAAAATCCAAATTTTATAGATTAGTTTCATATTAAGCCCTAATATTTTATCATTGATAAGGTTTTGGAACCTTATAAATTGGGCAAGACATTATTTCATTTATTCATCTCTTTTGGGTTTGATTTATAATTTCATAAGGAAGTTTGAATAAATGATTGCTTTATCAAATAAACATTTGGAAAGTGAATTTATTATAAACCTATTATGTTCCAAAGGTTTATCAATTTTATAAAATTACATTTACTTTGATTTTTATTAAAGTTAAATTGAAATTTAATATAAAATGCTAGATTCATTTTATGCTAATTTCATTTAAAGCATTTTGAGACATTAAATTGAAGAGAGGAAAAATAAAATTTGATATACTTTAACCTAAGATCATAAAACAAATTTTATTTTGTTGAATTGATATCAAAGCATGTTATACATGATAAACTTGAAATCATTTACCTAATTCCAGGCCCCTTGTAAACAGTAATTCACAAATCCAAGAGTTATTCAAGTACTCATTGATGTATATACATATGAAATATTAGATATAACATAATAACCTTGGAGATATATGATATTATTTTCAAGATAGAATCATAATTATGAGTTTGTTGGGTGGTTTTGCGATTGGACAAAATCACACCTCAACAATGCCTAAATACTATGTGTTAGTGGTGAACACTTTCTCTCCTGGACACAATTAAGAACAAATTAGTTTTATTGCCATACATGCACATAAATAAATGAGTCTATAGGAGAGCCACAAATGGCTAGTCTAAAAATTGATGTAGGCCTCCCACATTCACATATGTAAGCAAAACCCAAAAAATAAGTAAAAACTACATACACATACACATAGAAAAATGGGTTAGCAGAGAACCACAAATGGCTAGTTCAAAAATTATCATAAGCCTCAATATATATGTGTGTGTGTTTGTAAGTAATTGTTTATAAATATTGTGCTAGAAGTAGGGGTTCAATTTGCCCATAAGCCACTCAAGAACTGACTGCTCTATAGAAATAAATGAAAGGAAATCTTACAAAAGAATACAAATGTAAACTTACCAATCCTTTACAAAGATAATACTACTTCTATTTATATATTACAAAGAGGAGGGTTCCTTCCAAAAAACTCATGCAGAGATTTCAAGATGACTATTGCTTTTGATATTGAGTCATGTTGTCAATCCTTCCAAGGTTCTCTGAATCTGGTATCTCAAATACCAAAAGGTTTTGAGCCTTTTGATGAGTATCTATCGTCATTATTTCGAACTACCCATTTTGGGAATCCCCACAATCTGGATGCAGAATATTCTACTTTAAAGCTCTAAATTTGAGAGTGGCTTTGTCATGGCTTCCTAGCTATTGTTGTCCTTTACAAAAAATATGCAATATGTTTTTTTGCAGGAAAGGACAATACTTCCAAAACATCATACACCTCAAAAAATCTTATATTTTTGGGATGTAGTGACTTTTATTTGAAATTTTTTCTCACCGTCTAATCTCAAAATATTTTTGACCTTGGGCATTTTGACTATTAGATCTCCATGTCAGACCTTTTTATGTCTTGTTTTTTATCAGGTCTTATAAAATTCCAAAATTTATACTTCAACATTGTTGGATTTTCAACCTTCAAACCATTTTATCGAAGGTACCCTTAGTGCTCATCCACTTCTTGCACTTTCACTTTTGCTACTGAATAATGGTGTAGTCAAAAATCATTACAATAAGATTACATAAAAATACTCACCCAATTACCTTGTGATTGAATATGGTCTTCCTGTTGAGCCTCCACCTCCTATGGACTTGCCTAATGACTATGCTTAACACCTTAAATTTAACAATCACACCTTGGATATAGACACTCTTTTTTAGCTAGCT
This sequence comes from Wollemia nobilis, assembly GCA_028583015.1. Lineage (NCBI taxonomy): Eukaryota > Viridiplantae > Streptophyta > Pinopsida > Araucariales > Araucariaceae > Wollemia > Wollemia nobilis. Next base: position 2,076,591 of record JAQPPZ010016930.1, read on the forward strand.
TTGCTTGCTATATCTTGCACAAAAGAATATTCACTACTTCCTTGAGCTCACACTTGCTCAACTCAACTTGAATTGCCTCCCATGAGGGATCTCTTCCCTAATTATAGGATCATGGGAGCTATATATTACATGCATGGAGAACTCTAAATGGACACATGGAAACACTTTGTAGATATCTTATTTTGGATTCTTTCCATAATATCAAGATATTTGAGATATATTTTTTGGCTTTTTTTTATGATATTTTATAATATGAGATGGTCCAAATATCACATGTTTCTAAATATTATCCTTTTGGGATTTTCCTATAATTACATAGTACTTCCAAAAATATTTTGGATTTGTCTATAATTACATAATACTTCAAAAAGTACCTTTGACTATCTTGGATTTCTAGAGATGTTAATATTTATAACATATCTCCTTGTGACAAAGACAAATTACCATGACCATGACACTTTTTCTTTTACTATTCACTTTTAATCTGGCTATTCACTTTTATTGTTACTATTCACTATTACTTTGTGTTTTGACCTATCCTGAATACAATATTCTCTTTATAATCCTTCTGTACAAACATTTCATTATTTAACGGATGTTATGACCTTGTTGTTGAAGCTACTTTGCTAAAAGCATCTCAAATAAGCTACCAAGTTGTAATATTCTCTAACAATCCATCCCACTATATATTTTCCATGCTCCTTATACTACTGCACATGCAAATAACATATAAATTTTTAATGTTGACATCTTTTCTGTTGATAATTTCTATTTTGTCCTTAGAGTATGTCTGATTTAGTCTGGAGGATGAAATATCTTAAGTTTATCATGGTTCATCCATTTCTTTATAGGCCTTCCATTTAAATCCTCAAGCTTGTAGGTCCCATTTTCATGATGGTTTTTTAAGCGTTAATACTACCACAAATATCATAGGATCAAATATAATATAGCTATAATAAGATCAAAATTAATGATAAAAATTAGTAATAGAAAGAAACTTATAGCATTAACCAAAAATAACACAATATAAAGTATTTTATTTTTTTAATTGAGCAAAAAAACCCCTTATAGGGCTACCTTGGTATGAGAAACCACAATCATGGGGTTCTACACTGTCAAAATCACCCGAGATTCGCACTCGGCCCTAACCACATCAGCATTATCAACTGGATTTTGGGTACCCAATGTGCATTTGGTAGGGTGGAGATTCAAACCAGGGACCTCCCTCGGAGGATTGCCCTACCCTCTCCAACTCACCCGCAACATGTGGGTATCTAAAGTATTTTCATTATATGAACTTGTACATCAAGTTATGGAGCTTTGTCTCCATAATATAGTTTTACAAAATGACCTTTGAATTCTTATCTTGCCACTTGTCTAAGAGACTCTTGATCTTTACTCATGACACATATACATATCAAATAATGTAATATACTCTAATACCCCCTTGTATTACATTATTTGATGTGTGTTTCTCTTGATCTACATAGATGATTCCTAAATATCTGAAACTTGCTTCGACCCAGTGCCTTTGTAAAAATATCTGCAATTTGATCTTTGGTAGAAATATGTTTCAACTGAATATGATGACTTTGAAAATGATCCTTGATAAAATGACATTGAGCTTCAATATGTTTTGTTCTTTCATGAATAATTGGATTTTTGATCAAATTTAGTACTCCTTGATTATCACAATTTATTATTGTTGGAGTTCTTTTGATTCCCATATCTGATAGTATGTATTGTAACCATAATGCTTCATAGACTGCATCCTTAGCTGCACGATACTCTACTTCTATAGATGAAAGTGCTACTACATGTTTTTTACTATACCAAGAAATTGGTCCTGAACCAAGATAGAAAATGTAACCTGATGTAGATTTTCTATCATCTATAGATCCAGCATAATCAGAATCTGAATATCCTTGTAGATAAAACTTCTTATCATCCTTTTTGTATGTAAGTCCATATTTTGTAGTCTTGTTGATATATTGTAATATTATTTTTGTGGCTTTCCAGTGACTTTCTCTAGGTTCTTGCATAAATCTTGAAAGATAATTTACAACAAAAACTATATCTGGTCGAGTATTTGTTAAATATAAGAGACTTCCAATTAATTGATGATAGATTGTAGCTGAAACTAAAGATGTCTCATCATATCTAGATAACTGCAATCCTTGTTCCATAGGAGTATCCTTGGGTTTGCAATTGTTCATCCTGTATTTCTCAAGTAGAGATTTTGCATACTTTGTTTGTGTTATTGTAATATTATTTTCATTTTGATGAATTTCTAAACCAAGACAATAATGAAGAAATCCCAAATCTATCATCTCAAAATCCTTTTCTAGATCCTTTTTAACTTCATTTATTAGACTTTTTGAGCTTCTTGTAATTACTATATCATCAACATACACCACAAGTATTATTATGTCATTTCCAACCTTTTTTGTATAGAGATTTGGATCTGATAGACTTCTTTTAAAGTTGTGTTGTAATAAATGATTATTAATTTTTATATACCATGCTCTTGGTGCTTGCTTTAGACCATACAAAGATTTTTTCAACTTGCAAACTTTGTGTTCTTGTCCCTTAATTACAAATCCTTCTAGTTGTGACATATAAACTTCTTCAAGATCACCATTAAGAAATGCACTTTTTACATCCATCTGATGTAGTTTCCATCCATGATGTGCTGCCAAAGCACAAATTATTCTGATAGTAGTCATTCTCGTTGTTGGTGCAAAAGTTTCTTCATAATCAATTCCTTCTATTTGAGTGTATCCTTTTGCAACTAGTCGAGCCTTGTATTTGTCAAGTGAACCATCTGCTTTATATTTGATCTTGTAGATCCATTTACAACCAACTATTTTCTTTCTTGGAGGTAAATCAACTAGATTCCATGTTTTATTTTTCATCAATGTTTCATATTCTGATTCCATAGCTGCCTTCCATTTTGGATGATTTAATGCATGAAGTGTCATTGTAGGTTCTACTACAGAACTTATCAATCCCCTATTCACTCTAGTTAGACTACGAGTTTGAGGTCTTGTAGTAGTAAGATCTGGCATTTGCTCTAGTTTTGAATCTTTAAGTGTATCTCTAAGCCAGATAGGTTATTTTCTTTGTAAGTTTGTAGTAATTTTTGTATTTTCATTTTGTTCATCTTGTAACTCTGATTCTGTGTCTTCACTTGATGAGTCTTCTTCTAAAAAATTTAGAATAGTTTTTGAATCAACTTTTTGTTCTTTAATAACATTTTTATTCCTTCATCAAATACTACATCTCTGCTTATGTAGATTTTCTTTGTTATTGGATCAATTATTTTGTATCCTGTTGACTCATCATCATAACCAAGAAATATTCCACACATAGTCTTCTCATCTAATTTTGTTCTTTTTTGCTTTGGAATATGCATATAAGCCTTACATCCAAAAATTCTTAGTCACTCTACAGTTGGTTTTTGTCCTGACCATACTTCTTCTGGTGTAACATTTTTTAGTATTCTTGTAGGTAATCTATTTTGTAAATATACAATTGTTTTAACTACCTCTACCCAATACTGATGATCAAGATGAGCTTCTTTTAACATACACCTAACCATTTCCATGATAGATCTATTTCTTCTTTCTGCAATACCATTTTGTTGTGGTGAATATGTTGTAGTGAGTTGTCTTTTTATTCCATTTTCTTCTAAAAATAAATTGAATTCCTTTGACAAAAATTCACCTCCTCTATCTGAACGAAGATTCTTGATGGTTTTTCTTGATTCTTTTTCAACTAGAAGTTTGAATTGTTTGAAACAACTAAATGCTTCATATTTGTATTTCATAAAGTACACCCACATTTTTTTGGAATAATCATCAACAAATAGTTGAAAATATTTGTGTCCTCCAATACTAGTAACATTCATTGGTCCACATAAATATGTATATATTAATTCCAATGGTTTTTGAGCTCTATGTTGACGAAGTTCAAAAGGTATCCTATGTTGTTTTCCTGCTAGACATTCTGGACAAACTGTAGATTCCCAAGAGAGTTTAGGTAAACCTTTAACCATTTGATATCTAGTCATCTCATTCAATGATGATGCACTTATATGTCCTAGTATTTTATGCCAAAGTTCTTTTGTTTTAGAGATTCCTACTGATAGAGCTATATTTGTTATTGTATCTAGAGTGAACAAACTATCTCTATAAGATCTTGAGGCTATCACTTTTCCTTGCTTGATAATAAGACATTGTTTTCTTCCTTTGATAACTTTAAATTCAACTGCTAAATTTTGATCCATAAGCTGAGATACTGAAAGGAGATTAGTAGTTAATCCTGGGACATATAACACATTATTAATTACTCCTTTTCCATTTGTTAGATCAACTAGAACATCTCCTACTCCTTTGACTTCATAAGTCATACTATCTGCTATGACAACTGGTTTCTCATATTTTTCATGAAAGGTATTAAACCATTGTTTGTTTCCAATCATATGCCTACTTGCTCCAGAATCAATGTACCAATAATCCATAATGACTTCTAGGTTTAAATAATTTAAATTCACCAATTTAATTCCTATGGAGTAGTAAACCTTATGTCTCCCTAGTTTTAGAAACTAAAGAATGAATTTTGCAAATTTTTTTTTTTCCTAATCCTTTGATGTTGAAAACCTTTTACCTCCCAAATATTTAAATTTGTAATAATTCAATAATTTTAAATTTCTCAAAAATATAAAATCAAATTAAATATTATTCATTAAACTTCATACTTAAAAAAACAAATAAACTAGTTGATGTCCTTATCACTCCAACCTAATAATAAAGAACTTTAAAAAAACTTTAAAACCTTAAATAATATTAATTAACCCTACTTATCACTCCATTCTCTTAATAAATCAATAATTCATGCATCTTCTAATTTAACCTTATAGCCCCAAATATAAAACCTTCGCTTTTATAAATACCCCAAAGAAAAGAATACCTTAGAAATTGCCCTAGCTCCTACACACGATTCTGTTATGTAGCGCTTCACTCTAGAAACTCGTGTGAAATCCTTTTAATAGATGATAGGAAGTTGCTATGTGTAATCATGCATGGTGTAACATTACTCAAGTAATTTCTCTTCAAATTGTAGCATTTTTAATGTTGTTCTAGTGACTCTAAAACTGGCATTTTGGATGGTGTTCTACACTTTGAACATTACTTCTGCACTTGAAATGATAACATTATACACTCAACTATCGTTTGGTGCTTTTTCTTACCAACTACCTCCAACATTTTCCTTCGTTTATCTTCCTTGTTGTTATCACTTTCCAACGGTTCAACTTTTGCAAGGAAGAACTTTGCTCAGTTTCAAACCTGCATAATGCAATGAGGATCTTAGCTTTACGCTTGTGCTTGTCTGAAATGTGAGTACTATGTCTTTCCTCAAGCTAAGTTACCCTTGATCTGATATTGTTCCTTGATTTGTTGTTGTTCTCAAAATTGATGTTCCTCTTAGGATGCCACTATTCTTAGGATGGACGTTTTTAGGTCATCACAATTATTAGTATGGACGTTGCTGCTCTACATTGCTATTTGGAGAGCTTCATTTTTTTGAGGACTTTGTTGTTCCAATATGTGAGCCAAAAGTCTCATGTTCCTATGCACTGTACTAGCATGGGTTGGATGGATCACGTTCTTTTATGTTCTACACTAGTGTGGGTCATATGGCTCACGTTATTTTCTGCTCTAGTATGAGTCAAGTGGCTCTCTTTTTTCTGTACTTGAATGAGCCAAATGGATTTATCTTCTCTGATATGGTAATAATAGATTAATAGCTATTTTTCTTAGCTTCTCTTTAATAGATATAAGCTTATTCCCTTAGATATTTTCTCAGACCTTTCTTTACTTCCACTTAACTTTTAGATCAATTTACTTATTTTCTATATTGGCCTCTTCTCTTCTCAATGAACCTTTCTCTTTTTGCAATATAAATATTTCTATAAATTTAATAGAACTTGAGTCTTCTCTTCTTATATTCTAAATTGTTATATTAGGTTATTTAGACTCTAGGTCATGCTCACCTAGGGTACTTTATTTATTTTATTCCATATTTTCCCGACCACTTATGTGTGGATATTTCTTATTTATCTTTTAGATATTATGGGGATATTAGGTGTTGACTATTCCTAGGGAGTTATCCATTAGGTATTTGTAAAGGGTTGAGATATTTTCTTCCCATGTCAGCTATAGATCTATGAACCATATCACACCTCCCTATTGTACGGTGAATATTGATCCTTATCACTTTGTTATGATCCTACGGTTGTGGTGGATCTTCCTTGTCTATTTAAGTGAGGCCTCTTCATTGTACTGAACATGCATTTTACATTAATATATTATCAGATTTAAATTCTTCCAATATTTTTTTCCATTGTGTTCTTGTTCATTCTCATTCTCTTATGTTTGGTTAATATGGTGTGATTCAACACCTTATATCCTTGTGGATTGTATCGATGTTTGATTCTCTTCATCACTCCTTTCATAAATATATCTCCTTTCCTTTTTAATATAGATCACCTCTATCTTGAATTTCTTTTTCCAATTCTATATATGGGCCTCTTCTCTTATTATTCAAGAGACTCTAATCCTTCTATATTCGAGTCTCTTTTCTATTCTATAACGAGCTTCTCTTTTCTTTGTATAAGAGCCTCTTTTATTTCCACTATAAAAGCCTCTATTCTCTATACAGACCTATTTCTTACCAGATAATTCAATGTAATGTCAAGGTAAATTTGAATGTCCATGTATCTTCAATTTCTTTTAAATTGGCAAAAAATAATGTCAAGGGATATCTATGTCCCTAAATCCTCTATCAGTGTCAAGGGTTGGTTATGGCCCTAAGTGATCAACTATCTCAAAGGTGACTCTACCTCAATTTGCTTCAGTATTCTTATCTACAATTTCTCAAAAAACTTCAATATTCAAATTCTTAGATGAACAACTTCCTTTTGGGTTGGTTCTACCTATCAATCAATGTCCAACTTCTCTTCTAAGTTGGACCATTTTCTTCAATATAGTTGAGTCCTAGTCTTCACCGGTTTTCTCCAACCATGGAAAGACCTAGCATTTCTACTCAATATGACCTTAAAATAGAGTAGGAGTCTCATTGTCTTCAAATTGGATAGACCCCAAATCAACTTTATCAAACTAGATAAAATCAATTTTTAATAGTGGCTAAAATAAACTCTTGTCAATCTGGACAGAGTCTGGTGGTAGCTTTAATACCATTTATGGATTTTTAAGCCTTAATACTACCATAAATATCATAGGATCAAGTATAATGTAACCACAATAAGATCAAAATTAATTATAAGAATTAGTAATGGAAAGAAACTTACAACATTAACCAAAAAGAACACAATTTGAAGTATTTATTATAAGAACTTGTATATCCAATTATGGAGATTTTTCTCCATAATATAGTTTTACAAAATGACCTTTGAATTATTGTCTTGCCACTTGTCTAAGGACTCTTGATCTTTACTCAGAACACATATACATATCAAATAATGTAATATACTCTAATATGTCATGCATGGCTACTATTTGATAGTGGTCGATATATTGGTAGAAACTTTTTATGCTTCCTCTTTTGTGTCTAGCATCGTACACCATCACCAAGTCATTGACCTTGAAGGGGGGCCTCTCTAGATTTTTGTCCCAATATTATTTCTCTTTCTTCTTCTTTGAAATGTGGCCTTGCATCGTCTATCATATTTCATCCAACTAACATAGTTGTACCACCTAACCCTTTATATATTCCATTTCATTATTCCTATCTTGTATTATCATTCATATGGTTGAAATATCATATTTTATGGGAAATAAATGATCAATACATACATCATCTAGAATGGATAATATCCCATGGTTGACTTTATTATGGTCATATAAGCCTACAATGCCATGTGGATTCTTTTTTCTTGTGTTTCAACTTACAAAGCTACATCCTTTGCAAGGATTTTACATAGCACATGATTAGTTTGTTCCACCTTCCCATTGGTACTCACTTTATATGCAGTAACCTTCTTATGTTTGATCATGAATCAAGTTTTCAAGTCTTCCACCACTTCATCCAAGAAATGAGTACCTTGATCAGAGAAAATTTCCATTGGGTATCTAAACCTACTAAAAAAATATTCATAGATGAATCATGTAACTTCTTTCTATGTCTCATGTTTCATTGGTTGAGCTTCAACCAACTATTAGCTTTTGATACAATATCCAAAGGAGATAATAATCACGAGATGCAGAATAATATTAATGAAAGTAAATCTGCAAGAAGACTGAGATATGCAATAAACATAAATGATATATAAATGAATACAATGTAGCTATGGAGGAAATGAGCACTCCATCAATATAGCTACTGGACTACATTGCATCCATCACCAATGGATGGTGATCCACACATAACTGAACTACCTACTAAGAACCCTAAGCTATTGTGTCACCGACACTCCTCTTGCTTCTCTATACTAACAATGAGGCCATCCTTATATAGGTAAAATAGGATACTTGGCCAACACTCTATCTAGTTGTACAAGTGACACCTTGCACATTTACAACTTGCACATGGACACTTGTGCATTTATTACATTGCATGAAGTAACTAGATAACTTCCCCCTAAAGTAATCTAATGTCCTAAGTATGTACCTTTGAAGATACATTTACATAACCCAAATGATGGAATATAAACTATTTCTAACACCCCTTGTATTACATTATTTGGGTATTGAAGACTTTTAGTCTTCAATATGGATCTTCATCTTCTTCTTGAGCTTTGTACTCTCCTTCTACGTATTTTGTATTCAGGTTCAGCAGGTAATTTGTGTCTTCATTTGATGTAGAGTAAGTTGTAGTTGAAGCTGAGAATTCTTCTTTCATCAGATGATCTTTGGCTTGTTCTGATTCATCTTCTTTATCTTCTATCCAACCACCTTTATAGTTTTCTTTGCAAGTGTCTTCATCTGGTTCTGATTGTTGATGTATGAGTAGAGCATGATGAAGTTGTCCTCTCATATTTTTGTTTTTGATCTTCCTGAGCTTACCTTTTAGGTGTACTGGTCCTTCATTTTCTTCAACCTGTTCTTCTGTAAATATGTTAGCAACATTTTGAATCACAACATCTTGTGAGATTCCCATTGAGTCTAGGATGTATGTATTTTCATGGATTGAACATGTTGCTTTTATTCCATCTTGATTCATAATAAGACATGTATTGATCCCATTCATATATCCAAAGTTAATCATATAGTTGTTTTCTACTAGCTTGCTTACTGAGATAAGATTGAATGTTAATCCAAGAACATACAATACATTTTGTAGTAGAAGATTTGGAAATGATTTGTTGGGAGTTACACATCCATATCCATGAATAGGATAAGTTTGGCTGTCTGCAATTCTTAGTCTGTAACCTTTAGAGACTTCAAAACAGTCAAACCAATGTATATTTCCTATCATATGATGACTGGCTCCTGAGTCAATATACCACATGTGCTCATGCTTTTTGAACTGGTTCCTGTTGGAGCACATTTTATATTCACTATATGACATTCCTTTACTCATTTTTAGGAGGTTGAATTTGAAGAGATAAGATGTAAACCCTGATTGAAGTATATAAGCTTGATTTGATGAAACCTTTAGATTTGTAGGCTTCCTTATGTCTCCCTAGTAATGAGAGTATGAACACCTAATTTTAGGTTTTGAAGAAAGCTTATATCTTCCCAACTTGATTACCTTTGATCAAGTTTTGTAAAATGCCAAATAACTCCTTAATGTTTTTGGAGTATGATATAGTGCTTTTTGTAAAGATAAAGTTCAATTTTATGATTGATTTTGTACAGTCAAAAATCAATTTATCTAACACCTTATTTCTCCTAATTGAACTAAGCACTTTTCCAAATTTTCAAGAGGTTTTAATGTTGGAATCCTTTTGTCCTTTTTTGAGAAATTTAAAGATAAGTAAAAATATAATTTCCAACTTTAACAATAAATATTTAATAACCTCTTTTATGACCCTTAGGTTTCAATTTCTAATTTCCAAAGACCTAGTTTGATGTTGTAACCCTTATCACTCCAAAGTTTGGAAAATTAGAAAATTAATAATATTTGCAAAATATCAAAGAAATTAATCCAAGTTGAATTCCTTATTTCTCCTAGGTTGAGATGCAAATATTATTTTAATTTGGTAAGTTATCCCCTATAGTTTTGCTTTCACTAAACTAAATTTTATACCTTAGTTTATAACCCTTATATCTCCAAAGTTGAAAGCAATAATAAGATGGGATTTCACCCTTACCTTTTTTATGCTAGACTCCCCACTCTTCGATGCTCCCTTTGACTGAATATAACAGTGATGATATGGTTCCCTTGGGCGCTGGAATCAATGGAGGTAGACGTCTTTAATGTTGGAATGTATACGCTGCTGAATATGGAGGATTTGACCTTCGAATAACCTGGAGTCTTAAATGCTCCTTCTTCCATACTATGTTGACTGGCTTTGACTATGTTTTTGCTCACTCTCTACCTACTATAACTTAAAATTTGGCCTTTTATTAGAGGAAAACCCCGCCCCGCGCCCCCCCCCCCCCCCCACCCCCCCCCCCCCCCCCCCACCACCCCCCCCCCCCCCCCCCCCCCCCCCCCCCCCCCCCCCCCCGGGGGGGGAGCACACCCCCCCCCCCCCCCCCCCCCCCCCCCAAAACTCCCCCCCCGCCAAAGCTTCTAGTAATGCTTGAGAGTCGAAGCTTCTAGTAACACGTTGAGAGTCAAATCTTCTTAGTAACGCTTGAGAATTAGAATAAAGTTTGAATGTTTGGGTTTTTGGGAGGCAACATTCTTGTAACGCTTGCTCTTGGAAGATAGATGCCAAGTGGCATTCACTCTCTCTGCATGTAGACCGTAACACCTTCCAAGGAGATTATAACTCCTTAGGTCTTTTAGTTTACCATTCCTTTGCTTTGCTACGTTTCTTGAGTAGCAAGCAACCTTATTTTCTGCAGGTGGATTGATGAGGCACTGAGTAGCAAATTTGATGCTTCATTTGGTGGATGATCTTCACCAAGATAGTTGCTCCTTTTCCTTTAATGCTTCCAACGTATTGAAACTTGTACATCCTTGTAGAGTAGATGTTGTTCATTTCTCCTTGGTAGAGATAGATACCTTTTAGATGTTGTCCATATTGTTGTTCACCTTACGTTGGTAGGAGTAGATGCCCTTTTTTTTCATAGTGTATATGTTATTTGTTCCACTTTGCTATCCATCTCATATGGTTATCCATCTCACGTTGTTGTCCATCAGTGAATGTGCACTCCTTTACATAGCTTTGATGATGGCCTCTTGTGGGCTTTGTTTTGCAGGTTCATCCATCCAAGGTGCGCTCTCCAAGTGGCTGCTATTGCTTGGAAAAAAGAGTGCTTACGTTGGTTGCCTTTCCTATTGAGACACATCCAAATATGCTTCTTGGACTGTAAAAAACTAGATTTAAAATGGTGCAATATAATGTACTATAGATTGTACATTAGCCTCCTTATTTTGCACTCTTATTTTAGATATATATTTCTGGTTTCATGGTAGATTTCTCTTCCTGCAATACAAGGGTTTTGAGGTTGTCTTTTATGAGTAGACACCTTCCCTTTTTTCTTGGACACTTTTATATTAAATCCAAGCTTTAGACAACAGTAGATAGAAGCTTTTAATTTATGCAATTTTCTGCATTTTCTTTTCATGCATTCACTCTTGTAATGCTTTGGATCTGAGACTCACCAAGTCTCAATGAAGCTTCTATTTCTATTTTAGGTTCTTCTCCAAGTTTTGGAGGACTCTAACATTTTTTGGGTGGCTTCTTTTGGCCACTACAAGTTGCAGATTTTAGTGCTTCAATAGTGTCTTTAGACACTTGATACCAATCAGATTTTGTGCCCTTCAAGAACACAAAAGCTAATTTTCTTTTGAGAGTAGTGTACTAGTGCATAATAAATTTAATAGACCCTTTTTCAATGCACTAAGAATTTCACCTTATCACTCCAATTTAACTCTCAAGATAATGCACTTTAATTAATCTACTGCAACTATTCAAGAATAACCTAAAATGAATCTTTAGAAGTTATTCTGCAAATTCACTACAACTAATATTGTAGGACTTAGTCTTCTTTTCTATTTTCTAAGTAGATGATAGGTAGTTGATAGATATAATTCTAAAATCTAATCAACTCCTAAATAATGTGTAAATGAACCTCTTTCTATTTGCACTTTTGAAGACTGTAATCTACTTTTCTTTATGCAACTTTAATCCAGATAAGGTGCTCAAATGAATCTTAATTAATGACTTAGTTAGCACCAGTAGTTGCATACCTTTTTTAATCTTCTATAGCTCCTTCTTCCACTTCTGTAGAGGATGTAGATCTTGGTGCCTAAGATCACCAAGTTGCTGCTCCGAGTAGGGTTTTGCAGCTCTTTGTAGACTATTCTTGAACAACCCCTTCTTCACCAAATGATGGTCTCAAACTTTCTTTTACGAGCCTAGGATTTGGTGGCTTGTTCTCCTCTTGTAATATTCTCCTTCCGTTATAGATTTGGAGAAGTCTCTATCTCTGAAGTGGTGCCTTCTTGCTGTGAGAGGTAATCTTCAAATCTCCTAGATTTGATGAGCTTCTTCTATCTTCAAGTCTTCTTGTCGAATTTTGACTTCAAGAAGGATCTTCCTCTCAAGATTCTGAATATCTTGAGGTCTTTCACTGGATTCTTCTTCTACAATTTGGAACTCCTTGCCAAATTCTCCTTCTCTTGGGCTTGTTGTCGGATGGTGATAATTGTCCCAAGTTCTTCACTATCAGGGGCTTCTCCTTGGTAGTGGATTTCTCCAGTGAGATCTCCTTTGATGATTTCTTCAGTAAGGCTTTCCTAGCCTTTTTTGGATGCTCGATGAGACCTTTCTAAGGTCTTTGATCTTGCAACTTCTGATGGTCTTCACTTGAGACCTCTTCAACCTTCTACTCTTGGAAGTGTTGGTGATGTGATCTGCTCTTGGATATTTGATTCTACTACTTCTGGATTCGAGCAGGACTCTCCTAGTCCTTCTTCCAAGTCTGGAAGTCCTTCAATGAGATCTTCTCCTGATCTCCTTTGCTTCAAGTGCTGAATTGATTCTGAAGAAGATACCCTTCCTAACTATTTTGTAGGAAGTTTCCCAACTCATTGAATCTTCTTTCCCTACAACAAATATGTTAATACTAAAATCTTAATCTACTTCTGAATTAGATATTCCTTTTGGATTCCCTTTTAGAATCAAGGCTTCTATGGCCTTTTTTAGTATTAAGGCTCTTGTGGCCTTTTTCAATATCAAGGCTTCTATGGCCTTTTCAATATCAAGGCTTCTATGGCCTTTCCAATATCAAGGCTTCTATGGCCTTTTCAATATCAAGACTTATATGGCTTCTACTTCAAGGCTTCTATGGCCTTTTTGTATCAAGCTTCTATGGCCTATTCTTCAAGGCTACTATGGCCTTTTTGTATCAAGCTTCTATGGCCTATTCTTCAAGGCTACTATGGCCTTTTTATATCAGGATTCTATGGCCTATTCTTCAAGGCTACTATGGCCTTTTCAATCTGCAATGGAGATCTTCAATCTCCTAGCTTCACCACACCTTTTCTTCAGAAGTCTTCTTCCACAGTGTTCTTCTCCTACACAAGAAACCAATCTCTGCACTATGAGGGCACGTCGACCTTCGAGAAATGAAGTTGGAGTCTCCTAGATTTCTATCATAGGAGTACCAATCCTCTGAGAATTAGTTATCTACAACAAAAGAAACTTTAGGAAACAGTTAGAAAATTCTAGATATCCTGGATCTTCACTAGATGCTCTATCAATCTAGTGGATTGAATGTTGAGTCCTGGTCTTCACGAGTTTTCCTATAACTCTGTGGAAAGACTCAAGTCAAATGCAATCTCAATATTTTCTGGGACTGAGATATCCTTCAATCCTCACTTGTGACTCTCCCTGATTCTATCACCTAGATTCTTCTGAGAACTTTTGATAGTGACTGGTCCAATGGTGCGTTAGGTTGACAAAATACTCAGGCTCAATAATGATGGTGATTTTCCTATAGACCTGCACATACTAGATCTACCATAGCTCTGATACCATTATTAGCTTTTGATACAATATCCAAAGGAGATAATAATCATGAGATGTAGAATAATATTAAAGAAAGTAAATCTGCAAGATGACTGAGATATGCAATAAACATAAATGATATATAAATGAATACAATGTAGCTATGGAGGAAATGAGCACTCCATCAATATAGCTACTGGACTACATTGCATCCATCACCAATGGATGGTGATCCACACAGAACTGAACTACCTACTAAGAACCCTAAGCTATTGTGTCACCGACACTCCTCTTGCTTCTATACTAACAATGAGGCCATCCTTATATAGGTAAAATAGGATACTTGGCCAACACTCTATCTAGTTGTACAAGTGACACCTTGCACATTTACAACTTGCACATGGACACTTGTGCATTTATTACATTGCATGAAGTAACTAGATAACTTCCCCCTAAAGTAATCTAATGTCCTAAGTATGTACCTTTGAAGATACATTTACATAACCCAAATGATGGAATATAAACTATTTCTAACACCAAATTATATAATTTGTGGTAATAATAATGTATTTATTTCTTCATGGTGTTATAGGAAGGGGTCTAATAGAATCAATTCTTCACTTCTCAAAGGACCCAAGAGGAAATACAATATATAAGGGGTAAATTATCATGCACTTTTTGAAGGACTAGCACACAGTACATGTTTTACAATACTAAATACAATATTTGAAGAGTGTGGGCTAGTGATATCTTACATCTAAAATCCTTGTTGTAATATTCCTAAAGAAATATCCACCACACACACCATCATGGGACTCTACAATCAATTGCTTTCCTTGCTCATCCAACTACTCATTAACACTTTCCATCTGGTCCTACTTGATATAGAACTCATTGTATTACTTAATAGGATCAACTAGCTAGAGCAATCCTCTTCATTCTTGGAATTGAACCATTTGGAAAACTAACTTCAATTAAATATTGTCAAATATTTGCATGTTCCTATAGAATATCTTCTACTTCTAACAACATTACATTAGGAAACTCATCTTCTTCACATTTAGAGTCGAATCCCTCATATGATCTTGAAAAAGCGCCTACATTGATATGCTTCTTACCCAGTTGATCAACAATATCAAAATCAAATTCTTATAATAGGAGAATACATCTAGCTATGCTTCCTAAGAGATTGGAATTCTTGATAATATACTTGAGGATAGTATGATCTATAACAATAGTGAACTTTTGCCCCAAAAGATAGTTCCTAAACTTCTTGAGAGCAAAGATGATGGCTAGTGCTTCCTTCTCTATAATTGTATAATTTACCTCCATATTGCTCATTTTCTTACTTCTAAATTGGATAGGATGGTCATGCCCATTATCACTCCACTAAAATAATGTGCTCCCAAGTGCTATGTCAAATGCATCTATGTAGACAATAAATGGCTTACTCTAGTCTAGATTCTTCACCACTAGAGTAGTGATTAGGGTCTACTTTAGTTACTCAAATGCAGCCTTAGTTTCTTTCCTTGGTTCATAGGGAATATCCTTCTTGAAAAAAAAATTTAATGGTAGTGCAATCCTTGAGAAACTATTTATGAACCTCTTGTAATATCCCACATCTTGTTTCTAAAAAATGGTAGCTCCTTAATCTTAGTAACCTTTACAAGATCAGTTGCAAGTCCTTGTTGGGAGACCACATGACCCAAAAAGACACCTTTGGTGCATCCAAATATGTATTTTTCAGGATTAAGTGGGGCCTTAGCCTCATCCAACCATTGAAATGCTTTTTCAAGAGCACCTAGATGATTTACCTTCCTTTTAAAAATATATAAATCATCTAGAATAACTCTGATAAAAGTTCCAACATATGGTTCAAATAACTTATTTATCAACCACTAGAAAGTCATAGGTGCATTGCACAACCCAAATGAAATCACTCGATAAGAAATGGTGCCCCATAGAGTGGTGAAGGTTGTCTTCAGTTGGTCTTTCTATGTAATTCAAACTTGATTGTAGTCACTATAGATATTTGCAAAGTTATTTCACTCTTGTCATGTAACTTCATCCAATATCTTATCTAAGAAGGGGAGTGGATAGTGGTATTTCTTTGTAGACTTATTCAACTTCTATTATTTAACACAAACCATTAGCTTCTCATTATTCTTCCTTGTAATTATGAACAAAGACAACCACTCTAAGTTGTCTACTAGAAAATAAATCCTATATCCAACAACTTGTCTCTCTTCATTAACAACTTGGCAAATTTTGGATTTATATAATATGGCATTTTCTTCATAGGTTTATCATCATCAATAAACTCTATTTGATGCCTCATCAAATATACTTGTTGTAACTCTATGATCAAAAGTGAACAAAAGAAAATTCCTATGGAAAAGCATAAATAGATCTATAGGATAAATTATACTTCCAATGGTTAGGTGGATAAGCACACGGTGTGACTTGATGCCTATTAGAAGCAAGGGGTTTGTTGGCTACAAATAGATCTATATGACCAACTATACTTCTAGTGGTTAGGTGAAGGAGTACAAGGTATGCCTTGATGCTAAGGGATTCTCTTAGAAATAAGAAATTAAATACTTGGAGACATTTGCTCCAATTGCCAATATGGACTTTGCTCGAAGGATTCTTTCTATAGTTGCATCCTATGGATGGAAAGTAATATTAGATGGATGTGAAGAGTGTATTTCTTCATGGTGAGCTTAAGGATGATATATATATATATGAAATTCAATTGGTTTTGAGATTGATGGACATACTCATTTAGTGTGTAAGCTGAAAAGGTCCTTGTATGGGGTTAAGCATGCTCCTTGTGCTTGGTATGAGAAGATCCATTTATTTTTCTCAATTGTTGATTCTAATAATGTGAGACGGAGCATGATGTCTATATGAAGTATCAATATGATCAAATATTTATTATTGTGTTATATGTGGGATGATCTTCTCATCACAAGAACTTCTAGATTTTTGGTGTAGGAGTTGAAGTCACAACTTCATGACACTATTGAGAAGATAGATTTGTATTTTCTTTATCACTTTTGAGGATTCAAATCAGTTATTCATTGTCTAATATCACTATTTCTCAATCCAAATATGTCTTGGACCTTCTATAATGACTCAAAATGGAATATTGCAAGCCTAACCAAACCCCCTTTGCTTCTAGTTTCAAGCTATGAGCAAATTGCACTATTTCTTTGGTGGATACTACTTTGTATAGGTAACTTATTGGGGCTCTTCTCTATCTTACCTACACTAAACCTATTATTGCATTTGTTCTTACATATTGTACCAATTACACATAGGCACCATGAAAGTAATTGGATAATGACTTAGCAAATTCTTTGAAACATCAAAGGTACATGCCAAATGGGTATTATATTCAATTGAAGCACCTCATTATTGATAGGATTTTTTGATACAAATTAGGTTGACGCTTTAGACCAAAGATGCTTCACTATAAGGTTTGTCTTTTATTTTGGCTTTCGCTCAGTATCTTGGTGTTGTAGACAACAATCCCCTACCTCTTAGTCTTCTTAAAGCTAAATATTGTGCTTTTAATTAGGCTGCCAAGTACCTTTGATGGATTCTCATGATTTTGGAGCAAGTAGTCATTCCTCAAGTTTTTGTTTATCTTATCATATCTTTACTTTTCCCACACTTCTATATTGATTTTTTTTCCTTTCGAGAAGGAAGTCATTCAAACCTATTGCTACAATCTGGAAGAATCACAGAAGCAAGAAGTCGACACATCCATAGCTCTAGAGTAGTTAAAGGCTTAGTTACATGATACAATTTTTTTTTGTGAAATAAAATATGTATGCATTTGAGCTTTGTTCCATCAAGTGCAAACCCTATCCTAGAATAGAGAACGTTTTAGTTGTGTTAAATAGCCATGTTGATTGCATTAATTCTGAGTGGTATGGAATCTCTAAAATTGCAACAAAAAGGTACCTCTAGACCCATAAAATATAAGGAAGTATACAAAATGTTTGTCAAAAGTGGTATGAATACGGCCTTGGTAGGAATCAAACTAGCATCAATAGCAGGGTTGAATCTACATGTCAAATCTGAGCAAACCAGCATCACTCATAGCCACGAAGTCTAGTAGATAGTAGGAGCATTGTTTATAATAATTGGATGCCATCTGTGCTAAAAAGGCGAGGATGTTTCAACCAAGTTTGAGAATCCTGACAAAACCCTTTAAGAGCCCTATGTTTGTGTACCCATAGACAAACACAAAGTTTGAGAAAGAATCTTATATGAAAAACAAAATCCATGTGATAAAGTAGAGGTTTTGATCTAAAAGATAAAATACTCCATGTGATTAATTGAAGGCTTCAACCCAAAAAATAAAATGCTTCGTGTGATAAATTGAAGTTAACAATTGGGTGTTTGTGGTGGATCCCATGGTAGAGCATGGCAAGAAGTTTGCTATTACAAGTTTGAAAGTAGATGATAGACAAGCAATCACAAATGGGCAACTAGCTAGATTGGTATCTTGGCAAAATTGAATACTTGCAAACTAGACATCTCAAATTCAATTTTTATGCTTTAATTTTTTACTTTGAAAATGTTTGATTATTTGAAAGGGGTCAAAAGAAGCAATTATTTCCTTTTATATATATGAAGTGTTAAGTGGGAGAATTGGCAAGCTGAAGAAAAAAATGATTTTTTGAAATAGAGGTCAAGGGATCAAAACCCACCAAAGGCAATATTTTTTTACAACCCTTAGAAAATTTGTTTTACTTTGCAATTTCCTATAGTTCTTAAAACAAAATTTCAATTAGACTATGGTGAATTTGTGAAAAAAAAAAAAGAGGGGGTAGTAAATTTTTTTTTTAAAAAGGTGTATTTTTTGCATAGATTGATACCTCAATTTTTTTAACATCTTGCTTTAAAAAAACATTATTTCTACTTGCTTTAAAAATAAAGCATTGATAGGTTGAATCCCTTTTTATACTACCTTGGTACCATGTATCATTCTCTTTCACATACCTTAAGGTCTCTCTCATGTATGGATGCATATATCGAGAGGACTAGCTTCCTCCACGTACCGACGGGTATATAGAAAGGTTTTTTATATAGAACTAGTGGTATATTGAAGGGGGGCCATTTGGGAGACATAAGGAACCCTCACCATGGTGACATCAAAATTTATTTTTATAAAATTATAAATTCTCAAAGGTCCAAACTTTGGACCATGGAATAACAAGATCAGAATCATCCTAGTGGTTGAGAAACTTTGGGACATCGTAGTTGGAAATATCACTCGGCCAAATTAGGATGAAGGAGCTCAATTGCATATTGATGAGGTTGGTTCCAAAGCACTAATATCGTCATCCTTGTCATGTAAAATGTCATTCAACCACACATTGGTGAAGCATATACATCTAATGAGGCTTGGGATACGGTTTCTATAATCTTTAAAAGGAAGAATATAGCCATGATTCTTCACCTTCAATATCAACTCCATACTAGGAGTTCAATATGGAGAAGCATTGAAGAATTTCTTAATATAGTCATTGAATTTAAAGCAATATTGAATGCCATGGGAGAAAAATTAGAATATAGGCTCTTAGCACCCATCATACTTAGAGCCTTACTAGATTCATTTTGAATGTTAATTACTTCTTTGCAAGTATCAAGAAAAAATGTGTCCTTTGTTGAATTGGTAAACATACTTCAATAGGATGAAGCAAACAATCACTTAAGGGACCAATTGACAAATAATGCACTCATTTCTACAAAGAAGTCATACAAAAAGCCTTTCTCATCTTCATCAACATCACAAAAACAACCTCAAAGACAAAGGAGGTATTGTCATATTTGTGAGAAAGGACATGATACAAATTTTTGTAGATACAATTCTATGACTTGAGGGGGTCAAGCCCACAAGCCTCCTTAGAAGAAGATATAGTTCAAACCATATCCCAAGCAAGGGTATGTTGCACATGAAGAACCAAAGTTTGATTGTGAACAAGAATGTGAACTAGCGCACAAAGTACTAATGGCTAAGGTAGTGGCAAAACCAAAGCATGAAATTTGATATATTGATTCATGTGCTAGTAATTATATGAGTGGAGATAGAATGCGATTTGACTCCCTAAAAGTAAAATATGGGAAACCAGTCACTATTGTTGATGATAAGACCTATATGTTAAAAGAGAGGGGAATTTTCCTATCAATTTGATTGATGGAAAATGCATAATTGAGATTGTACTATATATACCCTTATTAGTAAACAAGTTTTCTATTTTATAAATGTTGGATCAAGATATGGCAATTAAATTTAGAGTTGTTAATGGTAAAAAGAGGTGTTTCATCATAAAACATGGCAAGTTTGTAACAACTAGTTCCTATAAGAATGGCTTGTTTGCCCTTGATGTCATATCATCTCCTAATGTTGCATTGTTTGTAGCCATAATAGATGCTACCTTTGTATGGCATAGGAGATATGATCATCTAAGTTCTAGATACTTAATCTAACTAGCTAAGCATCATACGATGACAGGATTGTCCAACCTTTCATCTATATTGCTTTTTTACTCGGGTTGTTTAGCAGGAAAGCAACACTAAGTAGCTTTTGAGCTCAGTACTCATAAAGCTGAAGAACTATTGGATATCATACATACCGATTTATGTGAACCAATGCTAGAAAATTATGGTGGACACAAGTACTTTAAGCTATTTTTTTATGATTACTCACAGAAGATGTGGGTATATTTCTTACCACTCAAATAAAATACCTTCGTGAATTTCCAATGCTTCAAGAAGTTTATTGAAATAGAACTTGTGCATTATATTTTAATACTCCACTCAGATAGAGGGGAGAATATATATCCAATAATTTTTTAAGATTCCTTGCACAAAATAGGATTAAGTGACAACTTACTAATGCCTACATCTATAACAAGATGGGATTGCTAATAGAAGAAATTGTTCCATCATGGAAATGGTTCACTTTATTCTCATAGGAGATGGTCTAGAGCAACAGTATTGGGATGAAGTTGTCTCTACTATGATGTATCTTCAAAAAGGAACACCAACAAAGAAAATTCAAGGGATTACACCAAAAGAAGCTTGGTTTGGGAGGAAGAAATTAGTTTGTTATCTCATAGTTTTTGGAAGTAATTGTACATTCATGTGCCAAAACGAAAGAGGACCAAGTTGGATGTAAAATTTATGCCTTGCATATTTCTTGGGAATCATGAGGCATCAAAATATTATTGATTGATTGATCCAATCACCAAGAGAATACATATAGGTAGAGATGTGGTATTTGATGAAAATTTTAGAACTAAGATAAATGTTGAAGATCCTTAGTCTAAATATCCTATTGTAAGCATTAAGTCAAATGAGGAAGTTAGTGGAGAAGTACTAAATGAGTCAAACTCATAAGTGGTTGATAAACCAAAAATGGAACTGGTAGTGGTTACTCCACCACAATAAAGGACTTCAAAATTATTCAAAAATACTCTCAAATATGCTAAGCTTGATACACCGCCTGATCTAACCTCCACATGACCACATACTCATAGTAGTACTCAGTAGGAGGTAAATCTGTGATTCATTAATTCTATAATGGAGAATGTAGAACCAACCTTAGTAAAGACAACATTAAGCTTGCACAATGGAAGGAAGCCATGGAAGTGAACACATCTCTAGTGAAGAATGAAACATGGGATCTTATTTATTTTCCAGAAGGAAAGAAGCTCATAGGCTACAAGTGGATTTCCAAAATCAAGTATAATGCATGTCTCATTGTGAAGAGCTATGCACAAAAGGAAGGAATAGTTTATGAAGAGACATTCGCACCTATAGAAAATATGACTATCATTCATGTAGTATTTACAATGGCAATGCATTTTGGTTGGAAAATTCATCAAATAGATATCAAAAGTTTCTTTCTCAACAGTGATCTTTAAGAAGTATACATGACAGAACCCGAAGGATATATTGACAATGGGCAATGTCAAAAGTCTTCATATTGAAAAATCACTATATGGGTTGAAATAGGCTCCCAAAGCTTGGTATATCAAAATTAATGATCACCTATTACAACATGGATTCACCAAAAGTCCCTCCGATGCAAATATCTATGTTAAGAAAATTGAAAATGAGATAATGATTCTTGTGCTCTACGTTGGTGATCACTATAAATTCAAATAAATTGGTGAATGATGTGAAGGATGACTTGAAAAAATTATTTGACATGATAGATTTGGGGCTTTTGCACTATTGTCTTGGCTTGGAAGTTTGGTAAAGAAAAAACCACATTCTCGTCACACAAATGAAGTATGCCAAGACACTGCTAAAAAATACAAGATGACAGATTGTAAATTATGATGACACCAATGGAGCCAAGGTTACAATTGTCTAGATATGATAAATAACCTCAAATTCCTACTACTCTATCATTAGCTGATCAAGAGTCTCATAACCCTGATGAACACTAAGCTGACATCAGTTTCGTTGTAAGTTATCTTTCAAGATTCATACAGGATCCTAAAGAGAGTTATTGGAAAGCTGCAAAGAGGATATTGCATTATGTATGTGGTACAGTAGAATATGACCTAGAACATAAAAAGAATAATATTTTTTCTTACAGGGTTAAATGGACTCATATTATGCCAAATTTATAGATGACAGAAGTCATTTGGATACGTATTTCATCTAGGATCTAGACCTGTCTCATGGCATACCAAAAATTGCATGCAATAGCATTGCCCTCCACAAACACAGAATATCGTGTTACACGAGGAGTTGCATGTAAAGCAATTCAGTTACAAAGCATATTGTTAGATATGGGTGTGTACAAAAAATGACTAAACTTATTGATTTGTGATAATCAAGTTCGAAAAATTGATCAAGAATCTAGTAATTCATGAAAGGACAAAGTAGATTGAAGCTCAATGTCATTTCATTCAAGAGCAAGTTCAAAATCACCAAATACAACTCAAGTACATTCTCATCGAGATCAACTTGCAGATATCTTCACAAAGGTACTTAGATGAGTCAAGCTTGAATTGATTCATAATTCTCTTTGCATGCAAAATGATATAATAAGGGGAGATGTTTGATGATTATTATTACATGATTGAGGGAAAATTGAAGAGATAGGATATGGAGAATTGATCTCCAAAAACAATTGAGAACATCAAGAGTCTCTTAAGAATCCAAGAGACACCATATTGTATATATCCATGTATAGCCTTTTGATATATCCATCAAGTTTAAGACAAATTGTTGGAATATATGGGGTTAAGCTTCATTTGAGGCCATGACCAACTTATCTATTATATTTTGTATAGGCATTTGGGCCCTTGTACACCTTGTATTGATGGGTTTATAGTAATATTTTATTGTTAGATGTAAAGGTTGATTCTTTAACCTTAGTCAAAGGTCTCTTGTAATTAAGTACTTATAGGTTGGAGTATAATTATTTTCCTTGAGACCAACTATCTATTTATAGGTTGGAGTATAATTATTTTCCTTTAGCAAGATTATTTTGGTGTCTATAGACATCTTTCATATTGTGTGTATTCTTTTCGTGAGCTATTTATGCTTTTCTAAGTAATGTGTTGATTTCATTCATTTTTGAAAAGTATTGTGAAATCTCTCCCCTCACATGTTGCGGATATGTTGTATATAGAAGGTTCCTCATCAAAAAAATAAATAAATAAATAAATTATAATTGCTTAGTTTTAAAATTAATTGAATTAAACAGAATCATAGTATTAATATGATTTATTTTAAAAATTGATGTTACGATTAGATATTTAAAATAAACATAAGTCATTCGATTTGAGTTAAGATAAACTAGCATTATTAGCTTGTTATAGACAACCAAAAAGTTATAAATATTAAATTAGCAAGATTTTAGATATAAAATTTTGAATCTTTAAAATTTTTAAATTATAGAATAATACAATTTGTTGTAATACTACAATATTGTAATTTGTTAAAATATTGAGATGATAAATCAAATGGCATTAATTTAATTAGGTATATTCCTCAACTTTTAAGGAGGAGACGGAGGTTTGAATCTTGTCAAGAGATATATGCATAATTGTCAAGTTGTTATAATAAGACTATGTGGTCATGAGGTAATACAAGTAGGGTCATTGCCCCTAAGGACTAGTTGGATTGGTAATTGTTTGTCTGGCTAGACACTTACCAAGAAGAGACCTAGGTCATGTCTGTTGCAAAGATAGTGGTCTAATCTAAATCTTTTGAGTGTGCATCAGATCGACGATGATGATACGAATCCCTAGTGACCGATGCTCCCTTCATGTAGGGTCAACAATAACAAGGTGGTATAATCTTGTTGGAAGTAGCCCTTGTGGTTTAAACTCTGCACTTAACAGTTACTAAAAATAGTGTAAATGTAACCAATTTTCCTATATATCTAAAAAAATACAAATAAAATCATTTTAATCCCAAATAACCTAATTAAAAAAATTTAAGATAATAAAATTATATAATTTATATTGAATAAATATAATCCTCTATAATTGATCTCACGTCACGATGATCTTAAGGATTAGAGTTTGAAATATATAAAATTTAAATAATCTATAACTAATTTCTTAAAGTTCAATATTTAAATTTCCAAGGTTATAAATAAATAAAACATTAAATAATTGTTAAAAATATTTTTTTTTCTCTATTTAGGCTACACTATTATTGGTTTTTGGCTATTTTCTCTTGTAGAGAAAAGAGAGTTTTGCATACAATCTTTTCTAGAAATCACTCCATCTAATTTTAGATTTTAATGCCCTTTAAATTATATTTAACATTTAATTTATTTATTTTGTTATCCTTAATTTTAAATTTAAAAATATTTATAACTAAAAATTTAATTTAAATTATAAAAATTAGTTCTTTTAATATTTTCATTTTAATAAATTTTTAATTATATAATTTTAAATATATATTTTAAATAGTTTTAGTTTTTAACTTTATTTTTTAATTTGGCTTTACTATGCTTTTTCATGATCTTATTTTGTTAATTTTTATTTGATGTTTTAATTACTTTTATTTTTTTTAATTAAATTTATAGGCTTTTAAATGATTTTTCGAAAGATATTGTTTTTTATTTTTAATTAAAAACAAAATAAAACGATCAAATGACATGGGCCTGGAATTGCACGTTTTGTAGAACGTATTTGTTTTGTAGAACGTATTTGGCATTTGAAACCATAAATTACGGCTTTAATTTTATATTAATGGTAGATTTTTAATTGTTATTTTTTTATAAATTTTAAATGTGGAAAGTAAATTTGATTGAAAATTGTAGATCTTTTTATATTAATTTTTAATTTCATGTAGTTTGAACTTTTCAAAATTTACTAATAGTATTTTAAGGTAAATATATTTGAAAACGGTAGATTCTTTTTATATTAATTTTTAATTTTATATAATTTGAACTTTTGAAAGTTGTTAACCGATTGTTGGGTTCATGGTTAGGTTGACAGACTGTGGTTTAGCCACATTAATTTTTTTATATTAATTTTTAATTATATATAGTTTGAACTTTTCAAAGTTGTTGACAGATTGTTGTGGAGCTTGATTTGGTCAGGATGACAAACTATCAGTGCCAACGTAGCCGCATTAGCATTACACCATATCTGTAGTCCTTTTAAAGTTTGAGACTTCATTGGTAGTGGTATCCGTTCTCACACCATGAATTGGTAATTAGGTCCATGACCAAACCCCTCAAGTTTCGACTTTGGACTCTAGAGGTTGGGCCTTCATAAAATTGCTAGTTCTTTTAAAGTTTGAGACTTCATTGGTAGTGGTACCTGTTCTCACACCATGGATTGGTAATTAGGTCCATGATCAAACCCCTCAAGTTTCGACTTTGGACTCTAGAGGTTGGGCCTTCATAAAATTGCTACCTTCTTATAAGTTCTTTACTCAAGTCAAACTCCACTCTCAACTCTCACATATTGTCTCTCAAGTCTCTCCTTTCAACTTTCAAGCATTGTGGAAAGCATTATGGAAGATGCAAGGAAAAACACAGACATTCATCGTATGTCCAAACTTCAAGTTTCTTCCACCCCAAGGTTGCAAGGCTCCAAGTTATTAGAGGTGTGCATAATTGTTGAAAACATTGGGTTCAAATAGTTTTCTAAGAAAGGATTAATGGATCCTTTTTAATCAATAAACGCTCCCCTATTTTTTTCTCTTACAAAATTAGGGGTTTGTTCTACACTTTAGGTTTCTAATTATGGTGGTTTCTTTTAAGGAACGAAAAATTCAGAAATTTTAGCAAGTTGTTCAGTGGAAGTAATTGGAAAAGAAATTAGCAATAAAATTTGTAATTATTCATGATTTCTCTATATTGAGCATAGCTGAATATTCTCTTCCATTTCCAATGCTTTATTTAATTTTCTTGTTCTATTAACAAGTTGAGCATTTTAAGTTGTTCCTTTATGTATTTGTTTTGTTTTATATAATAAAGGTTTGGTGTGTCAAAACCAATTTTCATTATATAGCAGAATTTGATGAATTAATTGTGTATTGCATTGTTGCAATTTTAACAATTGAACTAGCAAAACAAAGTAATTGATGGCATAGAAAAATATGTTGGCATAGGTTCTCTTCTTGCTGCACGGGTTAATGTTTCCTTCAAAACATATCTCAGATTATTTGAAAATGCATATCAACCCATTGGCCATACCATTTTCTCTCTTAATTTTTTAGGGTTCATTTTTTTTTAAATGAAAAACAATATATTGTATAGGAAGTGTTTTGGGATGATCCAATAAACTGTTAATAAGCTACCTTTCCTACATTTAAAAAGCCCTTGGAAACCCTTTTATGTGGACTGTAACTCGATACTTCTATGGATAGAGAGCTAATGCTTTATAGTTCTTTTAAGCACAAGACAATCCATCTTCTTGGCATTGTACTTCACTCTTTTTCAACCTCCCACGTCGATTATATAGTTAAATTTTTTATATATAGAGAATCTCTTTTTAGCACTTTTTACTAAATATAGATTAACTCGCATGCCCTGAAGCATAATTTAGTCTCTATACATAGAGCCCTGAAGCATAATTCAGTCTCTATACATAGAGGTTTAGTTTTATTTTCACAAGAGCTTCATTTCGCTGCTTTTTGAAGTTGTTTATTAACGTGCAAAGTAATATTGTGGATTTCATGAACATTCTCTCTACTATCCACAATCAAGGCCAAATGCTCAATCTATAACTAATCCCAAAAATGTATGGATTCGGATGTTCTTGTGCCTTCCCAACATTATATTTCCAGAGTCTTTCTTTGTTTTATGAGGTTTTTTCATTTTCTTTTTTCTTTTTTCTTTTCTTTTCCTTTTAATTGGTTAAATGGCTTTGAAATGATTCATTTGTAGCAGATATATTTATTGATTTAAATGTCATAAACCAGCAAATGCTTGTTAACAAAAAATTGAAAGGCAAATAAAATTTTAAACTGGTAGTCAATAAAAAAATTTAACCGTCATAAAATAAATTTGTTGGCAAGTAAATTTATTTTGGAATTCCAGCCTGAAATGACATGAGATTAATCGGTTAAATATTTCAATTTTCAAGCAAGAAAGGGTTTGGTTCAAATCTTATAAAACTACAAATTCATAATTATCAAGTTGTATGACCACTATGTGATCATGATGTAATACACATGAAACTTGTTTCAATCTCATAAACAATTAAAATATTTACAAATTTAAATTTTAATAAGAGATGTGTTGCTGTTCACAAATTGATTAGATTTACTTTTTATCTTAAATTTATATGCAATTATATTTTAATACCTCAACTTCATGTAAAATCCTATGTTCAACTTTTGTTGATGTTAAATTTATTTTGAATTTCAATCTTCCCATGGAACTTTGTAACAAAGCATATGATCAATAAACAAACTAATTCAATGACATTATTTATCAAAATAGATTGTAATTTTCATAGAAAACCAGATTAGTAGACTTTTTTTTTTTTAAGAGAAGGTGACAATAAATGAACAACCAAAGTGGATCTAATAGCAAGGACTTCGAGGTCCACAGTTCAAATCCTGCAAGGGTAGAGTTGTACACCAAGCTTCAGTATCATATCATTATCAAATATATGGTTTTATAACCATATATTGGATAAACAACATTCTCCACGAATATCATCCCATATGACGTTACAAATATCAAAAGAAAAAAATGTATATATATATATATATATATATAAAATGAATTATAAAATGAAATAGCTAGTAAATAATCTTTCAATTTTAAAGTCTCACCTTCATAGTTTCTAATAATTCTTGATTTTGGGAATGAATTTTTGTATTTTATTCTGAATTTAATTATGAAAAAGAGAAGACCTTAAATTTTGTGCTTGGCTGTGGGCTGATCAAAAATAAAAAATAAAAATATATATACTGTAAGATGGATTTTTAATTTTGTAATTTCCTCTACTACCTTATATTATTAATTAAATCTATATACCGATGTCAAAATAATATTAAATTTCTATCGTTATCAGCTTATTTGTTTCATTACTAGTAATATGCTCTCTAATGACGTCTTTAACTTTTATATTTAAGGAAAAACAAAACGGCTTTCATTAGGACTCGTAAATAGTTAGCACTTCAAAATTTGTTAGGAATTGTAAATAATTAGCACTTCAAATTTTCTCCTTCATTTATTTATAATATACTTTTTAAACTCGTTTAGAGATTTTTCTTCTCTAAATTCTAAGCGAGGGGCAAATTCCTCGCTCAAGACACTGTTTCTTTGTTTCTTAGGGCCAACATCAAGTTTTAGAGAGCAAAAGGACCTGCCTTGACCTTTTAGAATCACCCTATTTGGCCCCCTATTCATCACAACTAACCATTAATTTCAGTAAAAGTTATATTTCAACCACTGAAAATAGAATTATTTGTGTAGCGTATTAATTGGCTGTGGGATTCTCACCCAAAGACTAAATGCATAAAAATATTCCTCTTAAAATGCAAAGGTAAGTTTGACAATCTCACTAAAAGACTAAATGCATAAAAATATTCCTCTTAAAATGCAAAGGTAAATTTGACAATCTCACTAAAATGGGCACATTGTAATCCTTCCAACTAGTTACATTGAAACGAAACAAACAAAATATTTTAAAGTTATATATATATATGACACGTCTATTCCCACAGGCCTCTTTCAAGATTTTTTTTTTAATATCAGTGTGACAATTGTACCATAGATAAACCTTGATAGAAATCTTTATTTGCTTTTAAAGGTCAGATCAATTTTCTTCAGAAGAAAGAACTTTAATTTCTCTGGCTTGCATGTAGCAAAAGTTACAGTAACCATTACATAGAGGGATTTGTTATTAAGGTTTTAATCATCATAAATAACCATTCAAGTCCACATGCTACAAGCCAAATTAGTTTTACACTATTAGCTCTATGGTGCAAACATTGTCAATTACTTGTCAATTAAATACCGCTGGATTGTCCATGCATGCAACTTCATAGATAGTTCTATCAAATAACCATTCAAATCCACATACTACAATCCAAATCAGTTATGCAACCTCAGCTCTAAGCTGCAAACCTTGTCAAATATATTCCATCAAATATTAATGGAAGGATAATATTCAAGTATTAGGAAGTTGAGTCCCACAGCTGCTGGCTGAGCCATAGGTGAGACACCATTGATGAAGCCAGTCCAGGTTCAGTAGGCTTGTGCCACAGTGCTCCAACAAAGGGAAAATGTGGGAAATTGTAAAAAAGGTTAATTAGTTATTACCTTCCCTAATAAAAAAACATGTGAATGAAAAACATTGGAGAGTTATCACAATTACTGTCTTTTAGCCAAAATGAAGGGAAGAAAAGTACTCCAGAGAAGAGATGAGGGGGCGAAAGAAAAGAAAACAGAAAGACTAATATTCGATTTAATTTAAAGCTTATTAATGGAGGACTTATGTAGAAGCTTCAACAAGTATAGACTTTATTGACAATAGATTAGCCTCAGTTAAAGAGTAATTGAAACAAACTTTAAACCAACTTAGAAGACGGGAGAAAGATCTTTTTTAACTATATTTCCTAGAATACCTAATCAAAAAACCTGCTGGAAATGGCCATTGAAAGTTAATGCAACCATAAATTTTCCAAGTCTGAACAAGAAGCTTTAGAACTTTGCTAAGTAACTTATCATTTTTACTGAACTGTATGCCTCTCTGAAACTGCTCATAGCACCTGTACTGCCAGTACAAAAACACTCTTCAACAACATATTATACTGAGCATTCAATACTATTGAAGATGCCATCAACCTCCTGGCAAACACAAAGAGACCAAATAATTTTGGGACACAATAGAAATGCAATTCCGTGGCTCTATCATTTGTTGACAGCCAAATGATGATCAAAACCAAGAACAAATCTAAGTTCCATAATGTCTATTCTTGTTAGATCATTAGATTTAAAAAAATCTGCAAAATGTGCTTTTAACGGAGCATGGCCTCATGCTTCACTCATATGGAGAAAGCAAAGAGGACACAAATGGTATAGTATTCTGGTTTTCAGTACAGAAAAGTTGTGAGGGTTAAACACTTGGAGAGGATTGACATTCAGCGTACCAAAAGGGAGAGCAATTAAATGGCAGAAGCATCTGTTCAGAACTCATCTGCAGGGAATCTCATATTTAGTCCTTTCTAGTATTTCCCAAGTCCACTGTCCTGAATCCATGCTTTTTACATGATTTTGACTAAAATCATATACATAGCTTGGAATTATTCATTGGATTGCCTGCATACCAGCAATTCAAAGCAATAATCCACCAAAACAAAACACATTTAACATTTCCAAGCAACATACCAAACGTAGAAACCAAAAGATATTAAAAAGGATAAATTGGTCAAACCACCTCCAAGTTCTTAAACTGCATTTAGAAAAACCTAAAAACAAGATGCTCCTACAGCCTCAGTTCACTTACGAATTCATTTTATATAAAATTTGGTACCATTCTCAAACTCAAAAAAATGATGGCCCTAAATAAATGGTGGTGATAATGATGCACAAACATGGCATTTTACAACATTGTACATAATGAGCTACATCTTCCATATATTGACAGCTTTGTGATCTGTCCTCATGATACAAATAGCAAGGACTTCCTCCAGATAATTTTCTTGACTGATATAAGAGGATTGTCAATGCTAACAATAATCATTTGTAAATGAATGAAACCACAACTAAAAGATTTGTCGAACACAAAAAAATAAATCATACAAGAGCCATCTGCAACAACAAATCAGAGGCACAATGCCACAAATCATTAAGCTGGGAGAGAAGGGAGGGTTGGTTTAAGTGGTGCCAACAGTTTTACAATGATGGGATTAATTGAAGAAACTGCAGCAAGAAAATTTGCTATTTGTCAAAGCATCACATCCGATCGTAATGCCTATCCATATGTCTATCAGCACCCCTTCCCATGCCTGAATGACGTTGGTCCCTAAAATGTCGAAGAAGAGCTTGGGCCTACAGTAAAACATCCACATAACACATAATACTCAGATACAGATACCAAATAGTAGTTTCATTATAAAAAATGATTTACACTATGAGGCAGCTTTGCAATGAATCAGATAGAACTTGATTGTCACCTTCTCCTTTGCCCGTGGTGTGCCAGACTTGGATAATGCAACGAGAGGTGGAATGGCACCCTCCTGTAATACCATAGAACGAAATCTACTGCTATTTGTACAAAGTTGGAGAAGAGCTGCTGCTGCATTCTCCTTTCCCCTTTGAGACCCTATTTCGACCACTTCCACCAAAGCAGGAATGCCATGCTCCTCACCAATTGCAGCTCGACCTTCTTGAGTAGTTGACAGATTGGCCAAAACAGCAACAGCCTTATCTACCATTCCAGCTGCAGGGTCCATAAGGTCAACAAGATGTCTAACTGCACCGGCTCTTACAATGCGACCTTTGTTCTCATGTAAAATGGATAAGTTAAATAAAGCAGTAGCAGCATCCTTCTTTCCTCGAGGAGTGCCATTATTAAGGAGGTCCACCAAAGGTGGAATAGCACCTGATTGCCCAATTGCAGTTTTATTTTCTTCCATCACTGACAAGCTGAATAAAGTCGCAGCAGCATTCTCTTTTGCTTCAGGGTTCCCTACCCTCAGAACATTTATGAGAGGATCAATTGCTCCTGCAGCAGCAATCTCATTCTTATTGTTGTCATTTATAGATAAGTTCAGCAAAGCAGTAACAGCATTTTCTTGGATCCTCAAGTCTGAAGAACTTAGCAATGCAACCAAATGCCTGGTAGCTCCACAGTTGGCTATTGTTATCCTGTTTTCCATGTTGTGCTTCGCAAGGAGCCGTAGCTCCCCTGCGGCTGCTCTTTGAATATCAACAGAATCACTTTGTAGATCATCTACCAACCTTTCAACCTGTAGATGGATGCTGGACACATTGCCATCTGTATCAGCCAAGGAAGAAGAGATAATTGAAGGCATAGTACCCCGGTCTTCAGTTCGTCGACCCCACAAATTTGGGATGCGACCACCACGGAATGCTCTTTCAGGTAATCTGGAACTTCCTATGTCACTAAGATTTGAACGTGTAGTAGACAATGGCGTAGATAGCTCTCCAGAAACATCACTACTATATGGAGAGCTATCACTTAAAACCATAATGCCCTCTGAAACAGGGGCATCTCCAATTGCTGATGCTTGCCCCTCATCTAAACTCGAGCCAGTACTTGAAAGAGAGACACTTCGACTGTGTCCTTGAATCTGCTCAGAAACATGGTTTGCGATCTCTTCCACTACTTGTATATTATGGTCACCATTAATTAAAGACCTCTGTGTGCTTGGGTCTCCTCGTTCTGCAATGGATCTAGAAAAATCTCCCGAGTTTTCTTTGTCAAGGACAGGATCTTTAGAGGAGATTTCCTCTGGACATGAAGCTTGTGCAACTGAGAAATGGACTCCGCTGCTATTTGTAGTCACTTCTCCCTGTGAAGGTGGTAGCAAACCAACATCTGAATCAAAGTCTGTTTTTTGATTTTGTGAAGATGTATAGGGAATAAGTTTTGCTGGCTGCGGCAATGGGACTTTGTGTTCAAGGCACCAGTTTTCAATCAGTGCCTTTACAGTGTAATTAGGAATAAGGTTTTTATGGCTAAGGGCCTGATGTGTTTTGGGACATGTTGTCATACCCTGATCCAGCCACTGTTGGATGTAGGCTCTCTCATATGTTTGCCCAGAAGCTACAATCACTGGGTCCAACATCAATTCTAAGGAAAGAGGGCAGCGCAAATCTGCAGGGATTGGCAGTCCTGCTTCAGTTTGGGCTTGCTTGATTTCTATCATATACTCACACAATTGTTTGACTAAATCAATGACTTGATTGATGTAATCCTCCTCTTGCTTGTCCTTTTCAACATGGGCATATTCTTTCTCCTTTTCCAGACAAGAGGCTTCTTTCAGGACTTCTATATTTGATATTAATTCAAGCTTTTCTGCAATCATTTTAATTTTCTCATCGTCAACCTTTAGGCCTTCTCTCTTATCCTTCAAAGCATTCTCTATTTCTGCTGCTATTTGCTCATCATAAGACTCGCATGTGTATCTTACTCTTTTTAGTTCCTGTATACAGTGCTCGACCTATATAATATAAGGAAAATAGGAATAAATCTCAGAATCACATTAGAGAAGATAGGTTCTTACAAATACAAGCTTAAAGAGAAAAATGTAAGTGATGCAAACTACATGGAGCATTATTTTTAAGAGACATTCAACACCATCTACCTGTGATTTTGTTTGATCAGAAAGATGCAAAGAAGCAAATGGCAATGCACTCAACATTTGACTGATTTTTAACGAAACACCCTCAAACTTTCGCTGAAACTGCTCATTACGCAAGACCTGAACAACCAATCAACCATGTAATTAAACAGCTACACGCTCTAAGAAAGGGTGTGCCCTTAGATCAAAAGAAACTATCTTCACAAGATATCAAAATAGAAATTAACTTGTCGCAAACATTAATGTGGAAAAAAGTACAACCTTCAGATCAGAAGTACTAATGCCAACAAATTATTCATATATTCAAATTCCAAAGTGTAACTGCACACAGAAAGAACATGTTCTTTGGGGAGAGAATCAAACACCCCATGGAGTCAAGCATCGAATGAAGTCCAGATACTTCAAAATTTGTAATTAAATTTCTCTATTTTGTTGAATATTAGAGTCAGAAAACATAAGATCAAGGAAATGTATAAATTTTTCAACTGGAAGTTGCCGAGTGCACATAACTTAAGATTACATTTAATACCTTGGGACAACTTTTATCACTTCAACTTCCATAGAATGACCCTTTCTATCCCACATTATCTTACATTATTTATGCTCCTAACTCCTGAATCCTAACTTTATTTAATATTGTAACACCTAATAAAGTAAAAGTAAAAGTAGATTTTAACATCCACAAAGTCATAGGCCATATGAGACAATGTGGCTATCCAAGTATTTATCCAACCATACCAGAGTATGGTGTACAACCCTACCCCTTTTTGGGTTCGAACCTTAGATCTCTTATTTGGAGTTCCAAAGACGTAACTGTTAGGCCCACTGAAGTTGTACTTAGGCCCACATAGGAAGCATATACAATATGACCAATATGATGATTAACACTTCTAACACTCCATCACCCTAATGTTTACATTATTGATTGTTCCACCAAAACATAATTTTAAATTTTCAAATTTATCTCTGTGTAAGACGTTTTTCTCAATTGGTTATATGGGATTGAAACAGGCCCCACCCATATTACATCATCACCACATAGTGGTATTATAACAAAGCTTGGATATTATCCATGTATCGCTTGGCAAGATTCGAACCTTGGTCTCCTCCTTAAATGTTGAGGAATTTAACTAGTTGAGCTAATGCCACTTGATGTGCATTTCACTTAATATAAAGTAGCACAATTTACCAACTCAATTTCATCATCTTGCATATTGTCTAAAATCAAAGGATAATGTACTTCAATTGGCTTGGCTTTTGTACAAATAATCGTACATTCTTCATCAGTTCTGTTCAATTGTTTTACAAGACAATTGAGTGACCTTCAAGTGCTTTGACTGCCAATCAACAAAAAGTCTCCTCAACATCATTGCTTCACACATTGCAGTAACTATAGATCTATATCCCATTCAATGTGGACTAAGAGGAAGAGTAAATTCTTTTTTCATTGACCAAAAAAACTGCAAAAGTTTCCAAGCCAAAAGAGTAACCTATAATTGCTTTTATGTCATTGACGAAACCTTTCAAAGTTTGAATCTGTCTAATAGTCAATTTGAATTCATCATTCTTCACTAATTCGATGCAAAATCCAAAAGAGAAAACCTTTACATCTATCTGGTATGATGAGGAATGTAAGTCTGCCCACCGAAGGTTGAAATATGCCATTCGGAATCCTTCCCAGCTCTATGCCATTTCCCACAAAGACTACAGGATGCTTCTTCGAAAGAAGAAGCGTCTCTTCCTCTCTCAACATTGACTTGATCTTATCCACTCCCTTCAGCAGTCTCCTAATTCCTCCTAGTGCCTTATCCTCCCCCGTGATCAGATTACTCATGGGATCGATCTTTCCTCTTGGACCATTCATGCCTCTTCCCTCTATACCATCCCTAATCAGCCTCCTATTATTGTTCCCTCCCCCCCCTCTTCGTGCCACCTCTTTTCTACTGGTCTTGTCAAGCAGGCTATCAAGAAACTTTGTACGAGCAAAGCAGCAGATTTGGATGGGTTACAAGCGAAATTTCTGAAGCATGGTATTGACCCTCTTGTTGGGCCCCTCACTGATCTCTTTAATCTCTCTGTCTGTTCTAGGTTTCCTGATTCTTGGACTCAACATATCATTCACCCCATTCATAAGGCAAGAGATCCCCATGAACTCAATAAGTACAGGACTATCATGATTGGGAATATCTTTGCCAAGCTTTATACCATAGCATTGGATGTGCTTCTTTCCCGAAGGTTGGAGGAGGGTTTCAAGGCTTTTGGCCAAGCTGGTTTTCGACAAGATCACCAAACCACAAATCACATTCTAGTCCTCAAAGCTATTATTGAGGAGGCGCGTTCCAGGTCCTTGAAGGTTTATTGTTGCTTTGTTGACTTCAGGAAAGCCTTCGACATGGTGCCTCGGCATTTACTTCTTGAGAGACTTCGGTCAGTTGGCATCTCTAGGCAACTTTTGACAGCGGTTACACGGTTATATGAGACTGTGAAAGGTCGGTTTCGCTTCCCTCAATGGTTCTCAGACAATATTCTTAGCACCATAGGAGTGAAACAGGAGTGTCGCCTTTCCCCGACACTTTTTTGGATCTCAATCGACGAGCTTGAGACTTTTATTAAGGAGAACGCTCACGCAGAGGATGGTTACCTTCTTCACTATGTGCTGATTTTTATTCTCCTCTTTGCTGATGATTTTCTTTTGGCCTCTTCCCCTGAGGGGCTTCAGCGCCATTTGGACAAGCTTGCTGCTTTTTGTGACTCGAGACAGTTGATGGCAAATCTTTTCTAAGACCAAGGTTATGGTATTCAATACTACCAAAGAGGCTCTATCTCATCTCCACTTCTCTTTCCAAGGTTGAGAGGTTGAGATCACCACCTCTTACG
Source organism: Wollemia nobilis (assembly GCA_028583015.1). Taxonomy (NCBI): domain Eukaryota; kingdom Viridiplantae; phylum Streptophyta; class Pinopsida; order Araucariales; family Araucariaceae; genus Wollemia; species Wollemia nobilis. Next base: position 2,113,420 of record JAQPPZ010016930.1, read on the forward strand.
TGCACTTAGGGGTTCCTTTCACCGGTCCCACTTTTGGTATGAAACCCGCCGCCCAGGCCCAAATGTGTAAGGGATATGCAGCTCTGTCTTTGCTAAGAGAGGAATTGCTTCAAAGCACATTTTCAAGATATACCTGTGAAGATGAGGATTTTTGATGCCTTGGTCAAGCCAACTATTACTTATGGGTCAGTGGTTTAAGGTCCTAGTCTTGGCCCGATTGAGTGGTCACGGGTTGAACGAGTCCAAACACTCTTTCTTCGACGATTCATTCATTGCAAGGGCACAATCCCCCGCTCTATTATTTTTGCAGAGTTTGGGGCTTCTCCTCTCTAGCTTGAGATTATCTTCCTGATTATCGGTTATCTTCACAGGATCCGTACTTTAGGAGATAACCCTGAGGGTTGCAAGCGATACCCTTACCTCGCCCCTCGATGGAACTCTCTCCGAGTTCTCGAAGAGGTCGAAGAAACTGGTATTTTCAAGTTTATGCCCTCCTGGCCAGCATTCAAATACGGATAGATAGGCTCCCCCCTTATTCTTTGGGTGTTCTCCCCCCTCTCGGCTTAGTAAGGAGAGGATGCTCCACGAGATCCGGAAGGATGTTAGTCTCCAATACACCAGATGCACTTGGATCTCTCTTGTTGCCCCTCTTTTCCCCAAGCTGTCTTTCTACCATGAGCACTTCTTACAGATACAGAAGGGTAGTATAGTTCCTCCACAATACCTTCAGCAGCACACAATGCATAGTCTTCGAATCACTATTGGGCAACTCAGGGTGTGTTCTCACCAACTCCGAATTGAGTCACATCACCATCTTCCGACGGAGGAGTGGATTTGCTTGTTTTGCCCCTTGGGTGAAGTTGAAACCCTTCATCACTTTTTTTTTCTCGTCCCATTTATTATGAGATGCGGGGTAGATTCCATTGCCTTTTCAAGGACAACTATCGATTTGTTTCTACCTTATTCAAATACCCGGACCAGCGGTGTCCGCACTCTTTCGTAGGGAGATAACTCAGCTTCGACGACATAAAAGTTCTCCAAGTCGATCTCACCCTCCTCAACATCAACTCATCACAATATACTTCACTAGCTCCGACGGTCCAAGTGACTCTAGACGAAAACGCCCCACATCATCCAATTTGGACAGAAGCAAGGTCACTAGACAACGCACCCACATTTTGTCAGGGTTCCGAACTAGCGCTGGTCAGAAACATATCATGGACTTCTTCAGCTCTAGTACTTCAGCCTCGACTGTTAGGAGAGAATAATTTTTGGGGGGTTCTTGGAGCTTGCCCCTCCTAGGCTGCTCCCTCCCCCCTCCTCTCTCTTCGTTCTTCTTGGCATGCACTCCTCTCTTCTGGATTGCAGCCCTCCCCCCCTCTGCTCTCCCTTTTCTTTTCCCTTTCTCTTTGGCCCGGTTGTTGGGTTTCGTCTTGTATTTATCTTAGTTCTTTTCTTTGTTGGGCTTTTTAGCCTGCTAGCTGGCAGTCATTATTGTCCTTATAGTCCCTTGGGTCTTATTTTGGTCCACCGTGGACATTAATAATATTTCATTTTATTTCATTTCTAAGCCTCTCTTAGCTGCATTCCAACAAGTAAACTTAGATGCAATCATAAATCCAAACTATACTCACTTTAAAATATAAGTTTGGCCTAGTAATGATCAGTTAGAGCAATCCCCAACTAAGTGCCTATATTGAGTTCTATTTGATTGTTTAGAATCATCATTGACTCAAATTTCTCCCCTATATCCACTGGAGTGGACAAAGGGACAAAGGCTATACTATTATAAATTAATAATTCCCCTTTCTACTAGAATTGAATTCCTTACCTATATTAATTGGATAAATGACCAAAACATAATGTCCTCACCTATGCTTTTGACCTATTAGTATGGATAGGACAAACTCAAAAATCTATATGCTATAAAATATTTGCAAATTTTATCAAATGGCATTAGCTCAACCAGTTAAATCCCTCAACTTTCAAGGAGAAAACCCAGGTTCAAATCTTGACAAGCAATACATGCATAATTGCCAAGTTGGTAATACCACTATGTGGTCACGATATAATACGGACGGGTCCCGTTTCAATCCCATATAACTACTTAAAAATTTATATTTGCAAAGCTTTGCATATCAAGGTCAAGAAGCCTCCTTCAAACCATTATATGATTTTACCATTTATCACAAATCCCTCTAGTTGTTGGATCTATACTAATGCCTCCTTTTCAAAGTCCCCATATCAAGAACACACTTTCACATCCATTTGATGCTTTCCAGCCAGATTATACTGCATGTGCCAATGTTTTCTTGATAATAACTGCTTTTGTTATAGGAACATGACTCAAGTCCTCCTTTTTCAGGAAGTACATTTTGTGTTTGATTATGTCAACATCCTTATAACTTCTTCACGTAAACCCCCTTACATCCAACGACCTTGTTACCTTGGTGTAATTCAATAGGTTCTCAAGTGTAATTCTTCATTAGTGCATGGTATTCAACTTCAATAGATTTCATCCTAATTTTTTTGTTAAGTTCTTCCCATATGATAGGGTATCTAATATTGCATTCAAGACATATTTACCAACATCAGTGGATGACTACATTGTACTGTCCTACTTCTCAATGCAAAATAAATGATGTATGTCCTGACTATGTTGTACTGTCCTACTTCTCAATGCAAAATAAATGACGTATGTCCTGACTATGTTGTACTGTCCTACTTCTCAATGCAAAATAAATGACGTATGTGCTGACTAGTTCTTTATTTGTGAAATAAGGACATATTCAACCTCCTCCAACATTTTGTCTATTTGACAAGGAGATCATTGAATGATGCTGCCCGTTCTTCCTTTTCTTAGTTTTCCTAAAGATAGATCCTTGGAGGATTGAAGGCAAACAAAACGTCAGTTACCTTCACAGGTATATTTAAATTTTTCTATTAACTCATTTCGTAAGTTCATATGCAACTTTTTGGAAGCATATAAGATCTTTTGCATGTTTGTCACGAAACACAGCACATGACAAAGAACTGGAACTGACCATCACAAACATACCTCAAGCAGAATAGAACACCATAAAAAGAATGTGTTAATTATATATAATCACAAAATCTCATCCTCAGTCATTTAAATACTCAATATTCTTCTCCTATCTCTTTAAAATGACTGAAACAGGTCCTACACAATGCTTGGCATCCTCTTAGAACTCTCTTTCTAAATGAGACCACTGTACAATTTCTGCAACCAACAATTTCCATTAATATTTCAAACTTTTAGTAAGTCTAATTCTACTTAACTAAAATTACATGTACAAAGCCAACATATATCCAACTCCTGAAACATCAATAACTTTGAGCAACTGCTGTGACCAACATAAACAAAAGTAGAGAATATAGTAATTTTAAAAAGAATATAGTAGATAGAAAATGACAAAGAATGTCATCAGGGAGAGAGGGAGAAAGGATTAAGCCTCAAATTGTTCCGCACATTCTTTGTTTTCTTAAAATTGATGACTAATTTTTCCTAAATAAGCAATTATTTGCCCAATAGGTTTTTCTTGGCTATTGTCTTATTCATCAAAAACTGCGAGGACAGAATGATAAATGAAACTACAAGAATATAACTTTCACTGTGCTGATTTAAGGGGCTAGACATGCTGAACATGGGACCGATAAGTTGATTTCTGAAGGGTCAAGTTGACTCCTTTTCTACTGAAACCTAGTTCTGGAAATTTGGCACGGTTTCTATCTTGGTCAAATTTTATCAACAGAATCTCGACTTTCTCCAACCCACTAAGCTATGTGCACTCAAAATCTTCAACTGAGTTTTTTGGAGTCTTCCCTCCTAGTTCAGCATCAATTTAGATGCTAAATTCTTAGCAAGGAGTATGTACCTGATCCTTTGTTTTGCTTTACCCAATGTTTTCTTAAATCCATAGTTACCATATCCAGAAATTCTCTTGCTCAGATACCTGTATTCGTGTATCAGATATGGATACGGATACAATACTTCTTGGATACTGTATCCAAACACACGGGTACCTTATCCAGACCTATCCCGATATGGCATAAGTGAGCCTAACAATGAAGGCCTAGGGACTCCAGATAGGAGGTCCATGGTGTGAATTTAGAGGGGGGAAGGACATATACACCCGTAGAAAGATAGCACAAAATGAGTGCCTGCCATGCATAATGGATCTGAGGAGCACGGGGGTGGTTTGATATGCCTAATGCTCTTGGACCTTAAAAGTTACTTAACTTTTTAAAATAATACACATGTATCGTATCTAGATGTATCCGAATACATGCCCCTATTTGGTCCATATCTAATATATCTTGGAATGGCCTAGGCACGTCTAGCATTGTATTCACAACAAGAGATTAAGAGAAGAATATGCAATTTTTTAAAAAATAAATTAAAAATAAAAAAAAATCAATGACAATCATCTTCTTAGTTAATGAAAATATCCTATTCAAAACTTATATGTATATAAACATTTTTGTGTTATATCTTTTTTCTTTTCATATATAAAACATATATGCTTTTTATAATGTCGTATCCAGCTGTATCCATATTAGGTATTGAAAATTTTCTGTATCCATATCCGATACTATATACCCGTATCAGATATCATATCTGTTTCCTCGCAACATAGCTTAAATCCTTCCTCAAAATATAGTGCATCTTGGGATGAACTTATGAACAAGTGGTTATGCAGAGAACAATCATCAAGCTTGTTTAGTAAAGACAAAATTCGACCAAAATCATCACTAGTTGCAAATATATTCCATTAATATAAAATTATCACTCATGTGCCTTTAAATTGCATGATGCAATATCTAGATGGAGCACATTCTTATTGATATTTGCATCCATTTTTTAAATATTTCATTCAGCAGGTTAAACAGGTCACTTAATAGGACCTTTCAATCCAAGCTTCTTATCTTGCAACTAATTCTGAACTTGTATTTGCCAATGCAATAGCTCACTTTTTCTTGAAACATGCAAACTACATTAAGGAATTATAAATTCAATCTACTCCTTATGTTTCTGAAGTAGAAATAGTAAATATTTTCGGTGTAGAAGCTAAGTTATCAGAGGCTGTTTATAGGTCTCAACTTCCAATCTTAACAATAAGAGAACAATCAGGTAAAAATCTAATCTCTTTGTGCAGAATGTGATAGAAACTCTTTTTTTATATTCTTTAACCCTTCATCTGGTTTCTCGATTTCTTCCAATTCTTTTAGGTCTTGCATAGCCTTACTCTCCACAATTTTCTTGTCACATGATAAAACTTTTACGTCCCACTATGTGTCAAGAATCATCAGCATGCTTTGATTAGATAATCATCATCAGTCATGCTACTCTTCAACTTCTGCATACTAGACTGTAGACTTACTGATATAAACATCTTTCTTTTTCTAGTCATCAGTCTCCAAATCATGCAGATCCCTCTCCTGGTATTGTACTTGTACACCTACGTTATAAAAGAAAAAAGCAAAAAGAAAAAAGGATCTATAGCATGTGGTCAATGGAAACTTCGTGATTTGTTGTGAAAGTTCAAGACTCAATGAATTCCTAATTGAAAACTGAATATGTTATGAACAACAAACAGTGCTTGTTTGTACTTATTCAAAACCAGCACGCTGAATCTAACTGAAGTGATAAACAATAGCAGAGCAATATATTGAAAATGCTCTGGTGAATCAGGATACATAACCATTCTACTCATGCTTGGTGTTGTCCATGATAAAGTTGGTTTATGTATAGAATGCCAAACAAAAGGATTTGACACTCTGTGTGCACTCTGTTAGATAGCCTAATACTCTGTGTTACTTGGAGTACCCTTTTGGTGGGGACAGGGAGACACGAGGACACGAAAAGGAGAGGGCTATAGGATACCCTTACATTTTGTCAAAAAGGGGACTACAAAGGGGACGGCTATATAAAAATTTGAAATTACAGGTGAAAAACATTTTTAAAAAACAAAAATTTAAGTTAATCATTTGTTTTCTCATTACTAGTCAGCACTCGCAGACAAATCAAAATACAGTAATGTATTATTTGGAAAGTATAGTGACTGGTTCAATGTGATTGGGCCACTAGACTGCCAAGGATGCTCTTCAAAGTATCATGTTCAACTTCTCATTTCTGATGAGATATGTTTTGACTATCTGCCACTGTCACAAAACATTCAAAAATATTGTGCGGCAATGTCATTCATTCAGTGCATAGTTAAAACTCACAAGCCATGTCTGCATCCAAGTCAGCCCTCCGGATTTTTCTGACTCGACTCTGCCAGTTTTTCTGCACTCACCGAGTCCGCCCATAAAACTCAGCCACAGTGGCACAGAGATGAGAAATCGGCATAAATAGTTTTATTCTAAATTGGCCTCGTTTCTGTTGTTCCCACTTGCAAAGAGATATGTAGTTATATACCCTATGAAGGATAAATAGTTTCTTTCTAAGACAAGTTGACCAATTATTGTGATACGTAGTTATATACCCTTTGACGGATAATATACTATCCATACTCTGCCAGAGAATCGCATCAACCATATTCAGTATTGGTTTGAGCATTGCACCTGTGTATGGCCACAAAGCTAGAATGGGACTCAAAGGATTTTCTAACAGTAGCCACTAGCCCATATATAACCATTCATCTACGGGAGGCATCCCCTAGTACAGCGGCTGTAGCCACTACAGCCACAATCTGAGAACCATGGAAATTAGAAGGGATATGTACCAGCCTTATGTACTCTCTCTGGACTCTGACTCAATATGAAATATTAGCAAACACTACATATTCATCAGAAGGAAATAATTACAAATAAACACCACATTAAATGACAACAAAGGAACTTGTAAATGCTCCAAGACTAAATCTAACAACCACCCAACAGTTACATTGATGTGTGTTTTGTCACTTCCGTGTGTAATTTAAGGTTGTATCGCTTACAATATTAATTTTGGATTTGTATAATGTTAAATTGTTTTTCAATTGGTTATATGGGATTGAAATGGGCCCCACCTGTAATACATCATCACCACGTAGTGGTATTACAATGGCTTGGATATTCATATTATCCATGTATCACTTGGCAAGATTTGAACTTGGGTCTCCTCTTTAAATATTGAGGAATCTAACGACTTGAGCTAATGCCATTTGATAAAAAAAAGTTTCAATTGGTTATATGGGATTGAAACAAGCCCCACCCATATTACATCATCACCGCATATTGGTATCACAACAGCATGGATATTATCCATGCATCGCTTGGCAAGATCCGAACCTAGGTCTCTTCCTTGAATCTTAAAAAATCTAACCGGTTGAGCTATCGCCACTTGATGATTTGTATAATGTCAATTACTTGTGATATGCATGAAAAAAAAAATCCAATGAAAATTTGCATTTTCTTCGGGTTTTTTTTGGCCAAGTTTTTGCCAATTTTTTCCTAGTTTTTTTTGCTGAGTCCAAACCCAAGTCAAAAATTGGCCTTGCCAAGTCCGACTTTCTCTACTATGATTCAGTATATTTACATAAATGGATTGTAGAATTTCTTTGAGATGCTAGAGCTCTGTATTTAAACTTTCAACAGAAGCTATGCAGCCACTCATATATTTGCATTCTCATCTCACTAAAAAGTTATCAGGTTTTCAAATATGGGCAGAATTAAGTTTCCAGATTTCAGCTGTTTATCTAATCTGACAACTCTCTATATTATGCAAACAACTCTCCATATTTCCGCTATGCCAACACTAATCCATTGTATACTTGGGTTTTTATATCAAGTTTCAAGATTTAAGCTGGGAAGCACTATACATTATGTAGGGGATGCCTAGACATCCCCCTGTCTCTCAAGGGAACCATAAATGAGGATGAGAAGGGATGCTAGAGGATGTCCCCACTACATCACCCCATCCCCATCCCCTAGGGATGCATCCCTGGGTATACAACCTGGGGACACATTCCCAGGTAACACAGCTAATCCTTATGCTGGTTAAGATTCAAAAAAAGACTCAACTGATGGATTATCCAAAGCAAGTATCCTTAACACATAGGTGACTGGGATTTAGCTTCTTCAGAACATTGTGTTCAAATTTGTGGCCCGAATCAACTTTTTCTAGCTCTTTCTTGCATCTTTTCCACACCAACTAGTATTTTTGGCATCATATCATAAAATCCTAAATTACAAAGGTCTAAGAAATTAGCAATCCTAAGCTACAAAGGTCTAAAAAATTAGCTAAGTCTAGGGCTAGGTGCTCATCTATTAAAATCTCAACAAGTATTTGTCATATTTGTTGTATCCAAGACAATTTCAGCAATGGCATTTCACTTCCTTGGCCCTGATATTAACACTTTCCTCTACCATCAATCTTTTTCCTAACTCTCCTATAAAGCTTGCAAGTTCATGGTTTTTGCTAGACCTTGCTGTACAAAGTGATCCCCTCTATTAAAGAACCACCTCAGATATATCTTTTTCTATATGAATCTTCATTATAATTAACATAAAAATAAGGAACACTAAATCTGTGTTACATAGGGGATGCATTCCCAGGGGTCTAGAACACATCCCTTACATTTTTTGCATCTCATGAAGATCAGGGCACACTATGGAGGTCCCCCAAATGCCAAAAAACACGAGACCTACACAAGGATGCTGATCCCTGCATGGACTTTCAGGGCATGTTCCCTCGGTTTCCTGGGGACAGGGATTGCCTAGATATTTGTCCATTCACAAGGGAAAATTTCCATGTTCCCCAGGTCAAGACCAAAAACAGAATTTAAAAAAATAAAAATAAAATCAAAAAGCATTACAAAATTGCAAATCTTTTACTGGGGCATGGACCCCTTCTCTTAATAGGCTTCCAAAACTTAGATATGTTACAACTGTAGAACATGTTTCCCATGTCTCATTTCATTTTACAGCTTGTGAGAAAAATCTTGCAACCCAACAACAAGCTATTTCCAGTCAAAGACCACCGAACAGCATGCTATTTTCAGCCAAAGACAGCCACCGCAAGCCATTTTCAGATAGAGAACATTTTGCAGGATAAGAAGTTCATTTCACTGCCACTGAGAACCATTAAAAATAGTTTCAAGAGCTGAGTTAGTGTGAAAAGCTTGGGTACTGTTCATAAGGGCTTTTTAGAGCTGCAATGCGGCTCAAAAATGGGGCACATCATAGATATCCTCAAAATGCAGGAAAGATGAGACCAATGGATGGATGTTGACCCCTCCACATATATCTCAAAAATGGGGCACATCCTAGATATCCTCAAAATGCAGGAAAGACGATTTCAAGTACTGGAGAGATGAACTCTTGGGTGGTGATCTTCAGCAGGAGGAGAAATTTGATATTGCTCCGGAGGATATAGATGAGAAACTCTGCTTAAAAATCTCACAAAAGCTAGCAGATAGACCAGTGAACCAGAAATGGAATAGCCTTGTTGGGAAATTTATTGGGGCCCAGCCGGATTTAAATACGGTAAGGAAATGGGCTGCTGATAAATGAAAGCCAAGAGGGCATATCAATATTGCAGCTCTCTCGAAGGGTTTTATGCTTTTTTCCTTTGCGAGCTGTGAAGACTTAGGCCATGTCCTAACAAACGGGGCTTGGTTTTATGGGAAGAGGGGCCTTTTTTTGAGGAAGTGAAGACCAAGTTTTAACCCGTATTCCGAAAGTATAAATTTGGCTCCAGTTTGGATATGCCTACCAAGACTTCTGTTGCTGTTTTGGGATGAAGATATTCTAGCAGGTATAGCTAAAGCGATGGAACAATTAATAGCTTTCAATTCAGCAACAGAGGTGAAAACTAGATTTATATTCACCGGTTCTATGTTAATGCTGATTTGGGGAAGGAGCTCCCAACATCTATTAGGCCAGTGTCTAAGTATCAGGTTTGGGAACAATTGATTGAATATGAAAATTCTACGGCGCTTTGCAAAGTTTGTAAAAGAAAGGGACATTTTCTTAAAAACTGTCCGTCCACGAAACTGGTTAATAAGGTATGGAGGAGGAAAGAGCAACCAAAATAAAAGGATACAATGGAAGAGGAGCCTCCTAAGTTCCCTTCCTCAGATGCAAATATTGTTGAAACCCCCAAGGAGGGAGAATTTGTAAAGGAGGATCAAGAGAGACAAGGGGAGAAGATGAAAATTGAAAGAACAGGAAGGGGAGTAGCCGAAAGTAATGGAGGAGGAGGTGACTAAAATTCTGAAAACCCCAACTTCTATGGGAACAAAGCCACAAGAGTCTAAAGCTTAATCCCAGCCGAGGTATGGAAAATGTTGATTATGTTCCTTGCTCTCTATGCGAGTCAAAAAATTCTGCTCAAAACAAACCCTTGACCTCTAAATAAGATGACATTTCAATGAGACTCATTAGGAATACTAGAAAAACAGCAAATGTAGGGGTTGAAGCCAAACCAGGTAGACCAACTAATAATGAGCTCAGAAACAAAGAAGCAGCAAGAGAAATTGCAATTGGAACACAAACAATTTTGAATTTGAGTGGAAGGAAGACTTCCACAATGGGTAAAAAATGAAAATTGTCTCTGGAATATAAGGGGCATGAATGCCCCCTCTAAACAGAGGGTGGTTAAATCCTTGAGAAAGGATAACCAACCGGATATATTTTTACTCCAAGAAACAAAAGTAGATGACAGTAAATTTTCCAGAGTAAGTTTTGTGTGGAAAATTTTGGATTTTGTAGCTAGTAGTGCAAATGGTGCTTCTGGAGGTCTTTTTGTAATGTGGAATCCGGAAGTGGTTGAGGGAGCTTGTTTGGTTAAGAATTGCAAGTTTATCTCAATGATTTTTTTTCTCAAAGAATAGGAACTACAGGTGGCTGCTGACTAATGTGCACGCCCCAAATAATTTGGTTGAAAGAAGGAAATTATGGGAGGAACTCCTCTAGGTTAGACAGAACTCGTTAGATATCCCATGGATGGTTGCTAGTGACTTCAATACAGCTTTATTTCCAAGTAACAAGAAGGGAGGGAATCAAGCCTTTTTAGATAGTATGGAAGAATTTGGGAATTTTGATTCTCAATGTGGGCTCCTATACTTGGAATTAAGAGAAGCCAAGTATACCTAGTCTAATCAGTGACTAGGCGAAAGTATTATTCAAATTAGATTGGATAGATTTTTGGTTACTCAAGACTGGCTTGCAGGGAATTGTAATGCTTGCCCATTGGCACTTCCTAAGATTGGCTCAGACCATAACCCTCTTTTGCTGGAAATTAAAGATGATAAGAAAAGTTTCAAAAGCCCATTCAAATTTGAATTAATGTGACTTTTCCATTCTAGGTTGGAGGGAAAAAATAAAAAATGGTGGAACGTTGATAGTCTAGGTACACCATGTTCAAGGTCTCTAGGAAGTTAAGAAATATTAAATATTGTCTAAAAAAATGGATGAGGGAGGTTTTTAGCAATATTCTGCAACAAAAAGAAAATCTGGTCCAAAATTTAAAGGATATAGAAACCCAAATTCAGGTGCAGGGAATGACGGAGGAAATATTAATGAAAGAAAAACTTCTATTATTAGATTTTCACTCTACCCTGGCTAATGAAAAACTCTTGGAGGCAAAAGTCTAAGGCTCTTTGGCTTAGATAAGGCGATAGAAATTTAAAATATTTTCACCTCTCTACTCTTTGCCACAGGAGGGCAAATAAAATCAAAGAAATAATTAAGGATGATGGCAGCTTGACCAAAGATGAAATAGAAATCCGAAATGAAGCAGTCCTATTTTTCAAAAACTTACTCTAAGAAACAGGAAATGAATAAGCAAGCAGCCGAACAACTACTACTACATATTCCAAGGGTCATTTCAAAAGAAATTAATGAAAATCTCTTAAGACCCTTCTCAGAGGAATAGGTGAAGAATGTAGTGTTTGGGATGCCAAAGGATAAGGCTCCAAGGCCAGATGGATTTCCAGCTGGTTTTTTTCAAGCATTTTGGCATATAATTGGAGAAGATGTTAGTGCGGTTGTAAGGGAATTTTAAGTTACAGGTAGTCTTCCAAGAGATATTAACTCTACCTTTTTGGTTTTAATTCCTAAAAACCTGGTTGCAAACAATTTCAAGGATTTTCGGCCGATCAATCTCTATAATACTGTTTATAAAATTGTAACCAAACTGATGGCCAATAGATTAAAGGGACTCCTCCCTCTAGTGATCTCTGAGGGAAATTCTAGATGGAGTAATTTCTATTCATGAAGTTATTCATTCCATGGAGATAAGCGGAAATGCTGGGATGGTCCTCAAATTGAATATGAATAAAGCGTATGACAAGGTTTCGTGGTCCTTCCTCAACAAAATCTTGGAAAAATTTGGCTTTCATGACTGTTGGAGACAATGGATTGGGACCTGCCTTCTGGCATGTTCTTAATAATTGTTAATGGGGCACCTGCAAGGTATTTTAGTAGTGAGAGAGACTTAAGACAAGGAGACCCTATCTCCCCATATCTTTTTATTATCATGGCAAAAACGTTAGGGAGAGCATTTTCTGCAGCTAGGGTTTCTGCAAGGCTTAAGGGTTTTAAACCAGCTTCAAATCTTGAGGCAATTACTCATCAACAAATTTTAGTGGGCCTAGCTTCAATAATTGAGGTGAGGGATATAAAAGACATTCTTGAAACTTATGAACAAGCTTCTAATCAAAAGATCAATTTTATTAAGAGCAAGGTTTACTTCATTAATACTCCGATAATGAAGCAACAAAGAATTTCTAGACTTCTCAACTGTGGTGTAGAGGAGTTGCCCTCCTTGTACTTAGGGATGCCCATGTTTAAAGGTAGAATGAAGGAAGAAATATGAAATCCTATTCTGGATTAATTTTAGATTAAAAAAGCAAGGTGGAAAGGGGTGCTTTTAAGCCAAGCTGGGAAGGTTCAATTGGTGAAGACAGCTCTGCAAAGCTTTCCTATTTACTACATGTCTTTATTTAAAATGCTGGCTAAAGTATTAATCAGTGGTTGAAAGCTTTATTCACCTCTTGTAGTCATAGGAAGTGAAGCATTTCTCTTTTTTTTTTCCTATAAGGGGTCTATGTGACTTCTTGTCTTGTTCTGCTGCTACTCTTTGTAATTGCATATTGTTGATGTCTTAGTTCCTTTTTGTTTTTTCTAATTCCTCATTGTTTGATTTAATGTAGAGGAGTGGTATTGTAAAAAAGGGTTGGGGCCCTTTCAAAAATCCCTTCTTTTCACCCTAATCAAAAAAATATGCTGGAAAGACAGGACCAATGAATGGATGTTGATCCGTCCACAGATATCTCAAAAATGGGGCACATCCTAGATATCCTCAAAATGCAGGAAAGACAGAACCAATGAATGGATGTTGATCCCTCCACAAATATCCAACACGTATTTCCTCAATGTCCTAGGGACAGGTTTGCCCAGACATTCCTCAATTGAAATGGGAACCTTTCAACATTGCCAAGACCAAAAAACTAAAAATAATTGAATAATCAAAAATATTTTTGCATATTTTTAGTTGGCCATGTACTCCACTCTCCAAATATACCTCAAACTTAGATCTGAGACAACTCTAAAACATGTTTCCCATGTCTCATTTGATTTGTAGCTTATGAAACTAAAGGTGCAACCCCAACTAGGAGTTGTTTTCAGCTAGAGAAGAGCATTTTGAAGGAATAGTTCATCTTACAGCCCTTGAAAGCCATAAAAAGTTTCAAGAACTGAATTAATATGAGAAGCTTGGCTACTATTCATAGGGGTTTTCTTAAGCTGTAACTCAGCTCAAAATGAAAAGTACAATAAATATTGTTTTTCATTTTTAGATTGCATTATGCATTATTATGTCTGAAGTACATTTTGCATTGTGAGTGCTTAATTGATTAAATGAACCAATGATTTACTGTATGTTCAAAAATTATATATTTCATGCACAAAAAAAATATACTTTTAAGCCCACATCCTCTCTGTCATCTCCTAACTAGAAGGGCATCTCCAGATATCCTCAAAACAATTCCACCCATTTTCACGTTCCCACATCTCTAAAACTTTGTGAAACGAATGTTGAAATTATCGTGCATTGCTCTAGGTTGAAAACATTGATTTCTTCCCTTCCAAAGCTATTTTGAATTCATGAACTCTTCCTTGACATTGTGGAAGCACCTGCTCACTTCTAAAGATTTGATGCAAAGATATCTATTTCATCTACCTAACAATGAAAAATATTTGCCACTTTTATGGATTTTTGGTAAATCCGCAAATTCTGAAATATGGAGAATCTTCCATTTTTTGCCACTTTTATGGATTTTTGGTAAATCCACAAATTCTGAAATATGGAGAATCTTCCATTTCAGATAAGACTCTTCAGACTTCACATTTAGCAATACATTAGGAGGCCAATATCCAGCAAAATACGTAAATAATAGCCAACAACATTTTATAAACCATCAAATGGTATCCATGATATATATCCATTCAAAGTGTTCACAGCGTTTACATGGATGCTATCATGGATATCAAGCAGCTTGTTGGAGTCCTCAGACTCATCATGTATGCTATCAAATTGATCGAGAGGAGTTGCTTCAGAACACGTTTCCAGGATATTCCAGTAAAGATGAGAATCTTTGATACCTTGGTCAAACCAACTGTAACCTATGGGTCAATGATATGGGGTCCTAGTCTTGGCCCGACTGAATGGTCTCATGTTGAATGAGTGTAGACACTTTTTCTTTGAAGATTCATTCGTTGCAAGGGCACGGTCCCTTGTTCCATTATCCTGGTAGAGTTTGGGGCCTCTCCTCTTCGGCTCAAGATCATCTTCTCGATTATCACCTATCTTCATAGGGTCCGTACTTTGGGAGATACCCCCTCGGGTTGTAGACGGTACCCTTACCTTGCCCTTCGCTCCTCGATGGACCTCTCTTCGAGTCCTCGGGGGGGTCGGAGGAGCTGGTATTTTCAGGTCTCTACACTTTTGGCCAGCATTCAGATACAGATTGATAGACTTCCCCCTTATTCCTTGGGTGCTCTCCCCCCTTCTTGGAATAAGAAGGAGAAGATACTCCACAAGATTCGGAAGGACATTAGCCTCCAGTATACCAACTGCACATGGATCTCTCCCGCTGCCCCTCTTTCCCCCAAGTTGTCTTTCTACCACAAGCACTTCCTTCAAATTCAAGATGGTTGGAGAGTCCCCCCACTGTACCTCCAACAACATACGATACATAACATACGAATCTCGATTGGACAGCTCAATGTTGTTCCCACCAACTTCGGGTTGATTCAGATCGCCATCTTCCAAGGGAGGAGCAGGTCTGCCTTTTTTTGCTCCTTGGGAGAAGTAGAAACCTTGCATCACTTCATTTTTCGATGTCCCATATGCTATGAGATCAGAGGCAGATTTCATTGTCTTTTTAGGGATAATTCATGACCTCTATCCACCTTCTTCAAATACCAGGACCAACGTTGTCTCGCACTCTACTTTAGGGAGGCAACTCACCTTCGTCGACAGAGGAGCTCTTCTCCAGGTGGCTTTCGCCCCACACAATCTCGACCCATCACAACCTACTTCACTAGCTCAGATGGTCCGAGGGATATCGGACAAAAACATCACATATTGGACCGTTCAGACAGAGGCAAGGCAACTAGACAGTGCACTCACGTTTCGTTGGGACTCCGGATTAGTGATAGGAAGAGACAGATCATCGATTTCTTCAACAGAGATTCTTCGATCTTGACTGTTAGGAGAGACTAGTGTTCGGGGCCGTTGGAGACAACCCTTTCTTCTTGGCGAACACTCCACACAGTTTGTTTCTTATGGATTGTAGCCCACTTCTCTCCTCTCTTCTCTCTTCCCATTCCCTTTGGCCTGCTTTTTGGGTCACGACATTGTATTTATCTTTGTTTCTTTCTTTGTTGGGCGCTTTGGCCCATTTGCTTGTAAGTTATTGTTGTCCTTTTTATAGTCCCTTGGGTCAATTTTGGCCCACCCTGGACATTAATAATATATCATTTCATTTCATTTTTGTCTAACACTCTTGATCATAACATAATATTCAAAAATCAACTCATTTGAGATCCCTTTCCCTAGAATTGTAGATTTCATAAATGTAACCATAGTGCCATTCTGTTACAGTTCTCTAACTTCCTCTTCTGAAGAAAGGATTTGTATGTATGATTATCCACTCTCAATATTACTACAGGCATCTGCCTTGCTTTTGTAAAGAAAACTCAACTCTATTTTTGTTGTCCTATTCTTGGATTAGAAAGCTACAAGAATTTTGCTATCACATCTGTTGTGATTTGGAATTCTACCTCACCATCATCAAACACTACCATGTTACTCTCCAATTGAAATCGCAACTGCTCTAATTAATTTGAAATTTTGAACCAACAATGGAGCCTTCCTCGGTGCATTGTTCCTGATATACACAACCAATATGTTTCCAATTTGTGATGTCTACATATACCAGTAATAACTTGGAGAGATATAGTTTCCTGGGGCAAACATATTATTACATCAAAAATCACCATGCTGTGATATGAGGTCACAAACACAAAATATCTCCTTGGCATATTTATTATCTTAAACAACACTAAAAAATGATTGCCATTGCCCAG
Organism: Wollemia nobilis; assembly: GCA_028583015.1. Taxonomy (NCBI): domain Eukaryota; kingdom Viridiplantae; phylum Streptophyta; class Pinopsida; order Araucariales; family Araucariaceae; genus Wollemia; species Wollemia nobilis. The sequence continues at coordinate 2,130,022 of JAQPPZ010016930.1, forward strand.
TTTTAAAGTTTTGAGTGTTGATTGCATTTTCCTTTCCCATACTGTTGGGTATTCCTACACCATCTTATAGGCCCAACTCATCAAAAAATTCTTTGAAATTTATTACACATAATGGGGCATTCTGCAACATCTCCTGCCATTGCTCTTCATGTCGATGAAGTTATCTTCAATTATCAATCACCTTGCACAAGCATATTTTGATCATCAATTCATATCTACCACCAAACATAAACATGTAATTGGACAATATCTTTGCATGTGTGCCTTATTTCTCTCAATAGGCATCTATTCCAACTTTCTCTCACTGATCACACACTTTCCTTAAGGTAATGTTTGGTGTTTGGGAAATACTGCGTTTTTATATGTCAGAAAAACTCATTATAAGCTGTGTCTGAGATTTCCTAAAGCGTTAAAAAGGGGAATCACCTACACAAAATCTGAAATTACAATCCATTAAGTCCATATTGCAATTTGTTTAGACTAAATTGTTTTGCATTTTCCAGCCAAAACTCAAACCTTATGACACTACTCTCTGAAAAATATTTTGTTTTCTATCCTCAAAACAGAGTAGTTGACTAAAACTCAAATTGCGACCTAATCCTTTTGAAAATGTACAAAAAAGCATACATCCTTTAGGCTGTTTTGGTCCAACCCTCTTACAAGCTATGAATCAATTTATCCTATGCAAGCTAAGCATTGATTTATTCAAATCTGAATGTCTTTTACTCAATAATCGTATCACAGAAACATTACTTTTAACTTGATTGCTAACTACTCTGGTCAACTATGTTGAACAACTGTCCAAAATCCATTTCAAGATGTAGGACCCAAGCCAACTAAATTTAAGCTTTCTGGGCTTGTCTTTATCTTGCTATCAAAATCAGTAGCAAATCCCTATCCTTCACATTTGTAGATCAAATCTTCCCATCATAATATTCATCCTTCATATCTGTAGGTCAAATCTTCCCATCATAATTTTCTTTCATCTTCTCCTTAGTTACTAGCTGGTGAAATTCAGCCGACATGCATTTACTGGATATCTCATCCACATCATGCATAAATTCTTCAACAGACATAGTCTCACTCCATTGAGCATTCACCACCATACATAACCTTGAAGCAAAGGGTAGAACAAAGTATCATTGATTGTTCACTCAAATAGTCCTATTTACTCATCAAACAGTTCAAATGCACAGATTCAAAATAAAACAGAAGAAGCATCATGTTGTCAGTAATTACAATACACACTACCTTGGTCTGAACCTTTTTGAATGATTATAGCCAGGACATGCATTCTTATCAGTCTTGCCTAAGAATGCCCAATTTGGTCTCCGACTTTCTTTCTAAATTAAAATCATTGTATTATGTAGCCTTATAACACTTTACATGATATTCTGGAATCATACTAAAATTTTAGCCTAGAAAGATCACACAGATACTGCTAACAACACCGCTTTTTCTCTCCTTTCATGGGTGATAAGAAAGGCTCAAGTTGGGTTGCTTCTGAAAGATGGATTGACTCCTTGAAGATCTATTATTTTTAAAACTTGCAAAAATTGTAAACTTATTTTAAAAACCCTTTGCTTACTTCATTTGAAATGGAATCCTGTTCAGATCCATACAAAATGAAATGTTTCATTAAACAACAAATTCACTTGTGAAAACTTTTACCATCTGATTTAGTTGTCCTATGATGGAATTCCTTCCAATTTGTAACTTGCAACTAGGTTCAGCTGCAAAAGTCTCAAGGTATTTATGTGTCTTTATTTTTTTTTTTTGACATATATTACGTTCAACTACAAATTACTGGACACCCTATTTAAATCCAAAGTGGTAAAAGATTCAGAAATTGCTTTGCATGTGCTAAACAATCCTGCATATCCTATTGTTGGTACTGAATGTCCTTGAACTGAAATGGAATCCTGTTCAGATCCATATAAAATGAAATGTTTCATTAAACAACAATATACTTGTGAAAACTTTCACCATCTGATTTAGTTGTCCTATGATGGAATTCCTTCCAATTTGTAACTTGCAACTAGATTCAGCTGCAAAAGTCTCAAGGTATTTATGTGCCTTCATTTTTTTTTTTTGACATATATTACATTCAACTACAAATTACTGGACACCGTATTCAAATCCAACGCGGTAAAAGATTCAGAAATTGCTTTGCATGTGCTAAACAATCCTGCTTATCCTATTGTTGGTATTGAATGTCCTTGAACTGTGTTTCCCCATTATAGTCTGTGCTTGGTACTAGATAAATTAATCTTTTCACCTTAAATTAACATTTCAATGGTCCTCTGGCAAAGTGTGGCTTGTCGTGATTATCAAAAAAGATCATATTGAATAGGTTCAATGTTTCTGCGTCATCTTCTTACCCTATCCTGAACAAACAATTGACAACAACACAACCATGGGTAATTACAGAATAAGGTCAGAATGACTGGGTTTGATGTTTCAGCATCAATTCTTATTCGCCTAAACAATTGATGACATAAGTAACACTGGGTACAATGATATGAAGAAATATTTCAAGTTTTGGCCATTCTGGTATTATTGCTTTATTCTCAATTATGAGAATAGATTATTAACAGAAAGCAGACGAAAAATCATGGAAATTCATAAACAATATATAATAAATAAATGAAATTTAGAAGAAAAAGGGTGCATCCATATATACCATATGGTTCTTAGACATGAACCAAAGCACCTTATGAATTTTTATCCAATTAAATCAAGTGAAATTGGATGAGAATTCAAGTAAATGGATAAGCACAAATTTTTGATGATAATAGATCTATAACAAGCATTTGCAAAAGACAAAATGACATGTCAAATGACATGAGCTCAAGTGGTTAAAATTGTGTTTTCAAGGCAGAGACCCAGGTCCAAACCTTGCCAGACGGTATTTGCATAAGTATTAAATACCACTACATAATTTGTTGAAATACTGTGGTGACGGATCATGATGTAATAAGAATGAGCCCATTTCAATCCCATCTAACCAAATTAGGGGAAAAAAGCCAATACGATATGGATGACTAAATTCAGAATTCTTAAACTCCTCAAAATCCAGGTTGAAACTGAAGAACTTTCACAAAAATAAAGCCTAAATGAGATTATGACATGTCCCTACCTATCTATAACACTCAAGAAATAAAAAGCATGCTAATTATTGAAGACTCTTCTTCAAACTTTCTTTTATCGCTTTTCATCTCTTTTTCCTAAAAGAATTACTTTAAACAAAGAAAAATAACACCTTAATCTTCCTAATAAACAAACAGTATAATCAAGCTAATTTCATGAAAAGAGATGCACACAAAATCTATATTTTACAGCTAAAATAGTAAACACCCCCTAAATAATGCAAAAAGTTAAAGAGGCAACAAAAATAAAACCACCAAGACCTTTTCAGATTTTGACTCACTGCTTGAGAATAATACATAAGCTACTGCAAAGAGCAAATCCAAATGTTGACAATATCAAAACCAACTTCCCAACTGGCTAAAGGAATAAGCTGGAAAAGTAAAATAAATGCAACCAATTTAAAACAAGTTCAGAGAACCTGCACTACAAAAGCCTAAACATTAAACATCGTTACATCCCCTTCGAGAGACACGTTCAGTTATTAAATTCTAGAAAGCATAAAATGAAACTTTCAGTTTCAGTGTTTCTCAAGATCACCTTCATAACTTCAATCCAATCTGAAATTCATTCCTGACCTGGAACATGTTAATCACACTACTACCTGAAGCCTAATTTCTTCTAAGTGATAGCTGAAATGCATGTACCATACCTTACAAGCAAGATATTTACTCTTTATCACAAGAATCTGGTCCAGCTCAGAAATTCACATCTATTGATTCAAGGAACTCTCTCTCACTCTCTTTTGTAAACAAATTTTTCATTTTGTAGTACTTCTTTCATAAGGTCTCCTTTCTCTGTTTCTACAAGTATTAATTCTATGTTCTAATACGCATAAGAACCACTGTTATTTAACAATTATTTTGTCTCACTATTATCAAAATCAAAAGTAAGCAAGTGATGCAAATATATGGTCCTGGAACTCCAATAAAGATCCCACAAAAAAATGTAAAAGTGAGATCAACAAAGCATAAGTTGAAAAAAATTGTTAATATATACGAGCTGGAAAACATTCCCATACATGCTTCAATGGTGAACAGCATCAACAATAAGATTGGTCCTTGGGCCTGCTTTTAAACAATTATAATGCTGCCTCGTTTTGATATTTATGAGAGGTAATTTTATTATATTGCTTCATGCAAACAAAACCAAAATAAATAAGAAGTGCTACTTTCAAATAGAATACTTCAGAAAAGACATAACAATGAATAGAACAAATGACCATCTTTACATACCATGTAAATCTTGCTACTTTTTGTGCCACATCTCTCCACAAGCTCCTTTGCTTTAACCAAGGCTGCATCTAGTGCTTCAAGTGCTCTTAAAACTTGTCCTGTAATTGCTATATTTGATTTCCCAATATCATCACACACAGGTCTTAAGAGCTTCATCAGACTAACCAGTTTACTACAATTTGACCGATTAGACCTTGCCTTCTCCAACAGGGAGCTAAGTAATTGAATTGAAAAAGACATATTACTTAGCAGCTGCTGCAGCGTTTCCATAGGCATTACTAAGGGAGTAAAGCGGTCAAAAAAATAAAATTGTGCTTGTCTGATGTCCCTGTCTTGTTTACTCAGCCACTTCCCTTTGTTGCCTGATTCCAAACAATATAAAATAACTATTTAGTTGTTGAATTCCCTTAGTTTTCAGCATCAAAATCATTTTGATAGAATGCCACATATATCTCTCTGTATATAAAATGAAAATTATATTTGTGGAATGAATAGAATTCATAAATGTTACAGGTGAAGCATATACTTCTATAATAACATTTAGAAATAAAATATTTCCAACACTTCAAACATTCTCTATTCACAAGTAGCATGGTCCATGAACATCTAAAATTGAATAATGTGAGGTGCACAGAAAAAGACAGAAAATAATAGTTGTAATCCAGACCATACCTTGTTCCATGTAAGTTAAGGAATGTAGACACGGAAATGATATGATTTTTTCCTTCCACTTAGACAAAATGAGAGGCAATATGCATTGTGAACATGCCAAGAAGTTGAAAGGCATAATTGGGCATAACTCTCACTTAGTTATTGACAAGTATAGAGCACAAATTATGGATCAAGAACCAAAGGACCAATAAAGAAACATGGAAACTAACTATAGCAAGTGCACATATTCCCACCCAATTAGTGATTATCTTATAAACCACCAAAAGCACGAACTCCAGAAGCTCAAGGAAGTGTTGAAATAATTAATTGAGGAATCACTTTCCTTCAAAATCTGACCATTCTTAGCCCTAACCAAGGAAAAAATAATCGCATTCGTTGATTGCTCAAAACCAACAAAGACAAACCAGTAAGATATAGCAAACATAATGTCTAGTAGTAATAAATGGACACTTGAAACCGTAAGACTAAATTCCACAAGAAGATGAAATTAGCACTGATGGACTGTCAGTTCATATCCATGAGAAGCTTAACAGCCATGATGCTTAAATTAACACTGATGGACTGACAGTTCATATCCATGAGAAACTTAACATCCATGATGCTTACATTACGAGAGAACCCTTTGTACAAAAGCAACCTTTGGGAAAGTCTTCAAATCTATAGATTTTGGTAGTTTTAGATTTTACCAATGTATAATTTAGAACTTAGTGATTACCTGAACAAATCATAATATTATATTGTGTATAGGTATTATGGATAGTTGGCATGGGCCACACATAACCTAAGGTTGGTTATATTATAATAATGAGTGGGATAAGGGTTTAAAAAGATGGGTATCTTAAGAAGGGATATTTTCATTGTAATGAAGGCAATCATTCCGAGTATTCTCTTGTAATAGTCTTGGCTCATGGAGCAGATGTGGAGTAATTCCTTCCTTAAGGAGTATTATTGGTGTTGCCCTACCTTAAGGGTATTATCTATCTTTGTCTCATTGTGTGGATTGTTACTGTGGATAATTATTTGTGGATGGATGTTTTGTTATTTTAGTATATGGTGAATGATTTATGTTAATGAGAATAAAGGTTCGTAACAAGTGGTATCAGAGCAACGATTCTGGCAAATTGAGAACTGTGTTTTTGTAAATTGCAGAATTAAGGCAATTTTTTTCAAGAAAACATCTCATTTTGCGGGAGCTATATTCTTTTTCCCTGCAGTCATATTCAAAATATTTTTACACCATCTTGTATATCATTTCGAGTACTATAAAAACGGCTAGTCATATATTAAATTATGATCAGTATCGAAGGAGTTATAGATGTTTGAAAATGGGCTATCAACACTATTTTTTGGGCTGCACAAAAATCCTAAGTTACCGGTTCGTTTTGGATTTGGGTTCGGATTCGAAGAACCTGGTTCGTCGGTACGGCAAATTTTTTTTTGTCTTGGGTTCGGCCATACAAAAATTGATAAATATATATAAATTTCAAGTATTTATTTTTATTTATTACATATAATCTATAATTTATGTTAAAAGTAAAAAAAAAATATTATAAACAAATACAAATAACTAAAATAACATAATTACATTATTTACGTCTACAAATGAGACCTATCTAAGTTAAATTATAGTTAAAGAGCATATTATCATTAAAATATATTACATTATAATATTATATAAAAACTCTATCTTAATTCTATATATTATAATTTAATATTATAATTTTTTTTTATTGGTTAGTGTGAGAAACCCCTACGACCAACGCACAGGGCTGAGCAGTCTCCTCCCAACCATGACCCCTTGTAAAGCCGAAAGCTATGCTTATCAATAGGGAATTTAACACACAGCCACCACACAACCACCCTCTCGCACACTCGCCCACGCCACGGTTTGAACCTTGGACTTCCCGAAGAAGAGCCAAAAGCCCGAACCGTTGCGTATTAGAATTTAATATTATAGTTAACAATTTTAATTTATTTATAAAATTCATAATAATTAAATAAATTAATAATAAACCGTTGCGCATTAGAATTTAATATTATAGTTAACAATTTTAATTTATTTATAAAATTCATAATAATTAAATAAATTATAATTTTATTAATGTGAGAATTAAATGTACATCCGATTATAAACAATCGCTGGTCTGCTTGCTCTACTTTATTTTAGCCTAAACTCTATATATCCACTCACAGCAACCCCCCCTCCCCCGCAATCTTTAGTCGTATTTTATTATTTCTCACCAAGTACATTTTGTCTTAACCTACCATCCGGCATGCCATGCATTCTTCCACAAACCTTGATTTCTCATAGCATTCATCCCCATTCATGTATTTATTTCGGTTATAAAATATTTTAATGATAAAAAAATAGTTACGGCGACAGTTCGTATTCTTTGAACATTCTTTCTTCCAACTGTTTTTCCGACCGCTAAACCCTAATCGTCATTTTCTTTTAACGGCCTTTTCTTTATCTTTTCCTTCTGCCTGCCATGTTTTATCACGCTCTTTCAGCTTCTTTTAACCAGGCACCTCGTTTTGAGGGTTATTATTCTTTCCTTAACACTCGATAACAACGCGATTACAATGGGGGGTGGGGGTATTAATTGTGTTGGAATTCTCTTCTTTTAACCAGGGCACGTCGTTTTCAACGTTGGGGGTTATTATTCTTTCCTTAACACTCGGTAACAACGCGGTTACATAGGGGGAGTGGGGGGATTAATTGTGTTGGAATTCTCTTTGAAATAATAGGGTTCACGTCACTTGGGAAAAAAGTTTTCAACCGGCCGGTGAAAGGTAAAAAAACCCTAAAAGTTAAGCATGTAAAGATCTTTGAATGTCGTGGAAGTTAGTGAGGTCAACACAAACAATCGTGTGGTTTACTTCATTTTTTTATTTTCTCTCTCCCTCCACGAGTGTGGTTTACTCTTTTATTTTCTCCCCGGGTCCGCCTTGGACAAACCCAAGCGTACCTGGTCCACCCAGGGTTTGGGCGGACCCGCAGGTGCACCGGACCCAGATCCGTACCAGGTACGACCCGTATCCAGATCCAGGGGTCCAGAGGGCCAAATCAGTAACATAGCAAAAACCATCAAAAAAAAAAATCATCTCTCAATCCGGCGGTCCAATTCAGACGATTCTTGTGCCATATAGTTTGGAATTTGAAGAGCTTTAAAACAAGTGGTCATATGAAGGAATCTAAGAAAATATTGAGGGAAATACGACCCTGTGAAGTCAGTTGTCCGAAACAAGGGCAATGATGATTTTTCCAATCGCATTTTTTTCCAAAAAAAACGAAATTTGAGATATATATCAATCAGGGTAAGCAAATCAGTTGCAGTTTATTTTGTTTTGAAGAAAATCTGCAGATCTAATTGTTTAAAGAAAAAGAATAGGTGATATTTGAAGAACCCTTGCTGTTTTGGAAAAAAAAATTGGGTTAAGGTCATGGAGATGCTGATATTCACAGGAAAAAATGATATTGATGCTAGGGAATGGTGGGAAATTTTTAAAACATTAAATTCTATTAAATATGCATGGAAATATAAGCTTACTGGTTATTTTCGAGGGGAAGCTATATCTTGGTATGGGAACTTTATTCATGCCCAAAATTTTAAATACTAAAAGAAAGAATTTGAATACGCGTTCTTAAACAAATGGGAATTTGAGAAAAAGGATAAAATGATAGTTGGGCTCCAAGAAGAACAAAAGGAATTAAAAAGAGAGTTAATTTGCAAGGAATTGGATGATAGTGTCCAGGCTGAGGGAACCACAACTTTGGTGTCAGATAGGCCAAACAGTGATGAAAAGGATTTGTTTGAATCTAAAAAATCCATTTTGCAGGTTCATGGCTGTATTCAGAGGAAAAAGGTTATTATTTTCATAAACCCTAGTTGCAAGTACACTTTTATTAATATTGTTTTGGCTAAAAGATTGTAGGTTCAAGCAACAAAAATTAAGGACATAGAGTAAGAATGTTCATATTTCTGAATATTTGAAGATGACCATGGATAAATATGTTTTACATTTAGATTTTCATGCTATTGACATGGATGACATGGATAATGTTCTTAGTTATCCTTGGTTGGATTCTTTGGGTACTGTTAACATTAATGTAGAAAAGAAGTTTATGAAGTTATGGTATAGGAAAAAGAAGATAACACTACAGGATATTTCTCAGCTTAAGAAGCAAGAAAAAGTTATGGTAGGGGAACAAGTTAAGAAACCAATAGAAGAATCAAAGGTCAAATGTACAGAAGCAGCAGTAACAGCAAAGTCCATGGAAGAAGCAGCAGCAACAGAGTCCATGAAAGAAGTAGCAGCATAGTCCACGGAAGCTCTGTTAGAAGCACACAAGGACACACCAAAAGAAGGTAACAAAAGAGAAGAGCATGAGGAAGAATTTAAAAGAAAAGAACAAAATGTTGAAGAATCAAAGGTAACAAAACATCAGGTTAAGGTTGCAGCATATTGCCACCCACACCACCAGGAGTGACAACAATCTTGGAGGCATGGCTTAGGGCATCAATGTTATGGATCCACATGGAGTCAAAAAGCCATAAAGTATGACAGTGTTTGACAGAAAATGCATAGAGATTCTGGATTTCAGAGTGATGCAGCAGCATCAAGGAACAATAGGACCAATCGTTTGGAATATCATAGTAGAGCAGCAGACGCATGGAGCCAAAAAAACAGTTATAGATGTTCAAGTCGCACAAGAGCAGCTTGGAATCATCGCAGACCACCACCAATCAAGATTTCACTTGGATAAAAGATGATCAAGATTGGTACCAGTTGCTAACATTGCTTAGCAAATCATATTATTTAGTTTCTTCTTATGTTTCGAGGACGAAACATTTGTAAGGGGGTGGAATGTTAGGTACCTAGGGATAGGAATATGGGGATACAATATTATATTGTGTATGGGTATTATAGATAGTTGGCATGGGCCACACATAACCCAAGGTTAGTTATATTATAATATTATATTATAATAATGAGTGGGATGAGGGTTTAGGAAGATGGGTATAAAAGAAGAGATATTGTCATTGTAATGAAGGCAATCATATCGAGTATTCTCTTGTAACAGTCTTGACTCGTGGAGCGGATGTGAAGTAATTCCTTCCTTAAAGAGTATTATTGGTGTTACCCTACCTTATAGGTATTATCTATCTCCATCTCATTGTATGGATTGTTACTATGGATAATTATTTGTGGATAGATGTTTTGTTATTTCAGTATATGGCGAATGATTTATATTAGTGAGAACAAAGGTTCGTAACACTTAACAGCCATGATGCTTACATTACGAAAGAACCCTTTGTACAAAAGCAACCTCTGGGAAAGTCTTGAAAACTATAGATTTTGGTAGTTTTAGATTTTATCAATGTATAATTTTGAACTTTGTGATTACCTGAACAAATCAACAGTGAAGTGATCAGGAATGCAAAGACTTTTGCACAACTTCACCAATGAAGAAACTCATATATTCTTGTCCTGAAAGGACCATATGAGTTAGGCCTAACTCTAACCGCAAATAATTAATAATCCGAACATTAAAGTTGCAAAGGGTCAGTGAACTATATCAATTAACAAAAGCCTAAAGGGGTTGTCTCCACCAGAGGACTTTAAAACATCAAGAAGTTGGAACTTGCTGGGGTTCCATTGCCTATGGGAGAAAAAGTAAAATACTAAGAACAAAACTCAAATTTAAACAAGTGTTATGTGTGCGCAGTGCGCACACATGTGCAAAACCTATCAATATTAAATAAGTTCTGCAGGGATTCAAACTGGTCAGAATTGTATCAATGAATATATTAATTTTTTTTTTTTAATGCTATTGAACATGAGAAGGGAATCCATACATTCTCATTAATGACTGATGGAGAAAAATGCATTGAATGATGGTCATGAAATTATTGCTCATGAAAGAAACATCTTTGTATGGACATTCACAGGCACTCACAGCAGAAGACTGAATGTAAAACATAGATGCAGCCTAAAATGAACCTATACTGCTCTTAGAACTTAATGCTGCCACAACTCCCTTTTCCACAAGACTGCAATGACACAGACAAAAGTTCTATGAAATCCCTTGAGATGCAACAATGCAGCACCAAAGGAATCTGATGGAAAGTTGGTCGAGATGAATTTAAAGAAGAAATCTGCATATGCTTCTTACAACATACCCCTTTTATAGGGGATCTGCCACCCATTACACAAGGTGGATATAGTCAACAGATGTAGTGAACTGTTATTGGATAAAAGATTGTTTTGCTCTTTAGGTGAAGTTACTAGTAACATTCTCACCTCTTCTCTATGTAATTACACCATAGCAAGCCTATGGCAAGTCCTTGGGTGACTTGTTATTGGAAAAACGATTGTTTTGCTCTTTAGGTGTACGGGATCCATTCTCACCACTTCTCAATGTCTTTACACCATAGCAAGTCTATGGCAAGTCCATACATACATGCATAGGCAAATAAAGAACGAGCACAAAGTTATGAGCTTCATTCTAAGCTTACTCTGCACCTGTTGTCCGCATAAGATTAACATTACAAATCATACTCAAGCAGACAGAAAATAGGGCTTAGATCCTAACCCCAATAGAGGAAGGTAACCCACCTTGGAGAGCTTGACCAACGTTGCATCCTCTTTTCATAGGAGATCAAGTGAGAATATTTTTATTAGAATCATGGAACTCTACCCTGCTCTGACATAAAGACTATGTGCATTGAATAACAAATATCAGAAACATTTGTACTAATGAACTTGAAGTATCACAAATGTAATAGATTTTTGGGTATAATAAGTAGACAAAGTAAATCGTCTTTTGACAAATGATGGCTTTGCCCATTAGTCCAATTGGACATATTTAATGAACAAAGTGTTTTTGAAGCTCATTATGTGCAGTGCAGGCAGTCTATACTTATAGCTTAGTTTGTAGCAGATAGGAATTCTAATTCTACTGAGTCCTTTCCTCAAGTACAAAGAAAATAGGTCCTAAACCAAAGGGCCATGCTGATAATAGATGCCACATTGGCACAAATAGGATCGAATATGTTAGTAGAGAGTTACCCTATGGGTATGGAAAATTTTGTTTTCATTAGCTTTTCTTGTTTTTGAGGACTAAAGGAAATACCGAAGGCTGCTGCAAAGGAAAAAATGCAAAAAGTTTGACAGCTTGATGTAACTTACAAGGCCCAAGGCATAGGTGTACCAAATATGTACCCACATGCAGATTTATTGTCTAACACAACAATATTCTGTCTTGTCCCCTCGTACGTGGCTTTTTCCTATGCAATAATTTTTCCTTCTACTAGCACATATTTCCGTCTTTCTAAGCATCAGAAAGAGACAATGTTATGTTGTCATTTCCTGCTACAAACACTGTGTCTCCAGACAATTGCCATCAACATTACACATCGCCCACCAATGAAACTAAAGGCCCTCGTAGAACCTCATCTCACCCATATGTAGAACCTCATCTCACCCATATGGGTAGGGCAAACCCTTCTGCCTGATACAACTAATACTGAGTTGATCTCCTGAACTCCCAACACTATGACAACACAACCGGAGCAGTAGGCCCTCGTAGAGCCTCATCTCACCCATATGGAATCCAGACACTATGACAACACAACCGGAGCAGTAGGCCCTCGTAGAGCCTCATCTCACCCATATGTAATCCAGACACTATGACAACACAACCGGAGCAGTAGGCCCTCGTAGAGCATCATCTCACCCATATGGAACCGATGCCCATATGGGTAGGGCAAACCCTTCTGCCTGATACAACTAATACTGAGTTAAGCTCCTGAACTCCCAACGCTATGACAACACAACCGGAGCAGTTGGCCCTCGTAGAGCCTCATCTCACCCATATGGAACCGATGCCCATATAGGTAGGGCAAACCCTTCTGCCTGATACAAATAGTATTGAGTCAATCTCCTGAACTCACGACACATGACACTATGGCAACACAACTGGAGTAGTGGGTCCTTCCTTCGATCAACATGACAAGGTCCTTCAATCGACCTAATAAGGTTGAAGAGAACTGGTGTTAATGTATGAATTGAGGTGAGCTGGAGTGTGATGGGATTGTCATGTAGATTTTCCACCAGGTTCCAATCTTTGAAGGCCCAATTATAGATGGTTGAATGTTGATCAACTCGATAGCCTCTTACCTCCAGATAAGAAAAGTTTTATTTTTGGAGCTTGATCTGAAAAAAGTGAAATAGAATTACAATAACAACGGGCTAACTGGGCAAAAACCGGCCAAATGGGACCAAACATGGGATGATTTCCAAAGTAAACCTCTTTTTCCATTGAAACCCCAATGCCAGTTTCAGTAATGTTAAGGGATTTTAGCAAGCAATCATTTTAAAGGTTGAGAATTCTCTGATCAGTAGTGACTAATTCTGCATAGTTAGATTTTGATTTTGAGCATAAAATGATAACTCATGACACCCAAGTTCAAAGTTTGCCTTGAGAAATTTTCCAGTACCCATGAGGCCTGGCGATCCCGGTGACCTGAGTATTGCACCTAATCACAAGAGGAATCGCTATGCATAAACACCCATATGACCCCGTGATACCTTGGGGTTGGAAAGACATTACAAGCAATCTAACAAACACAAACAAATTAACGAAAATTTTGGAGATATTACATTACCTGGATAATGCCAGATGAGCCCTGATGATGCGATCAGGCGGAGTCATCCACCCAAATACCCCCTATCCTGTTTACAATTGAATTCCCATGAACAACACGCTCATAAATCATCACATTCAAATCCCATTTCGCTATCCTGTAATAATCACAGATCCCTATGTTTTGCTTCTTTCTTCCACGATGGGTTTCACAAAGCCCAAACGACGGGCACATGGGCTAAGACTATGGGCCATATACTGTGAATAGTAGAGGAAAGAAAGATCAAATTGTGTGGTAAATGAGCCTTAAAAAACAAGGACACGACAGAAGCTAGAGATCCTTATCAAGGAAAATGCAGACTCATGAATAAAATAGAGGATTTTCTCATGAATAAAATAGAGGATTTTGACCTACTGAGTAAAAGGATAGAGGCCTATGGTGGTGAACAAGTCAAGAGGAGATTGCAGGTGTTAGTCAAAATTGTTAATCAAAAGGCCGCCATTGACCATGTAAACAGTATTCCCCCTCATTTATTTCCTCTTAGTTTTGTTTTTTCCCTTATCAACACAGTTGGACTGTACCATATGTATTCGACATTGCTTTCAGAATGATTTGTCCGGGGAAAATATAGTTCGAAATTTATAAAAAGAAAGGAGCTGAGATAAAATAGGAATTATGGGAAAGTGAATGGCAATTGCATGGAACATGAGAAGCGGAGGATATGAAAGGAGAGAAGAGATTAGCGGCAAGGGCACATAGTGCGCTAGAAGAGGAAAAAATTATATTTATATGTCCATTATAATTTTGTAAGTGTCTTTGTTTTTTTTTTTTCATGGTGCGACATACCTTGGTACATGAGGGATTGGAACCATGGTCTTCGTACTCCCATAAGAATGTTTTGATGGTCTTCATACTCCCATAAGAATGTTTTGATCTTGAATTAAACCCTTGAACCTAAAAAATAGAATTTGCACTAAGAAGAATGTTTTGATCATTAAACCAAACCCTCAAACCTAAAATATATATATTAATGTTTCTTATGATATTAAAGATCATATGATCTGATGTGAGTAATTGTATTTCTATATTTGAGGTCTCATAAACCATATTTTGATTTCGGACGTAATTAAAATCTTTCATTTCATTTCAAGTATACTCATAAAAACATTATAATTATAATTATAATTATAATTATAATTATATATATATATAATATAATATGAAAATATAAATTCAATAGGATTTAATTTAATAATAAGTACATAGAGTAAAGTAAGTAAAGTAATGGTAAGTACGATTTTATTAAGTTATAAGTCTTAAGGGATACGTGGATGGTAAGTTTTGGCACTTATCAAGAGGATGCTAGCACGAGGGCGAGGACGATTTAAAGTGGTCTTCTTCACACCGAGCATTAACAATGAGGTAAGGTAGGGATTATAATAGGAGCTTCAAGAATTTGATCCCTGGTTTGATAGTAGAAAATGAAGGGATGTTATCCATTTCTTATGTAACTAAATTATATATGTATATATTAATTGAGGTTTGTGTGAGAAACCTCATCGAGCATTAACAATGTGGTAAGGTAGGATTATAGTAGCAACTTCAAGAATTAAAAATCGTGGTTTGATAGTAAAAAATGAAGGGATGTTATCCATTCCTTATGTAACTAAACTATCTATATATATTAATTGAGGTTTGTGTGAGAAACTTCTATAACTGACGCTCACTACAACGACGATTCAAATCGCGAGTCATCGATGGTCTTCTCAACACCGAATCATTAACAATAAGGTAAAGTAAAGATTATAGTAACAACTTCACAGATTTGAACCCTTGTTTAATAGTAGAATGAAAAGATAGTTATTGATTTCCTATATAAACAAACTATATATTAATTGAAGTTTGTGTAAGAAACCTCTACAACATATATTAATTAAAGTTTGTGTAAAAAACCTCTACAACAAAAATTAGAGCTCTTTATCAACTTTCAGACTCGTGAATAAAATAGATGATTTTCTTACGAAGATTTTGACCGAGTAAAAGGATAGAGGCCTATGTTTGTCAACAAGTCCAAGAGGAGGTTGCAGGTGTTAGTCAAAATAATTAATCAAAAGGCCGCCATTGACCGTATAAATGGTATTCCCCCTCGTTTATTTCCTCTTGTTTTGTTTTTTCCCTTATCAACACAGTTGGATTGTACCATATATATATCCTATATTGCTTTCAAATGATTTGTCCGGGGAAAATATAGTTCAAAATTTATAAAAAGAAAGGAGCTGAGATAAAATAGGAATTATGCGAAAGAGTATGACTATTGCATGGAACGTGACAAGTGGAGGATATGAATGGAGAGAAGAGAGTAGCGACAAGGACACCTAGGTGTGCTAGAAGGGAAAAAATTATAATTATATATATAAAGGAATCCGTTACAATTTTTTAGTTATTTTTATTTTTTTGTTCTTGGTTGCTGCGCCTCAGCACTACGAGGGATGAGGGTGGAACAGTGATCTTTGGACTTTCACAGGAATGTTTTGATGATTGAAACCCTGGTCTTTGCTTTCCATTTCTATTAAACCAGACCTTGAAACCTAGAAAAAATATATATTTTAATGTTTCTCATATTCGTATAAAATTGTATATATATATAATATGAAAATATAAATTCAATATTATTTAATTTAATACAAGCTAAGTAGAATAAAGTAAAAAGTACTGGTAAGTAAGATTTTATTAAGTTACAAGTCCTAAGGGATGGTGGATTGGTAAGTTTTGGTACTTATTAAGAGGATGCTAGCATGACGACGTTTCAAATTTTGAGTCATAGGTGGTCTTCTTCACACCGAGTCATTAACAACGAGGTAAGGTAGGGATTATAGTAACAGCTTCAAGGATTTGAACCCTGGTTTGATAGTAGAAAATCAAGGGTTGTTGTCGATTTCCTATGTAACCAAACTATATTATTTTATTTTTTTGAGGTTTGTGTGAGAAACCTCTACGACCGGCGCTCAGGGTTGGGCATCCCCATCTCAACCATGACTTTTGATAAGGGTGAGGGCTGAGCTTATCAATAGGGGTCAAACATACACCTACCCTCACACACTCATCCATACCCACACCCACACATCCCCATCTCAACCATGACTTTTGATAAGGGTGAGAGCTGAGCTTATCAATAGAGGTCAAACACACACCCATCCCCTCACACACTCGTCCACACCCACACCCACACCCACGCCGCGGTTTGAACCTTGGACCTTCTAAATTAAATAGGTGGCGTGATAAACCCTTACAATAATGTTTAAAGAAACAAATTATTTAAAAATGTGTGAATGGTTTTTTCAATGAGAATATACATGTTTTTATGAGGGGTCATGGTCCCCTCATATTAAGTGGAGTTTGAACCTTGGACCTCTCAAAAAGAAACCAAAACTCTTACCCTATAGCTCTTAAAAATGTGTAAATATCCGCCCATGTGGGGGGAGATGGAGAGAAGTGGGTAATTGAAACTCTCGTGTTGGAGAGGCCCCAGGTTCAAATCTCTCCCTCTCATATGTTGCGGATATGTTATGTAATAGATATTAGGGACCCTATTGGAGGTGTGTCTATACTATGTAATAGATATTAGGGACCCTACTGGAGGTGTGTCTATCCACCTGCTATTGGAGGTGTGTAATAGATATTGGAGGTGTGTCTATGCTTAAACAAATTTGGGGGAGAGGTTGTGCACTTAGCCAAATATGTGGTAAAACTCCTCATGTATGCAGACGATGTAATTCCTGTGGCCAAAACATCCAAAGATCTAGAAGATCACCTTCGAGCTCTAGAACTCCTTTTTAAGGAAGTTGGGATGTAGGTGAACACGAGCAAAACAAAAATTATGATTTTTTCATAAAAAAGAAGCAACAGCTTGAATTTCAGTTTGCAAAACAACCAAAGATCTAGAAGATCACCTTCGAGCTCTAGAACTCTTTTGTAAGGAAGTTGGGATGTAGATGAATACGAGCAAAACAAAAATTATGAATTTTTCAGCAAAAAAGAAGAAGCAACGACTTGAATTTCAGTTTGCAGGAGAACCGCTTGAGGTAGTAGTAGAATACAAATACCAGGGCATAGACTTTCATGATAAACTTAATTGGAATACATGTAGGATGAAAAGAAATCAAAGTGGTTGGAGAGCAGTATATGCACTTCAAAACAGGTGTAGGAATGCGAGTTGTGGGATTGGAAGACCATCAATGTCTTATTTGACCTACTTGTTACACTAGTTTTGTTGTATGGTTGCGAGGTGTGGGCTAGTGGCACAACAAATGCAAAATGGAGGCAAATAGAAATGATTCAAAAATATCTAATCACAAATTTTCTCAAAATTAAGGCCACAACCCCTTATGAAATTATTCTAGTTGAAACTAGAATGTTCCCTTTAGAAGTAATTGCTATGACCAAGCTGTTATGTTACTTGAAAAAAAACAGAAAACATGAAAAACAACAAATTGCCTAGAACAGCTAGGGACGAAGAGTTGCATAAGCAGAAGAATACATGGATGAAACAAAATCAGAAATGAATGAAACAAAATCATAAATGGATGAAATGTTGGAAGATCAACATAAATGAATGCCCAAATGTCAACAAAGACATAAAAATTTATGTGAATGAAAAGTTTAGAAGTGGAATGTGGAAACATGCGAGCAGGAAAAGACAATATTATATTGCAAAGTTTAACCGAACGTATGACCACAAAGAATAAGTGTATATAGGCGTTGAAATCAAGTGGAAGGAAAAAATCCTCATTGCTCAAATAAGGATCAGCTCTCATAGGCTTAGATGTGAAACAGGGAGATGGACAACACCCAAAGAACAATGAGAAGAAAGGACATGTACTCTATGCAACACAAGGGCAGTAGAGACAGAGGAACACTTCATCTATAAATGCCCAAGTTTTTCAGATATTCGTGACAAATACATAGAAACACTTGGTAACGGATCTATGGTAGAGTTATTTGAAGACAGCAAAATAAAAGAAGTTGGAAAATTGCTAACCAAAATCAGCAGGAGAAGGAACAACCTTCTCAAAGATATTAAAAATCATGTGATATGTTTTGAGTAGTTGTACTTGCATAGTTGAGGTCCCATATACCATATTTGGGTCTCGCGAAAGTAATTAAAATCTTTCATTTCATTAAATGTAATACTGTGCTTTAATGAAAGACCAACATTATAAGAAAAAAAATGTGTAAATGATTATTAACATATAATTAAAGAACTATAAAAATAACCAACTCTAAAAAAAACATATAATTAAATTTCAAATACTTAAAAAATTAATAGTTCATTTAAATTATTACTTAAAATAATTAAATTTCAAATACTTAAAAAAATTAATAAATTAATAGTTCATTTAAATTATTACTTAAATATTTGAAAAGTTGGTGGTTAGCCTTACAAGGTTTTCTTTTGGAAAGATAACTAGTCATTGGAGGTGTGTCTATCCACTCGCTTAATGTAATATTGTGCTTTAAGGAAAGATCAACATTATAAAAAAAAAATTAAATAATTATTAACATATAATTAAAGAATTATAAAGATAACTAACTTTAAAAAAAACATATAATTAAATTCCAAATACTTAAAAAATTAATAATTCATTATTACTTAAATCTTTAAAAAGTTGGTGTTTAATTTTACAAGTTTTCCTTTTGGAAAGATAACTAGTCATTGCATATTTGTCGAAAGTGGATAGTGTTAAAAGTGGAAGGTTGATGGTTCACCTTAATCACTATTCAAATCGGTGGCTTATTTCACACAATTGTTTTTTAAGGATAAGTAGTTGTCACATACATGTGGAGAGAGTCGATAGACTCCTAGTGCCAATAGTCAAAATTAAATTTAATATTAAAAGAGTATAATAACAAAAGAATACAATAACAAAAGGTTAATGATTTTTTATTTATTAAAAAAATTAATAAATTTAATTATAAATTTTACATAAGAAGTTTTTTCTAGTTTATTTTATATTAATAATAAAATCAATTTGTACGTGAAAGTATTTACTAGAATTTATTTTAAATAATTTTTTTTTTTTTACAATGAAATCAAAATTAGATTGTTTCTTTATTAGAGTTTTCTTTGATTTTTTTTGAAAATTTATATGTTTTAAAGGTGGTTTACTTAAAGTTTTAGTCTACAACTAATTACAAGAAGTTAAGTTATTAGTCCTCGTTGATGATCATCTTATAAAAACTCTTCTTTTGGCCTATTTTATTATTGCTTTTTGATGATGACTTATAAAAAACGAATGATATTTTTTCTTCCTTTTGCAACTTTTGTTGGTTGTATCCTCTTTTCATGATTGATTCAATCAAGCTTTAATCTTCCTTGTTCAAATATTGATCTCTTAAAATATTATGGAAGATCAATCTTTGTTATCATCTAATAGCGTATTTGAATTAAACTAAATAATAAAATGTTTAAAGTTTTGAAAATAAATTATATTTAAGTGACTTTCATCTGTTTTTCTCTATTTAAATCTTTATTCCATCTAGATTTGTATTGTCTTAGAATTCCTTGTATTTTTAACTCAAATGATAAACTTATTATTAAAAAATGTAGCAAACATGATTTTTTGGGTTCTTGATAAATGAATATGTAAAAATGAAAAGAAAATATTAGATTAAATGAAAATACCATAAATAAATAAATAAAACTATATTTCAATGGGGCTCGAAAAGGGAATTCTAATATTTCTAGGATTTGTGATGTATTTAGCAATGATAAAGATAAAATCTTATTAACCTTTTCTAAAGTCTATGGTAGAATTACTTATAATCATGTAAAAGGGAGAGCAAGATAGAGAAGTGTATCCATTCAATATTAAAAAAAAACAAATTAGTCTAAACTTTGAAGGTGATTAATTATAAATATTGTAAATTGTCAAGGATACAACAATTGAAATAATGATTGTGTAGTCAAAGTTACATTCTCTTTTTCAACTAAATCGATTTGTAGTATTATTGTCCTATCTCAAAAAGGCATTAGAGTGGTGAATAAATTAATGAATAGCATCAATATGAGTATACAAAAATGTTATTTATGTGCAAAAATGACGTGCCTACAAAGACGGTTGCCCTATCAGAAAAAGGACAATAATTTATTACTATCACATACATGCACCTCTTAAACTCAAAATTGGTTTAAATTATATTATTAGAGGTGACTCACCTTAATATGACATCGTCTAGCACACTCGCAATAATTTGGTGGCTTGTAGGCTTTATATCATGCATCTAAAGGATTATGTAAGAATATTACCTTTAACAAATACATTTATGATGAGGATTCATGGCATCACTATTCTTGGAGATAACATTAAGTCAAGTTGATTACCTTAATACCATTATTTCCTTGAAATATAGTAAGATATAGGTGTATATTTTTATCTCTTTTAAAGTTGAGCCAATGTTTCTTGATGATAATTCTATCCTTCTTACTTTTCTCTTTTATTCTCAATGTTATCTTTCTAAATTTTACTTATTTTTGGCAAAGAGCATCTATGAAACTAAGACTTGAATAGGAAATGAGGCATTAAGATTAAGATCAAAGTTTAGGACTATACCTCTAAGGGAGAATTGTACAAATGTAATGGGAAAAATGATAGGCACAAATAGGTATATAAGATGAAATAAAATGAGAATAAAAATACTGCCAATGGTTGATTGGTACAAATTGGTATACAAGACCAAATACAATGCTAACAAATAAATAGAAAATTACAAATGTTAATGGATTAATTATAACTAGAAGTTATACTTCTAGGATCTAAGAGATGAAGCTATAGTTCTAGGTATCTTTTGAGATGACGAATTTGGCCCTTTGAAGTTAATTTTTTGCCATTCAAACTAATTAGTCTTTCATTAAAATATTTATTACCTACCTATGATATACTCTATATCTCCTACACTAGTTAAGGATAGATATTTTAAGTTAATGTGTACTTCTTTGGTAACATATATTGAGCTTGAGACTAATTTTTTCTCCTCTTTGGACAATGTTACTATTTGTAGGTCTTTGATTGGTACCTCCTTTGTTTACATCATACTAGAATTTGTATTACCTTTTTTTTTAATCAGTTATATGGGACTGAAACAAACCCCACCCATATTATATCATTGACCACATAGTGGTATTACAATAGCTTGGCAATTATGCATGTATCACTTGGCAAGATTTGAACCTGTGTCTCCTAGAAAGTTTAAATAATATAACTAGTTCAATTAATGCCATTTGATTTTGCATCACCTTTGTTATTAGTCTACTCTATGTAGTACCTTAGCACTACCTTGCAATTTTATAAATTTTGAAGAAGCATGTAACGGAGAAATCAGATAATAGGCACCTCACAAAACCTCTCAAATTTTGACCAAATATGGAATAGGTACCATTTTGCTTGCAAAAAAATCTAACTGCCTCCAAGTTGATTAAATTACAAAAGAGGTTAATTGGCTCCAAGAGGTAATTCACTCAATAAAAGGTGTTGATCTAATTACAAATGAAAGCAATTTTTTCACCACCTAAAGCAAATTTCTCAAATGGTCACAAGAGTAAAATTAAAGCCAAGGATCACAAGGCAGATCATGTGGAATATGATATTTTAGCATGTACTAGTGAACTCTAATCCTGATAGAAGCATGCAATATTTGGTGGTACATCATTTTTCTAAAGATGCTCCCAAATATTTCCTTTTACTAGGAGTAATTGTTTCTCACCCCAGGTAACTTAGGGGAAACATTTTGCTAAAAATACAAGCCTATGCCCCTCATTGTATGTATCTCTTTACCATGAGAATCCATAGCCATACTCTATGAAATCCACATTATGCTTTTACCTCATAAGATTGTAATAAATTGACAAGTCCTTGGGCATTCCATCAATGGCACCACCCTCCTAGTTTGCTAAGTGTATGATGATTATGGCATAGGTCTTTTAGCCCATCTTATCATTTTCTTATAAGATTCATAATCTAATGAATGAGTGGACATCGATGTTATTCAACTTCTCATGTGTTGATTGATTACACACTTTCCTTGTTATAATTTAAGCCTATATTTGCTTGAATCGCTTGCATCCTTAAACGTTCATTCATTTTTATTTATGCAATTTACATTTTACATTTTATTTTCAATGCAAATTAGTGTAGGTTAGCATAGGAGTATTTTGTAAGGAACAACAATGAGTTGGACTAAATTCGAAGGTTGGGAGAAGCCATTGCAATCCCTTCCAAGTTTATTGAAACTAGATTTAAGGCACATATAATAATTAGAAGGTTGGACAATTTCTTGGTTCGACATAGTTTTTGGCACACTCGATGGGACAAAACCATTATTTTTCCTTGAAATTGCACTTAATGCATCAATATTTGTGTCAAAATTGCATTCATCACAGATGAAGTAAATGGATCAAAATTGAGAAAAAAAATCACTAAGTCTAATTTTTGGATGTAATTTTCTCTAAAATTGAAATGATTCACTTCATTTTACATGAAGTGCCTAAAAAATTTAGAGTCAATTAAGCAAACAATTCACTTGCATTTCTAAGTGATTCACTCTATTTAAGCAAGTGATTCACTCTAAAAATTTTGTACTTTCTTAAGTTAAATTCAAAGCGATTAGTTGGGGCCAAGAACTTGAATTTCTAACATAGCCTCAATTTGACTTTAAAATTTACCATTTTTATTATTTATGCTCAAATTTTATAAGCACTTTATAAATAGTGAGTCCAAGATGAACTCCAAAATTTTGAAATTTGTATAAAGGCAATGTTTCCAACAACATCAAAGCATCATCAAAATTTGAATTTGACCTTGTATATGCATATGTCATAAACAAAAACTAGTTAAGGTGGATTCTAAGTCATTATGCCAAAATATCAAATTAGCAAATGATTTGCTCAACTCAATAAGCAATTCACTTAAAAATCAGTAAATATATTCAAGACAGATCCGACAAGCGATTCATTCTAAATTAGAAAAGCAATTCATTAGGAAAGACAAGTTTCTTTCTCTCTGCCTTGCAGGAAGGTGACTCACTCCAATTTTGAGATGATTCACTTTGAGCAATTCGTTTGGACCCTTTCTTGCCAAACAAATCTAAGTTCATATTTACTAAGCAATTTGCTCAAAAATATCAAGTGAATTGCTTGAATGTTCAAGTGAATCGTTCCACTTTTTAAGCAAAGTGCTCCACATGCAAAATTCATCCAAGTCATTTTTATGCTAAAATCACTCTAAAATTACAAGCAAATCACTCCAATTTTACAAGCAATTTGTTTTGTAGGTATATTTTTGATTGTTTGAAAATTTTGATCTCAAAATTTTGTTTACACAAGTACATACACTAGAGGTTTTGGTCTAAAGCTTTGTGATATAGTGATTATTTCTAGCCTTAACAAAATCATTAGTAATTCATTTCAAAAGCTAACACAATATATTGTAATGCTTAAATTAGTTCAATGGTACTCCTAATATTTGACTTGTTCATCATCACTACATATATCATTACATTGCATTTCATTATATCTCACTATGTCTCATCTTAGCACTATCAATGACAACAACCATTCTCACCAAACTTTTCACATAAAATATTATCACTTGTTTCCTTATTTGAATAAATAATAATATCATTTTAGACCAAAACTTTCTAAGTGTTACTCTCTAGCCTCCTAAAAAACACCCTAAAAAAAAATAGGGGGCCATTGCCCTAAACCTTTCCCTATCAACAAGGGGAATCATATGATATCCACTCCTATCTTCAACATATTCGAGCTTCAAGTAGTGTTATGGCAATCGAACCATGGAGAATCCTCAAATGGTATAAATTATGCCATAGGCTCAAAGTCCTTAAATTTAATACCTACAAATCCCCCAAGGTAAACATCAGTTTCTATAGAACTAGTGACCAAATATGTAATCTCATCAACCAATGCAAGTGATAGAACCAAGTTACCAAGTTACCAAGCTACAATAGACCAATAATAGATCTAGTATCCTCAACAACAACCATTGTATGCTCTAATAGAGCAACCCATGTACCTAATGTCATGCAGATAAACATTGTATGGTCAAGCACCCCAATAACCTTAGTTGATTCAACAATAAAATCCAATGGTGTATGTACAACCAACTTAACCTTATTATTCGACTTAAACCCATAAAAAACAGGTCGCTTCATAATATCAACAAGTTCCCTAAGAGCAACAATTTTTGTATCAATGCGAGCATAATTATAGAACTACAATTAATAAAGGAATCAAACAACGATATTAAAGAAGAGAATTGGAGAATTCAACAAGAAAACATATAAGAGCCTCAATGGATAGTTACTTGATAGTAAGGCCCACCAATTTCTACTTGTGAGGAGGTTATACTCTACAACAAGTCCCTTCAAGTTGGAGCACTTCAACAGGAAAATATGTCAATGATTAATTAGGTGCACAAAAATATGAGTAATATGAATATAAATTTCTTATGCCCTACCTATAAAATGTTCCATAATCCAACATCATGCATTTTAACAATTTATTATGCTCATGAAATGAATCAACAAGCATTGCTCTATCTTACAATGGTGAATCAACCCATTGTCATAAATCTAATAATCACTAGTCAATCCATGATAAAGCAATCAATGGTAAATCAAGAAATTACATACCAAGTTAAGGTGACACAAGCCTATGCAATGCCTAGAGAACCTAAAATGAGTGGTTATTGCCTCTCTACTCCAAGCACAATGGTGAGCAATTCCCTAAAATGTCCTTCGCCTACTCCTCAAGAAGCATACCTCCTTCAAATCTAAGGTAACAATAGAATATTATAGTTAAAAGAAACCAATTATTATGGTGAAATTACCACCCTTCCATCAAGGGGAATCTATCATATGGTTTGAAGAATGTCTTGAAATAGAATATAAATATTTTGAAGGCAAAGAAGTGAAGGATGAAGAATCTTGTGAATCAATTGATCATTCTTTAGATACAAAATCAGAGCCTATAGAAGGATGTGAAGTGTTTACCTCCCCACAAAAGGAGAAGGGCCTATGATAGGAGTTAAAATCAAGTCAAAATACAAGGGAATTAGGTTCACCCTTGAGGATATCCTACATATATAGAGAATAAAGGATCAAATACAATCAAGTCATGAAGCGTCAATTCTGATGTCTAAATTCATTTCCTTAAAAGACAAAAATCCAATGGCTAACCCTATTAGTCAAAACTTCATGACCCCCAAAATTGGTTTCTTATTCAAATAAATGAGTTACTCACCTACTTTGGTAAACCAAAGTTGGTTGGATAACAGTTATACATCAATGCACATAGAACCTCTTTATGGTGTACCTGTAAATATAGAAAACCTCGCTAACAATACACTCTTTGAAAGTCATTAATATGTTGGCATCCCAAAATGCTTCCCTCAAATGAGGAATCATAGTGTCCAAGAGTGATGGAAGAAGAAGTTGGGTCAGAATATGATGAAGAAAAGAACACTACAAGGTCTAAAAAAATTGACATGTGGATCCCCTCTCATGAAGGCATTTTACTTTTTTGAAGAGAAAATTTTAAAAGAAAAATACCAAGTTCTTACAACACATGGGGCACCTAAATTTATCAACTTTCATAATCCCTTCTGATATGTCATCATGTATGATCCTCACAAATCATCACAGGAAGGTGAAACATTTTCTCAACTAGAATATGAGGCATTTCTATCAAAGTAGGCATTGATACTAGAGGTCAAATTCAAAACAAAGGAAGAAAGTGAGCCAAGATATGAAACATACTTCATTTTGAATAAGGAAAGATTTGCAAGGATTGACGAAACCTCATGGGAGACTTTTTGTGGAGGAGTACTACATTTTAAAAATAAAATCCTAGAAGTAGACACTATCTAACAAATGAAGAAGGATCCCCCTATGAATCCTAAGGTTATTCAATTTGTTCTAGATAAATAGGATGCATTGAGTAATAGATAAGTCATGATTCTAAATCTTGTGCATTTTTCTATAATTTTAGGGAATATAGCTAGGGTAAAGTTTGTATCTTGACAATTTGATATTTGAAGGAATACATTGAAATGGTTGAGAAAAGACTACAAAAAGAACCATCGTTGTTAAGTGACATTGTGTTACCTGGTTAGAAAAAGTCAATTGTCCAAATTGAATATCACTATAAAATTTTATCATGGAATGAGGTAAAAGGTGGAGATACTATCAGTATTGTAGAAATCCCAAAGCCCACCTATACTTCCCACCACTTCAAAATTAAAGGGAGATATCAGGTCTAAGATAGTTGCCATCAAAAGGTAGATCAAGTGGGAATTATAATAGAAAAGGTTGTTCTTAATTTCCAAATCATGATGTGCCTTAGGGTCCTAATTATTTTGGTGAAGAAATGTACTATCTCCAAAATGTCCCCATGAGGCTCTAAGTCAGGGAAATCCCCTTGGCAAAGGCCCTCCATATGCACCATTAATACTATTTGACTTACTATGTTTACATAGGTGTTGGAAAATCTTGAGCTAGAACATCGACATTGGAAGGGTGGAAAACTATTTTCCTAAATTTGTAAATGGGACTATCTTTCACCTAAAGAGATAGATGTTTGCTTCTATAAATTTCCTCCTCTTTTTCTTTTTTGAAAAAATCCCTAGCTCACCTAAAAAATCTTGCAAGAGATGCTTAGGTTCCATTTTCTTTCTATTGCCTTCCTTCAAGATTGGTTGAAGATATCTCTAGGATTGGCGATTTATTTTATAAAGTTGATAAGATGATATGTCAACCTATGAATACAAATATATAAAGGCAATGCCTAGGATTTAGACTATTTTAGGGTAGGTAGGATTTTCTTCCTTTTAACCACACAATGCAATGGATAAGGTAAAGTCTAAGATAGATCTTTTTGACAGTACGGTATTAGAAATGATTGTCAACATGAGGTCTTGTAAAAATGGCTTAGTACATGAGACACTTAATAACTCAAGAAAATGGAGGATAAAAGAATAGATAAAAATGATAGATAACCTTGAAGAGAAAGGTTCTTGAAAGGAAAGAAAATTTTACATATAAGAAAAAGAGTAGTGAGAATGAAAGTTTCTAATCAAGGAGTATAAATTTCTCCCACCATTTTCCCATGACCATATTCACTTCACTTCCACCCCCATGTCTTACACTCTTTTCCTTACATCTTTTATTTTTTCTTATTCTATTCCCTCTTCTTTTTTTCCTTCCCATTATTTTTTTACACTTTCTCACCCTCTACTAGTGTAGCCCATGGTTCTCTAAAGGGCATTCTGACCCAAATAGTCTGCATCATGGTTAGGACCATGCCCATGATATCCTTTCCATATCATAACATATGGATCACCACCATGCAACCATTGGTCTCCATTACCTCCATCATTCATCGTGTCACCAACCATGTCGTCTCTCGTTGACACTCTAATATAGTTGGCATCACAACCCACTTCCACTATATTCATCATCATCATTGCACAATTTGATTTGCTTGTTCTGTCATCCACTTCCACATGCTTAACACACCTACCATTTGAAACAATACAACTTCTACAAGTGATGATGCCCACTTCCCCATCCCAAGGAGTTGATTTTATAGGAGTACCTCTCAAACCAACAAGACTACTAGGCCAAGCTTATCCTTTGCATGAAAACTATAGAGATAGACATTGCCAAGGCATTTGATGTACTTAAAGCTAAAGAAAATAAGTGGAAGAAAGAATATAAAAGACTCGATGAGAGCACCTCTAAGGCTTCCATACTTATGCATCCATTATTGGCAAGGAAGGGGAATAAAATACATTACTAAGACTACCAAGACCAACCCTCCAAAAATAATAATACCTCTTCCTAACTTGACTACCAAATTTTTTGAGCTACACTTAAATAGAATAGACCATACCAAATGGTCTAACTAGCAAATCAACTCACACTTAACGTATTTGGATCCCTCGTAGTTGAGGATGAAACAACACAAAAATAGAATAAAAAGCTAGATGTAGAAGTGGATTAGGAATATAGTTTGGCATTGTTGACAACCCAAGTTCAATAAATAGATAAGTAAATTCAAGAGTTAGTTGTTATAAGAATGCCTAACATATGTGATGAACAAAAGCATATCCTTGATGATTACATCATAAATGCTATGTTCAAAGAGGAGCAAAACCAAGTAGACCAAGGGGATAGAGCAAAACCTACAAGAAGTTGGAGCTAATATCTACCAATCTACAAGAGTTGGTTGTAAAACAAAAGTTGTCAAAGAATCCTTTTGAAAAACTAACAGGGGAAGCAAAGGACCTTGCATTGATATAATTGTCGAGTGACACTAAATGGCAAAAATTGCTAAGATTGCTACCTTAAAAGACTGAATAAGGAGAATCAAAATTTTGACAAGTATGACATAAGGGACCCAATTTTATAGACTCCATACCCAAGGATAAAGATAATATTTGGGATCTCATGCCACTCGAGCTTGGTGCCCCTTGAAGTAAATACCTTAGCACTAACTTGAGATTCTATAAATATTGAAGAAGCATGCAATAAATAAATCATATTGTAGAAGCCTCATAGAATATCTTAAAATTTTAGCAATTATGCATGATATTTCATTATTGCCCTAGGTAAAATAACACATCTAGGCGCTCTCCAATTAATGGGTAGTTATACATATTATCGGGTAGTTCTTTAACCACCTAAGAACTACTGCGATATTGTATTTAATTCAACTCTTTATGCAATATTAATTTACTGTTCGATTCATAACATGGTACCAGAGCATGGGTTAGGCCAGGTGGCGATAATGGTTGGACAAGGTGGTTATGCCCAATAACTACTCCAAAGCACGACTCTTGGTGGATGCGACACCCTGGACCGAAGATCGGATAACATATTTCCATAAACATAGAACAAATTCGATCACAGACAACTAGAGCATAGGAGGGCAAAGATCGGGTCCATAATAGGAAACACTTCCCATAAAAGAAGACAACCACCTAACACCAGACATAGACACGACAACCCTGACATAACCAAACATAGAATGAAGGACAAGACACGCACACAGACTGAGATAGATATTTGATAGCGGACACATGGTAGGTTTATAGGTTCTTGACAATGAACACGTGGTAGGATTACTGGTTTGGAGGTTAAGCGAGTTTGAAGGTTAGGCAAAATGGTATGGATGGGGTGACCACCCGAAGGCAGTCACCTACAAAGGTGGCCCTCCCACCTTTTGAAGTGACGCAAATGCATCCACTAGATGCATGTGGGATAATCCCACTATTTTTTTTGTTTAAAAACTCGTGCCCACCCTCTATAAGGCTAAGTCATTGGCCTTCCATTTCCAACGCTCTTGGTAGCACAGTTGGTTTGCAACGTTCGTTGTTGCGATCTAGGTCTGTGGTTCAAATCTCACAATGGGCTTCCAAAAGTTTTTTTTGATGCTCCCCGTCACATTTGATGTCTGAATCACCAGTTGATGCCCAAAGTGTGCACTTGACATTGGCCACCCATAGTTTGATGCCCAGCACATTTTTTGACACCTTAGCAAGAAACAAAAATTGATGCCCTAGCAACAAATTGATATTTTTTGATAATTTTGTCAATTTTTGTCATTTTCTTTACAATTTTTTTTTGCCTCACCTAATTTTGACCATAGAGAGTCTTATTTGCACACCAGGGGCATTTTTTTGTCAAAGGAAGGCACAGGAGCCTTATTTTCTTCCACCAACCTAAAAAGGAGCTTTTTTTGAGTTATTTTTTCAGTACTTCGATTTTTTTTCCTTTCAAGCATTTTTGTTGGAGGGATAAGGGATTTTTTGGAATTTGAAAGGGGCCAATTACAATTTTCTCCTTGTTTATTTTGCAACATAAAGGGGGATCACAAGCATTATTTTTTATGCAAAATTCTAAGACAAAGGGGGGAAGAAAAATTGTTGTTTTGTGGAAGTGAATATTTATCATTGTAAAATTGGCATTGTAATAGGTGCATTTTTGGTGGAAACCGACACCTAGAGTAGTTAAATTGTGGGGATTTGTGGTTGTATTTTGCATTTAAATTTCTTGTTTTCTTGCATTATCAATCATAAAATAAAGCAAAATAAAATACCCCAAATTTATACACCTATTTGTGCAATTTATTGCACAACAATATTCAGTATCTATGATACCTCTGGTCCACACTTACAGGTGATGTTGTCGTGCTTGTACTACTATATATAACACCTAATATAGCTACAAAAATGACGTCTGAGCTTGTTCTCTATCAATCATTGGGTAGAAATAAGGTAAACTAGTTATGATATTCACTCAATTTATACCCTAATCATTATTATTGTTAGACGTAAAACTTGAAGAAGTGATTTTCAAAGTGTTTAGGGGAAGTTACACCCCACGCATGAGGAAAGACCTTCTGTGGTAGGTGTCATAAACAAAATGATTCTCTTTCAGTATCGCCTAAGTTCCATGTATTGTTCTGCTCGTATATACTTATAGTCTCCCTCACGTAAGGGTGGGTATATATAGAGAAGTTTGGTATAAAGGCCTGGTAGGTATAAAGAAAGGGGGACCATTTGGTGTTATAAGGAACCTTCACAATGACCTATGTTCACAAATATCTATCAGATTCATAATTGCTGAAAGATTTTAACTTCACACCATGGAAGAATAAGATGCATGATCTTCTTTAAGTGGAAGATTTGTGGGATGTAGTGACTGGCACTACAAATTGCCCTGGAACAGCAGGAGCAGATCAAGATGCTTTTGATAAGACGGACAAAAGATATCTCATGTTTATTCTGCTTGCTACTACATATGAGGTCCAACCTCATATATGTGATGCCAAAACTAGTAAGGAAGCTTGGGATGCTTTGATTACTATTTATGAAGGTAAGAATCAGTCCACTATTCTACACCTTCAAACTCAACTACATACACTCAATATGAAATTTGGTGAGACAGTGGACCTATTCCTATGCAAAATGGCAAAATTGAAATCCAAATTAAATGTTATGGGATAGCTAGTGGATGATGCTCTCTTGACCTCTGTCATCTTGAGAGCATTACCAGAGTCCTATAAGATGTTGATAACCTCACTTCATGTATCTGGTAGACAAGTGTCTTTTGTGGAATTAGTGAATTTGCTACAAACTAAAGAGGTAAATCAATTTCAGAAGGATGAAGTACCAAATAATGCCCTCTACACCAAACAAGGGGGTAAGAAAAATGGTCAGTTTCAAAAAGGAGGATCTTCATTAAAGGGAAAAGGGAAACAATATCAGTAGAATCAATATTGCAAGATTTGTAATATGAATAACCATGATACCAATAGGTGGTGGTTTAAGAACAAATAACAACATGACCAAGATCATAAGAAAAAGGGCAAAGGCAAATACAAACCACAAAAGAAGAATAAGCCACCCAAGGGAAATGTTGCTTATACCGAATAAAACTCTAACTCAGATTCTGTCGAATCAAACTCGGACTCATATTCTGAGTGAGCACACAAGGTGCTCATAACTCATACTTCACATCAGTAGAAATATGTAGTGTGGTATATTGATTCAAGTGCCAATTAGCACATGACTGGCGATCGATCATGGTTTGAGACATTTGAGGAAAAGTAAGGTAAGCCTGTAACAATTGCAGATAATTAGACCTACCAAGTGAAGGGTGAAGGTGATGTTTGTCACTCTTCCATATGGAAAATGTCATATTGAGAAGGTACTCTATGTTCCTAGATTGGCTAATAATCTGTTATTCGTCCCTCAGATCTTGGATCAAGACATGGATGTTATGTTCAGTGTTGAGCAAGGTAAGAAGTGATGTTTTATAACCAACAAAGGAAAATATGTAGCAATAGGATCATACAAGCATGGCTTATTCATTTTAGATGTCATTTCAATGCCTCATGTTGCCCTGGCAGCAACTACCAAGGAGACTACTTCTCTATGGCACAAGAGATATGGACATCTAAGTTCAGGATATTTGCTCAAGTTGAGAAAATATGATACGGTGAGAGGATTTCCCAGCCTTTCATCCACATTGCCAATTTTCTCGGATTTCTTAGCAGGGAAGCAACATTGGGTTCCCTTTGACATTAGCTCTTTGCAAGCTAAGAAATATTTGGATTTGGTACACAATAATCTGTGCAATCCTATGCTAACCAGCTATGGTGGAAAGAGGTATTTCCAATTATTTGTGGATGATCACTCATGGAAGATGTGGTTTTCTTTCTTCAATTAAAGTTGTGGATGATCACTCATGGAAGATGTGGGTTTTTTATTTCAGTAGTTCAAGAAGCTTGTTGAGAAGGAGTTAGGATGTTCCATCAAAACCCTTCACTCAAATCGAGGGGGGAATATACCTCCAAGGAATTTTCATCATTTTTGAATGAACATGGGATCAAGAGACAACTTACTACAACATATACTCCACAACAAAATGGAGTTGCTGAAAGGAGGAACCGTTCCATTGTGGAACTGGTTCGATGTATGCTTACAAGAGCACATCTAAGAGGTCTATAGGGTAAAACTCCACAAGAAGCATGGAGTGGTAAGAAACCCTCCATTTCTCATCTAAGGGTTTTTGGATGTAAGGCATTCATGCACATACTGAAACATAAAAGAAAGAAGTTAGATGATAAAACCCTGAAATGCATATTTCTTGGTTATGATGAGCATTCAAAGGGATATCAATTAATAGATCCTATGACCAAGAAGAAACATATAAGTAGAGATGTGGTATTTGATGAAGCTTTTACATAAAATAACACTTCTATAGTTGTATACCTTGAGGAAGATGAGCCTAAGAAAGAGACTCCACCTCCTAAGAACAAGATTCCAAAATGGTATACCAATACATTGAGAGATTCCAAGTTGACATCACTTCCAGATCTAACTCTAGATTGACCTTGTACTCGTAATATGACTCGGCAGAAGAGAGCAGAGGCATCAAATTCAGAGGTTGATGAGCTTTGCAAAATAATTTTATGAACTATCTGTAGATGCAGAGGAATATAGGGAAACATATATGGAGGATGAGAGGGTTTATATGACAACATTGGATGAAAATGAACCCACAACAATTCAAGATGCACTTAGTGAGCCTCAGTGGAAGGCTGCAATGGAAGCAGAACATTCATCTCTCATGAAAAATCATACATGGAAGCTAGTAAATCTTCCTTTAGGAAAGAAGCCCATTGGCTGCAAATGGGTTTTCAAAGTGAAGTATAAGACAAATGGTACTATTGATAATCATAAAGCTTGTCTTGTTGCAAAGGGCTATGCTAAAAAATGATGCAGGAGCATCCAGTGGCAGCACAACAATCTTGCATCATCGAAAAATAAATAAATAAATAAAAGAAACAAGAAAAATGTTCTAAGGTTGAAAGGTGTCGCGATATCGCGACAACTCAGAACCAACGGCGGGCGCAAATCGCAAGTGTTGCGATATCACGACATAAAAGTTGTCACGATATCGCAACAACTCAGAACCAACGATGGGCGCAAATCGCAAGTGTCGGGATATCACGACACAAAATTTGTCGCGATATCACAACTCAGAAACAACTACGGGCACAAATGGCAAGTGTCGCGATATCGCGACATAAAAGTTGTCGCAATATCGCAACAACTCAAAACAACAACGAAAACAAAATGCAAGTGTCGCGATATCGCGACGTAAAAGTTGTCACGATATCGTGATGAACTTTGAGCAAAGGTGTGAGCAAACAAAAGTGTCGCGATATCGCGACACATTGGCAAACAAGGACAAAAGCCAAAAAAGTGTCACGATATCGCGACAGATGGACATAGAGGAAAAAGTGTTGCGTTTTCCTGACTCGGCTAGGAGAGAGAAGAGTGAAATGCAAAGGTGTCACGAAAATGTGACATGTTACTTTTTCGTGGACTTTTACAGAATAATAGTTGACAGTTCCAGAAGTCGTTAAGGAAGTTCTAGGGAATCGTTGTAGCAGTTACAGGGACGGTTATGAACTTTGGTTGCAACAAGAACCTATGATTATAAAAGATATTATTTTCAAAGGATTGTGCAGGCTGGAAAGACGTAGATTGAGACTGCAAATGTATTTTCTTTCTATACTTTGTAATATTTCCATGTTCTCTGAATAAAAATTAAGTTTTCTCTTGTTGTTAAATTTGGCTCCCCATCAAGTGGTATCAGAGCGAGAACATTCTAAGTGTGTAAGTCGAGCGTTGAACGTGAGGTAGCTTACACCAGGATCTGGGGTTAAGGGTTCTAAGAAAAAGTGAAGCAGAATGTCATTGTGACGAAATCGTGGTCTTTGGAAGGAACGTGGTTCCTGAAGGAGACTTCCGAGCATTATAGAGGCAAGTGCAGGCCCTACAAGAAGAATTGCGTAGAGTAGAGCCAAGAGGAGAAGACCAAAGCGATGATGAAGCTTGCAGAGTTGATGATCCGTCAGAAGAAGAAGAAGAAGCGATGAGTTCTACAGAAGCTCAAATGATTAAAGCCATTTCTCAAATTGGGAAAAGGTTGAAGATTGATGTATCCACATATTTTGGAAATTTAAATCCAGAAGAATTGATTGACTGGATTAACGACATGGAGGAATATTTCAAATATGAGGAGGTTGAAGATCCAAATTGAATAAAATTTGCAAGAACAAAGTTGAAAGGCCATGCTGGCATTTGGTGGAAAGGAGTGCAACTGGAACACAATCGTAGAGGAAAAGAAAAGATCACCAGGTGGGATCGAATGGTTGAAAAACTTAAATGATAGTTTATTTCGACAGATTAGGAATTAGATCTGCTGAGAAAAATGCAGAGTTTACGACAGTCTAGCAAGTCTGTTAAAGAATATACAGAGGAATTTTTTAAAATTTCCATCAAAACCGGCCATACAAAAGCAAATAAAGAGAGAGTAGCCCGTTACATTAATGGGTTAAGAACCAACGTACAAGAAGAATTGAGTTTGGTTCGAATGAGCACCATTGAAGATGCTTACCAGTTTGCTCTAAAAGTGGAAGAGAAACTGAATCGTAGATTTGATAGTAAACAAAGAGGAAGAGGTCATGGTGGAAGAACTGGTGGCAAAACCAGTGGAGGTAAATATGATGACCAAAAGCAGACTGGTGAAACAAGCAATCACCAAGAACAGAAGGAGGAGAATGCTTACCGACCCCGTAATTAGAACAATGATTATCAAAGGGGATGAGGTAGAGGTGGACGCGGATATGGAAGAGGCAGATTTCGTGGAACCTGTTTCAATTGCGGGGAAGAGGGGCATCGATCATATGAGTGTCCCAAACACCAAGAAAAATCGAACAGAAGGCCTGAAGGTAATGCCAGAGCTACGGTTGTTGAGGATGGTGTTGAATCTGAGCACTCTAAAGAAGTAGAGTGAGGAGAAGTGATGATCACAAGGAGAACCTTGTTAAACGAATAGAAGGAACCAGACCAGAGAAAAAGCCTATTGCGCACGAGGTGCAAATGTTTAGGTAAAATCTGTAATATTATTATTGATAATGGTAGTACAAATAATTTGGTTTCTGAGGAAATGGTAGCTGAGTTAAAGCTAGAAAGAAGACAACACCTGCATCCATACCAGATTGCATGGTTGCAGAAGGATCATAAAGAATTGGTCAATGAACAATGCTTGGTTAAGTTTCAAATTGGAAGATACCAGGATGAGGTCCTGTGTGATATTTTGTCGATGGATGCTTGCCATTTGTTGCTGGGAAGACCATGGCAATTTGACAGACGTGTAGCGCATGATGGGCATGCAAATACTTATTCCCTGACAAAATACGAAGTATGCCATAAACTGAAGACATTGAAGGAGGTTGAGGAAAAGGTATGCAATAATGCTAGAATTTGTTTAGTAGATGGCAAAAAAAATTTGGATGGTATAAAGAGGGATTCAATGTGTTATGCATTAATTTCTATTGTAAAGAGAGAAGATACTACTGACATTCCAGCAGAAGTTGAACATCTATTAGCAAAATTTCTTGATATTATATCAGACAATGTGCCTAAGGGTTTTCCGCCAATGAGGAATATTAGTCATCAGATTGACTTAATGCCAGGGTCTAGCTTACCCAATAAGGCCACCCATAGAATGTCTTCGATAGAGAATGAAGAATTGAACTGACAAGTTCATGAGTTGTTGCGGAAGGGATTGATTAGAGCAAGTTTGAGTCCTTGTGCAGTACCTGCTGTACTAACACCGAAGAAGTGTGGAGAATGGAGAATGTGCACTGATTCAAGGGCCATTAACAAGATTACCATTAAGTATCGATTTCCATTACCTAGAATGGACGATATAATGGACTGTTTGAGTGGAGCTAAATACTTCACTAAGATTGATTTAAAGAGTGGATATCATCAGATATGTGTTCGAGAGGGTGATGAGTGGAAGACAACCTTCAAAACCAAAGAGGGTTTGTATGATTGGTTAGTCATGCCATTTGTACTAACTAATGCACCCAGTACATTCATGAGGCTGATGAATGAGGTATTGCGAGACTTCTTGGAAAAGTTCGTGATAGTTTATCTGGATGATATTCTGATTTTTAGTAAAACATTGGACGAGAATTTATTGCATGTTTGGACAGTTTTTGAAAAGCTGCGAGAGGAGCAGTTGTTGATAAATTTGAAGAAGTGCAGTTTTGTACAGAAAGAGTTGATATACACGGGATTTGTCATCTCAGAGGAGGGTCTAAAAATGGATCCTAAAAAGGTGAAGGCTATCATTGAATGGCCTCTGCCCCAAGGAATGTAACAGAGGTAAGATCATTTCATGGTCTTGCAAGTTTCTATAGAAAGTTTATTAGAGACTTTAGCGAGTATTTGTGCACCCCTAACGTAAACTATGAGAGGGGATAAGAGAGAATTTAAGTGGATCGCCAAGGCATGTACCGAGTATGGACATATTGAAGAACAAAGTGACAGAACATGCCCATTCCGGCACTTCCAAATTTTAATAAAGTGTTTTAGGTTGACTGTGATGCCAGTGGCAATGCCATTGGAGCTGTGTTGAGCCAAGAAGGTAAACCTGTTGCATACTTTAGTGAAAAATTAAATGATGCTAGAAAGAAATACTCTGTTTATGATCAAGAATTCTATGCTATCATTCAGGCTCTTAAGAAATGGAGACATTATTTGCTAACAAAAGAGTTTATTTTATATACTGACCATCAAGCTTTGCAGTATATAAATAGTCAAGGTAAACTTAACCAGCGGCATTTGAAGTGGGTTGAATTCCTGCAGAGTTATACCTTTGTCCTGAAGCATAGAAGTGGCAAATCTAATAAAGTTGCAGATGCCTTGAGTAGAAGGCATAATTTGTTGATAGAAATGAGAGTGCAAGTTGTTGGGTTTGATGAACTCAAGAGTTTATACCCAATGAGATCCAGATTTTGCAGAGGCATGGACGACATTTTTGTCTCCTACTACTGTGGATCGCACTAAGTGGTTGGATTTTATGATCCAAGATGGGATGCTGTTTCGACAGAACCAGTTGTGCATTCCATGAAGTTCCATGAGGGAAAATTTGATCAAAGAGAAAAATAGCAAAGGACTAGCAAGGCATTTTGGTCGAGATAAGACCATTGCTCTCGTTAGTGAGAATTACCATTGGCCACAGTTGCAGCCAAATGTGACCAAATTTGTGCAGGGTTACAGAGTGTGCCATATGGCGAAAGGAGTCAGCCAGAATACAGGAATGTACCAGCCATTGCCTGTACCAAAGAGATCATGGGAGGACATCAGTATGGATTTTGTTCTTGGTCTGCCAAGGAGACAACATGGAAATGATGCCATTTTTGTTGTTGTTGACAGGTTTTCGAAGATGGACCATTTTATTCCATGTCAGAAGACAAGTGATGTTGTTCATATTGCAGGCTTATTTTTTAGGGAGGTTGTGCGCCTTCCAAAGAACCTTCCACTTCATTTATTTTATGATAATTAAGGTGTTTTGAATCTTGTCAAGAATCCAATCTTTCATGATCGTACCAAACACATCAACACTCGATGTCATTTCATTCATGATGAATTTCCAAAGCATCAAATACAGCTCCAGTACATTCCCATTGATCAACAATTTATAGATATTTTCACTAAGGCACTTGTCCGTGTCAAGTTTGAATTGTTTTTCAATGCTCTATGTCTTTGCCAATAATGTAATAAGGGGGGATGTTAGTAATTATGCATGATATTTCATTATTGCCCTAGGTAAAATAGTGCATATAGGCACTCTTTAATTAATAGGTAGTTATGCATCTTATCGAGTAGTTCTTTAACCACCTAAGAACTACTGCGACATTGTATTTAATTCAACCCTTTATGGAATATCAATTTACTGTTCGATTCATAACAAAAATTTGACCAAGTATGGAACAAGTATTGAATCACTTACAAAAGATCCCAATTTGCTATAAGTTTTGATTAATTTGCAAAAGAATATGATTGGCTCCAAAGAGTGATTCACTAAGCAAAATTTGTTTATCTACTTACAAATGCAAGTGATTCATTTGCAAACTAGAGTGAATCACTTGGATGGTCAAAAGGGTAAAAGTGAAGGTTCAAATCTCGAGGTAAATCTTTTTAAAAGCAATATTTTGGCATGTAGCAGCACACTAAATCATTTTGGAAGCTTCATAAGCCTGATAGAGGTATGATTAGAGGCATATAACACTTGGATGCTCACAAATATTTACTTTTACTATAAATATGGGCCTAGGGCCATCATTTTATTCATGTTTTGTCCATGAGAATTCATAGCTACACTCTATAAAACCCACATTATGCTTTGACCTCATATGGTTGTAATAAATTAGCAAGTCCTTAGGCATTCCATTAGTGAGACTACCTTCCCCAGTTGTTAAGAGTGCAACATTGTGGCATAGAATTTTTAGCCCATATTTTCATTCACTTATTAATTTTATAATATAATGAATGAGTGGATGTTGATGTTATTCAACTTCTCACATATTGATTAATCATAAATTTTCCTTGCCATAGTTTAAACCTGCATTGGCTTGAATCACTCACACCCTTAAACTTTCATGCATTTTTATCTTTGTTCTTTACTTTCTGCATTTTAATTTAATACAAGTTAACCCAGGTTAGCATAGGAGTTTTATGAGGAATAGTGGGGAGCCAACCTAAATTTGGAGGTTAGGAGAAGCCATTGGCAATCTCTTCTAACTTTATTGAAACTAGAATTGGGGCACAAATCTTAATTAGAAGTGAGGACAATTCCTAGTTTAACACTCTAATAACATATCCGATAAATCTTAAAAGAACTTATTGGATCATTATTTGTAAAAATTTTAAATGCATTCAATTATTAAATATATATTTAATAAAATAAAATTTTCTTTTTTGTTTATCTTTCTTAGGTATATTTTGATTTTATTTTTTGGCATTTTTATACAACCAAATGTATTTATTAGAAAAAAATATTCATTCAGTATCTAATAGATTCACTTTGTGTAATTAGTATTTAATTAGGTACCCATATTTTAATCAAGTTTTTAATAATGGAAATTTTGATTCTATATTAAACCATTCATTAATTAGGCTTTCAATCAACAAAACATTAAAATCATTGCTTAGTCTAAGCTTTGATCAATGAATGACTTAAAATTATTTATTGATTATAGCTAAAATGAAAAAATGTATTTTTCTTGTCATTCCTTGATAGGAGCTCTAGAAAATGAATGACATTAAAGATTCTATTTTCTTGATATAAACTCTAAAAGGACTTTGGGGATTTAATTTATTAATTAGACCTCCAAGGGATGAATTGAAGAACACAAGCTTATACTGAGAGGGGGGGTGAACAATATAAGATACCACTTTTTACTTTTCTTTCCAAAGTAGTATTATCCAACGTTATTAATTGCAATAATGAAACAATACACAGATCATAACACACATAAGAGACATAGATTTAACATAATTCACCCAATGCAGGCTACATCCACGAAGATAATATTTCTTGTAAAATTTCTCAACAAATATCTTGGGAACCAATTCCCTATTACAATTTTTATGGGCACCAACCCAAAGGAGACACCAATACCCTATGCTCAAGTTCATGGACCTCTATCCACAAGAGACACCAATCCCATTTGCTTTGGTTTGTGGACCTCTATCCACAAGAGACACCAATCCCATTTTCTTTGGTTTGTGGACCTCTATCCACAGGAGACACCAATCCCCTTTGCTCTGGTTCGTGGACCTCTATCCATAGGAGACCTCAATACCCTCTACTCTAATCTACTCCAAGACTTTACACAAGGCTTGCTCAAATATACTCCAAAACCTGCTCTCAACTTTGCTCAAATCTATCCCAAGATTACTTACAAATATTGCTCAAATATACTCATCAAAACTGCTCAAATATGCTCAGTCTAGCTTACAAAACTTGCTTAGATCATTACTCAAACCTGCTCAAA
This sequence comes from Wollemia nobilis, assembly GCA_028583015.1. NCBI lineage: Eukaryota > Viridiplantae > Streptophyta > Pinopsida > Araucariales > Araucariaceae > Wollemia > Wollemia nobilis. Next base: position 2,171,232 of record JAQPPZ010016930.1, read on the forward strand.
TAATTACTCAAACCTGATCACATCTGCTCCAAGCCTGCTCACAAGGCTTGCTCAAATCTTCTTCACCAAATCTGCTCAAATCATTGCTTAAACCTACTCATAAAGCCTCCTCAATCCAACTCACAAAACTTTCTCAAATCTGCCTCCAAGCCTTCTCACAAGGCTTGCTCAAATCAGCTCACAAAACCTGCTCAAATATGCTCCAAGCCTTCTCACAAGGCTTGCTCAAATCAACTCATAGAAACTGCTCAAACATTCCCAATTCTTACATACAACAATTTCATATATCTTTCCCAAGTGCTTTCTTTGACTGAAGTAATTTAGACATATTCTACCCATAATTCTTTTTCTTCATGAACATATAGATAATGATATGCATTAACATCAATTAATATGTTCTTCTCTCATTCATTAAGCCTATCACTAACACATGTCTCACATTCATTTGCATTCACAAGATAGCTCTAGTCTAGCACTTGATAGTTGACCTTATTATGTACTCCCAAAGCCAACCAAGCCAATGCACAAGTTTGCTTCACAAAACCGGTCTATAACCCTTGCAAATTTACTCTCAATATCAATCACAATAATGCACAAACTTGCTTTACCAAAACTGGTCTATAGCCCTAAACAAATTTATTCTCAATATCACTCAAAGTTAATGCACCAATTTGCTCTCAAACCCTAGTGCATATATTTCCAAATTTATTCAACAATGATGCACACTTTATTCTCAAACCCTAGCACAAATATTTCCAATATTAATCAAAGCAATGCACAAACACTCTCAACTTCAATCAATCACTAATGCTCATCAAATCAATCCTTATACTTCCACCATATGATATCACAAATATTTTCTTCAAACAAACATCAACCTTTAGAAAGGAATCAACAACACCATACCTCTAAAACTACCTTGATGATGATGTACCCTCAACACCTATATTAACAAAAATAATATTCTTTTCCCCACTTCAAAACAGGTTAGAAAATCCCTTTTTCTCTTCTTTATTAGGTATCAAAATATTCTCATAAAAACCTTTTGTCAAAATGTACTCAATCAAGGCTTACAATAATAACACAAATCCTTTTATTCCCTTCAATGATATGCCAACATTACAAATATCAATAATCATAAGTACACCTTATTTCTCCTTTCTAAGATATGTAAAAATTCAAATAACAATAAATCTCATATACACCTTATTACTCATTTCTAGATTCAAAGCAATACAAATAACAAATAAAAATAACAACAAATCTCATATACACCTTATTACTCCTTTCTAGAAATTCAAAGCAATGAAATAACAATAAATCTCATATACACTTTATTACTCCTTTCTAGAAATTCAAAGCAATGAAATCCAAAATCATTATTATTCCTCAACTTGGAAAATACAATTTAAATCAATACATGCACCTCATATATTTATCAACCTTAATAAAAACAATTTTCATAAAAAATTTTAAGGACCTCTGTCACTGCTACGAATCAAACCTCCAACCTCACAACAACCAACACTCTACCAAGTACCTTGGCCAGCTTCGATACCGTGGTGGCTAAGACCAAAAGGGGGTGATGTATCTCTTAAACCATGTTCTATGCACTATCCAACATGAAAACCACAAAATGATGATGATGGAAATTGACACAGTGACCTCCTACCAAACAACACTAAGCGCACAACATTCCACTAGTTGGGATACCCCAACGAATGAAACCTTGGGTGTATGTAATGAAAAACGTTATGTTCTTCTCCCTTCTCAACAGTGAATCATAAAACCAACGTCAACGGGGTTCGACCCCTTCACCTTCTATCTAGCAAACCTTAGGCATGCAAGATAAACGATGAATGTTCTTGCCTCAACTTTTGTTGTCAAATCTTCTAATATTTTTGTTGTTCACAATCACATGGTAAACAATATTTTCAATATTATTGCATGTCATATATCATTCAAAATCAAAGGTAATTAATCACCAATTTATATGCTCTCGAAAGGTTTACGAAGATGTCACGTCGACTCAAAAATTGAACTCAAATGTCTTCCATAACATTGGCGCCCAAACCTTTGGGTTATAATATTTGAATTAAATATTATAACTTTAACTCTTAGGGCCTTGTAATAATTAAATATTTTGATTTAATATTGCACAATTATGTCCCAACCTTGGTCCTTGTCTTTTATAGACCTTTGTCCTCATGCCATTAAACCTTTATTTAAATCCTTTATCCCAAGCCTTGAACCTTTATAATATTTAAAAACTTTGTCCAAGCATCCTTAAACCTTTGTATTTTTACCCTTAAACCTTTTATACCTTTATCCTCTCTTTTTAAAACTTTCATCCAAGCATCCTTAAACCTTTTCCTTTATAATATTTAAATATGAAATTTAAATATTATAAACCTTTATTTAATAGATTTTTCCTTGCCTTGTTCCACTTGAATAATTTTCCAATCTTTTTAACTTCACAACCTTGAAGAAATTTTTTACCCTGAGTATTATGAACCTTTGACATCAATGACCATGCACATTTGACATCAATGACAACTTAATATTCTCAATATTTCCAAAAATCTCCCCCTTTGTCATTGATGGCAACCCTTCAAAAAAAAATTATTTTACTGCAACTGGATTCCCAAACTGTTCCCCCGGACAAGCTTCTCCCCCTCACTAAATTCTCTCCCCCTTTGACATCAATGGCAAAGGGCTCCTTGGGGCTAAAAATAAGACATTTAGCATAGCCCCCTCACCACCTCCTCTTCTTTAGGTGATCAAGTTTGGGATGGGAGTAAGACTACTCCCAACTTACAATGCTCTTTTCCTTTTTCAAATTTATTTTTCCACACTTTTGAAGTCATACCTCTTTGAACCTTTTGAGAATCATTTTTCTTACTTGTCCTTGTAAGTTTCGAAAATTCTGTTCTACACCACTTTGTTTGTACCTAAAATTATTGCAATTGTAACACATGATGTTGTAGTCCTTGGAAGGTGTAAATATCTTGAAGTTCCTTTTGGTGAATCCATAACCATTTCTGCCATGAACCCTGCAATGTATAGCTCTATGACCAAAAATATTACATGAGTAGCAATAACCTTGGAAGTAATACTCATCTTCAAATGAATTGAAGTTCCTCTTGGTGAAGCCAAAATTATTTTTTTGATGAACCCTGTAATGTACAATTTTATGACCAAAGTGATTACATTAGTAACAATAACCCTAGAATAAATATTCATCTTGCCTTGGAGGATATGATCGTATACTTCTTTCTTTACTTTTCCTATGATGGTCTCTGTTCTTTGATGGTGCATTGTTTTCTTCCTCTTTAATTCTTCCACTTCTCAACACATCAGCATAGGTCTTAGGATCTTATTCAATTACCTTATTTGATGCTTCTATTTATTTTGAGCTTGACTCCTCTTTTTGTTCTTTTTGACCTTCTTCATAACCAAGTCCAGTATTTATAGATGAAGATCTTTGTGCTTGGATAATATTACCCACAATTTTTGTGATTTTCTCAAACTTATGTAGCTTATCATTAGAATATTTCACTTCCATCCTTAGAGAAGCCACTTCATGTTCTAATTTTTCACATTCTAACTCTTTTGCCTTTAACTATTCAGCCATACCTTCTTCAATTTTCTTTGCCTCTTCAATCTTAACTTTTAAGTCAGTGAGATCTTGTAGAAGTTTTGCTTTTGTTTTCTCATCCTCTTGTACTTGAGACTTCAATCTTAAGTTATCCATTTTTAACTCATCAAATTCCTCTTTCACATCAATTGTGGCTGCTTCATTTTCTGAATATTTTACTTCTTTTTCACTATCAGAGAGGCTTTCATCACTGCTATTGTACCCATTTTATGGATAATAATCTGCATAGTGACCAATGTTACCATAGCTAAAACATTTCATAGATTGCATATCTTTGTGTTTTCTTGGAACCTTCTAATTTATTCTTACAAAGTTAGCTTCTTCTCCACTACTTGATTCATCACTTGATTCTATTTCTTTATATGTTTTCACTTCCCTTTGTAGAGTAACAATATCTTTGATATAAAAATCAAATTCTTCTTCCATGTCCACCATAGTTTCCTCTTTCTCTCTATTTTCTTGGATTTCAATTATTGGAGTATTTTCCTTTTCTTTCATGGCCATGTGTGTTCCTTCCTTCTTAGGAGGATATGGTCTCATGGTTCTTATTTTACCTTTCCTTGCCATGTGTGTTCTTGTAAGATCTTCCTTCAAGTTGTTAGACTTTCACGAAGGAACCTACTCTAATACCAATTGAATAAAACAAGCTTATACTGAGAGGGAGGGTGAACAGTATAAGATACAACTTTTTACTTTTATTTCCAAAGTAGTATTATCCAATGTTATCAATTGCAATAATGAAACAATATACAGATCATCACACACATAAGAGACACAAATTTAACGTGGTTCACCCAATATGGGCTACGTCCACAGAGAAAATATTTCTTATAATCTTTCTCATCAAATATCTTGGAAACAAGGAAGATGGCCGGAGCAAGAGCGGGAGCAGGAGCAGGCATAGGTGCAGGAGTGGGAGTTGGAGCAGGTGCAGGGCTAGGGGTAGGGTCAGGGCTTGGTGCAGGATCTCGATCGGGATCGGGCTCGGGATCGGGGTCAGGCATGTCGAGGCCCGGTCTCGGGCCCGCAGGACCCCCGATGGGCCCAGAGGATGGGTCTGCGATCGATCCGTTTGGGGGCCAGGGTGTCCTGGGCCCTGGCCCATAGTCTAGCCTCGATGCGAGCGCTGGGTCGAGGAATCAGTCCCCGACTCCTGAGCGGGGCTTTGTCCCGGGCGGGCCTAAACCCTCCTTCCAGCAGATCTTGGCGGGCACCAGGGCCCCTTCTCGGGCCCTAAGGCTAGGTCTATCCCTCGAGGGCACGCACATCTCTATCCAGGAGGAGGTATTTTCCTCCTTAGTCGCGGGTTCTTCTGCCTCCTTGGTAGGGAAATTTTTGGGAGGTCGTCCAGACATGGAAACCATCCGTAGGTGGGCAGCTACCAAATGGAAGGTGTCCGGGCACATCCAGCTGGTTGCCCTAACCAAGGGCTTCTTCATCATCAAATTAAACAATAGCGAAGACATCGAAAAGATCCTATCGGGTGGGCCCTAGTTTTTGGGGTGCAAGAGCCTCTTCCTCAGGAGGTATGGAGCTGACTTCCACCCCAGCACCCAAAGCATCAACTTCGCCCCGGTTTGGGTTCGCCTCCCAGACCTTCCCTTCCATCTGTGGCATGAAGACGTCCTCAGGCTCATTGCCCAGTCGGTTGGGGACCTGGTGGCCTTTGACCCTGCTACCAAGGCAGGATCCCGGATGGTGCATGCCCGATTTTGCATCAACGCCAACCTTGAATCCGTGCTCCCCTCCTCGGTAACTATCTCCTCTGGGTCCTACTTCTGGAGCCAGGCCTTGATCTATGAAAACAAACCCGCCTTCTATCCCTCCTGTAGTACTCAGGGCCACCTTTCTCACCAATGCCCAATTTCCAGAAAGGCGAAAGGCCCTCCACCCAAACCCCCTTCTCAATCAGGCCGAGCCCCGCCTCGTGGGCCCCCCCACGATGGCCCCAGATCCCAGGCCTGGGCCACCAAGGGCCACCCCCCTGGCCCCAAAGGATTCTCCCATGGGCCTCGTTCTGGAGAGCGACCTCCCCCAGGCTTCCCTGCCTGTTGCTCCCTCCCTTGGGTCGTCCCTAGGCTCTCTCGCCTAGCCCGTTTTGAACCCCTCCCCGCAGGGCCCTGCTTGCGCAAGCGAGCAGGCCAGGCCTTCCCCCCCGCTGGCTCCCTTGGCCGAGGGCCCCTCCTCCCCCCATCCCTCGCTCCTCCCCTGACCCCTTCCTGGCCCCCCTCGCATTTCTTGCTAGGCTTCCCCTCTTGGAGTGTGGATCTAAGAAGTCCGATGAAGAGATTGAAGCTAGTTCTTCATCTGGGCCCGACGAAGTCAGTCCTAAGATGACCCGGAGCAGGTCCTTTGCCATAGATTTTGGCAGCAAACTCAAGAGAGGGCGCCCCACCCTGGGCGATCAGCGGACCAGGATCACCAAAGATGACATAGCCAATGGCTCTCAGGCTACTCTATCTGACGTGGGGGCAAGTTTCTCCAAGGCGGACGCCAACCGATCCAAACCCCTCGCTCACTCTGGGAAGGGGGGCAAGCGACCCCTCAAGGGTGTCAAATGAAGCTCATCTCCTGGAATATCAGGGGCCTCAATGGGGCTCCCAAGAAAAGGATCCTCGGCCAGCTCTGCAGGGATCACCGTCCGTCCTTCCTCCTCCTCCAGGAGACCAAAATAGATGAGGCTGCTGCCCGACGAGTAGCCCAAGCTACCTGGCGCAATTGCGAGTCCCTATCTACCCCTGTGGTCGGCTCTGCCAGGGGTCTGTTGTGCATGTGGGACCCCCGATGCTTTGAAGGAAGACTCATATCTTCATCCCCTAGAATCATCAACATGCTAGTTCACTGCATTAAGTCAAATCGATCGTGGATCCTGTCCAACGTCTACGCTCCCAACAGTCCCATCGAGAAGGCGGCCCTATGGAAGGAGATTAGCTTGATGCGAGAAGCCTTCGCCCCCTACCCTGGATCTTGGTCGGGGACTTCAACAGCCCCCTATTTCTTTCTGATAAGAGCGGGGGCTCAGCGGCTCAGGGCAAGAGTATGGAGGACTTTAGTGCCTTCACTGCCCTCAACGAGCTCATGGATGTCAGCCTAAAAGGTGCCAGGTTCACGTGGACCAACAGAAGGGCAGGAGCAAATCATATTCAAGTCAGACTAGACAGAGTTCTCTTGTCCAAGGAAGCCCTACCTATGTTCGCTGATGCCACCCTGCTGGCCCTTCCCAAAATTGGGTCTGATCACAACCCCCTCCTCCTTGAAATCGATCACAGGCCCTCCCCTAGGAGGCCTTTCCGGTTCGAGTCCATGTGGCTGCATCACCTTGACTTTCGGGCCCAGGTTGGGCACTGGTGGGCTCCCCCGGTCCCTGGACGCCCTGCTGAACAAATCTACCATAAGCTAAGGTACCTTAAGGATCAAATCAAGGCCTGGAACAAGGAGGTGTTTAGAAACATCTTTGAAAACAAAGTTGTTCTCAAAGAAAAACTCGAAGCCCTCGAGGCTAGATTTCAAGCTGGCTCCCAAGACCCGGGGCTCAGGGATGAGGAGCGCCTTGTTCTCAGCGAGTATCATAACATCCTGGCCCGGGAGGAAATATTTTGGAGACAGAAGTCGAGAGCTCTGTGGCTCCAAGATGGCGATGCTAATACCAAGTTCTTCCACGCGTCGACCCTCAGGAATAGGGGCTCCAACAGAATTGTTGAGTTGGTGGGCAGCGACGGTGGTATCATTAAGGAAGAAGAGGACATCCGGGCTGAAACCACTCGCTTCTTCCAAGAGCTCCTGGGTGACAGCCCTCCCATGTCCCCAGATGCGGTTGACTCCCTTCTAGAGCACATCCCCTCTTTGGTTTCTCCCTCGGCAAATCAGATGTTGTCGCAACCTCTGTCTGACTTCAAAATCCATGCTGCCACCTTTTCCATGAAGGTCGAGGCGGCCCCGGGCCCGGATGGTTTCCCCCCCATTTCTTCCAATCATTCTGGGACCTGGTCGGGGCGGAGGTGTGCGCTGCCATCCGGGACCTATAGACTGCCCGATCCATCCCCAGAGGTATCAACTCCACCTTCATAGCTCTTATCCCCAAGTCCCAGGTAGCTCGATCCCTCTCGAATTTTTGCCCCATTAGCCTGTGCAATGTCCTGTACAAAATCCTGACCAAATCCATGGCTTCCCGTCTCAAGGACATCCTCCCCCTGATCATTGCCCCCTACCAGGGCAGTTCGGTCAAGGGTAGATTGATCACTGACGGGGTCATTATCATGCACGAGGCCATTCACTCAGTTGTCCTATCCAAAAAGGCCTCCTTTCTGCTCAAGTTGGACATGAACAAGGCCTTTGACAGAGTTAACTGGGCCTTCCTGTCCAAGGTCCTCCTCAAGTTTGGATTTCACCCCTCTTGGGTCAGGCTCATCAGCAACTGCGTGTCCTCCCCGTGGTTCTCCATCCTCGTCAACGGGTCCCCTACCAGATTTTTCCCTAGCTCTAGAGGCCTTCGCCAAGGTGACCCCCTGTCCCCGATCCTCTTCATCATCCTAGCTGAGGCCCTAGGGCGGACCATCTCGGGCGCTGTGACTCATGGTCTCATTTTAGGCATCAGGCCTGCGCCGGGCCTGCCCCTTGTTTCTCACCAGCAGTTTGTGGATGACACCATCCTGGCCACTTCTACCTCAATCCCCCAAGCCAAAATTCTCAAGCATATTTTGACCCTGTTCGAGGAGGCGGCCGACCAAAAAATCAATCTCTAGAAGAGCATGATTTTCTTCATTCACACCCCCTTGGCTAGACAGATCAGAATTGGGCAGATTTTGGGCTGCTCCCCTGGTTCCCTCCCCTCCTCGTACCTCGGGCTCCCCCTATTCATAGGAGCATCTTCCAGGGCCCTATGGGGCGGGGTGATTGAGTGGATTAAGAGGAAGTTGGCCCCCTGGAAAGGCCACCTTCTTTCGTAGGCTGGTAGAGCCACCCTCTTGACGACAGTCTTGCAAAGCATCCCGATATACTTCATGTCGGTCTTCAGAATCCTAGCCTCCATTGCAGCTCACATCGAACAAATTCAAAAATGCTTTCTCTGGTCGGGAAGTGAAGATAAGAAGAGGATTCCCCTGGTATCCTGGTCCCTGGTCTGTCGCCCCAAAGCTGAGGGAGGGATCGGGCTCAGGAGGGTGGTTCCCATGAACAGGGCTCTCATGGCCAAGCATGCCTGGAAGGTTCACACCAATACCCCTGATGAGTGGGTCAGCATTGTGCGTAGGAAATACTATCATAGCCACCCCTTCCTCAGTGAGTCTCAGCCCCATGATGGATCCACCTTTTGGAAGTCCCTGATCTCCACCAAAGACATAATCCAGAAAGGAAGCAGATGGATCCTCGGAGATGGTGCCAAGATTGATTTTTGGGATGACAGATGGATTCAGGATGAGGCCCTGTCATCTGACAGAGAGCTCCTCGTTCTCAAGCTAGGCCTGGCGGACAGAGGCCCCAAGGTTGTGGGCTATCTCTCCCAGATCCTGGGTGGCGCATCCTGGGCGCCCATCCTGGACCCCAGGCACCCGCTTCAAGCTGGCAGACTCCAGGGCCTCCTCACGGTGACTGTCATCCCATCCTCTGGAGGTGACGATAGATGCATTTGGCATGGTACCCCCAGTGGAGTCTTCTCCATCAAGTCTGCTTACAACCTCCAGAGAGACCCCGACAAGGCTCCCTTCCTAGCCCGATAGGTGTGGGCCAAGAAGCTGGTCCCCAAAATCAGCCACTTCATTTGGGCGGCCGTCCAAAACAAGATTCTGACGATCAAAAATCTCATCAAGAGGGGCTTCCAGATCTCGAATAGATGCTACCTTTGTTGTGATGCCTGGGAATCCACCAACCACCTCTTTGTCAACTGTTCCTTTTTGGCTGAAGTCTTGGGCCTCATCCTTTCCCAATTCTCCATCCAGTGGGTGGGCCCCAGATCCATCTCTGACCTCCTGTTGCAGTGGCCCAACCCCTTTGCCCATCCCTTCACCCACTTTCTCTAGAATTCATGCCTCCCCCATATGCTCTGGCAGCTCTGGCTCGAGCACAACAACAGAGCCTTTTCCTCCTCGGCCCATTCCCCCCTGTGGATTGCGACCAAGGCCATGACCTTTGCCCTTGAAAACTCCCGATCCATCCCCCTGATCGAGGCGCCCCGACGGCCAGGCAAAGTCGCTCTCCTTTCCTCTCTCGGCATCCAGCTCCCCCCTTGGTCCCCCCCTCACCCCCTCCTATCGTTCTTTGACCAGATGGATTGCCCCCCCGGCTGGGTTAAGCTCAACTTCGACGGCACGTCCAAAGGCAATCTCGGGCCCTCTAGGGCGGGCGGGGTTATCCGTGATTGCCACGGGGCCCTGATCATGGCGTTCGCTGCTCCTCTTGGCCTCTAGACCAACAACTTTGCTAAAGCAGCTGCTCTGCTAAGTGGTCTAAACGTCCTCAGGGAGGCTCCTTCTCAAGTCATCATTGAGGGCGACTCCCAAGTCATCATCAATGCTGCCCGTAGTCCGGGTAACTACTTCTGGCGCATTCACAACTTCATCCGAGAAGCCCTCTCTGTTCTCCAGGGATTCCTCGACCATAGCTTCCAGCACGTGTACAGGGAAGGCAACAGGGCGACCGACTTCATGGCGAACCAAGCCATTTCTGTTGACGCCTTCACTACCTGGACCACGGACTTTCCCGAAGCTCTGGTTCTCATTGTCTCAAAAGATCAGGTGAGCGATGTGGAGGACCCCGATGTCTAACCTGCCCCGTGTCGGGGCCCCATATTTCCACTGGCGTGGCCTCCAGAGGACCGATGTCTTCTTCCCCCATGGCACCTCACCGCCCGGCCCAAGCCTATCTCCTGCCCATTGATTGGTTTCCCAGATCTCCCACGTGGTGGCAGGTGTGCTAGGCCATGTTAGCAGTTTGGCTATTTTTGATGAGGACCTGTGTTGTTCTGGTTGTGCCCTTGGTAGTCCCAAGACCGCCTCCTCGTCAGCCGCTTCGTGGATGGATTCCCATGTCGCGTCATTCCGCCTGCGGCTTTATCCCGTGACGTTCCATCAAGGCGCTCCCCCGATCAGCTTGCACCACCTGGCGCGCTGGCAGTGGCCCCTTCCCCTGGCCCCGCGTGGCAACCTACAGTCGTGCCCCCTCAGCCCCCCCTCGTGTCGCACCCGACCTCGAGCGCCCTTTCTCGACGTCGACGGCTCCCCCCTTCTTCGGCCCCCTACGTGATTTTAAATTTGCCTTGCGCTGCGTTTTTCCATCGTGTTTTTCCCTGCTCCCTGTCCCTGTGCTGCTGGCTAGTTTTCCCCTCCTTCCCCTGCCCCATGGCTGCCAAATGCATTTACATCGAGCCCTCCACGCTCAACCTGAGCGAGTCGGCTAAATTGTTCTCCAACGCCAAGCATTTCACCCCCTTCTTCAGCAAGTTCGCTAGAGTGGACGATGAGATCACCCAATGTTTCCTGGACTCGTGGTATGATGGCGAGGTTCAGGTTAAGGGGCTGCATTTTAAAGTAAACAAAGAATTTCTTACAGAGGTGACAGGCCTCCACCATGAGGACAAGGGACGCGTTGTCAGGCGGGACAAGCACAATTGGGAGGAGGAGCTATCTTTGCTCCAACCTCCCGGCCCCCTTTGATGAGGCAATCATCCCGGTAATGCAATACATTACCTGCGATGACCCGGATTAGAGGCTCTTCAGTTTTCACTTGAGCTATTTCAATCACCTCCGAGGGGCCACGGTGGTCAACACTCCTCACTTTCTATTGTACTCTCTGGGTCTTTCCATAGACCACGCTCGCAAAAACCATTCTTGGCCCTCCCACCAAGGCCTCATGGCGGTGCTGTACAGGCATGCCCTGGCCAACCAGTCGCAGCTCCATCGCATTCCCCCCGTCGGCTGCCCCCCATGACGTGGTGACTTCCTCGACTGCTTCCCCTGCGGCTTCCATCTCCAAAGACTCCCCCCCGCGCGATGGCTCCCCCACCGCGAAGCACTACAGGCCAACCCGAAAGTGCAAAACTCTGGCCCAGGGCACAGGTGGGGCCCCGAATCTTGGGGGCACCCGCAAAGACCCCTTCCCTGGCAGCAGCAGGGCTGCTGGCAGCACCAAGAGGTCCAAACAGGAAACCTCGGAGCCCATCGATGTCAGTTCCGAGGCAGACAGTAGATTGCAAAACTTGGCTATTAGAGGCCTCCTCGATGCGGCTATCGGATCTCTGAACGCGGCTGCCCAAGCAGCCTCCTCCGCTGCCACTGCCCTGGCCGAGCTTCGGCGTAGGCTGGGTGACGGCCCCGATAGGGAGTAGCTCGACCGACGTGGGGCCCCGTCTGGTCAGGGGTGACAGCTGGGCCCAGTGGTTCCAGGCGTCCAACTTCTACGATCTATCAGGGCGGTTTCTCGTTTTGATGGCTTCTAGCCATGGTTTTGTCGACATTTAGATGTTTTTTGTAGGGCCCGGGGCCAAGGCCCGGGGTCTCGGCTTGTTGCCTTGGGCGCAGCCTCACTTTTTGGTTTGTTATTTCAGTCTTGGATGATGATGTAACTAAGGTTTTGGGATCCTGTTTAAAAAACCCGTTGTAAATATACTGTTACTTACCAAAAAAAAAAAATCTTGGAAACCAATTCCCTATTACAATGTTTATAGGCACCAAACCAAAGGAGACACCAATCCCCTATGCTCAAGTTCATGGACCACTATCCACATGAGACACCAATCCCCTTTGCTTTGGTTTGTGGACCTCTATCCATAGGTTACACCAATCCCCTTTGCTATGGTTTGTGGACCTCTATCCATAGGAGACACCAATCCCCTTTGCTTTGGTTTGTGGACCTATATCCATAGAAGACCTCAATACCCTCTGCTCTAATCTACTCCAAGCCTTTACACAAGGTTTGCTCAAATATTCTCCAAAATTTGCTCTCAACTCTGCTCAAACCTACCCCAAGATTGCTCAAGTTTGCTCACCAAAACTACTCAAATATGCTCACTATCACTGCTTAAATCTGTTCATAAATCTTGCTTAGTCTAACTTACAAAACCTACTTAGATCATTACTCAGACCTAGTCAAATTATTACTCAGACCTGCTAAAATCTGCTCCAAGCCTACTCACAAGGCTTGCTCAAATCCACTTCACCAGATTTGCTCAAATCATAGCTTAAACCTGCTCATAAAACCTACTCAATCCAACTCACAAAACCTACTCAAATCTTCCTCCAAGCCTTCTCACAAGGCTTGCTCAAATTTTCTCACGAAAACTGGTCAAACATTCCCAATTCTTGTATACAAACAATTTCATATATCTTTCCCAAGTGCTTTCTTTGACTGAAGTAATTCAGACATATTCTACCCAAAATTCTTTCTCTTCATAAACATATAGAGAATGATATGCATTAACATCAATCAATATGTTCTATCATTTATTAAGTCTATCACTTACACATGTCTCACATTCATTTGCATTCAAAAGATAGCTCTAGTCTAGCACTTGATAGTTGACCTTATGTACTCCCAAAGCCAACCAAGACAATGCACAAGTTTGCTCACAAAACTAGTCTATAACCCTTGCAAATTTGCTCTCAATATCAATCACAATAATACACAAACTTGCTTTACCAAAACTGGTCTATAGCCCTTCTAAATTTATTCTCAATATCACTCAAAGTTAATGCATCAATTTTCTCTCAAACCCCAACACATATGTTTTCAAATTCATTCAACAATGATGCACACTTTATTCTCAAACCCTAGCACAAATATTTCCAATCTTAATCAAATCAATGCACACATACTCTCAACTTCAATCAATCACTAGTGCTCATCAAATCAATCCTTATACCTCCACCATATGATATCACAAATATTTCCTTCAAACAAACATCAACCTTTAGAAAGGAATCAACAATACCATACCTCTAAAACTACCTTGATGATGATGTACCCTCAACACGTGTCTTAACAAAAAATAATATTTTTTTTCCCACTTCAAAATAGGTTAGCAAATCCCTTTTTCTCTTCTTTATTAGGTATCAAAATATTCTCATAAAAAACTTTTGTCAAAATGTACTCAATCAAGGCTTACAATAATAACACAAATCCTTTTATTCCCTTCAATGATATGCCAATATTATAAATATCAATAATCATAAGTACACCTTATTTCTCCTTTCTAAGATATGTAAAAATTCAAATAACAATAAATCTCATATACACCTTATTACTCCTTTCTATAAATTCAAAGCAATACAAATAACAACAAATCTCATATACACCTTATTACTCCTTTCTAGAAATTCAGAGCAATGAAATAACAATAAATCTCATATACACCTTATTACTCCTTTCTAGAAATTTAAAGCAATGAAACCCAAAACCCTTATTATTCCTCAACTTGCAAAATATAATTTAAATCAATGCATGCACCTCATATATTTCTCAACCTTAATAAAAATAGTTTTTATCAAAAATTTGAAGTACCTCTATGACTGCTACGAATAGAACCTCCAAAATCACAACAACCAACACTCTCCCAAATGCCTTGGCCAACTTCACTACCGCAGCGACTGAGACCAAAAGGGGGCGACGTATCTCTTAAACTAGGTTTTGCACACTATCCAACATGAAAACCACAAAATCATAGATGATGGAAATCGACACAGTGACCTCCTACCAAGCAACACTAAGTGCATAACCTTCCACCGGTTGGACTACCCTCGATGAACGAAACCTTGGGTGTATGCAATGAAAAATATTATGTTCTTCTCCCTTCTCAACGATGAATAAAAAATTGGTGTCAACGGGGTTCGACCCATTGGCCTTCTGCCTAGCAAACCTCAGGCGTGCAAGATAAACAATGAATGTTCCTACCTCAATTTTTGTTATAAAATATTCTAATATTTTTGTCGTTCATAATCACAGGATAAACAATATTTTCAATCTTATTGCATGTTGTCTATCGTTCAAAATCAAAGGCAATTAATCACCAATTTATATGCTCTCGAAAGGTTTATGAAGATGTCATGTCAGCTCAAAAATTGGACTCAAATGTCTTCCATAATGTTGGTGCCCAAACCTTTGGATTATAATATTTGAATTAAATATTATAACTTTATCCGCCCATGTAGAGGAGTTGGAGAGCAAGTGGGTAGTTAAACCTCTCTAGTTGCTGAGAGGCCCAGGTTCAAATCTCTCGCCTCACATGTTGCGGATATGTTATGTAATGGTTCCCTCGTGGTCACAGTCTGTTTACCCCTTGTGGCCACCACCAAAAAAAAAAAAAAAAAAATTAAATATTTTGATTTAATATTGCACAATTATGTCCCAACCTTGGTCCTTGCCTTTTATAAACCTTTGTCTTCATGCCATTAAACATTTATTTAAATTATTTATCCCAAGCCTTGAACCTTTATAATATTTTTAAAACTTTATCCAAGAATCCTTAAACCTTTGTCTTTTCACCCTTAAACCTTTTTTACCTTTATCCTCTCTTTTTAAAAATTTCATCCAAGCATCCTTAAACCTTTTCATTTATAATATTTAAATATTATAAACCTTTATTTAATAGATTTTTCCTTGCCTTGTTCCACTTGAATAATTTTCCAATCTTTTTAACTTCACAACCTTGAAGAAATTTTTTGCCCTGAGTATTATGAACCTTTGATATCAATGACCATGCACCTTTGACATCAATGACAACTCAATATGCTCAATATTTCCACTATGAATGATATGGGATTTTTATTCAATGGTAGAATATATGATCAATTAATCACTTTGCCGTATCATTTATTGATTGGAATCCTAATAATTGATTTTATTCAAATCATTTGTTGTTCACACTTCCAATCATCAACCTTTATCCAGTTTGACTAGTCACACTTTCAAAATATCATTAGCTTTGATCGACCCTTTGATCAATAAATTTTACTAATAGAGTATCTACTCAATTACTTTTAAAATTAGTTATCAAAAATGGGTCCAATCTATTGAAATATTTGTAATCTAACCTTATTAGGCCAAGCTCAATAGTGATGAACTAGCTATGGATGCTCTTGATGTAGCCTATGATTAAGTGGTATGTAAGCTTTTAGGAATTCTCTATGTAAACCTACATGAATCATATATATTATCCTCTGGACAATATTCTATGTAAGCCTATAGGCACTTTTGATGTATACACCCTTAGTTGGTTAATCCACCTTTATGGTTAACCTTAATTAAAGGGTGTAATACATTTATTATATTGTAATTTATCCTTCAAGTCAAGTTATATTGGATTAAGGTTTATAATTAATTAGGGATTTTGTATCATTGTAAATACCCTCAATGACTGATCCATTGTATTAATTTGAGATATGTGAGATTGTGGGGGTGCCTATGGGCAACCACCCTTTATCATATCATTTATCTCTTTTTTTTTCATCTATTCACTCTTCAATTTTGTTGTTCTTCATTTTTCTACATAATATTGTGGTGAATGTATGTTTGAGGATGTTTCTGGAAAATATTATGAATTCCAATATAGTATCATCACCAAAATGAGGAAACTTTGTTCAGTCACATAAAAAAAGTGTATAGGGTAAACCATGGTAGATATGGATGAATTGCTAGTTCCATTTGATTCCTTGCGAAATTTTAGGGGGTTCTAGTTCAATACTTCTATAGATTTCATCATTTTAATGTCTATTTTTCTTAAAATACCCATTTTCCCTCCATTTTGTTTTTACCATGGTAAATGAGGTTTTGATTTATCAAAGGAAATTAGCTAAACTGGTTAGATTCCTCAACATTCAAGGATGAGATCCAATTAGAATCCTGACAAGTGTTACATGGATAATATCCAAGTTATTGTAATACCACTATTTGGTTATCATATAATACAGGTGGGGCCTACTTCAATACCATATAACCAATTGAAAAAATGAGGTTTTGAATGAGTCCTCAAATTAGTTATAAAATCCCCATATTGTGTACCTTCCTAACCCTTACAAGATGCAAAAATACAAACCATAACTATATTATTCATAGCATGGACAAACAAGGCTTTAAGGAGCCAATTGTCCTTTGAATCATTGATCCCAAAGTTTGTATTTATCAACAATACAACTACTAATTTTACCTTATTTAACTCCCATATTACTCTTTTTTTGTGGAAAACTTTTCATCCTTCCTCCAAATCCAACTCTTCTATTCTAAAACTCTTTTGCTAATATATTTTTCAGAGAATTCCCTTCATGAAAGGTATGTTAAATATTGATACCCTCAAACCTACTTAGTAGAGATTGGATCTCTTCTATCATATTCATCACCTACCAATTGGATCCATTCTTATCATTGAGCCAATTCACTAGCACCTATTAATTGCACTTCACTTCTAAATTTCTTATAACCATTTTACTTTGCCAACTTAACGTTGATAAGCAACACCTTGGATTTTGACATAGTATTGGTTGTCTCATTGAAGTTATCTATAAAAATCACTCTTCTTTTGTCTGTACAGTCTCTCATCACTTCCCTCCTCCTACTAGGCTAGGAATCTCTTTGGAAGCTCCGTCAGTATTTAGTTTATGCCACTCATTCCTTGGCTATTTCCATATTATCTTTGCATTGTCCACTTTATGTTGTCCACTTCCTATGGTAGAAGGTAAATAAATGCACCATATTTCCAAGGTATCATGCTCTCAGGTACATATTTCATTCACCTACACTTTGGTAATTTGTTCTATCATTGAGGATTTGATTTGATTATAGACTCTAATCACATTCATTTTCATGTTTTGAAAGGTATGAAATTGCGTTCTAGACAAATATTCCAAATGAATATTAAGGGCATAATGTTCCAAAGAGCTGACACCTTTTTGTTTTTGAAGGGATTTCTCCATTGGTCTAACTAGTCCTTGATCCTATTCGGTCAGACCCACCCAATAGAGAATTTATTTTTGATATTTTCCCAATCTCTCCACTAAAATTCCATTTCATGAACATAGGATGACCTATATCCTCATATTTCTCATATAAAGTGCACTAGGAAGGACCATGTAACCTCCTCTTTCAAATATTATCCATTATAAGCATTATCTTGTGAGCAATTAGCCAACTACAAAGCTTAATTTTGAGATTGTTGTATTTTCTCATATTTTTGTCCATACCTTCTTACTAATACCTTCCTCAATGAATTTTCATAACCACTTTTGATTGAGTGTTCTCCATTTGGACTTTCTAACCAATAATGAGTGTATATACCCTTTAGATAAATATCGGTAGAATGAAGTCTCCATAGAATTATTCAAACTCATACATTCCATTGTTTTGTTGGAGTATATTACATTATTTGGTACATGTCTTAGATTAGGCTTTACTTTATGTAATGTAATAAATGCACAAGTGTGCATAATATTCAATAATGTAAATGTGCACATTAGTCCTGTACATGAGTCCATAGAATAGGGAGCTGAATAGTCTAGAAGTGTGAAGGTCAAGAGTGCACCATATGAAGAGTCACATATTGTTATATATGTGTGATAAAGTATTGTAATGGGTATCGAAGGTGCATTGCTCATAGCATGCATTAGTAGAGTAGTTCCATATTTTTGTGAGTTTCTATTAATAGCATATTTTAGAAAGTTCTGTTATTTTATTCTTTCTACTTTACATCTTGTGGTTATTTTACATATTAAACATTATCAAAAGCTAACAATGGTATCAGAGCCACAAGGGACTTTGACAGGAGATAGGGAGAGCTATTGCAAGGTTTGGACTTGCAGAGTTTTTTGAAGTTGTAGAGGAGAAACCAGTGAAGGTGAGGAGATTATCTCTAGAAGGTGAAACTAGAGAAGATTGGAGAATTTCTATTCCAAGAACAAATTCAGAATAGAAGGAGATTTCAGGTCTTGAAGTTAGACCTTGATATTGTGGAGATTGGGAGATTAAGAGACCCAAGAAGGAGGTCCTATTGGAGAAGTTGGTAGATTGAAGGAGACTACAAATTGTAGATTGGCTAGAGTCTTTCTATAGGGTTGCAGAAGAACTCATGAAGACTAGGACTCAACACATAATTCATTCCACTAGTTTTGAGGATAACTAGTGAAGTTTGTTTATTTTAGAATTTTGGAAATTCTAACATATTTGGTACTACTATCTAAGTTTTTGGTTGCAAAAAATTAACACCCAAAAGTTGAGAAGCTTCCTACAATGGATAGAGAAGAATTTCACCTTCGTTGCCTAAAATTCTATGTGCTTTCCTTGTGCAGGGATTAATTCTTTGTTGCAAAAAACTTGAGATTGAAGAGGTCTAAGAAAATACCCTATTGGAGATTGAATATTGAGGAGACTCGAGAAGGAAGTCCCCATAGAATATTGCAGATAAGAAAGCTGAGAAGTTGAAGAGACCCGAAAGAGGTCATATTGAAGAACTTCCAATTTTGGAAGATAGAATATTGGAGATAGAAGATTGCAGATTGAAGACTATAGATTGGAGATTGAAGAGACTCGAATTTTCTCATTATAGATTGGATATTAGAGATAGAGAAGACCTAAGAATAGGTCCTATTACAGATTCAAAGAGCAAAAGACTTCGAAGATTCAAGAGATTGAGAGTAGCAGACTTTGGAGATCCAACAAAGAGATCTCATTGTAAAATTCCCATAGTTGGGAGATTGAGGAAACCAGGAAAAGGTTTTAGTAGAGATTCAAGAAGAGAATTTGAAGAGTTGCAGAAGTAGAAGATCCAAGAGAAGTGGTCTCAAGAGATTTCAAAGAAGAAGAAGGCTAGAGAAAGCCTTGTTGTAGATTTGGAGAAGCGACCATTGAAGGCATCTTGGAGAAAGTGAGAAGTAGGAGATTGCAAGTAGAGAAGAGTAACTTTGTAGAAGTTACCAGTGGAGGAGATTTGAAGAAATTTCATGATAAGAGATTGCGAGCAAGGAGAAGTTTCTAATTTGGGATAATTATCACCATCCGACAACAAGCCCAAAAGGAAGAAGTGTTTGGCAAGAAGTTTGCCAAATCTTGGAGAAAGGATTTGAAGATCTCAAGACATTCAGATTCTTGAGAAAGTGGACAACATAGGAGATTGGTTTTTGAAGTCAAAATTTGACAAGGAGATTGCAGGAGAAGAGGAGATAGAAGAGCCCAAGGTTTTGGGAATCTGAGGACAGCCATAGAGTTTTGAAGGTTGACTTGATAGGAGAAGATTATAGGTTTTGTAGTAGATATTGAAGGGTTGCAGGAGAGTAGATTGAAGGTAGCCTAGAGCTACGTTTTGGAGAATATTTGGGCAGATTTTGGAGTTCCCATAGATAGGAGATTGAAGGTGTCTAGACAACAACAAAAGATAGCATTCTAGAGACTCTCATTGCAGGTTTAAGCCAACGAAAGAAGGAAGGAGGTGACTATAGAGTTGTAGGTTTATGAACACCATTTGGGGCAGCATTAATAGCTACTAGTTTTACAGTATTTGTGAAGTGTTGTTTAGTAGCAAGAAAGGAGAAATTTGGGCAGCAATTAGAGCTACAAATTTGATAAAGTTTTGTGAAGATACAAAGCTTACAAAATTCATATTACATTCAGGGGTGAACCAATTCACCAAAGATACTAGCTAAAAGAGAACATAAAGGTATGCAATACAAGTTATAATATTGGTGCAATACAAGTTTATTATTTGAACATTACATCAAGTTTTAAGAAGCACCATATTATTATTTGTGATCTACATTGCATTAGTTGGAATCTAAAAGTTAAGAACTTAAAGGAGTTCTTTAAACCAAGGTGTTAGTAGTATTTACACCTTAAGATCTACAAAGATAAAGTAGCAAAATAAAGGAGAAATAAGAAGTGCATAGTATTGTTAATGGATGCTATGTTATAGTCTTTAAGCAATGCAGATTTACTAAAGCAAAGTGAAAGCAATAGATTAAGCTAAGTGAAGACCGAACAAGGGTTAAAATTTTGGCAAAATTTCTAAGTGTCTAAAGATACTAGGATGTGCATAAGCATCTTGGATGAGCACAAGCATTGAGAGGCATCGAGAGAAGGCATCATCATAGAAGAAGAATCACCACTCAAAATAGCAAGAGGAACCACCACTCAAAAGGAGTGTTACCATTGCTCTAAGGAGGGAAAGTGATCAAACTCTACACCATTGAAGAGATGTGGACAGAAGCTCCACACCATCGAGAAACATAGATGAGCTCTACAACATTGGACATATTGAAGAAACAAAGCCACCATTGAAAGCATCAAAGAAAAGTAGACATTCATCCTTGAAGTAGAAGCTTACTGCTATGAAAAGTGAGCGTAGGAATACGTTGAGACAAACGTATTAAGACATGGAATGAAATGAGTTTGGAATAGTGTTGTTTTACATTGGAAGCAAAAAATAAACATAGAAGCAATAGTTTGCATGCATGCACCACATTGTTGAATATTGGAGAAGCATTAAAGAAGCATTACAAGTAATGCCCATTGTCATAATACCATATCCCAGGAAAGGAAAACGTCTTGCAAGCATAGTGGAAGAGTTGGAGTGCCAAGTGGCACATACAAGGCAAGAACGTGAAAGGTCTAGCACCCAGTACGTCAAGTGGTAAGCATAAATCAGAAGGTCAAAGGTATTTTCATGCCTAGTCAAGGAAACATCCTCCTAAAGGTGCCAAAATATTGAAGAAGTCTATTAATGAAGATGGCAGAGTAGTGTAGAGTATAGTGTGCAAATATTACCATCGATTGGATGTAGTAAAGGGAGAATATTTGGAAGTTAAAAAGTTACATAGTGAAGCTAACATTAGTGTGTAGGTTGATTAAAGCTAAGGTGGGAGAAATTATTTCTCCAACAAGCCAACGAATGAGCTAGATATTGCACATGTGGGTGAAGCACCATTGAGAGATGTACGCGGTGGAAAACTTGCAGAGAGGAGGTCAAGTTGACCAACGAATCACTAGTTTCAAAGTGAAGGTAATTCACTTTATTAAATTTTCTCATAAGATTGAATTAGGAGAGATAAGAGCATACGTAAGGTTGAAAGTGTTATTTTGAAGAGAAGGAATCTAATACTTAACCTTAGACATATATTATTGAAGATTGAATATTGGAAGGAAGATATTAAAGAAGCATTTGGAAGGTTTTGTAATTTAAATCATTTGAAGTTACAAAACAATTTTGGGATATTTGCAATTTAATTAAAGAGGGAGTAATAAGGGTTTCTACATCAAATTAGACTTATAGAATTGCAAATATAATTTATCTAAATTTCTAAGTTTGGAGATATAAGGTATTCGACATCAACATAGGATTAAGAAATTTAGAAATCTACAAAGGTTAATCATGACATCACATAAGTTGTTTCTCTTAGAATCTCAATTACTTAAAGGCCCTAATTATGCATCATGGAAAAATAAAGTAAGATCTATGTTAATAGTAGAAAAGGTTTGGGAAATAGTTAAAGGAGCAAAAACTAAACCTACTGAGGATGCAAGAGAAATTCAAAAATATGAAGAAGATGAAGCAAAATCTTTAATGATAATAACTTTTGCAATTACAGATGAAATTCAGCCATATATTAGTTCAGCAGGAACATCTATAGAGGCATGGAACACTCTATCCAAAATATTTGAAGGAAAGAACAAAGCTACCATCTTGAATCTTCAAACACAATTACATTCTCTTAAAGTTAACAGTGGAGAAAGTATAGAGTTGTTTCTAAGAAAAGTAGCAGATATAAAGGGAAAGTTATTAACCTTAGGTGAAACAATAGAAGATAAATTTTTGGTTCAAGTAGTCTTAAGAGCACTTCCTGAAAGTTATAAGTACTTAGTTACATCTTTACAAATTCTGGGTAAAGATACACCATTTGATGAATTGGTTAATATACTACAAGAACATGAAGTGGTGAATTCAACTAAATATGAAATGACTAATAATGCATTAGTCTCAAAAGATAATTAGAAAGGAAACATTGCTTCAAGCTCAAGAGATAAACCAAAATGGAATGATCGATATTGTCAGATTTGTAAGAGAAGAGGTCATAATACAAGTTATTGCAGATTTAATCCAAGGAATCAAGTGAATCAACCAAATAGGTTGTTTCAACCAAGACAATATCAAAACCAATATAGATTCTCTCAGCCATAGTTCCAGCGATAGTATAATCCACTTCAACTACAATATAGAGAAGGAAATCAAAAGGGTAACTTGGTCCAAGAAATATAGGAATTAGAAGAGGCTACAAAAGAACATGAAGCCAAAGCATTATCAGTTGTGTTTTATGAAGATACTAATCATTTGCTTGATCAGGATACAAACAAGGAGGACAATGAAGAAGAGCGCAAGTTCCAACAAAATATTGAAGAACCATATTGAAGACTAAAGTCTTCAATAACCAAATAATGTAATACGGGGGGTGTTGGAGTATATTACATTATTTGGTACATGTCTTATATTAGGCTTTACTTTATGTAATGTAATAAATGCACAAGTGTGCATAATATTCAATAATGTAAATGTGCACATTAGTCCATGTGTACATGAGTCCATAGAATAGGGAGCTGAATAGTCTAGAAGTGTGAAGGTCAAGAGTGCACCATATGAAGAGTCACATATTGTTATATATGTGTGACAAAGTATTGTAATGGGTATCAAAGGTGCATTGCTCATAGCATGCATTAGTAGAGTAGTTCCATATTTTTACGAGTTTCTATTAATAGCATATTTCAGAGTTATTATAGAAGTTTGTTATTTTATTCTTTCTACTTTACATCTTGTGGTTATTTTACATATTAAACATTATCAAAAGCTAACATGATTCTTCTCTTTTGTCCAATCCTCCAAGAAACACCTGATGTTCCCCCCCAATCTCTATGGAAGTAATTTTTCATTTTGTTTCCATAGATGTTCTACATATTGGGCTATTGCATTCCATCTCTTATCTTGTCATAGAGGATTCCCCCAACAAATATCATCCCATAAGTCAATGTGTTTTGTAATTCCAACCTTCCAATTCACTTCCTTTATCAAAATGTCATTGCTTATAATAGATGGTTCCAAATGATTGAGATTTTGCAATTATCTTCCTTGTTGAATATTCTCTTAGGATCCCTAACTTTTAGGTATTTATGTTGGATAATCCCAAACCAAAGGTTGTTTGGTTCTCTTATTAATATCCAGGCCAATTTCCCACCCAAGATTGTGTACATCAAATTGATTCTCCTTAAACCTGCACCTCCTTTTTTCTTAGGTTAGAAAATTATGTTCCATTTCAAGAGAGGTAATCTTCTTTTTTTCTCTATTCTTGTCCAAAATAAATTCTTCTAGATAGATTCTAACTTAGTTTCTACTACCCTTGGAATTTTGTATAGATATGATATAGGTGGGGAGAGCTTGAAGGGTTGCTTGTAGTAGTTTCATTTTCTAGCTTGGCTCAACCATTTTCCTTCCACCTCCTTGATTTTATTTGGAATCAATAAAAATAGGGTTTTAGTGTTCTTTATTTTCTATAACTCTGAAAAGAGGTATTCTCAAGTATAGCAAGGGCAATAATCCTAGCTTATAATGTAAAATTTCCTTCATATTCCCTTGGGTACTTGTTAAGGTATTGATAAAATACAACAAACTATATTCCTTATTAACTCTTTGAACTGCAACCTTCTTGTAGCTCTCTAATACTTTCTTCTATTCTTTAGCTTTAGTAACACTTGATGGCCCTCGAAGGATTGTATCATCCATAAAAAGCTGCTGAGAAACTACCTCCAAGGTGTTTGTCATATTTAGGCCTTATATAGCTCAAAACTATATCTTCCCAAGCCTCCCCAAACCAAACTTCCTTAGCATCTTTTAAATAAAGTTATAAGAGATCCTATCATATGTGTTGTTCATTTACAACTTAACCTAATATCCCCTCCTCTTAATTTTAATTAAGGAATGTATAGCCTCATGAAATACTATGATCCCATCTAGAATCTGATGGCCCTTGAGAAATCCACCTTGGTTTTCTACGATCAAGCCTGGGAGAAGGGTTTTTAGTCTCAAAGACTTTGTCAAGATTTTATAAATTATGTTACATAGGATTATTAGTCTAAAGTCAGCAAAGGATTCTGCCTTGGCCTTCCTAGGTACAATGGTGATGAAAGTATTATTTCATTCCTTCAAAACTTTCCTCTTTTTTTGGGCTTCCCTCATAGCTGCTATTTCATATTTTTTACTATCTACTAATTTTTTCGAAAAACCTTGCTTGGAACCCACCCATCCTTGGGCCTTTCTTCTTTCCTAAAGAGAACACTTCCTCTTTAATTTATTCTTTCATGAAGGGTTTATCCAAGAACTTGTTATCTTCCAATGTGATCACTTATGGAGTATTATTGCAAAGGTCATTAAAGGCTTCCTCCTACTTCCCTCCCTTCTTTTGTTAGGAGATTATGGAAGAAATAAATAGCTTTCATCTCAATCTTCTCCTCCTAATCTATAACATCCCCTTGATCTTAGAGTGATTATGTTGATGTTGTTCCTATTCCAGTGGATTAGGGTGGTGACAAGAAAAAATTTTGTTTCTATCTCCTTCATAAAGCCATATGGCATGAGACTTTTGCCTCTAGTGGATTGTTTTGCTACTAAAACATTATGATATTCAATAAGATTCATATTTTTCTCCTAAATCAATTCCTTAGTGTTCCCATTTACCTCCATCCTTTGCTCAATGTTCTTTAAATTATTCTCTAACCTGATCTTCCTTTGAAAAAATTCATGATTCCATATTATTAGCTCATGCTTAATTATTTTCATCTTGTGAGAAAGTTGGAACATGCAACTCCTTGTTATAAATGTACACCACCATTTCCTAGTTTTTCCTTCCATATTTGGGTGTGTTATCCACATCATTTTGAAATAAAAAGGGTAATTTTTCTTGGCCCTATCTCTCCCCATTTCCAAGATAAAATAAGTATGATCAGATCCAATCCAAAACCTATTCTAAGTCTTAATTGGAAACCCTCCATATACCATTTATGAGATATCAAAACTCTATCCAATCTAAGATTTAATACCTTGATACTTCATCCTTTTGTTATTCCAAGTGTAGCTACCCCCTCCAAATGTAGGTCTACCAGACTTGTCTTTGTAAAAATATCCACTAGATATCTCATGGCCTTGTGTAACTAGGAACCCCTCCTTTCTTATCATTCAAGGTTAGCAGTGTAATGAAATTCTCGACTACAATACATTTATGATTTTATAAGTTTTGATGGTTTTATTTAAGTAGATTTCAAATAATTTTTTTATGCTTGATAAAATTGGATGCATAAGTATATGTGACAAATCCTACTTTACCTATGCACCTATGCTCAAAGCAGATTGTAAGGTGATGTCGATTTTGATAAACTAGCTCTCCATCAAAAATCTCTACATTCCAAAGGGTTAGCAAGCCTCATAAATTCCTCTTTGTTAGAGCTTCTAATAAGTTTCTTTTGCTCTAGATATTCCTACCTATTTTTCCTAACTCATTTCCCCCTAATTTTATCTCCTATAATAAGACTATATCAGTACACATATTACTAATATAGGATTTTAGTAGTCTATGTTTAGATAAGACATCTAGAACCCTCACATTTTAGAATAATAATTTCATTTTTTACCTTTGGCTAGGGATTTAGATTCCCTATAAAGGCTTCAACAAGATGACTCTATTTTCCATCCGCCACTTCTTTTTCCACTTCCCTTGTTTACAAAGTATTTTTTGAGGATCATCCCCTTCCTTGTCTAGAGCCCTTTGTATCAATTGTCTATGAGTGCTTCTTCCCCCTCTTCAATAACACTAATCATCCTCTCCCTTGCATTTGGTATCTTCCACCTTACATTTTGGTTCTTTATATTTCTTTGGGGAAGTTTCTTGGGCCTCCTTCTCCTTTGTGATATACTCTTGTTCAACTTTTTCATCTTCTGCATTACTTTTTCCTTCTTCTAGACCCTTCTTGGTCTCTAGTGCCTCTAGCACTATTTCCTCCTCTTTTGTTGCTTCCAAAACCTCTCATTCTATTTGTTCTAGTTTTGGTATGTTTTTTGAGTAAAAGGTAAAAACATTATTCAAAAAAACTGATCAGCTTATACAAATCCATTTTGATATCCTGCCTTTCTTGGCAAGGCTCAAAATACATTTTTTTTGTTTTCTTTTATCTTCCCAAGATCTCTAAATCCCTTATTATTTAAACTTTACCTCCTTCTTAACTGTATATGTCCTATTCCAACAAATATTACTAAAGCTCTCTTTGTTCTTTTTTCTATTCCTGATAGCTTTCATGTTGCATTTGATTCCATAGTTGTACCCAAATGTCTTGTTCTACCTTTGTCCTCGGAGATTCTTCCTGTACTTTGGTCTGCATTATTTCTAATAACTTATTTAACATAATCCCCTAGGTCCTCTCTTCTGAACCGACTTCCTCTTTACAAATTTTGTTATTCCGTTCCAACCATATTTGCCTACAGATGAAGCCAATCCCTAAATTCCAAGTTGTGCTTAGTGTTTTGGATTTGAAGGTGTTATGTGATCAATAGTCCCAAAAATTACTACCATTAGGAGGATACCATTTTGTTTAGCTAAAGATGGAGTACCACCAATTCCATATTGTGTAAGCATAAAGGAGGTGGTTTATTGTTTCTATCTCTTGGAAGAACATAATACATCTACTGGTTCCAATGAACTCCTTTCTCCTCATATTATCTTGAGTCATAATGCTTTTGTGAGCAACCTGCCATATAAAACAATTAACCTTTGGCCAACCTTTTGGTTGCCATATTTCTTTCTAGGGATGTTGTTGTTGGGGTTGGTTCTTGCTACTTTGGTGAGCCTTTCGGTAGCCTGATTTCACTATGTAAGTGCCTTGTTTCTCATATCCCCATGCTAGTTGGTCATGTTCATATTTCCATAGCCATGTTCTTTTTTCTAGGATTTCTTTCAGTTCATGTTTTTTGGCTTCCCATTCTTCACCTAACCACCGGTCCAAAATTTGCCATCTTCCTAAAGCTTCTAGTTGTTGACTTGGGGGGATAAGATACTGAGATACAAGAGTTTGGCCATGATTATGAAGAGTCTCTCTGATACCACTAAGATGAGGATATTTTTTGATAATGGGGGGAGAAATTCCCAAGAATCATCCCATAAAATGAATTTTCTTCCATCACCTACTTTCCAATGTAAGTCTTACTTAATTAGTGAGGCCCCTCTTTTGAGTGTTTTCCATATCTCTGATCCCACACCAGTAACTGACAACCATGGGACATCCTCTATTTTGTGTGTAGGATAATATTTATCTTTTAAAACTTGACTCCATAACTGATCTGGATTTTTGATCCACCACCAGTATAACTTCCCCTTTAGTGCTAGGTTGTTTGTTGATGCAACTTTGATTCCAAGACCTCCCTCTTCCTTTGGTTGATAGACTTTATCCTAGCTTACCAAAGCATTTTTATGATTTTCTTGTGCTTCTGACCATAAGATTTTTTTCATCAGTTTATCCAAATATTTGAGTATGTTCTTTGGGGCTGCTAAAATGGAAAATTTGTAAACTAGTATTGCTTGTAAAACTGACTTCAAAACTGTGACTCTACCTCCAAAGCTTAACCATCTATGAGACCAGTTTGACAACTTTGAAAAAATTATATCTTTTATGGATTTCTAATATTTATTTTTTAGGATTTTTTCTGTTAAAGGAATTCCCAAGTAATCTAA
Source organism: Wollemia nobilis (assembly GCA_028583015.1). Classification (NCBI taxonomy): domain Eukaryota; kingdom Viridiplantae; phylum Streptophyta; class Pinopsida; order Araucariales; family Araucariaceae; genus Wollemia; species Wollemia nobilis. Next base: position 2,199,609 of record JAQPPZ010016930.1, read on the forward strand.
TGGACACGAGGCCATTGAGAACCTAAGAATGTTTGCTATCCGATCTTTGATTCTCTTATGTACATTAAATAAGACAACTTTAGATTTTTCTTCATTTAGAAGTTGGCCAGTGGCTACAGTGTAGCAATATAATATTTCTTTGATACTGGTTTCTTATTTTATTGTTGCTTCCCCCCATAATCCTGTATCATCTATGAATTGTAGATAAGTGATAGCTATTATCTCTATTTATTTGAATTCCTATAATATTGTTCTCTATTTTTCTCTTTTGTATAAGTCTTCTTAGTCCTTCTGCAAAAATAATAAACAAATATGGAGAGAGAGGATCTCCTTGTCTAATTCCTCTATTAGCATTAAAAATTGGGGAGGGTGTTCCATTGATGAGTATTTAAAAGGAGAATGTGGAGATGCATTCAGGTATCTAGTTGATCCAATATTTTTGGAATCCAAACCTTTGCAAAATTTGATCCACAAATTCTCAACTCACTCTGTCATAGGCCTTGGATAGATCTAACTTCGAGAACAATTTTTTATTCTTTATTTGGCCCATATGATGTATAGTTTCTTGTGCTATTACAATCCCATATAATATTTGTCTGCCCTACACAAATACCCCTTTGTTTAGGAGATATGGTATTTGGTAATATAGCTTTTAGTCTCTTGGCTATTACCTTGGTGATGATCTTGTAGATCACATTGTAGAGGGCTATTGGTCTATAATTGGTTAGATTCTCCATCTCTCCTCCATTTGAAATCAAAGCTAGAAAAGTATGGTTGAGGGATTTGAGAATCCTACCACTAGATCTAGCTTCTTCTACTACTCTAGTTATATATTCTCCTATAATATCCCAAAAATATTTGTATAATTCTATTGGTATTCCATCAGGGCCTGGGGCCTTTCTTGATTGCATAGAGAAGATTTTTTATTTCACCTCTTCTTCTTTGATCTCTTTCATAAGCTCCTCATTCTTCTCTTAAGAGAGTAATTTGGGGATACTTCCCAATATTTCCTGTTGGGATTGTTTTGACAAATGTGAATCTGCAATAAACAAAGTGGAGAAATACTCATCAGTTGCTTTTTGCATACCTGAAGTGGTGGTTTCTAGGAGTCCTACATTTTTTAAAGCATCAATCCGATTATAGTATTTTCTACCTATGGCCGATTGGTGAAAGAACTTTGGATTCCTTCTCCTTCTTGAATCCAAGTGATTCTAGATCTCTGCTTCCAATAGGTTTCTTCTTTCTTATCTAGCTCCTCTTCCTCTTGCATTAAGATATTTTCATGGGAGAGTAATTCCTTTAAAAGGGATTTTGAATGAATTATTTTTACAACTCCTTGCATTCTCTCAACTAGCTCTGCTCTTTGGAATTTGCTCCAATTTTTCAATTTATATTTGATATATTTCAATCTAGAGTGTAACTAAAATTGTGCCTTTCCAAATGTTGGTTTCCCTTGTTGCCACCATTATTGAACTAACTCTAGTAATTCCTAGTTTAGAAGCCAAAATTTCTTAAATCTAAAGAGGCGGTTTTTGGACTGGGGTATTCTGTTTGTGATATTTAGACGTACCTGGAAATGGTCGAAAGATACCATTTTTATGATTTATGAATGACAACTCCATAACTGGTGAATTTCCTCCTCTATAAATATCCTATCTAATCTTGATTTTATTGATTGGTCTCCTTTCATTTTATTGGTCCAAGTAGTACCACATCCTGGAGGTGGATTTTCAATCAGATTTAAATTATTAGATTGGACAATCGGGAGTTTATCCTTCTCACTGAGATGATTTAGACCTCCCTCTTGGTCATTCAATGACATATTGGAATTGAAGTCTCCACCCACCAGGAACCTATCTTCTAGGTAAGCTTCTCTAATAGCCTAGATTGACTTCCATTGGGTTTTTTATTCCTACACTTCCTTCATCCCATAAAAGTTAATAATCAACCAGACTAAGTTTGATTCTCTATCTCTCAATTTGGTCATCAAGATCCCTCTAACTGATGTTGCTCCTACTTGCTGAAAAGTGTATCTATTCCATAAAGTGGCCATTCCCCAGAGAAACCATGGGAAGCTTGGGCCTCATAGTCTTCATTCCTCCAGCATCTCTTGGATATTGTTTTCATTGCTTCCAGTGATGCTCTAGTTTCCTGTAATAAAACCACATTTGGGTGGTTATCTTCTATCATACGTTTAACAACCAATTATCTGGTGTGACCATTTAATCCCCTTACATTCCATGTGTGTATAATCATTGGGAACCCATGTTGTAGAAGTTGGCTATGGGTTTAACCATGCCTACCTCTCTCAAATTTTATCCTTGTTGTTGTATTTTTTTCTTTGTTTGTCTTTCTACCTACTTCTTGAGAGTTTTCATTTTTCAGCCTTTTCTCCAATTGGCTTATACCAAGGGTTGGATTTTCTCTAATTTTCTCTGCTATTCTCATAATTACCTCCTTAGATGTATGTGGCTCTTTATTATACAGTACAAGATCTCCTTCTATATCTGGTTGTGGTTGCTCTTTATATTCTATCTGTTGTTCTTTGGTTGATTCAAATTGTACCTGTATGGGTTGTCATTCTTCTATCCCTCTTATTACTTTTAGGTATTGTTGTTTTTTTATATTTGTATATTGTGGATGATAAAACTCTTATGTTATCGATTTCTCGATATTTTCTATTTGATTTGAGTGCGGTAGTTCCTCTCCTTCCATTGGATCATCTAGCCTGAGGATCTTATATTTGTTGGATGGAGCCTTTCCTTATTGACGTTGATTTGTATTTCCTCCCTTATACTGATTTCTTCCTCTTTCCTGGTTATTATTTTTTTTTCCTTTTCTCATAACCGTATGAAATTATTGTTCATTTTCTTTTTATCGAGGTTGGTTTCCTAGGTTTGGATTCGCTGGATTTATCTCTCATTTATCTAGTTTGGGGAAGCCTCTCACCAAATGTTTATATTCATGACATGCTCTACATCTGAAAGGCACAAATTCATAGTCTATTTTTTGTCTCCATGTATTCCTTCCAACTTTGAGGTCAATTTTTGCTAGAAATGGTTTTTCTAAGTTCATCTCCACACAAATTCTGGTATACGCTGTTGATCCTCCTTCCAATGATTCTCTTGATCTACCTATGTATTTGCCCAAGAGATTACCTATCAACTTCAAAATTTCCTATTTCTAGTATTCTAAAGGAAGTGCAACTAATTTTAGCCAAATTGGAGCTATCGAGGGTTCAGTTCTAGGATCAAAAGCACGTCGCCATGGTTGCATGAATAGACCTACAGGGCCTATGTTATAAAAACCTCCATCGAAAGATTTTTCCTTGTCAGATATCATTGTGAATTCAAATATGAAGTATCCCTTTGATAATGTGAAGATATTCAATTCTCCTTATGGTTCCAGATGCTTTCTGGCCCATGAGTACAAGAACCTTGCAGAAGGTCGGAGTCCCACAAACTTGCATATTAAGGTATGCTTGGATTTATACACAATATCATCTGCTATGAGTTCTTATGAAATTTCTAATATTGGGATTGTTTCTGTCTGAGGTAAACATCTGTTTCTTTTAGCTTATTCAACTTTAGTCTTCTTTATTTTACCCATGGCTTGTAGGATTTTTCGAGTATGTTCTCTTGTATCATCTCTTTTCATTACTACCTCTGACCACTTCCACAAAGGATTGTGTATTATGTCCCTTGGGACTTTGAGTCCTTCCCACATAAGTCCCTTGTGTGAACCCTCCTACCAAGGATTCTCCCATTGAATTCTTCCCCCTTGTAAACCCTAATTTTTCAATTTCAAGAATTCTCTATTTTTTCAAGCCTTTTATTAGGGTTTTCTATTGTAACCCTTAAATTACACAAAACAAGGCAAAAAAAAACTCTAAAGCCATATTAAAACTTTGAAAACATGAGTTTTAGCAAAATACAGTAATGGACCATACCAAAAAAACAAGCCGATTTTCACCCTTATGTTGCTATATGACTTTGATCTTTAGGAGAAAACCCCCAGTTTCATCGGTCTTCTCCCTTCTACTGCAATACAACTTTGATCTCTAGAAAAAACCCTCGGTTTCTTATACGGTTCCAACGAACTAATATTATTTAGTATTTTTATTCTATATATTTATTTTTCAAGATGCTTTATTTCACTTGTTTTTACATTTTAAAAAAATATGATTATCAAATAATCCCATTAATTTCTTTCTAGTTTTGGTATTTTACATTCCCTTTTGTAGGTTCAAATCTATGGTGAATGTGTCCTACTAGGACTTCCCATTGATTAGTCCCTAAGGGTCCTCTTTCAATGGTTGTTTCTTTGCTAGGAAAAAATATTTCCAAGTGCCTACATGTATAGCAAAGGTGACATCAAAAGGGTATGTTTTAATGGTTAGCTTTCTAATGGTGCTGACCTAGATATGATACCAAATCTATCATTTTAATAAGGGTTATATAGGTCTACCCTTACATAGATGTAAGTAAAAATAGCTTGAAATTTATTTATAATTGCAAAGGCCATTGAGATGAATTCTCTAAAAACATTTCCAATATTTTAAAAGACCTTTTCTTCCTAAAAATCCAAGGGTAGGCTAAACAAAAGTACCCACACCAAGAATTTTGTTTGAGGTTTAAAACCTAGCAACCAACAATGCATATATAGACTAGCATTTCATAGAAACTAGGGCCCTCCCATGTAGACCCAATCATAGTCTTCCTCCTAGGTGAAGGTTACCAAGAAGAAACCCTTTGGCATCAAAGTGATTGAAGCTTCCCTTATTTAACCCATTTAATTTTGATCCAACTCTTCAAAGCTTCCAGACCTAACCACACTCCCATGAGTTTGTAGATTATGCTACTTTACAAATCCAACATGTTACCTCTTGTAATGGTATCACTAATTGGAATAGAGGGAACCATGTCCACAAATAGAAATGTCTTATTAGGTTTGTAAAGAAAATCCATAACATCGAGTTGAGGCCAATGTAAGGCCTTGCATTTTTCTTTTAGGGAAGCTAGAAATAAGGTTTAGTGTTGCCCTTCTCCTTTGACGTGCTTACACTTCCAATCCACCTGACCCTTGAAACTAGGTCCTTTGTTAGGCCTCGTGATGTTCCCTAGGTCCATCTTGTCTTTTATCCCCACCTTTGAACCTGCTATCAAATTTATGCCTGTAGCATCTCCCAATATTACTCCCTTAGCTCTCAATTTTGCTCTTTCTATTTTTTGCCCCAGAAAAAATTACCCAATGTTCCAAAATTCAAAATATTTAATTGGAAATTTCTATAGAATATTCTATTGTGTGGCGGGAGAGGGCAAGGAGGTGCATATAATGTTTGGTAGAAAAAAATAACGGATTCATTTTTTATTTACTAAGGGATATTGCACCTTCAGAAAAGAGGTCACAACCCAGTGATAAGACACTTGTATGACAATATAGAGGCTGTACAATCAATTTTCAGGGATTTTTTAATAAGTTTTTACCATATATAGATCGTTTAGCCTTAAGTATAAAGTTATACAATATCCAATGTGAGTCATCATATCTAAGTGCTACAAAATAATGATAACATGTTCCTCTTAGAAAACACAACTCATGGGTTTGACTTGATATTTTTACATCATGTATTTTTTTGATGATATGCCTTTACACTACCCTAAGGGGAGCACCACTCTTTTTCAAGCACATCTAGAGTGATAGCATAGTGTCAAGGTATTTGTATGTCAAGAAAGATATCCCATGTTCAAATCCTAAGGATGACTTTCTTTTCTTATTTTTGGCTGACATGGGTTTAATGGTATTTCAAATATACATATTTTTACCTTTTAATTTTTAAAGGTATAGTGTGGGCACCTTGCTAGATAAGTGAGCCTATTGTGATCCTAGTCTATAGACCCAAGTTCAAACCCTATTGAAATTATAATCTACTTTGAAAAGGATTGAAAATCCAACTAACTTCATATTATTTACAAACTCATTATATAGGCACTAATGGCCCAAAATACATAACCAAACCCATCAAATCATGGATTTGATCCAATATGCTTAACCATAAGCTACAAAAGTGCAAGGGAGAATGCACGTAACTTCTAAGTTAAGAGGAAAGGAATAATGCTAACTATAAGATCCATTTTAGCTATCTTGAAGTACACACTTCCTACTTTGAGTTCACACTTGCTAACTAACACTCTAAATGACAACTAGAAGATAACTAGTGCCCACAAGTGCATGTGAGAAGGAGACTCACTTACAATTATTAATTTGCAAGAAATAAACTATGCAAACCTAGCTAGGAACTACTAGAGGGGTCATATGAGGGATCAAACATCAATCCTCATCATGCCTCCCCACAATAGAAGCATTGGCCTCCAATGCTTTAGAAGAGTAGGAAAGTCATGGGACATCTGATGAAAAGAAATCCAACGAGCCTGATGCGACAGCTGTCCTCGTCGAGCCACAAGATATGAGGTGGTAGACCCCTGTCGAGTCTGTCGAGTCTTTGTGTCATAGACCTGATCGAAATCCAAATGTAACTGAGAATCAGGAACCACGTCCACAGGATGACTGATAGCTGGTGTTGTCTCCAATGTAGAGTCAAAGTACAACTTCAAAAGATCTACATTGACGATGTCATGAATTCCCAAGTGTGTGGGAAGATCAAGGCGAAAAGCATTCTCGAAAACCTATTGAAGAATAGTATAAGGCCCATAGCGAATCGGTTTGATTTTACTATGAGTCTTATCAGTAAAACGTCGCTTGTCAAGATGCAACCAAACTTTGTCACCAACCTGAAATGGATGAGGAATTCGATGTCGATCCATGGCCTTTTTCTGTTGTTGTTGTGTCTTTTGCAAAATCTCAACCACCTTTGATTGTAGATTGTGCAAATGTTGAATAAATGAGTGTGCCTTGTCTTGCTCCTTCTGAAGATGTGAAGTGACAGGAGAAGGCAAAGACAAAGGTAACTCATAAGGTGCCAAGGGCTGAAATCCCATACAAACCTCAAAGGGTGAATGACCTATAGAAGAATGTAGGGCCCTATTGTAGGCATGTTCAATATGAGTGAGACTCAAGTCCCACTTTGCTGGTGAAGCGTGATGATAGATTCGTAAACTTTGCACAAGGGTACGGTTTACCACTTCAGTTTTCCCATCGGACTGTGGATGATAGGCGATGGAAAAGTTAAGGGAAACTCCCAAAATTTTCCACAAAGAACGCCAAAAGTGACCCACAAAGCGTGAATCACGATCCGATATAATGTTGGTAGGTAGACCAAAGGAACGCCAAATGCTGTCAAAGAAAAATTGGGCTAAGTATGCTACAGAACTTGTCTTGCGGCATGGAATAAACTTAGCCATCTTACTGAATCTGTCAACCACCACGAACACACAATCATGTTGGCGCACTGTCATAGGAAAACCACTAACCAAATCCATGGAAATGCTTTCCCAAGGATGGGAAGGAATGGGCAAAGGCATGCCTAAGCCAAACTTCCTGTTAGCTGGTTTTGAGCGACAACAAAATGCACACTATTTGAGAAATCTCAACACATCCCTCTGCATTTTAGGCCAATAGAAAAATCTTTGCAAGTGATGAAGTGTTTTGTGCTTCCCAAAGTGACCACCATAAAGTGTAGAATGAGCTTCCTTAAGAAGTGACACTCTAGGCTCACAAGGAACACAAACCTTGTCCAATTTGTAAAGAAGTCCTTCTTTGATGTAGAAATCTTGGAAAGGACGCAAATTGGAAGAAGAAGGCTTACTCACTTGCTCAAATATTTTCCCAAAATCAGGATCCTGTGAATACCGATTAGGCCAAGTCTGAAATCCCAAGTGTGAAGTGGACATAACTGTTAAGGCAAGAGCGGCAGGAGGCCTACTCAAACAATCAACAATAGTATTACTCTTCCCCTTTTTGTACTTGATCACCAAGTGAAATTGTTGGAGGTAAGAGGCCCACTTCATATGTCTTGATTCTTCAATTTTACTTTGAGATTGTAAAAACTTGAGAGGCATATGACCAGTGTGTACTACTATATCTTTTCCCAAAAGATAATGTCTCCAATATTTGATTGCTTGAACTAATGCATACAACTCCTTGCCATATGTAGAATAGTTCAACTTAGCAAGCATAAAAAGTTTCTGAATGATAAGCAACTGGATGACCATTCTATTTGAGCACAACTCCTAAGGCAACTTTAGAGGCATCCATTTCAATCTCAAAAGGTTGAGAGAGGTCGGGTAAAGTTAACACAGGTGCTGTACAAAGTTTCTTTTTGAGTTTCTCAAAGGCAATCTCTTGGCTTTTCTCCCAATGAAATGGAACTTTAGACTTAGTGAGATAATGCAATGGAGCTGTAAGGGTGGAATATTGAGGAATGAACTTGCGATAAAAATTCGCAAGTCCTAGGAAACTCCTTAACTCAATGAGAGTTGTAGGAGGGGACCACTTAAGTAAAACATCAACTTTGGTGGGATCTACCTGAATTCCACTTTCACTAATCACATAACCAAGGTAAGAAACTGAAGTATTGCCAAAAGAACACTTGGAAGAATTGGCATATAATTGATTCTTCGCAAGAAGATCAAGGGTATGATGGATATGCCTAAGGTGTTCCTCCCAAGTTTTTGAGAAGATCAATATATCATCAAGATATATGATTACAAATTTGTCAAGTACATCACAAAATACATCATTCATCAACCTCATGAAGGTTGCAGGAGCATTAGTAAGACCAAAGGGCATGACCAACCATTCAAAGAGGCCCATCTTCGTCTTAAAAGCTGTCTTCCATGTATCCTCAACTTGGATACGCACTTGATGATATCCACTTTTGAGATCTATTTTTGAAAAGAACTTAGCTCCTTGGAGCTGATCTAATAAATCATCAATGCGTGGGAGTGGATATCTATTCTTTATAGAAATTCTATTCAAAGCATGAAAATCAATGCACAATCTCCAAGTGCCATATTTTTTAAGAACCAACAAAATAGGTGAGGCACAAGCATAAGTACTTTCCTTAATGAAACCCTTAGACAACAAATCTTCTATTTGCCTTTTTATTTCTTCATTTTGCAAAATAGATTGTCTATACATGGGAGCATTAGGTAGTGAAGAACCAAGAATGATTTCAATGCTGTGATTAATTGTGCAATTTGGAGGAAGAGACTTTGGCTCCTGAAATATGTGTGAGTAACTTTGCAATATTTTATCCATTGAAGAGTGTTGCTTTGGAATGGATGTGGATGTAGAAGTGTTTTGAGAGCGAATGAAAATTAGAGCAACATCACCACCTTTTTTAATTACTCTTTTTGTTTGCTTGGAACTTAGAATGATGTTAGGAGTGTTGGTGCTTTTAATGAGAAAAACCTGACCATATTTTTGAAGTGTGTAGGTTCTTTTGAAAGCATCATAAATAACTCTCCTATCATACTGAAAAGGTTGTCCAAGCAAAATCCCACAACAATCCATAGGAGTCACATCACAAGTGACTTGATCTATGAAATGTGGGCCAAGTGCAAATTTTAATGTGCAAGTGTGAGTGATTTTTGAGCCTCTTCCACTATCCTTCCAACCCAAAGAATAAGGTTGAGGATGAGGCTCCATAGGTAACTTCAAACGCTCGACAATGGACCTCGCAATTAGATTTTTCTGCGAGCCATTATCCACTATACAATCTATTGCAAAATTATGGAGCAAATGAGCTCGAGTGATGAACAAAGCATCACGAGCGCCCTCGGATGAACTTACATTTACCAAGGTAACCTCATTGAGCTTACCTCGTAATTTCGTGTATACTCTACTTTCTCCTACTGACTCAAGGGGACCTTTGGAAGCATCCTCCTCTTGAGTAGTAATGACTAAACTCTTCTTTTTAAGCTTAAAACAATCAACTTTTTCATGACCTTTCTTCTTACAATAGTTACAAAACTTTTTAGAAGAAGAAGAAGAAGAAGAAGGTTTGGAAGAAGAAGAAGAAGAGGGAGTAGAAGCGGAAGGGGATGGAGAAGAAACATTCTTCTTTTGAGCAAAATTCTTCTTTTGTGAGAAAGAATTATTCCCTTTTGATGAGTTTGCAACCACTTGAGTAGCAGGTGCGCGAAATGCCTGTGAATGCGCCCTAAACTTGTCCTCCGCAAGTTGCGCTTGGTTGAAAATTGAATCCAATGTGTCCATAGAAACAAACATAATTTCCCTGTACAAATGTTCCAACAAACCACTTTGAAATTTGAGAATCAAAGCTTTAATATCTTCCTCCACATTCACAAGTATCCTGTACCTGTTGAATTGAAAGATATATTCCTGCACAGTCATATTAGTACCTTGCCGAAATCGAAACCACTTAATGACCAATTCCTTAGAATAATTGGAAGGATAAAAATTGGTCTTAAGACAATCTACAAGCTCATCCCATGAGGTGAGTTCATCATGACCTCTTTTTCTTTCAACAAGTACTTTAGCTAAACCAAAAAGTTTGAGTTTAGCATATGGAACCAGATCATCATCTGAAAGCTGAGTGTAAGAAAACCAAGAACTCATGTCAAGAATCCAACTATTCAAGACTTTAGGGTTTCGGGATCCATCATAAAGTGGCACTTCACAATGAACTCTCAGGCAAGAATCATGAGCAGAAGTTGAAGCATTATGGAGAGAAATATCATTTACCTTCATTGCAAGGTTACCAAGAACTTCTGCCATGGTAGTATCATTAGCCTTATCTGCTAAAGCATTTACAACATGTGCAAGTTCTGCCACTTGGGCAGCCAAGTCAGAAGCCATGTGAGACCGGGTATAAGCCAGAAGCAAAAGGGAAAAGCACTTAAAAATCAAGGAAAAATTGAAGATTCCTTGTTACAATGTTGTGCCCTAAAAATTACCCCTAAGGCTAAAAATTTAAACTAACCTAAGGTTGACAATTTATATTTTATTAATTTAAAAATAACTTAAGTAAAAATTAAATATAATTAATCAAAGATTAATTAATTTACTTAAATTATTAAAAATTAAATTAATAAAAATAAAAATAATGACATGCAACCTTAGAATAGGAAATTAATTTTTTTTTTTTACAATTTTACCCGCGGTAAACTGAACTCCACTGGCTGTGCATGGAGTTCTGAACTGCACTGGCACATTTCCTGAGGCATCCAATCGTGCGTGTCAATGCAAATCACCCTTTGAGGTCAATGCAACAAAATGAAAAAAAAAATACTTGCAGAGGGGCTACTCCTGCCTCGTGCTAAGCAACGATAGGTCCTGCCAAGCCTGCAGATTGCAAGCTACGATAGGCCTGTCAAGCGGGCAGGCAGGCCGCAGAGCTGGCAGTTCCTATAGCATGTGCAAGGCTGCTAGGCCTGCAAGCCGACAACACCTATAGTGACTTCAAAACTTGCAGCTCATGCAGGCTGCAAGGCGTGCATCTTCTATTGCATGTTTAACCTGTAGCTTCGACTGGCTGCAAATCGTGCAGCGTCCATTGCACGAGTTGCCTGCAGCACCTGCAGGTTGCAACGACACTGCACGTGTAGTCTGTAGACCTGTCGACTACAAATCGTGCAGTGTTCGTTGCACGAGTAGCTTGCAGCACCTGCAGGCTGTAGATCATGCAGCTTTCGCTACACATGTAGTCTGCAGCCCTATCGGCTACAGATCATGCAGCGTTTGCTGCACGAGTAGCCAACAACACCTATAGATTGTAGATCGTGCAGCTGTCATTGCACGTGTAGCCTGTAGCACCTACAGGCTACAAACCGGGCAGCATTCGCTGCACCGTAGCTGGCACGCTGCAACAGTCAACTCCAAAGGCTGCCGAGCTGCAGTCGAACGCTGGCTCAATGAGCCCTTTCGAAAAAAAAAAATATATATATATATATATTTTCAATAATCTATATTTAATTAATATATAAAAATATATATATCAATTAAAATATAAGTTTTCTGAGAAAAACTATGAAATTTTTAAAAATTAACCAGGAGGGTTAATTTAAAAACATAGAAAACATAGAAAATTGCTAATATTTGAAGGCAAATTACCTTCAAAATAAAAAAAATAGCTAATTTTCTCTTGATTATCCCAAGACTCCTTCAGTAGCTCTCCTTTCAAGATCCAGTCGACACACGACCAACGTTTGAAAGGCAACCAGATCTAAGTCGACACACGACCTAGTTTTGATGATGCTCGATCTTCAAGACTCCGAAATGGCAGGAACTTCAGGAACAACAGGCTCCCTAATTCGCATTTCACCGTAGGAGAAATCCAACCCTGCCAAGGGATCTTTGTAAGAAAGAAATCGGGGTAAACTTCTCCTATACTTCTTGAGCATACGGAGAAAGTTGGAACGAGGATTTTGATGCCTAAGGAACTTCCTTCTGCGTATGGTTTTCAAGCTCCCCTTGAGCTTGAACCGAGTCCTCAATGAAAACAAGTTTCTCATAAGAAAAACTAACCTATCTCCTATCCTCTCACCTCACAAGCCCTAGTGTAAACTTGAACTAGGCTCTGATACCAATGAAAAGGATTGAAAATCCAACTAACTTCATATTATTTACAAACTCATTATATAGGCACTAATGGCCCAAAATACATAACCAAACCCATCAAATCATGGATTTGATCCAATATGCTTAACCATAAGCTACAAAAGTGCAAGGGAGAATGCACGTAACTTCTAAGTTAAGAGGAAAGGAATAATGCTAACTATAAGATCCATTTTAGCTATCTTGAAGTACACACTTCCTACTTTGAGTTCACACTTACTAACTAACACTCTAAATGACAACTAGAAGATAACTAGTGCCCACAAGTGCATGTGAGAAGGAGACTCACTTACAATTATTAATTTGCAAGAAATAAACTATGCAAACCTAGCTAGGAACTACTAGAGGGGTCATATGAGGGATCAAACATCAATCCTCATCATACTTCATGGCCAAGAGTCGGCATTATGTGATGTATTATTTAGGCCTAAGTGCATTCCATTGTATGATGTATTTATAATTTTATAATATATTATTATGTAATATCAATGGGCCTTGGTTAACTTTGTTATGGTTAAAACCTATTTTTATTATTTGTAGTTAACCTAAAGCCCACTTATTATATCAGCTTAGGTTAAACCTTATAATGTAATTGGGGTTTTGGTGTTGCTATAAATACCTCATACTCCTCATTTTTTATTAGAGTGTTGTGCAATATTATCTATATATAATAATTATTTATGGTGCGTATGGATGCCCCAAGTCTATTTTATCTCTCTTTTGCTTTTTGTTTAAGACTTGAATAATTGTTTTGCTTCCATTTATTTTTGGAAAGTATTATGAATTTTGAAATTGGTATCTAAATAGGTGTGGAGCAATATTACTTGGTCACATAGGAAGGTGGTATGGTGCCTCTGATCTCTTCTAAACTTGGGGATGACTTTATGTAAATCTCTTTTTGAGATTTCATCCTTAGATTCCTCTACTCAAAATTATGATGGTAGAAACCTACTTCCTTTCTCTGAAACCATCCTCCGAAGATCAGTTTAGCCTTCTACTATTGGGTTAAGAGCTTCTTGCAAAAATTTGAATTTAAAAAAATGTAGTTTCCTCTCAAAGGTTTTGTCTTGGCATCCTTCATCCTTGAGGTGCATTGTTCCCCCTTTAAAAAGGTACGATTCACCCCAATCCATCTAGTAGGATGACCATTGTGGCCAAGCGGATGGGGCTGAAGACGCTTCTCTACCAACTTGAGCTCAATTAATGGTATAGATACCCTTTGAGTTACCATGGTAGCACATGGAGGTTTGACTATATTTTAAGATCGGTGCATCTTGATTCAATCATCGATGTGGCACTATGATTTGGCTTGTGTGTTAGAGAAGGGATGACACAAGTTTGAGTCATGTTTCCCCCTTGTATAGTCATTCAAACCCCTAGACATTTATGTGAGCCTAGGGTCCCTTTGCATGTGTGCACATCACAAAAATATGGTTAATAGGATGTTTTTGGAGGCGCACAAACATGAGTTTGATTCACTAGTACTAATATTTTATTACAACAAATCAAAATGGAGGATACATATCTATGGCAAATGCCCTCCTATCCCAAACATGGTAATGAAAATTTGGTTATGATTAGCATCGAAGAGACCTCAGTTTGAATCCCTCCAATGCTTAGATTTACATTTTTGGTTTGCATTGGGGATCTTGTCTTTTTATTTACCAATGTGACCCACTTTAGCACCACCTCTACTCGATTTTTAATATTAAAACTAACTCAACTAATCTTATTGAAGCAAGTGTCAAAAACTAAGTGGATCAAGAAGTTGAGGTAGAAAAAAGTGATTGGATTACTCCAATAAATTAGGAACATAAGAATCATATGAACCAAATTTTTATCTCCTAGTGTATTTTTAGGTGGCAATGCACAATATGGTGGGACTCCATAGATATAAGCTCATGCAAAATATGATGGCTTTAGCAGCATTACATTAGGAGACAGAGAGCAAAGCAATAGAAAATATATATTTTTTAAGCGAAAAACCCTTTATGGGGTCGCCTTGGTCTGAGAGACCACGAACAGGGGGTTCTACACCGTCAAAGTCACTCGGGAGTCACACCCAACCATGCTCGCACCAACATTATCAATTGGATTTTGGATACCCAATTCAGCTTTTTGGTAGGGTGGAGATTTGAACCTGGGACCTCCCTTGGAGGATTGCCCTCTCCTCTCCAACTCACCTACAACACTTGGGTCAATAGAAAATCTTATTGAATTAATACAAGTGATACAAATGAGGTGAACCATGACCCCCTTCATATAGGAAGAAGGGTTCCTTGGCCAACACTCCAACTAGTTGTACAATGGGATACCTTGCACACATGCATACTGACACTTGTGCATATGTTGCTTCTTCCTCAAGTAACTAGATAACTTCCCCCTAAAGTAATCTAATGTCCTAACTATGTACCTTTGGTACATTACATAATATCACCCAAATTATGTAATATACTCTAATTCTAATAAAACAATTTAAATCCAAGACGGCTAAGACCTAATACTTGAAGGTCTATGCTAAGTCTTCTACAAAAACAAAACCAATTGCAAATATTGTACGAGGGAGGGACATCTAACAAAAAATTGTTTTTTGAAGCTACAAAGGATTGAAGTTGAGTTCTTAAAGTTTGGTGGATGTCTTCTATATGATGAGGGATATTCAGATGGATTTTCCTCAACTATAGAGGCCCATTAGAGCATCCATTATGGGGGTTATACATTATTATCACTAATGTCTTCTCTCCTTGGCCCCTTAGTTCAAATTATGGGGGTGTTGAAATTATAATTTGCTTCATGGCCAAGAGATGATATTTCATGATGTATTGAATATACCTAACATTCCTTTGTACAATGTATTTATTATTTTATACTATTTTATTATGTAAGCCCAATGGGCATTGGTTAACCTTGTTACGGCTAATCCTTATTTTATTATTTGTAATTAGCCTAAATCCCACTTATTATGTCAAATTAGGGTGAACCTTATGATGTAATTGGGGTTTTGGTATTGCTATAAATACCCCTCATACTACTTATTTTTTATCAAAGTGTTGTGTAATATTATCTATGGATAATAATTTTTTATGGTTCTTATGGATGACCCAAATCTATGTTATCTCAATTTTGATTTCTATGTAAGATTTAAGTAATTGTTATCCTCTTATTTATTTTTGGAAATATTGTGAATTCTGATAAATACCACAACTAACATGGGATACTTGTCTATCAAGTGGCATTAGTGCAACCGGTTAGATTCCTCAACATTTAAGGAGGAGACCAGGGTTTAAATCTTGCCAAGCGATACATGGATAATATCTAAGGTTTGTTGTAATACCAATATGTGGTGATGATTTAATATAGGTGGGACCCGTTTCAATCCCATATAACCAATTGAAGAAAAAAAAACATTGGATACAATGAAACTGACCAATCACTATAAGCCATGTGTTGCAACCTAATTCATCATTTATCATCCTAGTTGGCAGTCTTATGAGTGAACGATGTTAGAAATGTTAGAACCTAGAGGTAACAAGTGGTAGTCTTTGGTGGTGCATTTTTTTCAAGAACTATCATTTAATTTTCCACTCTTTTAAGCTCTATTATGCCCAAACTTTTAGAGGCCACAACTTTTGCATACATAAGTGTTTTGAGCCCCTTGTTTTTCTAAATTACATAGTTTCTTGAGGTCTACAAATTGTTGACATTAGTTTAAGGATCTATTACTATTTTTTATAGTATTTTTTATGGCAAATGGACCCAATTAACTCTAGTAGTCCATTAGCGTGATAATTGGAAAATTTGCTCATATACAACTCCTGTATGATTTAAAGGATTTCTTTTGCAAGAAGGTCATAGGTTCAAAATATGTTTCTTCTCATTTATTTTTTCACCACATGTTTGATGTCTTCACAAAGAACCGAATATCTAAATTCAACTTAGCCTTCTCATGTAGCGATTGGTTAGCTATAGTATATTTAATAGATTTTAAACTTTTTATGTTTATCCTTCTCTTTTATTATAATGGATGTTTACTTTTAGTCCAATAAACCCATTGAAATGGTGATTGTAATCTTCTGGGCTATAAGAGGAGTAGGTTTTGGATGACTAGTGCAAGGTATACCTTATACCTATAGGTCCTTTCTAGCCATTGGAGTTGATTATTCAAAGGCTTACCTATTGCTTCATGATTTGGTTGATTTATCTTGAGATTGGAGGATATATTGTGATCACCATAGTGCATGTTGAAGATCTCATTATGGGAATCTTAACATATTATTCTAGGAAGTGGAGTTACTATTTTATGTTTGGAAATAGGTTGATCTAGTCCATGCACAATTGGCAAGAGAAGATAGAAGGATCCATTGCCCTATATTATGGGGGGATATGTATCATCTCTAATGTCTTCTCTAGTTGGCCCCTTAGTTTAGATTATGGAGGATGCTAAAATATTTATAATTTGACTTTATTAGGCCAAGGTCAACATTGATGAAGTACCTATGGATGCTCTTCACATAGCCTATGGGCAAGTGCTATGTAAGCGTTCAAGCATTCACTACGTAAGTCTATGAACATTCTATATGGAAGCCTACAAGCATATTTCTATGTAATACTATGGCTATTATTTTATTTAATCCTACATGCATCTATGTAAGCCTATAAGCATCTTGACGTAAGTGTGTAGACACTTTTTATGTATTCACCCTTAGTGATATTAGTTAATCCATCATTGTGGTTAACCTTGATTAAAGGGTGTAACATAATTATTATATTGTAATTTAACCTTCAAGTCAATTTGTTTTTTAATTAGTTTAATGGGATTGAAATGGGCCCCACCCATATTACATAATGACCACATAGTGGTATTACAATAATTTGAAAACTATGCATATATCACTTGGTAAGATTCAAACCTAGGTCTCCTCCTTGAAAGTTGAGAAATATAACCAATTGAGCTAATGTCATTCGATAACCTTCAAATCAAGTTAAGCTAACTTGGGTTTAACATTTACTTAGGGATTTATCCCATTGACTGATCCATTGTATTAGTTTGAGATATGTGAGATCATGGGGGTGCCTATGGGAACCCACCCCTTATTCCTTTAATCTATTCATGTTATTTATCTTTTTCTCTATTTTTTATCTATACCATTTTAATATTCTTCCTTTTTCTATATATGATTGTGGTGAATGTATATTTTGGTATGTTTTTTGGAAAATATTGTGAATCCAACACAATTTTGACCATATTACTCATTGATCAAACATTTAATCAAGGAATTGTTTTGAGTAATTCATTTGTTATAAAACATTATTTTCATAAATATAAATCATTCATCAATATGAAAAAATAGCAAATGAATAAACCATAAAGTAATATTCCATTAATGAGATAAATATAGGTAATACCCTTAGGTTAGGATACCGCCGATAGTATTCCTCAAGTAAGGAATAACTCCACAAGATCTCCCAATACAAAATTGTCACTTAGAGAGGGTAAGGTATCATAAGCCACTTTGCGAGCAAAGATGATTACAAAGAATATTTGACATGATCAATGATTGATAATTATAATGAGAATATATCTTCTTTATATGCCCATCATATAATACTAATTTGGCAAGGTTATAACCCTAACACTATTCAAATCCTAAACCCCTATCCAACTCATTATTATATTATAATATCCTAATATTATAATCTTTGGGTTATGTGTGGTCCATGCCAAATATTCATAACACCCATATACAATACAATATTATATACCTAGATACCTATCCCTAGGTATCATACCATTCCACTCTCTTTTAAAATATTTCATTATCAAATCATCAGAAGAAACCAAATAATACGATCTTTGAAGCATTGTTGAGAACTGGTATGAATCTTGATCATTCACCCATTTAAATAAAATCTTTACTGGTGATGGTATTCTTTGATACCATATTTTTGTTGTGCCCCTCTAATATCCAATAGTGCTCTCTTGGTTCCCTATACTCATTATGCCACTTTGATATTGCTCTTTTAGTTCCATGTTGTCATTGCACCACTCTAATATCAATAATGATTGCTTCTTGGTTCCATGTTGTCACTACACCACTCTATTATCTCATGTAATTATACACCTTCTTCCTTTGTTATTTCATGTAGGTCCATAATCACTTTATACCTTTATAATTGTTGCTAATCATGGTGGTGTTGATTGTGATATGCTACAAACTTATCCAGATGTTCTATTTCATTTGACTCTTCAAATTTTTGTTGCTCTATTTTTCTTTTTTTTGGATGGTCCTCCTTTGAGTCTTACTCATTTTATTCTTTCTTATACCCTTCTTTTGAATCTTTCTTTTGCTTCTATAATGATACTTCCTTGGAATATTCTTTCGTTTCTTCCTTAGACTCTACTTTCACTTCTTCCTTAGACTCTGCTTTTACTTCTTCATTAGATTCTACTTCTAATTTTCTATGGGTTCTTCAGTTTGTTCCCTTACCACAACTTTTTTCTTGGTTCTCCCTAGATCCTTACTCTTTAAGCTTAGAAATATAGTGTAATATTATCATTTTTTTGCTGTACAATATCTTCATGAACTTCTTTTACATATTAACATTAACATTACTAAGGATATATATATATATATATATATATATATATATATATATATATATATATATATATATATATATATATATATATATATAATTCATAGCTATGCCATAAAAAAATGAATATAAAATATATTTATCAATAGTTATCTTTAAATCTTCAAAAATCTAAACACTTGCACCCTTAAGTTGTATGTCCTTGATATAATTTGCTTGAAGCTATAACCTTCTAGCCAAATCAATATTAATGAAACTATGTATGTTGCTAGGACTTATGGAAATAATTACCTTTTCCTTTTGAATTTATCCATGAAACTACAAAATTAAATTTTTATATGGAAACAACCCATTCTAATCACTATCTTGCTTGTCTAGCACTAAATATGTGCTTCCTTTAGCCTATACACTATCATTCTTTTATTTTTCTTTTGTTGTTTCCTTGATTTTTTCTAATTTTTTCCTTTGCTTCCTTGAATTTTTCCTCGCTTTTTACTTCTTTCTATTCTTATTGATGCCTTCTCATTTCTTCTTCATAAAACTTGATGGATTTTATCAAAATAGGCTTTTTACCCTCAAGTTCCCATTTTTCCAAAGAACACATATTCAAACATTTTCCAAGGGAAATCATCTCTCCATAAGTGTTAATTGTAAGCCTTAGGAAAATATGATCACTAAGTGAGAGCTTTCCCTTTTAAAATTTGGTAAGCTTTATATTTCCAATGAAACTTACCAAAGCATAAATATTCAAATTCCATTTACCACTTTGTAGCAATATTATCCTCTCCCAAAAATATTTGAAACTCCACGAGAGTGCACCCCAAAAGGTATAAATGGGAATGACAACTAGGGTTTTATAAAAAATATTTCATAGGATTTTATCTCATCAAATCCAATCCCAAAGGTACCACATAAATAGTAAATACAATATTTTCTTGAAAACACAGTGAGCAATAGATGATCTACTTCCTTAGATTGAGTTATATCTCAAATTTTATCCTTTAAAAAAAAGAAGATTTTAAAAATGTCATTTCCCCTATTCCAAATAACTAAATTAATAGGGTTGCATATCCCTATATATATATTCTTTTATATGACCACTCATTTTAAAACTTTTCAAAATTTGAACAAGGTGACAAGAATTATCTAAATCTATATGCAAAGATGACTCCTAGAAAAACAGGACATTTTTCTAGAAATAATTTTATTCTTGAATTTTGTGAACCTAAAAAATAATCCCACTTTGATAAAATCATTGCTTTGATACCACTTCTTGTGAAAATTTATTTTCATAAACATAAAACATTCACCAATATGCATAAATATCAAATGAATCAACCACAGAGTAATATTTTATAGATCAAACAAAGATAGATAATACCCTTAGGGTAGGAAAACATCAATAATGCTCCTCAAGGAAGGAATAACTCCACAATATCTTCTAATACGAGAGTGCCACTTACAAAGGGTAAAATTCCATTAGCCATTTCATAGGTAAAGATGTTTTCAAAGAATATTTCATATGATATATGATTGATTATTACAATTACAAGATCTTTTATTTACAACTAATGTTATGTTA
Source organism: Wollemia nobilis (assembly GCA_028583015.1). Classification (NCBI taxonomy): domain Eukaryota; kingdom Viridiplantae; phylum Streptophyta; class Pinopsida; order Araucariales; family Araucariaceae; genus Wollemia; species Wollemia nobilis. The sequence goes on from JAQPPZ010016930.1 coordinate 2,220,328, forward strand.
GGGAGGGTATAACCCTAACCCTAGCTAAAAATCCTATCCAATTCATTATTATAATATAATATCCTAAAATAATAGACCATGGGTTATGTGTGGCCCATACCAACTATCCATAACACCCATATACAATGCAATATAATATACCTAGATATGTATCCTTAGGTACCATAAATCATCTACCATTCACATTTATTATCTTCAATAATATAAAGACCATAATATAAAGGAAAATACTTGGATTCCAAAAGCACAAGGTCTCTCTCTATCTTGAATTGTTATCTTTGTTGGAGATATTACATTATTTGGTACCTTGTAAATATTTTAGTTTAGGGTGTGCATTTAATATTTGAGTCTAGTATGTGTCAAGTTATAAAGTGTGAGTACATGTCATATAAATAAATAAAGAATTATGTGCGTGAGGTGACATGTTAGTAAGTGTGAGTTATATGAATGAGGTTTCAAGTTTAGAAGTGAGGAGTTATGAGCAATCATGAGAGACTTTACCTTTATGTAATATATGATATTTATTATTATGTAAAAGGAAAATATGAAGAGATGAATCTCCCGTGAGTTTGAGGAGATGATGAATTTATATAAGTCAAGAGTCATGTGCATATGAAGAGTCTCATGTAAGTATATATTGAAGATAAATATTTGTAACATGTATCGAAGAAGAATTGTATTTATGCATTGCTTATAGTAGATACATTTTTCAATAGATATTTTAGAGTGTTTATTATGCATTGTTTGAGTGATTTATTGTTTGGAAATATTGTGAGGATCCTATGAATTATCTTGTGAGATAATTGTGGTGATTTTCTAATAGTGGTATTAGAGCTATGGGAAAAAGACTACTGAGTTATGGTGAGGAGACAAAGTTAAGAAGCAAGGTAGAGAGACAATTAATTTGTTGTGAAGGAGTGAATACAAGTGGAGAAGAGACATGTATGGTAAAAGATAGTCAAAAGATGCTCCATGTAGAAATGAAATTTCACATGCTCACAAACAGTTTCATTTCCACTTAATAGTTCAATAGATCTACAATCAGTATAGCAATAATAATGCACATAAAACCTGCAACAATACTAATAACAGTAGTAATGACAACAATAGAGACAACAATAACAGTAATAGCAGCATCAATAGAAAATGACACTAATTACAGGTAGATTTATATTAACAATGGCATGTATGATACAATATTACAGTTTCAGCATTATAATACAACTTGCAAACCCTAGGCTGATTAACCTTCATGGCTGCATACAAGACTATACTGCATCAATCCATCAACCTGCATGACTCTCTTCAATGCCTAAAATCTTGAATGGATGAGCAACTTGAATGAATGAGGGGGGTTTATTTATACACCCAAAATTTTTTATGTTCTCCAACTACCTCATAACTTCCCTCAAATTACATTTTATGTGCATTTGCTCTTGCATTACATGACATTTCCACTACAGGATGAAATAGCTTATAATTATAATTTAGCCAACATAATTGAATTACATGACTTTATTCTTACATATAATATTAAATTACACTTTACAATATTATTAAATATATGTACGCGTATTTTGTCAAACACTTTACGGACATTTACAATACCAAAACCGAGTCAAAAAATAAGGACGTATCAATTTGTTTGTCTGCATCTATCCCCTCCTCTAAACTGGTCATTGTCCTCAATGACATGAGCTAAATACTGAGAATAGAATTACTGAATAATTTAACAAGATCTCTTGTCATGCTCCTTCCTCTTTCTCCTGTTCCATACATCTATTGCCACAAACTTCACTTGAAACTGCTCACAACACCTTATTCTCTGATTGTGCACTTCTTCTACTGCAAGCAATTGTAACATCAATATGATCAGCATTCTCTGAATAGGCACTTCACTTTGAGTAGTTAGCCATATTATCAGCATGAGCAATACCATCAACATCATGAACATGATAGGCAATACCCGTCGCCATCTGTGTTGGGGGTCAAGAGGTGAGAGTCCCCTTGTAGGGTCAAGGGATAACATCCCTTGCAGGGTTGAGGGGCAACACCTTTAGCGTGCTCCCTTGAAAGCATCAATATCCAAACTAAATTTTTCTTCTCAGAAACATTATGAAAGCCTTTACTCAATCTATTGAAACTGCTTCCTCTCAGCTCTAATTCACTGCTTTCATGATCTAGCTGGCTTCTTATTAACCTCTGATAGATATCTCCCTTGTTAAATTGTACTTCTAACAATGAATGCTCTGACTACTCTACCTCAGATGATAATATTTTTTATGACAATCCTTGATGGCTTAGTCTCTAATAGATTAGGCTAGATGGATTGATAAGTCTAACGGGTACAATGTCTAGACATCTAGGACAATGAGTTATATGGATCATACGGATAGACATATCGAATGAATTGCACGTAGGTAGACATATCAGACAATTAAGGGTAGACATAAAAAACAAATGGACTAGACATATGGATAGGTTGTTAGACATCTAGGATGAGTGACCAAACGAACGGCCAAACAGATAGCCAAACATTTGGGTTAGACGACCGGATGTCTGGACTGATAGATGGCCAGATGTTTGGACTAGATGACTAGACGTCTGGACTAACGAACGACCAAAAATCTAGGCTGGATGGCTAGACGTTTTGACTGATTGATGGTTAGACATTTGGACTGGATGGCTAGATCTATTAGATCTTTAGATAGTCATTACTTTATCAATAATGTTTTTGTATGGATTGAGCTTATCATATATGGTTTGATAAAATCCTTTGACTTGGTTAAGTACTCTCCAAAAATAAAAAGGATTCTAACTTGGAGGACTAATGGTACACATAGCCTTCACATAAGGGTTTCATACTCTATGGTATTATTGATATAGGCAAATGTAGAGGGGGAAAACTGCCCTACCATGTACAATTCCCAAAAAAAAGGTTGGATCCGCAAGGAGAGAACCTTTTGTGGGGTGAACCACGGGGGTATGTTGTGCTCTACACTCGGTGCTAGGGGGATGGGTTCACCAAGAATGGTTTTAGGACTCGCTCCAAGTCCTCAGGATATTCAGGAATGTTTGATGTATTCAGTTTTAAGAAAAACACCTAAGTTTGGTCTTTCTAGTTCTAAACTAGGAAAGATAAATGACAATGCAAAAAATAGAGTACAATAGCTGAAAGTAGAATGCAAGCATACAAGAGCTAGCCTAATATGATTCTTTATTTTGGATGCTCACTAACCTAGGGTTTATTCCAGAAAACCTTTAAAGCAGAAACATACAAAATGAATGCACAAAAATTATCCCTAGATGCAAACTAAATGCTTTTCACTTTTAGATGCCTAAGAATTAAATTTAGATCAGATTAGAAAACCAGCAAGATAAATCAGAACACTTAGCTTTAACCGGTGGTTGATCCTAGCTTTTGATGCTTCTTGTCCAATGATATCAAAATACCTATTTTTGCAAGATAATCTAAGAAACACTAAAAAATGATGATCAACGTTAGGGGGCCTGCTTAGGCCATTGTGTAATAGTCCTCGGAGGTGCAACAGTCAAGCCCCCTAGGTCCCTTAGATGACCTTTCAACACAAAATCAAAAATTGACCTTTGGAGAATTAATCATAAAACAGATATGCAAAAATGATAAAAATAGAAACAAAATATGCCAGTATGCTCAGTATGCAGTAATGAAGCTAACCAAACTATCAAAAAATAGAACTTGCCCCTAGAATGATCTTAGGAAAAATCGTACCTCATAGAAAGTGGGAGCGATAATGCTTCGACGAAGTCGCGCTCCATTAGAACGGGGTGCAATTTCGCTTCTACGGACTTAAACCCTAAATTAGGGTTAGCAAAGTCGTGCCTCGATAGAATCGGGTGTGATTTTGCTTCAAACACACGAAAAATAAAAGTGCATGCACAGAATGTAATTAAATGTGAAATCATAGAGAGCGAAACCTAAATGGAGAACGCAGAAGCAACAGAAGAAGGCTAAGTATCCAAACTAGCACTCTTTCCCTTTGAGCCACAATGCACATCCACCAAGTTAAGCAACAATCCAATCCATGCAATAGGAAATCAAAATCTAAAATTTACACTTCGGGTTAGCTTGTAGAAGACACAGAAAGTAGAGCGAAATAAAAGCAATAAGCGAGTGTTAGAAGACAAATATCGCATGAGCATTAGTAAGTTCATGATCATGATATATATTTATATTAAAGAGTGAGATTGCTCTTCCTTTTATAGACGATCAAGGTGAGACACAAATAAACTCACAACCAATACAAAAACATGTTGGAGGGTTTAAACCTAGGTCTAAGTAGGCCAAGAAGAAAATAAAATAAAATAAAATTAAAAATAAATTAAAATAGTGAAATCACACCCCATCCTAATAGGGCACGATATCGCTTCCATAAAGTCATACCTCATGAAAATGGGGCACAATTTCACTAAAAGATAAAATAAAATAAAAGGGAAGGGTAAAGAGGCCTTCCCTTGCCCTTGGAAGGGGTTGGGGACCTCTTAGGGGTTGCAAGGAAGATTACCCATTGAAAGTGGGTCAATTTTTTATGTCTACATTTTGCCCCCTCTTTGATGCATTTATGGCCTATTAAATGCATCAAAGAAGAGATGTAGGCACACACACACTGGGAAACAACAACAAGAAGAAATGGGATGGATAGTTTAGAAGAAAGGGGTGGTGCAAAAATGGTGTCATTTCAAACACTTATAATTTTACATGCAAATCGAGGCATTAGGGACATTAATGTCTCTATAGGTCAGGGTGCCCCCTCAAGTTTTTATGAAAAAGTGATATTTCATAAAAACTCGAAAGAACTGACGCAGAAGAAGAGAGAGAGAAAAGTGACAACCGAGCGAAGCAAAGGGGTAAAAACAAAAAATAGGGTTTAAAAGGTAAAAGGGGTAAAAACCCTAATTCATTTTCACCACGAAGAGGAGAGAAAACAGAGCTCTAGGAGAGAAAATATGATGGCACTTCCAGTTCATCGAGCAACGATCATGAGGGGTGAGGTCGGGGCACGAGAGTGGGTAAGGATCACTTTTAACTCTCCTCATGCATAATTTAATCTCATTTTTCATGCAATTTTATTAGGATTTTTGAGGGATTTTTGGGGAATTTTCCATGAAAGCCGATGGATTTTATGCCCCAACCCAGTCATGACTTTGCAGTTCGACCACGATTTTGCATCGGGTGAAGCATGGAAAAATTGCACTCAAAATAAATTAAGCATGATTTCACAAAGTCACACCCTAAAAATAGTAAGCATAATTTCATGAAAGTGAAGTCATGCACCCCAAAAATGGGATGTGATTTCATGAAAGCTAAGGGAAAAGAAGAGAAACAAAAAGAAAGGGAGAAAATAGAAGAAAAGAAAGAAAACAAGTAGACCCGAAGTGCAATTTTCAAATTGTAATCACCTTATGTTTAAAATTAATAAATGATGTTGAATTAATTTTAATTTTTTATTGATGAAACTGATTAAATTTTGTTTTGTGAATGCAGCTAGGTATTCTCGAGAGTCGAGAGTGGTGAGTAGGGGCTCTAGTAGAGTTGGATGCTCTAGGGTAGGTAGAGAGAAATAGGTTAGTGATGGTGGGGTTAGACCATGTGGTGAGGATGCCATGGATAGAGATAGATAGGGTGATGTTGACCACCCTAGCAGAGAGGTGGTATCCAGAGTCTTCCACTTTTCAATTACCAATAGGGGAGACGACCATCACACTAGAGGATGTGTGGTAGATTTTGAGGATCCCCATCAGGGGGAGAGAGGTCTATAGAGCATGAGGGAAGGTGACCACTCTTCAATGGTTTTTGATAGGTTTTACCCACCAGGTGTGAGAGAGCACCATAGTAGTAGATGACCTAGTCGACCATTATGGAGTGGACCCTCTGACCATTGTGCTCTCAAGGGTTGTGGTTGGGCTCTTGACATGCCACACTAGTAGATGACACTTTCCATGGGCACTGGAAGGAGTAGTAGTAGACATGTGATATCAGGAGGTTCGATTCACATGGGGCCCTTATGTGTTGGCCCGCTTATACAGGATGTTGTACAACATCATGTATAAGTGATATACAGGACTGGTTTGCATGAATTTGCTCTAGGTGTGGTGTTGGGAGCACATCATGGTACGAAGATCGAAGGCACTACCAAGACCATTACCCGACCTAGAGTAGCCAATAGCATACAGATGGTCGAGATCCCTAGAGAGGACCATGAGGGCCTATGCAAGGAACCTACCACTAGCTAGGTGGGTGATCGATGAGCTTTGAGATGAAGCTCATATAGAGACCATGGAGGCTTCACCCTAGCTAGGTAGAGGATAGGATAGATCTAGCTAGGGTGAGGAGGATCATATGGTTGAGGTCAAAGAGGGGAGAGCCAGAGGTATTCAAGTTTGATCGAGTCCTATAGTAGTTTAAGATCTTATAAGGAGTCCCAAACTTGGGATACTATTGGTACCGAAGGGTGACTACGAGATCCAATAGGGGTTGGAGGTGAGCCAGACCTCACCAGATGGGCTGAGGAGGACATAGAAGATCCTCCTTACATTGACCTAAGGGTAGACGATGTAGGGGTGGCCATCAAGTATAGGTGATGGTACAGAGGAGTCATGCCCTAGAGGATATCCCTACCCATACTAGTATAGAGGTACCAGGTGATGGACCTAGGCATGTAATAGGTATTCTAAGAGGTAGCTCATAGGGCCACAGAGAGGGCACAATAGGCTCCTACTATTCTGAGATAGAGGCTGACACGGGTCTAGATCTAGGTGGTAGAGGAGACCATCTCAATAGTAGAGACCAGAGAGGGGGGTGAGAGATACCCCCACATAGATAGAGGGGCCATAAGTTAGAGACCTTGGGGAGGCATCCACATCAAAAATGATGGGAGGCCAGAGCCATGGGATAGAGGAGCTATAAGTACAACTAGCTTCTCTACAGACACAGATGGCCCAAATATAGGTTGAGAGGGACACAACATAGGTAGAGGCTACCCAAATTTAGGGAGAGGTGGCCTAGATGGATGGAGAGTACCAATGGGCCAGGGCTGAGGGGATGGCTATCATTGGGAGCAACCAGGTAGGGGATATGATGCAGCTCCTTTAGGTGGAGCTATGGTGGATAGGTGATAGGTTGGAGATAACTATTCAGAGGGCCATATTTTATGAGGTAGCTTACTACATAATTATCCCTCTAGAGTGGAGGATGGAGCCTCCTCCATCCCTTTAGTCAATGAGTAGATCGTGATCCCGATCATGGATATCGATGACATCTCAAAAATCGATGATTCAATTGAGGTTACCTCCACCTCAGGGAGGGCCAGAGGGAGCTAGCTCTCAGAGCTAGGAGAGGATAGGCTAGGGATCAAGATGATGCACCAATTTTTTATTGTGGTGTGCATCCCTAGGTTGAGTGTACCGAGTCTAGATTGTGGTACACCAACCTCACATGATGTACTCTTTTTTTCCATGAGTAATACATAGCTATGGATATTATTGTGATTTTATGTGTAATGATTTAATGCATGTTTTTATATGTTTTGCTTATTTATTTTAAGTGTTTTTATGTATGCAAACTATCCTAATGCAAACTACATGAGGATGAATGAATGCAAAAGGAAATAACAAGAAGGAGGAAGAAGAAACGAAATCAGACAAGAGAAAACAAGAGAAAGAAAGAAGAGAAGAAATGAGAGAAGAAAGAGAAGAAGAGAAGAAGAAGAGAAAATAGGGGGTCCAAAGGTCAATCATCAGAAAATGAGAAGAATGAATGATCCATAGTATAAGACTAGCGTAGGTTGCAAGGAACTAGTGTAGCCAGACACTATAGATCGTATTAACGAGATAGCTAGACCCACTATGGGTATAGCACTTGCATTAATGTGAAAAAGTGTGTGTGGAGTTTTGAACCACTATGGGTGGTTGCTCCCTTATTGACTACTATGAGGCGATTACCTACTAGGATGTATGTCGAGGTCTACTAAAAATGACCAAGGAGCTTATCCTGTAATGGGGTGTTGAGCCTGCTGAGTCAAAAGAGAGTATGACCCGATAGAAGATCGTGAATAGTGCAATACCCACTAGGATGTATAAATATCCCATGTGGGGTGTAATATGTATAAAAATAGTATGCAAGTGCTATCCTAGATTGGGACTTTGAGAAAGACTTTGTGCAATAAGAGTATTCAGCATAATGAAGAAATCAAGAAAAGGAGAAGAAGTGATCATAAGAAGAAAAGAAGAAGGAAGGAAAGAATCCCTAGGGGGGATCTTGCTAGGCATCAGAGTCCTAGTGAGAAGTGCAATGCATGTGAGCTATGTCCTAACTAGGTATCATCACATGCCATTGTCGCAAGATCCCCAAAAATCTATATGAGCAAGCAGTCATGAACAATCAATCATGCATTTATGATAGGCAAACATGCAAGGTGTTAGGTTAGATGTCAAGCAATCATGCAAGGATGACAAGCAATAATGCAATATGAGCAAGTAGGTGAATGCAATGGAAAATGAAGATGCAACTATATGATAATTTTTTTTTTATGGAGAGTTAAAATCAATGTAAAATCTAAATGCACCATACATCTTATCAAAATAAATAGGTGTGCCATGAGGTGTTGGATCGAAGACATCCTCAAAATCATGGAGAAGCTCTTTTAAGGCTCTTCGTTCAACATCCATGGCACGATAATCACAACATTTTCTAATAGCACCATTATTTTTAGCATAAAAGACATCATACAAAGATTCATCATTTTCTTGCATAGAAGCAATGTTATTGTTAGAATGAACAAAGCCAACCATATTACAAGACATTATATTTGGAGGAAAAGAAAAATTAACACTTTTATTATCATCTATTGACAACTTTTGATATTCCATATATTCTACATAAGTCATAAGATGATCATCATCCTCAAAAGGTAGAGGTTGATTCTTATTAGGTATAAAACCTATACCACATCTCCCAGGCCAAATCTCAACATCCAAGGGTTCTTGAATACCCTTATGTTGTGGTCCCAATACTTTACCTGCATATCCCATACCAGACAGGATCTACTTAGGAAGGGGATAATCATTAGTGAGATAGCATTGAGCGAAAGAGCGCTCATTAAGAGATGGGTTGCTACCATGAATATTTTCTTTGAAAGCCATACCTCTGAAGATAAAAGTACACGTGCCAATGTGTACAACATCACCCTTCTTATGAGGCAAGCCCATAGTTCAGGGTGAAGGTGGTAGCTTGGCTAGATCTAGAAGAGGCTCTTGAAGAAACTGATTATCATGATCCAAGGAGAAAGAATGGGTTTTATGTTCCTCACTCACTTTTAAACTTTGAAGATGCTCAAATATTTGAGATGAGGAACATGGAGAAATTGTTGAAGAAATAGAAGGACAAGAATAAGAATCTAATTGAGCTACTCTTATTTAAATAGGATTATATTTTGAAAAAATTAACTTGAGACATTGATGAAAAGTAGAAGGGACAACCTTCATTGCATGGATCCAAGGTCACCCAAGAAGAAGATTAAAATATGTAGGACAATGTACCACATAAAACAAAGTATCCAATATTCTTGACCCCACTTTTAAGGGGAGAGATATGACACCACAGGCCTCTTGGGACTCATTGTTGAAAGCTTTAATGATGATATCAGTTTTTGTTAAATCTTCCTCTTTTAATCCAAATTTTTGAAAGAATTGATATGTACACAAATTGAGGGATGAACCATTATCAATCAAAACTCGCTTGATAAGGGTATCCCCAATAAGTGCGATGATGTAAAGTGATGAATCTCCATGTAAGTTTGAGGAAGGTTTATCATCATCTGAGAATGAGACATGATGTATCCCAAAAGAACCTATGGTGTCAACTATGGCATCAGGAGGGATATCTGGGGAAACAGATTGTTGTTGTAAAAATTTCATTAAAGCATTTCTGTGATCGGGAGAAGTCTACAAAAGTTCTAACACTGATATCTTTGTTAGAGTACTAGCTAACTACTTTTGAAGATCAAATGAAACCTGTGACTATGGTCTCAACACTATAGGTGGAATCCTTGTAGCTGAATCTCTTCTCTGATTCTCCTTTAAAACTAAACTAGGTTGAGATACTAAACTTTATCCTTGCTGATGTTGTTGATTCTGAGCCTATTTCCTTGTAGTTACTCCAACCATACCAACCACATTACTATGGCATAGGGAATCATCTTGATGAGCCACCTGATTGGTTATTTGTTGCTCATGCTTTGGTAGGGGATCCTTAAATATCCCCATGTCTTGATTTGTTGTTGGAACTTGTTGAGTAGGAGTTTGATTACTTATTGATTGGAGATTTCCTAAATCAATGCATCCTGCATCAATCAAATCTTGAACCACATGCTTCAGCTTCTTACAAGTGTTTGTCCAATGTCCTTCTACTCTGTGGTAAGTGCAATATTGATTTACCTTATACCAATGAGTTGTAGTATCTGGATGTCTTACTGGAGGTAATTCAATTGCCTTAGCATCCAATAGTTGTTTCAAAACTACTTCCATAGGGATATTAAGTCTTGTGAAGTTCCTTTGAGGAGGCTTCTGAAGTACAATATTTTGTAGGTTGTTAGTGACATTATTAACAGGCCTACTATCACTATTGCCTCCTATATGCTTATTCTTATGTTGAGACTTAATTGGCTTATCTTATTTAACCTTAAGTTGACCTCTTCTAATGAGAGCTTGTTCCACTTTTCTTGCTAACTCAATTGCTTGATCTAGAGATGTGACAATAGTAGTTTCTAGTGCATAAGATAATTGTTCTTGTAAATTACCAATGAATATATCAAGCATATATTTTTGAGACACAGGTTGTCTTAATCGGCCAACTAAACTTCTCCAACGAGCTAGAAATTCTGAAAAACTTTCTTCTTTACTTTGCTTTAAATCATATAGATCTCTCATAGTCACTTCCTTTTCAATGTAAGCACTAAACTGATGAACAAACATCTCTGCAGTCTTCTCAAAACTCTTCAAAGAATAGTTGGGCAATCGATAATACCATTCTAATGCCACTCCAACAAGACTCTTTGGAAATGTTTTCAATAAGAGCATATCATCATAAACAATATCATGGCAAGCTATCCTGAATCCTCTTAAATGCTCTATTGGATCTTTAGTCCCTTTATAGATTGGAAATATTGGCATAGGAAAATGCTTAGGATAAGGTCTAGCAGCAACAATAGGATCCAATGGTTGACTACACATTTCTTTATAATTGTATGTAAACCCTGAAGGTTGAATCATATCCATCCTTGAAACCAACTGATTCACTACATTTTCCAAATTTTGCATCTCTGAATTACTATGTATGTTTCCCAAACTTCCCAAAGGAGGAATGTATGTATGTTGAAACCCTGATGTTTGATTCAAGTTTTGGATACTTTGGTTGTATGTGGCACTTTGTGAGAATGGATAACTAACATTTGGTGGAACAGAAGCAATAGTGTTGATATTAGAGGATGAAGGAGGAAATTGAGAATAATTTTTCAGGCCATTACTAGTTAGAGAGACTTGTAGATTCCCTCCAACATTGGTGGTATTAGTAGTGGCACAAGTCACTTGGTTCTTTAAATTATTTTGATGCATGGATTGAGATATAGGAATATCATGTTTAAGAAAAGGAGACCTATTGGGAGGGGAAGGAGTAGCATCCTCTTTTTCAAGATGAGCTTCTCGTTCTACATATTCCAATAGTTTTTCCTTATGAGCTTTCATGAATTCCCAAATGTGATCAAATGATGAAAAGACATAACTACCATTAGGTCCAGCAAAAGGATCAAGATTAGTTTTAGTTTCCATGTCTACCTCTTCTTGCTCTTCTGGATCTACATTAGGGTCTTCCCTATCAATCTGATCATCTTCCAAAGGAACATAATCAGACTCTAATTGTTTCCTCTGACTTCTAAGGAAAGGAGCCATTAGAAGTAGTGAAAAACAAATAGGGGAAAACACTAACAAAAAAATTTTAATTACTTAAATATTTTTCAAATAGAATTAATGATCTTGCTTAAATTTTGAAATAAAAAGGAGGTGTTCACGTCGGGTTCACCAAAGATGTAGAGGGGGAAAACTGCCCTACCACGTACAATTCCCAAACAAAAGGTTGGATCCGCAAGGAGAGAACCTTTTGTGGGGTGAACCACGGGGGTATGTTGTGCTCTAAACTCGGTGCTAGGGGGATGGGTTCACCAGGAATGGTTTAAGGACTCGCTCCAAGTCCTCAGGATATTCAAGAATGTTTGATGTATTCAATTTTAAGAAAAACACCTAAGTTTGGTCTTTCTAGTTCTAAACTAAGAAAGATAAATGACAATGTAAAAAATAGAGTATAATAGCTAAAAGTAGAATGCAAGCATACAAGAGCTAGCCTAATATGATTCTTTATTTTGAATGCTCACTAACCTAGGGTTTATTCTAGAAAACCTTTAAAGCAGAAACATACAAAATAAATGCATAAAAATTATCCCTAGATGTAAACTAAATGCTTTTCACTTTCAGATGCCTAAGAATTAAATTTAGATCAGATTAGAAAACCAATAAGATAAATTAGAACACTTAGCTTTAACCGGTGGTTGATCCTAGATTTTGATGCTTCTTGTCCAATGATATCAAAATACCTGTTTCTACAAGATAATCTAAGAAACACTAAAAAATGATGATCAATATTAGGGGGCCTGCTTAGGCCACTGTGTAATAGTCCTTGGAGGCACAACAGTCAAGCCCCCTAGGTCCCTTAGATGACCTTTCAACACAAAATCAAAAATTGACCTTTGGAGAATTAATCATAAAATAGATATGCAAAAATGATAAAAATAGAAACAAAATATGCCAGTATGCTCAGTATGCAGTAATGAAGCTAACCAAACTGTCAGAAAGTAGAACTTGCCCCTAGACTGATCTCGAGAAAAATCATGCCTCACAGAAAGTGGGCGTGATAATGCTTCGATGAAGTCACGCTCCATCAGAACGGGGCATGATTTCGCTTCTGTAGACTAAAACCCTAAATTAGGGTTAGCGAAGTCATGCCTCGATAGAACCGGGTGTGATTTCACTTCAAACACATGAAAAATAAAAGTGCATGCACATAACATAAATTAAATGCGAAATCACAGAGAGCAAAACCTAAATGGAGAACGTAGAAGCAACAGAAGAAGGCTAAGTATCCGAACTGGCACTCTTTCCCTCTAAGCCACAACATGCATCCACCAAGTTAAGCAACAATCCAATCCACGCAATAGGAAATCAAAATCTAAAATTTGCACTTCGGGTTAGCTTGCAGAAGACACAGAAAGTAGAGCGAAATAAAAGTAGTAAGTGAGTGTTAGAAGACAAATATCGCATGAGCATTAGTAAGTTCGTGATCGTGATATATCTCTATGTCTAAAGAGTGAGATTGCTCTTCCTTTTATAGACGATCAAGGTGGGCACAAATAAACTCACAACCGATGCAAAAACATGTTGGAGGGTTTAAACCTGGGTCTAAGCGGGCCAAGAAGAAAATAAAATTAAAATTAAATTAAAATAGCAAAATTGCACCCCATCCTAACGGGGCGCGATATCGCTTTCGTGAAGTCGCGCCTCGTGAAAATGGGGCATGATTTCGCTAAAAGGCAAAAGAAAATAAAAGGGAAGGGTAAAGAGGTCTTCCCTTGCCCTTGGCAGGGGTTGGGGACCTCTTAGGGGTTGCAAGGAAGATTACCCATTGAAAGTGGGTCAATTTTCCATGTCTACAACAAATTTAAGCTTAAAGGACAAAGGTATTAGTTATTGTTGAGGAGTTACCAAGATGACTTCTATCCCCACTTCTTTGAGACATATATCACCATCAAAGTATAGGGTCCAAGATTCAAATTAATTTGCTTCTAGGTTGAAGATTGACTCATCAGGAAAGTTTGCTACTAAGGGACAACTAGCCTCTAAAGGTGTGATTACTAACCGATTAGCAATGACTAGGCCTTTCACAAATTTTTGGTTAACAAACTCATGATCAAATTCACTAAGTGCAATGATCCACTTAGTGGTTTATCCTAAGAGGTTACACTTAAACATGACATAGTGCAAGGGATAGACCCTCATGATGACAAAGGTTTTGTGGTTGAGCATATAGTGTCTAAACTTTTAAAAGGAAAACACTATGACTAGGTAAAATTTTTCTAAGGGTGTATATCAGACTTTGTAATTGATCGAAGTCCTGTTGATATAGAAAATAATCCTTTATCTATGTCGATTGTCTTACTATACCAACATGTATCCTAAGATATGGTTAGTGGATACTATGTATAAAAAAAATGGCCTATGGGGATTATATGGGACAAGGACAAGTGAAGACAAAAGGTAGGATTTGAGAGCATCAAAGGCCACATAGGAGTCAACATCCTATGAAAAGACTACATCCTTTCTTAAAATCTTGGGGAAGGGTTGAAACTTGTCAAGTAGTTAGGATATGATTCTTTGGATGACTTGGATTTTACCTTGGAGGATCTTAAGTTGGGTTAGATTTTTAGGGGGTGATATATAAACTATAGCTAATATTTTATCATGATCAAATTCAATTCCACTTGGGAAAGTAATAAATCCCAATAGTTTTCTTGATGTTACCCCAAGATGTATTTATGAGATTTAGACATACATGGTAATCCCTTAGCTACTCAAAAATGTGTCTTAGATCCCAAACATGATCTTTCTAGTTTAAATACTGACCAAGAATATTGTCAACATAGTTTTCCATGATGTCATGCATCATGTTGTGAAATATGTATGGCATGGCTTTTTTGGAAAATAGCTCTTATATTATTTATCTTGAAGGGCATGACTTGATCGTAGAAGGTTCCCTAGGGTGGTGAAATCTATCTTGGCTCGATTCGTAGGAGTGATCTTGTTTTGATTATAGCCTAGAAATATATCCATTAGAGACAATATTCCACATCCTATAGTGAAATTGACAATCATGTTGATGTTGGATTGAGGGAATTCATCCTTGGGATATGATTTTTTGATGTAAAATTTGGTGTATACTCTAACGCTACATGCTTTCTTGGTTATAGGAATAATGTTAGAGATCTAGTTAGAGTAATTGTATTTCATAAATATAATGTTAAAGAGTTTTTGGAGCTCCTTGTTTACTAGTAATGCAAATTTCAGATGCATTTTTTTATTTTTTATTTTATAGGTTTTACACCAAGAGTTATAGCTAGACAACAAGGGAAGGGTTGAGTCTAGGCATAATAGCATAGGACCAAACACCAATATATTTAAACTCTATTTAGATCTTGGTGTATTCCTCATGCTTGGTTGGGATCAAGACCTTTCCTAGTTTAGCCCCTATATCAATGTCCATATTTTATTCACTCAAAATACAAGATATGTATTTCAATTGAAAGGGACCTAGAAGCACTCATGGGCTCTAGATTTGTAAGATCTAAAATTTTTTGACTATCATCAACTAGATTTGAGATAGTGACAACAATTTTGGAAAAAATCCCCTGAAATTAAAGTTGTTTTAAGCCAGATATTCTAAGGAACCATCTGTAGAAGGATCATATGGGGCATCCTTTGTCTTAGTTATTTTTATCAACAATCATATTGAAATAGGCTAGGGTTAGAACATTTACCTCAACAAATCAAATAAATCTAGAAGAGCTAGGATCTATGAGGAGTGATAATCCATTATCATTATCATTTGTGTCCCAATCTAATTTGTTTAAATAAATGGTGTCATCATGGGATGCCCTATCAGGCTGGATAATTTCTCCTTTACTATTGGAAGAAAAAGAGGGGGAAGCCTTGCTATAGTTGGGGTATAATCTATTCTATAATGCCCTAGCCAGGAATCAATCTGTAAGGGCATTTTGATGTCTTGCTCATACAGGCCTAGTCCTTTACCTAGGGATGAGACATGAGTTGAAAAAAAAGCATGAAGTGTAATGTTGTTTAGATAGGTAAGTGTTACTACCATGGATTTTCTTCTCATTGGTGGTACTAATGCAAATGAAGTAAAAAATTCCTATATGCACTATTTTAACCTTATTGCTAGGGGGATAACATAAGGTTTGAGGATAGGCAGCTTGGCTAAGTCTAGGGTAAGTTGATTTTTTTTATTAGCATAAAAATAGGAAAGGGCCCAAACCCTTATATGAGAGTATAACTATAGATAGGAAATTATTTCTTACTAAAGGTAACATAGGTCTAGTAATACCTCCTAGATCACACAACCAAGAAGTTCTAGCTTACTCACCCTTACAAAAAATTCTTACAACTAATTATAGATAAGCCATAAATATCCAAATCAAGCATAAAAATAGGGTTTTTGATTCACCCCCTACCTTACAAACATTGAAAGATAATATTTAAACCAAAATTTTATAGTCTTCTGGATCTACCTTCTTTGTGGATCATTTGAACTAGAACTCAAATCCATAGTAGAATAGAAACCAGAATAGAAACCACACACTTTAGTTGTTTCTCATGCTCCTTCTACTTTCGATTAAATTATTTGTGAACTTCCTAAAGTTAATTTTCATACTCATTGCTTTGATCAACCTATAAATAAATTCTTTTATCCAAGTCAAACTTTGATTAGGCTAACACCTTCTCTTCTTCTCATCAAGCATATCTAGCATTGAATTCCACCAACATTCCACAGGATCAGCTTCTATAAGTTGTCATCCCTTTGCTCCAATCCCTATGGGGAAACAAACCTAGAAAATCCTAGCTTCGATTCTTATGGAGAAGCAAACCCACAAAACCCTTGGTTATGATTCTTGTGGATAAATAAACCTAGAAAATCCTGGTTCTAATTCATGTGGATAAGCAAACCTAGAAAAACCTTGAGTTTGATTCTTATGGAGAAGCAAACCCGTAAAATCCCTTGCTTCAATTCCTATGGAGAAACAAACCCCAAAAACCTTAGCTTTGTATATGTAATGAATTTGTTACCTATGGTTGACCACCGTAAAATCCATGTGATCACCTTCTAAAAATTTTCATCCCTTTGCTCTGATACCTATGGAGAAGAAAACCTAGAAAACCCTGGCTCTAATTTCTAAGGAGAAGCAAACAAAAAAAAACTTTGGTTGTGATTCATATGAACAAATAAACCCAAAAAACCATGGCTCCAATTCCTATGAAGAAGCAAAACCCAAAAAACTTGGGTTAAATTCGTATAGAGAACCAAATATAGAAAATCCTAACCCTAATTTTATCAAAAAAACTTGGATCTCATCCCTATGGAGAAGCAAACCTATCAAAAAACCTAAAACAAACTCTAAAAGTATGAAGGAAGTACCTAGCTTTGCAGATGTAATTAAATTATTGTTTGTGGTTGACCACCAACAAATTCACAGGATTCCTTCTATAAATTGTCATCCCTTTACTCCAATCCATGTGGAAAAATAAACCTCCTACAAATTGTAAGTTTCTCAAAATCTCAACTTGGTGTCTATTTACCACATATCCTAGTGCAATGTCCCTTTGCTCCCCATCCTTACACAAGGACTATGTATTATCTAAAAGTTGCTCTTTCTAAACTAATATAAAAATATTTGGATGGATCTCCCCTAGGGGTATCCACCTTGTATCCTCCTCTCATAGTGCTCCCTTATTGTCTAAAATGTTTGCTACCGTATTCCCTTCCCTATATATATGGACAACTTCCACCCCAACAAAGGCTTTGAGAGCATTCCTAATATCTTGAAAAGTATTACTTATTTTCCAATTTGTCTTTACTTCTTGCTTAAGATAGTTAATTATATTTAGAGAATCTCTTTCCACTACTTTCTAACTCCTAAATATCTTGGTAGTTATACCCCTATCAATAGAGCTTGATCTTCTACTTGGTGGGTAGTAGTGATTTCCAAATATTCACAAGTTACACCCTTTATCCTCCCTTATTCATCTCAAACAATAGCACTTGCCCCTGCTTCCTTGGGTTCCCATTTGAGGCCCCATCAAAGTTCAACTTCGTCCATCCTTCTCAAGGTGGTAGCCATTTGGTCTGTCTTTTATTAGTTTTGAGTACCATCCAAGCTACCAGCTAGGTCTAAGTTCTAGATTTTGGTCAGTCTAGCCTCATCTCCTATTTTAGGTTTGATAAAAAACTTCATTATCTTCACATTTTTCTCAATTGTTCATAGAACAATTTGCATATTTCTCCCTGTTCTATTCTCCTCCTCAAAGATTCTTCTATTTCTTTCCAACCATATTCCCCAAGCACAGTGAAAAGAAATTAGATCCCAAAATTCCATTGAGCCTAGAACTAATGAAAGGCTTCTTCCATTGCTCTAACCAAGCTAGCATGGTATTCGATAAAGACCAAACTACTCCCACATTTTTATTATTGCTTGAAGTATTGATATAGATGTCAAATTAAAGCTAGATTATACATTATGTACAATGCTTGTATAGTACAAACAATGGAATCAAATGAGTTACAGGGGTTACAACCAACTGCAACAACATGTTATGTAGGGAAAACCACCTATAACAATATTCTATGCAAGGATAACAACCTAAAACAAACATGGATGCAAACAAAATAGTCACATGCTAGAGATAAAACAACCTTAATAGCATAACCAATGCATCCTAACTACTAACAAGCCAATATCTAATATGGGCATACTATGCCTCATGTGAATACAATGTAATAAATATCTTAGGTTTACTAGTAATCCTAAGGTATAGTAACGTCCTCATCACTCTTCCCAACAATAGAAGCATTAGATCCCAATGATTTTAACAAATTTCAAAAGTCATGAGCCATCTCTGGAAGCTTATGAGTCATCGTGCTAAAATTTTTTTCTATAGCAAATGAAAGCTCAAAGTTAGGTACCACATTTGATGATAGTCTTAGTATCAAAAGTAGAATCCTGAGAAGGAGGAGGAAGTTGACGAGCAATGAGGGTAGTGGTGGTGGACAAGGAGGTGGCCTATCTAGGCCATTGATCTTATTTATCACCAATACGCCATGTTTAGGCTTAGAAAAACATGGCATTTTTGTTATGGCCATGGAAGAGAGTGATCCAACCTAAAAATATCTGAGGGCATAAAGAAGATTTCGTGAATCGAATGACTATAAAGCTAGAATTCCAAGTCATCAAATTAACTGGTTGTGATGGATAAAATTGAATGGGGAGATCCAATGCAAGTTCTACCTCTTCTTCATAATCTTCTGTTAGGGCAACAATAGTAAGAATTTATTTATCTTTGACTCAATTGTTGGGGATTTATTTGAATATTTTTGCACTTTCATCATTAATAATAGTATATTTCAAAATAAGGACAATGGGCTCCATGCCCATAGATCTTGGTTCAATTCCAAGTACTACTACTTCATGAATTTCAACAATTTTTTAGTGTTCCTCACAAAGATTAACATATTCTTCTGCTTCAAGAGCAACATCGTCTAGTAGAAATAGGATGGTATTTTCACCCATAGATATTGGTTCGATTCTAGGTGTTGCTTCAAATTCTTCTTCATCAATTTCTTCCACAAGAATAATTTCTTCTGCAACTTCTTCCATTTTAGTAGGAAGATTTTCTACTTCAACAAATGTTTATTCTTTTGTTGCCATTTCTTTGGCCAGTTGGGTAGCTTGAATCTATTGGATGTTAAAAATTATCATTTTGAGTTGTTTCTCCATCTCTTCAAAATTCATCATGGTACCCTAACCTCGATCAAGAATTCCTAGGTAGCTATTAGGAACAAATTTGAGGGTTTCCTAATGCACAATTGGCTAGAGTACAAAATTTTGCCTTCTAAGTTACAAAAGGGGTAAAATTCAGTGTTTACAGAATTACATGGGCACTAAATTACAACAACTTTTACCCTTCAATTTGAAGTGGCAAAAGAAATATGAGCACTAAATTAAAAAAAAATTACTCTTAATTTTGTAAAACTTTTGACTGCTTGGAGGGCAAAATGGGAAATATTTTTGTAAAATTAAAAAATAAAATTTTCACCTTGCAAAATTTATTTTTGTCAACAACATAGGTCCAAATTCTACCAATGTCAACTACGGAAGGTACCAAGTCAACGACCTAGCTCACCAAGGTCAACGTTCTACTTGCACTATGTGTCAAGCGCCACAAGAGGCATTGTTTTGCCTCTTGGTCGTGCGCAAAAGCGATTATCATGACCATTGGAATGTGGTTACTCCATTTACTACGTGATGATAATTTTAGACCCTAGTAAAGCCCTCCCACAATGAATGTGGGATTAAAGAGGCAGCCCCATAAAAAAATCCTACCTGAACGATTTTTCTTGTAAAAAAAAATATGTCCACCAACTCAGCACTGAACCACCCAATGCATTGCCACCACATGTCTACTACAGATTGGAGGTATGATATTCACAATATAAGGTCCTCCTAGCACCACTTGTAAACCTCCAATTGGAAAATATATTTATGGTTTGGATCTTGTGTGTGATTGGCTATGTTAGAAACTTTGAAAATAGTTTTAATTTTTTTGTTTCTCCTTTGACTATGTGTTGTTCCTGGTGCCTGAAGGTGGTGATCAGACGATTGCTTGCATGGGTGAGAAATGTTAAATTTTAGAACAATGAGAGGGAGGCCTCTAAGACCTTATATGATCAATGGCACCTATGAGGAAGAGATAGTTTCTGCTTCTTCTATTGTGTTAAGGATCATCATCGATTGAGTGATGTCACGTTGACCCTGTAAGGGGAAGGGAGAAACCAGGGATATATGAGAGGAAGAGGGTAAAGTGAGGGAGGGAGGAAAGGGAGGTGTAGGGTAGGAGGGGCAAGGGATCCTTGCACTTTTATTGTTTGATTGGAAATGATGTCAATCGGTCAAGAAGTCCAATTAGCAAGTAGATCAATCAGTAAGGAGGAGGCAAGAGGGCTCACTAAGAAGGAATCCAAATGCATAAACCTAAAAAATGAACCTCCAATACCTCAAAGGAATGTAAACTCTTGTTATTTCCATCGTCAAACCTTATGCACCTTTCAGTTGGTCAATTCCTCTCTCTATAAGGAGTGTCAAGGTCTTCTTACGACCTCAAATTGGTCAATAACCTATACAATTGAGTCCTCTTGATAGCTTCAAAGGACTTATGATATTTTCTCAACCAATGGATCTTTTATTGAACAACAAAGCCCATTCTAGAAAAAAAATTATTGCCTTCCTTAGGGTAAGTCTGGTTCTCTGCTATGTCATGGAACCTAGGTTACCCTCTGATGATATTTTTAGGAGAACTTAGTGCAAGGGTAATTTAGAACCCTCTGGCACCTCTTAAGCTTCACAAAAGGTTGCTATTAATTGGTACAAACCACTCCAATGTAGCACCTAGCCAAGGAACTTGTGCATTAGTTGGAAATAACATAAACTAAGTACCTAGCAAATGAAGTTGGCACCTTGACTCACCTTCTTGTTGATTTTCTTGTAGCTCTAATACTAGTGACGTGGATATCAAAGTGAAGCTAGATTATCCATTATGCATAATGCTTATATAGTAAAAACAATGGAATCAAAAGAGTTACAAGGGTTACAACCAACTGCAACAATATGCTATGCAGGGACAACCACCTATAACAATATGCTATGCAGGGATAACAACCTGCAACAAACATGGATGCAAACAAAATAGTCACATGCTAGAGACAAAACAACCTCAACAACATAACCAATGCATCCTAACTACTAACAAGCCAATATCTAATGTGGGTATACTATACATCATGTGAATACAATGTAAGAAATATCTTAGGATTAAGGATAAGCCTAATACAATGCAAGCAATATAGGCTTAAGGATAAGCCTCATACAATGCAAGCAATATCTTAGGCTTAAGGATAATCCTAAGATACAATAATATCCTTATCAAGTATCTTTAATGAGCAGTCACATTCTAGAAAGATATGTTGAACTGACTCCTCTCTCTGCTCATAGAATAAGCATCTATTTGGATAGTGAATTCCTCTCTTTTGAAAATTATCTATAGTAAGTATATTATTTTGTGTAGCCAACCATAAGAAGACATCTTGTTTAGGAATTGCTTTCTTCCCACACATTCTCTTCCATGGAAAACCACATTCAATAGCAAGGTCAATCAAGTCATGAGTTAATTTGACATTAAATTCACCATCTTAGATGGCTCCCCACATAAATGAATCTTGTTGCATCTCTAATATTATATAACATAATCTAGGTTTTACCTTTAGCTTACTCAATATAGTACTATTATCCTAGTTCATTTTTAGCTCTTTCCATCTTAAATGATCTCTTACCATCGCCATATAGTCACTAACCTACCATATCTTACGTCTAGATCCTCCTATAGTCTATGCATATCCTCATCCATGGTTATTAGTTTAATTTCTAACCACACATCTTCCCAAAAGCTAATGGATATACCATCCTCTACTTTCCATTGTACTCCCTCACTCTCATAATGTGATTGTATAATGAAGAACCTCAACATGGATCTGGTGTAGGAAGCAATCTCACATCTTTCATACTTTCTAAATATTTGTCCTTTAATATTTTAGCCCATATTGACTATCCCTCCATAACACTCCACCTTGCCTTTGCAACCAATCCTAGGTTGATGTTTCTAATTCTCTAAAGTCCCAGTGGTCCTTGTGTCTTGGGTTGTAATACCTTCTCCCATGATATTAGAGGTAATCTACTCCTTTATTTTGAACTAGTCCATAGAAATTGTTTGTAGATTTCTTCTACAATATTAACCACTTTGAAATGCATTTTAAAAATTGATAGCTAATATACTAGGGTGGTTTGTAATGTACTCTTCATCAATTGTATTTTTCTATCTTGGGTAAGTAGACTCCCTTTCTAGTTACCATATTCTAAAATTTATCTATCAATCTATTCTATAATGGCTATTTACAATCTCCTATAAACATCGATATACCAAATATGTAGAGGGTAGGGTTGAAATTAAGCAACCAATATCTCTAGATACTCTTCTCTACTTGTATTTTGTGTTGTTTATGAAGAAAAACTTACTCTTTTTCATATTAATTTTTTTATGGGATGCCCATTCATACAAATCTAGTATCCTTCTAAACTATCTAGCTTCTACCACTATTAGTTTTCCTAGTAGTATTGTGTCATCCATAAATTGTTGGTGAGTTATACCTTCTAGGTTCTATGTCGTCTTCAATCTATGAAGTTTTTTCTGAAGATTTCATTACTCATATACATATCCTCAAATACTTAGCCATTATTATGAATAGATACGATGATATGGGATCTCCTTGTCTTAAGCCCCTACTACTAACAAAAAAGACAGCTGAATAATTGTTTACAAGTATTGAGAATTTAGCTTCTTTGTAACAATTGCCTACCCATATTCTCCATTGCGTACTAAACCCAAACTTGAATGAGGCCCTATCTAGGAAAATTCAAGAAAATTTATCATAGGAATTATTCATATCAAGTTTAACTATCATTCCTTTCCTATCACTAGCCTTTATAGAATGTAAAGTTTCATGGAGAGTTATTACTCCATCCAAAATCTACCTCCCTTTTACAAAACCCCCTTGTTGTTTTAAGATAATAGTTGGGAGTATAAACTCAAGCCTCAAGGCTATCAATTTTAATATTATTTTGTATATTGCTTTACAAAGGCTTATAGGCCTATAATCCTTGAAACCTTTTAGACCTGACTTATTTAGGATTAAGGTTAAGAATTTATTATTTTACTCCTTCAATACTTGCCTTGTATGATATGAATCCTTGCTTTCCCCAATAAAATTCTTCTTAATAATATCCCTGAATATTTGGAATAAACCTACTTGAAAATAATTAGGACCTAGTGCTTCATACTTACCAAGGGAGAAAATTTCTTCTCTCACTTCTTCCTCACTGATCTCCTTAATCAATTGTTAATTTTTCCTTCTGTCAACCTTGATATATGTTGAATTATCTCATGAACTATTGATTGATCTTCAGTTATATCTTCTATTAGTAGTGTTTAGAAATAATTCTACTACCTCTTGTCTAATTTCTATTTATTCCTTTATGGTTTGGCCATATTCATTCTGTATCTCCATTATTCTAGATGAGCTCTTGTGCTTTATAGTTGAGATATGGAAGAACTTTGTGTTTCAATCACCTTATTCCAACCATTTGTTTCTTGATTTTTGTCACCAATAGGCCTTCTCTCTCATCATATTGGTCTACAACTTTTAATTTAGCTCATTTTATTTAAGAATTGAGCTTGATACATTTTACTCTTATTCATCTCTTCTTCTAACCTACTCAATTCTCTTATGATAAGTTCCTTTTTTTGAAAGATATTTCCAGATACCTCTTTGTTCCACCTCCTTACCTCCTTCTTCATAGTCTTCAATTTACTTACCACAATGTGCATTTTAGATCCCTGTACTAGTATATCCCACCACTTTTCCATCTCCTTGAATATATCTAGGTGGTGCAACCACATATATTCAAATTTAAATGGGATATTTTTTCTATTAATTTCTAGGTTGCACCAAAAAATTAGATTATGGTCCGAACCCATTATTGGTAAGGAGATTAATTTATACTGATAGCTCCCTTGAAAGGAATCCTCTGATAGAAGAACCTTATCTAATTGAACCTGAATCAAGCTATCTCATAATCTTCTATTTGACCAGGTAAACCTATTGTCACTTAGGTCTACATCAAAAAGGCTTGCTTCAACTATAAACTTACCTAGCTCCTCCGTACTATTTGTGTACTCTTGTGTAACTCCTTTGTTTTTTGAAGTGTGAGGAAGCTGTTAAAAACATCCACCACTATCAATTTCAATCTTTTAATTTGTCTCATTTTCTCTACAACCCTCCTTAACTCAATATTGGTAATCACAAAAGCTAACTTGGATATTTTTGCTGTAATTAGAGTTGTTGATTGGTTCACATTATTTTCTAGGATTTCACCTACATAGTATTCAAAATTCCCCTCAGGCTTATTCTTGACAACCTTCTCCACTCCTCCATAATTTCTTGTATATCACTATAGCCTGTTTTATCAAGTTTTGTTTCTTGCAAGAGCATAATATTTGGTTGGTGGTTCTTAATTAGATATTTAACCACCCTATGCTTGTTAGGGGTATTCATGCCCCTAACATTCTAACTTAGTAATTTTATCTTCCTTGTGTTGTAGGCTTCTGAGTACTACTTGCATATGTTTCCTCTAGGGTCTATTTTTTCCCATAAGCTTTATCATCCTCTATTTACTTGATTCTCTTTTATATTAATGATAGTCATCACACTCTATTGGATTTCACTTTTCCCAAGTTAGAAACTGTTGGAAATTTGAGGTAATTTGAGGCATTTTATGTTGTCATTGATGTCACATGGATCATTGATGTCACATGGATCACATTGAGTTTTGGTGGCCAAAATATTTCATAAATAAGCATTTATGATATTTTGGAAAGCATGGCTATTTATAGGGTTTTTGTGAAAACCAAGGCAGGCAAAATAAAAGGTTTTATTTAAAACCATGGATGGCAGATTTGAAATGGGTTTTTCTTAAAACCCAGGTTGGATTTTTGTTTCATCGAAAAAGGTGCCCCGGTGAAGGAGATAATTAATTTTAAATATTTAAGTTTAAATTTTAATCATTTAAAATTAAAATTAAAATTAATATTTTAATATTGCCGACGTCAAAAAGGAGGAGGCAAATAATATTAAGTCATAGCCGACGTCAAAAGAAAAATGTGGGCATATATAAATATGCCACTAAACTTTTTATTTTCCCTAAGTCCTCGATGAAGATAATCCGTTCGAAGCGCTAAGGGAGCAGAAGTGTCGTATTCATTTGAAAACCAGCGAAGAGAAGAGGGAACAAAGGTAAGGGAGGTTCCTTACCTATCACCATAGGCGCTTGTGGCCTAGCGGCAAGAGGAAGGTGTGTAAGGTGTTTAAGGCAGTCAAAGTTCGAATCCAATCAATTTTGGTTTTGCAAGGTAAAAAGGGAGAACCTTTTGCGCACATGGTTTTTGAGGGCAAGTTCGGAGGAAGCAAGAAGGAGGTCTTGCGCTCTTGGTTTCTATGTGAGCGGTTGGCTCACATGGTTGTTGGTACCATAGTTTGAGTGGTGCAGGGGCAGTGACAGGGGATCAAATCCCACTGAGGTTAAAGGCAAGTTATTAATTTTTCCAAATATTTTATTTTTCTAAGGTTGCCCTAGGAGAGATAAGGTTTGTGGTGCATGTTGTGAAAAGGAAATATTTCTGGTGATTTTCCTTTTAGAAGTATATCATATTATATATCGTTGGAAATCTTATTTTGAGGGCTATTTGATTATTTTGTTTAGAAGGAGAAATAAGGTGTACATAAAGAGATATTTCTATTTTTGTAAAAGGGTTCAAGTGAAGGTTGTTTTGTTCTTTTCAAAGTGTGTTGAGTGTGGCAGATTTTCCAAAGGGGTTTCTTCATCTTCATAAAAGGTATGGGCACATTCTCCTATTGATTGTCTATGGTGGTTGATTTCTGAAATATCATTGGAGGGAAAAGGATTGTTTGTGGTTTCCTTTTTGAAAGTGGTTGATTGAATGCTTCAAGGTTTTCTGAATTGAGAGTTGTGTTTAAACCTTGTTTTATAAGCATAGTTGTTGAAGCCCATTGGTTGTGAAAGAACTTGAGTTAGAAAAGAACATGAGTATCATTGTTATGTGAGATTTGTAATTGAGCATTGTTGGAAACATTTGAGTTGGTTGATACATACTTGGACTAGGGTTGTGTGAGGAAGAATTGTCCCTTGTGGTGATTAGTTGAGATTGAGTTTAGAACATATTGAGTCTCTAACAATTCTCTTTATGGTTCTATAAGACTTGGGTTGAGTTGAGTTGAATAAGCCTAGTCAAGTGATGTGTGAAGTGATTGTTCAAGTCCTATGAAACAAACTATTCCATTATTCTATGTTGAGTTGAGATTGATATTAGAACATATTGAGTCTCTAACAATTCTCTTTATGCTTCTATGAGTTGAGTTGAGTTGAGTTGAGATTGAGCCTAGAACATATTGAGTCTCTAACAATTCTCTTTATGCTTCTATGAGTTGATTTGAGTTGAGTTGAGTTGAGATCATTGTGGATCATTGTTGTCATCCATTGAAGAGTACATTGTCATTCATTATTGAGTTCATATTTGAGCTTTGCCTTGATAGATTTGTGGATGAGATTTGAGTGCTACTTGAGCATGATTGATTGAGCCTTTGAGAAGGCATTTGTGGATAGTTTTGAGAAAGATTTGTGGATAGTTTTGGGGCAGATTTATGGATAGTTTTGTAGTTTTGGACAGATTTGTGGACAGATTTGGAATTTTGGGCAAGTTCTTGGTGAGCTTGCTAGAGCATATTTGGACAAGTTCTTAGTGAGCTTGTTGGAGCAGTTTTGGGCAAGTTCTTGGTGAGCTTGCTAGAGCAGTTTTGGACAAGTTCTATGTGAGCTTGTTATTCAGATTTGGACAAGTTCTATGTGAGCTTGTTATTCAATTTTGGACAAGTTCTATGTGAGCTTGTTATTCAGATTTGGACAAGTTTTATGTGAGCTTGTTATTCAGCTTTGGACAAGTTCTGTGTGAGCTTGTTATTCATATTTGGACAAGTTTTATGTGAACTTGTTATTGCCTAGCTTTGAGAAGATCAAAGAAATCATTGTATTGGATATTTTTGTGTGAAATATTATAAGGAGATCATCTTGTGGAGTACCCCACATTGGGGGAACCACGTTAAATCTTGTGTCTCAATTGTGTGTGGTGACTTGTGCTCTTGCTTACTACTGCTATCTGAGTTATTAATGCACATTGCTATATTTGGTTATTGCAATTAAGGACATTAATTGATATTGATTTGGAAAGAAAGTAAAAAGTGGTCTTATACTGTTCACCCCCCTCTCAGTATAAGCTTGTGTTCTTCAATTGGTATCAGAGCAGGTTCCTTCGAAAAGGCTAACAACTTGAGGGTAGATTCTATAAGAACACAGATGGCTTCACAGAATGGATCATCTACAAATAAGGCTCCATTATTTGATGGTAACAATTATGCTTTCTGGAGCATGAGGATGAAGAACTACTTGATATCACAAGGATATGAGGTATGGAAAATGGTTGAAAAAGAGTATAGGGTTGAAGGTGATCCCGAGGCAGATAAGACTATCAGGAAATTGGTTGAGATCAATGCAAGAGCAATGAATTGTATTTTGAGTGGGCTTCGTGAGACAGATTTTGCAAAAGTCATGGTATGTACTTCAGCTAATGAAATGTGGACCAAGTTGCGGAATACTTATGAAGGAGATTCCAAGGTAAAGTTGGCAAAACTACAAACTCATAGAAAAATATTTGAGGAATTGAAAATGGAAGATTCTGAAGATATTGCAAAGTTTTTACTTCGAGTTGATGAAATCACTAACACCATGAGAGGCCTAGGTTTTGAGATGAAAGAATCAGAAGTTACTCAAAAGGTTTTGAGATCACTTCCCATGAAATATGATTCTAAGGTTTCAGCAATAGAAGAGACAATGGATATCAACAAGCTAACAATGGAAGAATTGCAAGGTACTCTCACAACTTATGAGATGAGGGTAAGTAAGCATCAGGTTCCAATAAAAGAGATTGCATTCAAGGCTTCAAAAAAGAGAAAGAGAAAGTTTTAGAAACAAGTAGAGTTCCAGATAATGATGAGGAAGCTAACTTCATCAAAAGGAATAAGGACTCAAGGAATTTTAGGGATATAAGGAAAGTCAGATGCTACAAGTGTGGTGATCTTGGTCACTATGCATACAAGTGTCCACATGAAGAAAATAATGATGATGAAAAATAGGGTCACAGAAGAAAAGAAGATGGAAAGCATAAGCATGACAAAGATGACAGATTCAAGCAAAATAGGTATGAGAAGAAGAAAATTTTTCGTAAGGCAAAGAAATCTTACTACATTGTAGAAGCAAGTGATAGCTCAGATCATAGTGATAGAGATAAATCAGATGATGAAAAGGAAGAACATTTATTTCTAGGAATAGAAGGTGAAAGAGAACAATGCTTTGTGTGTGGTCAAAGAGATCACAGATCAAGATATTGCAATGGTTTCAGTGATAGTGAAGATGAGATGACACATCAAGGAAACAGGCATGGTCAAAGAAATCTTGAGAGTTTGTTTGCTATAGAAGATTATAATGATCTTAGTGACAGTGAAGATGAAGAAGGGTTTTTCTATGGGATAAGAGAAGTAGAAGAAGAACATTCACTCCAAATAGAAGAAGTTAAACAAGAGGATAATATCTTAGTTGATCTAAAGGAAGACTTCAATGTTATCCATGAGCAACTACAAGAGGTTAAGGAAAATCTAAAAGAATTGAGATGTTCCATACGTGAGAAGTTTGATCCATCACATGACTCAAAAGGTCAAGATATTTTCACTAAGAAGGAAACATGTATTTCAGAGGCTATAGAGATGGATGCCAATTTGCTACTTGACACAAATGAAGAGAAAGAAGAGGAAGATTCCAAAGCACCAAAGGTCTCATATTTCAGGTTTGGGGAATCACACTCAAAAGGAAAGGAAGTTTTAAAATATGAAAGCAAGGAAGCACCTAAGATTTGTGAGGAAAGTTCCAAAGTTCCTATGGCTCCAAATATTCAGTTTGGTTCTTGTTTTGAGATAGGTGAATCAAGTTCAAAAGGAAAAGAAATTCTTGAAGAGAAAAAGGAAGAAACTAAGGAAGAAGTTTTAGATACTACAAAGAAGGTTCAAGGATGCAATGCACAAGTTGAAAATGATCATAAGGATAATGGTCAAGAAAGGTATGAAGAACCAAGGCATGAACAAAGGGCTTTTCAAGGACATTGTTTTTCTTGTAATGGATTTGGACACAGGGCTATACACTGTAGGGTCTATGGATCAAAGAAGTTTGATTTTGCTAGAAGAAACTTCAAAGGAAGAAGGTATGGTTTTTAGGGACATTGCTTCTCATGTAACAGGATTGGTCATAAAGATTTTTAGTGCAAAGGAAATGAGCAACATGGTTTTGGTTTTAGAGCTACACAATTCAGAAGTCATAATGGTCATGAAAATAGAGCTTCACAATACAGGGTTCAGGAAAGGAATGGATATGGAAATTATTTTAAGAATGAATTCAAGACATGGGCACCATCCAAAGGCTACAATATCAAGTGTTTCAATTGCAATAACTTTGGGCATATTGCAAAATGGTGTAGGACTCAATTCCAAACAGGTTCAAGGCAAGAAGGTCAAACAGGTTCTAGACAAGAAGATCAAGTAATTCATCAAGAGAAGGATATCAGAAAAACATGGAAGGAAGTTGATAGAGGAAAGAAACAAAGTGATATGGGAGTAAAAGTACTCCCACCCCAAAATTAATCACCTCAAGAGAGAAGGGGGTGAGGGGGCTAAGCTTAAGAGTCATATATTTTAGCCCCATAGGTGTCCCTTTTGCCATTGATGTCAAAGGGGGAGAGATTTGAGTAAGGGGGAGAGCATTGAGTTAGGGGGAGCAGCCTCCAAAGAGAGTATTGAGTTAGGGGGAGCAGCCTCCATAGAGAGTATTGAGTCGGGGGAGCAGCTTTGATTCTCAGAGTTGGTTTTTGTAGTGATTGTGGTGATTTGCATTAGAGGTGTTGCCATCAATGACAAAGGGGGAGATTGTTGGAAATTTGAGGTAATTTGAGGTATTTTATGTTGTCATTGATTCATGGATCATTGATGTCACATGGATCACATTGAGTTTTGGTGGCCAAAATATTTCATAAATAAGCATTTATGATATTTTGGAAAGCATGGCTATTTACAGGGTTTTTGTGAAAACCAAGGTAGGAAAAATAAAAGGTTTTATTTAAAACCATGGATGGCAGATTTGAAATGGGTTTTTCTTAAAACCCAGGTTGGATTTTCGTTTCATCGAAAAAGGTGCCCCGGTGAAGGAGATAATTAATTTTAAATATTTAAGTTTAAATTTTAATCATTTAAAATTAAAATTAAAATTAATATTTTATTATTGTCGACGTCAAAAAGGAGGAGGCAAATAATATTAAGTCATAGCCGACGTCAAAATAAAAATGTGGGCATATATAAATATGCCACTAAATTTTTATTTTCCCTAAGTCCTCGATGAAGATAATCCGTTCGAAGCGCTAAGGGAGCAGAAGTGTCGTATTCATTCGAAAACCAACGAAGAGAAGAGGGAACAAAGGTAAGGGAGGTTCCTTACCTATCACCATAGGCGCTTGTGGCCTAGCGGCAAGAGGAAGGTGCGTAAGGTGTTTAAGCGCCAACAGATCCGAAGTTCGAATCCCGTCGACGCTAGTTTTTGCAAGGTAAAAAGGGAGAACCTTTTGCGCACGTGGTTTTTGAGGGCAAGTTCGGAGGAAGCAAGAAGGAGGTCTTGCGCTCTTGGTTTCTATGTGAGTGGTTGGCTCACGTGGTTGTTGGTGCCATGGTTTGAGTGGTGCAGGGGCAGCGACAGGGGATCGAATCCCACTGAGGTTAAAGGCAAGTTATTAATTTTTCCAAATATTTTATTTTTCTAAGGTTGCCCTAGGAGAGATAAGGTTTGTGGTGCATGTTGTGAAAAGGAAATATTTCTGGTGATTTTCCTTTTAGAAGTATATCATATTATATATCGTTGGAAATCTTATTTCGAGGGCTATTTGATTATTTTGTTTAGAAGGAGAAATAAGGTGTACATAAAGAGATATTTCTGTTTTTGTAAAAGGGTTCAAGTGAAGGTTGTTTTGTTCTTTTCAAAGTGTGTTGAGTGTGGCAGATTTTCCAAAGGGGTTTCTTCATCTTCATAAAAGGTATGGGCACATTCTCCTATTGATTGTCTATGGTGGTTGATTTCTGAAATATCATTGGAGGGAAAAGGATTGTTTGTGGTTTCCTTTTCGAAAGTGGTTGATTGAATGCTTCAAGGTTTTCTGAATTGAGAGTTGTGTTTAAACCTTGTTTTATAAGCATAGTTGTTGAAGCCCATTGGTTGTGAAAGAACTTGAGTTAGAAAAGAACATGAGTATCATTGTTATGTGAGATTTGTAATTGAGCATTGTTGGAAACATTTGAGTTGGTTGATACATACTTGGACTAGGGTTGTGTGAGGAAGAATTGTCCCTTGTGGTGATTAGTTGAGATTGAGTTTAGAACATATTGAGTCTCTAACAATTCTCTTTATGGTTCTATAAGACTTGGGTTGAGTTGAGTTGAATAAGCCTAGTCAAGTGATGTGTGAAGTGATTGTTCAAGTCCTATGAAACAAACTATTCCATTATTCTATTTGAGTTGAGTTGAGATTGAGATTAGAACATATTGAGTCTCTAACAATTCTCTTTATGCTTCTATGAGTTGAGTTGAGTTGAGTTGAGATTGAGCCTAGAACATATTGAGTCTCTAACAATTCTCTTTATGCTTCTATGAGTTGATTTGAGTTGAGTTGAGTTGAGATCATTGTGGATCATTGTTGTCATCCATTGAAGAGTACATTGCCATTCATTGTTGAGTTCATATTTGAGCTTTGCCTTGATAGATTTGTGGATGAGATTTGAGTGCTACTTGAGCATGATTGATTGAGCCTTTGAGAAGGCATTTGTGGATAGTTTTGAGAAAGCTTTGTGGACAATTTTGGGGCAGATTTGGCAGATTTGTGGATAGATTTGGGACAGTTTTGGGCAAGTTCTTGGTGAGCTTGCTAGAGCAGATTTGGACAAGTTCTTAGTGAGCTTGTTGGAGCAGTTTTGGGCAAGTTCTTGGTGAGCTTGCTAGAGCAGATTTGGACAAGTTCTGTGTGAGCTTGTTATTCAGATTTGGACAAGTTTTGTGTGAGCTTGTTATTCAGATTTGGACAAGTTATATGTGAGCTTGTTATTAATATTTGGACAAGTTATGTGTGAGCTTGTTATTCAGATTTGGACAAGTTTTATGTGAGCTTGTTATTCATATTTGGACAAGTTCTGTGTGAACTTGTTATTGCCTAGTGTTGCGGGCCAAACAAGGTGAATGGTTTCCTATTTTTGTCACATGCCCGTGCATTTAATTATCAACCCAGGGAGCTTCATAAACTTGCGAAGAGTCGAATTAGGTTACTACAATACCACTTGGAGGTGAATCTGCTAATCCTACATTTTGGGGGGTGTTCTTGAAATGGTTGTCAATCATTCCCGCACTCCTCAATAAATTACGTAAGAAGAACATAATTAAATCTACAGAAATAAATCATGTACACATTCCTGAAAATAAATCTACTGCAAATACTGGAACTAGCAAACTAATGAACATTCTTATGAAAGCAATAAACTAATTAAAATAAATAAACAAAAAGGAAATGGGGAAGAAATACTGGCTTGGAGTGGGCCCAGGCTCCAGCAGCTTCTTCCCGATCGAACACGCGCTTTAGAACTTCTGGAACTGTAATATATTTATCAACGTATTACAATCTATCTTCTGTAACTCTAAATGGATCTTTATTAATTATTTCTATATATTTCTCAGAACGATCTGCATGTGTTTATATAACACACCCGTAGAACTTCTGTTATAGAAGTGGTTACAATAGTCGATTCTTCCCAGACTAAATTAGAATAGTCTGGCGAATGCAATCGACGTCTGGCATTCTGTTCTGATGGCGGCATGTTCATTTTAGTTCATGCTTTGCCTGGCATCAGTAAGACATTTTGATACATTGGTGCTATCTCCAATTTAGCTCTGCATGATGCAGAGCTAGAACTGCACCAGCCGCTATCGTCCACGTCATTCAAATCTGGTCAACGAGCAAAGAATCAATGGCGCCTTCCTTATGAGGAAGGTACCTTGTTATCGTGGCACCTTCTGGTTGTAGGGAGGCGCTTGCCTTCTATTAGCGCCTTTCGACTGTGGGGAGGCGCTTGCCTTCTATTAGCACCTTTCGACTGTGGGGAGGCGCTTGTCTTTTGTTGGCACCTTCGACTGTAGGGAGGCACTCACTTTAGTTGGCACCTTTCGACTGGGAGGCGCTCACATTCAGTTGGCACCTTCTGACTACAGGGAGGCACTCGTATTCAGTTGGTGCCTTCTGACTGCAGGGAGGCACTCGCATTCAGTTGGCACCTTTCGACTACAGGGAGGCGCTCATATTCAGTTGGCACCTTTCGACTACAGGGAGGCACTCGTCTTTGGTTTGGCACCTTCCGATTGCAGGGAGGCGCTTGTTCCCTTGGTGCCTTCCGATTGCAGGGAGGCGCCTATGTTCTCTACATTGACCCCCGATGAAATAAAGTGCCAGGTCCATCAAAAGGACCTCGACCATTCCAAATCTAACTAAATCAACTGCAATTCCACAAAACATACTAAAAGCACACAAATTAGATAACACGCATAATTATATCAAATATCTATATAATCATTCATAAAAGTACGCAATCCTTATTATACAACCGCATATTGATCAAAGAAATATGTACAAAATATGAGCATTTCTGGTGCTCATCATCCCCCCACGCCTAACATATGCCACGCCCTCGTGGCATCCAAGCTGTAGGTAGCCCTCTGACTTTTCATCGTCGCCATCTCTTGGAGGATTCTGCTGCCCCTACGGCCCGAGTCTATCTTTTCATGCCGACATTTGAAGGTGTGGTTCGCCTTTGCCTATGGGAAACTATGGCTGTCAATTGTCCTCTTCTTGTTCTGGCCGCTACTGGTGGTGGTCTAGCCAACGTTGTTCCTGCCGATTGAAATGCAGCTTCGACAGCTTGCCAGAGGTCGACGTCTGGAGGTCTGACCACTGCTAGAGGGATATCCGAGTTATCCCCTCTGGAAGGCACTACTTGGGCCTTGTATAATCTGATCGCTTTAGGGGTAAGCCCTGCATTCTCCTTTGCAATCGTAGCGGCCTCCAATTGTGGGCCATATACTCCCCACCATTCCAAGTACCTCCTCATCATGGAAGGCCACCCTCGGGATGAACCATAGATGTCCCAAAACTGGCTGTCTTCTATCGGATTGACGTAGATGCCAGAATCTCCTTTTACCCTCGAGGATGCCTTCCTGGCCTCCTTGGCTGCTTTCATTTCATTGCACAGCTGCTCAAAATATTTTTGCCTTTCGACGAATAGCTGCATGTCCCATTCATCCTCCTTTGACTCGACGAAGGTCACTTTCACCTTCTGTCGAGCCGTCCTGGGCCTCTTTGCCTTGGCCTCTACAGAAAATGTGGCGGCTTGGACAGGGGTCTCTCCTTTCTCCTTTGGGGACTTCTCCTTACTCTGAAGGATCGGCTGTGCTGCTATCTCCGGGGTGATCCTTCGTTCTCTTGTCTACCTGGTGTCGACCCCTCAGGCTCTTCTCCTTCTTCAGGCCTGGGGAGGTCCTCCTTATCCTCTGGTCTTATCTATTGCTGGAGACCTTCGTCCTGCTCTGTGTCACTCAGGACAATGATAGGGGGCATCGTAGGACTTCTTTCCTTTTCACCCCTAAAAATAGAGGAATCCTCCCCTACCTTCGGGCTGCTCTATCGGGCGTCCGATCGAATCTCCCCTGAAGAGAATACTCATTCGATGGATGTGGGAGAGTTCATCGGCACTTCTTCTGCCCAATCAGTCTACGTGGATGCCTCCTATCTTGTTGTTCCTCTATCCTAGAGTATTTGATTTTCCTCCTGCAACTGCTGGACCAGCTGCTCGAGCTGAGCAATTCGCCTATCTCTTTCCTCCAATTCCCTTTTATGCTGGTTCTGGCAATCTTCCAGAATCTGTTGTGCCATCCAACAATCGGTTTGCCATTCGAGCGCCTCCTCCAAGGCCGCATCGATCTGGTCGTTACTCCCAAAAGTTCCTTCATTCCGTGGGCTCTAGTTCATTAATTCTCGGAGGGTTTGGGTGGCAACGTCTATCTCCGGGTCACTCTGTCCTTCCTCTATCGAGAGGAATCATCGTAGACGTTTCCTCCTGGGGATTGGTTCATCCTCACCACCAGCGAGTGGCGCTCCTTCCTCCTCATACTCGAGCACTAGGGAATGCCCTCTGTC
Source organism: Wollemia nobilis (assembly GCA_028583015.1). Lineage (NCBI taxonomy): Eukaryota > Viridiplantae > Streptophyta > Pinopsida > Araucariales > Araucariaceae > Wollemia > Wollemia nobilis. The sequence continues at coordinate 2,256,366 of JAQPPZ010016930.1, forward strand.
CTCTATGTCTTCGGGCACCGGTGACTGCTCTGCTCCTCCTAGAAAATAGGGCAATGCCAATTGCTCGATGTTTGTTATCTCCTCTATAGGGGATGCTTCGTCTTGCCCTAATTCGGCAACCGCATTGTGTTGCTCTATTTGGCCGCCATCTCCCTCTACATCGTGGTTCTGTCCTTGTGCTTCTGCGTGGTGGACCAATGCCGATATCAGCCCATGGTGGGCTAAGGCGGACGGTGCCCCTTTCTGGTACCGAGCCGCTTCATCTTTCAGAGCATTCGCCAGGTAGAAAGGTATATTTAATTTCCTCCCATGCACTAGGTGATTGAGGAAGTGCACATGATTAATGTGCAGATGGGTATACTTTCCTGTGCATGTGAAGAATCGAGCAATCTGCTCGAACATCTTTCGCATATTCATGGGGAGACTATTTTTGAGTAACCCCTCCCTGTCTATCTGCACATTTCCTCCCGGTAGCAGTATTTTGGCGTATAGTTTTAACACTCCGCCCTTGTATGTACATTCCCCCGTGAGAGGCAATCCAGTCGCCTGTGAGATGAACTCAGGGGTGACTGGAATTTCCACCCCTCGTACTTGGGCCGCATCGCCCCTCAAAGAGGCGGTGAATTCTCTAGCTGCCTCCACGTCCTGGCCCTGACTGACCAGGGTGCAGTATTCGAGCCACCCCTCGGCTTCGAATTGGGTCTTCACTGCCCCTCTGATCCCATCAGTATCACTGGGTTCATTCTTCTTGATCGCGTGGTTCTTGGACCTTCCTCCCATGGCGCCTTCTGCTACTGTATATTTTTTTGTCCTTCCTTCTTCAGGAAGGCGCCTTCTTATAGAAAATATGCCTAACCCTAGCAGTTATGGAAGATGCCCTATCATTGGCACATGATTCTGGCTATGGGGGGATACGATCTCTATGACGACGATATCTTTTTTGGTACTGCATATTTATAAATAATTATATAAATGATTTGATTTAGTATGCGCGTACCTGATTCGTCATTCCAGTCATCATGGTAGCCGCTGATTTGCTGACTTGTGACATGAGGGAGGGGTATGGTCCTTTGATGTCGCTCATTCGTGCGATGCTTCATTCCGCTCGAGGCATCCGGTAGATGTAAATGTTGCACGCGGGAGGCATTCTTTGGTACCTTTCCCATGTGGATGGTGTCCTTGTAGCGCCTTTTCGACGTTGTCGGTGCTCTTCTTCGAACGAATGCGCCTTTCGGTGCTATGAGGTGCCTCTGATTGGTGGGAGGCGCTTTTTCCTGCATGCGTCTTCCCAATGTGGGAGGCGCCTCCTTCTGGTTCGTGCCTTCCCGATGTTGGAAGGCGTTCGTCTTGATGAATGTGCCTTCCTGATGTTGGAAGGCGTATTCGACTGGATGAATGTGCCTTCCTTTAAGGTTTGATGAATGCACCTTCTTGATGTTGGAAGGCGTCTCGGCTAGATGAATGCGCCTTCTTGATGTTGGAAGGCATATTCGACTGGATTTTTTTTTTTTTTAAGACTTGGTGCCTTCCTACCACGGAAGGCGCCTACATATATATATATATTTTAGAACTTTTGAATGGATGGAAGGCGTTGTCTTCCGATTTGGCGCCTTTCGGATGCAGTAAGGTGCCTTCTTCTGGATGGGCACCTTTCAGGTGTAGTAAGGCACCTTCTTCTGACTTGGCACCTTTCGATGTAGTAAGGCACCTTCTTCTGGACTTGGTACCTTCTTCTAGATGCAGTAAGGTGCCTTCTTCTAGACTTGGCACCTTTTGGATGTAGTAAGGCACCTTCTTCTAGACTTGGCGCCTTCTGGATGCAGTAAGGCGCCTTCTTTTAGATGGCGATTTGACTGGAAAAGGGTGATCAAGCCTTCCCAGTTTTTCATGCTGCCCATATTCTACCTACGAGCCGGTGTCGAAATGCTGAGCCGAATCAGGCCTGGTTTCCTAGATACCTATCCCTCGTGCTGTCAGGTCCTCCACCTACAAAAAGCAACCAAAAAAGAAAGGAAAATAAAGGCAGTTAGACGCGTTCCATGCCTGTTAGGCCCTGGATTAGGATGCCTGCAGCTTGCATGCGGGCGTCGTCCCTGCAAAAACACACATTACAAAAAAAAACTATATTAACTAAAAATTTTGGGTGAGCACTTTCATGCCCACCATTTCACCTGTGAGAGTTCGGTCCAGATCTAGCAAGATGGGGTCTCCCCCACGCCTACTCTGGATTCCACCTGTAACATTTCGGACGTATTATAGGGGCGTAGTCGATGGCCATTGATTGTGAACATGGTGTTGCTGCCATCAATTGTCTTAACGTGCACCGCCCCATTCCTAATGAGCTCTGCCACCTCATACGGCCCCATCCACCTCTACATAAGTTTGCCCTTCCTTTCCTGGAACCGAGAATCGTACAACAGTACCCATTCCCCTACCTGGAACTTCTTCAGCTTGATGTGGTTATCATGCCACTTCTTTCTCTCGCTTCGTATAATCTCTCGTCCTCTCGCAAAGCATCCAATCAGATTTCGTCCAACTGATCTAGCTAGCGAATCCTCTATTTTTGAGCTTCGTCCAAGCTCAAATTTAATTCTGAAGCCGTCCTCAGAGTTTTGATTTCGAACTCGATGGGCATCATCGCATTTTTTCCATAGACCAGTTGGAAAGGTGTGCATCCTGTGGTGGATTTCCACGTGGTGTTGTATGCCCAAACTACCTCCGACAACCGTGTGGCCCAATATTTCTTGTGTTGCTGCACGATTTTGGTCAGGATGTTTTCTATCTCCTTGTTTGTCACTTCTACTTGCCCGTTCGCCTACGGATGGTAGGGCATGGTTTTATTGTGCCGAACTCTATACTGCTCCATCAACTCCTCAATCAATTTGGAGGTGAATTGGGGCCCTTGGTCCGATTGTTATCTCCCGAGGAACCCCAAATCATGTGAAAATATGGGCAAATAATAAATCGATGACCGTTCTTTCCTTTGAGTGCACTTCCACCCATTTGGTGACGTAATCCGTGCATACCAAAATAAACCTCCTTCCCATCGAAGGTGGATTAAATGGTCCCACGAAGTCCATGCCCCATTTATCGAAAGGTTCCAGGTGTACCTGGGGCTGTAGGGGCATTTCATCTCGATGGGTTGGTCTACCCATCCTCTGGCACTCGTCACACTTGCTGGTATACGTTGTCGCGTCCTTGAACAGAGTGGGCCAAAAATACCCAACTTGTAGGATTTTGTAGGCAGTTCATTTCCCTGCAAAGTGTCCTCCGCATGGCTCATCGTGACATGCCTTGAGCACTTCTAAAAACTCCTGTTCTGCTACGCATCTTCTTATAATTTGGTCCCATCCTATTTTAAATAGGAGACCATCCATCCAAAGGAATGATGCGCTCTTCTCTATGACCGCCTACTTTTCTTGGTAGGAGAGAGCAGGTGAGGTCCTTCCGGTGGCCAAGTAATTGGCTATGTCTGCATACCACGGAGTTTGTTCACTAATAGCGAACAGATGTTCATCCAAAAACTGATCTTCCACTACTTGATGATCTACTGGTATCAATCTGGACAGAAAATCTGCCACGACGTTGTCCTTGCCCGGTTTATCGACTATAGTGATGTCGAATTCCTGCAATAGCAATAGCCATCTGATAATTCTGCCACCAATGGCCGGCTTGCTCATCAGATACCTGATAGCCACATGGTCCGTATGGATGAAGACCTTGTATCCCATTATATAGTGGCAGAATTTGTTTATTGCATGGACAACTACGAGGAATTCTTTTTCTATCATCGTATAGTTGAGCTCTGCTCCCACCAAGTTTTTACTGACATAATAGATGGCGTAAAATTCTTCGTCGTATTTCTCGCCCGAGGATCTGCTCCGATCGCACCGTTAGATGCATCGCAGTAAATATGGAATGGTATGGCCCAATTCGGTCCTCTCAAGACCGGTGCAGATATCAATTTTTCTTTCAAGCAATTGGAACGCTTCTTCGCAATCTCCCATCCAATTGAACTCTACGTCCTTAGAAAGTAGGGTGTGCAGTGGTTTGGCAATCTTACTAAATTCGGCGATAAATCATTGATAGTACCCGACTGATCCAAGGAAACTTCTTACCTCCTTCTACGTTTTAGGGCTAGGTAGGTCTCTGATGACCTCGATCTTCCTCTTGTCTACTTTTATTCCTTTCGCAGAGAGGTGGTGTCCCAACACGATGCCTTCCCGCATCATCATAAAACATTTTTCATTACTTAGGGACAAATGATTTTCCTTGCTCCTGTCGAGCACTCTTTCCAGATTTGTCATTGCCTCCTCGAAGGTTTCTCCATAGGCGGTGAAGTCGTCCATGTATACTTCCACCCCGTCTCCTATCATATCAGAGAATATGCTAAGCACCACCCTTTGAAAGGTGGCCGATGCATTGCACAGTCCAAAAGGCAATACCTTATAGGCAAACGTTCCCCATGGACAAGTGAACGTTGTTTTATCTTGATCTTCTTCCCCTATCTGGATCTCGGTTGTAACCATCGAAACCATCCAGAAAGGAGAAGTATTTTCTTCCCGAGAGTGTGTCCAAGACCTGATCGATGAACGGGAGCGGGAAGTGGTCTTTCTTAGTCGCCTTGTTCAATGCCCGGTAGTCCACGCAGATCCGCCATTTCCCATTCTTTTTGGGGACCACCACTAATGGTGATACCCATTCACTGTCAAAAATTGGATATATGAATTCGGCAGCCATAAGTTTGTGCAGCTTCTTCTCTGACAATGTCTTTCATTGTCAGGTTCATCCTTCTCTGTGGCTACCGACTAGGAGTTGCCTGGTCATCTAAATAAATCCGATGGGTACATATTTTTGGGCTGATGCCGTGCATATCTGCGTAGTCCCATGCAAATGCTTGCTGGTGTTTTACCGGAAGCTCTTCCAATTTTTCTAGCTGTGTGGGCGTCAACCTGCTGTTGACGTTTAATATCCTCCCTGGCCCAACGTGTATTTGTCGGATGTGCTGATCTTGGGCGCCAGTCAACGGCGATCCAGGTGTGGGGGTGGACGATTCTCCATGGAGAAACTCCATGATAGCACCATCCTCATCCTCTTCTGCCACCTCCTCCAAGGTCATCACCGGCTGGATTATGGACAACTCCGTAGTTCCATGCTCGGTGATCCTGGGTTCTTCTGTCGAGTCCATAGACTGAGTTGGCGGTGAAATGGTCAGCCTTTTGACATTTTTCCCATTGGAGATGGTCATTAGCCCATCCCGATAGCTGATGTAAGCATCAGCTATTGCCAACCATGGCCTCCCCAAAATGAGCGGGTAACCGCCTAACCTGGTCTTGGTTTGCAAAACTAAAAAATTGGCCGGATATTCCCATGCACCGACTATTACGATCACATCTTCCCAAGATCCCTTCCGACGACACGGTTGATCGATCGACTAACTGCAACACTGTCGTGGTTGGCTTCAGGTTCAGTGAGCCGCAGCCTCTCGCATGGTCTCTTGAGGCATCACGTTGATGGCTGCCCCGAGGTCAACCAATGTGTTGGACAGGGAATGTCCTCCAATTTTTATGGTCAAGCACTGGGTTGCCTGGATCTGCATACTTCGGATGACGTGTTCCACCCATCATTAGATCTGCCAGTTTACCCACGACGTTGATAGTCTGGGTAGCTTTTCATCCCGGTCTCCTTAGACACATTTCTCTAATTGCCTTGGTGTAAATGGGGACATCTCGAATTGCTTGAAATAATGGGATTGTCACCGTGAGATTCTTCAAGCTCGACAAGATGTCAAATTCTGGCTGTGTTGTTTTTCTTTGTTCCTGCAACTCGGCTAGGAAATGGAGCCTCCGCTCTCTCAAGTGCTTTTCCCTCTTCTACTAGAGGTGTCTCCTCTATTTCTTCCTCCTCTTCTACCAGAGGAGGTGTCTCTACTATTTCTTCCTCCTCTTCTACCGGAGGCGGTGTCTCTACTCCTAGTCGCCTACCCGATCTAAGCTGAATATTGTACATATGATACATCTCACCTTCTACGTTGTATGCCGACTGATTTACTCTGTTGTTCGGGTTTGCTGTCGGTTGTCAGCTGGTAGCCGCGTAGGTCTCGCTGCTGGCAATGCTGGTAAGTTCTGTTGGATGTGAGCAGGCGCTGCACTCTATGGAGTCCGATTCCATGCATTGTGGCCTCTCCACTGCTGCCCAGGATATGGATATGGCATCCATGGCTGCTGATTCGAAAATGCTGCTGGGGGTGCGTTAGTCCAGGGTGATGGTCCCCACCACCCCATATTAGGTGGTTGAGGGGGTCCTTGGTGCATGTATGGCCCTCCCCCATATGATGGCATTTCGGTTGGTATATTCCCCATGGGGGGCTATGGCCAACTCTTCCTATTGCCTATGAAGTAGGCCTCCGTGCTCTCAGCCGCTTCCTGGTTACTGGGAGTTGTGGGCACAATCGAGTTTTATGATTCACCTTGCAAACTGCGCATACTCTGACCTTGTTTTCTGGACATGCATTCTTTGCGTGCCTTCCTCTGCATTTTGGGCAGAAATAGGCTAATGCTGCGTCATTTTCTTGTTTCTTCTTTTCTAACAACAGCGTATCCATCTGCAGTGCTAGAGATGAGAGCATTTCGCTCTTCAAATCCTCCAGCATGTTGCCTATTTCTATTTTGGTGATTGAAGCAGTCGCCTTCATGGTCCTGGCGGTGATTTTGCCTCGCCTTCTCGAGTAGTTCCGGCATAATTTCTGGATGTCGTCCATAGCATGCTGATAGACATCACCTCCAGAGATCATGTTGAGAGCCTCCAGTGACTCATTGGTAAGTCCCCTCAAGAAGATGCTTTTGAGGGACTTATCAGATAGCTTCGAGTGAGGGGACCATTGAAGATTAAAGTTGAATCTCTCCCAATACTCCTCGAGAGACTCATCTTCTCTTTGTGTCATGCTCAGGACCTCCTCCCTGGAGTCTCTTGCTCTCCCAAAATCTTGATATTGCTCTAGAAAGAGCTTCTTCATCTGGTCCTAGGTGGTGATGTGTTTGTCTCCCAGACCGATGAACCATCGCAGAGCTGCATCGTCTAATGTAGAAGGAAATAATTTCAACTTTTGCGTGTTTGATTTGTAATCCACAGACCTGCACAAAACATCAAACTTGAATAAAAATAGGTCGTGGTCCTCAATCGGGTGTCCTCTGAAGGACGAAAGGTGAGCAGGGGATATGTTTTTCATTTTGGTATCTCCTACTCCCTCCTCTATTGGGAAACTAAAGCCAGATGAGACTTCATCATTATCTACCATTTTTTTGAGAAATGTGGTTTCTAATGCAGCATTTATGGCCTTTCGATCATTTAAAACTTTCTGAGTCAATGCTCTAAGGTTGTCTGGCGAGATCGTCTGATCCTCCATAGCCTTCCACAATAGGGCTTCCTCTAGAGGAGTCCTATTAAACAGGGGATTTATGATGATTCGTTCATCCCCTTGTTGATGGGATGAGGTGGCACTTTGCACAAAGTGCGGTTCCTCACTCCAATGGACTGCTGGTAGGTCGGGCGAGTCTAACTCAAATCCAAAATGCTCGACTGACTCAGGTCCTGATGGATTAGTTCTTATAAAGCGACCGTCAGGTCCTCTTCTTCTCGAAGAACTCATACAAGGTCAGATGGAAGGTTTCAGGGTATTGTAAGTAATCTAATTAAGACGCTTCCCCGACAACGGTGCCAAAATGTTGCGGGCCAAACAAGGTGAATGGTTTCCTATTTTTGTCACATGCCCGTGCATTTAATTATCAACCCAGGGAGCTTCATAAACTTGCGAAGAGTCAGAATTAGGTTACTACAATACCACTGGAGGTGAATCTGCTAATCCTACATTTTGGGGGGTGTTCTTGAAATGGTTGTCAATCATTCCCGCACTCCTCAATAAATTACGTAAGAAGAACATAATTAAATCTACAGAAATAAATCATGTACACATTCCTGAAAATAAATCTACCGCAAATACTGGAACTAGCAAACTAATGAACATTCTTATGAAAGCAATAAACTAATTAAAATAAATAAACAAAAAGGAAATGGGGAAGAAATACCGGCTTGGAGTGGGCCCAGTGCTCCAAAACCTTCTTCCCGATCGAACACGCGCTTTAGAACTTTTGGAACTGTAATATATTTATCAACGTATTACAATCTATCTTCTCGTAACTCTAAATGGATCTTTATTAATTATTTCTATATATTTCTTAGAACGATCTGCATGTGTTTATATAACACACCCGTAGAACTTCTATTACAGAAGTGGTTACAACAGTCGATTCTTCCTAGACTAAATTAGAATAGTCTGGCGAATGCAATCGACGTCTGGCATTCTATTCTGATGGCGGCGTGTTCATTTTGGTTCATGCTTTGCCTGGCATCAGTAAGACATTTTGATACATTGGTGCTATCTCCAATTTAGCTCTACATGATGTAGAGCTAGAACTGCACCAGCCACTGCCATCCACGTCATTCAAATCTGGTCAACGGGCAAAGAATCAATGGCACCTTCCTTATGAGGAAGGTACCTTGTTATCGTGGTGCCTTCTAGTTGTAGGGAGGCGCTTGCCTTCTATTAGCGCCTTTCGACTGTGGGGAGGCGCTTGCCTTCTATTAGCGCCTTTCGACTGTGGGGAGGCGCTTGTCTTTGGTTGGCACCTTTCGATTGTAGGGAGGCGCTCGCATTCAGTTGGCGCCTTTCGACTGTAGGGAGGCGCTCGCATTCAGTTGGCGCCTTTTGACTGTAGGGAGGCGCTCGTATTTAGTTGGCACCTTTCGACTGCAGGGAGGCGCTCGCATTCAGTTGGCGCCTTTCGACTGCAGGGAGGCGCTCGTATTCAGTTGGCGCCTTCCGACTGTAGGGAGGCGCTCGTATTTGGTTTGGCGCCTTCCGATTGCAGGGAGGCGCTTGTTCCCTTGGCGCCTTCCGGTTGCAGGGAGGCGCCTATGTTCTCTACATTGACCCCCGATGAAATAAAGTGCCAGGTCCATCAAAAGACCTCGACCGTTCCAAATCTAACTAAATCAACTGCAATTCCACAAAACATACTAAAAGCACACAAATTAGATAACACGCATAATTATATCAAATATCTATATAATCATTCATAAAAGTACGCAATCCTTATTATACAACCGCATATTGATCAAAGAAATATGTACAAAATATGAGCATTTCTGGTGCTCATCACCTAGCTTTGAGCAGATCAAAGAAATCATTGTATTGGATATTTTTATGTGAAATATTATAAGGAGGTCAGCTTGTGGAGTTCCCCACATTGGGGGAACCACGTTAAATCTTGTGTCTCAATTGTGTGTGGTGACTTGTGCTCTTGCTTACTACTTCTATCCGAGTTATTAATACACACTGCTATTTTTGGTTATTGCAATTAAGGACATTAATTGATATTAATTTTAAAAGAAAGTAAAAAGTGGTCTTATACTGTTCACCCCCCTCTCGGTATAAGCTTATGTTCTTCAAAAACCTTTCGAGAGATTATAATAACCTACATATTAGGTGTTGATGTTACCTCTCTAGATGTATCCTTTTCTTGTATCTGATTTTTGTTTCTATCATATCACACCCTTTCTTGAGATGCATTATCTCCTTGTCCTCATATCTTTCTATCATCCCCACTTTTGCCTATGTAGGTTGATATACCTTGTGACCTGAACCACCATACTTTATCTTCTCAGCTATTAGGATATATGGGAAGGTATATAGAACAATGTTATAACTAAACATGACATTGATACCAACGAAGAGAGATAAACATAACAAGGAACAACAAAATAAAGAGACAAACACGAAATCATTTATAGAACACGAGAATAATAAGGGAAACTTTTTTTCCATTAGTAATGTCAAATAAACACTACATTTCATCTTCTACAAAGCAAACCCTATCATCTATCAGTGCCAACTCACATGTGCATGCAAGGTGACACCTCATCCTTACATACACATTGACACCTCATACTTGGACTTGTTAGCTTTTGAATGCTAAATACTTAATGAAAAACAACCACAAGGTCTAAAACAAGCTTGCAATTTTAAATATAAGATAATGGAAATATACTAAGCATGTAAAACTCATAAGAAACTTCTACAACTATTCATAAGACTACCATTAATGAAAGCTCACAAAAATAGTATATTTATATAAAATGGAGATCTCAAACTCTCCATACTTCATACATGCTCTAAATTGTATCTACCTTGTTCTCTACTACACCACTACATTGGGCCACAAAGATGTTTCTCACAATGGCCTATACATAATGAGATGTGACTCTTGGCCTTCCATCTTCCTATGACTCTTCACCTTCCTATTGTTGGAAATGTGTTGAATATTTTCCATGTTATTATAGCTAGATTTTGGGTTAATATATTTGAACCCATGGATTAATATATTTGGGTTAATATATTTGAACCCATGGATTAATATATTTGGGTTAATATATTTGAACCCATGGATTAATATATTTGAACCCATGGATTAATATATTTGGGTTAATATATTTGAACCCATGTTTTAATATATTTAGGTTAATATATTTGAACCCGAGTTTTATGGCTATGGTATTGAAAACCCCTTCTTGTGTTGTTGGTATATAAAAACAACACTACATGAGGGTTTTGGGGATGGTGACTATTCGGACACCTTCCAAGGGGGGACACAATATGCAAGAAATGTAATCACAAGTGGTAGAGCAAGCGAGAAATAAAGTAAAGGATATTATTGTATTAGATACGGTCAAGTTTATACAATAATAAGATATTCTTGTTGGGTTTTTCTTGAAAGGTTTCCTAGGATAAATTTTTGTGTAATGTGTTTTTCTTCTCTATTTTTCCTTTGATTTTGCAATTACTATTTTTCTAGAATTTGTTTATCGAGGTATTATTTCTCTTCATTTGGTATTAGAGCTAGGTTGTAGCTTGGTTCAAGGAGAAAGGGTTTCAACCCTGGGATAAATCAATTCTTGAGTGGAAGCAGTGTGTGGAAGAATCTAGGTGAAGGAAAAATAATAGGAAGCACAACGGTAGAGCTAGTGAGCTTTGATAGTGGTAGAGCTGGTGAGCTTCGACAAAGGTAGATCTAGTGAGCTCTGACAACTATAGATCCAATGGACTCCAACAATGGTAGATTCAATGGGCCTTGGAAGCGGTAGATCCTATGAGCTTCGATAGCAGTAGATCTTGTGAGCTTTAGTAGCGATAGATCCTGTGAGATTTAGTAGCGATAGATCCTGTGAGCTTTGATAGTGGTAGATCCTGTGAGCTTACCATAGATCTTATGAGCTTTGGTAGGAGTAGATCTTATGATCCTTGGTAGGGATAGATCTTGTGAGCTTCGATAGTGCCAGATCTTGTGAGCTTCGATAGTGGTAGATTTTATGAGCTTTAACAATGGTAGATCTTGTGAGCTTTAGTAGTGGTAGACTTGGTGAGCTTCGGTAGTGATAGATCTGGTGAGCTTCAAAAATGATATATATATGGATATTAAGGCTGGAAATGCTTGTTCTAGTGGCTTTATTGCAAAGTTGTTGAACAAATATCTAAGATGGTTTATTGGTTGTACCACAAGTTTTTGGGCAAGTATTAACTACTATAACTAGTGTAGCTTGTACCTAAAGAAGCTATTGTAACTGGTGTAGTTGTGTTGAAAAAGAGACTGGTGTGGATGCTAGTGGTGGTTTAAAGTATAATGTTCTCAAAGTTAGCTCTAGTAATATTTGTAATATTTTTTAAAGTGGTTTTTTGGACTATTTTGTTACCTTGTCGGTATATGGTTGAGGGTAATAGGTGAAGCTAATATGTTTAGATATTTTGCATGCAGTGGGAGTAGTTAGCATATATATTTCTAATACATGGAAGAAATATTGAACTATTGTGGTAGTTTTAAGACCCTATGGAAAGTATTCAACAAGTGTAAGAATGTTGAAAATGTGTTGAATATTTTCCATGTTATTATGGTCGGGTTTTGGGTTAATATATTTGAACCCATGGATTAATATATTTGAACCCATTGATAAATATATTTGGGTTAATATATTTGAACCCATGGATTAATATATTTGAACCCATGAATTAATAAATTTGAACCCGAGTTTTATGGCCATGGTATTGTAAAACTCTTTCTCGTGTTGTTGGTATATAAAAAAACACTTTCATTAGGGTTTTGTGGATGGTGACTATTCGAACACTGGAGGGGACACAATATGCAAGAAATGTAATCGCAAGCGAGAAAGAAACTAAAGAATATTATTATATTGGAGACAATCAAGTTTATACAATAAGGAGATATTCTTGTTGGGTTTTTTCCAAAAGGGTTTCTTAGGATAAATTCTTATGTAATGTGTTCTTCTTCTCTATTTTTTGTTTGATTCTACAATTACTATTTTTTTGAAAAATTTTATCAGGGTATTATTTCTCTTCATTTTTTATCAAAGCTAGGTTGTATCTTGATTCAAGGAGAATGGGTTTTAACCCTTAGATAAATCAATTCTTGAGTGAAAGTAGTGTGTGGAAGAATTTGGGTTAAAAAAAAACAAGAAGCACAATGATAGAGTTGGTGATCTCTGGTAGTGGTAGAGTTGGTGAGCTTTGATTGTGATAGATCTGATGAGCTCTGATAACTATAGATCTAATTGTTGAGCAAGGTGCAACGACAGTATTGTCATTGTTGTCAACACACTCAGATGGATAGGTTGATGCAATGAACATTTTTTTAGAGTATGTACATTTATATTCAATGTGTATGAGGATGTTTTTGATGTTTGGATGAAGTTGTTACAGGTTGTTCGTGCAAATTTGCAAAAGTTGAAAAAATTATCAAGAAGTTGTCAAAAATTTACAAAAGTTGTCATGGGCGCAGTTGGACAGGATGGATCAGTTTGGAACATCTTCGCATGTCAGGAAACAGTCCAGAACAATTTTGGAGGTGTCAACACAGTTTTTGGATTGATCAGTGATGTTTTCGGTATCTTGGCGGATGATTTGGCAAGTGGTTGTACAGGCCAAAAAAGGGCAGTTTTGTCAGAAGCACTGCAAGCAAACCAAGAAGAATTTGATAGTGAAATTTGAATTGGAGGTGGTCGTTATCTTTAAGAACATGTGTTCCAAATTTAAACAAAAACGAATAAACAAGGTGAATGTTACAAGCATTGCAAGACTGTCACAAAAATGCTCTTTTTGGAAAAAGTGTGTCAGTAGCAGTTTTTGTGGAGGTAGTGCAGGTGAATCGTAAGGAGTTATGTAGCGAGATTCAGACTGGATGTAGTCAGTATTGCAGAGATTCTATGTTTCAAATTTTAGAGAAAATAAAGTTACGAGGTGAGAGTTATGATTGTTGCAAAAATGACAGGTCACTTTTATGTCAATTTGTTCCACTTGTGCAAAATACTTTAGTTGGCCATTTCGACCTTGCAGAGTCGCCAAAGTTTTGGTTTAAGTGTTGTTTCACCTTCAAGGCATAAAATAGAGCATCTTTCATTTTTGGTTTGAGGTGTCACTTGGCTTCGAAGTAAGATAACGAGTAAGGTGTCAATTATTTGCATGTGACGTGTTTGACGAAATGTCTTCTCAAAATAAAAAAAGGAAGTTATATTGTTTTAAGAAGCTTCATTAAATAAAACCTTTTTAAAATTGAAAAGAAAAAAAGAATGCAAGTGTGTGCTTTTTAAGTGACAAGGGATTTTATTTGAAAAGTGGAGACTTTATTTTTGTGAAGAGAGAAGTGTGTGTGGAGAAAAATAAAGAGTGAAAATTCGTGATTTTTGGAGAGTGGTGAAAAACGACACTTCAGTATTTTTTGGGCATAACTTTCTCGTATGATATCCATTTTGGCTGAAATTTTGATACCCAGAAAGCGTTTAGCAATTGGCAGAACGAGCTAAGAGAACAATCAATTTTTTTTTTAGAAGAGAAGATTCAAATTCTGAGTAATGCAGAGAGGGATGTTATACTCGGTGAAATAGAAAGTTTTAGATTTTGAGCTTACAGACCATAGAGGGTTATGGTTTCAGTGAAGACATTCATATATGTCATTTTATTATCAATATCAAAATCAAGTGGGTGCTTGGTAGAGGGGTTGGTGTTCCTTTCTGTTGGTGCAGATAAATCAGGAGTTGGTGCTCCTTTCTATTGGTGCAGATTAATTAGGAGTTGGTGCTCCTTCCAATGGGTGCTGGTAAATTGATTGTAAATTTGGTGCTTTGCAAAGGCTGGATTTGGATGGGAGTCCAAACAGTCATTTTTGGAGATGTATCCAAATCGGTGGACCTCGGTACATCTTGTGTTGTGTGATGTTCTCTTGTTGTACTTGATTTATTTGGTTTTATGTTTTTATTGTTTTGGCTTTGAGTGTTGAAGATTTAAGTTTTAAAGAGCTACACTGATTCACCCCCCCTCTCAGTGTCATTGTGAGACTAATAATTGGTATTAGATCGAGGTTCCTGAACAGGCTTAACCGGCTAGGGTGATCCTAGAAGTGACACAATGGTAGGTGGTGAAGGCTTCTCATCAAACAAAGCACCATTGTTTGACAAAATTGATTACGTATTTTGGAGACTCAAGATGCAAACATATCTTTGTACTTTGGGATATGACATATGGGATTCAGTAGATAGTGGACACACAATACCCACCACTTTTCCAATCGATGTTGTCGATAAAAAACTATTTGAGAATGACTCAAAAGCAAAGAATGCTATCATGTGTGGATTAGTGGACAACGAATTGGTAAATATTATGGGTTGTAAAACGGTAAAGGAAATATGGGACAATCTAAAGAGCATTCATGAAGGAGACGTTAAGATCAAGAAGGCCAAGTTACAAACACATCAAGCTCAGTTCGAATTATTAAAGATAAAAAATGATGAGAATATAGAGGCATATATGTTGAGATTTAATGTAATAATTAATGCGATTAGAGGACTCGACAAGGAAATCGAAGTTTTTGTCATCGTGAAAAAGGTATTAAGATCCCTTCCCCAAAGATTTTATTCTAAATTTTTAGCTATAGAAGAAGCTAAAGATCTAAATTCTTTTAGTATGGATGATATGCATGGTTCTTTGACTGCATATGAGATGAGAATAGGAAAATCTAAACCCACAGACAGAGAACTTGCTTTTAAAGCCCATAAAAATATGAAAGCAAAACAAGAATCCGAGGAAGAAAAGACATCAGATGAAATTGAAGCAAAATTTGTTCGAAAACTAAAAAGGGGAAAAGGAAAATATAGAGGAAAGTTACCATTTAAATGTTTCAACTATGGAGGTGTTGGGCATTTTGCAGCTAAATGTCCACTTAATGAGAAGAACATAAGTGATGAAGGATCACATGAAGAAAGAAGTGATTGGAAGAAAAAAATAAATTTTAGAAAAGGCAACTTCAAGAAGAAAAGTTTCATCTCCAAAAATGTTAGTTCATCAGAAGATAGCTCCAGTGAGGATTCTGAAAAGGAAACAGGTGAAGCTCTTTTCATGGCACTCAAAGAAGAAAACCAGAAAAAGAACAGGAATGTGATGAAGAAGAAATTGATGCAGAAGTGAATTTGGAAGAGGAACTAATTGTAGCTCTAGATGAATTGAATATAGAAAGAAAAAAGAATAAGAAAATTTTAAGAAAGTTTGAGGATGTAAATCAAATCATAAAAAATTTTAAAGTACAGATAGAAGAATCCAAGAAAATCTTCGAAGATCTCGAAGTGCAAATAACCATGAAAATAGATTATTGCAGCAAGCTAGAAGAAGAGATTGTTGGTTTAAGAATGCAGCTAGAAGAGATGAATCAGAAAATTAGTTGTGTTGAGTGGTATTTTCACCCAGTTGTGAAAACACACTCTCCGATAGGATTTGGGTTCTAAATCCTCTGCTTGCAAAGAAATTAAACAAGTAACTTCTCCAAGGTTCCTGTTATGTTAGCATTTTGCATCCGTGTATTAATGATCTCAAATGAAGATATTCAATTAAAATGCTTGGAACACCTTAGTGGTTGCAAGTAATTGTTAACAAGGGGCACTCGTGGTTTATTTCACCATGAAACTTTAGTGATTGTTCATTGAACCCTAATAAAGCAAATGTGATTTGGTCCCTATATGACCATGTCTGTAACTTCAAAATGAAATTTGATGAAATGCCATAAAATGAAATGGAATGATTTATGGATTTTGAAGTTTTTTTAAATTTTTTATTTTATTTTAATGCTTGAAAAATAAAGTTGGAACTTCTGAAAAATAAAGTGCAAAAAAAAAGAAAATAAAATGCAAAAGAAAAAGAAATTAAAATTGCATTCAGTTTGATGCTATCCTATTCCAGCAAAACCGAAGATGTGAGGTTTCCATGCATGCAACCTAACCTATTGGACCTGCAAAACACGCACAATCCGGATAAGCTAAGTGCTGATTCCTAGGGTTTTGAAATAAAATTCAGATTTCGAACATTAGCCTAATGCAACCAAGAGAAGTGGCATTTAACATTACCTATAAACCCAGAAATCTAAAAAGGGAAAGAATAAACATTAAATCTATAGCATGCACAGAAGATCTCCTTCTTTCTTGCCCACAAGATGCAAATTTCTGAACACTCATGCATTAAAAATAAATCATGTTACAATAGCAGAATCTCTGGTTTTCTCAAAACCAGAAAAAGGGGAAGAAAAACACTCCCAAGCAGGCCCAGAATGGCTTCTCGCCTTCGGCACTGCAACTCTGCCCGTAGCGGTTTTCGACCCTCGTACCAATCTGTGCTTTCGCTTTTAAAGTTTTGGTAAATTGCTTCTCCTTCCACGACGGTTCGTTTCGTCTTCCAGATTGCTTCGTTTCACCTTCCCCGCCTTTCCATTGCTTTTGACTTTATGCTCGACATTGAGACGCTTGATCTTCTCTGTGAACTGTAACGCCTCTGTAGCCCTTACACATGTATGCCACGTGTTTCACACTTTTTTGCATGTTCTGTAACGGCCCCGTGTAAATCGTGACAAAAAATAGCATGTCGCGATATCGCGATGTTTTTATGCATGCAGCTTTGCTCCTCTACTTTCATCGCGAAAACGAGACATGTCGCGATATCGCGACATTTTTCTGCCAACAGCCTTGTTCGTCCTCATGCATCGCGAAAATGAGACATGTCACGATATCGCGACATTTTTATGCTCGAACCTGCAGGATGCAACCTGTCGTGAAATCGTGACATTTTTCTCCTTCGTTGTGTTTTGTTGCACTTAGCCGTGAAAACGTGACATGTCACGAAATCGTGACACTTTTCTCATTCTGCACCATCTTGCTACTTTCTGTCACGAAATCACGACACTTTTCTCTTTGAGGCTGTCTCGCTGCTTTCTGTCGCGAAATCGTGATGCTTCTCCGTTTCGTACCACTTTGCCAGCTTTTCGTCGTGAAATCATGACGCTTTTCTCTTTCGGGCTGCTCTTACTATATTTGGCCATGAAAACGTGACATGTCGCAAAATCGTGACATATTTTCCTTCCGTACCATTTCTTTCTTGGAGCCATGAAAATGCGACCTGTCGCGATATCGCGACATTTTTCTGCTTCGTACCCCTTTGCTACTTCCTGTCGCGAAATCGCGACGCTTTTCATCTTTGGCATGTCTTGCTGCTTCAGGTCGCGAAAACGTGACATGTCGCGATATCGCGACAACTTTAGTGCCTTGCCCTGTTTGACTGGTTTGACCATGATTTTATGACATGTCGCGATTTCGTGACAATTTTCCATTCTGTCTTTCTCTCTCTTCTATGACCCGCGATTTCACAACACGTCGCGATATCGCGACATTTTCTCTTCATGATGCATTCCCTCTAGCGAAACGCGACATGTGCGAAATCGTGACAATTTTCCCCTTCCCTTTCCCCGACCAAACATGTCACGATATCGCGACATTTTTTTTCCCCACAACACATCACGAAATCGACAACTTTTTTTTCCAAACACTCCAAATCGCACATTTTTTTCTCGCGATGGAGCAACATGTCGCGATATCGTGACAACTTTCATTTTTTGGCAGCGATGGAGCAACATGTCGCGATATCGCAAACTTTCTTTTCACTCCAATCCACATTTTTTTTTGGCCGCGATGGAGCAACATGTCGCGATATCGCGACAACTTTTCTTTTCTAGCCGCGACGGAGCAACATGTCGCGATATCGTGACACTTTTTCCTTTTGTGATATTTTGCTTTTTCTTTGATTTTTTTAGCATCTGGGCCACTGAGGTCTTCTTTGAAAGCATGCAAAAAAGGTGGGTCCCCAATTTTGGGGTGTGTTGTGGATCAGCCACAACAAATGGCGACTCTGCTGTCAAATGCTCCTGAGCATTTTGGTGAGAACCCAACCTAGAAGTATACAAGCTTAGATACAAGCGTTAGCACATAAAAACATAAACAAATGCCCATAGATCAGAAATACATGAATCATCAGAATCATTAAGTATCAGCTCGGTGTGTGCAATGTGTTTCATTCCCTATCGTTTGAAATTGATCAACATTCCATCGTCAGTTTTACATGAATGCATATGTGAGATTGTGAATGATTTGTGTAACCTAATAAATATGCTAAGAGATTTTGCTTTTATAAAAGGCATAGTCCTTCTAGTATCATACACAAACATTCAAGATTATCAAACCCTCTTAGGATCAACTATATGTATAATGAATTGCTTTATTAGATCCCAAAGTTGGTTATGAGTCACTACTATCTTGAACCCATGTGTAAGTGAAAGTGAAATCAGAGCTTTGGGAAATCAGACTCCCAACCTAATCGAGATGGGAGTTTAACCCTATTCTTACTACTTTGATTTGGAATTCATTACCTCACTTTGAGCAAAATAATTTAACCAATTATGGAAGAAATGGTCATGCTAGTCTAACCCTTTGAACAATCAGTGGTCTTGTTTTTTAGACAAGACATGCTGCCATGCATGGGCATACTTAACCCCATAATCCATGATTTAGCTTCATTCATTCTTTTTCTTTTATTTCTTGGACCTTTGGGATGACTACCCATCCTTGCTAGGGACATGTAGTACGATCCTTCCAATCCAATATTGAGATGAAATGGGAAATATTAATTTTTTTTTTTACTTCTTGGACCTTGGGGATGACTACCCATCCTTGCTAGGGACATGTAGTACGATCCTTCCAATCCAAGATTTAGATGAAAAATGGGAAATATTAATTTATTTATTTCTTGGACCTTGGGGATGACTACCCATCCTTTGCAGAGGACATGTAGTACGATCCTTCCAATCCAATACTTATGATGAAATGAGACATAGGAGATTTGGGGAATCAGATTCTCAACCTAAGCGAGATGAGAATTTATGCCCTATCCTTACTACTCCATGTAGGTCAAATCAAAGCTTTGGGGAGTTGGATCCTCAACCTAAGTTCGATGAGGATTTAGCCCTATCCTTACTACTTCGATTTTAGGCTTTAAGCTTTATGGAAGTGTTCAAAACCACTGTTTTAAGGATCATGTTGCATAATAGGATAGACATGAAATACTTCTTTTGCCCAACCTTTTCTTCCAAGCAAGGTTTTGATCATTTTGCTCAAGATCCTTTTTAATGTGTATAAAATGTGCTTGGTTCTAGATATCTCAAGACTCGGTTCCCAACCTTAGGATTTTCTTCTTATTTATGTGATAGCATAACCCTAAGAGGATTTGACACACTTTAATGATTTGTATTTGAAATGCATATGCAACTAAGATGGCATGTATGTGCAAAGTGAGATGTAATATGAATGCATTGTCTTTTGAATTGCAGATGAAATATTGCCATATAAAACTGACTACTTCATGCATCACAAGTTTCAAACGATACTATTAAACTGTTTGTATTTCTTGCGGAGCTTTCTACCACATAATTCCAATGTTCCATATTTCCCTGATCTAGAACATAAGTTAGCATCTCAAGACAACTTTTTCATCATTTTTTTTTTTTTAATAGACAAACAAAACATGTCAAATAAACACACAACTTTAAATTAAAACTTATTCAATCCAAAACCAAACTGCAATCCCAAAAATGAAAATTTGAAAACACAAACCAAAACCAAACCCAAAGTAACTTCAAAAACGATCTTGAAAACACAAACCAAAACCCAAAAAACCAAAATCTATATACAAATGTACAATATAATACAAGATGATGCAAAGCTTGGATTATCACTTTCCTGGATCCCAAACATGATTAGAACATTTCAACAAAAATATAACGTGATATGCATGCCAAATGTTGTGGGAATCCAACAAAAACAAGACTAGACCAAACAATGCAACAAATTTCCACTTGCCATGCTCACCATACCAATTTGATTTAGTTCCAATAATACTCCCATAGGTGAGCATCAAATTACTAAAATGATTAGACAATAAATGATTTTCAATTTTATCATGTCTATTCTTTAAAATGTAAATTTCATAATTCCCTCCTTGATTTAGAATTAGGCTATCTTTTTCAAATATGCAATTTTGTAAGTAGGAGCCTATTTCTACAAATTTCAAAGCCAAATCATTTTCCAAATTTGTAGGCCAATCAAATTTGTGTAACAATTTACAAGCATCTAGGATATTTACTAAATTAGGATCATTAAAAGTTTTTATCCTAGATTCAATTAGTAATTGTTGATGAATTTGGTTTAATAGTTCAAGTGCATCAACTTCTTTTTCATTCATTAAAACAATGTTATCAAAGGTGTAATTAGAAATCATACCCTGTTTTTCATTCACCTTTAACGACATTTCATCATAAACATCAATCAAATTCAAAACATGGTCATGCAAATTTTCAACCCTCAAATGTTTTTGGTCAAAGTGTATGTCCCATGACTCATCTTGATGATCCTTCATTTGAGTTGCTTCCAATTGATCAATCTCTTTATCATTTGGTTCCAATTCTTTGTTCACTATCCATGGTATCTCTTCATTTGAATCCTCAAAATCATCATGCAAACTTGCATCCGCACCTTCAATGAATTTATATTCAACATGATCGAATTTTGTCACCTTTTCAAATCTTGTGAATATGAGATCTTCGTATGATGTAGAAGGTTCAACATCCTGCATATCAAGTGAAATATGAGTTTCATCTATAGGGATGTGAGAAAAGAATGCATTATCATATCTCCCCCAACCATTGTAAAAATCGTCATCCAAATCCATGGAATGAAATTCCATGATGTTTGTGACATGATCTTTTGATTCATTCATAAATTCTTTTTCTTCTTTGTCCTTGGCAATAGGATCATTATAATCTTCCAAAATTTGATGAGATTTGAAACCCTCTTCCAAAACATCCTCAAATTGTACAGGAGTTGTAAAGTCTTCCTTTGAGTAGGCGATTATGTTGTCCTGTATATCAATGGGCACACAAGTTTCATTAGTAGTTTTGGAATGAGTGAAGTCTTCCCACTTCTTCCAAGCATCATAATAATCATCTTTCAAAATCAAGTGGTGACGTTCAACTACTTCTTCAACATCTTCCAATTCATCAATATGCTTCTCATCAAATTCATCTTCACCTTCCTTAGATGGTTCAATTATTTCCAAAAGTGGGTTATTTCTTGAATTCAAATTTGTAAGGCTATCATCGTCCAAATTAGTAACCCATGATTCATTATCATAATTTGGAGGGTGAAGAATTTCTTGATCCTTAATTTTACACATCTCATCAATAGTATCTTCCAAGAACAAGTGGTGAAACTCTATCATGTCTTCAAATTCATTTATTGGTTTTCTTTCAATTTCACTTTCAACCACTTCATTCAATTCTATGGTGGGTTCCGTCCTATCACATATATCAAACATTGTTGAATTTAGAACCCCTTCATCCGAATAATCATGTATCTCTATGAATGAGATCATTTCTGCATAATCCTCACTAGTGGATGTTGGCTTAGCAATTTGCACCTCCTCGTGGACTACATCTAAGGTGGTTGTAAGATTTGGATATTCAAATTCATCCCCTTGATCATTTACCTTAGATATCATTGGAGTGGAGGGTGCTATGTTTGATGGTTGGTGTAGGTTGGCATCAAAAGAACAATCTCTCATATGAACATGTTGTGCCTTTTCTTCTTCAAGACCTTGTCGTTCTATCTCTTCTAAGATCTCATGGATTTTCTCTAGAGACAAACCACTCAGTTTTTCCTCAATGAGTGAAGCAAGTGTGGGGTGTATGGCTCCTAGGTATACTTCCATGGCTTCCTCTTCTAATGTGTTAAAATTTTCCCACATTTGGGAGTGCAACTCATGAAATCTTCCATTGAATTGACTCAAGGATTCATTAGGCTCCTTACATATGGAGGTAAACTGATTTTTCAAGATTTCTAAGTCAACCTGATTACCAAAATGATAAAGATAGGCTGCTTCTAGTTGTATCCAAGAAGTCCTAACCTCCATGGGTAGTTGGCTGTACCAAAAGAATGGTTTGTCATCCAAAATGTATGCAAATAACTTACAAGCTACCTCCTCATAGAAAATCTGGAATTGACATAATGTATTCTTGTAGACATGCAGTTTTTGCAAGTATCCTAGTGGCACCTCTTGATTAAAACACCGTAAAAAATCCAATAACATTGTAGGAATTTGATAGGGTACCACAGGTATAGACAAACCCTTATAATGATCCTCCATTATTAATACCATTCTTTCTCTTAGAGACACTATTTCAGCTCTCAGGGATACCATTTGCTCCTCAAGTGTTGCCATTAGTGAAACTTAAAATGTAACTTTAGAACCAAATCTGTTGAATATTCAACCTGCAATGTATAAAAAATCAAGTTAGCATCAACTAAGAGATGTATTCATTAAAATCAAATGAAAAGTAATTGCATGGAAACAACACTTTGTTAGTCAAGACCAAAATTTTCAAAATTAAATCAAATCACTTTATTTCTGTATGAACAATCAAAAAGTGTAGCAAGGCTCTACAGCATACCTAATTGCATTTAAAATCATAATAAAGTAAACCAATTCAGGCCCTCCTTCTAGCACCAATCTGTTGAGTGGTGTTAGAGGAGTAAAGATAACAATTAATAGGGCATGAAATATTCAAAAATTTAAATCCCTTACACTTAAATCACTATAAAATAAACCAATTCAGGCCCTCCTTCTAACGCCAATCTGTTGAGTGGTGTTAGAGGAGGCCAAAGATGCTAATCAAATGGACTTGAAATATTTAGCAATGTAAAGCTCTTAAACAATTATAAACCTGTAGCATCTAAAATCACGATAAAATAAACCTTTTCATGCCCTCCTTCTAGCGCCAATCTATTGAGTGGTATTTTCACCCAATTGTGAAAACACACTCTCCGATAGGATTTGGGTTCTAAATCCTCTGCTTGCAAAGAAATTAAACAAGTAACTTCTCCAAGGTTCCTGTTATGTTAGCATTTTGCATCTATGTATTAATAATCTCAAATAAAGATATTCAATTAAAATGCTTGGAACACCTTAGTGGTTGCAAGTAACTGAAAACAAGGGGCACTGTGGTTTATTTTACCGTGAAACTTTAATGATTGTTCATTGAACCCTAATAAAGCAAATGTGATTTGGTCCCTATATGACCATGCTGTAACTTCAAAATGAAATTTAATGAAATGCCATAAATGAAATGGAATTATTTATGGATTTTGAAGTTTTTTTTAATTTTTTAATTTTATTTTAATGCTTGAAAAATAAATTTGGAACTTCTAAAAAATAAGGTGTAGAAAAAAAAGAAATAAAATGCAAAAGAAAAAGAAATTAAAATTGCATTCAGTTTGATGTTATCCTGTTATGGCAAAACCGAAGATGTGAGGTTTCCATGCATGCAACCTAACCTATTGGACCCGCAAAACACGCACAATCCGGATAAGCTAAGTGCTCGATTCCAAGGGTTTTGAAATAAAATTCAGATTTAGACATTCGCCTAATGCAACCAACAAAAGTGGCATTTAACATTACCTATAAGCCTAGAAATCTGAAAAGGGAAAGAATAAACATTAAATCTTAGCATGCACAGTAAGATCTCCTTCTTTCTTGCCCACAAGATGCAAATCTCTGAACACTCCTGCATTAAAAATAAATCATTTTACAACAGCAGAATCTCTGGTTTTCTCAAAACCAAAAAAAGGGGAAGAAAAACACTCCCAAGCAGGCCCAGAATGGCTTCTCGCCTTCGGCACTGCAACTCTGCCCGCAGCGGTTTTCGACCCTCGTACCAATCTGTGCTTCTGCATTTTATACTTTCGGCAAATTGCTTCTCCTTCCCGTGACGGTTCGTTTCGTCTCCCGGATTGCTTCGTTTCACCTTCCTCGCCTTTCCATTGCTTTTGACTTTATGCTCGACATCGAGACGCTTGATCTTCTCTCGTGAACTGTAACGCTCTCTGTAGCCCTTACACATGTACGCCACGTGTTCCGCACTTTTTTGCATGTTCCTGTAATCGACCCCCTGTAAATCGTGACCAAAAAATAGCATGTCGCGATATCGCGACGTTTTTATGCATGCAGCTTTGCTCCTCTACCTACACCGCGAAAATGAGACATGTCGCGATATCGCGACATTTTTCTACCAACAGCCTTGTTCGTCCTCATGCATCGCGAAAATGAGACATGTCGCGATATCGTGACATTTTTCTGCTATCGGGCCGCATGGATGCAACCTGTCGTGAAATCGCGACGTTTTTCTCCTTCGTTGTGTTTTGTTGCACTCAGCCGCAAAAACGTGACATGTCGCGAAATCGTGACACTTTTTCATTCCATACCATCTTGCTGCTTTCTGTCGTGAAATCGTGATGCTTTTCTCTTTCAGGCTGTCTCGCTGCTTTCTGTCGCGAAATCGTGACGCTTCTCCATTCCGTACCACTTTGCCAGCTTTCTGTCATGAAATCATGACGCTTTTCTATTTTGGGCTGCTCTTGCTGTATTTGGCCATGAAAACGCGACATGTCGCGAAATCGTGACATATTTTCCTTTCGTACCATTTTATTGCTTAGAGCCATGAAAACGCGACCTGTCGTGATATCGCGACATTTTTCTGCTTCATACCCCTTTGCTGCTTCCTGTCATGAAATCACGACACTTTTCATCTTTGGCATGTCTTGCTGCTTCAGGTCGCGAAAACGCGACATGTCGCGATATCGCGACAACTTTAGTGCCTTGCCCTGTTTGACTGGTTTGACCGCGATTTTGTGACATGTCGCGATTTCGTGACAATTTTCCATTCTGTCTTTCTCTCTCTTCTATGACCCACGATTTCACAACACGTCGTGATATCGCGACATTTTCTCTTCATGATGCATTCTGCTGCTCTTAGCCGCGAAAACGTGACATGTCGCGAAATCGCGACAACTTTTCATTTTTTTGCATTTTGTTACTTTTTTCTGTGAAAACGCGACATGTCGCGATATCGCGACAATTTTCCTTTCCATCCTTTCGCTTGCGAGCCGCGAGCAGACATGTCGCGATATCGCGACAACTTTTCTTTTTTGGCAGCGACAGAGCAACACGTCGCGAAATCATGACAACTTTTCTTTTTCGACCGCGATGGAGCGACATGTCGCGAAATCGCGACAACTTTTCTTTTTCGGCCGCGATGGAGCAACATGTCGCGAAATCGTGACAACTTTTCTTTTCGGCCGCGATGGAGCAACATGTCGCGATATCGCGACAACTTTTCTTTTCTAGCCGCGATGGAGCGACATGTCGCGATATCGCGACAACTTTTTCCTTTTGTGATATTTTGCTCTTCCTTTGATTTTTTAGCATCTGGGCCACTGAGGTCTTCTTTGAAAGCATGCAAAAAAGGTGGGTCCCCAATTTTGGGGTGTGTTGTGGATCAGCCACAACAAGTTGTTATCACAAATGTGAAGAAAGTTATATGAAGTTGGATAAGATCATAAATAACCAACATACTACAAGCATCAAATTTGGTTTGGGTTTTGATGAAGGGGAATCATAAAATGGATAAAAGGCCATAAATGAAGAATCCACAAAGAATGAAGAGAAGAAACAGGTTGATCAAGAAAAAATGAATCATGCAAAGGAAAGCAATAATGCAAGGCACAAAAGGAGAATTGACAATGATGGCTTCACCAATGTCACACATCAAAGAAGAAGAAGATTTATGGCTCCTACGACAACATGGCAAAGACCACCACCCAGGTTCAATCATCTCTTTTTTGGTTACTATTTTAAATGCAATGGTTATGGACATAAGATCTCAGATTGCAAGTATAATGTAGGACCAAGGAATTTTACCAATAGAAATGCTTTTTCACCTTTGATGGATTATGCAATAGAATGTTATAACTATCATAATTTTGGGCATATTGCAAGAAATTGTCGAAGTACATTTGCATCAAATCAATTTTAGGGAAGAAAATTTCAGCCAAATGGAATAAGACAAAATAGAAAATTTCTCCAAAAACATGCACAAGCTACTGAAAAAGAAAAGCCAAAACAAGAGCCCAAAATTGTAATCAAACCTGAGTGGAAAGAAAAAGAGTGACCTAAGGAAGAAAAGGAATCCTTGATCGTACAGACGACATTTAAAGCGCAGAATAAATCCGCACCATGGATACTTGATAGTGGATGCTCCAGTCATATGACAGGTGACAAACAAAAATTTGAGAAGTTGCAGCAATATGAAGGTGGTTCAGTAAAGTTTGGAAACAATGATGGAGCTAAGATAGTTGGTAGAGGTTCAGTTAAGATTAGTGACAGAAAAATCAGGTCAAAAGAAGTCTTGTTTGTGGTTGGTCTGAAGCATAACTTGTTGAGCGTAAGTCAGATTTGTGATAGAGGTCATGAAGTGATCTTTAAGAAGCAAGGTTGTGAAGTCAGAAAGGCAAACAATGGGAAGTTGATAGCAACTGGATCAAGGACATCTGGCAACCTGTACACTCTCTTAGAGACTTTAGAAGGAGCTTGCTTGATTGGACAGGAAGAAGAGAATTGGTTGTGGCACAAGAGGCTCGATCATATCAGTTTTGACAATCTAGTAAAAATCAGCTCAAAGAAAGCAGTGAGAGATATTCCCACCATTGGCAAACCATCAAATAGCATTTGTGCTTCATGTCAAAAGGGGAAGCAAACTAGAGTCTCATTTAAAACAAAAGAGTACTACACAAGCAAACCTTTGGAACTAGTACATACCGATTTATGTGGACCCATGAGAACGCAAAGCATAAATGGTGACAAATATTTCATGTTGTGTATAGATGACTATTCCAGGATGACATGGGTACTATTTTTGAAGCATAAATCAGAAGCTTTTGAGATGTTCAAGGTTTTCAAAAACCAAGTTGAGAATCAAACAGGAAAAATGATTAAATTTTTAAGGTCAGACAGAGGAGGAGAGTTCATTTCAGAGGATTTCACAGAGTATTGTGAAAAATATGGCATTAGGAGACAATTTTCAGCAGCCAGGACACCTCAGCAGAATGGTGTGGTAGAAAGAAAGAACAAGACAATGCAAGAAATGGCACGGACTATGTTGACTGAGAGCAAAGTAGCAGATAGATTTTGGAAAGAGGCAGTCCATACTGCGGTATACATCCAAAATAGGTGCATGTTGAGGACGCATGAAAGCAAAACTCCTTATGAGTTGTGGTTCGGTAAAAAGGCAACAACAAGATACTTTAAAGTTTTTGGCAGCAAGTGTTACATCAAAAGAACTGAAGAAAACCTTGGTAAGTTTGAAGATAGAGCGGATGAAGGTATTTTTCTTGGCTATTCATCAAAAAGCAAAGCTTACAAATGCTACAACAAGAGGCTAAGGAAAATTGTGGATAGTGTCGATGTTAAAGTTGATGAAGGAAGGGAACGAGTAATTAGCTATGAAGAGAACTACCCAATTTATGAAGAGGTCATTGAAGGAGATGAGGAAAAGGAAATGGAAAAGAAACCAAAAATTGACTCAGAGGATTCAAACAGTGATTCAAAAGTGGAAGAAAACAAGAAATTCAAAATAGGCAGCTGGCAGAAAGATCATCCTAGAGAGCAAATAATTGGAGACCCCACAGTTGGTGTTCAGACAAGAAGAAGATTAGTAAGTAACTACTCTTTATTATCCAACATTGAGCCCAAAAATGTTGTTGATGCAAGCAAAGATGAAAGTTGGGTAAAGGCAATAAATGAAGAATTAGATCAGATCGAGAAAAACAAGACTTGGGAGTTAGTACCAAGACCCGCAAATAAAAATGTAATCGGTACTAAATGGGTCTTTCGAAACAAATTGAATGAAGACGGACAGGTAGTCAGGAACAAAGCAATATTGGTATGCAAAGGCTATGCACAAGTTGAAGGTATTGACTTTGAGGAAACCTTTGCACCTGTGGCCAGACTAGAGGCAATTAGAATGTTTCTGGCTTTAGCAGTTTACAAGAATTTCAAAGTTTATCAAATGGATGTGAAATCAACATTTTTGAATGGGAAACTTGAAGAAGAGGTTTATATTGAGCAGCCAGATGGTTTCCAGCTTGGTGATGATCCCAACTTGGTTTGCAAGTTGAAGAAAGCGTTATATGGCTTAAAACAGGCACCCCGAGCATGGTATGCAAGGCTAGACAATTATCTTACTCAACAAGGGTTCAAGAAAGGTATGGTGGATAGTAATTTGTATGTCAAAATAGAAAATGGTCATCATATTGTTCTTGTTGTATACGTAGATGATATCATATTTGGAAGCAACAAAGATGAGTTGTGTAAATATTTAGCAAATAAGATGCAGAAAGAAT
Source organism: Wollemia nobilis (assembly GCA_028583015.1). Lineage (NCBI taxonomy): Eukaryota > Viridiplantae > Streptophyta > Pinopsida > Araucariales > Araucariaceae > Wollemia > Wollemia nobilis. The sequence goes on from JAQPPZ010016930.1 coordinate 2,285,139, forward strand.
TTGAAATGTCAATGATTGGTGAACTTTCGTATTTCCTCGGATTGCAAGTTAATCAAAAGGAGAAGGGCATATTTATTTCTCAAATTAAATATGTGAAAGAGATGCTAAAAAAGTTCACAATGGAGGATTGTAAGCCAGTTAGCACTCCCATGACGACAGGTTGCAAGTTGAGCAAGGATGAAAAATCTCCACATGTTGATCAAACTATGTATAGATCTATGATTGGGAGCTTACTGTACTTGACAGCTACCAGACTAGATATTTTGTAGGTAGTATGCATGGTAGCATGATTTTAGGCTAGTCCCAAGGAGACTCATGTGACAGCAGTGAAGAGGATTCTTCGGTACCTCAAGGGTACTATGGAGTATGGGTTATGGTATCCGAAAGGTAAGGACTTCACCCTTATTGCGTATTTAGATGTAGATTGGGTAGGATGTGTAGATGACAGGAAGAGTACCAGTGGAGGTGCATTCTATCTTGGAGACAGGTTGGTCGCATGGCATAGTAAGAAACAGGAGTCAGTCTCCTTATCCACAGCAGAGGCAAAATACATTGCAGCGACAACGTGTTGTACGCAGGTGTTATGGATGAAACAAACTCTGAAGGATCTTGGCATTAATTTTAGTGAGCCAATTTTAGTTAAGTGTGATAACACCAGTGCCATTAACATCTCAAAGAATCTGGTTATGCATTCTCGCACAAAACATATTGCTATCCGGTATCATTTTTTGAAGGAGAAAGTTGCGGAAGGTGAGGTTAAGTTGGATTTTGTTCCAACAACAGAGCAAGTAGCGGATATCTTCACCAAACCATTGCCCAAGGAAGTCTTTGAGTACCTTCGCAAGAAATTGGGAGTGGTCACACTTCCCAAGAATTGACTAGCTATTGGGGCCACATTCTTAGGGGGAGCATTTGTGTATTTGTTTATCTTTTTGCTCATGTTTGTGATTTTTGCTAAGTGTAATAATTTTTGCCTGAGAATGTTGTGCATGGACTCAAGGGGAGTTTGCAGCAGCCCTTTGGTCTTGTTGTCAAAGGGGGAGAAGAGTTACAGGAAATTGTGCGTGTGTTGCCAACAATTCCAAAGGGGGAGATTGTTGAGCAAGGTGCAGCGATAATATTGTCATTGTTGTCAACACACTCAGATGGACAGGTTGATGTAGTGGAAAGTTGTTCAGAGGTTTTTCAGAGTATGTACAGTGATGTTCAATGCTTATGAGGATGTTTTTGATGTTCGGGTGAAGTTGTTACAGGTTGTTCGTGCAAATTTGCAAAAGTTGAAAAAATCGTCAAGAAGTTGTCAAAAAATTGCAAAAGTCATCACGGGCGCAGTTGGATAGGATGGATCAGTTTGGAACATGCCAGCATGTCAAGAAATAGTCCAGAACAGCGTTGGAGGTGTCAACATAGTGTTTGGATTGATCGGTGACATTTTTGGTATCTTGGCGGATGATTTGGCAAGTGGTTGTACAGGCCGAAAAAGGGCAGTTTTGTCAGAAGCACTGCGAGCAAACCGAGAAGAATTTGATAGCGAAATTTGAACTGGAGGTGGTCGTTATCTTCAAGAACATGTGTTCCAAATTTCCACCAAAATGGAGAAACGAGGCGAATGTTACAAGCGTTGCAAGACTGTCACAAAAACGCTCTTTTTGGAAAAAGTGTGTCAGTAGCAATTTTTGTGGAGGTGGTACAGGTGAACCGTAAGGAGTTATGTAGCGATATTTGGACTGGATGTAGTCAGCATTGCAGAGATTCTACGTTTCAAATTTCAGAGAAAACAGAGTTACGAGGTGAGAGTTATGATTGTTGCAAAAACGGTACAGGTCACTTTTATGTCAATTTGTTCCACTTGTGCAAAATCCTTTAGTTGGCCGTTTCGACCTTGCAGAGTCGCCAGAGTTTTGGTTTCAGTGTTGTTACACCTTCAAGGCATCAAATAGAGCATCTTTCATTTTTGGTTTGAGGTGTCACGTGGCTCCGAAGTAAGAGAACGAGTAAGGTGTCAATTCTTTGCATGTGACGTGTTTGACGAAATGCCTTCTCAAAATAAAAAAAGGAAGTTATATTGTTTTAAGAAGCTTCATTAAAGAAAATATTTTTAAAATTGAAAAGGGAAAAAGAATGCAAGTGTGTGCTTTTTAAGTGACAAGGGATTTTATTGAAAAGTGGGGACTTTATTTTGTGAAGAGAGAAGTGTGTGTGGAGAAAAATAAAGAGTGAAAATCCATGATTTTTGGAGAGTGGTGAAAAACGTCACTTCAGTATTTTGGGCATAAATTTCTCATATGATATCCATTTTGGCTGAAATTTTGAGAGGAGTTCACAGACAAAGTGTTGCACAATACCCAAAAAGCGTTTAGCAATTGGCAGAACGAGCTAAGAGAACAATCAGTTTTTTTTTGTGAGAAGAGAAGATTCAAATTCTGAGTAATGCAGAGAGGGATGTTATACTGGGTGAAATAGAAAGTTTTAGATTTTGAGCTTACAGACCATAGAGGGTTCTGGTTTTAGTGAAGACATTCATATATGTCATTTTATTATCAATATCAAAATCAAGTGGGTGCTTGGTAGAGGGGTTGGTGCTCCTTTCTATTGGTGCAGATAAATCAGGGGTTGGTGCTCCTTCCAGTGGGTGCTGGTAAATTGATTGTAAAGTTGGTGCTTTGCAAAGGCTAGATTTGGATGGGAGTCCAAACAATCATTTTTGAGGATGTAGCCAAATCGGTGAACCTCGGTACATCTTGTGTTGTGTGATGTTCTCTTGTTATACTTGCTTTATTTGGTTTTATGTTTTCATTGTTTTGGCTTTGAGTGTTGAAGATTTAAGTTTTAAAGAGCTACACTGATTCACCCCCCTCTCAGTGTCATTGTGAGACTAACACTAATGGGCTTCGATAGTGGTAGATTTGGTGGACTTCAGCAATGATAGATCTTGTGAGCTTCGATAGTGGTAGATCCTATGGGCTTCGACAATGATAGATCTTGTGATATTTGACAACTGTAGATATTATGAGCTTTGATGGTGGTAGATCTTGTGAGCTTTGGTAGTGGTAGATCTTGTGAGCTTCGACAATGGTATATTTTGTGAGCTTTGGAAATGGTAGATCTAGTGAGCTTCAATAGTGGTAGATTTGGTGAGCTTCGATAGTGATAGATCTGGTGAGCTTCAAAAATGGTAGATCTAGAGATTAAGGCTAGAAATACTTGTTCTAGTGTTTTATTGCAAGGTTGCTGAAAAAATATCTGAGATGGTTTATTGGTTGTACAATAAGTTTTTGGGAAAGTATTAACTACTATAACTAGTTTATATTATACCTAAATAAGCTATTGTAACTAGTGTAGTTGTGTCAAAAAAGAGACTGGTGTGGATGCTAGTGGTGGTTTCCTAGTGTAATGTTCTTAGAGTTAGCTCTAGTAATATTTGTAATATTTTTTAAAGTGTTTTTTTGGACTATTTTGTTACCTTATCAATATATGGTTAAGGGTAATAGGTGAAGCTAATATGTTTAGATATTGCACATGCAGTGGGAGTAGTTAGCAGATATATGTCCAATCCAAGGAAGGAACATTGAACTACTATGGCAGTTTTTGGACCCTATGGAAAGTATTCAACAAGTGGGAGAATGTTGGAAATGTGTTGAATATTTTCCATGTTATTATGGCTAGGTTTTGGGTTAATATATTTGAACCCATTGATTAATATTTTTGGGTTAATATATTTGAACCCATGGATAAATATATTTGGGTTAATATATTTGAACCCATGGATTAATATATTTGGGTTAATATATTTGAACCCATGTTTTAATATATTTGGGTTAATATATTTGAACTCGGGTTTTATGGCCATGGTATTGTAAAACCCCTTCTTGTGTTGTTGGTATATAAAACAACACTTGCATGAGGGTTTGGGGGATGGTGACTATTAAAGAAAACAATATGCAAGAAATATAATCACAAGCGGTAGAGCAAGCGGGAAAGAAACTAAAGGATATTATTGTATTGGAGACGATCAAGTTTATAAAATAAGGAGATATTCTTATTGGGTTTTTTCTCGAAAGGGTTTCCTAGGATAAATTCTTGTGTAATGTGTTCTTATTCTCTATTTTTCCTTTGATTGTGCAATTACTATTTTTTGAAAATTTTTTATCGAGGTATTATTTCTCTTCACCTATTTTATGGTCTCATGTGCACATGGACAACATGCACATTTACCTCTTTAATACTTTGCACATTCTAACAATACTTGTGCATTTAGTACATTGCTTAAATTAAATACTCAAAATCTAATCTAAGACACACTCCTAATCTAAATATGTACCCAAGGTCGTATATTAGCATGTACCAAATAATGTAATATATTCCAACATCCCTGTGTTTGAGCTCTTCTTTTTTGCTTACTTCATTTTGCTCCCTGTTTGTATCCTAATCAAGTAAATAATTAGTATCTTCATTAAATACTATTTTTACTAAAAGAGCTTTAACTTTGCATTCATCTATAGGTTCTTCTAGTTCTTGAATTTCTTGAATCTCTTGAACTAAGTGTCCTTTTTGTTTTCCTTATCTATATTGTAGTTGAGGATGATTATATTTATTTTGAGAAGTATATGGATGTTGAAATTATTGTTGATGTGAATTATATTGATTCTGATATTGTCTTGGTTGGAATGGCCTATTTGATTGGCTTCCAAAATTTGTTTGATTCCCTTGATATAGATTTCTTGGATTGAATCTACAATAATTTGTAATATGTCCTCTCTTTTTGCATACTTGGCAATATCTATTATTCCATTTAGATCTACCTCTTGAGAATTAAGTAACATTTTCTTATGGATTATCTTTTGAGACTAATGCATTGTTAGTCATTTCATATTTCACTGAATTTTCTACCTCATATTCTTGTAGTATATTGACTAACTCATCAAATGATGTATCCTTACTTATAATTTGTAAAGATGTTACTAGAAGCTTGTAGCTTTCTCGAAGTTCTCTTAGGATCACTTGGACAAGAAACTTGTCTTCTACCTTTTCTCCTAAGGTTAATAATTTTCCTTTTATATCTACTACTTTTCTTAGAAATAGTTCTATACTTTCACCACTATTAACTTTTAGAGAATGCAATTAGGTTTGATTATTCAATATAGTGGCTTTATTCCTTCCTTCAAATATCTTGGCTAAAGTTTTCCAAGCTTCTGTAGAAGTTGTTGCTGAACTAATGTATGGTTGTATTTCATTTGTTATTGCAAATTTTATTATCATGAGTGATTTTGATTCACCTTTTTTCATACTTTTGAATCTCTCTAGCATCTGTAGTAGGTTTAGTTTTTGCTCCTTTAACAATATTCCAAAGATTTTCAACTATCAATATTGATCTCACTTTGTTTTTCCATGAAGTGTAATTAGGTCCTTTAAGAAGTTGGGATTTTGAAAGAAATAATTTATTTGTTGCCATGATAACACTTGTAGATTACCTTATATCTCCCTAGTGTTTTAATATAATATGGATTTGATATGATACTTAGCTTTCTAAGTTTCCTTTGAGTTGAATCCCTTTTGTCTCCCTATTTATGAGTAGAAAGCTAAAGATAATTTTCATGCAATTTCAAATTTTGATAAGATTCTCTAATTTCAAAAAATTTAAGTTGAATGCCTTGTATCTTGTTAATTTGAGCAAGATATTAATACCAAAAGTAATTTACCAACTTTCCAAAAAATCTAGGTTGTGTTTCTTATATATTTCAACTTTCAATAGTAAAGTTTGTAAATTTCAAGAATCTAAGTTGGTGTTGAACTCCTTATAACTACCTAATTAGAAATTTAGAAAATAAATGTATCTACAAATTTAATATTCATATTTTGATGTAGAAATATTTATTCCTCCAAGTTAAACTATTTGCAAATATTTCTATGCAATTTGAATTTCAAAAAAGTAATTTCAAAACCTTTCAAAAAATACTTCTTACTTCAAAGATCTTCCAAGGCATTCAATAATTCTTCTAAGGTTATAATTCATTACCTTATTTCTCCTTTTATTCAAATAATCTTAAGTATAAAATATTAATTAATCTTAACCTAAAAAATATGCCTTATACCACCTTTAATCTTTGCAAAGATTTTAGTATTAATCAAATATTTTGTACCTCCTTGTATATGGCGTGTTAAAATTTGACTTGCTTCTCATGATTCTTCTCAACTCTACAACATGTGCTCTAAAATAGTCTTCCCTCTCTGCAATTAATGCTCCTCCTTGCTCATTAAATTTAGTCTTCAAGAGTTTGACTCTCCTCTACGTCCTCTCAGGATTTTCCAAGGCACTTCAATTCCAATGTGTTCACTTTGTTGTATTCAAACTATTTTTGGTCCATGCATTAATAGACACTCCTAGACGTTGCACCTTCCTCCAATCATGATTGAAATTCAAAATTTCAAGTGCCAAATGGCACCAAATATATTTTGCACTTCAATGGTCATTTCTTATGGCACTCCACCCAACTATTCTTTGTTTAACACTTGGCAAGAACGTTATATTTTGTGGGCTTGAATTATTTGAAGGTATTATGACTCCTTGAAAGTTGTAATTAAAACATTGCTATCTTCCAATGGTAAATTTAACATCCTCCATGTGGTAGATAGCTTATTAAACACTTGACCTTCCTTATGATGCTCCTAATTGCCCTAATTCGGCTCTTTTGTTGCTTGGCTCTCAAATGTTAAAAATTTCCTTGTGTTTTTTGGCTTTCCAACATCCACCCAATGCTATTTTGGTTATCTTTTATCCAATGCTCTCCTCCTATGGTGGTTAAACCTTGGTGATTCTTCTCACCTCTTTGGCTACGGTTTCAATGTCCAATGACTTCCACAATTTTGATGCTCTCCAAGATTTCTTTGTAATGGTGCTTACTCTCAAATTTGGTGGTTCTTCAGTTTTTGACACTCAAACTCTTTGACATATCATATTTACCAAGTAATTTTACCTCCTATAACGCTTAGACTCTCTATCCAATGACATTTCACCTTCTTCTTTTATATTACTTTCTCTATTTAACATTGTGGCTTTTTCAATGGTGGCTCAACTTAACTATGGTGGATCCTCCTATAGTACGGTGGCTCTTCTTCACTATGGTGGCTCCTCCTTCAATATGGTGGCACTTCTTCACTATGGTGGTTCTTCTATGACTTTGGTGACTTGTCTTCACCAAAAAAATTCAATTCTTAGCATACCTCTTGGTGTCTTTAAACACCTCAAATCTTTCTTGCATTTGATCACTTTTAAACATCTTTATTTTACTCAATAGGAATTTTAAAAAATTTGCACTTTAATGACAAAAACAACACATGCTACTTCTTCTTATCACTCCCTTTCAAGCAAGTTTTAACTTCAATCTTTGTTGTTGTGTTTTTGTAGATTTCAATATGATAATGATGTCTCCTTCCTTGGCTTGGAGATACTTAACTTAAACTAGCTTTTTCTCCTTAAATAACTCTAACATATTACTATCAAAAACCTTATAATAAACTAGTTTTAATGCTTAAATAATAAACTTTCATAGCACCGCTATTACACACCTTTTGGATTCCTTTTGTAACTAGTCTTCTTTGTGATTTGATTCACCTATTTGTTGCCTCAAATTTGTAAAATTTGTAGATTTCCTTTCTACTTCTAATGCTACCCAATTTTGCAGTCAATTCCTCATTTAATTTTTCGTCTAAGGGCACTTCTAAATCTTTCCAATTCTTCTTCAATTTGCAGCTCTATGTCACCTTCAACTTGTTGTCCTGTGACTCTTCAACTTCTGCATCAATCTTCTCCTTTATAAATCACCCTTCAAATCCTTTATGGTTGTCTTTAAAACTTTCAAATCTGGTGGCCTTTTCTAGCTTCTTTCTCCTCCAATTTTCTTGTTTAATTATGACTTAAAATCTAGCCTCTTTCTTTGTCCTCCATCTCAAGAATATGAATGTTTTGAGGTCTTCAAAAAACCTTTTCAAAATTTGACAAACTTCTTTCCAAATCCTTCTTCCTTTTGGGCTTGTTGTTGAATGGTGACAGTTGTCCCAAATTCTTCTTCAAGAGCTTCTCCTTTCTTGTAATCTTCTACCTTGAGATTTATTCAAATATTCTCTAATGGAAACTTCTTCAAATTTTCAATAGGGCTTCTCTAACCTTATTCATCTTTCTCCTTCCAATTTTTCTTGAGACCTCTTCTCTTGGGTCTTCTCTTTATTCAATATTCAATAGGGCTCCTTTGGCCTCTTTCTCTCTTCTCAATATGTAATTTGGAATCTTCAATATTCAATTAGGACTTCTCTTGAGTCTCTTCATTCTCAATCCTCAATAGAGCTTCTTTTACTTCTTTCTTCAATCAGCAACCTTCAATATTTTATGGGGACCTCTTTCTTGGATCTCCTCTTTCTCAATATTTAATCTTCTATGAGGACCTCTTTATTGGGTCTCCTCAATATTTAATATTATATGGGGACCTCCTTCATGGGTCTCCTCATTCTTCAATGTCTACTCTTTTGTTACAACAAAGAACTAATCCATGCATGAGGAAAGCACATAGACTTTTAGGTAATCGAAGATGAAATTCTTCTCTATCCGTTGTAGGAAGCTTCTCAACTTTTGAGAACTAATTTTTTGCAACCAAAAACTTAGACAACAACAAATAAATTCATATAAATCTCTATATCTCTAAAAATCAATAAAATTCACTAGTTATCCTTCAATCTAGTGGAAAGAGATCTATGTTGAGTCCTAGTATTCACAAGTTTTCCTACAACCATGTGGAAATACTATCCAAATAGAAATTTTAATTTTTTTGAAAATGAGATCTCCCTATCTCCTCTCAATATCTCTTGTGGCTCTCCCTATATCCTATCAATCTCCCTTGTGGCTCTGATACCACTATTAGCTTTTGAATGCTAAATACTTAATGAAAAACAACCACAAGGTCTAAAATAAGCATACAATATTAAATATAAGATAATGACAATATACTAAGCATGTAAAACTCATAAAAAAATCTTTTGCAACTACTCATAAAACTGCCATTAATGAAAACTCATGAAAATAGTATATTGATATAAAATGGAGATCTCAAACTCTCCATACTTCATACATGCTCTACATTGTATCTACCTTGTTCTCTACTACACCTCTACATTGTGCCACAAAGATGTTTCTCACAAAGGCCTATATATAATGAGATGTGACTCTTGGTCTTCCATCTTCCTATGACTCTTCATATTCCTATTCTATGGACTCATGTGCATATGGACAACATGCACAGTTACATCATTAATACTTTACATATTCTAACAATACTTGTGCATTTATTACATTTCATAAATTAAATACTCAAACTCTAATCTAAGACACACTTCTAATCTAAATATGTATCCAAGGTGGTACATTAGCATATACCAAATAATGTAATATATTCCAACAAGACTTTGACCCATATTACAAATGTGTGTTTACATAGGAATTTAAATCCAACATTCCCCCTTAATAACATATTTGTAATTTTCTAGTACAAACAATAATTTTTAACACAACCTTCATGGGCACAAGCTAAAACCAATCCTTCTAAATACATGTAGCCTTATCTCGGTTACTACTAGCCTTTAGGTCTATAACTTCCACCATCTATATCCAATTGATCCAACACCTAGCCACCCTACAAACTACCTCTAACTTTCTAAACACATTAACTTCACCTGTTACCCTCAACCATATACCGAAAAGGTAACAATAAAGTCCAAAAAACCACTTTTAAAACATTACAAATATTACTAGAGCTAACTCTGAGAACATTACACTAGGCAACCACCACTAGCATCCACATCAGTCTCTTTTGGGTACAACTACACTAGTTATAGTAGAACTAATAGCCCTACAAGCTACATCAATTACAATAGCTAATAATCCAACCACACCAATTATAATTTCTTTAGATACAAGCTACACCAATTAAAATAGTTAATACTTGCACAAAATTTTTGGTACAACCAATAAACCATCTTAGAAATTTTTCAAAAACTTTGCAAAACACACTCAAATCTACAAGTCAAAAACCCTTGCATCTCTTCATAAGATCTAACATTGTCAAAGCTCATAAAATCTATCACTGCCCAAGCTCACTAGAACATAGTTGCTGAAGCTCACCATGTCTATCATTGTTGAAGCTCACCATATTTGTTGCTATCAAAGCTCACCAAATTTACCATTGTTAAAGGTCATCAGATTTGCTATTATAAAATTTCACCAGGTCGATCACAGTCAAAGCTCACTAGGTCTACCATTGTCAAAGCTCACCAAGTCTACCAGTATCAAATCTCACCATGTCTATCACTATCAAAGCTCATCAATTCTATCACTATTGAAGTTCACTAGGTCTACCACTACTGAAGCTCACCATGTCTACCCTTGTCAAATCTCACTAGGTTTTCCACTATCGAGGCTCACTAGATACACCACTGTTGAATCTCACTAGATATACCACTATCAAAGCTCACCATGATTTGAATATCAAACCCTATCATGAATAGTACTTAATACTACATGTAATCATGAAAGAAAGAACCATATGATCTCTTCATACAATGCCATAAATTTCCCAAGTTCAAGACCAAAGTCTTTGATACCAAATGTTAAAACATGACATTAATACCAATGAAGAGGGCTAAACATAACAAGGAGCATTAAAATAAAGAAAAAAACACAAAGCTATTTTTCAAACAAGAGAATAACAAGGAAAAACCCTCCCTTGGGGATGTCTACACATACCTTTTTTCCATTAGCAATCTCAAATAGATACTACATTACATCTTCTACAAGGCAAACCCTAGCATCTGCCACTGCCAACTCACATGTGCATGCAAGGTGACACCTTATCCTTACATACACATTGACATCTCATCCTTGGACTTTGACCCATATTAGAAATATGTGATTACATAGGTATTTAATGCCAACAAAAAAAATATTGTGTATTGGTATTAGGCTTAACCTGTATATATTGGTCATACATTGCACCAATTTTTGTAATCCTCTTTATTGGCTCTTTTATTGCCTGATCTATTTCTTGCATAACTTGTATTCTAATGCCTACCTTCATGTCTTCATTCTCTTTTTATGTTTCTCTCTCATCTAGGATCTGCACTTGAGTTTTTGATCCATGTTCTTGCTTGGCTCCTTGATTATCTCTTACTTTTTCCTTGTTATTCTTCTTTACTCTCCATTCTTACTTCATCTTTGAGCCTTGTTTTTCCTTCATTTTAGCAAGGTTCTTTCTAACTAGACAATTCTTTGCATTATGACTGATTTTCCCATAATATCTATAACTAAAAGGATTTTTGCATATACCAATTCTTGATTTCATACTCTTTTACTTGATGCCAAATTTTTTCCTCTAGTAATGTCTTACCAGATTCTACTAAGATCCATTATGGAAAAGTAGACCCTCTTTCAATATTTAATAACACAATCCACAACCATGAATCTGCCAATACTATTCCCTATCATTTCAAAGATCTCTTCCTCCCATAACTCTAGGGGTAGGGCAGGAAGTTTTACCCAAATGGGGCTACTTCAATTTTTTAGTCTCAAGGTTGAATCTAGGCTCCCATTTTTCTAAGAATATGTCAAAAAAACCCATAAACCACATCCCCCCTAATCAATCTTTGTTCTAGTCATCTATTATTGTAAATGTGGATAGGAAAAATCCCTTAGGCATAGCTAAAACTCCATGTGCCCCTTGACTCTCCATATTAAGACATTCCATCTTTTAATCTACCCCACCATCATTCTTGCCCCCATAAACTTGCAAACCAAATTGTGTCCCATTCATTTTTGTGCATGCTCATATATCTTGTCTAGACTTTTCAAGAGTATACCCTCCTCATCTATATCTGCAGGGATTAATATTTTCTCTTTTCTCCGTCATGTTTAATAATGTTTCTTCCTTTAACATGATCCACCCAACTTTCTCCTACCTTCTCTCCTTTCCTTATCCCTCTTGATTTGACTTCATCATTTTTGTTCTCCTTCAGAACTCCTCCCATGAGTTCTTGTTAGTCAAAAAGTGCCTAACTATAGAAAAATAGCTGATGCACCTTTTTGCATTTTTCCCAAGAAGACCAAAGTGGCCCATATGCTAAAGATCAAAGAAAAAGCAAAACACCGCAAGGAGGAAAAAGTGTCGCGATATCGCGACATGTTGCATTTTCGCGGTTCAAGGCAGAGAGAAAGAGCAATGGGAAAAAGTGTCGCGATATCGCGACATGTTTCATTTTCACGGCTAAGAGCAGCAAAAGGGAGCAAGAGGCAAAAGTGTCGCGATATCGCGACATGTTTCATTTTCGCGGCTAAGAGCAGCAAAAGGGAGCAAGAGGCAAAAGTGTCGCGATATCGCGACATGTTTCATTAAAACAAAAGGGAGCAAGAGGAAAAGTGTCGCGATATCGCGACATGTTTCATTTTCGCGGCTAAGAGCAGCAAAAGGGAGCAAGAGGCAAAAGTGTCGCGATATCGCGACATGTCTCGATTTTCGCGGCTAAGAGCAAAAGGGAGCAAGAGGCAAAAGTGTCGCGATATCGCGACATGTCTCATTTTCTCGCTAAGAGAAGAAAGGGAGCAAGGAGGAAAAGTGTCGCGATATCGTGACATGTCTCAGTTTTACGGTTCATAGCGAAGAGAAAGAGCAAAGGGCAAAAAGTGTCACGATATCGTGACATGTCTCAGTTTCACGGTTCACAGCAAGGAGAAAGAGCAAAGGGAAAAAAGTGTCGCGATATCGCGACATGTTGCATTTTCGCGGCTAAAAGCAAGAGAAAGAGCAAAGAGGAAAAAGTGTCGCGATATCGTGACATGTCTCATTTTCAGTGGAAGCGGAGAAGAGCAAAGAAGGAAGAATGTCACGATATCGTGACATGTCTCATTTTGGTGGAGAGCAAAAAGAGCAAAGCAAGGAAAGAATGTCACGAAATCGTGACATGTCGCATTTTCGAAAAGAGCAAAGAGAAACGACAGCAAGAGAAAGAGCAAGGGAAGAGACGAATGTCGCGATTTCGTGACATGTCTCATTTTTGTGGCTGGAAGCAACAAAAGAGCAAAGGAAGAGAAGAATGTCACGATTTCGTGACATGTCTCATTTTCACGACGGGCAGCAAAAGAGCAAAGGAAGAGACGAATGTCACGATTTCATGACATGTCTCATTTTCCGGAAGAAAGAGCAAAGAAGAGACGAATGTCTGATTTCGTGACATGTCTCATTTTCCATGGGAGGCAGAAAGGAGCAAAGGAAGAGACGAATGTCACGATTTCATGACATGTCTCATTTATGGGAAAGAGCAAAGGAAGAAACACAAAAAGAGCAAAGGAAGAGACGAATGTCACGATTTCATGACATGTCTCATTTTCACGGCTGGAAGCGACAGAGGAGCAAAGGAGGAGATGAATGTCACGATTTCGTGACATGTCTCATTTTTGCGGTGGGAGGCAACAAAGGAGCAAAGGAGGAGATGAATGTCATGATTTCGTGACATGTCTCATTTTCATGGGGAGGACAAAGGAGCAAAGGAAGAGACGAATGTCACATTTCTGACATGTCTCATTTTGGGAGGGGCACAGGAGCAAAAGAGACGAATGTCATGATTTCGTGACATGTCTCATTTTCACGATGGGAGGCAACAAAGGAGCAAAGGAAGAGATGAATGTCATGATTTCGTGACATGTCTCATTTTCACGGCTGGAAGCGGCAGAGGAGCAAAGCAGGAGACGAATGTCGTGATTTCGCGACATGCCAGCTGTAAAGGAATAAAGTATATTTTTGGCAACTGGAGATGAGCACTGACATCAGGTGCTGATTTCTGAAGAATGGTCTATTGATTATAACCTGGCAGGTCTACTGGATGATTGCCAATCTATCCAATCTATGGGAAATCCATTGTGTATTGTTAGAAACTGTAGATTATTGCTTGTAAAATAAGTAAGATGTACTTAGGAAAAGATACTCTTTTAGGGTATATATAGGGGTGAGCGACTCCAAAAAAAGGGTCGGCTCTTGGACGTTTACAAGCTTGATGCGCATGTACTGGATTACAAGCAATAAAAGATTTCTTCCTCTGGCTTTCGAAAACTTCTGTGTGCTTGTATGTATCTGGTGTTTTAACTTTTATTCACTCTGAGTTTTATAAATGTATCTATTCTAAAATCTGGACTGTGCACGTATGAATCTTGTTTCTAGAGTTGAACATTAACAGATATTTACATGCTTTTTAGATGAACATCTAAAAGTCACACTCAGGAATTCATGTTTTCTATAAAGAAGAGTTCTAGCTTTGTTGTTGTCTAAACTGCATCATCAATGTTTGTTGTTGTCTAATCTATACCGTGAGAAAAGTTCTAGCTTAGGCTATATTTCCCTTATCTCTTGTTCCCCTTTTCTCTAAAAAACTCAAAGGAACCAGCCTTCTCTGGAGACTAGACAGATGATCTCAAGCAAGATCTGTCTATTCAATGTTGGCAAAGTCTAAGGCGCAACACTATCAACCGAAGGCAGATTTTGTTCCAACAGTTTTTGGCATGCCCGGTGGGACCAGCAATCCCACAGTATTGTATAAGTTTTGGTGTTTTACCTTCAGAGCCTTTTGTTTGCAAAATCTCAAGAAAAAATCACCTGGCGACTCCGTTGCATTTAGACCATAAAAGAAAGACCTTGTCTAGAAACCTTCTGGTTATATAGCCATATGATAACCAGATCCCGAGCTAGAAACTCTGAAGAACCTATCGAGTTTTTTGAACTACATCTCGGAAGCCTAAAAGCACACCCTGTGCTAGCCGCAAGATCAAATCCTCCCGGCACCATTAGCACCTCTTTAACACCCATTGTAGGAGCATCTGCAAGCAATCCCATAGCGGTTGTAACTCCTTTAGCAATCATGGTAGCCCCCCCTGCCCCAGCACATCTTGTATGGAATCAAACTGGCCCTTTGAACTTGGGAACGCACCACCAAATTCCACAAGCTGCACTAAAAGCATTGCCGAGCTTCGACGAAACAGGCAAAATAGTAGATGAGCACTGTTTGGATGTATCAGAGCTAGCATCTATTTACAACATCACTGAGGAAGATGTAATGGTCAGATTGTTGATCATATCTTTGAAAGGAAAGATGCTCTATTGGTACAGAGCGCTTCCCGCTGGATCCATTACTTCTTGGGCAGCACTGGCCGGTCGTCTGGTCGATGAATTCAATATACATGCGGATCCTTTCACATTGCTGAATCAATTCACTATCATTGAGAGGCATCCACAAGAAGAAATCCAAGATTTCAACATCAGGTTTACCAGAACTCGTGATAGAGTACCGCAAGGCCTAAAGCCCATGGAAGAACAAGCTATATGCTATTATCTAAGGGCTTTTGATTCAGAACTCAGTATGATAATAAGGCAATCCCGTGTAACCACTTTTCCTGGGATCTATGTAGAGGCAGCAAAGGGCGAAGCTGATCTCATCGCTACAAAAAGATATCCATCAAAGACTCTATTGCCAATTTTACCAGAGTTTTCCCAAGCATCAATCTCTAAACTGCCTGCACCCCCATCAATGTAGGCCCTCCCAGCTATAGCTGCACCTCCTGCATTTCGTGCATTACCAGCCACACCCCTTGCATCAGCTCCCCCCAATGATCAATACACAACCATAATTGATACCATGAAGACGTTGTCAAATGAAATGGCATCCATGAAAAAGAGAGAGGCGGAAAGGAATATTCAAGCAAGAATATTTCCACAGATACAAAAGGAAGTTGCTTCGACAAGTGGAAGGGTACAAGAAAGAAAAAATGTAGTGTATGCAAATGAGACAGGAGATAATGGAGAACCCGCTAATTTTGATTACTGGTGTACCACTTGCAACGATCCTCATGGAGAAGATTCATGCATGATTCATCAACACCATGTGCAAGCAGTTATTAATGAAAGAGCCAAGGAGACCGGCAAGGGACAAGTGAATATAATCAGAGAAGTTCACCATAATTTGGCAATGCCATCCGTGGAACAAGTCTCAGTCCTGACGAGGTCAGGAAAAAAGTCATTGCAAACTGACCCTAAGGAATTCCAACCACAAGGTTTTCCTCCTGCCCCCAGGGCAACTCCATAGAAAAACCAGTCCGGTGAGAAAGGACGTTCTGATCCTCCTCAGACTTCTACGACTACACCAAGAAAAGAATTTCCTCCTAGAAAAGGGAGCGAAGCTCAAGAGCAAGCGAAGGAAAGACTCAGATTTCCTTCATTGACAAAAAGGCAAAGAACAGAAGCTACGCAGGTCTACAGAGACAGATATGACGCATCGACTAGTGGAAGGGAGAAAAGTGTTGAAGTATCCCCAGCTGCAACTCTTTCGTTCAACATTGCAGAAGAAATGAAGAGGACCCCCTCCAAAATAAGCATGTATGATGCACTGCAAATTCCTGGTCAGATTGACCTCCTCCAAGAATCTTTAACTTTAAAGAATAATACCTCTTCCTCAAATGTCATACAAGCAAATGTTGTGTCAACCTCTGGAAAAAATAGACCGCCCCCATTCTATTTATCTTTGCAAATGGAGGGGTGGATAGTTCACAATTGCATGATTGATTCAGGGGCTGCAACTACGGTAATGTCGAAAGCCGTATGTGACATAATGGGGATGGAATATACTCGAAGTCATCCTGGTGTGTTGCAATTGGATGGTACTCCAGTAAAAACTATCGGGGTGATCAAAGATATACCTATTCAACTCCACAGAATGCCAGAAGTAGTCGTAATACAAGAAGTAGTCGTTGTAGACTTGGAACCATATTTCGGTATGTGTTTATCCAGAGAATTCATAGCCAAACTGGGAGGTTATCTGTCACTAGATTATTCGCATTTGGAGGTACCTTTCAAAGGTAAAAGAGTCAAGATCTACAATGAGAAACCATCTACTTTTCATGTGGAAAGACTAGAAGAAACAACTACTGTCAACATGATGTCCGAGGAATTTGAGAATATTGATTTAATGGAAGAAACCCTGGAGGAACTCCAATCTGAAGACCAGTTTTCAATGAAAGACTTCAATGCTATGATAGAGACAGAAATGGGAAGCTATTCCATTGAGAAACCAAAAAAGCTCCCTATTGTTGTCCCTAAAATAGATGATTCGATCAACCAGTTATGGAAGTTGTACTTTGATGGGTCAAGGTGCAAAAATGGAGCAGGAGCTGGGATCGTCCTGATTTCACCCACTGGAACAGAAAAAGTCTTTTCGTATAGGTTGACATGGAGTTGCACCAATAACGTAGCTGAGTACGAAGCCTTGTGTTTGGGACTCAAGAAAGCTGAGAAACTGGGTGTAAAACAACTGCTGATCTATGGAGATTCAGAGCTGATCGTTAAACAGGTTACTGGCAAGTGCATTTGTAAGCAGCATTACCTAAGAGCTTACAAAAACAAAGTGTTAGATCTTTTGGAAAATTTCGAAGCACTAAACATGAAATCCATTTCCAGAGAGAAGAACACACATGCAGACTTGTTAGCATCAGTAGGATCAAATTTTTGCCCAATCAGCAATGTTATTCAGAAGTCTAAAATAGTTAGACTTATATACAGGCCTTCAGTGCCCGACAAAGACATTTTTTGGCAAGTATTCAAAAACGATGAGCAGATCCTGGATTTTTTGATTCACGAGATGAATTGCTCTACAGATAGAGCGTTACAAGAAGAGGACGAAGAGAGCCTTATTCAACTGAAAAACAACCATATCCCTAGGGGACTGATCACCCTGGAGAGCCTTTTCGACAATAGCGACAGAGTTGTAGGCCGAAGGATCAAGGTAGATGAACGTCGGTATAAAGAAGTAGAACTAGAACCGGGCAAAATGATCAAAGTAGGGACCGATTGTACAGTGGTAGAACTAGAGGAAATAAAATAGTTATGTAAAGAGTATCCAGATATAATAGCCTGGACTTATAGTGATCTGAAGGTGTACAGGAAAGAGGTCATTCAACATACCATTGAACTGGAGGAAGGAGCTAAACCTTTCAAGCAGAGGCAGAGGCCTGTGAATCCCAAGATTGAAGCCTTAATGAAACAAGAGTTGTTAAAACTCTTGCGAGGCTAAGATAATATACCCAATCAAGCACTCTACCTGGGTGGCAAATTTAGTTCCAGTCCGCAAGAAAAATGGAGAAATACGACTATGCATCGATTTCAGAAATTTGAACAGAGCCTCTTTAAAGGATCACTATCCTTTACCCGCAGTTGACCCAATCCTTCATACTGTGGCGGGAGCAGAAAGGTTTTCTCCGTTAGACGGCTTTTCCGGTTACAATCAGGTTTGGGTGAGAAATGAAGATCAATACAAGACTGCGTTCACCACTAAGTGGGGAACATTTGCATACCAAAGGATGCCCTTTGGATTATCTAACGCAGGAGCAACTTTCTAGAGAGCCATGGACGTAGCTTTTGGGGAGCTTGCGAACAAAATTATTGTCGTCTATTTAGATGACATGACAGTTTTTTCTCACAACAAAAAGGACCATGCCACTCATCTACAACAAGTGTTTGAGAAATGTAGGGAATTTGGGATATCACTAAACCCTACAAAATCTATTTTTGCTGTAGAAGAAGGAATACTCCTTGGGCATGTTATTTCTAAAGTTGGGCTGTCAATTGATCCTGATAGAGTAAAGGCGCTTCTTGAGTTGTCTCTCCCAGTTAACAAGAAAGGTTTGCAGTCTTTCTTTGGGCAAGTAAATTTCGTCAAAAAATTCATTGCGGATTTTGCCCAAACAGTTAAACCAATGACTGAGTTATTGAAAAAGGATGCTCCTTTTAAATGGACAGAGCCAAGGAAAGAAGCTTTCCAAAAAATTCTAGAAGCCATCGCTCAAGCTCCTGTGCTAGTCAACCCTGACTATTCTCGGGATTTCATACTATATGCTGTCGGAGAGCAAAATAGTTATGTTGCAGTTCTCACTCAGAAAGGAGCAGATGACGAAGAAAGACCCATAGCCTTTCTGAGTTCCACCATGCACAAACATGAGGAAAGGTACAGATTCATAGAAAAACAAGTATACGCAATTATGAAGTCCTTGAATAAGCTAAAACACTTCTTATCCCGAGTCGGACGATGGTGTATGTTATTCATCCCGATGTAAGGAACTTCATAATTCAAGGAGAATTGGGTGAAAAAAGAGTTGGATGGGTGACTCGCATCCAAGAGTATGATGTAGAAATACATCCTACTAAAATAGTCAGAGGGAGAGCTTTGTGCCAGGAATTGGCCAAGCAAGCTGCAAGTGGATATGGGGAGAGCCACCCCGTCATGGCAAACACAGAGCAACACCAAGACAGAGCAAGTTCAGGTTGGATCGATGACTTTGTGAGGTATTTTCAGACTGGGTCATGTCCTGAGGATATGAGCGCTTCCCAGAGAAGGAGATTCAGGACCCAAGCATTGAAATATACCCTTCGAACAGAGGGGTTGTACAGGATTAACATTGATGGTGTGTTGTTAAAATGCGTTCCCGATAATGAAAAGCAGAAAGTGTTAGATGAATTTCATGGGGGTTTTTCAGGGGGACATTATGCAGGTCGAACTACAGCTTTGAAGATCCTTAGAGCTGGATGTTATTGGCCTTCCATCTTCCTAGATGCGTACAGAGTGACCCAGAAGTGTGAACAGTGTCAGAGGTATGTGGGAAGAAACAGAAATGCACCCATGCCCTTAAAGCCTATTCAAGTCGAGGAACCATTCCAGCAGTGGGGGTTGGATTTCATAGGGATAATAGAGCCAAACTCATCATCAGGCCACAAATACATTCTCACTGCCACGGACTATTTCACCAAGTGGGCAGAAGCAGTGCCTACGAAGAAAGCTGATTCAGAGGTGGTGATAGAATTCATCGAAAGTCTAATCACAAGGTTTGGCATACCAGATTCTTTGATTACAGACAATGGATCCCCTTTCACTAGTGCAAAGATGATCGAATTCGTCGATAGATATGGAATTTACTTGAAGACTTCCTCTAATTATTACCCACAAGGTAATGGATTAGCTGAGTCTACTAATAAGAATCTTCCGAGAATTTTGAAAAGAACATTAGAGGACAATAAGAGGAACTGGCACTCACTCCTGAATCAAGCCTTGTGGGCCGACAGAATCTCAATAAAAAAATCAATCAATACTTCACCATATGCTTTGGTTTATGGTAAAGAAGTTGTTCTGCCGATTCATATGGAAATACCCGCGTTGAGAATGCTAAACCAAGTCAACGAAGATGAAGGCCATCCAATGGACGCCCGACTGATGCAACTTCTACAGCTTGAAGAATCTAGGGAACAGGCCTACGATCATCATCAAAAGCATATGGTAAAAACAATCGGGTGGTTCGATAAGAAAACCACTTTCAAGAAATTTAAAACAGGTGACCTGGTATTAAAATGGAATGTCAAGAAAGCAAAGCCAGGACATCATGACAAGTTTGATGCATTCTGGGAGGGGCCATTCGAAATTGTTTCAGAAAAGCAATTCAACGCCTTCCAGTTAAAAGATCAAGATGGACAGGTTCTACCCATCACGGTGAACGCTTTTCACCTAAAGTTGTATTTCCAGTAAAACTACAGATCACCATTATATGTACAGTATATTATAAGTTTTGAAGTTTTGTAAATATTTCCCTTTTTTACGGCCTAATATTTCCAGAAGACAATAAGAAGGATTGACGCTCACTCCTGGGAGGAAGTTTCCCTGTTGGAATCCTTTCAAGCAAAGGAAATGGTCATTCTTCTGCTCCCGAAGTGTTCCAGCCACCTAAGAAATCCCAGCTCCCAGAATTGAATTTTTGTGTTCTTCAGACAAAGGTTAAATACCTAAGCGGTAAAAGAAAGGTTCTGATAAGGTGAAGATCACTTGTTCTCCAAAGTGCATTATTTTTCTTGTGTTTTTCTGCTCGAAAATTTACTTTTCGCAACTGTGCTGGTGACTCCGTTTCCCAATGGATAAAGGCCTGGTCTCTATTTTTGCAAGCAAAAATTCCCCCGGAAGGCGCCAAGAATGTTAGTCAAAAAGTGCCTAACTACAGAAAAATAGCTGATGCACCTTTTTGCATATTTCCCAAGAAGACCAAAGTGGCCCATATGCTAAAGATCAAAGAAAAAGCAAAACACCGCAAGGAGGAAAAAGTGTCGCGATATCGCGACATGTTGCATTTTCGCGGTTCAAGGAGAGAAAGAGCAATGGGAAAAAGTGTCGCGATATCGCGACATGTTTCATTTTCACGGCTACAGACAAAAGGGAGCAAGAGGCAAAAGTGTCGCGATATCGCGACATGTTTCATTTTCGCGGCTAACAAAAGGAGCAAGAGGCAAAAGTGTCACGATATCGCGACATGTCTCTTTGCCAAAGAAAGAGAAAAGGAGGAAAAAAAAAGTGTCTGATATCGCGACATGTTCTCTTTACGGTTCACAGAGGAGAAAGAGCAAAGGGAAAAAGTGTCACGATATCGTGACATGTCTCGATTTTCGGGTCAGAGAAGAGAAAGAGCAAAGGGAAAAAGTGTCGCGATATCGTGACATGTCTCTTTTCATGGCTAAGAGCAAGAGAAAGAGCAAAGAGGAAAAAGTGTCGCGATATCGTGACATGTCTCATTTTCACGGTGAAGCGGCAGAAGAGCAAAGCAAGGAAGAATGTCATGATATCGCGACATGTCTCATTTTATGGGAAGAGAAAAGAAGAAGGAAAGAATGTCATGATTTCGTGACATGTCTCATTTTCACGGGGAGAAAGAGCAAAGGAAGAGACGAATGTCGCGATTTCGCGACATGTCTCATTTTTGCGACGGGAGGTAGAAAAAGAGCAAAGGAAGAGACGAATGTCACGATTTCATGACATGTCTCATTTTCACAATGGGAAGCAACAAAAGAGCAAAGGAAGAGACGAATGTCACGATTTCGTGACATGTCTCATTTTCACGGTTGGAAGCGACAAAAGAGCAAAGGAAGAGACGAATGTCACGATTTCGTGACATGTCTCATTTTCATGTTTGGAAGCGACAAAGGAGCAAAGGAGGAGACGAATGTCACGATTTCGTGACATGTCTCATTTTCACGGTGGGAGGCAACAAAGGAGCAAAGGAAGAGACGAATGTCACGATTTCGTGACATGTCTCATTTTCGACGGGAGGCAGCAAAGGAGCAAAGGAGGAGACGAATGTCACGATTTCATGACATGTCTCATTTTCACGGGAGGCAACAAAGGAGCAAAGGAAGAGACGAATGTCACGATTTCGTGACATGTCTCATTTTCGTGGCAGGAAGCAGTAGAGGAGCAAAGGAGGAGACGAATGTCGCGATTTCGTGACATGTCTCATTTTCGCGGCGGGAGGCAACAAAGGAGCAAAGGAAGAGACGAATGTCGCGATTTCGTGACATGTCTCATTTTCGTGGCTGGAAGCGGCAGAGGAGCAAAGCAGGAGACGAATGTCATGATTTCGTGACATGCCAGCTGTAAAGGAATAAAGTATATTTTTGGCAACTGGAGATGAGCACTGACATCAGGTGCTAATTTCTGAAGAATGGTCTGTTGATTATAACCTGGCAGGTCCATTGGATGATTGCCAATCTATCCAATCTACGGGAAATCCGTTGTGTATTGTTAGAAACTATAGATTATTGCTTGTAAAATAAGTAAGATGTACTTAGGAAAAGATACTCTTTTAGGGTATATATAGGGGTGAGCGACTCCAGAAAAAGGGTCGGCTCTTGGACGTTTACAAGCTTGATGCGCATGTACTGGATTACAAGCAATAAAAGATTTCTTCCTCTGGCTTTCGAAACTTCTGTGTGCTTGTATGTATCTGGTGTTTTAACTTTTATTCACTCTGAGTTTTATAAATGTATCTGTTCTGAAATCTGGACTGTGCACGTATGAATCTTGTTTCTAGAGTTGAACATTAACAGATATTTACATGCTTTTTAGACGAACATCTAAAAGTCACACTCAGGAATTCGTGTTTTCTATAAAGAAGAGTTCTAGCTTTGTTGTTGTCTAAACTGCATCATCAATGTTTGTTGTTGTCTAATCTGTACCGTGAGAAAAGTTCTAGCTTAGGCTATATTTCCCTTATCTCTTGTTCCCCTTTTCTCTAAAAAACTCAAAGGAACCAGCCTTCTCTGGAGACTAGACAGATGATCTCAAGCATGATCTGTCTATTCAATGTTGGCAAAGTCTAAGGCACAACACTATCAACCGAAGGCAGATTTTGTTCCAACAGTTCCATGGGTTCATCTAGGGTAAGTTGATTATTAGCTAAGTTGTTATCATTAATTAATTTAGAATTTTGACCCTTAAGTTCATTGTTCGATAGATTACTTAAGGTGAGAGACCTTAATGCATTAGTGATGAGAGAGTGAGAAGAAGAAGATGATGATTCAAAAGATGAATTGATAAAATGACAAAGACATGCCTTAGGATTTTTGATCTTGATCACTTTAAACTAGGATAACAATTTAAGATTAGTGGAATCTGATAAATGTTTCTCCTATATTCATATTTAAGACATCAATGAAGATTTGAAGGGATGACTTGCATGTCATGGATCCATGATCTCTCAAGAAAAATGTTATAAGTTAGATCACATGGCATGACATTAAAAAAATTATAGGGTCTTACTTTTATGGGTAAGACTATAAAGCCACTAGCCTCACATTCCTTATTGTTGAAAGCCCTTATCACAAGATCAAGTTTATCAAAATTTTGTTTGATTAGCCCAAAATAACTAATTAATCTTAGGCTACAAACATTAAGATCAAAATAATTATTGACAAAGATTCACTTGAACTTATCATTGATATGGCTTGTGATGTATAACAAGAGATCTTAAACCATGGGAAATTTAGGGATATCATTTTCATAGAATAATATAGTTGCATGGTTGGCCTTGATGGATCTTACTATGGAAGTAATATCATTCAAGTTGAGGTCTTGAGGAATAAATTATTCACTCAAAATTTTGAGTAAAAAATCTCTATGAGATCAAGAATATCTAAGAAGTTCAACAAGGGATATTTTGATCAAGGTAATCTTAAGTTGCTAGAGAAAATCAAAAGCACCCTTAGCTTTGGTTCTTAATTGGATGATTAAAGGAGGTCCTTCGGGTAGAGAAGTTCTTGTATGAAGGACCAAGGGAGCTCTTGAAGGTTGATCAAATGGTTGATTTATATATTATAATCTTCTTACAACACAAATGTGAGAGATATGATTGGAAGAACGAAGTGCCCTGGTCTTCCATTGGTTTAGAGATAAGATGTTCCTATAATGATTGTTATTTGTTGCATTTTAATTTTTATTATGCTTAGGTAGAAAATTCTAGAAAATTCCTAGATCTTGATTAGAATAATATTAAGAGTCAAAACCATTGAGAACTTGGCTATTATCAATTCTTGAACAACATTCATAAGGCTTGTGCATCTATTAGTTGCATGACAGTTAATGTAGTGGAAGGCACATTACTTATTGGGATGAAACCAAGGAGCCTTTTCCCTTTAGTTTTGACAAGCTTGATAGGTGGAAGCTCTATCATTTTGGATTTTAGAATCTGATTTAGGGTGGCTAAAAGAGGTTCATCTAGTCAAGAGTACCTCCTTTTGGGCTTTTATTATTGGGGCTTCTCTAAGATAATATTTTGAAGATTTATGGAAGTACTAACATTGTTGGCCTGACACGATTTTGTGACTCCATTGCCTATAATGTGTTTGTTCTTATAGTGCTCATTTAGGTTAGAGGAAGACTTAGCTTCCTCTTTGTGGGACATAATATTTAATTACATTATTTTAACAAGGGAAGTCTCTACTCTCTTAGCCATGTCAATAATACCTTCAAAGGAAAACATATGGGTTGTCTCTAAGTAGAAGGTCGATTTCTCGTTAAGGTTTCCTATAAAGATGTTTAACAGGTCTCTAGATGAAGATATATATAGTAGTCTTCCCAGTAGGGCTCACCATATTGCTAAGAAGTTGGTAAAATTCTCATCTTTAAATTGCTTGACTTGGTATAGGTCATTGGTGGGGACATTTTTCTCAATGTATATAGATAATTTCTTGACAAAAATCTCAATAAGGTCTTTAAAGTTTTTCAAATAATATCTTGGTATATTGTAATACCATCCAAGGTTGGACCACTAAGGCTCTTAGGAAATATTTTAAGTAGCAATGCTTCATCATAAGAAATATCACTACAAGTTGTTCTAATATTTCTAAGGTGGTTGATGGGATATTCCTTCCCCTTGTACATTTGAATCTTGGGCATTTAAAAGTTGGGAGGAAAGGGTAAAATAGCTATAAAGGGATGTAGGGATTGGTTTCACAAGTAATCATACAAGTACTTGTGACTAGATGAAGACCCTTAGATGATGACTATTTGTTGTTTCAATCATTCTAATTGAGAAATTAAGGCTTGAAGTTTAGTAGAAGTATGTTTTGATAACACAAAAGGAATGTGTTGAGAGAGAGATGATAAATTGATGATTGACATAGGAAGGAGGTTGGTACACCTAAGCATATGATGTTGAAGTTAACATCATACAATTTAACCCCAGAGTACTTGATATAAAAGGATAAGAAGATGGAGGATGGGAAATTGTAGGATTAGGATTTTATCCAAACCCCATATCCATGCTTGTGAGATTAAAATAAGGATTGGAATTGTTAGAGTTACTATGCTACAATAACTATAATTATTATCTCATTTGGTAATTTGTAAATTCTCCTAGGTAGATTCTATTTACCTCATGGTAGATTTATATTATTACATTTACTTTATAACCGAGAAGATTCACTGTGGAATTTTTTATGGTTAGTCATTGTAATCATTTTGATTACGTTAGTAGGTTAGCGCTTTGTTATCTAAGTGCGTTAGTTAGAACTTTAGGGGGATATTATTTTATTAATATTCTAAGACTATTTATAGCCTAAAAATTGTAGTATTTAAGAAGTTTATTAATAATATATTACGTAATGTTCACACTTCATTCTTACATTGGTATAAGAGCATGGACTTACCTGGGTGTACTCGGTGAATTGCTTAATGATTGGCCTAATGGGGTAAAAATCCTGATATGGGACCCTCTCCAACACCTTTTTGCTACTCGAAATAGATCCTAAGGTGGATCTTGAGCAGCATAGCATAGCATGCTTCTCAAGATAGTACTTTCAAGGGTAGAATACCAAGTGAACATGGAACTAAACATCGTTGTTGATGTCAAGATCTGAACCGAATGTCATTGTTAATATCACAATCTAAATCGTGTAGACTATATATTTGTTTGTACGGGTGCAGGGTGGACATATCTCATTGCAAGCGAGAGATGTTGGATCTTGTTGACCTCCATAGATCGACAGCGAGGACTACTATGATCATATTTGTTGACCTAGACCTATGACGTGGTGGACGCGACATGGAAGAACCACATAGCTAACAACAACCTAGGTGGACTTGACTTGGATGGCCCTTAACACTTGGCAGATCCTAGGGGACCACACTCAATCATAGAGGACACACTGCACCACAAGGGACTATTACACGGTTGGAAAACTAGAAGTTCCAAGTGGGATCTGATGAAACACAACCTAGTGGGAGACAAAAGAGACTAAGGTAAAGTTTTGACTATCGTAAGATAGTCATAACATTATTATCGCACTTTCGGTTTTAAAGAGTATTGAAAATCCCACACACTATATGTGGGATATAATTCCCATACTTTTGATAAAGTTTTCATCCACTGAACCAATCATGAAAATGAAGTCTATTCTACCTTGACATGTTGCAAATAATCCATTACAAAACACTCACTTTTTATTCTTGGATCACGAAAAAGGCAAGGAAAATCATTTCAGGAGAAGAACTGCGAGCGAAGCAGGAAACATTACCATCGAACGACAAGAAAGAGGAATTTGCTATTGATTTAATTGCTTGATTAAATAATTTTGATGGTAAATTTTGAAGCAGTAAGGTTCTTACAAAGCACCCTTACGAATAGTGTGATGGTCAAGTGAGAGGTGTTTCCTTTCATCGACGTGCAACGTGTAGATAATGAAGCTGGCCATAGAAAATGATTTGTTTGAGTCTAGACACCTTGTTTTATCTTCTATTTGGCCACAAACTCCCTGAAGGTATTTTTAGCTATGCTAAATAGGATCTATAAAATAATGGACATGTAGAACAAAAACAAGTTGATTGCCTCAGATAAACATGACTGCCTCAGAATGACACAACATGTAAATTAATTTTATTTTATTTTCACTGTCTAAACGTTTTTTCTAACAGTGGTGGGCTCAAAAAAAATTTAGCTATGAAAATACACGATGCTTGGAGCATGGGGTAATAGATCGTATCGCCAGTTTAAATATAATTGGCACTTGTTACATTACCATTGAGCCTGGTAGCTCAATAGGTCGGTAAGCTACCGCTAATTTGTTGCTTGACAAAAGGTTGGTGGTTCAAACCTTATTGCCTCCACATGTCAATAATTTTTCTTCTCATATGCCTCTAAATCACTAAAGTGTAAAAGTTACCCATGCATATAAATTTTGACAATATTTGTCAACTTTTTACAACTTTCATGTAAAAATTGCTTTAAAACAAAAAACAAAAATGCTTTTGTCAACTTCTTTGCAACTTCATTTTTGCAATTTTTTTGCACAAAATTGCTCACAACAAAATTTTGCTAAAAACAATTTTTTTATCAAAAGTTGTTGCATGTTTTTACTATAAAAGTTCCTTTGACAACTTTTTTATCAATTTTGTGCAATTATTTTTGCTCAAAATGAGGGATAAAATCCAATAATTACACAGTTTTGCAAACTCAAAGGGTTGAAACATTGAAACTTATTTATTTTTGCAAACCAAAAAGGAGGGAAATTGTTTTTGTCACATTCTTTGCGAAAATGTAAAACAAGAGGAGAAATTGAATATCAAATTTTTGCACAACACAAATCAAAATTTTGTTGCAAAAATTAGTAATAAGGTGCATTTTCAATATTACTCAACACCTTTATTTCAAATTGGCATTTGATAAATTAGGTGCATTTTCGGTTGCATCCGACACCTAAGTGGTAAAAATCTGTGGGCACTCTTTGATGATTATTGCATTTACTGCAATTATAAGTCATCAAAATCAAGAGCACTCAAAACCTCAAATTTCACACTCATTTGTGTAATTCATTGCACAAGTATAAGCCATTTTTAATATTGATATTCTCTCCATATAATCCTAAATTCACTTTTTTTTTTTGGCTCAATTTCCTTAAACTAATTATCCTTCTTCATGAGGGTTTTCAGGCGAGTGCCATTAAATATCAATTAGAGTGAATTCTCTTTCATTTATTTTTTGTTTGGTTTAAATTTCCTCAAACTGATCATCTTTCTTCAAGAGGATTTTTAGGAAAGTGCCATTAAATATCAATTAGAGTGAAAGAGAAACCATTTTGGTGCAAATAAATAACCTACACAATGGCTACAATCAACAAGTATCTCAATGATACCCAATTGCTTAAAGGTTCTAATTATTCAGCATGGAAGACCAAAATGAAGGTCATTCTTACTATAGAGGAATTGTGGGATCTAGTGACAGGCACTGTAAAAATACCCACTACACTAGGAGCAGATCAAAAGGCATGGGATAA
Organism: Wollemia nobilis; assembly: GCA_028583015.1. NCBI lineage: Eukaryota > Viridiplantae > Streptophyta > Pinopsida > Araucariales > Araucariaceae > Wollemia > Wollemia nobilis. Next base: position 2,313,845 of record JAQPPZ010016930.1, read on the forward strand.
AAGGGACAATAGACTTCTCTTGCTGATTTTTCTAGCCACTACTGATGAAATTAAGCCTCACACATTTGTGATGTTGAAAATGGTAAAGAAGCATAGGATGCTTTATCTACCATTTTTGAAGGGAAAAATGAAGCCACAATTCTTAACCTTCAATCACAAATTCATACTCTCCATATGAATTCAGGTGAAACAATAGAGTTATTCCTCTATAAAGTGGCAAAAATAAAATCAAAACTGAATGCTTTGGGAGAAAAATTTGAAGATAAGGTCTTGACTTCGATTATTTTAAGGGCTCTTCTAGACTCCTACAAAATTTAATAACATCTCTTCAAGTGTCTCAAAGATAGGTGACCTTTGTGGAGTTAGTAAATTTGCTTCAAACTGAAGAAGCAAATCAACTACAAAAAGATGAAGTGTCCAACACTACACTTTTTACACATAAACAGGATCAACAGAAGAAGAGGGGGTCATATTCCAAAGATAAGGGCAAGCAACCTCAATCAGAAAAGAAGTTTTGCACAAATTGTAAAAAGGACAACCATGACACCAATCGGTGTTGGTTTAAAAATAAGCAAAATAAAAAGGAAAAAGGCACATTACAAAGACAAAATAGACAATAAAGAGGCCATGTTGCTAGTGAATTGTCTGATTCTGATTCTGATTCAGAAAGAACACACAAAGTGCTTATGATCCATACAACTTTGTAAGGGACACAACTTGTCAACCTAAGCAGCACCATTTCAACCCTCTTTTTAGGCTTCATAAATAGCAAATGTTTTTGTTTGAAGTACTTGCAATAAATGGGGGATTGTACCTCTTTTTAGGCTTCATAAATAGCAAACTCTTTTTGTTTGAAGTACTTGTAATAAAGAGTGGGATTTTCTGGTGTAATTTTTGAAATTTGCCTAGGAGACAATCTTTGTAAAAGCTCTCAAAATCTTAATAAGTTGCATATCTTTTGTACTTAAGGGGGGATAAACATTTCTTTCCTACCTCACAGAATATTTTTTTGCTAAAAATGGAGGAAGACTTATAAGGGTGCATTTTCGATAGACACCGAAACCATAGTCACACTTCTTGTAGAAATTCCATTACAACATGTTTTGCAAAAAAGGGAAAACTTATAAGGGTGCATTTTTGGTAGCGATCGACACCTTAGCTACCTTATCAAAAAATTTACAAAATTATATTGTAACAGAATGAACCTCATATATAGTGATCTACTCTAGTACACCTAGTGGTTGATGTGATTGGTACCCATGCAATCCGATAGGATAAAAATATTACAATAAGGACATTCATTAATGTGAAAACAAAGTGAGAAATGACCTATTTTTTTCTTAGAGCAGCCTGAGCACTGTGACAGAGTTCGATCTAGAGCAAGAGCTCGCATATTAACATTTTTTTTTGTGTATTTGGATAGTTATATACTTTACCCAAATAATGTAATAAGGGAAAATGTTAGAGTTACTATGCTACAATAACTATAATTATTACCTCATTTGGTAATTTGTAAATTCTCCTAGGTAGATTCTATTTACCTCATGGTAGATTTAGATTATTACATTTACTTTATAACCGAGAAGATATTCACTGTGGAATATCTTATGGTTAGTCATTGTAATCATTTTGATTACGTTAGTAGGTTAGCACTTTGTTATCTAAGCACGCTAGTTAGCACTTTAGGGGGATATTATTTTATTAATATTCTAAGGCTATTCATAGCCTAAACCTTGTAGTATTTAAGCAGTTGATTAATAATATATTACGTAATGTTCACACTTCATTCTTATAGGAATTTGGGATACTTGATGGCACACTTTGATTGGGAGTATAGCTTGTGCCTGACTATTGAGATATGTGGTAGCTAGCATTACCTTACAATAATTCCTCAGGTAAAGATGAGTGATTTTCCAAAGGAGGAAAGAGGGTTTATCTCCTAGCATCCATGTAAGTGGTGATAATAGGAGGATTTGAATAAATGAAATGAGATGTTGGTGCATTAAGGTTTGCAATTATAGATCCAAATGATGAATCTAATTGATTTAATAGAAAAGGATTTGAGTTAGGTTATTGGGATGGTCCATGACTGAACCCTCCCCTATATAGATACCTAAGGTTTCTTGACCTTCTCTAAGGAAAGCCTTTATAGTTTCCCTATGCTTCTACGAGAAGTATGCCATATGAGCTATGGATTGAAAGACTACTATTTCATCCTCATCATGGGTAGGGATTAGAGAATCCAAAGGTATAAAAACTTTATCTTCTTGATCAAAGATTGGATTCTTAAAGGTGGATTAGTCATTAGGACCCTCAATAGGAGGATCAGGGTTAATGGTCAACTGATAAGTAATGTTATAGGTTAATTAACATTTCTCAACCATGGATTTTGGAGAAGAGATAATTAATTAAGTTTTAATGTTTATATAGTTAGTTAAAAAATATATGTTTTAGCAACCTCATATCCTCTTCCCTCTATATACTCAATATAACCTATATACCAAAGGTATTGATATACTCGACTTCTCTTGATAAATTGATTGGTACATGGGAGAAAGTTGATATGTGGGTTGATAATGATACATGGAAGTGACCTCCTAGATACATGGCCAAGATGGTACATGAGGGGTAATAGTATGTATCCTTATGACTCCCACCAGGGTTATGCATAAGGGGTCGGACCCGAAATGTCCTTGTAAAAAATTTGTGAATCCGCTACGAATCCCTAGCGAATCCAGGTCAACCTCTTGTAGGAGGACATGGCGAATTATCTTAATTTTTGAAAAAAATTGAAAAAAATGGCGATAATCGAGGACCGGGTAACGGCCAGGGTGGAAATCGAGGACCTGGTAGTGGCCAGGGTGGAAATCGAGGACGGGTAATGGCTAGGGTGGAAATCGAGAATCGGGTAATGGTTTAGGTGAAATTTGTATGCGATAAATGGTTCGGATGTAAAACTATGACCGTTCGGGTGAAAAATATCACCGATTAACGGTTCGGGTGAAAACTATGACCGGTTAACGGTCCGGGTGTAAAACCATGACCGTCCGGGTGAAAATAATGTCTCATCTGGTGGGTTGGGTGGAAACCATAAGGTTGTAGGCATACCGGGTGGTAATAATCGTCAGGCCAATGGGTCGGGTGGAATTTATGTCCGGTTAATGGATCGGGTGTAAATCATAGGCCGAACATGGATCCGGGTGGAAACCATTTTCGAGAGACATCTCGGTTGGTAACCATCATCCGGCTAATGAACCGGTGGAAATAATTTACGAGGCTTGACCGGGTGGAAAGCAAGATCCATCACTGGACCAATTTGTACTATGCCACATGTCAGGTGATGCTTCAGCAATAGTGCATGTCGAATGACTTTCTACCACGTGTCCAAATCCTACCATTTCTATCTATAAATAGACATTGTGAAGTCATTTTTTTGGTTACATTTTTGCGTTTGCTCTTCCACTTCCCGTTACACTGTCTCCCCACACTTTAAGTTTCTCATTTTACTTAATCAACAATGGCCACCTCTACTGGTACACACACTGCAATAGGAAATTTGGTTTTCAAGAATCCTACTTGCACTGCGATGATAGATTTGTCAACCTCCCCTGGTTATGACAATACGTGGCTATCTACATCAGGTTTGCAGCACTTGCTTACAATATCGTAGTTCAAGATGGACAAGCACCTGTTGCAGTGTATCATTGATGGTTACGACCATGACCATGCAACAGTGAATGTCCTATTTTAGAATAAACAAGTGTCATTCACCATCACACCTACCGACATACAGAGGTTAACAAAACTTCCACACAAGCATTTCCCTGTCGTGTCTACGAAGTTCTCAATGGCTAAGCGTGACAAACAATACTTGGAGGATGAGTTCGACCTTTCCTGGAAAGTTGTTGAAGGTAATATTCATGTCAATTATTTTTGTTATTGTTTCAAATTTTACATTTTTTATTTTTCATCTAGTTTTTTTTTATGCAGCTTTCGTGGCTAAGTCCAAGAGAGGCTTAACAATCTCCTCCGTTGCAAATAAAGATCTGAAAGCCATTATTGAGTTCTTCCAAGCAAGACTATTTTTGTTTGGAAGAACAGAACTTCCATTATGGGCATTGACCTATATCATTCACACTATTCAAGGCACGCAGTTTGACTGGTGCTCGTACATTTTAGAATGCATCAGAACAGAGTTGCACGACATCGGGACAGAGGATGTCAAAATGGTTTCGACCGTGAACTTTATTTTAGCTCTTTTTTATGAAAGTTTTTATGATTTAAAAAATACTGAAATACCAACAGTTTTGCACCCCACATTGCTGAATTTGGGTATGAGTTCAGAGGAGTTGAGGGTAAGTCCATATTTCATTCATTTTTTTAATATATTTTAGGTTTGTTTTTAGTTTTAATTTTTTTAGACCTGATTGCAGAGAAAGGTTGTGACAAAAATTTAAAAACATGATGTTGGTGTAAGGGGTCACATGCATGAGGCTTGTGGTGATTCTGAAGAAAATGAATCAGAATCATCACCATTGTCGAGGCCAACAAAACGTACACGATAGGTCACAGTTACTCCTCATCGCCCTGAAGTTGAATCTAGTCAGATCAACCGTCCTACACGTAAGTTTCAATTTCAATATTTTATCATTATACTTCTTAGTGCGTTACATAAAATTAAGTTTTTTTTTAATTTTCATGTTTTCAGAATTCTGCACCGGCACAACCCCCATCCGCAACATTGTACAAGAGATTCAATCGTCGTCAGGTAAATCATTCTATTTACTTGAAGTTTTTTTTTTATTTTGGAAAATAATTTCCCAATTTCTTATTTGAATGTCACTGGTCAGGTGGCTCTCAAGATCAAATCGTGAGAAGCCAGGAAAGAGAAAATATGAGGCCACCGCCAGCATGACATCAACCATAGGTGCAGAAAATGAGAGGGCAAATCAATATGGCCCATGGAAGGGGAAAAATACTTTTGCAGCCAAGATCGCAGGGTGTTTTCCCCACTTTTTCTTTTAACACAAGTCAAGTACCGGATGTGTCCACTGCAAATCAGGGTTTAGATAATATTCCCCTTGATGATGAATTTTTTTGCAAGGAAAAATTGAGGGCTTTCAGGCGATAGAGGTGCTTGAAGATGCACATGCAGAGGCAGAAGAAACAACACCCTCAACAGCTGAGCAAACAGTATCCGCTCCTACGATGGAAGCCCACTGTCATCCTCAATCCGAGGATGACAAAGTTAAATTTGATATTAAATATTCTATGTGTGATGGTATTGAAGCAACCCTCCAAGAGAGGGTGCTTAAATATTTACAAAATATGAAACAATGGGAAGTTCGGGCTAAAGTGCTCATCAAGCAAATAAATGCCCGTTACAAAAACTTTAATAAAAGGGAGAATATTTTCTCTCGATATGAGAATGAACCAGAGAAGCTTACTGGTCTGCTACAGTAGGCAACATCAGGTTTAGTGACGTGCAGGACTTCATCCGATGATGAAGTTTTAAATATTATGTTGAATAGAATTGAGAACATCAATGTTGAAGCCCAAGCATACTATAACCAATGGGCTTTCAACAAGAAAACTGTTGATGTTGCTTTAGCTGCAAGAGATGTGGCCGAGGTGAGAATTTAGTTGCATTTTTTCTTTTGCTAACTCTACTAACTCATGTCTTGAAACTATTTATATCTCTGAAATTATGTCATATAACTGTACTAACTTATGGTTTTTTTTTGCAGTCAAACTTTGAAAATTTGAAATTACAGGTTCAAAGCATGCAAGTCAACATAGAGGCTGCAAAAAATTTTGGAAACGTCCATTATAATGAAGAGAACAACCCAACAGAAAGTAAGAGATAATAACATTCTAAAAAAATATTTACGGGAAAAACTGAAAGTGGATCCGAAACTATTGATAAGGGAAGGACTGGAGAAAAATCCTAGTTTGAAAGAGCTTCAGGATCCTGCCAAAGAAGATGTTGGGCTGTTGGAAAATTTCAAGAAAGGACAAGAAAGTTTAGTCAGATCCGGAGCACTGCCAACGCCTGGTGTAGAAAATGTAGAAAAAGTAATAGAACAGGCAGCTCCAGGAGAAACTATTGCAGAACACACATCGACAGTCGTAGAACATCCAAAAATTCAAACATAGTCTCAAAAATTTCAGTGTTGGGAGGAAGTTTGTGTTGTTTTTCAACACAGTTAAACATTAAAGACATATTTATATATTATAAATCTATATATTTTAATTTTGTTGTTCTTCCTGAATTATAATTTTTTGATGCGTTTTTCATCTATGGCAATATGCATATGAATATGATTGAAATGATTTTAACTGTTTATAACCTCAATATGAATATGAATGCAGTTAGAATCAATATGAATGCAGTTAAAATTAGTATGAATGCTATTCTTGTGCAAAATGATAAATATGAATGTTGTGCTTGTGTCAATATGAATGCTCTCCTTGTTTCAGATAAAATCAATATGAATGCTTTTCTTATGTCAATATGAATGCACTTCTTGTATTTGAAATGATTTTAACTGTTTATAACCTCAATATGAATATGAATGCAGTTAGAATCAATAAGAATGCAGTTAAAATCAGTATGAATGCTATTCTTGTGCAAAATGATAAATATGAATGTTGTGCTTGTGTCAATATGAATGCTCACCTTGTTTCAGATAAAATCAATATGAATGCTTTTCTTATGTCAATATGAATGCACTTCTTGTATTTGAAATGATTTTAACTGTTTATAACCTCAATATGAATATGAATGCAGTTAGAATCAATATGAATGCAGTTAAAATCAGAATGAATCCTATTCTTGTGCAAAATGATAAATATGAATGTTGTGCTTGTCTCAATATGAATGCTCTTCTTGTTTTATATAAAATCAATATGAATGCTCTTCTTGTGTCAATATGAATGCACTTCTTGTTTTTGAAATGGATTTAACTGTTTATAATCTCAATATGAATATGAATGCAGTTCAAATCAATTCAAAAACAACAATGCTCATACATTTATAATCGGTTATGAAAGACAATGCTATGTTAAAAATCATAAAAAATATAATTTGAAAGACAATGTTGTGTAATAAATCATAGTTACAATTCATATAGATGAAACACTCTTGTGATGACAAATAACCAGAAATTCATATTGAAAACGAATATGATAACTAACAAATACATATTGATCAATGTTGTAAATACTTGTAAAAAACTTACAATTCATGTAATTGAAACAAACAAATACTAATATATCAAGCAATTAAAACCATTTCAAAAACAACAAAGGACAGAACATGAAAACTTCTTCATAATCAAATTTTGTGAAATCTAACAAATCTGATACAATATTGTAAAATTTGATATCAAATCAAATCCAGTTTATTGTAAATTACTAGAAAAATCACAAAACCGGTAAAAACCCAAATCAGGTAGCTGAAACATACAATGCTCAGTTGTCATATCTATTGTGAAATGAATTCAACTTGTGAAAAAAATCACAAATCAGGAAGCTTAAACAAACAATTTTTTGCTTGTTCAACATCAATATATAGCATACTGGATAGTTGTGTCTCCGCATTCTGATCACTACGAGCATCATTATCTTCCATATCGGTCATATTCAACACGCTCCTATCTATATACAAGGGAATTCCATAATACAATTGCCTTGTCATAGGGAAAAGTTTCCAACTGATAAGATGATACATAAATTCTCAAACAATTTTCCAAATTTTTGTCCAGCCTATTGCGAAGCTTTGATTTCACAAAATATAGTGCATTGAAAACCCTCTCGTCTTCCACTGATCCCAGAATCAATGTTTGACATAATTCATATAAACAGAAGTATTCACTTATAGTATCTTGTAGGATAGTACTTGGATACAATCTTTGCCACAAACGTGCAATGGAACCAGTCTCATTGATGTCATTCAATAATGTTGTTTGACTAACCATTGTTCTTCCAAAATGTGTTGATTGTTCTTTCAAAAAAAATTGTTCAGTATACCATTGATTGTAACACCATTGATTTCCATAATTTTACTAAAATGTTGAATAAGTATCATCATATATTTAACAAACAACTCATTTGCGATATCGAAGTCACTATTAGAAGCCCAAAACATGGGGTTAACCACACCCATCGCCTCAAGCAACTCATCTCTCTGAAATCGATCTCTTATCTCACTTGTCAAATATTTTGCTATATTGGACAAATTTGTTCTAATTTTCTATAAAACAACATGAAATCTATTGTGTGTTATAGGAACTTGTTCAATACTATCCATACCTATACTTGATTTCCTTTCAAAATAATAAAGAGGTATCAAATTTCCATGGTTGTTAATACAAAGATGATCATTGATGTCAAACTTCAAATAGCTTCCTGGATCATTCACGTTTGTCAATGTATTCCAACTATGAAACAAGGGATCTTTAAAATCTGCTTTGAACACATAAATTTTCAATAACAAGACATATTTGTTTTCTCATCCTTATGAAATCAATGATATAGATGGATCTCTCTTGTGCAAATTTAATCAATCTATTCATTTCTTGTAACATTGGAAGAATACCACATAACGTCAGTAGGGTTTCAAAGTTAGTCAAATGAAACAATAAATCTTTTGCCTTATCAACTCTCTGACTACTTGTGTACATAAACCCTGTTAATGATTGATATTATGTAAAAACTTTGTGTGCAGGTTTATACAATGAAATCCACCTTGTATCTACATCTTTTAACATTTTATTTCCTTCTGTAACTCCTAGTGCAAACTTTTGAAACTCTGAAAACCTTTTTGGACTGCAAGAAAAATAAGAATGTATTTCATGAATGAGGTCTTCCACTCTCGCAACATTTTCAAAAGTGCTCACGATTTTATATGCAAGATTGATTCTATGAGCCATGCAATGAATGGGTATCATATATGGTGCAATTGTGGTTTGCAGTCGAACATAGAGACCGCTCCTATGCCCTTGCATAATAGCAGCTCCATCAACTCCAACGCATATTAACTTTGTGGCTATGTCCATGTCATTCATTCCTGCAATATCTTTTAAACTAGTCACAACAATATTATAAATGTTTTCTGCATTTGAATTTTCCACCATCTTATGTAATCCTAGCAAACTAGGTTGCCTGACATTGTTTTGGAAAGTATACACATGCATACAAATCTAGGATGTGTTGTCCACAACCATCACCTCATCAATAGATAGTGAAATGAATCTGGAATGTTTTACTTTTTCCCTCAGGTCCTCCTTCTCTACTAATGATAGACATTTTACCATTTCCCAACCACTTCGATCAGACCAATGGCAACTCGGAATTTTTTGCAAACCAGCCAGCTGAAACAGGTGCTTATAATCAATAAAATCGGACATGGGTCTACCCTTCTTGAGAATACTAAATACAACAACAAACTGTAATCCTTTTACCCCTAAGGTGATCTTTTCCATTTTTTGAAAATGGGCTTCAATTGTTGCACCTTTCTCAACAAGAGATTGTTGTTCCTTAAAGTGATTTTCATATTCTATTGCATATCTGACATGCATACATTCTGATGCATCCTTCCACCTAATTGTTCTAATAATTTCTCCATCACTTCCTTTAACTTTTACATAAACTTTGCCAGCATGTTTTTCTATTGTATCTATCTTATTTTGCAACCTGTGCTCCTTGCCCAGTTTCCAACTACAAATTTTGCATCTACATACTTTATCATCGATTTGGTTGTCATTAGTTAGGATGGGCTCTATCCATGGAAATTTTTCTGCCCATTCATTCTTAAATGCCCTTCCAATAGCCCAAGTAAGATGCCTTCCGCTTTTTATTTTTTTTGCTTGTAGATTCAAAAGAAGATGGTAATGTATTTGATTTATCGCTCTCATTTTCAACTATGGTATTTTGAGGATTATCTTCAAGTGTTTGTTGGATGTCATTGTTAAGAGAATTTTCAATAGAAGTCATCTCTTGGGGATGAATATCTTCAAGCGAAGGCATATCAGGGTCCACAAGGTTTTCTGCATAGTAGCATACAATAATATTCTTAATTATTTTTTAATTTAACAAAATAAACTAACAAACATAAATATAATTTACATCATCATGCTGCATGCAATATGGATAGAGGCACACTAACAATTTGAGGAAGAAGGCATTATTTAAAGTAACAAATACACCTAACTATTAAGTAGTCAAAAATCATGTGTACCTTGAATTTGCACAGATGTCGATGGCTCACTCGATTTCAACATATGGCTAAAATAATTTAGGATACCCTTTTCAGATTTGGCCCCTTTCTTTGCATCGCCAGTAGGTGACATTTTACTTGTAAAGAAAAAAATTTCAATTTAGAAAAGTAATAAAATGTTGAACACAATATTGTATTTAGAATGAACGTATAGATGGTTGGTAGAAAATAGATACATGTTTCCAGTCATTCTTTATTGTGATATTTTTAGAGTATTCAGATACTCTATTTTCTGGAGATAGTAGTGTAACTAATAAGTGCAAAAAACCAATCAATATAAAATTTGAAAAAATTATAAGAATTTTTTTTGTTTATGCAAAATTTAATCAGAGATACAAATGTTGAAAAAAATAAAATTCTTGTACAAAATGGACAAGTAGAGCATCACAATGTACATAGAGAACCAAAGTATTTGTCTATTTAAAAATCTAGTAACATAAAAGGGGTGAATCAAGAACAGAAAATCGGGAAAAGGAGATAATTGACTTATTTTCAGTAAATGGTAAAAAAAAGGAAAATAAAAACCAGATATTACACGACAAAAAAATAGGATCATAGATTCAAATGTCTGAAGAGAAACAGAGTACCTATTGTAGGAAAAGGTCCGTCTAAAAAGAGACCCAGAGGATCGATAGTCGGTCCGGGCGAACGGTCTAAACTTCTTGCGGTCCGGGTAAAAGTATAAGCCGGTAACGGTCCGGGTGGAAATTTTTGCCGCAGTCGATCCGGGTGGAGTTTTCAGTCGACAGTCGATCCGGGTGGACTTTTCAGTCCGACAGTCGGTCCGGGTGGAGTTTTTTGTCCGACAACCGGTCCGGGTGGATATTCAATGCGACAAATGGCCCGGGTGGAAGTGACCCTCCAGGAGATATAAGTTCCTATCACCGGTCCGGGTGGAGATTCAGTGCGGCAGACGACCCGGTTGGAAGCTAAATTCTGGGAGATATAAGTTCCTGTCGTCGGGTCGAGTGGAGAAATATGTCTTGTCGATCCGGTTACAGAACTTTGAAGACTGAATCCGAGCACACTTTTCGCATTAGAGTACTTTTCGAATGTTATAAATGAAAACTATCTCTGGGTTGTTACTTATATAGTGGTATAGTTAGCGAATTTGGTGGGATAATTTTAAAATTTTAATTTTTTTGCAAAAATACTCCACGGCTTAGGCGGGAGTGTCGACGAATTTAAAAAATAATACGTAATACTATTATCAACGCACGACGAATAGATACTTCTAAAAAAAATTGATCCAAAAATTTTGGGCGAAGGGCCGACGTCGAGGGTCCACCAAAAATCACAAATTTGCATTTTTAAAAATGCTAATCTTCGCCCAAATTGCGAAGATTCATCGTTAAGCAAAATGTTGACTCCCACTATCCCACTGTAATATACTCCTTGTTAGACATAAGTACACACGAGACTGTATGTGGAAAGATGATGTATGACTGTGTTATATACCTAATATAGCCCAGTAGCTTATACAATAGTTACTCAAAGGACCACAAAATTCCTTAGTAGGATTAGCAATTGGTTATCTTATTGTTATCTAAATTTAATGTGATCTAATTTAAGCAAACAATATTAATGGTTTTGATTAAAGTTTGATACATTTTAGTTTGATTAAGGTTTAGCTTGGTCAATAGAAACCTTCAGACTCATGGTGGTGTTCTTGTTTGGTTCACCAAAATATGATGAAGGGGAATGGGAAGAGGATTGTGAAGGGACTCTTTGCAATGCTTCCCCTCTCCTTCCTCATATTGAGTATAGGGATAATTAATGATTTTAATGTCAAATGTTTAGTGGATTAATTAGAGAACACCTATGTTTCTTCTAAGTTTTTCTTTAACAAAGCTTAACCTTAATATATCCATAATTAGCTACAAATGCATCATGCAAATGCAACAAACGAGACTTAATAATTAAAGAGATTTTGCCATAGAGGCAAAAGCACCACCAGCACTAGTGCTTCTTGATAACACTTTCATACATTTGCAAAACAAATAGAAATAGAATAGATTAGTGGTAGGGTTGCCCAGAGTTGTAGGAAAGTATGTGGCTCCCTTGGCCAACATCAAACTCTTATTCAGATATGAAATTATAAATCGAAAACGACAGAAATAGTGTCAATGTGCTTAATGTCAAAAGTGCCACTACGTGAGCGATAGCGTTGCTGATACTTTTGTTGACTAGGTGTGCTTTCACCTTATGTGACTATGACCAAAATAAAGAGCTATAGCACCATCTAACCTATAATTTAATAAAAATATTGCTTAAATATGCAACAAAATGATATTCTCATGACAAATGGATGACTTTTGTAGATGATGCAAGGAATGTTCGTAACCAAGAGGTGCAAGGGCCATGATTATGTTAGTCAAATAGAGATATTGTTTATGCAAGATGTAAGCTAGATGCTGCAAGAAATAATATGGTGACTAGATGCAAGTGTCATGATCAAAACAAAGATAGCATATAATAAAACCAAATATTATGTAGTTGTAAGATAAAGATAATGGCAAAATCTAAAAAAAGGGAAAAAACACAACCCAAGCAAACTCGTAGCTCCAATATGCTAAGATTGATTTTCCCTTTGGGTTGAGGAAGTTTTATGGGATTAATTTTTGTGTAGAGATGCTTGAGAGCTAGAGATATTGAGTTCTTGCATGCTTGAATGCTTGAGTGCTTGGAATATTGAGAGCTTGAATGATTCTTATAAATCACAATAAAAAAATTTAAATTACCTTACCATTATTGAAGATGAACTACTATCTATTTTAATAAAGTTTTGTTATGTTCAACGCCATATGAATTAAAATTCCCAAGTGTTGGATTTATAAGAATCCATGACTCCTCGAGGGATAAGTGCATTAAAGAAAATAGGATTGACAAAGACAAGAATTTGAATTTGGACAAGATACAATCAATGTATTGGAGATTGAGAACAACAAATTTTGGGCTTTGGGTTTTTGCTAGGGTTGTGGATCAGACTATTGTGATCAGGTCCATTTTTGGTGGGTGGCTTGAAAGGTACTGACTATCAAACTTTACCTTTTTGGTCTATGATAGTCAATATTATTGGAGGACAATAGCATTGGTTGTGTTAATGCTCTAATGCTTTTACCAAGATAACCATTGCTAGTCAAATTGGGCAAGAAATGGTCAAAATATCAAATTTTACAAAAGAATTGCTAGGGAGCAAAAGCGTTGCCAATGCTTTCGCTCATGCCATGGCACTTTTGCTTTTAAAGTAATAAATGCTCTTGATTTGAGCTTAATGAAGATTTATTCAATTTAGATTTTTGATTGGTTGGTTGATAAAGATATTTGTAAGTTGGAGTTGGATGATGCACTCAAAATTGGGTGTCTACAATAATTAGTTACATATGCTTTTATTTGGATCCCATAATTCACCTTGAATTTTCAATGAGTTAATTATATATGTGCTTGAATGGACTGTGTTGCCTCTATTTTGTCATATTTTAGAATTTTGTTATAAATAAATTTATTGGTTAAGTTATTTACCCATAAGTTATTTATACGTGAATTTATAAAACTCAAATAATGTGTTAGATATGTTTAATTTAAGTTGTACAATTTAGAATTTATTTTATAGAAAGCTTTGTATTTTCTTGTATCTAGTAACCAACACCAATAAAAGTAGGAAACAAAATACTTCTTCTTAGAGATATTACATTATTTGGCCCCCTTTGTAATATTAGTGTAGTAGTTGTGATAAGGAATGACACGCATGTTGATAGACTTTCTATTTTATTTTTGCTATGGATAAGATTTTTCGCATGTATAGTTTCTATTTTACATTGGATAAGATTTTTGACAGCTATGTTCCTATCCAATATCTGATTGTATTATCTATTTAAAGGCCTTTTATGCATAATACAAGGCAGTTATTTTTGTGTGCAATTTCTTATTTGGTGTGTGAGCTCCTTGTGGATTATCCACACCATTTGGTTTCAGAGCCAAATTTTTTTTAGGTGAGATTGTGTTCCATTTACCTTTGGATGAGTATTCCCTTTGCCACGACATTTCTCCCCTTTCTCTTCGATCCTTTCCACATTGCTCACATACTAACTTGCCTCGATGAATTTGATCTACAGAGCTCCTTTGAGCATTGTTCCACATCGTGATGTCATTCCATTTTGATGATAGAATAGCCACCCACTGACATCCTTGCAGTTTTCAGTTGATCTCTCCCTACAGTTTGAAGTTGATCTTTGTCCTCCTCACTAGCATCGACGTGCCTCTTTAAAAACATTGTCATTTTCCAAATCTGATGCTTCGATGCTCGTTATGTGCTTCGATTGCTATTGCCATTGCTGATGTATTGCTCTGTTCTGTCCATGATCGCTGATGTCACCTGGGTCGCAATGCTCCTCTACCGTTGTGCAAACACCACCCAATCACAACACTCCATGCTGATGCTGCCTCGACCGACATGCTCCTCTACCCCTCTACATGCCTTGATCATTGCGCTCCTCTGTCGTGCATGTTGACGTGCACCTCTGCGCTCTCATACAGGGAGCAAGGTATAATTTAATTACCTTCTCTAAGGCCATCGAGCCTTTTGTAAAAAGCATACGATTTATTTTTTATATATATTAAAAAAAGATTTCCTTTATTATTATATATATAAAATATATTTATTATTTAAAAAAAAAATCTTTATTATTAAAAATAAATAAATAAATTTTATTTTCGGCCATTTTTCCATATATTTATTTTTCTTCAATATATATAAGCTTTTTAGCTTTTATTGTAAACAAGCTTTAGTGGGGATCATAGTCTTTCACTGGCTCCACCTAGACCTATGGCTACCAATGTAGCAAAAAAATTAGTTGAGGTTACTGTCTTAGTTATTTCTTTGAGTAATACTGTTAGAGATTGTAGAGCTAAAAGCACAACACTAAATAATAGCAGATGGTAAACAAATCCGATAAGACATGTGTAATTGCACAAGAAATATTATTTATTAAATAACGAGGGGAGCTGAAAAACTCCTTTGTACAATTAATTCTGCCTTGACAAAAATGTTGTGATACAATGAATACAGATTGCTAGGGTTCTCCAAAACCCTAGCTACAATGAAAAAGTGTCTTCAATGTGCTTCACTCCCAACATAATGAGTGGGCTTCAAGTATCCAATTTTGGGCCACTCCAGCTTTAGCAACTGTCCAACAATAGATAGAACCTATAGATATGCATATACACAAATAGAAATAGAGATTAGTAATACTTGTGAGGGCTCCACAACGTGAGACCCTCAGATATCAGTAAACCCTAGCTATCAATAAATCAAATGGAATATGAAAATCTATAGATCATGCAATAAAATAACAACTAAGATGATTTACCTTTCTTACAATGATGATGCTTCATTGCATATCCGTTGGTGTGATGTCTTGATCGTGGAAGTAGATGTGGCGTAGCAAGTCAGTAGTGCGTTGATGATGACGACAGGCTCTGGTGTGAGCTTTGTAGGCTTTGGTGCGCACCTTTGGGATACGGAAGGCTCTGGTGAGCGCCTAGAAAGCTCTATAGTGAGCTTCATAGGCTCTGGAGAGCACCTGTGGGTGAGGGTTAAATCTACAAAAGCAGATCATGGGGATGTGAAGGTTACGTCGGATGGAGGATAATGATGACAATGGGGGATGGATGTGGAGGTGGTTGGAATGGTGAAGTCCTATGACAAGCTAGGGTTTTGGATCTTTAGGGCTCTATAACCTTATGATTCACAGGGGCTTATTTCACTGATATCTCTATGTGCAAATATCTTCCAAGGCATTCCAGGGTTTGGGCATTTGCACATGCCTTTACTTATAATCCAACCTTAGGGTTTCTTAGGGTTTTAGTTCAACACTTTAGATCATGTGGCTAAGATTAAATCACATCCTAGGGCTGAGATTGCATTTTAGATGTGGCATGGATTAATGAATATGGACGGTGGAGATTAGATTAGATCGGACGATTGTGGTTAATTGGGTTTATAAATACATATTTTATAATAAATATATTATAATATAATATAAAATATTATATTAAATATAAAATAATATTAAAATAAGCCCAATTGGGTTAGGAAATGGAGGGAAAGGTGGATGTGGGCCAAATAATGGCGAGAAAGGTGGAATTGGGCCAAATAATTGGTGGGAAAGGTGTATGGTGGACAAGTGGGTGGTGGGATGGTTAGGATGGAGGATTAATGGCTGCAATTTGGTGTCTACAAATGTCCCTTTTTGTATCATATAACATGAAACACAATATGGTGCAAAAATACAAGACACCTGCGTGGGATATGGGCACAGAAGTAGCTTCTCTCTATTGTTGGATTTGAGCACTGATGTTGAAGACAAAAGAATAAAGAATTTTTGGAATTTGCATAGCTTACCCCCTCAATTGGCGAATGAGTTGCGGATGTATCTCACAAGCCAATTGAAAAATTTGTGCAAATGATGAATGATGTGGTGAACTTGTGTAATTGATGAATGAATGGTGTGAAATGCAATGTGATTGTGGACAATATGAATGATATTAAATGTGATACCATTTTTGCCCCAACAGTGGAAAAGGGGTTGGTGTAAAATACCATGTGATTGTGGACGATATGAATGATGTGAAATGTGATACCGTTTTTGCCCCAATGGTGGAAATGGGGTTTTGTCCAATGTCATGATCATGCGAGATGTATCCCATTGTGGGAAATCATAATAAAATTGTGGTTGCCCCAAATTTTGGGATGATTCGATGTTGTTGAATAAGATGCCACAGTGGCATCATTGAGTATGCAAGGTATGAAGATGCATGATGACTAAGTCAACGTAGGGGTGGGGTAGTGACTGTGGAAAATTCTTTGCCAATTCCACAATGGAACCAATCAACCTACCAATATAGCCTATATTGTGACTGTTGTTGAATGAATGAGTGTTTGTGATTTTGATTATCCATGTTTTCGTGCCCCATGGAAGAGGGCATCAATGACTGCCTTTGAGTAAATTGTTCTTGGCAAGGTTGCACTCCAAATGTGAGGTGCCAAATGTGATTATGATTTCGATCAAGGATATAAGTGAGGATGATCATGGCGAAGTGTCCTTATGGTGGTTTTTTCATCTTACAAAATTACATGGATGCAAATCGCTACAATCACCAAGGAGATAGAATAGACCACTAGATACGAGGTTCACTTGAATGAACTGGAAAAATGGTGGATGAAATGATTGATGGATTAAAATATGGTGATGGAAGAATACTGGATAAAAATGTGTTGATGGATGCAATGTATGTGGATTAAATGATTGATTCTATTTTTGCCCCAACAGATGAAGGGATTTTTGCAATTTGGAAATGTGATGAAATGTATTTGTTCTTGCCCTAACAGATGAAGGGGTTTTCCGTGTTTCTAGCCCCATGAACAAGGACATTATGATTTTGTCTAGTGTTTCTAGCCCCACAAACAAGGACATTAATGATGATGAGTTATGATTTTATCCGTGTTTCTAGCCCCACGAACAAGGACATTATGATTTTGTTGTCTATGTTTCTAGCCCCACAAACAAGGACATTAATGATGATGAGTTATTAGTTTGCTCGTGTTTCTAGCCCCACGAACAAGGACATTATGATTTTTTGTCTCGTATTTCTAGCCCCACAAACAAGGACATTAATGATGATGAGTTATGATTTTATCCATGTTTCTAGCCCCACAAACAAGGACATTATGATTTTATTGTCTGTGTTTCTAGCCCCACAAACAAGGATATTAATGATGATGAGTTATGATTTTATTCATGTTTCTAGCCCCATGAACAAGGACATTATGATTTTATTGTCTGTGTTTCTAGCCCCACAAACAAGGACATTAATGATGATGAGTTATGATTTTATCCGTGTTTCTAGCCCCACGAACAAGGACAAAATGCTTTTGTCTATGTTTCTAGCCCCACAAACAAGAACATGAATGATGACGAGTTATGATTGTATTCGTGTTTCTAAACCCACGAACAAGGATATTATGATTTTTTCTGTGTTTCTAGCCCCAAAAACAAGGACATGAATGATGATGATTTATGATTTTATCCATGTTTCTAGCCCCACGAACAAGGACATTATGATTTTGTTGTCTGTGTTTCTAGCCCCACAAACAAGGACATTAATGATGATGAGTTATGATTTTATCCATGTTTCTAGCCCCACGAACAAGGACATTATGATTTTGTTTGTGTTTCTAGCCCCACAAACAAGGACATGAATGATGATGAGTTATGATTTTATCCATGTTTCTAGCCCCATGAACAAGGACATTATGATTTTATCTGTGTTTCTAGCCCCACAAACAAGGACATTAATGATGATGTGAATGTTATCTATTTTTTCCCCAATAGATGAAGGGATTTTTGTTATTAGGATGATGTGAATGCAAGGCAAAGGGTGCAACCTTTGACAAAAGAACACAGTCTTTTGAACCTAGCCAGTGATGTGGATGATTTGAATGCAAGGAAAAAGGTGCAACCTTTGACAAAAGAGCACAGTATTTTGAACCTAGCAATTGTGATGTGATTGAATGATTGACTTGTTGATGATGTGATGTGATTGCATTATTGAATTTTTTATTGCATTGGTGGGGAAGGTGTGAAACCTTGAACACCTCCAAATTGTGTTGAGGTTTGCTTGATTGGGAGAAAAGTGTGAAACCTTGAGTACCCCCTAGTTGTGATGATGTTTGATTAGGGAAAAGGTGTGAAACCTTGAACACCCCCAAGTTGTGTTGATGTTTGTTTGATTAGGGGAAAGGTGTGAAACCTTGAGCACCCCAAGTTGTGCTGATGTTTTATTTATTGGGGGAAAAGGTGTGAAACATTGAGCATCCCTGAGTTATGATGATATTTAAACTTTCTAGTGATATTTGCATATGCGAATTATATATATATACATATACATGGCTTATACTTTTTGTGTTATGGTTGTGTGAATGCTTGTTGTGGATGCAATGCATGTTTAAGAATGTTTTTATGGATGCCTAATGCAAGCTAAATGATATATGTATGCAAGCTAAATGTATATGGATGACTAATGCAACCAAATGAAATGTGTATGGATGCTTTTGTGGATGCTTTATGAATGCTTAATGCAAACTAACATGATGTTTATATGGATGATTAATGCAAGCTAATGTTAAATGAATGTGTAATGCTGATCAATGTAAGCTAATGGTAAGTGAATGTGGAATGCTAATTAATGCAAGCTAATGAGAAATGAATGCCAACCACATGCTAGGAATGCATGTTGTTCGTATGATCTTTTAAAGTTCAAAAATTTTATTGGCCATTTTTGTTGTCCATTGTTTTGCAATTGGGAGTACCAAATTTTGTTGGTGCTCTTGCAACTTGTCTCTTAATGAATGTTGACATGGAAGTAGATATGGATGTTGATATGGAAGCATATATGGAAGAAGACATGGATGTTGATATGGAAGAAGATATGGATGTTGATATGGAATACTAAAAGATTTTCAAAGACTCAAACATACTAGTGTCATCAACCAAACTCACTAAGGTTGTCTAAATTTCTTTAGGACCAAATGTGTGTGCGAGTGAGGTTCAATTACCAAGTCTTGAGTATGACAATGACCCTATCCAATCAAGTGCCAGTGTGTGTGCACGTGAAGTTCATTAACCCATTATGAGTAGATTTAGGCATGACATGTTATGGAGATGACCTAAGTCTAACCTGTCCTTATGTGTGTTCAAAGGTCTCCCTTTTTGGAGGAGAGACATGTCACCTCGCATGAGCTTACTCCACTGCCATTCAAGCATCTATAGCCTCGATGGATATTCACTCCATAGTCCAATGGGATTGATATTTTAGGCCTTGGGGATGACTACCCATCCTTGTTAGGGGCATGTAGTACGAATCCTTATGACTTTAGTGATCAAGGGTGGGGGAATTGAACTTGTTAACTTTGTATAGAGCTTTGGGGAATCGGATTCTCAACCGAAGTGTGATGAGAATTTTGACCCTATCCTTACTACTCTATGTTTTTATGTTTATGTTTGGAGAGCAATTGTGGTAGTGGTGAAAACCACTATTTTTGCTTTGGACTATGTTGCATGATAGGACAAGTGAGGAATATCCCTTTTCACCTCAAGGTACTACCCAAGTATGGTACTAACCCTCCTTAACTCAAAATGTTCTTAAGATGTGAGGAAATGTGGTTGGTTCAGGATTGTATTCGGAATCAATCGACAATGCTCAAGACTTTCTTAGTGTGTAAAGTGTGTTTTTGGTCCTAAAGAAAATCGGACATTCGTTTGGAGGTTGCTTGCTACACTAGTAATGGTTGAGTGATTGAAAATCTAGGCCTTATGATTTTTGACACATGATATTTTTGGCTTATGTATTTTTTTAGAGTTGCATGATGGTTTCAAACTAGGTACCCCCAATTATTATAACTTGACTTTTTGTTTATGTTCATATCATCATTACCATGCCAGATCATCGAACATGGGATGGGATGAATGCAATTTGTACAATGTATGAATATGACGTGATGAATGCAAGTATGAATGTCTATATTTATGAATGCAAGCATAAGTAAAATGCATGCCTATATGTATGCATGTAAGTGTGAAAAATGCATGTAAAGATGCTTATATGAAAGCATGCCTATGTAAATGAAATTTGTTTTTGTTGTGTTTTTTTTAGCCATGTATATATACATATAAAGTGTCACTTTTAACAATAGAATACCTTTAAATGAAGAACATTAAGTGGTTTAGGTCAAGGCCAGGAATATCCTTGTAGGACCATGAAAACACTTCTTTATTTTTCTTAAGGAGAGCAATGAATTGCTCTTGTTCATCAGGTGTTAAAAATTTTCCAAGCTTGACAACTTGGGGATTGTCGAGATCTGCATTAAGGTTCACATCGATGGTATATTCAATGGACATATGTGAGCCTTCCTCAATTTGATGTGGTGTTGGGATCAAATTATTTCATCTAAGATGTCATCCAACTTTTCCTATTTATCTCTGCCTAACTTTGCCTAAAAGACCTCGGGACCGTTAGTGGAAAGTGATGGGGATGAAGGTGGCGGTGAAGGAGGAATGTAGTTGGCCGAAGCCCTTAGCAATTCCTTGGATAGGACAAGCTTTGAAAAGGAGTGTGGGGAAGAAATTTGGTCCAAGTAAATAAGGCTAATGTCAAGTAGAATTGGCCTAGCCAAATCGTATGGATTGCAGAGCGGGGTGAATAAGTCAATAGGATTCATATTGACCTAGCCAAAGGAAGGATGGCCTAGATGAATGGGTAGATGGAACGATTGAATTTGAACCGGTATCGAGTCGTGTTATCCCTATAATAATGGACTTGAAATTAACATGAGAGCAACACACACACACATATATATATATTTTGAATTGTTTTGTTAATTTTTTTTTTGAAATATGTACATATGTTACAATTATTGGTTGATGTGTGCGGCTCAAGGTGGATTTCCAGGTGGGTCCACTTGTTCTTGTGGAATAATTAAGAAGAATATGGGATGATGTATGGAGAACATTCAGAGGTAAAACTATTCCTATTGGGTAATGGGAACAATGGGTTGTGACTCCTCTTCAAAATCGTCAGAAGCATTTGATATGACTTCAAATTATTCGTAACTTTCATCGTCAGAATAAAATACAGGATAGGATAATTTTATGGGATCATCCTTGTCTACTTCATCAATGCGAAGTTCTTGAAGGGCTTGTTCAAGAGAGGGCATTGAGGGTAATGGATGGATGGGGTGATCTTCATCATTGAGGCTAAGCTTTTTAAAGGCTTGCTCAAGAGAAGAGGTGGAAGATAACGGGGTATAGCCTAAATAAAAATGATCATGGGTACCTCTATATGGTACATCTAACATATCATGCATACATTGCTCATGGGAACCTATACCTTGACCTTACCAATTAACCATGCTAAAGTAGCGGGATGGAAACTCCTCCATATTAGGTATGTTGGCACGCCTAGGCTCTTTTGGTTCTTTCGGTGGACTTGATCTAATTGAGCAATCCAACCCTCCATAAAAAAAATTAATGCTATTTGGAGCTACAATCATGTCATAAACATCTCCTATGGTTAAAGAACGATCTCGAGGGTATCAAAAATATTTAGTTGTGGGAATGGCTAGGGGTGTGATAGTGATTTCTTGGACCACATAATCATCTATACTAGGATTGGTGATGTGGACTTTGACTTGGGCTGATGTGGTTGATGATGGGCACTTAGATGGTTTTGGGTTGGTTGTGGATGGTGGTGAATTAAATATTTCATAATCCAAAAGTTTGACTTGTGAAACATCAACTGACGGAGTGGGGTTGGATGTGGATGTGACTAGAATGGTGAAGTCCTATGAGAAGCGAGGGTTTTGGATCTTCAGGGCTCTATAACCTTATGCTTGCCATAGGACATCACCATTCCAGCCATTCTCCATATTCATCCTTTCCACCTCACCCTCCTCCATCACTATCGCAATCCCCCAACCATATTCTATCGCTGCCACTTTCGCCCATCCATCGCATTTGTCGCATCCCCAGCGATATGCTTATCCATATTTATCCTTACCCATAGGCACCCTCTCGATCTTGTTAGGCTCATTGTAGATCCTACCAAGCGCTCACTAGAGCCTGCCATATCCTATAGGTGCACACCAGAGCCTATGAAGCTCATTGTAAAGCTTACCAGTCGCTCACTAGAGCCTACCATATCCCACAAGTGCACACCAAAGCCTACGAAGCTCACACCAGAGCCTACCAAGAACCCTCAAAAGCCTACTGTTATCATCAAATGCCCTACAAACCTACTGCACCACCTCTACTATTGTTGCTATGGCATCATACCAACGAATCTACAACAAAACATCAACAGACAACAAGTTAAATCACTATTTGTGTTATTATATTTCATATTGTCTCATTTTGTTCACATTTCATTGCCATAACTAGGGTTTCTAAGTGATGATTTCTAAGGGCTCACACTGTGGAGCCCTCATTTGTTATTACTGATTCCCTTGGTTCATTTGTTTTCAAGATTTGATAATACATCAAAAGCATTGAGCGGTTGTTGAAGCTGGAGTGGCCCGGTTACGGATATCAAGAAGCCCACTCAACCTGTTGGGAGCGAAGCACATTGAAGACACTCTTTCATTGTAGCTAGGGTTTTAGAGAACCCTATAAATCTGTATTCATTGTATCATAACCTTTTTTTCAAGGCAGAATTAATTGTACAAAGGAGTTTTTCAGCTCCCCCCCCATTATTTAATAAATAATATTTCTTGTGCAATTACACTTGTCTTATCAGATTTGTTTGCTTTCTATTGTTATTTAGTGTTGTGCTTTTAGCTCTACAAATGGAGATTACGGTGGGAATCCTTTGTACAATTAATTATACCTTGGAAGAAATATTGTGATACAATGAATACAGATTGCTAGGGTTCTCCAAAACCCTAGCTATAATAAAAAGGTATCTTCAATGTGCTTCGCTCCCAACAGAATGAGTGGGCTTCAAGTATCTAAGTTCGGGCCACTCCAGCTTCAACAGTTGTCCAAAAATAGATAGAACCTGCAGATCTGCATATACACAAATAGAAAGAGAGATTAGTAATACCTGTGAGGGCTCCATAGCGTGAGACCCTCAGATATCAGTAAACCCTAGCTATTAATAAATCAAATGGCATATGAAAATCTACAGATCACGCAATAAAATAACAACTAAGATGATTTACCTTTATTACAATGATGATGCTTCATTGTAGATCCATTGTTGTGATGTCTTAACCACAATAGTAGATGTGGCGCATCAAGTCAGTAGTGCATTGATGATGATGGTAGGCTCTGAAATGCATTTGGCAGGCTCTAGTATGAGCTTCATAGGCTCTGGTGTGCACCTGTGGGATACGACAGGCTCTGGTGAGCACTTGGTAAGCTCTGCAGTGAGCTTTGCAGGCTCTAGAGAGTGTCTGCAGGTGAGGGTTAATAATTATTTGGCCCAATTCCACCATGATCACCATTTGTAGAGCTAAAAGCACAACACTAAATAACAACAAAAAATAAACAAATCCGATAAGACGTGTAATTTCATAAGAAATATAATTTATTAAATAATGGGGGGGAGCTGAAAAACTCCTTTATACAATTAATTCTGCCTTGACAAAAATGTTGTGATACAATGAATACAGATTTCTAGGGTTCTCCGAAACCCTAGCTACAATGAAAAGGTGTCCTCAACGTGATTCGCTCCCAACAGAATAAGTGGGCTTCATGTATCTGATTTTAGGCCACTCCAGCTTCAGCAACTATCCAACAATAGATAGAACCTATAGTTCTGTATATACACAAACATAAAGAGAGATTAGTAATACCTGTGAGGGCTCCACAGCGTGAGACCCTTAGATATCAGTAAACTCTTGCTATCAATAAATCAAATGGCATATGAAAATCTATAGATCACATAATAAAATAACAACTAATATGATTTACCTTGCTTATAATGATGATGGTTCATTGCAAATCCGTTGGTGTGATGTCTTGACCATAGTAGTAGATGTAGCGCAGTAAGTCAGTAGTGCATTTATGATGATGGTAGGCTCTGGTGGGTGTTTTCCAGGCTCTGGTGTGAGCTTCACAAGCTCTGGTGCACATCTGTGGGATACGATAGACTCTAGTGAGCACCTAGAAAGCTCTGCAGTGAGCTTTGTAGGCTCTAGAGAGCGCCTACGGGTGAGGGTTAAATCTGCAAAAGCAGATCATGGGGATGTGAAGGTTACGGTGGATGGGGGATAATGATGACAATGGGGGATGGATGTGGAGGTGGCTGGAATGGTGAAGTCCTATGACAAGCTAGGATTTTGGATCTTCAGGGCTCTATAACCTTATGCTTCATAAGGGTTTCTTTCACTGATCTATCTATGTGTGAATATCTTCCAAGGTATTTTAGGGTTTGGGTGTTTGCACATGCCTTTACTTATAATCCAACCTTAGGGTACATTAGGGTTTTAGTTCAACACTTTAGATCATGTGGCTAAGATCAAATCACATCCTAGGGCTGAGATTGTATTTTAGATGTGGCATGGATTAATGAAGATGGACAGTGGAGATTAGATTGGATCGGACGACTGTGGTTAATTGGGTTTATAAATACATATTTTATAATAAATATATTATAATATAATATAAAATATTATATTAAATATAAAATAATATTAAAAAAATCCCAATTGGGTCAGGAAATGGCAGGAAAGGGCTAAAGTGGGCCTTTTGAATGTGGGAAAGACTAAAAGTGGCTAAATGGATGGTGGTAAAGGTGGATGGTGGACAAGTTGGTGGTGGGATGGCTAGGATGGAGGATTAATGGCTATAATTTGGTTTCTACAAGACCAATTCCCAAATCAAACTCTTTAAAAAATCTTATGTGGAGACTCAACCCTACAACTTTAGGGTCTCAAACATGCTACAAATGGCAACTTGGCCAATAGATCATATAATTTTGTTGTGAGATCTTCAATAATGATATAGTAGCTAAAATTGCATGAATTATTTCTTAAGAGCAAAACAGTAATTATAAAGGCTCGAATTAGGAGCCTTTACCTTTCTACTCATTTATAGTCATTTTGCTATCCATTATGCCATGTTGTAGACTAAAAAATGGGTACTCCATACAATCATTTGTTCCTTATGGTACACCTATGCATTAAACGTCAGGTCACATGGGAACCAAACCCCCAACCCTTCTATGCCCAAGCCTTTATAAAATATCATCTAACCACTATGTTGCCCCTCCAATGCCAACAAGGACAACATGATCCCCCATGGAGGACCTACTAGAAGTGATTAAATGAGACGACACATGTTGCGAGGTGTGTGAGTACATAAGTGGAAATGAATTGTAGAAACCATCAATTATTTTAAATTCAATTTTTTTTTTGTGTTCTCTTCAATTTTCCATTGGTTTTAAAGGAGGAAAACATGCAGCAATCTTGAATCTGGTCCAAAAATTTAAATGGATAGCCAAAGAAACTTTGATAACAATGAAGTAAGAAGAATATTTTGTAAAAGGAATTAAAAATTATTGAAAAAGTAATTTAGAATTACCAAAAATAGTGGAAGAGAATAAATTCATTCTATTTTTAAAAGGATCAAAGGCTCTGAAGGTACATCCTACATGATCAAGCAATGTCATTACACACCCGCTCTGATACCATGTTAGAATTCATAATATTTTCTAGAAATGAATGGAAGCAAAAAATTCACTCAAATCTTAGAGAGAGAGAGAATAATCATATCTATAGATAATATTACATAACACTATGATAAGAAAATAAGGAATAGAAGGGGGTATTTGTAGAAATACCAAAAAACCCAATTATATCATTACATTTAACATAAGCTAACATAACAAGCGGGATTTAGGTTAATTATGAGTTTTTTTTTGTTGGATAATAAGAGGTTTTACTCGAGTCCCCCACCCTTCAAAAATTACAACTCTCTTCTTTAGAGCTTGAGAGTTTACAAATAGATATACTTCTCATCTCAATTGAGATGCTATAGCTAGAAACCTACATCATTTTACATAAATTATCTGAATTCTAGATTTTCATTTTATAGATCTTTTCAATTTTTAGTATGAATACAAATATTCCAGAATTTAGCATCCTTCTTGACATTTTCTATAGCAGTCTTCACAATACCAAAACTTCACCTCTACTATCTATGCCTTGCATCTTAGTAGAGTAATATTTCCAAAACATTGCATTATCATAGTTTGCTTTACCAAATCTAGATTTCTAGTTTCCTTCCTAAAACACAAGTGAAACCACAAAAATTATAATAAATATTCTATATGAAAACACATTACTAATATAAAATAAAGAAAATATTACCAATAGAAAATATTAAAGTAAAACTTTACCATTTATTGATTTAGGCAATCAAAATTTTCTTGTCAGCTTCAGCTAAACTTACTACTTCCTCTAACCATGGAAAGGAGAATTTAACTTCACAATCCTCGTTCAAAACCCTCTATTGGCTAGCTTATCTGCACATTTGTTACCTTCTCTTAATGTATGTGTAAACTTGATTTCTTCAAACCCTTTAGCAAGATCTTGAATTTCCACAATTATCTCTTGTATGTTCCATGGAGCCTTTGCTTTCCTCAAAATTGTATTTATTACTAAGAAAGAATCACCTTCAATACATACTCTATTCCATTTCATTTGTTTACATATTTTTAAACCTTCTAAATCCACCCAAGCTTCAACTTCATTATTTGTCTTAAATCCACTATTAAAAGTGTAATGAGATAAAATCTCTCTTCTATTATTTTTTATTATTTCTCCTCCTCCTGCTGGTCTTGGATTTCTTTTACAAGCTCCATACAAATTTAATTTAACCCACTCTACATCTGGTGGTTTTCACTTTATATTACCTTCTTTTTGTATCTCTTGTACCCAACATCATAATTCCATTTAAGGACTTGACTCCATTTGATGAGGGTCGTTGTTCATTCATCATTTAATCATTATGTGTGTCAATCCAGGGCGATGTCCAAAGGCTGTATACGATAGAAGGTGTCACAGTTGCAGGTTCAATTCATTTAAGAACAAGGTTTTATTGGTAGAACAGTTAGCATTTTGGGGGTTTTGTTGTGACCTTTAACTCCTAAAAAAAATGAAATGAACTCCTATTTACTTTTGCAAAAACAGAATTACAGGAAATGAAATGACAGAATCTAAAATTGCAGAAAATGAAATATTGCTAAATTGAAATTGTCAGAAAGGCAAATTGCAGAATTGAAATCACACACAGTTGCAAAAAAATAAACTAACTACAATTCTCCGAGCATGTTCTAAATCTAGAAATTCAAACTAACATCTATTGCAAAGCTGGAAATGTCACAAATCCGGAAATTGCGGTAAAATGATAGAAAATTGGAAATTCTTTGCAAATCTAGAAAATGACAGAAAACTTGAAGTTGCTGCAAATCTAAACAAAAATGTTGAAATTGCATGGAATGATGGAAAAATGTTGTCAAGACTGAAATCTGAATTTAAAGCGACTAAAGAAATGAAAGCGGCGAATTCCGCTAACCTACTGCGACAAGGAATTAGCAATGTATTACGTCGGAAGATGCCTTCCTCCGGTCCTGCAAGTGGCCCTTTCTTCTAGAACCGGATGAAGGTGAAGAGTTATGCTAAGAAAACCTAAATACTAATAATCAACTCAACATGTTAATTGATAACTAAAAATTGCACCTTTTTATTCAATTTGGAAATGCATTACGGTAATGCGGGAAAAACTCATAGATTACGTTACTGCTACAAAAACAACTGCACTCTCTATTTCTCTATGTCTCTTATATGACTATATGCCTATATTCTATATGTTCAATCATGATGGGGGCTCTCTTATTTATAATATTATGCTGATATACTTGATTACTGATTTGCAGGGATTTACAATTGTTTGCACAACTGTTTCCTAGAATGCATGAGCTTGCTTTGTCAAACTTGATCTATTCAACCTTATTAAGCTGCATTCATTGAGGAAATTAGTTAACATGATTTGGGACAACTTTTTGGTCAATTGTCAATACTTTCCTCTATCGATCTGTCGCTTTTTGACCATCTTCTATTGTTCCTACGCTATTCCCTATTCCTGTGCTATTACTCCTGTACTACTCTGAAATAACACGAAGTGACATTTAGTTATTATTTCATGCTCCAAACGCGTAGGGAAGAAGTATTTGATCGCCTAGAATGTTTTCCTTTATCTTGTACGTCCTTTTTGCATTGGTGGCACATCTTTGGAGTATTGTTTCCAAGCCACTGCTATAAATGTACAATTGGTTGGAGCTCATCACGATCCACGATCTATTTTCCTGCATGATCGGCTACAAAAGACAAGGTCTTTGGCACATTTTGCAATTGAATTAGTTCAAATAGAGGAATATTACTATTAAGCACCAAACATTCAACAATTACTACCGATTCTAAATCACTACTGATAAATTAGCTAAAAAATAGGTGAAACTACAGAAAGAAACAGTAAAACATAATATATGCACTTATCATTTCAGAATATGCAAATATCAGTACATAATGCATTATACCCAAAACTAGCATAGAAACATAATAAAAAGGGTGATTCAAATAATTAGAATGTATCCAAAAAGTGTTCATAGATGAGGCAATTCTTGGCCTCATCATTTTCCTTCTAACTTATGGTAATGCATGTCCTCATGCATTTTGTGCAGCTACTAAGGCACATAGGTCTAGATCTAGACATCTTTCATGAAATTTTAACAATGCACCACCAATTTTGTAGAATCCATTGACTGTTTTTACAGACTGAAACCATTGTTGGAAGTGCTCATCAGGCTGTGGATCATTATCAAAGAAATAGGGGATAGGAGTGATGACTATGGGCATTCTGTATCTTAGCCCTATCCAATGTTCTTTGATTTCTAAAATAATGTGTATAATACCTTCTGCCCTTCTCCTTGACCAAAATAGGTTAGTGGGAGAAATTGGCTCCCGTTTCTGTAGGGAGATAGACAATTCACCCCATCTGTTCTTACATGCTGCCATAGCATCATCAAAGAAATCTGCACAAAATTTTTGAAATTGAGTTATACCTTTTTGCAGATTTCTTAGATAAAGTTGTCTCATTCTAGGATCCCTCATGAAGGAATAGTGATTGCTGGTACAGTCCCTATGATTGAGAGGAGCAGGCCTGACAAGTAAAACTACCTATGATTCTAAGTCCTTAGCTATCTTCTTCTCTGAGTCCTAATAAATATGATTTTTTAAGGTGGACATAAAGTCCCTCAGTTGTAAATCTCCTATATACAGGTGAGGCAGAAACATACTCTCTGTTGGCAAAAAGAAGTTATGTAAGAATAACTCACATATTAAGTTCTGCTGCTCTGCTGGACTTTGCACAAAGGCTTCCACAAATTCTGTAGGAGTGGTCAACTAGTGAGGGAGCTCAAAAACCAGTCTTATAATCTACCAACATAGGTACCTCTCCTTGAGTAGGAAGCTGTAGAACCTAGGTGGTCTTTTGCACTATATTGAATACTCTGCAATTTGTCATACATCTTTTGCCTGTGTTTTCAACCTATTGACTTCTATTTCTTTCTTTGCTAGTTTGGCTATGGCAGAGTTCAAAGTTGCAATTTTCCCCTCTAATTGATGACACTGAGTCATCCAATAGGCTAGGTCTTCATTGTACCTATTCAAGGGCACTGTGTTTGGAGGCCTCAAAATCGGTTGCATCTGTGCCACTATGTTGACCTGTACACCAAATTCCACAATTGATGTTGCTATTGGCAAATCTATCTGTGTCCCCTGTATTGTTGTAACTATAGTGATTGGACTTTCATGAGGAAGCATTTGTGCCAGAGGAGAGAGTGTGGACACTTGTTTCGGAGCTACAACTATTTGGTCCTGCACAGGAAATGTTTGAATGTCCTGCTGAGGGGAACTGTCATTCTTCATCAAAATTTTAGATGGATTTTCTTGCAAAAGCATATCATCAGATGTTTCTACTCCTGCTACATCTGCAACAGATGATTCTTGTGCCTGTGTTGTATCATCTTCTGATTGTCCAGCCAAATATAGGAGAATTTGAGCACATTCATCAAGTACTATTTCTGTCAACCCTGTAGACTGATTTTCTAGCTGCAACGATTTGTTTTGCAATTCTTGAACTTGCTATTGCAGCAAAAAAAATTGCTGATCTTTTTCTTTCATGGCCTCTTCAGCATGATCAATCCATTTGGTCCGAGTTTTAATAACACTCCTTGCAGCATGCAACTGAGTGTGGATGTCAACTTCCTCCTCAGATTTAGACCTAGAATGTGTCTCAGACTCTGAATGCGTCTCAGACTCAGTATATTTTTCAAATTTGGAATATTTGTCAGACGTAGAATACATGGGAGTATGCTCCTCAATCCTAGTTGGTTCAACATTGAAGTCTAAATGCTCCTTAGACTCAGAATCAATATAATCAACCAATGGACGGATAGGGCTTATTACAGTTTCTTCTATTGTTAGGTCAAATTCCATTGGCTGTATTTTTGTTTCCTGTGCAGCTTCCTGTGAACTGTCTGTCCTAATTTCTTCTTCTGACAAATCGATTGGGTCTGCAATATGTACTGGTATATCTAACAAGGTTTTTGTTTTCTAAAGTCTTGCAAACCTTCTCAACCTTGTAGGTTTTGGATGTTCCTGAGTAGATGCAGCTTTTGCTTATTCTGGAGCAACTACAGATTGTTCTATTGGGTCAGGAACAGACATGGGTTCTGTTGTTGATTTTGGAGCAGATGCTTGCTCACTAGAACCCCCAGTTTCTCTGTTGGGTTGTACATTGTCTGCAAATGTCACCCGTCTTCTTTTTATCTGGGATTCAGATGTTGATGCATGTTGTCTCCTAATTTTGGAATATGGGGGATTGTTAGGTGAAGGGGAATTTCTATGTTCAGAGGGTTCTGGTTGAGGATTTTCCTCTACATATTCCTTTGTTTCCTCTTCTATTTCTTCTCCCTCTGGTGCTGAGGTTGCATCATTAATTTTTGCCTAGGGAGAGAAAAAATGTTCAAAGTTCCTAGGGTTTCCCCTAAAATGGTATTTACAAATGAGTTTAATTAGCCCATGATGTTTAGGGCTTCCCTTCCTTGCTTGGTACTTTAGGGCCATGGATTTAAGTTCCTGGTAAAGATACAGAGGAATGTTGACCCTACATTCTGGTCTAGCTGCTCCATGGTGCAAATGGTTGAGGATTCGGAGGTGTGGGCCAGACACAACAAGAAACTGGTCGTCATAGGTAATGTACCGCATTACCCACATTGTGACATCATCCCAAGGAGACTGCAAACTAGACCTCTTTACCCCTTTACATACATTTTTATTCATCAAAAATTAGATTTGTCTATCCCCTTCTTTCGTAAATTGATTCACTAGGTCTGGTAAAGTATTTCTGTCAGTTTTAACAATTTGCAAACCTTGAAGGGGAAATTCAGTAATCTGACTAAGTATTTTGGGGTTACCTAGATAAACATCCCAGCAATATGTAATCTGTCATTTCGAAAGGTGCATGCAAATTTTGTTTCCAAGCCCTCAGAATAACCGTTGAATTTTTGCAAAAATGGCAAAAATCCTCCATTGGTAAAAATTTGCAGGGATGCAACATCTGTTTCCAGGTAGCTGATGTTCTCAGGTTCTGCTCTAACCTTCTTTCTACCCATGGTATCTTCTACTACTTTCTATGTGTCGATGGCTATAAATTTTTACGACCTACGTCTGTGTTCTCTGTTTTTAGGGCTTTTTAATCTTTAGCACCGAAACTGCTTCGAAACATGTAGAATGTCGTGGCAGTGTTTATGACATCGTCAACCCCTAATTTTTGCTTGATTTTATTATGGTTGTCAACTTTCGTGTGCTGCACAAAATCCAAGACTTGAACTTTTCATTTTCCACCAAATAAATCATCGCAAGACACGTGTCATAAATTTTTACACGAAACCCATTCCTTCCCTTAATGTCTTATTTCTGCGCTTAGTGATTTAAACAGTTCATTTCTGCACTTTGGGAATAAAACAGTCCATTCCTGCGCTTTGGGAATAAAACAGTTCATTCCTGCGCTTTGGGAATAAAACAGTTTATTACTACGCTTTGTGTTTGCTGATTCCGACGTAGTTTTCACTTTTGCATTCTAAAGCAGAATTAGGCAGAGGCATTTGTAAAACACTTTCTACTTTTTATTCCCCTTTTTACATGCTTTATACTAATCAAGGATATCTACACTTATATACTAATGATTTACTCTATTCAGAAAATGAAAAGACACATACCTGTTAAAACCATTTTATCTACATTTCAGGATGCTCCTGCTAAAATTTCCAGCAAATCAATCTTTGAACTAAGGCAGGTGCAATCTAAAAATAGATGAAACAATGGTCATGGAACAATGAGGGTGAAACCAACTAGGTAAACATGTCGGAACCCCGGTTTTCATGTAAACCCAACTCAGGAGCGCCTCAAAGAGGTTTTCACTTTCTGAGTTTTTATTTATTATTTTTTTTCTCTCTTTTTTTTTTTTTTATAATTTGTATCATTCTGCTGAATTCAATATGGAAGAAGAGTTTTCTTCCCAAATGTGTACATCCAAACTTCCCAATTGCTTGAGAAATTCCTCCTTGTTTTGTGGTTTATGATACATACGAATACGATGTCCATTTACCACCAATTTGCGTTGTGAGTCATCGATAAGTGTAAGGCGAAAAACTCCATTGTCAAACACTTCCTCAATTTGGTACGGCCCAAGCCATCTGGTCTGCAACTTTCCATGGAAGTCCTTGTATTGTGAATCAAACAACAAGGCCCAGTCACCTTGCTGAAATCTTCGCTACTAAATGTGACTATCATGCCACATCTTTCTTTGTGCTTGGATCATCTCTATCTGATGTAGGGCATCCATGCGTAGTTCATCCAATGCATCAAGTTGCAGAATGTGATCTTCTTGTGCCTACGATAGATCAATACCTACTTCTAGAGTAGTTCGAAGAGTTAGTAATTCAAACTCAATAGGCAAAAGTGGTTTTTTTCCATAGACCAATTCATAGGGCGTAAATCCAGTGGTAGATTTCCAAGTGGTATTATAAGCCCAAATAGATTTTGGTAATTTGTCTAGCCAATTTCTTTTATGGACTGCTACTATTTTGGTCAAAATTTGTTTAATTCCCTATTGGTCACTTCAACTTGGCCATTGGCTTGTGGATGATAAGGTAAGGATTTTTTGTGTTTGACTTGATAGAGTTGAGTGAAGGCTTCAACAACTTTTGAAGTAAATTGGGGTCCTTGATCAGTTGTGATGGATTGTGGGGCTCCAAAACGCAGGAAAAACTATGAATACAGAAAATCAGTAACTTTTTCTTCTCTAGCATGCTTAAAGGCACGAGCTTCTACCCATTTGGTAACATAATCAGTACATACCAAGATATGCACTTTGCCTTGGGAAGAGGGATTAATGGGTCCTACAAAATCTAAACCCCATATTTCAAATGGTTCTGTTCCTATTTGAGGTTGTAATGGTATTTCATTAGTAAAGGTAGGTTTTCCCATTCTCTGGCAAGCATCACAATGTCTAATGTACTTCTTTACATATTTATGCAAAGATGGCCAATAATATCCGGTTCCCAATATTTTGCGAATAGTACTTTTGAATGAATAATGCCCTCCTAATGGTTCATCATGGCATGCTCGTAGGATATCATATATTTCATCCTGGCGGATACACCTACGTAAAACATGATCAGGACTGCATTTAAACAGTAAGCCCTCTATCCATTGAAAAGAACTTTGCTTAATTAACTGTTTCTTTTGTTTGGGGGTAAAGTGAAGAGGAATCTTCCTTGTAGCCAAGTAATTATCTATGTCTGCAAACCATGGAGATTGTATAGAAACAACAAACAACTTTTCATCTGGAAAGGTATCTTCTACAACTTCCCCTATATCTGCATTTGGTATTCTTGACAAGAAATCTGCAACTACATTAGATTTCCCAGGATTGTTTACTATGGTAACATCAAATTCCTGTAATAGAATCAACCAATGAATAATTCTTGCACTAACCAATGGTTTATTCATCAAGTATTTGATTGTAGTATGATCTGTATGGATGAATACTTGGTACCCTGTGATGTAGTGTCGAAATTTGTTAATAGCATAGATTACAGCCAAGAATTCTTTTTCGGTAGTAGTGTAGTTTTTCTCAACTCTTGTCAAGTTTTTATTGATATAGTAAATAGCATAATTCTCCCAAGATGAGACTTCAATGGCTACATCTTCTAGGATACCTTCAAGTTTAGCAACTGACCTATCTACCATTTCCAAAACTATGGTAGTAGGACCGAGATTCTTGAGCTGCAATTTTTGCATTGTGTCCTTAGTCATAACATTAATTGTAGCTCCAAGATCAATTAGCACATTAGGAATTTGCATTAATCCAATAGTAATTGTAACTATTGGACTACCGGGGTCACTATATTTAGGAGGAACTAGTTTCCCGGACAATAAATCAGCTAATTTTCCTTCTACCTAAACAGTTTTAGGGAAGGCCTTCTTTTTACCAGGTTTCTTGATACATAACTCCTGAATAGTTTTTTTGAGTGAAGGCACATCCCTTATTTCCTGCAACAAAGGGAGAGAAATTGACATCTTTTTAAGTTCTGTCACTAATTCGATTCGAGGCGGTATCAATATGATCAAACATTTCAGGGTATGGTAATGCTCTTTGGACAAGATTCCTGCATTTTTTTTATTACTTCATCTTTTTGTTTTTATTGCATTGTCTCCTGATTTGGAGGGTCTTGTTTCTCAGTTATTTCTTCAATGGTGGGTGGAACAGGTTCAGGTAAAACCTTCCCTGAATGCAGTTGGATGTTACTACAGTCAAGTACATGAACTGTAGCAGAATCTTCAGACTCAGCCTCATAAACAAGGGCTATTTTTTTGGTATTATTTGGGTTAGTCACAGGCTGAGCTGGGAGTGGAGGTTGTTTTACTGTTTGCATTTGTTGATGTTGTGTTCTTCCTTGAAAATTTGGATTAGGATCTGGCAACAAGTTTTGAGTTTACCCTTGATACCTTTGTTGTCCTTGATATGGTAGATATTGTTGTCCCCATCTTTGTCCTTGTGTCCACTATGGATGAGTTGCATTCCATGGTGGATTCATCCATCCAGAATGTGACCAATATGGAGAAACTATCTAAGGTTGGTTCCAAGGTTGTGCAGGGACTTCTGCATGTACCCATGGCATGTTCATATTCCAAGGAGATCGTACCCAATTTGGAAACCGAGGAGCATTGGGATATTATGTATAGCCACCACTGGATCTCTGCCCAATAGCATTAAGTTCTTCTGTTTGGGTGCCTAAGACAGATTTTAGATGAGGCAACAAAGGACATCTATCTGTTGAATGTTCCTTCAAACAAATTCCACAAATAGAAGTTTTGTTAAAAGGACAATCCTGTAGGGCATGCTTATTCCTGCATCTTGGGCAATAAATTGCCAAAGGTGGTGTAGAATTGGATTTTGTGTTTCTCTCACCTAATGTAGAATTGAGTTGAACAAAGATATCAGTTTTTAAATTATCCATTTCCTCCATTAACTCCTTTATGTCATTATTGCCAAAATTCCTTTTCTTTCTCTGTTGGTGAGTGCGGGAATAGTTTCTACATAACTCCACAATATCTTCAAGGTCAAGTTGATCTATGTCTCCTTTTTCCATTAAATCTAACACTTCCCTAGATTCATCCTTCAATCCTCTTAAGAAGATAGGCTTTAAGAAATCAGGTTCTACAGGACCACATCTCTTTTGGACAAAGGCAAAGCGATCAAGGTAATCCTCTAAACTTTCATCTTCTTCTTGCTTGATCCAAAACAACTCATCTTTTTTGTTTCGTACTCTATAATAATCTTGATATTTATGTAAGAATGCAGTCTCCATGTCATCCCAACTATGAATTGAATTAGGTTCAAGATTACTCATAAACCATCAGAGAGCAACATCCTTAAGTGTAGAAGGAAACAATTTCAATTTCTTATTATCATTTATGTAGTCATAAGTCTGACATAACACTTTGAATTCAAACAAAAATTGATCAGGATCTTCTGAAATAGTTCCCCTAAAAATTGGCAATATGGATGGAGAAATAGTTTTCATGGGAGCATCTAAAGTTGGATCCAACCGTATGGGATATTCAAAAGTCTTAGGAGGATCATCAACATACCCACCTAGTGGTGGTAGTGGTGTTGCCATAGTTATTTTCTTTCTTGAGTTTGATGTGGATGGTTCAGACTTAAGGGAATATTTAGCAGAAAGTGCTACAAAAGTTCTTGCTCTAATATTTCCAAAGCTTCAGTTGGTGAAGAAGGTATTTCTTGCTCTGACAATTCTTCATCTGATCGTGAAGAATGCCTTGGTGGTTCAGAACTAGTCTTGATAAACCTCCCTCTTTCGTCTCTTGGCCTATGCATTCATGCCTATTCACTAAATAAACTAAAATGCAGTAATTCAAAAATTGCAACACAATTCTTGACCTGTTTCACTTTTCCTAACAACACCGATTGTTCCTCGGCAACGGTGCCAAAAATGATGAGGGTCGTTGTTCATTCATCATTTAATCATTATGTGTGTCAATCCAGGGCGATGTCCAAAGGCTGTATACGATAGAAGGTGTCACAGTTGCAGGTTCAATTCATTTAAGAACAAGGTTTTATTGGTGGATCAGTTAGCATTTTGGGGGTTTTGTTGTGACCTTTAACTCCTAAAAAATGAAATGAACTCCTATTTACTTTTGCAGAAACAGAATTACAGGAAATGAAATGACAGAATCTAAAATTGCAAAAAATGAAATATTGCTAAATTGAAATTGTCAGAAAGGCAAATTGCAGAATTGAAATCACACACAGTTGCAGAAAAATAAACTAACTACAATTCTCTGAGCATGTTCTAAATCTAGAAATTCAAACTAACATCTATTGCAAAACTGGAAATGTCACAAATCTGGAAATTGCAGTAAAATGACAAAAAACTGGAAATTGCTGCAAATATGGAAAATGACAGAAAACTTGAAGTTGCTGCAAATCTGAACAAAAATGTTGAAATTGCATGGAATGATGGAAAAATGCTGTCAAGACTGAAATCTGAATTTAAAGCTGCTAAAGAAATGAAACTGGCAGAATTCTGCTAACCTGCTGCAACAAGGAATTAGCAATGTATTATGTCAGAAGATGCCTTCCTCTGGTCCTGCAAGTGGCCCTTGCTTCCAGAACTAGATGAAGGTGAAGAGTTATGCTAAGAAAACCTAAATACTAATAATCAACTCAACATGCCAATTGAGAACTAAAAACTGCACCTTTTTATTCAATCTGGAAATGCATTATAGTAATGCAGGAAAAACCTGTAGATTACTGTTCTGCTACAAAAACAATTGCACTCTCTATTTCTCTATGTCTCCTATATGACTATATGCCTATATTCTATATGCTCAACCGTGTTGGGAGCTCTCTTATTTATAATATTATGCTGATATACTTGATTACTGATTTGCAGGGATTTACAACTGTTTGCACAACTGTTTCCTAGAATGCATGAGCTTGCTTTGTCAAACTTGATCTATTCAACCTTATTAAGCTGCATTCATTGAGGAAATCAGTTAACATGAGCTGGGACAACTTTTTGGTCAATTGTCAATACTTTCCTCTATCGATCTGTCACTTTTTGACCATCTTTTGTTGTTCCTGCGCTATTCCCTATTCCTGCGCTATTATTCCTGCACTGCTCTGAAATAACAGGAAGTGACATTTAGTTATTATTTCATGCTCCAAACGCGTAGGGAAGAAGTATTTGACCGCCTAGAATGTTTTCCTTTATCTTGTACGTCCTTTTTGCATTGGTGGCACGTGCTGGAGTGACTGTTTCCAAGCCCTGCTGTAAATGTACAGCTGGCTAGAACTGTCACAGTCACAGTCTATTTTCCTGCATAGTCAGCTACAGGGGACAAGGTCTTTGGTGCCTTTTGCAATTGAATTAGTTCAAACAGAGGAATATTACTATTAAGCACCAAACATTCAACAATTACTACTGATTCTGAATCACTACTGATAAATTAGCTAAAAAATAGGTGAAACTGCAGAAAGAAACAGTAAAACAGAATATATGCACTTATCATTTCAGAATATGCAAATATCAGTACATAATGCATTTTACCCAAAATTAGCATAGAAACATAATAAAAAGGGTGATTCAAATAATTAGAATGTATCCAAAAAGTGTTCATAGATGAGGCAATTCCTGGCCTCATCATTTTCCTCCCAACTTATGGTAATGCATGTCCTCATGCATTTTGTGCAGCTACTGAGGCACATAGGTCCAGATCCAGACATCTTTCATGAAATTTTAACAATGCACCACCAATTTTGTAGAATCCACTGACTATTTTTATAGACTGAAACCATTGTTGGAAGTGCTCATCAGGCTGTGGATCATTATCAAAGAAATAGGGGACAGGAGTGATGACTATGGGCATTCTGTATCTTAGCCCTATCCAATGTTCTTTGATTTCTGAAATAATGTGTATAATACCTTCTGCCCTTCTCCTTGACCAAAACAGGTTAGTGGGAGAAATTGGCTCCCATTTATGTAGGGAGATAGACAATTCACCCCATCTGTTCTTACATGCTGCCACAACATCATCAAAGAAATCTGCACAAAAATTTTGAAATTGAGTTATACCTTTTTGCAGATTTCCTAGATAAAGTTGTCTCATTCTAGGATCCCTCATGAAGGAATAGTGATTGCTGGTACAGTCCCTATGATTGAGAGGAGCAGGCCTGACAAGTAAAACTACCTATGATTCTAAGTCCTTAGCTATCTTCTTCTCTGAGTCCCAATAAATATGATTTTGTAAGGTGGACATAAAGGCCCTCAGTTGTAAATCTCCTGTATACAGGTGAGGCAGAAACATACTCTCTATTGGCAAAAAGAAGTTATGTAAGAATAACTCACATATTAAGTTCTGCTGCTCTGTTGGACTCTGCACAAAGGCTTCCACAAATTCTACAGGAGTGGTCAACTGGTGAGGGAGCTCAGAAACCAGTCTCATAATCTGCCAACGTAGGTACCTCTCCTTGAGTAGGAGGTTGTAGAACCTAGGTGGTCTTCTGCACTGTATTGCATACTCTGCAATTTGACATACATCTTTTACCTATGTTTTCAACCTGTTGACTTATGTTTCTTTCTCTGCTAGTTTGGTTATGGCAGAGTTCAAAGTTGCAATTTTCCCCTCTAATTGATGACACTGAGTCATCCAATAGGCTAGGTCTTCATTGTACCTAGTCAAGGGCACTGTGTTTGGGGGCCTCAAAATCGGTTGCATCTGTGCCACTATGTTGACCTGTACACCAACTTCCATAGTTGATGTTGCTATTGGCAAATCTGTCTGTGTCCCCTGTTCTGCTATAACTATAGTGATTGGACTTTCATGAGGAAGCATTTGTGCCAGAGGAGAGAGTGTGGACACTTGTTTCGGAGCTGCAACTATTTGGTCCTGCACAGGAAATGTTTGAATGTCCTGCTGAGGGGAACTGTCATTCTTCATCAAAATTTTAGATGGATTTTCTTGCAAAAGCATATCATCAGATGTTTCTACTCCTGCTGCATCTGCAACAGGTGATTCCTGTGCCTGTGCTATGTCATCTTCTGATTGTCCAGCCAAATCTAGGAGAATTTGAGCCCATTCATCAGGTACTATTTTTGTCAACCCTGTAGACTGATTTTCCAGTTGCAACAATTTGTTTTGCAATTCTTGAACTTGCTGTTGCAGCAAAAAAATTTGTTGATCTTTTTCTTTCATGGCCTCTTTAGCATGATCAATCCATTTGGTCTGGGTTTTAATAACACTCCTTGCAGCATGCAACTGAGTGTGGATGTCAACTTCCTCCTCAGATTCAGACCCAGAATGTGTCTCAGACTCAGAATGCGTCTCAGACTCAGTATATTTTTCAAATTTGGAATATTTGTCAGACGTAGAATACATGGGAGTATGCTCCTCAATCCTAGCTGGTTCAACATTGAAGTCTAAATGCTCCTCAGACTCAGAATCAGTATAATCAACCAATGGACGGATAGGGCTTATTATAGTTTCTTCTATTGTTAGGTCAAATTCCATTGGCTGTATTTATGTTTCCTATGTAGCTTCCTATGAACTGTCTGTCCTAATTTCTTCTTCTGACAAACTGATTGGGTCTGCAATATGTACTGGTGTATCTGACAAGGTTTTTGTTTTCTGAAGTCTTGCAGACCTTCTCAACCCTGTAGGTTTTGGATGTTCCTGAGCAGATGCAGCTTCTGCTTGTTCTGGAGCAACTGCAGATTGTTCTGTTGGGTCAGGAATAGACATGGGTTCTGTTGTTGATTCTGGAGTAGATGCCTGCTCACTGGAACCCCCAGTTTCTCTGTTGGGCTGTACATTGTCTGCAAATGTCACCCTTCTTCTTTTTATCCAGGATTCAGATGTTGATGCATGTTGTCTCCTAATTTTGGAAGATGGGGGACTGTCAGGTGAAGGGGAATTTCTATGTTCAGAGGGTTCTGGCTGAGGATTTTCTTCTGCATCTTCCTCTATTTCCTCTTCTATTTCCTCTCCCTCTGGTGCTGAGTTTGCATCATTAATTTCTACCCAGGGAGAGAAAAAATGTTCAAAGTTCCTAGGGTTTCCCCTAAAATGGTATTTACAAATGAGTTTAATTAGCCCATGATGTTTAGGGCTTCCCTTCCCTGCTTGGTACTTTAGGGCCATGGCTTTAAGTTCCTGGTAAAGATACAGAGGAATGTTGACCCTACATTCTGGTCTAGCTGCTCCATGGCACAAATGGTTGAGGATTCGGAGGTGTGGGCCAGACACAACAGGAAACTGGTCATCACAGGTAATGTACCGCATTACCCACATTGCGACATCATCCCAAGGAGACTGCAAACTGGACCTCTTTACCCCTTTACATACATTTTTATTCATCAAAAATTTGATTTGCCTATCCCCTTCTTTCGTAAATTGATTCACTAGGTCTGGTAAAGTATTTCTGTCGATTTTAACAATTTGCAAACCTTGAAGGGGAAATTCAGTAATCTGACTAAGTATTTCAGGGGTTACCTAGATAAACATCCCAGCAATATGTACTCTATCATTTCGGAAGGTGCGTGCGAATTCTGCCACCAGGCCCTCAGAATAACCATCGAATTTGCGTAGAAATGGCAGAAATCCTCCATTGGTAAAAATTTGCAGGGACGCAACATCTGTTTCCAGGTAGCTGATGTTCTCAGGTTCTGCTCTAACCTTCTTTCCACCCATGGTATCTTCTGCTGCTTTCTATGTGTCGGTGGCTGTAAATTTTTACGACCTGCGTCTGTGTTCTCTATTTTTAGGGCTTTTTAATCTTCAGCGTCGAAACTGCTTTGAAACATGCAGAATGTCGTGGCAGTGTTTACGACGTCGTCAACCCCTAATTTTTGCTTGATTTTGTTATGGTTGTCAACTTTCACGTGCTGCACGGAATCCAAAACTTGAACTTTCCATTTTCCACCAAATAAATCACCGTAGGACACGTGTCATAAATTTTTACACGAAACCCATTCCTGCCCTTAATGACTTATTCCTGCGCTTAGTGATTTAAACAGTTCATTCCTGCGCTTTGGGAATAAAATAGTCCATTCCTACGCTTTGGGAATAAAACAGTTCATTCCTGCGCTTTGGGAATAAAACAGTTTATTCCTGCGCTTTCTGTTTGCTGATTTCGGCGTAGTTTTCACTTTTGCATTCTAGAGAAGAATTAGGCAGAGGCATTTGTAAAACACTTTCTACTTTTGATTCCCCTTTTTACATGCTTTATACTAATCAAGGATATATACACTTATATACTAATGATTTACTCTATTCAGAAAATGAAAAGACACATACCTGTTAAAACCATTTTATCTACATTTCAGGATGCTCCTGCTGAAATTTCCAGCAAATCAATCTTTGAACTAAGGCGGGTGCAATCTGAAAATAGATGAAACAATGGT
This sequence comes from Wollemia nobilis, assembly GCA_028583015.1. Lineage (NCBI taxonomy): Eukaryota > Viridiplantae > Streptophyta > Pinopsida > Araucariales > Araucariaceae > Wollemia > Wollemia nobilis. The sequence continues at coordinate 2,356,797 of JAQPPZ010016930.1, forward strand.
CATGGAACAATGAGGGTGAAACCAACTAGGTAAACATGTCGGAACCCCGGTTTTCATGTAAACCCAACTCAGGAGCGCCTCAAAGAGGTTTTCACTTTCTGAGTTTTTATTTATTATTTTTTTCTCTCTTTTTTCTTTTTTTTTTATAATTTGTATCATTCTGCTGAATTCGAGATGGAAGAAGAGCTTTCTTCCCAAATGTGTACATCCAAACTTCCCAATTGCTTGAGAAATTCCTCCTTGTTTTGTGGTTTATGGTACATACGAAGACGATGTCCATTTACCACCAATTTGCATTGTGAGTCATCGATAGGTGTAAGGCGAACAACTCCATTGTCAAACACTTCCTCAATTTGGTATGGCCCAAGCCATCTGGTCTGCAACTTTCCAGGGAAGTCCTTGTATTGTGAATCAAACAACAAGGCCCAGTCACCTTGCTGAAATCTTCGTTGCTGAATGTGACTATCATGCCACATCTTTCTTTGTGCTTGGATCATCTCTATCTGATGTAGGGCATCCATGCGTAGTTCATCCAATGCATCAAGTTGCAGAATACGATCTTCTTGTGCCTACGACAGATCAATACCTACTTCCAAAGCAGTTCGAAGAGTTAGTAATTCAAACTCAATAGGCAAAAGCGGTTTCTTTCCATAGACCAATTCATAGGGCGTAAATCCAGTGGTAGATTTCCAAGTGGTATTATAAGCCCAAATAGCTTCTAGTAATTTGTCCAGCCAATTTCTTTTATGGACTGCTACTATTTTGGTCAAAATTCATTCTAATTCCCTATTGGTCACTTCAACTTGGCCATTGGCTTGTGGATGATAAGGTGAGGATTTTCTATGTTTGACTTGATAGAGTTGAGTGAAGGCTTCAACAAATTTTGAAGTAAATTGGGGTCCTTGATCAGTTGTGATGGATTGTGGGGCTCCAAAACGTAGAAAAATCTGTGAATACAGAAAATCAGCAACTTTTTCTTCTCTAGCATGCTTAAAGGCACGAGCTTCTACCCATTTGGTAACATAATCAGTACATACCAAGATATGCACTTTGCCTTGGGAAGAGGGATTAATGGGTCCTACGAAATCTAAACCCCATATTTCAAATGGTTCTGTTCCTATTTGAGGTTGTAATGGCATTTCATTAGTAAAGGTAGGTTTTCCCATTCTCTGGCAAGCATCACAATGTCTAATGTACTTCTTTACATCTTTATGCAAAGATGGCCAATAATATCCGGTTCCCAAGATTTTGCGAATAGTACTTTTGACTGAATAATGCCCTCCTGATGGTTCATCATGGCATGCCCGTAGGATATCATATACTTCATCCTGGCGGATACACCTACGTAAAACATGATCAGGACTGCATTTAAACAGTAAGCCCTCTATCCATTGAAAAGAAGAACTTTGCTTAATTAATTGTTTCTTTTGTTTGGGGGTAAAGTGAAGAGGAATCTTCCTTGTAGCCAAGTAATTAGCTATGTCCGCAAACCATGGAGATTGTACAGAAATAGCAAACAACTTTTCATCTGGAAAGGTATCTTCTACAACTTCCCCTGTATCTGCATTTGGTATTCTTGACAAGAAATCTGCAACTACATTAGATTTCCTAGGCTTGTTTACTATGGTAACATCAAATTCCTGTAATAGAATCAACCAACGAATAATTCTTGCACTAACCAATGGTTTATTCATCAAGTATTTGATTGCAGTATGATCTGTATGGATGAATACTTGGTACCCTGTGATGTAGTGTCAGAATTTGTTAATAGCATAGATTACAGCCAAGAATTCTTTTTCGATAGTAGTGTAGTTTTTCTCAGCTCCTGTCAAGTTTTTACTGATATAGTAAATAGCATAATGCTCCCCATTTTCAATCTGTCCTAACACAACTCCTATAGCGGTACTGGAAGCATCAGTTTGAATATGAAAAGGTAACTCCCAATTAGGACCTCTTAATACAGGTGGAGTGGTTAACTTTTCCTTCAAGTCTTCAAAAGAAGTTTGACATTCGGAAGACCAAACAAATTCAGAATCCTTCATGAGTAAAGCAAACATAGGATTTGCTATAGTGCTGAAGTTAGCAATGAATCTACGATAAAAACCAATGTGCCCTAAGAAACTGCGTACATCAGTTTGAGTTTGTGGAGGAGGGAGATTTTTGATGACTTCAACCTTCTTAGGATCAACTTTGATTCCAAAAGAAGAGATATGATGTCCAAGGACAATTCCTTCCTCCATCATTAAGAAGCATTTCTCAGGATTCAGAGAGAGGTGGTATGTTTCACAATGAATCAACACTTTTTCAAGTTGTTCTAATGCATATTCAAAACTGTTTCCAAACACCGTGAAATCATCCATATAAATTTCAACACTTTCATTGGTTAAATCAAAAAAAATTGCTAAAATAGCTCTCTAAAATGTTGCTGGAGCATTACATAAACCAAAGGGTAAAACCCTGTAAGCAAAAGTTCCCCAAGGACATGTAAAGGTAGTCTTTTCTTGGTCTTCTGGGGCAACTTGTATCTGGTTATATCCGCTGAAACCATCAAGGAAACAGAAAAATTTCTTTCCAGCAAGGGTATCCAATACTTGGTCTATGAATGGTAATGGGAAATGATCCTTATGTGTGGCCTTATTCAACTCCCTATAATCCACACATACTCTCATTTTACCATTTTTCTTTGGAACAATGACCAGTGGTGAAACCCATTTACTGTCAGAAATTGGATAAATGAATCCAACATCTAAGAGTTTTTCAATTTCCTCTTTCACAATTTCCTTTAGAGCAGGGTTCAAACGTCTCTGAGGTTGCCTTACTGGTTTTACGTTTTCTGTGTATATCCTATGTGTACATACCTCAGGATGAATTCCAGTCATGTCTTTATAATTCCATGCAAAAGCTTGAACATGTTTTTGTAAGACTGCAAACAACTTGGCTTCCTGGTCCTCAGTTAGCCAACTATTAATGTTCAAAAATTTACCTGGCTGGATTTCAATTTGTTTGATCCCTGGATAGATAGAACTAGCTGCTTCATAGTTACTGATTAATGCATTTAATGGACAATGGTGTGGTTGTAGAGTATGAAATACTCTAGAATCTATCTCAGAAATGATACCTGATGGAATCAGAGGACATTTGAAGGTGTTAAGGAGATGATGATGCCATCCATGTGGTAGAATGAATGATCTTTCCTGATTAGGCATGGATGATAGAAGTTCAGAATTTTGTTCCTCCTCTTGCCACAACAACCGATGAACAAGAGTTTGATCATCAGTTAGTCCTTCTGATTGTAATGTTTCAATTAGGACAGTTTCATTCTCAAATATTTCTCTCTCAGGTGTAGTGATTTCCTCAATATGTTCTTTTACTACAACTGTAGCCAAAGTAGCAATGGTTTCCTGTTCTTCATCAGATTCAGGATACCAAATTTGTCCAAAAAATTTAGTTGAAGGTTGAGCTGGTGGATACAAATAAATTTTCTTTAGGTCAACACCATTAGAAATGGTCATTTCTCCTGACCTGCAGTCTATAAAAGCAGCTGCAGTAGCCAACCAAGGTCGTCCTAGAATGATAGGGTATCCATTGACTGATTTCCTAGGCTGCAACACTAAGAAGTCTACAGGATATTCCCAAGATGAGACTTCAATGGCTACATCTTCTAGGATACCTTCAGGTTTAGCAACTGACCTATCTGCCATTTCCAAAACTGTGGTAGTAGGACTGAGATTCTTGAGCTACAATTTTTGCATTGTGTCCTTAGTCATAACATTAATTGCAGCTCCAAGATCAATTAGCACATTAGGAATTTGCATTAATCCAATAGTAATTGTAACTATTGGACTACCGGGGTCACTATATTTAGGAGGAACTAGTTTCCCGGACAATAAATCAGCTAATTTTCCTTCTACCCGAACAGTTTTAGAAAAGGCCTTCTTTTTACCAGGTTTCTTGATACATAACTCCTGAATAGTTTTTTTGAGTGAAGGCACATCCCTTATTGCCTGCAACAAAGGGAGAGAAATTGACATCTTTTTAAGTTCTGTCACTAATTTTGATTCAGGGGCAGTATCAATATGATCAAACCTTTCAGGGTATGGTAATGCTATTGGAGAAGATTCCTGCATTTTTTCTATTACTTCTTCTTTTTGTTTTTGTTGCATTGTCTCCTGATTTGGAGGTTCTTGTTTCTCACTTATTTCTTCAATGGTGGGTGGAACAGGTTCAGGTAAAACCTTCCCTGAACGTAGCTGGATGTTACTACAGTCAAGTACATGAACTGCAATAGAATCTTCAGACTCAACCTCATAAACAGGGGCTGTTTGTCTAGTATTATTTGGGTTAGTCACAGGTTGAGCTGGGAGTGGAGGTTGTTTTATTGGTTGCATTTGTTGATGTTGTGTTCTTCCCTAAAAATTTGGATTAGGAGTTGGCAGCAAGTTTTGAGTTTGCCATTGATACCTTTGTTGTCCTTGATATGGTGGATATTGTTGTCCCCATATTTGTCCTTGTTGTGTCCATTGTGGATGAGTTGTATTCCAAGGTGGATTCATCCATCCAGAATGTGACCAATCTGGAGAAGCTATCCAAGGTTGGTTCCAAGGTTGTGTAGGGACTTCTGCATGTCCCCATGGCATGTTCATATTCCAAGGAGATTGTCCCTAGTTTGGAAACCGAGGAGCATTGGGATATTGTGTATAGCCACCATCGGATCTCTGCCCAATAGCATTAAGTTCTTTTGTTTGGGTGCCTAAGATAGATTTTAGATGAGGCAACAAAGGACATCTATTTGTTGAATGTTCCTTGGAACAAATTCCATAAATAGAAGTTTTGTTTAAAGGACAATCCTGCAAGGCATGCTTATTCCTGCATCTTGGGCAATAAATTGCCAAAGGTGGTGTAGAATTGGATTTTGTGTTTCTCTCACCTAATGCAGAATTGAGTTGAACAAGGATATCAGTTTTTAAATTAGCCATTTCCTCCATTAACTCCTTTATGTCATTATTGCCAGAATTCCTTTTCTTTCTCCGTTGGTGAGTGCGGGAATAGTTTCTACATAACTCCACAATATCTTCAAGGTCAAGTTGATCTATGTCTCCTTTTCCCATTAAATCTAACACTTCCCTAGATTCATCCTGCAATCCTCTTAAGAAGATAGGCTTTAAGAAATCAGGTTCTACAGGACCACATCTCTTTTGGACAAAGGCAAAGCGATCAAGGTAATCCTCTAAACTTTCATCTTCTTCTTGCTTGATCCGAAACAACTCATCTTTTCTGTTTCGTACTCTACAATAATCCTGATATTTATGTAAGAATGCAGTCTCCATGTCATCCCAACTACGGATTGAATTAGGTTCAAGATTACTCATAAACCATCGGAGAGCAGCATCCTTAAGTGTAGAAGGAAACAATTTCAATTTTTGATTATCATTTATGTAGTCATAAGTCTGACATAACACTTTGAATTCAAACAAAAATTGATCAAGATCTTCTGAAACAGTTCCCCTAAAAATTGGCAATATGGATGGAGAAATAGTTTTCATGGGAGCATCTAAAGCTGGATCCAACCGTATGGGATATTCAAAAGTCTTAGGAGGATCATCAGCATACCCACCTAGTGGTGGTAGTGGTGCTGCCATAGTTGTTTTCTTTCTTGAGTTTGATGTGGATGGTTCAGACTTAAGGGAACGTTTAGCAGAAAGTGCTACAAAAAGTTCTTGCTCTAATCTGTCCAAAGCTTCAGTTGGTGAAGAAGGTATTTCTTGCTTTGGAAATTCTTCATCTGATCATGAAGAACGCCTTGGTGGTTCAGAACTAGTCCTGATAAACCTCCCTCTTTCGTCTCTTGGCCTATGCATTCATGCCTATTCACTAAATAAACTGAAATGCAGTAATTCAAAAATTGCAACACAATTCTTGACCTGTTTCACTTTTCCTAACAACACCGATTGTTCCCCGACAATGGCACCAAAAATGATGAGGGTCGTTGTTCATTCATCATTTAATCATTATGTGTGTCAATCCAGGGCGATGTCCAGAGGCTATATACGATAGAAGGTGTCACAGTTGCAGGTTCAATTCATTTAAGAACAGGGTTTTATTGGTGGATCAGTTAGCATTTTGGGGGTTTTGTTGTGACCTTTAACTCCTAAAAAATGAAATGAACTCCTATTTACTTTTGCAGAAATAGAATTACAGGAAATGAAATGACAGAATCTGAAATTGCAAAAAATGAAATATTGCTAAATTGAAATTGTCAGAAAGGTAAATTGCAGAATTGAAATCACACACAGTTGCAGAAAAATAAACTAACTACAATTCTCTGAGCATGTTCTAAATCTAGAAATTCAAACTAACATCTATTGCAAAACTGGAAATGTCACAAATCTAGAAATTGCAGTAAAATGACAGAAAACTGGAAATTGTTGCAAATATGGAAAATGACAGAAAACTTGAAGTTGCTGCAAATCTGAACAAAAATGTTGAAATTGCATGGAATGATGGAAAAATGTTGTCAAGACTGAAATCTGAATTTAAAGCTGCTAAAGAAATGAAACTGGTAGAATTCTGCTAACCTGCTGCAGCAAGGAATTAGCAATGTATTCTGTCAGAAGATGCCTTCCTCTAGTCCTGCAAGTGGCCCTTGCTTCTAGAACCAGATGAAGGTGAAGAGTTATGCTAAGAAAACCTAAATACTAATAATCAACTCAACATGCCAATTGAGAACTAAAAACTGCACCTTTTTATTCAATCTAGAAATGCATTACGGTAATGCAGGAAAAACCTATAGATTACTGTTCTGCTACAAAAACAACTGCACTCTCTATTTCTCTATGTCTCCTATATGACTATATGCCTATATTCTATATGCTCAACCATGTTGGGAGCTCTCTTATTTATAATATTATGCTGATATACTTGATTACCGATTTGTAGGGATTTACAACTGTTTGCACAACTGTTTCCTAGAATGCATGAGCTTGCTTTGTCAAACTTGATCTATTCAACCTTATTAAGCTGCATTCATTGAGGAAATCAGTTAACATGAGCTGGGACAACTTTTTGGTCAATTTTCAATACTTTCCTCTATCGATCTATCGCTTTTTGACCATCTTCTGTTGTTCCTACGCTATTCCCTATTCCTGCGCTATTATTCCTGCACTGCTTCGGAATAACAGGAAGTGACATTTAGTTATTATTTCATGCTCCAAACGCGTAGGGAAGAAGTATTTGACCACCTAGAATGTTTTCCTTTATCTTGTACATCCTTTTTGCATTGGTGGCACGTGCTGGAGTGACTGTTTCCAAGCCCTGCTTGTAAATGTACAACTGGTTGGAACTGTCACAGTCATAGATCTATTTTCCTACACAGTCAGCTACAGGGGACAAGGTCTTTGGCACCTTTTGCAATTGAATTAGTTCAAACAGAGGAATATTACTATTAAGCACCAAACATTCAACAATTACTACTGATTCTGAATCACTACTGATAAATTAGCTAAAAAATAGGTGAAACTACAGAAAGAAATAGTAAAACAGAATATATGCACTTATCATTTCAGAATATGCAAATATCAGTACATAATGCATTTTACCCAAAATTAGCATAGAAACATAATAAAAAGGGTGATTCAAATAATTAGAATGTATCCAAAAAGTGTTCATAGATGAGGCAATTCCTGGCCTCATCATTTTCCTCCCAACTTATGGTAATGCATGTCCTCATGCATTTTGTGCAACCTACCGAGGCACACAGGTCCAGGATCTAGACATCTTTCATGAAATTTTAATAATGCACCACCAATTTTGTAGAATCCACTGACTGTTTTTACAGACTTAAACCATTGTTGGAAGTGCTCATCAGGCTATGGATCATTATCAAAGAAATAGGGGACAGGAGTGATGACTATGGGCATTCTGTATCTTAGCCCTATCCAATGTTCTTTGATTTCTGAAATAATGTGGATAATACCTTCTGCCCTTCTCCTTGACCAAAACAAGTTAGTGGGAGAAATTGGCTCTCATTTTTGTAGGGAAATAGATAATTCACCCCATCTATTCTTACATGCTGCCACAGCATCATCAAAGAAATCTGCACAAAAATTTTGAAATTGAGTTATACCTTTTTGCAGATTTCCTAGATAAAGTTGTCTCATTCTAGGATCCCTCATGAAGGAATAGTGATTACTGGTACAATCCCTGTGATTGAGAGGAGCAGGCCTGACAAGTAAAACTACCTGTGATTCTAAGTCCTTAGCTATCTTCTTCTCGAGTCCCAATAAATATGATTTTGTAAGGTGGACATAAAGGCCCTCAGTTGTAAATCTCCTGTATAAAGGTGAGGCAGAAACATACTCTCTGTTGGCAAAAAGAAGTTATGTAAGAATAACTCACATAATAAGTTCTGTTGCTCTCTTGGACTCCCGCACAAAGGCTTCCACAAATTCTTGAGGAGTGGTCAACTGGTGAGGGAGCTCGAGAAACCAGTCTCATAATCTGCCAACGAAGGTACCTCTCCTTGAGTAGGAGGCTATAGAACCTAGGTGGTCTTCTACACTGTATTGCATACTCTGCAATTTGACATACATCTTTTACCTGTGTTTTCAACCTGTTGACTTCTGTTTCTTTCTCTGCTAGTTTGGTTCATTGAGAGTTCAAAGTGGCAATTTTCCCTTCTAACTGATGACACTGAGTCATCCAATAGGCTAGGTCTTCATTATACCTAGTCAAGGGCACTATGTTTGGGGGCCTCAAAATAGGTTGCATCTGTGCCACTATGTTGACCTGTACACCAACTTCCACAGTTGATGTTGCTATTGGCAAATATATCTGTGTCCCTTGTTCTTGTAACTATAATTGGTCTGAGGAAGCATTTGTGCCAGAGGAGAGAGTGTAGACACTTTTTTTGAGCTACAACTATGTGGTCCTACATAGAAATGTTTGAATGTCTCGTTGAGGGGAACTATCATTCTTCATCAAAATTTTAGATGGATTTTTTTGCAAAAGCATATCATCAAATGTTTCTACTCCTCCTGCATCTGCAACAAGTGATTCCTATGTCTGTGCTGTATCATCTTCTGATTGTCTAGCCAAATCTAGGAGAATTTGAGCCCATTCATCGGTGTTTCTCAACCCTTAGATTGATATTCCAATTACAACAATTTGTTTTACAAATCTTGAATTTCTTTGACAAAGAAATTTGGTGATCTTTTTCTTTCATGGCCTCTTCAACATGATCAATCCATTTGGTCTAGGTTTTAATAACACTCCTTGTAGCATGCAACTGAGTGTGGATATCAACTTCCTCCTCATTAAAATTTCTCGACTTCAATATTTTTCAAATTTAGAATATTTAGACTTAGAATACATGAGTATCCTCCTCAATCCTAGTTGGTTCAAATTAAAGTTTAAATGCTCCTCGAATCGAATCAGTATAATCAACTAATGGAGATAGGGCTTATTAAGTTTCTTCCATAGTTAGGTCAAATTCCATTTGTATTTTTCTTTCCTATTGCAACTTCCTGAACTATCTATCCTAATTTCTTCTTCTACACATTGGGTCTATAATATCTACTAGTATATCCGACAAGGTTTTTGTTTTCTAAAGTCTTGCAGACCTTCTCAACCCTATAGGTCTTGGATGTTCCTGAGCAGATGCAACTTTGCTTGTTGGAGCAACTACGATGTTCTATTGAGTCAGAACACATGGTTCTATTGTTGATTTTGGAGCATGTCACTCACTTGAACTCCCATTTCTCTGTTGGGATGTACATTGTCTGCAAATGTCACCCTCTTCTTTTAACCGAGAATCAGATGTTGATGCATGTTGTCTCCTAATTCTAGAAGATGGGGGACATCAAGTGAAGGGGAAATTCTATGTTTAAAGGGTTCTAGTGAGGATTTTCTTTTTCTTTTCCTCTTCTATCTTCCTCTCCCTGTGCTGAGTTTGAATCATTAATTTCTGCCCATGGAGAGAAAAAACGGTCAAAGTTCCTAGGGTTTCCCCTAAAATGGTATTGGCAAATGAGTTTAATGAGCCCATGATGTTTAGGGCTTCCCTTCCCTACTTGGTACTTTAGGGCCATAGGCTTTAATTCCTGGTAAAGATACAAGGGAATGTTGACCCTACAGTTCCCGGTCTAGCTGCTCCATGGCACAAATGGTTGAGGATACGAAGGTGTGGGCCGAGACACAACAAGGAAATTGGCCATCACAAGTGATGTATCCTCATAACCCACATTGCAACATCATCCCAAGGGAGATTCTAAACTAGACCTTTTTACCCCTTTACAACACATTTTTATGCATTAAAAACTCAATTTGCCTATCCCCTTCTTCCTTAAACTGATTAACTAGGTCAATTAAAATATTTCTATCGATTTTAATAATTTGCAAACCTTGAAGGGGAAATCAGTAACTTGACTAAGTATTTCAGGGAGTTACCCTGGATAGACATCCCCATTAATGTGCACTCGATCGTTTCGGAAGGTGCGTGCGAATTCGCCACGCCCTCGAAATAGCCATCGAATTTGTGCAAGAACGGCAAGAAATCCTCCATTGGTAAAAATTTGTAGGGACGCAACATCTATTTCCAGGTAGCTAATGTTCTCAGGTTCTGCTCTAACCTTCTTTCCACCCATGGTATCTTCTGCTACTTTCTATGTGTCGATGGCTGTAAATTTTTATGACCTGCGTCTGTGTTCTCTATTTTTAGGGCTTTTTAATCTTCAGCATCGAAACTGCTTCGAAACATGCAGAATGTCGTGGCAGTGTTTACGACGTCATCAACCCCTAATTTTTGCTTGATTTTGTTATGGTTGTCAACTTTCACGTGCTGCATGGAATCCAAGACTTGAACTTTCCATTTTCCACCAAATAAATCACCGTAGGACACGTGTCATAAATTTTTACACGAAACCCATTCCTGCCCTTAATGACTTATTCCTGCGCTTAGTGATTTAAATAGTTCATTCCTACGCTTTGGGAATAAAATAGTCCATTCCTGCGCTTTGGGAATAAAACAGTTCATTCCTGCGCTTTGGGAATAAAACAGTTTATTCCTGCGCTTTCTGTTTGCTGATTTCGGCGTAGTTTTCACTTTTGCATTCTAGAGAAGAATTAGGCAGAGGCATTTGTAAAACACTTTCTACTTTTGATTCCCATTTTTACATGCTTTATACTAATCAAGGATATATACACTTATATACTAATGATTTACTCTATTCAGAAAATGAAAAGACACATACCTGTTAAAACCATTTTATCTACATTTCAGGATGCTCCTGCTGAAATTTCCAGCAAATCAATCTTTGAACTAAGGCAGGTGCAATCTGAAAATAGATGAAACAATGGTCATGGAACAATGAGGGTGAAACCAACTAGGTAAACATGTCGGAACCCCGGTTTTCATGTAAACCCAACTCAGGAGCGCCTCAAAGAGGTTTTCACTTTCTGAGTTTTTATTTATTATTTTTTTCTCTCTCTCTCTTTTTTTTTTTTTTTTATAATTTGTATCATTCTGCTGAATTCGAGATGGAAGAAGAGCTTTCTTCCCAAATGTGTACATCCAAACTTCCCAATTGCTTGAGAAATTCCTCCTTGTTTTGTGGTTTATGGTACATACGAAGACGATGTCCATTTACCACCAATTTGCGTTGTGAGTCATCGATAGGTGTAAGGTGAACAACTCCATTGTCAAACACTTCCTCAATTTGGTACGGCCCAAGCCATCTGGTCTGCAACTTTCCAGGGAAGTCCTTGTATTGTGAATCAAACAACAAGGCCCAGTCACCTTGCTAAAATCTTCGCTGCTGAATGTGACTATCATGCCACATCTTTCTTTGTGCTTGGATCATCTCCGTCTGATGTAGGGCATCCATGCGTAGTTCATCCAATGCATCAAGTTGTAGAATGCGATCTTCTTGTGCCTACGACAGATCAATACCTACTTCCAGAGCAATTCGAAGAGTTAGTAATTCAAACTCAATAGGCAAAAGCGGTTTTTTTCCATAGACCAATTCATAGGGCGTAAATCCAGTGGTAGATTTCCAAGTGGTATTATAAGCCCAAATAGCTTCGGTAATTTGTCCAGCCAATTTCTTTTATGGACTGCTACTGTTTTGGTCAGAATTCATTCTAATTCCCTATTGGTCACTTCAACTTGGCCATTGGCTTGTGGATGATAAGGTGAGGATTTTCTGTGTTTGACTTGATAGAGTTGAGTGAAGGCTTCAACAACTTTTGAAGTAAATTGGGGTCCTTGATCAGTTGTGATGGATTGTGGGGCTCCAAAACGTAGAAAAATCTGTGAATACAAAAAATCAGCAACTTTTTCTTCTCTAGCATGCTTAAAGGCACGAGCTTCTACCCATTTGGTAACATAATCAGTACATACCAAGATATGCACTTTGCCTTGGGAAGAGGGATTAATGGGTCCTACGAAATCTAAACCCCATATTTCAAATGGTTCTGTTCCTATTTGAGGTTGTAATGGCATTTCATTAGTAAAGGTAGGTTTTCCCATTCTCTGGCAAGCATCACAATGTCTAATGTACTTCTTTACATCTTTATGCAAAGATGGCCAATAATATCTGGTTCCCAAGATTTTGCGAATAGTACTTTTGACTGAATAATGCCCTCCTGATGGTTCATCATGGCATGCCCGTAGGATATCATATACTTCATCCTGGTGGATACACCTACGTAAAACATGATCAGGACTGCATTTAAACAGTAAGCCCTCTATCCATTGAAAAGAAGAACTTTGCTTAATTAACTGTTTCTTTTGTTTGGGGGTAAAGTGAAGAGGAATCTTCCTTGTAGCCAAGTAATTAGCTATGTCTGCAAACCATGGAGATTGTATAGAAATAGCAAACAACTTTTCATCTGGAAAGGTATCTTCTACAACTTCCCCTGTATCTGCATTTGGTATTCTTGACAAGAAATCTGCAACTACATTAGATTTCCCAGGCTTGTTTACTATGGTAACATCAAATTCCTGTAATAGAATCAACCAACGAATAATTCTTGCACTAACCAATGGTTTATTCATCAAGTATTTGATTGCAGTATGATCTGTATGGATGAATACTTGGTACCCTATGATGTAGTGTCAGAATTTGTTAATAGCATAGATTACAGCCAAGAATTCTTTTTCGGTAGTAGTGTAGTTTTTCTCAACTCCTATCAAGTTTTTACTGATATAGTAAATAGCATAATGCTCCCCATTTTCAATCTGTCCTAACACAGCTCCTATAGCGGTATTGGAAGCATCAGTTTGAATATGAAAAGGTAACTCCCAATTAGGACCTCTTAATACAGGTGGAGTGGTTAACTTTTCCTTCAAGTCTTCAAAAGAAGTTTGACATTCGAAAGACCAAACAAATTCAGAATCCTTCATGAGTAAAGCAAACATAGGATTTGCTATAGTGCTGAAGTTAGCAATGAATCTGCGATAAAAACCAATGTGCCCTAAGAAACTGCGTACATCAGTTTGAGTTTGTGGAGGAGGGAGATTTTTGATGACTTCAACCTTCTTAGGATCAACTTTGATTCCAAAAGAAGAGATATGATGTCCAAGGACAATTCCTTCCTCCATCATTAAGAAGCATTTCTCAAGATTCAGAGAGAGGTGGTATGTTTCACAGTGAATCAACACTTTTTCAAGCTTTTCTAATGCATATTCAAAACTATTTCCAAACACCGTGAAATCATCCATATAAATTTCAACACTTTCATTGGTTAAATCAGAAAAAAATTGCTAAAACAGCTCTCTAAAATGTTCGTTGGAGCATTACATAAACCAAAGGGTAAAACCCTGTAAGCAAAGGTTCCCCAAGGACATGTAAAGGTAGTCTTTTCTTGGTCTTCTGGGGCAACTTGTATCTGGTTATATCCGTTGAAACCATCAAGGAAACAGAAAAATTTCTTTCCAGCAAGGGTATCCAATACTTGGTCTATGAATGGTAATGGGAAATGATCCTTATGTGTGGCCTTATTCAACTCCCTATAATCCACACATACTCTCATTTTACCATTTTTCTTTGGAACAATGACCAGTGGTGAAACCCATTTACTGTCAAAAATTGGATAAATGAATCCAACATCTAAGAGTTTTTCAATTTCCTCTTTCACAATTTCCTTTAGAGCAGGGTTCAAACGTCTCTGAGGTTGCCTTACTGGTTTTACGTTTTTTGTGTATATCCTATGTGTACATACCTCAGGATGAATGCCAGTCATGTCTTTATAATTCCATGCAAAAGCTTGAACATGTTTTTGTAAGACTGCAAACAACTTGGCTTCCTGGTCCTCAGTTAGCCAGCTATTAATGTTCAAAAATTTACCTGGCTGGATTTCAATTTGTTTGATCCCTGGATAGATAGAACTAGCTGCTTCATAGTTACTGATTAATGCATTTAATGGACAATGGTGTGGCTGTAGAGTATGAAATACTCTAGAATCTATCTCAAAAATGATACCTGATGGAATCAGAGGACATTTGAAGGTGTTAAGGAGATGATGATGCCATCCATGTGGTAGAATGAATGATCTTTCCTGATTAGGCATGGATGACAGAAGTTCAGAATTTTGTTCCTCCTCTTGCCACAACAACCGATGAACAAGAGTTTGATCATCAGTTAGTCCTTCCGATTGTAATGTTTCAATTAGGACAGTTTCACTCTCAAATATTTCTCTCCCAGGTGTTGTGATTTCCTCAATATGTTCTTTTACTACAACTGTAGCCAAAGTAGCAATGGTTTCCTATTCTTCATCAGATTCAGGATACCAAATTTGTCCAAAAAATTTAGTTGAAGGTTGAGCTGGTGGATACAAATAAATTTTCTTTAGGTCAACACCATTAGAAATGGTCATTTCTCCTGACCTGCAGTCTATAAAAGCAGTTGCGATAGCCAACCAAGTTCATCCTAGAATGATAGGGTATCCATTGACTAATTTCCTAGGCTGCAACACTAAGAAGTCTACAGGATATTCCCAAGATGAGACTTCAATGGCTACATCTTCTAGGATACCTTCAGGTTTAGCAACTGACCTATCTGCCATTTCCAAAACTGTGGTAGTAGGACTGAGATTCTTGAGCTGCAATTTTTGCATTGTGTCCTTAGTCATAACATTAATTGCAGCTCCAAGATCAATTAGCACATTAGGAATTTGCATTAATCCAATAGTAATTGTAACTATTGGACTACCGGGGTCACTATATTTAGGAGGAACTAGTTTCCCGGACAATAAATCAGCTAATTTTCCTTCTACCTGAACAGTTTTAGGAAAGGCCTTCTTTTTACCAGGTTTCTTGATACATAACTCCTGAATAGTTTTTTTGAGTGAAGGCACATCCCTTATTGCCTGCAACAAAGGGAGAGAAATTGACATCTTTTTAAGTTCTGTCACTAATTCTGATTCAAGGGTAGTATCAATATGATCAAACCTTTCAGGGTATGGTAATACTGCTGGAGAAGATTCCTGCATTTTTTCTGTTACTTCATCTTTTTGTTTTTGTTGCATTGTCTCCTGATTTGGAGGTTCTTGTTTCTCACTTATTTCTTCAATGGTGGGTGGAACAGGTTCGGGTAAAACCTTCCCTGAACGCAGTTGGATGTTACTACAGTCAAGTACATGAACTAGCAGAGAATCTTCAGACTCAACCTCATAAACAGGGGTTGTTTGTCTGGTATTATTTGGGTTAGTCACAGGTTGAGCTGGGAGTGGAGGTTGTTTTACTGGTTGCATTTGTTGATGTTGTGTTCTTCCCTAAAAATTTGGATTAGGAGCTGGCAGCAAGTTTTGAGTTTGCCCTTGATACCTTTGTTGTCCTTGATATGGTGGATATTGTTGTCCCCATATTTGTCCTTGTTGTGTCCACTGTGGATGAGTTGCATTCCAAGGTGGATTCATCCATCCAGAATGTGACCAATCTGGAGAAGCTGTCCAAGGTTGGTTCCAAGGTTGTGCAGGGACTTTTGCATGTCCCCATGGCATGTTCATATTCCAAGGAGATTGTCCCCAGTTTGGAAACCGAGGAGCATTGGGATATTGTGTATAGCCACCACCGGATCTCTGCCCAATAGCATTAAGTTCTTCTATTTGGGTGCCTAAGATAGATTTTAGATGAGGCAACAAAGGACATCTATCTGTTGAATGTTCCTTGGAACAAATTCCACAAATAGAAGTTTTGTTAAAAGGGCAATCCTGCAAGGCATGCTTATTCCTGCATCTTGGGCAATAAATTGCCAAAGGTGGTGTAGAATTGGATTTTGTGTTTCTCTCACCTAATGCAAAATTGAGTTGAACAAGGATATCAGTTTTTAAATTAGCCATTTCCTCCATTAACTCCTTTATGTCATTATTGCCAGAATTCCTTTTCTTTCTCCGTTGGTGAGTGCGGGAATAGTTTCTACATAACTCCACAATATCTTCAAGGTCAAGTTGATCTATGTCTCCTTTTCCCATTAAATCTAACACTTCCCTAGATTCATCCTGCAATCCTCTTAAGAAGATAGGCTTTAAGAAATCGGGTTCTACAGGACCACATCTCTTTTGGACAAAGGCAAAGCGATCAAGGTAATCCTCTAAACTTTCATCTTCTTCTTGCTTGATCCGAAACAACTCATCTTTTCTGTTTTGTACTCTACAATAATCCTGATATTTATGTAAGAATGCAGTCTCCATGTCATCCCAACTACGGATTGAATTAGGTTCAAGATTACTCATAAACCATCGGAGAGCAGCATCCTTAAGTGTAGAAGGAAACAATTTCAATTTTTGATTATCATTTATGTAGTCATAAGTCTGACATAACACTTTGAATTCAAACAAAAATTGATCAGGATCTTCTGAAACAGTTCCCCTAAAAATTGGCAATATGGATGGAGAAATAGTTTTCATGGGAGCATCTAAAGCTGGATCCAACCGTATGGGATATTCAAAAGTCTTAGGAGGATCATCAACATACCCACCTAGTGGTGGTAGTGGTGCTGCCATAGTTGTTTTCTTTCTTGAGTTTGATGTGGATGGTTCAGACTTAAGGGAACGTTTAGCAGAAAGTGCTGCAAAAAGTTCTTGCTCTAATCTGTCCAAAGCTTCAGTTGGTGAAGAAGGTATTTCTTGCTCTGGAAATTCTTCATCTGATCGTGAAGAACGCCTTGGTGGTTCAGAACTAGTCCTGATAAACCTCCCTCTTTCGTCTCTTGGCCTATGCATTCATGCCTATTCACTAAATAAACTGAAATGCAGTAATTCAAAAATTGCAACACAATTCTTGACCTGTTTCACTTTTCCTAACAACACCGATTGTTCCCTAGCAACGGCACCAAAAATGATGAGGGTCGTTGTTCATTCATCATTTAATCATTATGTGTGTCAATCCAGGGCGATGTCCAAAGGTTGTATACGATAGAAGGTGTCACAGTTGTAGGTTCAATTCATTTAAGAACAGGGTTTTATTGGTGGATCAGTTAGCATTTTGGGGGTTTTGTTGTGACCTTTAACTCCTAAAAAATGAAATGAACTCCTATTTACTTTTGTAGAAACAGAATTACAGGAAATGAAATGACAGAATCTGAAATTGCAAAAAATGAAATATTGCTAAATTGAAATTGTCAGAAAGGCAAATTGCAGAATTGAAATCACACACAGTTGCAGAAAAATAAACTAACTACAATTCTCTGAGCATGTTCTAAATCTAGAAATTCAAACTAACATCTATTGCAAAACTGGAAATGTCACAAATCTAGAAATTGTAGTAAAATGACAAAAACTGGAAAATGACAGAAAACTTGAAGTTGCTGCAAATCTGAACAAAAATGTTGAAATTGCATGGAATGATGGAAAAATGTTGTCAAGACTGAAATCTGAATTTAAAGCTGCTAAAGAAATGAAACTGGCAGAATTCTGCTAACCTGCTGCAACAAGGAATTAGCAATGTATTCTGTCAGAAGATGCCTTCCTCTGGTCCTGCAAGTGGCCCTTGCTTCTAGAACCAGATGAAGGTGAAGAGTTATGCTAAGAAAACCTAAATACTAATAATCAACTCAACATGCCAATTGAGAACTAAAAACTGCACCTTTTTATTCAATCTGGAAATGCATTACAGTAATGCAGGAAAAACCTGCAGATTATTGTTCTGCTACAAAAACAACTGCACTCTCTATTTCTCTATGTCTCCTATATGACTATATGCCTATATTCTATATGCTCAACCATGCTGGGAGCTCTCTTATTTATAATATTATGCTGATATACTTGATTACTGATTTGTAGGGATTTACAACTGTTTGCACAACTGTTTCCTAGAATGCATGAGCTTGCTTTGTCAAACTTGATCTATTCAACCTTATTAAGCTGCATTCGTTGAGGAAATCAGTTAACATGAGCTGGGACAACTTTTTGGTCAATTTTCAATACTTTCCTCTACCGATCTGTCGCTTTTTGACCATCTTCTGTTGTTCCTACGCTATTCCCTATTCCTGTGCTATTATTCCTGCACTGCTCCGAAATAACAGGAAGTGACATTTAGTTATTATTTCGTGCTCCAAACGCATAGGGAAGAAGTATTTGACCACCTAGAATGTTTTCCTTTATCTTGTACATCCTTTTTGCATTGGTGGCACGTGCTGGAGTGACTGTTTCCAAGCCCTGCTGTAAATGTACAGCTGGCTGGAACTGTCACAGTCATAGTCTATTTTCCTGCACAGTCAGCTACAGGGGACAAGGTCTTTGGCACCTTTTGCAATTGAATTAGTTCAAACAGAGGAATATTACTATTAAGCACCAAACATTCAACAATTACTACTGATTCTGAATCACTACTGATAAATTAGCTAAAAAATAGGTGAAACTGCAGAAAGAAACAGTAAAACAGAATATATGCACTTATCATTTTAGAATATGCAAATATCAGTACATAATGCATTTTACCCAAAATTAGCATAGAAACATAATAAAAAGGGTGATTCAAATAATTAGAATGTATCCAAAAAGTGTTCATAGATGAGGCAATTCCTGGCCTCATCACCATCTATCAAGGCTCTCTGCTTCTAGATTAGGGATCGGGTGATTTTATAGGGTTGGTTTAGACTCCTCTATGGCTAAACATATCTTCCTTTTCATTACCTCTAAACTACTTTCCTTTCCTTTAAATATTCATCTATTTCTTTCTAGCCATACAGTCCAAAGTATTGTATCTTTTGATATATCCCATATTGTTTGTAAAACCTCACTTTTATAAGTGGTCTATCATTGTTTTAACCAATATTCAATTCTACTATTCATCACCATGCATTTACCAAACATATTAAGTGTCCATTTCCATAGATTCCAAATAATTGAGCAATGTCCCAATAGATGATTTATACTCTCCTCCTCCTTTTTACAAAAAATACATTAAGAGGGGCCATGAAAACCCCTTTTCATAAGGTTATCCTAGGATAAAATTCTTCCATGACCTACTAGCCAAACAAGCATTTTAACTTTAGGAATTCTTGGGCTATCCCAAATATCTCTCCATATTCTAGTGATATTATTTTTTTTTTGGTGTTGTACATTATATCCACTTCTTGTTGTGTATTCTCCTGTGCTATTTTTTTTTTTTTTTTTTTAATAAGTAACATTTATATACAAAAGTGGGTTTTTCTAGAGGATCCCAAAAACAATATTACAAAAATAGAATGAACCCATTACAGCCACGAGGTTGAGGTCTCAAAGCGAGCCTTAGACCTGAACAGAAAAATAGGAAAAAGAAGCTGCCATGGCATGGAAAAAAGAAGTTGCCCTAGCTCAAAAAACCCAGCCGGCCAAGTAGCCCTAGCACCCTTAATTGGCAGTAGGATTCTTCGGGATCCCAGAGGATCCTTCAACATGTGTCTTGAGATTACGGAGGTAGAGGATTGCCAAATCAGCCGCCCTAGAGATGTTTCCCATAGCGTCGATGGCCAGATCGATGAGCATGCTCAGGGGAACTTTCTCCTGCTCCTTCTTCTGCACCGACTCAGAATCCGAGCTCAGGTGGAGAGGAGAATCGTTCTCAACTTCGGCCTTGGATTTCTTGAGCCGCCTAGAGGATCTGCCACTTGGAGGAGTTGCCTTGGCCCGCCTGCGATAGCGACTGCGATTGGGGGTGGCCTGGTCGGGAGGAATGGGAGACTCGGTCTTGGGAGCATCGATGCCTAGGAAGCAGGCGGGTTGGAAGAGAGGGGAGGGACAATCTGGGGGGGGCATGTTAGAGAGACAATGGTGGAAAATGACGCCCATAAGCCCCTGGTGTCGCGGCCTGGCCTTTTTCTTTCGAGCGGCCTCGATGGAACACCCGAGGAAGTAGTTCAGGAAGTCCGGGAAGCACAGCTTCTTAGACGCCCACAAGTGGTTCATGAGAGTGATGTGGTAGCTGCAAAGAGGCTTGTCCGGATCATCACAGCAAATGAACTACATCAACGGCTTTAAAGCCTAGCTCCACGGTTCATCCAACTCCTCTCTGAAGAGGGAGGACTTGTCCCAGCCCAAACTTTTCCCTTTGTCCAGAAATTGGTCCAATTCCTCCTGCCAGTTGTGCTTGTCCCGTTGGATGAAACGCCCGGTGGTCGGCATTCCAGTAATCTCAACCAAGAGCTCAAATGTGACCTTCAGGTGGACTCCTTTCACCCGGACCTCCCCATATTGCCAAGTCTCCATGAAATCGGACATGATTTCATCATCCGGGCCCTGAAACTTGCTGAGGAAAGGGATTAGCCTGAGGGCTTTCATGAAGATTTTCTCCTCCTCAGACAAGGAGGAGAGTTCTGGGTCAATGTATGGAACAACCATGAGAGGGGCAAGGGATCTACAAAAGAGGTCCTGAAGGCAAGAAAATGCTACGGTACAGGGATGACTGCGCACAATTCTGAGACGAGAGCAAAGAAGACTGAAAACCCCCGTATCACCACCCTGGAATAAAAATATAGGAAGCTTGCATCGAAAGGATGACGGATCATGAAAGTCGCATGCATGGGAAACAGGTGAAAAGAGGGGAGCCATCGGATTGGAAGAATATAGGCTCGCGCGGTCCCGATGATGTAAGGAAATCATGCCCAGCAAAGCGTTATGAACGGGAAAATAGCTGCTAGCCAGCTTGGGGCTATCGCCCACGTCAGGGGTGCTGACGGGTATGTCGGGGAATGACTCACCACAGGCAGTAATTGGATGCCAACCCAACCGCCAACTGTCCACCTTCCCAAGAACGCTTGATGTGTCCCACCTAGCCAATCTGGCGAGAATCATTGAGCTTTTTGGAATTCTGACGCAGCCACGTCAGCAACATCTTGAGGGATTTCAAGATCCCACGTGGTGAGTTTGTCGGAGGAGGATCCTTTGTTGGCTAGGAGGTCAGCCAAAGAATTTCCTTCCCTGAAGATGTGCTGGCATGTGTAGGTCCTGCTGTGGAGAATCCTCCGAATTTCTTCGATGGTGTTGTGGACCCTCCAGGCAGGGGTCTTATCCTTGTTCAAGTAGTTTATGATATTCATGGAGTCACCTTCAATGATGATAGCTCTGGAGTCCTCCGAAATGAGGACTAAACCTCTCCAAAGGGCTCTGGCTTTCGTGACATGGTTGGTCTGAACCCCAAGATCTTCAGAGAAAGCGAGGATAACCATGCCCCGATGGTCCCTGACCGCGCCACCAGCCCTCGCAGCTCCTGGGTTCCCTTTGGAAGCCCCATCAAAGTTAAGCTTGATCCATCCCGGAGGGGGAGGACTCCACTTAGCAAGGATACGGGGGTGAGGTAGAGGGTTCCCCAGGGGGGGACAATCAAAAATATTAAGAGAAGAGAGGATACGCCCTTCTCGAGATAGAGGAGAGGGGCTGGGATAGTGAATGAGATTAGCATTTTTGGAAGCAAAAGCCATAGCCCTGATGGCCACCGAAGGAGGATCCCAGGAAGAGGTTCCAAAGATCCTGCAGTTTCTCTCAAGCCAGACTTGCCATATCAGGTGATGAAGGCAGATGTCCCAGAGGAAACGAAGCTTAATAAGGGTTGGGGCCATTGGTAGAAGGCACCACACAAAGACTTGGGAGGAACCCATTGGATCTGAAAGGTAGACAGGGTGAACCCAAACACAACCGAGGTGAAATCATAGTGGAGGAACAGGTGATTGGTGGATTCCCAATCGGATAGGCACAGGTAACATCTGTTGGGAAGGGGGATGCCTCTTTTGATGAGGTTCTCAGTGGTGAGGGATTTGTTTTGGAAGGCAATCCATGAGAAGAAGGCCACTTTCGAAATGAGGTTCTTCTTCCAAACAATATGGGAAGGGGATACGGGGTGATCCTTCAGGAGGGAGAAGGCAGACTTAACAGTGTACAGTCCTTTGTCAGAACCAGCCCAGACAGGCTTGTCATCTTTCTGCTCAGTGGGAATGGTAGTTTCTTGGAGCTTAATTTTGAGAGCAGCAGCCTCAAGAGAGGTGCCCGCGAGGAGCCTCCATCGGGGATGACCATCCTCCCAAACTATGAAGTCAGAAACTTTCATTCCCAACCGAGAGTCAGGGACCGTTTGAAGTATGGCGAGGTCTGCTCCATCGCTTAGGGGTTCATCCAACAACCATCTGTTGCTCCAAAAATCAATGCTTCGATCGTCCCCCAGAACCCATCTGAGGCCTTTCTGGATGAGCACTTTGGAATGAGTCACAGCCTTCCAGAAGACAGATCCATTGGGGTGGTTGCCAGAATCAAGGAAAGAGTGGTTTCCCATGTATTTCTTAGACACCAGCATGGTCCACTCTGCAGGGTCTTTCGAGATAATCCTCCAAGCCTGCTTGCCTAGCAAGGCTGTGTTCATGTCTGACAGTTTTCTGAAACCCAACCCTCCCTGCTTCTTACTTCTGCAGACAGTGTCCCAAGCCACCAGGGGAATCTTAGCTTTGTCTTTGGATCCTGACCAAAGAAACTTTTTCTGGATGTGTTTAATGAGCTTGCACACTGACTTGGGAATAGGGAACACTGACATGAAGTAAATGGGGATGCTCTGGAGGGTTGAACTTGACAGGGTTGCTTTCGTCGCTTGGGACAGAAGTTTACCTTTCCAGGCTGCCATCTTTCATTGAAATCTTTCAACAACATTGTTCCACATACTCTCTTTTGGTCTTCCCTAGAAAAAGGGGAGCCCCAGATAGGAGGATGGGAGAGCTCCAGCAGAGCACCCAAGGATCCACCCAATCCTGCCCTGACGGTTCGGGGGGGTGTGAACGAAAAACAGCTTGCTTTTGGAGAAGTTAACCTGCTGCCCAGTCACTTTCTCATAGAGGGAAAGGATGTGCTTGATGTTTCTAGCCTGAAATACAGACGCCTACATAGAAAGGATGGTGTCATCAACAAATTGCTGGTGAGTAGTGGGAGTGGATTTGGACGTCACAGGGATGTCAAAGATATTCCTCGCCACTCTAGTTGCAGAAAGGGTTCTACCAAGGGATTTCACCAAAATGATGAACAAAAGAGGGGATAGAGGGTCTCCTTGATGGAGTCCTCTAACGCTGGGAAAAAAACCAGCGGGGGAGCCATTGACCAGCACCAAGAACCAGGCAGAGGAGAAACAATTATGGATAAGCTGAACCCAACTGGGGTGGAAGCCAAACTTTAGGAGGACGTCCCGGAGAAACTCCCAACTAACCCGATCAAAAGCTTTGGTCATATCAAGTTTGAGAAAGAGACCTGCTTTTTTGTTTCGGACCGCAGAATGAAGGGTTTCATAAATGGAAATGACTCCGTCCAGAATGTTTCTGCCTTTAACCGAGCTTCCTTGGTGGGGGTCAATGATGATGGGGAGGATAGGCTTCATCCTGGACGCCATGGCTTTGGTGAGGATCTTGAAGAGAACGTTGCAGAGACTAATGGGTCGAAAATCAGCCATAGACCGGCAATCAGGGGACTTGGGGATCAAAGCAATGAAGGTGGAGTTAACAGCCTGGGGGATGGAGTGAGATTGGAGATCACGAATGGCAGCGCAGACGTTCGGTCCTACCAGGTCCCAGTAGGCTTGGTAGAACCAGGGAGGAAAACCCTCTAGCCCGAGGGCTTTATCAGGTTGCATGGAGAAGACCACCTCCTTAATTTTTGAGTCAGAGAAGGGCTTGAGGAGGGAGGAATTGGAGTCGCCAGAAACCAAACTGGGGATGTTCTCCAGAAGGGTGGCCTTGGCAGAGGTAGAGCTTTCTGGGGAGGTTCCTAAGAGGTTTTGAAAGAAAGAGACAGCCTCAGATCTGATCTCGTTGAAAGAGACAGCCTCAGATCTGATCTCGTTGATATCTTCAGTGCTGGAACCATCGTTGCATTGAATTTTACTAATCTTATTGGAGCTTCTGTGTCTCATGGTTGTAGCATGGAAGAATATGGTATTGGAGTCTCCCGCTTTGATCCATAGTTCTCTGGATTTCTGCCTCCAGAAGGATTCCTCACTGGCAAGAATGGAGTGGAATTCAACAAGAAGTTTCCATTCCTCCTTCCTCATGGCAGCCCCGGATTCCCCTTCTTCGATCCTCCTCTCAATGGCTCGGAGTTGATAAAAAATAAGCTTCTTTTGGCTAAAAATGTTGCCAAACACCTCTCTGTTCCACCTCCGCAAGTTATCCTTGGTGAACTTGAGCTTCTGAGTTATCCTGAAGATGGGAGATCCATGGACATGCTGCCTCCACCACTGACTCATCATTTCATGAAAGTCTTTGTGTTTGAGCCACATAGCCTCAAACCGAAAGGGGGTTCGAAACACGGGAGACTTGCCCACCTGAAGGATAATGGGATTATGGTCCGATCCAATCTTGGGGAGAGCCGAAAGGGAAGCGTCACCAAAGAGAGGAATAGCTTCCTGGGAGATTAGGAACCTATCCAATTTGACCTGAATTAGGTTACCTCCAATTCTCCTGTTGCTCCACGTATAGCGATGCCCTTGGGTATTGCATGCAGAGCAGAAAGCGGGTTTGTTTTCATAAACAATGGGCTACTTTTTGATGAGGATGGAATCCTTGAACAGGTTGAAAAAGGAAGGAAGGTAGGTTTCCAAATTGGCATTGACACACAGGCGAGCATGGATCATGCGGGAGCGTACCTTAGTAGACGAATCTACAGCAACGAGCTCTCCAATAGTGCGGGCAATTCCTCTCAGGACTTCTTCTTGCCAGTAGTGGAAGGGTAGGTTTGGAAGCCGAATCCAAATAGGCCCCACATTGATGTTCTGTGTGTCTGGGTTGAAGTCCTCTCCCCACCTGCGGAGGAATAGGCTTCACCTACCTAGGAACCAGGGCCCCCCAGTAAGGATATTGCATGAATCCTCTGCGTTATTTAATCTGATCGCAAAAAAACCCTTGGACAGGGCTATAAGCTGCAAGCTCCCACTGGTGCGCCATTTGTTGCTCGCCCATTTTCAAATTGTTTCCATATCTAGTCTGCCTCCGATGAACTTGCCAATGAGGGTGTATTTTTCCTGAGCCGCATAGCTATCCAGCAATGCCCCTGGGATCACCAAGTCGAAGCCGATGGGAAGCAGGGTTTGAGAGGGAAGAGGGTTTGGGGTCCCTTTAGAAATCACATGCGCATACGATCCCTGGGAAGGAGAAGAGGGATCGGGGGGTTTTCGAGGGGGAATTTCCCCTTCCTCAGGTGGATCAGGCTCTGGACCATCGGATCCAGAAACCAGGGAGGTGGATCCTAGAGGGCTCCCAGAATGCCTCTCGCTTGTGATCCCGCTTGCGATCCCACTCTCTGCCATTTTCGTATTCTCCTGTGCTATTTAACTCCCAAATCAAATTATCTTTGGCTCCCCTTAGAATAATCATAGTTGTTATCTTTCTATTCAAATGTCTCCTAGCATCAATGTCTTGTATACTTGTAAAAAAATATTCTTTCCATTTGTATCTTCCTTCCTGATATTTGTACAAAATGTCGATCTCATCCAAGGTTTCAAAATTGGATCTAAATTGAGTTGTTTTTTATCACACCAAGTATTCATCCAAATAGAATTTTTTTCTCCAGTTCCCACCACCCATATTAAACCTTATAGATTTTTTTAAACCATTCCAAAGAGCTGAACCATTTGGTAGAGAAAAAACAATAAATATTAAACTTGGGTCATTGAGATCAACATATTTACTTAGAAGAATTCTTGCCCATTGTATTTGACTCTCTTTGTACAATCTCCAGATAAATTTTCCCCTAAGAGATAAGTTTGCATATGTAAGCACTCTTAAACCAAGACCTCCCATAGTTTTATCATCACACACCTTGCTCCATTTCATCAAAGTAAATTTCCTTTTATCATGTAAACCTGACCACAAAAAGGATCGCATAATAAAAGATTAAACATTTTTCAACTGATTTTGGCATAGAATTCAATGGCATATAATATGATGGGATGGCCTGAAAGACTAACTTAATTAACTACACTCTTCCTTCTAACGATAACCTTCTACCTTTCCAATCTAGAAGTTTATTCTAAACTTTACTAATAATTAGATTCCATAATTCTCTCCTCATTCTCCCCTCAAATAAATGCATACCTAGATAAGTTATAGGTAAATTTCCTCCTCCATTTGAAGCAACCTAGAAATTATTGCTTTGATATTAGCAGGAGTGTTAAGGAAGTAAATTTTGGATTTTGTCCTATTAATTTTTTGCCCTGATGCTCTTTCATATTTCTTTAAAAAGTTATTCAAAGCTCTGGCCTCATTAATCCTTGCCCTTCCAAAAATAGTTGTATCATCTACAAACTATTGATAGGTGATGTTTTCGATGTTATTACTAAGCTTAAGTCCACTTATAAACCCATATTTGTAAGTCTTATTTAAGTTCTTACTCAAAACATTTGCCATAATAATGAACAAATAAGGAGATAGAGGTTCTCCTTGTGTAAGGCATCTCTTGGCTTTAAAGATTTTGTTACTAACCCATTGACCAACACTGAATAAGAAAATGTAGAGAAACAAGATTTAATCCATCTAACGCATTTATTCCCAAATCCAAAATTTTCTAAAACTACAAAAATAAAATCCCAATTAACCCTAACATAGGCTTCTCATATCACGTTTTAAGATCATTGCTTTCTAATTTCTTGAAGCTAATGAATGTATAAATTCATGAGCTACTATGTTCTCATCCAGAATTTGTCTCCCTTTCACAAATCCTCCTTTCTCTTCTAGAATAATTTTATCTAATAATGGTATTAATCGAATTGCCATCATTTTGGAGATAATCGTATATGCCATATTACATAGGCTTATGGGTCTAAAATAATCAAACAATTCAACATATTTATTTTTTAGAATTAGGGTAAGATATGTTGCATTTATTTTATAAGGTATGTATTATTTTACCCTAGACTGTTTCACTACCATCAATAAAGAATCCTTCACTATATCCTAATTGCAGAGATCCCATCTGGACCTAGGGATTTATCCTTATTAAAATACAAAAGAGCTAAATGAACTTCTTCTAGAGTAATAGGCTTCATCAGTTTCCTATTGTCTTCATTCGTTATAACTAAAGGAACATCTTGAAGAAGTTTATCATTAAGAACTTCAATCTCCTCCGATCCTAGAATATTTTGATAAAAAGACTTAGCCTCTTTTTAATTTCACTCTGGTCTTCAATCCAAACCCCTTTTATTGACTTAATTCTACTAATTTTGGATGTTGATCTTTGTACTATAGCCATCCTATGAAAAAATCCGTATTTTTATCTCCTTTTAACCAAGTCTGTCTTGATTTTAATCTCCAAAATTTCTCTTATGTACTTAAAATATTATGATATTCACTAAGCAAATCCCTTCCCTCTGAGATTGGATTATTATGTTCACCTTTTTAGAATTTTGAAATTTTTTCTTTTAATTTTTTCTTCCCAAAAATATTTCCAAAAGTGATATTGTTCCATTCTTTTAATCTAGATTTCATAGATTTAATTTGATTTGGATGAGCATACAACCCACCATTACCTTAATAATTCCATGTTTGAGCTATCATGTTAGAAAATTGGGGATGGCCTTCCCACATCTGCTCATATTTAAAATATGATCTTTTTTTGAATTCACTAACCACCATTTTATCTCTTATTGGCCAGTGATATGAACCAATCCTTGTTAAGGTATTAATTTTAGCATAAGTTACTTCATCTAACCAATGATTTGAGAGAATGCATCTATCTAATTTTTTTTCTATTAGTTTCTGGTCTCTCTTGTTGTTGGTCCAAGTATAATTGTCTTCTTCAAACTCAACCTCCCAAAGATTGTGGTTTGAGAGAAATTAGGAGCGAAAAATAGGAAATTAATATTGTATTCAACCTTAGGAATAATAGGTTACATTGGTATTTATACTCGTAAAAATAAACGAACTTAGGGAATATAGGGAAGTTAGGGAAATAGAAGAAATAGGGAGGAAAAGAGAAAGGGAAAATGAGTTGGTTCGCCTTGCCGCCCTTGCCGTCCAATCCTGCCCAGTCAGCTATCGTCCAAGTCAAACTTACCTGCCCAGTCAGCTGTCGTCCAAGGAGGTAAAAGGGGTAAGATCCAAAGCTTACCGTTGAAACAAATTTTTTACCTTTTTTACTCCTTTTTGCTCCTTTTACTAGCTTTATTTCCAACATTCTCCCCCTTAAAGTTGAGAGGACTGACTATACAGTCTCTCAGCTTTATATATTGAGCTTTAGCTATACCTTTGGTGAAGATGTCAGCAATATTATCCAAAGTGTTACAATATTGAAGCTCAACTATTTGTTGTTCCACCATATCTCGAATGAAGTGATACTTCATATCGAAATGCTTTGATCTGCTATGGTGGACTGGATTGTATGCCAACTGAATGGCACTTATGTTATCACAATACAGTCGAGTTGGACCACTCTGACTTTCTCCAATCTCTTCAAGAACTTTTCTTAACCATAGGGCCTGAGTACTAGCATGAGTGATGGCTATATACTCAGCCTCAGTTGATGACAATGCTACAACAGTTTGTTTCTTGGAACTCCATGTAATTAGTCCTGATCCTAGACTAAAACAATTCCCTGATGTAGATTTCCTGTCATCTATGTTGCTGCCCCAATCACTATCACTGAAGCCAACTAATTTCACAGAATTACATTTTTGGTAATGGATTCCAAAATCCAATGTACCTTTTACATATCTTAAAATTCTTTTAGTTGCTTGTAAATGCAGCTCAGATGGACTAGCCATAAACCTTGAAACTAGAGAAACAACATATTGAATATCGGGCCTGGTGTTGGTGAGAAACATCAGACTCCCAACCATGCTTCTGTAAGTGGTCATGTCAACCTTTGATGCTCCATCGTCCTTGCTCAATTGGATCCCATGTCCAGTAGGAGTTGCAACTGATTTGCATTGCTCCATGGCAAATTTCTTGATCATGTCTCGAGCATACTTGTGTTGACATATGAAGATCCCTTTATTTGATTGATGCACTTCCATCCCTAGGAAGTATCACATTAAACCAAGATCTTTCATCTCGAACTATTTCATCATGGAGTTTTTGAACTCCATATTCATTTTATTGTTACTACCCATAAATATTAGATCATCCACATACAAACAAACTATGAGAATGTCTACTCCATGCTTTAGGTAGTACAGAGTTGGTTCACTTTTGCTTCTTGTGAATCCATACTCGCTGAAATAGCCATCAATGCGTGAGTACCAAGCTCTTGGTGCTTGCTTGAGGCCATAAAGTGCTTTCTTCAATTTGTAAACAAGGTTCTCTTTTCCCTATTCTTGGAAACCTTGAGGTTGTTGAACATAAACCTCTTCTGTCAAGTATCCATTTAGAAAAGCACTCTTTACATCCATGTGTTGAACATTCCATCCTTTATGGGCTGCTAAGGAAAGAACTGATCTGATTGTCTCTTGTCTTGCAATAGGAGCAAAAGTTTCCTCATAGTCAATGCCATATTTTTGAGTAAAACCTTTTGCTACTAGTCTCGCCTTATGCCTCTCAATGCTTCCATCAGCATTGTACTTGGTCTTGTAGACCCATTTACATCCAACACATTTTTTACCTTTGGGTAGCTTTACTAGCTCCCATGTATCATTATTTTTTATAGAGGTTATTTCCTCTTTCATGGCTTCTTGCCATACATTTTGAGTACATGCCTTCTCATAGCTAGCTGGTTCTAGCTGTGCACTAGCCAATAAAGCATAATTGACTACATCTCCTCTAGGTTCTTGGGAGTTATCATCCCCATACAATTGCAAATTCTCAAGTTGTTGCAGAACTGAATTCATTTCACTAGCTTGGCTTCTAGTGAATCTTCTTTGGAAATTTTGATCCAGCATCTGAAAGGAAGGATGATGTTGTAAAGTTCTTCTACCTCTTGATGGAGAGTCAATGTCCATCGATGAAGAATTTACTGATCTCTGTGGAGAAGGACTTGGACTGGTGGTTGATGTACTTGATGTAGTACTCCTGCTTGGCCTTGGAGGGGGTGGTGTGCCTTTCTTGGGAGACACCTATTGTACCTGATGTATTTGTGAAGAATTTACATCTTGGGACTCATCATCAACAAAAATTCTTTGATGACCCCATTCTCCCCCTTCATCAAAAATTACATCCCTGGAGAGTATAACTTTATGAGTCTTGGGATTGTAGAGTCTATATGCCTTTGTAGACTCACAATACCCTACAAATATACAAGCTTGACTTTTTGGATCAAGCTTCTTCCTTTTCTCATCAGGAATGTGTGCATATGCTAAAGAACCAAACACTTTGAAGTGCTTTACATTAGGTTTCTTTTCGTACCATGCCTCATAAGGAGTGACACCATCTAAACTAGAAGTAGGACTTCTATTTAGAATATATACACTGGTTCTTATAGCCTCTACCCAGTACATATGAGTTAGATGCTTAGTCTGTAGCATCGATCTTGCCATCTCAACTATGGTGCGGTTTTTTGCTCTGCCACACCGTTCTGTTGTGGGGTATAGGCAGTGGTAAATTGCCTTTTGATCCCACTTGCTTTACAATATTTCAAGAATGCTTTTGAGGAGTATTCACCTCCTCGATCTATCCTAAGACATTTTACATAATTCCCACTTTGATTCTCTACATTGTTTCTAAAATCTATGAAGCAATCAAAAGCTTCATCTTTATGTTTCAAAAAATAAATCCAACACATTCTAGAGAAGTCATCTATGAAAGTGAGAAAATAAGAATAGTTTTCGAGACTCTGTGTTTGCATTGGTCCACAGATGTCTGAATGTACTAACTGAAGTGGATAGTTGGCTCTCCACGCTTGTCCTTTCAGAAACTTTGACCTTGAGTGCTTTCCCAAAGCACATCCTTCACAGACCTCCTTTTGTTCATTGATTTTGGGAAGTCCTGTCACCATAGCTTGAGAAGTTAGAAGTTTCAAGCTAGCGGAATTAAGGTGACCATATCGCAAGTGCCAAAGCACACTTGGATTTGTTATAGCTACATTTGCAATTTGAGCTCCTCCTGGCTCATCAAATTTGAGAGGGAATAACCTGTTCTTGGTCATGGGGACCTGTGTGATGACACGATTACAATTATTTTTATCAAAAATGATACATTGTCCTTCATCAAATACAAGCTTGTAATTGTTCTCCATCATTTGCCCAATGCTTAGCAGATTGTGTTGGAGCTTTGGAGTGTAATAGATGTCATGCACTTTCTTTAGTCCTTCTTTGGTTGGAACCTCCATGGCTCCAATACCCTCTACTTGCAATGTCTTATCATCCCCTAATTTGATTTGGGATTTATAAGTGGAATCTAGAGTAGCAAATAAATGTTCTTTGCCACTCATATGGTTTGAACAACCAGTATCCAGAATCCATGTGTCATTTAGATTCTGTTCTGATTGTCCATATGACAGAAAAATATTAGAGGTATCATCTTCTTCTCCATAATTACCATATTGACTATTGTTGCCTTGTGAAGATTTTGACCAGCAGTCACGAGCGAAGTGACCTGGCTTGCCACAGTTGAAACAAGCTGATTTGGACTTGTCACTTCCTCGCCCTTGATTTCCACTTTGTCCTGGATTTCCTCCTCGATTTTGATTTCCACCTCTTTGTTGATTGCCTCCTCTGTATGAGTTGCCTCCTCTGTTGGAATTGCCTCCTCTGTTCTGATTGCCTCCTCTGTAGTTGCTTCTGCCTCTACCTCTTTGCTTGCCTCTGCCTTGACCTCTTCCCCATCCTCTTCCATTGTTTTCATTGGAAGTGAAGGCCTTATCATCGCCTCCGTAGCTGGTTGAAGGAGTTTCAGGAAACCTCTCTTCATGTGACATTAACGATCCGATTAATGCATCGAATGTTAAAAGGGAAAGATCTTTGGATTCTTCTATAATTATGGCAATATGGTTCCATTTCTGTGTAAGTGTTCGCAACACTTTTGTTACAATTATCTCAGGCTTGATTGCTTCACCTAGTGTAACCATTTTATCTACTATTGCTTTTACTCTAACACAATAATCACCGACTTTTTCATCATCTTTCATTCGAAGATTTTCAAAATCTCTCTTCAGTGTTTGAAGCCTTACTTGCTTCACTTGATTACTACCTTGGAATCCATCACTCAATGCTTTCCATGCATCTTGAGCAGTCGTACAAGCAACAATTCTAGGAAATATGCTTTTCTCCAATGCGGCTTGGAGA
Organism: Wollemia nobilis; assembly: GCA_028583015.1. Taxonomy (NCBI): domain Eukaryota; kingdom Viridiplantae; phylum Streptophyta; class Pinopsida; order Araucariales; family Araucariaceae; genus Wollemia; species Wollemia nobilis. The sequence goes on from JAQPPZ010016930.1 coordinate 2,389,444, forward strand.
TGAGAAAGAGCAGATGAGTTGCTCTTTTTCTCTTCTTTTCGAGTTTTCTTGTCTGTTGCATTAAGTGTGGTCCAGTCTGTGGGTTCTGTATAGCCTTCCTCTATGATGTCCCACAAACCTCTTCCTATGAGCAGGGTCTTCATATTTATAGACCAGTACTCATAGTCATAACCGTTAAATTCTAGGATAGGTAAGCTATTGTGTGAGGCCATAGTTACCAAAAAACTCTCTTTATTTCATGGTTACAAAAGTACTTTGCTGAATGAAAGAAAGAAGAAGAAGGAAGAAGGAAGAGATTACAAATTTAAGTCAAATATGACTTGTTCTACTCTATCATTGACTGCTTGCTCCTCTTGATGTGGGGATGCGATCTCTTGATTTGCAAAGTTATCTGCCACTTCTTCTTCATCGTCACTTATTGGTATGATTTTTGATGATGGTGGTTCTAGGATTTCCACTAAAATGTTGTAGTGTGTGTACTCTGATTCTTGTGGTGCAGCTTGGATGGATTCTGATTGTTCAAATTGACTTCTAAATGAATTATCTTCAAAATCCGCTTCGTACCCTGAGTCAGGATGCCTTTGATGTGCGATTACTGCGTTTTGAAGTTGACTAAACACAATGTTGAGTCCATAACCTCTTACCTTTTCATCAAACCTTTATGCACCTTCTCTTGCTAGAATTGCACATAAGGCATGATAACACCCATTAGGTCTGATCATCAAATGCCTTTTACAAAATACTAAGCCTCTTAGGCTTATTACACACTCTTTCCTCTTAGGAAAGTTATCAATTTCTCTTTCAATCTCTGAGTATTTCACAAAAAAGTGAAATGTACAATCTCTTTGTGGATGACAATATTAAGCCTTCAAGGCTTTTACAACAAAATTTTAAAATTTAAACTTATTAAAAAACATTAAATATTCATATTTAATAAAAAAATAATTTTATAATCATTAAAACCTAAGTTTTAAAATAATTATAAATTAATTTTTATTAAATTAATATTTAATAATTTTAAATTTCTAAAGTTTAAATAATAAAAAAAATTTAAACAAAATTTATCTCTAGCCCATTCGAACCCGTGACCTCTTGATAGTCACAAAACCTTAGACCAATGCGCCATGGAGTTTAATTTAAAACTCAAAGGATCCGTGATCCTTTTCAACTATGCTTTCCAGGCGATTTCAAAAAAACAAAGCAAAATAGTGCCCAACGGGATTCGAACCCGTGACACCCAGATCACAAGCGCTGCGCCTTAGCCGCTCGAGCTACGCCCATGGCTGAGTATGGAGGAGGAGGGTTTTGTATTTAACAAGCTCTTGTCATCGATTGCAAAGAAAAAAAATAATAATCCCACATTCAGTAGGATGGAGGCAATGCAAGGGTTTATAACCCTGGGCGCGCGCCTTTTGAAATGATTGCCTTTGGGCAATCAATGATCACCCCTTTTGCCTTCGATTAGCCAACCGTTCCTCGCCACGTTGCTCCCTTCGCTGCCACGTTGTCTGTCCATGTCAGCTTTTGAGTCGTCCAGTCAGCATGGGTCTTGTTCTCCTCTCGCCACGTGTCGCTCTCTGATTGGTTCTCCTGCGTCGCTCCTGTCTTCGCGTGCTTGTTGTGTTGGCCTGCTCTAGACTTCACCTCGATCCACATGCTTTGAGCTTCTCTCACCTCGAGCTACGTGCTACGGGCCCCACCTCGACCTCGCTATGGGTTGTGTGTTATGGGCTTCTCTCTCCTCGGTCCTCGGGCTTCCCTCGCCTCGATCCTCGTGCCCTCTCGGCTTTGGCTCTGATACCAGATGTGGTTTGAGAGAAATTAGGAGCAAAAAATAGGAAATTAATATTGTATTCAACCTTAGGAATAATAGGTTACATTGGTATTTATACTCGTAAAAATAAACGAACTTAGGGAATATAGGGAAGTTAGGGAAATAGAAGAAATAGGGAGGAAAAGAGAAAGGGAAAATGAGTTGGTTCGCCTTGCCGCCCTTGTCGTCCAATCCTGCCTGATCAGTTGTCGTCCAAGTCAAACTTACCTCGCCTAGTCAGCTGTCGTCCAAGGAGGTAAAAGGGGTAAGATCCAAAGCTTACCGTTGAAACAAATTTTTTACCTTTTTTACTCCTTTTTGCTCCTTTTACTAGCTTTATTTCCAACAAATATTATTGTTTTGAATAAAAGATGAGAAATCTTTCACACTTTGGGTTAATTTCCTAATTCCCCCAAATTTTCATCCAGCTTGGTTATGGTATTAAAATATTCTATGATCATGAATTAGGTTTCTTGGTCTTTACTTCTCATAAAGGATTCAATCCCACTCCAGACTTCTAATCTACCTAACTGAGTTGTAGGTCCATAGACATTAATAAGGATAAAATTAATATCTGCAAACTAGAAAGTGATTAAAGAGGCTAACCAATGCCTAGTTTTATGAATGGTTACACAGGAGGTTCTAGAAGCATTCCAACAAGTTAGAATTCCCCTTGTTGCTCCTTCAAAATTCATATCATCCCATTGACATCTTTCCCATACAGATTTCATAGTTTTTGAAAATTATTTTGTAATTTTAGTTTCTTGAATACAAAAAATATTAGGCTTTGAGGGGGCATTAGCACCCCTTATATTCCATGAGATGATAATCATGTCTCATCAGGGGCTTTTACCCCTACCTACGTATTACTAATATCATTTTATTGTTTGGTAAAGAGAAGTTCAACCAACTTAGTTTGTGTTCCTTTCTCTATGTTTGCTCTTGCTTCCCTGGATCTTGCTTGATAATTTGAGGGTTTTCCTCTTTTTGCCTTGTCTATATCAGGAGTAGGTCCTATTATTCTATTCCTAAATATTCTTTCACAACTTTTTTTTGATCATATTTATCCTCTCTTGGCTCTATTATAGAAGCTTTTGACTTGTCCTGTTCATTTTCTAGTATATCCTTATTAATGGTAGAGGTATTATCTTCTAAAAATGTATTTTCTTTACCAAATTGTTTTTATTGAATGGTGCATGGTACTTCAAGAGAGTCTTAAAATTTTTATGAGAAACATTCCTTAGGTTCATCGAGAATGTTCTTCCTTAAATCATAATCATACCGAATAGATGATTCCTTGTGAATATGTTGAAATAGTTGTACTATGTCCTTTAAGCTTTGATCTACTTTTTCTTCATAGGCTAAAGCCTCAAAAGAGTTGGTATTTATTCCAATATCATTCCTTATTGGTCTCCATTGTTTATTTTCTTCCATTTTTCTAGATCTATTTTTTTTAAGTTGAAAACCATCTTCGTCCATAACCATTTGTAAGTTTCTCTTGTAGTTTTCTACATATGATTCTATTGGGCTCTTCTTAGGGCATGATCTCTCAATATGCCCCACATCATGACACCTGCTACATCTAAAACATATGTTTTTATAATCTATGGTTTGGATCCACATCTTATCATCATACTTAAGAATGATTGATTCTAGTAAAGCTTTACTTATATCAATCATGAGCAATATTCAAGCATAAATAGCCAAGAATCCATCTTTTGTTTTAATTGAAATCTCAAGGAATTATCCTAGAGTGTTGCCTATTGCCTTGAAGGTATCTATTTCCCAAAATTCAATGGGTAACCCAAACATCCTAACCCAAACTGGTACTAGGGATAGATTTATATTTCAGGTGAAAAGTCTTCATACCAACAGGTAAGGAAGACTCATGCTCTTCCCATAAACCAAGGACTCCCTTTTTAGGATTTTTTCTCTTTCTTCCTTATAGAAAAAATAGCTATAAAGAAACCTTCGGGAAGAAAGGATAGAATCACTCATAGAGACTTCCAACTCCTATAAATCCATTTTCTCAAGGTTGAAGCCCCTGGCCAATACCCATTAAATTTACCAAAAATTGCCCTATCTTGGAGCAACGAGGATCTCTTTTAGGTGCACTCACTAACCTCTACCACTAGATATGATTCTAAGGATTTAACTATAAATTGGTCCATGGAAAGGAAACTAAAACTCAAAATCTATTGAAATTTATCTAAACATCCTATAGCCAATATAATATTTAATAAAAATTTTATAATAATTTGCATGCACAATTTCTAAGATAAAGAAAGGGGAAAAAAACTTATCTAGAAAATTCATTGTCTAGATAGAATGTCTTACCTCACTGAAGTCCTAGCCCTTCATTGCTCTTCCCATCATCCGAACCCTAGTTGACAAATATTTAAAATTTTGTTTTTCACGACTTGAAAAATTGTCATTGCCCTTGTTTCAAATGGTTGAATTCATAGGGTTGCATCTTCATCAATATTGATTAGATGCTTTCATATGACCACTCATTTTAAAGCTATTTAAATTTTGCACAAGTTGGTCCAAGAATCAACTGAATCGGATAACCCTTCGTGAAGATATGGCTCCTAAAATATGAGTTATTTTTCAAAAAAAAAACCTAATGCTTTGCGAAGACAGGAATCTAACCTATTACATTACTTAGGTTAATTATGAGTTAAAAATAGGGTTTATCCGTAATGATGTTAATTATGGCCCATAGGTCTTATGTAAAATAATATTAGAACTTCGATAACAATGAAGTAAGAAGAACATCTTGTAAAAGGAATTTAGAATTACCAAAAATAATGGAAGAGAATACATTCATTCTAAATTTTAAAAGGACCAAAGGCTCAAAAGATACTTCCTATGTGACCAAGCAATGTCACTACACACCCTCTCTAATACCATGTTGAAATTTATAATATTTTCTAGAAATGAATGGAAGCAAAATATTCACTCAAATAAGAGAGAGAGAGAAAGAGAGAGAGAGAGAGAGAGAGAGAGAGAATCATTATATTTGTAGATAATATTACATAACACTATGATAAGAAAATAAGGAGTAGAAGGGAGTATTTGTAGCAATACCAAAAAACATAATTATATCATAATGTTTAATCTAAGTTGACATAAAAAGAGGAATTTAGGTTAATTACGAGTTATAAATAAGGTTTATCCATAATAAGGTTAATTGTGGCCCATAGGGCTTACGTAAAATGATATTAGAACTAATTATTATATTGTACAACAAATGCCCTTAGGCTTATCTAACACATTGAACAATGTCAGCGTTGGCCATAAATCATATTACAATTTCAACAAATATGTCTATTAATCATAGCAAATTTTCTTTAGACATTTGTTTAAAGGTAAATCTACCAATCAAAAGTACTGCATGAAATTTATCTACAAGCAAAGCATAAGTCCTTTATACATTTGTTTAAAGGTAAATCCACTAATCAAAAGTCCTGCATAATATTTATCTATAGGCTAAACAAAATATCTTTAAATTGTTTAAAGCCAAATCCACTAATTAAAAGTCCTACTAGCATTTGTCTATAGGTTAAACATAAATCCTTTAGATATTTTTTAAAGGTAAATCCACTAGTCATAAGTCCTACATGATATGAAGAACACAAAATTATACAGATGGGGGTGAACATTATAAGATCAACTTTCACTTTTCTTTCCCAAACAATATTATCCAATATTATCAATGGAAATATCAACAACAATAATCAAAGCAATGCATAAATCATCACACACAATAGAGACACCAATTTAATGTGGTTCACCCAATGTGGGCTACTCCACGGAGAAAATATTTCTACTAAATTTTCTCAAAAAATCTTCTTGGGAATCAATTCCCTATTACAATTTTTATGGACCTTTGTCCAAAGGAGACACCAATTCCCTATAATTTGATTTGTGGATCTCTCTCCATAGGAGAACTCTTTCCCCTTTTCTTTGGTTCATGGAACTTGATCTAGGAGAACTCTATATCCTCAATTGGTTCATGGATCTCTCTCCATAGAAGAACTCTATCTCCCCAGCTGGTTCACGGATCACACTCCATAGGAGAACTCTTTCCCCTTGATCTGATTTATGGATCTCTATCCGCAAGAGAACTCTTTTCCCTCTGCTCTGGTTGATGATCTTCTAGAAGACTTCTACCCCCATTGCTCTGGCTTGTGGATATATCTCCACATAAGACCTTTGTCCTCACTACCCTAGATAATGGATCTCTATCCACTGGAGACTGTTGTCCTCTACTTTGTCACATCCAAAGCTTATTCTCAACTCTGTCTCAAATCTGCACCAAACTCTATCCCAAGTGTAGTATAAATCTACTCTAATTCTACTCACAAATATACTCACACATCTTTGTCTCAACTTTGTCCTCAAACCTTAACACAAAGCTTGATCAAATCAATAATAAACTCTACTTAGATCTGCCCCAAGCCTTAACACAAAGCTTGAACAAATCAAACCTGCTCTTAATATTGTCTCAAGTCTTCACAAGACTTGCTCAAATTTACCTTCAAGTCTTCACCAAGACTTGCTCAAATCTACCTTCAAGTCCTCACAAATACTTGTTCAAATATGCCTTCAAGTCTTCCCCAATACTTGCTCAAATCTATCTTCAAGTCTTCAAAAATACTTGCTCAAATATGCCTTCAAGTATTCACTAAGACTTGCTCAAAACTGCCTTTATGTCTTCACCAAGACTTGCTCAAATCTACCTTCAAGTCTTCACCAAGACTTGCTCAAATATACCTTCAAGTCTTCACCAATACTTGCTCAAATCTACCTTCAAGTCTTTACCAATACTTGCTCAAATCCGCATTTAAGTGTTTACCAAGACTTGCTCAAATATACCTTCAAGTCCTCTCAAAAACTTGCTCAATTATGCTCTCAAGCCTTCACAAAGACTTGCTCAAATCTGCTCTAACACATGCTCAAAACAACTCACAAGATATGCTCAATCAATCTCAAATCTTGCACACAATGCTATCAAATGATTTGTCTAATCTTCAAAGTAATTCCTTTAACTTGAAGAAGTTTAGACATATTCTATTCAGAATTTTTTTACCTCTGGAACATATAGAGAATGATGTAATCTATCAAAAACTCAATATGTTATACTCAATCATTAAGTCTGTCTCTTTCACAAATCTAATTTCTAATGTTTGCACATTCAATTTCAATATCACTCAAAACCAATGCTCAAGAATTCCACTTAATCATTCAACCAATGAAGCACAACTTGCTTACAAACCCTAACCAAATTTTTCACTCTACTTCTAACAAAGAGCACAATGTAGGTATTAAACCCTAACTCAAATAATTCATAATCTCTATCTCAAATGTTCTCCAAACATTCAAAAATGAAGCACATAGAACTCACTCAAATATTTCTAACAATGCTCATCAAACAATCCTTTTCACTCCACCTTATGTTTCATAACATTCAATCCAACAAACACTTCAAACAAAGGATGATGTGCCCATACCTCTTTGCTTTGATGGAGATATATCTTCAAAATCTGTTTCACAATCAACCACCTTTCTATGTGCCACTTCAAAAGTTAGATAGCAAATTTCTATTTCAAAATATCCACATAAATTTTCTTCAATGATCTCTGAAAATAATACTCTAGGGCTCTTCTTTAGTTCTTAAGGACAATGCATTAAAGCTCTCAAAATTCTCTCAATAATTTCCCTTTCATAAAGCACAATTTACAATAAAATAAAATATCTTTTACACCTTTTAAATCCACACTTTCAAAGGTAATTTTTCACTCCATTTTCATATAAAAACAAAAGCATTACATTCATAAACCTTTCACAAATTATCACTCCAACTTAAAAAATATATATCCCCTTTATATTAAACCTCATATTCTTTTCAAAAATTTAATAAAAAAATATTTTCTCATACATTTTTAACAAAATATTGTCAATCGTGGATGAGTTTTTGTTGAGCAAAGTGCAGCAAATATTATTGTCATTGTTGTCAACACAGTCAGACAGATTTATTGATGCAATGGACAAGAGTTTATTGAACAGCAAGGTGCAGCCAAAGTACAATGGATAGGAGTTCAGTGTTGAGCAAGGTGTTGCAGGAGGATTGTCATTATTGTCAATACGATCGGTTAGATCTAATGATGCAATGGACGAGCGGTTTAGAAGTCACTCGGATGCGAGAGGATAAAGTTCGGGAAGTTAGTCGGATCATGAGTCCTTAAATGATAGATGCACGAAACAGAAAACATAATTCGGAATGAGAAGAAGAAGTCTTCGAACCTGAGATGTCAAGAAGCGGAAAGGTTTTTTGTGAAAACCAAGGCAATCAGAATAAAAAGTTTTATTTAAAACCATGGATAACAGATTTGAAATGGGTTTTTCTTAAAACCCAAGTTGGCTCTTCGTTTCGTTGAAAAAGATGCCCCGATGATGAAGATATTTAATTTTAAATATTTAGTTTAAATTTTATTTTATTTAAAATTTAAATTAAAATATTAAATTAAATTAAAAGGGCCGACATGTTACTATTTCGCGGCAATAAGCTACAGGGAAAGTGACAAAGGTGGAAGAAGTGTTTGAGGTCGACAAAGTTAAATCTGGGCCGACGGATTTTAGGGTTTGGCAGCTGACAAATTCTAGGGTTTCTCAACCGACGTTCTTTTAGGGTTTGTTCCTAAAACTTCTTCTATAAAAGCAAGGGTACTTCGAGTTTGAAATGTGGGCGTGATGCGATATATGCGAATGAAGTTCGTGTGTAGCAGAGTGTAAGTCGGTGATAGTTCTTTGGAGTTAAAGAAAAGAGATCGCAGCGATGAGATAGTGAGTGAGTGCGTATCGACTGATCGAGAACAAAGAGAGCGATATGCAGACGATGTGTTTAAAGTCCGAGGCAAAAATACGTAGATGGTAGAAGTGAGATTTCATGGAAGGTGCAGCAGAGTGAGTGGTGCAAAGAGAAGATAAGAACGCGGTATGCAGAAGTCGTGTTCCGAGTGTGAAATGACAATGTAGTTGGTTGTAGAAGTAATATTTCCGTGAAGTTGCAGCGAGAACGCGGTAAGATATAGAGGAGTGGTTGAAAAAGTGCGAATCATTTTTCACAAGAATGAGTCGAATGCCGACAAGCAAGCGAGATCGCGAGAAAAACAGCAGATCGTGATAATTGAGGTGAAAGTTTACATTCTGCAATTTTTATTATTATCTTCAAGTTGTAGCTTGAAAAATGGGTTGGTGCCTCTTTCCAGCTTGGTGCTTGGAAAAATTGGAGTTGGTGCTCCATTACGTTGTAGCGAGATAAAATTTAGAGGTTGGTGCCTCTTACCGGTTAGTGTCTGGTGAATGATTATGTAAAGTTGTAGCTTTGCATTTGACTGGATTTGGATGGTAGTCCAAGCAGTATTTTTGAGGAGTAGCCACATCGGTGAACCTCGTTAAAATGCCGTGTTATGTGTGATGCTCTTAGTACTTTTATTATTTCTGTTTTAATCTGCTGCAGTTTATTTAAAAGTCTAAATTGTTTTTAAGTTTTTAAAGAACACACTGATTCACCCCCCCTCTCAGTGTCATTGTGATTGTACAACAGTTTTGACCCTCCAACCTCTAGCATGTCAAAGCTATGTGCGACCACTTGTGTTATTCGCTTGTGTGGAGATAAAATAGACAAAGCCCCATTTATCACTTTCGTTCTTCCTCGGACAATAAAAACTTTGCACCGCAGCTATTCAAACTTCAAATCTCCCAGTTTGTAGTGCCTTTGCTCAGGCTAGCAACCAACTCCATTGTCTCGGTAGATGAGATCAACAAAATGGACAAGATGTTTGTATTCTGAAAATACACACTCCCCCTTTTTATTTACTCGTTGTCGCACTATTAAATTTCAAAACGTATGTTGTTGCTGCGTCAATATATGAATCACACTTTATCGTCTACCCCTTTTTTATTAATTGAATCACGTTGTTACCTTTTAAATATCTAAATCACACTTTGTCGCTCATCAATTGATCGAATTCGCCCCTTCGTTATTAATAGAATCACACTGTCATCTTTCGAATACTTGAATCACACTTTGCCATATTTTTAATAATTGAATCACTCTGATTAATTCATCGATAGGACTATCTCATATTTTGTTCTTTGAAACATACATTTCGCTTGTTGTTCATTTTTTAGAGGTATCATATATGACTTAAACTCATGTTTCGTTTATTCTTCATTGGCAAAACCATATATATAAAGGTTTTAATGTAATTAGAAAGCGTCGACGTGTTGCTTTTTGAAAACCTTGTCATGACATCGGTGCTCCTTTTAATAACATCGAGATCTTTATGACCGTTGGTCTCTTATAATAAACCTTTAACTTTGGTTTCAACACTTTATAATATTAGATATTATAATCATCTTTTGATACTCTTTTAACTGAAATATTTAAATATTTAAATTTAAACTATTTAAATATTCAATTTAAATAATTTAAACATTTAAATTACTTACATCCTTCTTGGGAATGACCCCAGAATATCTGCCTCAATCCGTTGACATCAATGCCAACAAAATAAACTCAAATGTCTAACAATATACCCCTTTGTCATTGATGTCAACCCTTACTGAAAAATATTCTTTTAGTGCAACTGGATACCAAAACTGCTCCCCCTTTGACATCAATGGCAAAGGGACACCTTTGGGGCTAAATATAAAACTCTTAGCTCATCCCCCTCACCACCTCCTCTCCTTGAGGTGATTAGTTATGGGGTGGGAGTAAATCTACTCCCATATTACAATGCTCTTCTCCCTTATCAACTTTCTCTTTCCATACTTTTGAAGTCATACCTTTTTGAACCTTTTGAGAATCCTCTTTCTTGCATGTCCTTGGAAGTTCTAGAAATTTTGTTCTACACCACCTTGTTGTATGCCCAACATTATTGCAATTGAAACACTTGATGTTGTGGTTCCTAGGAGGTGCAAATATCTTGAAGTTCCTCCTGGTGAAGCCATACCCATTTCTATCATGAACCCTACAATGAATTGCTTTATGACCAAACTGATTATAAGAATAACAATACCCTTGAAAGAGATGTCATTTTTAAATTTCTCTTAGTCAAACCATATTCCTTATTTTCATGAGCCCTGCACTGCATAGCCTTATGACCAAACTTGTTACATGAGAAGCAATGTCCTTTGAAGAAATCTTGCCTTGGACCCACTGGTCTCTTAGTCCTTCCTTCTTTGTGATGATCCTTGTACCTTGTTTGTGCATTGTTTCCTTCCTCTTTGATGTTGTCACTTCTCAACACATCGACGTAAGTCTTAGGTTCTTCTTCATCACTTCTCTTTGAGACTTCCTTTTCTTTTGAGCTTGATTCCCCTTTTTGTACTTCTAGATCTTCTTCATTGCCTAGTCCTATTTTGATAAATGAAGATCTTTGTGCTTTGGTAATGTTATCCAAAGCTTTTGAACTTTTCTCAAACCTGTGTAGCTTGTCTTTAGACTCTTTCACTTCCTTCCTTAGTGAAACTACCTCATGTTCTAATCTTTCACATTCTAAGACTTTTACCTCTAACTTTTCAATCATACCTTCTTCAATTTTCCTTGCCTCTTCAAATTTAACCTTAAGGTCAGTGATATCTTGTAGAAATTTTGCCTTTGTTTCCTTATCTTCTTGTACTTGGGATTTCAATATTAAGTTCTTCTTTTTTAACTCAAAAAGTTCCTTAACTGTGGCTTCTTCCATTTTTTTTGTTCTTCCTCTTCTTCTAGGTCTTCAAGAGCATCTTCATACTCTTCAATGTTTGAGATACTTTCATCAATAGGAGTATCTTCTTTTTCTTCTATTTTCAAAAGTATAATTTCCTTTGCACACCTGATTTGACTATCCCTAATTTATTTTTCATATTCACTGCTACTAAAACCATTACAATAAGTTGCATTATGGCCAAGGTTACCAAAACATTCTTCTTCACTGCTACTATACCCAAATTTTGAACAATGATCTTCAAGATGACCAAAGTTACCACAAATAAAATATTTGAGTATTCTTAGTTCCTTCTTATTCCTTTTTACACAATTAGCTTCTTTTCTACTATTGGATCATGTTTCCACTTCTCCTCTTAGAGCAAAAATCTCTTTGAGAGCAAAATCAAATTCCTTTTCCTCTTTGTTGCTATTATACCCATTTTGTGGACAATAAAGTGCCATGTGACCAAGCTTACCACACTCTACACATCTCACTAATTTTTCTTCTTCCCTTCTCTTAGTCTCAAAATCAAATTCTTCTTCCTTTTCAAGTCTCACGGTTCTTATTTTACCTTTCCTTGCCATGTGTGTTCTTGTAGATCTTCCTTCAATTTGTTAGGCTTCCCTAAAGGAACCCTCTCTGATACCAATTGGAGAGCACAAGCTTATACTGAGAGGGGGGTGAACAGTATAAGATCAACTTTCACTTTTCTTTCCCAAACAATATTATCCAATATTATCAATGGCAATATAAACAATAGTAATCAAAGCAATGCATAAATCATCACACACAATAGAGACACCAATTTAACGTGGTTCACCCAATGTGGGCTACTCCATGGAGAAAATATTTCTACTAAATTTTCTCAACAAATCTTCTTGGGAATAAATTCCTATTACAATGTTTATGGACCTTTGTCCAAAGGAGACACAAATTCCCTATGCTCTAATTTGTGGATCTCTCTCCACAATATAACTCTTTCCCATTTTCTCTGGTTCATGGAACTTGATCCAGGAGAACTCTATCTCCTCAACTAGTTTGTGGATCTCTCTCCATAGAATAACTCTATCTTCCTAGTTGGTTCATAGATCACACTCCATAGGAGAACTCTTTCCCCTTGCTCTGGTTCATGGATCTCTATCCACAAGAGAACTCTTTTCTCCTCTGCTCTGGCTGATGATCTTCTAGAAGACTTCTTCCCCCACTACTCTGGCTTGTGGATCTCTCTCCATAGAAGACCTCTATCCTCATTGCCTTGGCTAATGGATATCTATCCACTGAGACTATTGTCCTCTACTCTATCACCTCCAAATCTTACTCTCTCATCTACACCAAACTCTATCCCAAGTGTAGTAAAAATTTGCTCTATCTCTACTCACAAATCTTCTCACACATCTCTGTCTCAACTCTATGCTCAAGCCTTAACACAAAGCTTGATCAAATCAATAATCAAATCTACTTAGATTTGCCCCAAGCCTTAACACAAATCTTGAACAAATCAAACCTACTCTTAATTCTATCTCAAGTCTTCACAAGACTTGCTCAAATCTGCCTTCAAGTCTTCACCAAGACTTTCTCAAATCTGCCTTCAAGTCTTCACCAAGACTTGCTCAAATCTGCCTTCAAGTCTTCACCAAGACTTGCTCAAATCTACCTTCAAGTCTTCACCAAGACTTGCTCAAATTCGCCTTCAATTCTTTACCAAGACTTGCTTAAATCTACCTTCAAGTCTTCACCAATACTTGCTCAAATATACCTTCAAGTCTTTACCAAGAATTGCTCAAATCTGCCTTCAAGTCTTCACCAAGACTTGCTCAAATCTGCCTTCAAGTCTTTACCAATACTTGCTCAAATCTACCTTCAAGTCTTTATCAAGACTTTCTCAAATCTGTCGTTAAGTCTTTACCAAGACTTGCTCAAATCTACCTTCAAGTCCTCTCAAGAACTTGCTCAATTCTGCTCTTAAGCCTTCATAAAGACTTGCTCAAATCTACTCTAACACATGCTCAAAACAACTCATAAGATATGCTCAATCAATCTCAAATATTGCACACAATGCTATCAAATGCTTTGCTTAATCTTCAAAGTAATTCCTTTAACTTGAAGCAGTTTAGTCATATTCTATTCAAAATTTGTTTAACCTCTGGAACATATAGAGAATGATGTACTCTATCAAAAACTCAATATGGTCTACTCAATCATTAAGTTTGTCGCTTTCACAAATTTGATTTCTAATGTTTGCGCATTCACTTTCAATATCACTCAAAACCAATGCTCAAGAATTTCACTCAATCATTAAACCAATGAATCACAACTTGCTTACAAACCCTAACCAAGTGTTTCACTCTACTTCCAACAAAGAGCACAATGTAGGTATCAAACCCTAACTCAAATAATTCATAATGTAGGATGATGTGCCCATACCTCTTTCCTTTGATGGAGATATATCTTCAAAATATGTTTCACAATCAACCACCTTTCTATGTGCCACTTCAAAAGTTAGATAGCAAATTTCTATATCAAAATGTCCATACAAAGTTTTCAACAATGATCTCTGAAAATAATACTCTAGGGCTTTTCTTTAGTTCTTAAGGACAATGCATTAAAGCTCTCAAAATTATCTCAATAATATCCCTTTAATAAAGCACAATTTACAATCAAATAAAATATTTTTTACACCTTTTAACTCCACACTTTCAAAGGTAATTTTTCACTCTATTTTCATATAAAAAATAAAGCATTACATTCATAAATCTTTCACAAACTTATCACTCCAACTTAAAAAAATATATCACCTTTATATATATATATATATATATATATATATATATATATATATATATATTTTTTTTTTGAATTTACATGGTGGAATCGGTAGTCGCCACGAATCCAGGCAGGCTGTCTAGCTTTTTATGGCCGCCACAGTATTCTGCGTTGTCCGCCCCAAAAGCCACCATAGTATTTTGTGTTGTCCACCCTAGAAGCTGCCACACAGATCTTTGCACAGTCCGCCCCTATAACCACCATGCCACAATCATTTTAAACCTTTTACGTCATTGAAAGCACCAGGAAAGGGACAAGCGTTCAGTCCGACGAGGCCCAAGATTTGAACCTTGGACCTCTCGCCCCCTTTATGGGGTTTGGATGAACCAATTGGTTTACACCTCGGACCTATATATCCCTTTATATTAAACCTTATATTCTTTTCAAAAATTTAATTAAAAAATATTTTCTCATACTTTTTTAACAAAATATTGTCAAGCGTGGATGGGTTTTGACCCTCCAACCTCTAGCATGTCAAATCTATCCATGACCTTTCTATGCGCCACTTCAAAAGTTAGATAGCAAATTTCTATATCAAAATTTCCACATAAATTTTCTTCAATGATCTCTGGAAATAATACTCTAGGGCTCTTCTTTAGTTCTTAAGGACAATGCATTAAAGCTCTCAAAATTCTCTCAATAATCTACCTTTCATAAAGCACAATTTACAATAAAATAAAATATCTTTTACACCTTTTAAATCCACACTTTCAAAGGTAATTTATCACTCCATTTTCATATAAAAACAAAAGCATTACATTCATAAACCTTTCACAAATTATCACTCCAACTTAAAAAATATATATCCCCTTTATATTAAACCTCATCTTCTTTTCAAAAATTTAATTAAAAAATATTTTCTCATACTTTTTTAACAAAATATTGTCAAGCGCGGATGGGTTTTGACCCTCCAACCTCTAGTATGTCAAATCTATCCATGACCATTTGTGTTATTCGCTTGTATGGAGATAAAATAGACAAAGCCCCATTTATCACCTTTGTTCTTCCTCGAACAACAAAAACTTTGTGCCACAACGATTCAAACTTCAAACCTCCCAGTTTGTAGCACCTTTGCTCGGACTAGCAACCAACTCCACTGTCTCGGTAGATGAAATCAACAGGACAGACAAGATATTTGTATTCTCAAAAATGTGCACTCCCCTTTTTATTTACTCGTTGTCGCACCATTAAATTTTGAAACGTATGTTGTCACTGCATCAATATACAAATCACACTCTATCGTTTTCCCCTTTGTTATTAATAGAATCATGCTGCCACATTTTGAATACCTAAATCACACTTTGTCGTTCATCAATTGATCGAATCTACCCCTTCATTATTAATCGAATCACACCATCGTATTTTGAATACTTGAATCACACTCTGCCATATTTTTAATAATCAAATCACTCTGATTACTTCGTCGACATGACTGTCTCATATTTTGTTCTTCGGAACATACATTTTGTTGTTCATTTTTTAGAGGTATCATATATGGTGCAAACTCATGTGTCGTTTGTTCTTCATTGGCAAAACCATATATATGAAGGTTTTAATGTAATAAGAAAACGTCGACATGTTGCTTTTTGAAAAACTTGTCATGATGTCGACGCTCCTTTTAATGACGTCGGGCTCTTTATGACAGTTGACCTCTTATAATAAACCTTTAACTTTGGTTTCAACACTTTATAATATTAGATATTATAAATCACCTTTTGACACTCTTTTAACTGAAATATTTAAATATTTAAATTTAAACTATTTAAATCTTCAGTTTAAATAATTTAAATATTAAATAATTTAAAAATTTAAACTACTTACATACTTCTTGGGAATGACCCCAAAATATTTGCCTCAATTCTTTGACATCAATGACAATAAAATAAACTCAAATTTACAACATGGTATTTATACATGCAAGGTAGAAGTCCTTAAGACATTTGTTTAAAGGTAAATCTATTTTATAGTTTTCAAACAATTCATAAAAGTTCCTTTGGCATTTGCTTGGGGCACCAAAAATAATATGTTTATCTCTTGTATCATAGTTAAAGGCTCCCTGGAAAAAAAACATCTCTAAAGTCGCCCTAGGAAAATATCTAAAGTCCCCCTTGGAAATTTTTTATCTATATATATTTGTATATAGTTGTACATATATTTTATTATAGCATTGCCTCACAACATTATCTAAAGTCCTCTTGGGTAAATATTTTATCATACCTAAAGTACCCCTAGACAAATCTTTATCTATACATATTTGTATATATATTGTATTATAGAAATGTCTCACAACATTATCTAAAGACCCCCTAGGTAAATATTTTATCATAGCTAAAGTTCCAATAAAAAAATCTTTATGTATACACATATTTATATATAGCTTCTATTATAGCAATACCTTGTGGCATTATCTAAAGTCCCCTTGGACACATCACTTTCTAAATCTTAATCACACATCTATCTACACCATGTCATCATAAACCTCAAGCTACTTTTCCAAATATAATCATCAAACTTTATCATCCACGCATCTTGAGAAACTAAAGCTATGACAAACAAAATATATCATAATCTCTCATCACAACACCAGTGTGTGTCATTGTCAAGTCGAGTTTTCTTGGTCAAACTTTATTTTTCCTCTAAAACTCAAGGAGGCACATTCGGATATGGTAACATTTAATGTTGTTAAAAATATAAAATTTAACACCATCATTAATCAACAATCAAAAGCATTAATCATCTCACACCACAAATCCTAAGCAACAACAAAATTTTTTATCTTAAAATTAGGGTATAAATGTCAAGGTTTTACAGACTCATCATCGACTAAATGCATCAAAAATATGTAAACATAGACACCCAATTTTGAGAACATAATAAAAATCTCCAAACTTGCCAATATCTTCATTAGCTAGCCAATCAAGCATTCAAATCAAGTCAATTATGTCAAAGCTCAATTGAGGAGCATTTTTTCTCCAAAAGTGAAAGCACTAGGACTTGAGTGATAGCATTGATAGTGTTTTTACTCCTTGGAAACGCTTTTGCAAAACTTTAAAATTTGCCTAAACTGACTGAAAATATTCATCTTGAAATTAATACTGCCAATGCTATTGCTTCAAATGCTATTGACTGTTAGAACCCAAAAGGGAAAATATAGAGAGTAAGTACCTTCTAAGCCACCCACTAAAAAAGGACTTGATCATATTAGTCTAATTTGTAGCCTCAACAGTAATACAAAGTTCTAAAATTTTCCTTTTCTATCTTCCATCCATTACTTGCATGTTGAACCATTTTTTTAAATCTTCCCTTTAAACAATCCCATCAACTTCAATGCAACCATCCCCTAAGGAGCCATGAATTCCTATAAAACTAGAACTTGGAGAGCCCAAACCATATGAAATTTTAAACACAATGGATCTCTTCCAATTTGAAATATATATATCATGCAATTGTGAAGCTCTCAATCATATCAAACAACAAATATGTTTATCTAGTTCATCACCGCAAGGGGATACCATCAAAGACATCTTGAGGCTATAAGCTTGCTTGTTTGTACTCTCTTTTCTATTAGCTTCATCATATCTTTATATTTTATTCTTTGTAATAACTTGACCATTGCATACTAACTTTGTTTGTTTATCATATTTGCACCTACTTGTAATTTTGTTTTGAGTAATACTTCTTATACACATCCGCCATGGGGATTGAACCCACCGACCACACTCACACGAATACCTACTTGTCATTTTGCTTCATTGCATCATTGGTTTACATTTTTTTATCAATCAAATTATTGTACTATCTCTATCATGACCCTTATACCTTCTGGTCATGGATCCTTAGCTAATCACTTGGAAAATCATGAAGCTCTTGTCCAAAAATATTCTACTATATTTATAGACAAAAGAGCTACTGGATTGCAGGTTCAGTGTGCTATCACCATTTGTTATGATATGATTTTTTTTTACTTTCTAGTCACAAAATCCAAAGTGCGACCAACTAGAAAATGTGTTAGTAACACTATCAATCATCCAATGGTACTTTTTCTACTAAGAACATAGTCATCATTTTATCATCCTACACTTAATTATTTCATATTTTGAGTAGGGGTTTGAAGCTAGTCAAGGGAGCCATACACTCTTCACCAGTTTAGGTAGACCTCTTTACTATTGACATATATTTTTTATTTGTTTTGTAGGTTAGCAAAAGTAGTAGCATCGATAACACTTTTATAGACCAACAATGCTTTTGTTAGCAATGCTTTTGTAGATCAGTAGTGCTTCTCTCATTAAGAAAAATATTATATATAAGTTCTAATATTTTGTTTTGCTATTTTAGATCATAAAATCTATCTGTTATCAATTCTATATCTACTTTTATTTTTATTATTTTATGTGTTATCCATTTAAGTGTAAAAAGGAAAGAAGGAAAAAGTTAGTGGTGAGAGCATTAGGGGACCAACTACAATCTTGTATCTCATCAATAAAAATCACTTAAAGTCACATTAGGGTATGTTTACAACATCTTCTTCTTGAATCATTATTGTAAAAAGAAAATTATGTTCATTTATCATTTAGAATAAAATAAATAAACATTTAGTTTATAGGACATATTCATTGCATTTCTTGATGAATTAATATCTAGGATAGGAATAGATTAAGGTTATTCAAAGTTAAATCCTATGAGAAATTGATGCTTTCTCTAACTTAATCCACTAAACCTTAGACTCTGACTCACAATTACCCCTATCATTGAGGTGAGAGAAGGAAGACGCTAAGGACCTAACAAGTTCGAAGTCCCTTTTCAATTATTTTTTTAATCTCATAGTAAGACCAAAAGGCATGACCAAAAACTCATAACGATCCTCATGATTATGAAAAACACGTTTGGAAAAATCCTTCTCTTGAATCCTAATTTGATAAAACCTAGAACGCAAGTCTAGTTTGATAAAAAACTTTGCACCATATAATTCATCCAAAATATCATCAATAACAGGAATATGAGACTTCTCTTTGACAATTATTTTGTTGAGTGGTCTAAAATTTGGATATCTCCACCAAGAATCATCCTTGTGCTTGACCATGATTGTTGGGGATGAGTACGGACTAGTACTAGGATAGGTAATACCTTACTTCAACATATCTTGAACTAGATCATTAATCTATAGCTTTTAAGGTAGGGGATAGCAGTAAGGATGAATATTAGATGTCTAGATGCCTGTAACAAGGTGAATAACACAATCATGTGCTCACTTAGGAGGAATAACATTGGGTTCTTCAATTAGCTGATCATATTTATCAAGCAAAGTCTCAATTTCAAAAGGGAGAGCAAGAGCTAACTTCTCGAAGGCGATTACTTTCATATAGTAAATATAGGTGGAGATATTTATGCTACCCTTCTTCAACATTTTTTTGTTTGATGGTAGCTAACGACCTTAGAAGGTGGGGGGTTTCAAATGATAGAGACCATACACTATCATTTTTTTTCCATTGTACATATAACTATTATAGGTTCAAAGTAACATCTCCCAATTGAGACAATCATTGATATTTAAGGATAACACCCACACTATCCAAATCCATCACATATAAGTTGTCTATCTAAGTGTAAGTACTCATCTAGATTTGGGCATTAGCAACACGACCCATACATTGAACCTTACCACCATTTGAAATCAATATATCAAATTTATCTTTATCAACATTGTTGATATATAAGGGCTTTGACCATATCACTATTAATAGAATTATGAATATGTTCATATCAATCAAAACATTGACTTGTTATCTTTTTATGAAGCCCTACACCTTAATAGTATGGTGAGCTTATAATCCCTTTAGGAAAATTCCAAGAGGGTTATAGTACCCATAGGCAAGGACCTCTTCATTTTTAGAATCTTCATCCTCAACTTCTATGTAGAATTTATATAACTCCTCACATGCTTGATGCTATGAATGGCATGATTAAAATTTGAAAAAAAAGTAATCTTGTGGTTGATCCTCACCGTGGTTATTGAAGTAAGACCTATGGGGATTGAGATCATGATGTTGCTAAAATCTAGCCAACTAAAGCTTCTCTTCAACTACTCAAGCCACATAATCAACATTCCAAAGGGTGTACAATTTTTGCATGTTTACTTCTCATTACATTTCATTATTAAGTCTGTACCTAAGTGAAAAAACCATTACTATGAGATCTAGATGATGTGTATATGGGGAGTCTCATGAACTCTATGCAATACTCATCCATTATTACTTTTTTTTTGTCTATATTAAGCTAACCATATAAGACAAATAAGGGTCCTTATCAAACATCAACATAAACATCTTGTTAAATTTTTTCCAAGAAATATGACAACCTTGATTCCACAACTCCCAAGAACATGTTGATGAACATGAGTATGAAGCAAAAAGAGTAACCTTTACCTATTTGGAGACTCTATTAAAGCATATTAGGTAATCCATTTTGAAAATACATCTATGAGGGTCTTCACCATCAAACATCATGATATCAATTTGAGGCACTAGAATATCGTGAGGTGAATCAAGTAGATTGACAACACCATTGATTATGTAATCCAACTCAAGCACAAAATCCCAATTATCATCACCCATACCCATACGAGTTTGCCTAAAAGGTTGGGTATGCATTTAGGCAAAAATGGGAGCAATCAAGATCATTCCTAAAATGTGTTTGAAAGAATTTCCTTGGATCCTACTTGAAGGTCATATTTTGAAAGTTCCTTGGATCTAATGTTAAAAATGCCTAACAAGCTATGTATCATATTTGGGAATCCTAGGTCTTTTATGCCAAAATTGATTTTGATCAAGGGAGACTTGTTGGAATTTTTTTCTAGTGATCATTCTATTTTTGGAAGTTTAAGGTCCTAATACCCTCTAATATTTTGAAAAAAGTTCTTATAATTGCATTTCAATGTGAGCTAAAGACTCAATGTAAATGTTTTGACTAGAACTAACTTGACTAATCCTATCATACAAATATCTTATCAATGTCTAAAGGCAATAGTGAACCTCTATTTCTAGGTCCTCATGAATCATGGTGTTATGTGAGAGGGATGAAAGAGGAACTTATGAAGTCCATGGTTGGGTGAACAAGAGGGTCAAAGTGATACCTTTTGGGATATTTTCATGTTTATTTTGATCCCTTGGTTGATGCTTATTTTGGCTCATAAAATCATCATTAGTTAGATATATTTTCTATGGGCACATGTTTACCTATTCTCAACCTGTGGAAGCCAAAGGATCAAACATAAACTAATACTAAGCGACGAAACCCAAGTAGACTTCAAATTACCTAGGAAAAGTGTTACAAGAGATATATCTAATTTTCATCAACTCAATGTGAAGATTGAAATGATATAGGTCTCACATAAGGGTCCTTGCACAGATGATGCTCTTTTTAAAGTTCAAGGAACAAAGGGTTTTAACCAAATCACAATATTATAGAAGATATTTACGTTAAAAAATTAGTAGTAGAAAAAAGGTCAAAAGTTACTTGATTGAAAAACACAAGTCTGATTGAAAGAATCTATTAAATAACTCACTCGCCACTTTGTTTCCTTTTTTCTTTCTCACAAGGAGCCAAAATCGAAGCTCTAGTACCACTTGTAACAAAATCAACTTCTAGGAAATAGTAAAATCACTAATAATTTTTAGAATAATAACAACAAGAATAATATTTTCCAAAATATTTACAACAAAATATTATTTTAGAATAGTAAATCCAAGTGAATATTACAAATACCTATTCTAAATCTCAGAACAATCAAAGCCACTTAAAGAGGGTAAATTCTTTTATGTGCACAAGAGGTGATAGAAGTTAGAATAATGAATTATAATCTAACTATATTATATCTCTCCTATTTATAGTCTAACAAAATAATAAAACCTAATCCTAATGTTCAAGGGTTGACTATCATAACCTAGGGGCCCTAACCAACAAAATAAAGATAGCCAACATAGCTACATCGGGGTCGTTACACCCATATTGCTCTTCATTTTTTTTATTACTAGTATCTTTGGTGACTTGGGTGAAGGGGCAACATCACTAATTTATTGCTTTTCTCAAATCTCTTCAAGTGCCTCAGTCTCCTTAACATTAGTCACTTGGTTGGTGCTAACCTCCTTAGACTCCTTGGGCATCATCACTATCATATATTTTTTGTTAGTATCTCTAAACCTATCGGGTGCCTCTCTTATAATATTTGTGCATTTATGTTAGTTCTCACCTAGGCCTTTTTCCCTTTTCTCTTATATTTTATTCTGATATTTTATTTGCATGCTCTTCGTTCATCTTATTCCTTTGGATTAGCCTCTTTATTCGTATGGAATTTACACCATTTTTATCCTTTATATTCTTAAGGTTGATGTGTCTGGCCCTTCCTTTAACCCTTATAGATGTACCTCCTCTCAAGGGATTGTTCCCTTGGTGCCCTTACCAAACTAAAAGTCAAGGGCTACATTTGACACTGTGCCCTTTTCTATTAGTAGCACTTTAACTTTCAAGGATAGGTTCCTTAAGAATGTTCCTCTAATTCCTCTTATGAAACTTTCCTTAGCGGTGTTAAATACAACTAGCCCTATAAACCTACTTAATAATATATCTTACAAGGTATTTCAACCCATAAATTTACTGTAATTGTCAATTTAGTGTTACTTCCTTCCAATCGCTGAAGTTTTTTTGGATTCCACTTGATTGTTACCAAAACTTATTTATTAAAATAAGGTTATTTTCTTAACCACTTATGCAATGGGTGTGGAAACATGGCAAAATTTATTTGTATATATATATCTAGAGGTTTGTGCCTCCATGTCCAAGTGTGCTTGACTTGTTCATTCTATATTTAGATTTCTATACTTCTCAAATTTTGTAAACCACCAATCCTCTAACTTAGTAGTTATAGGTTTCCAAACATCCTCCTCAAAAATTTTAACATGACCATTCTCAACATGTCATTGTTTCCTTTAGAACCAAGTTTCAAAGAGCCTCTTATTGCACCACTTTCCTCAAGTGGGCAAAATATGTCCTTGAGTGGTGCGCCAAGTGTTATCCCTAGGAAAGAGCCAACAGGTGGGGATGACACCTCTAGTTTGTCATTTTAGTATAAAGTTAATGTGTAAGGCCAACCAATATATTATTATTACTTGATGTCTGACCTCATTACAAAATGATATCAATCCATATATATAAGGGCTAATGAGACACCCAATGAAAGGTTACACATGCACTAGTACTTAACTATATTGGTGCTAATTATAGACTATGACACCAATTTGGAGGGGTGGTTCCAACCTAAGGCACTAATGCAAGTGGTGTTGCCAACTATACTTAGCCCCATGCCAACACATTTATAGCATTTAATTCTAAAGCTCCTTTGCTCTAAATTATATTGTTTCATGGGGATGTTTGTTATCTCATAAATTTGCTTTATTCAACCTTAAAAGAGGGGTGGACTTTGTATCCTTTGACTCGTGGAAAAAAGGATAGTGCTTGTTTTCTAATTTTATGGTGTGTGTGCTTGAAAACAACTCTTGGAAGCTTCTCTTTAATTATGTATTAGAGAAAGCTATAACAAGTAGAGTATAGGTGATGTGTTCTATCCAAAAAAATAACTTTATTTTATATTTCAAGTTAAATTCATCCTTGTTTGTTAAGGGGGCTTGGTGTGCTTGTGGCCTACTTCCAAATTATTGGTAGAGGCAATTCTTTTCTGTTCAAATTAGACCTTGTTTTCCCACATCCTTTACATGGTGGAATAAAATCATATAAAGAAATTTGAAACCTTTTGCCTTGTCCTCCCAATTGCATGACAAACCCTTCCTTGGAAAAGTTATCTATAATTTATAAAATATTCTAACATAATTTTGGATGTCTTGGCCCATGCTAAAATCTCAATTGCATTTCCTTTAAAGATTAACGACCTATGGTTTTATTAAAATCCTTTTCTCTCTAACAACAAGATCAACTTGTCGTCGACTCCAACAAAGAACATCTACGACGACATCCAACTCTTACATCACTCACTTCTCTTCAACCTTGAATGTTGGGAGTAATCCTTGATCCACAGATATTGTATATCATATGTCATCTTGTTTATTGTTTTTCTTACTTTATTTTCTCTGGAGTTGCATTAGGCACTCCCGTTGCTTTGTATATGTCTTACTTTACAGTCCTATTGACCTCTTTTGGTCATCGATGGACATTAATACAAATTCAAATCCTAATTCTAATTTTAAACTATCAACAAATTTCCAATATAACTACTTTGAGGGCTGAAATGGGTAAACAACAAGTGATTATATATATTTCCATTTAGAAATGTGTATGTAACATTGCTCCATTGACTCTTGATATCCTTTTGGATAAATGATAAATAAAGATGTAAGTTTAAGGAAAAAATATGGTGTAGACATTGTTACTTAGATTAGAAAACCAGAGCGAGTGATACCTCTCAATTAATTTCCTTTGAACTTCTTCACTATGAGTTGTCCTCTAAATTTCACTTTGTGAAGCTCATTACCATAAAAACAATTGTTTTCTTTATGACAAAGCATAAGACAATCAAGCATTTTTTTTTGGCTTTATAAAGCTATTAAATGTATTTGGAAGGTAGGACAATTCTCTCTCCCAATAATGTTTCACAATATTTTTTTTTAAAAGCACACTAACATAAGTTAATTTTTTTTTTTATATATTTTGACAAGTGAAAATATATCTTGAATTTTAGGATCATTTTAGAGATTTATTTTTAACATTTTGAAAATGTGTGTCAAATTTCTTAAAACACTTTCATTATCTAAGAAATGCATCTCAATATTTATCTTTTCCATTCTAAAAGGTTTGTAAATTATAAATATGTATTTTTCATTTTAAAAGGTTTGTAAATTATAAATATGTATTTTTCAATGCATAAATGTACCATGGTACCCAAAATTTGAGTGAGCTTGATAACAAAGGCTTAAATACTCCAATTAAAATGTTCAAAGTTATATATATATATATCATAAGAAAATCATTAAATATAAATACTTGGGACATAAATAAAATAATATATTTAATATTCATAAATTTCAAGACATGGAGGTTGAGGATTCTTGTCACTCAAATTAAGGTTGTGGAGGGAATTAGATGATGTAATTCCAAGTTATGTGAGTAGAGATCTAAATAAAGTGGCAGACTTCTTGGCTAAGATGGGCACTGAGAAGGAGGTAGGGGTTCAGTAACACAGTGACATGGCTATTGAGGATGAGATGATTAAGCAAGTTGATAAGCAAATCGTGTGTTTAGCTAATTTAAACAATCATTTTGTGCTCCAATATAGATCTTCTTTTATAGTTGTAAACATATGAACAACCATTGTAAAAATATGGTTTAAAATATTTGGCTCCAATGCAAGTCTTCTTTTATTGTTGTAAATATGTGTTCTCTTTAACTAAGGTTGAAAGAAGTCTCATCCCAACTTGTAAATAATCTTTGTTTTAATACAATTTTTTTCAAAAAATATTCATAAATTTCAAAAATTATTTTATTTAATATTCTCATTTTAATATAATACATAACAATTAAATATATATATATATATATATATATATATATATATATATATATATATTTTATGAACAAACCCACCAATATATACTTTATTTTAAATAACACATCTAATATATTAATAAAACTATATCTATCTATAATAAATATTTTTAATATACAACTCCATACCATAAATCTTTATACTCTTAAACACTTAGGGCCCGACGCCCCATTTTGAAGGTTGTATTGAGTGACCTTGAATTCTCATTAAATCTCTCTCACATGTGTACCTAAGCATGGTCTTTTAAAACCTTTTTAAAAAATACAATACATTAAATTAAATTTTCTTTTATTTAAAAAATAATTTAATTTTAATTATAGTGAATATTAATATTTTTTTTATTATTTTAAAATAATAGTATATATTTAAGTAATGTGAAGTAAATATAATATAATATTTGTTTTCTAATTGAAGTTAGTATGATAAATTTTTAAAATTAAGATGTTTTGCATCCCTATTTCAACCATAACTTTTAATAAGAATGAAAACTGAACTTATGATCAAACATATTTTTTTTTTTTTTTGGTATATAGAAGCAATGGTTACAATCACGATTTTTAGTAACTACCAGCACAACTGGTAGGGTTCAAACTATCTACGAAGGCTCCCAGGACTTCCACCGTCTCGGTACATGGTAACCCGGCGTGAGATGGGGACCGCCGGACGCACAGGGGTTGCACCGTCGTCATCAATCTGGCGCACCACTCAGAGGAATCAGATCTGGGCTACTGTCTGTGCATGGGCAAGCCCGTGGGATTGGAACCTAGGTCTCCTCTCGGTAAGCGCCCCAACTTACCATAGACACACTCACTCCCTCACATACTCACCCACATCAAAATAACAATCAAAAAAATCTTCTCAATAATTCAAATTAAAATAAATACCAATAAAACGCGAATAACATAACCATTATCACCATGCTCCCTTATTTGCATTAAATGACACATCCATGTCTCCACTTTTCAACAAACTTGGAGAAGTACAACCACTTTGAATGTTGCCAAATGCTTATAGCCTTTGCCAACTCATCACCAACTTTGTAAAACCACTTTGAATGTTGCCAAATGCTTATAGCCTTTGCCAACTCATCAAAGTTGTTTGATAATCACATTTATAATGGAAATGAAACACTAACAATGTTTGAAATGTACCTATACCCATATTGGATAAGATTGTCACTCTCATGTTTAACCAACAACCTAACCATTACCACCATGCCTTGGAAGTAGATTTTTACAACCTTTGTTTGCATTAAATGACATTAAACGATACATTCAAGTCTTCACTTTCCAACAGACCTGGAGCAGTCAATTGTGCCAAGTGTACAACCACTTTGGATGGCCTTTGCCGACTCTTCACCAATTTTGTAGTTGTTTGAGAGTCTCATCAATATGACACCCCAACTGGTTAGTTGAATGACATTCCTAGTCATTTTTCAACACTAAAGTCAGAATTGCTGATGGAATTTCCCATTTTGAAATCAAGTTTGTTGCTGAGATTGACCAACCAAAATAGTTTCCCTTTCTGGTAATTTAAAATTAAAAGAAATAACAACATAGCTCCGCTTCCCTAACAAACATTTCAAAAGCCCGGCTATGTTTAGCAAGTTTGAATAAAATTGACTTCGGAAAATAAAAATTCAATGTATACACGTTAGAAAAATAAAAAACCAAATCACATTGGGCATAGAGATCAGCGATAGCTTGCGATCTGAACGGAGCAGTGCAAAACAACAAATGCACACCTCCCACAGCTAAGCAAAAGAAAGTAATGGAATACCCACAACAATAACACACAGATCCTCATGCCTAAAAAAGATCAGATGTGAAAACTCTCTGCACAACTAAATAAATCAGAAAATCAAAAGAAGGATCTCTATGCAGAATCTGTTGCAGGATGCAAACCAAAAACAAAATTAATCAAATTAAATTGCAAAAGAGAGTCATGCTGCATAGGCATAGAGGCTATTGAAGTGGGTCCGGTGATCTTTGAGTAGGAGAAGGTACCTGGTAGAAACTAGAGAACCCACTGGGGCACAGTGTCAAGCATGTTGTTTTGATGCTTTGGATACATGTGCCCCATGTAATGCACCATTGACTCTCTTGGTCTCTGTATTGTGGACATTTTTACATTGATTATTCCCCTGCAAGACATTCTGGTGTCATTTGGATGTTGCCCATGAACTTTTTGGCCCTGGAAAAAAAATGATATTAATATCATTGGGTGTGCAGTTGCAGATATCAATGCCTCTTTAAGACCTTGTACTTCTCTCCCACGCATTGAATTCATGGTTTACTATTTCTGACTGAGTTTTTAATGTTGCGCAGATCTGTATAGCTCAAATATAGATCCATGCTTTAATGGGTTATGTTGGGTATATGCAGTATCTGTTGGATAATGCAGGGGGGAGTGATTTCCGGCATTGGGCATATGCAGAAGAACATTTGGGTTTATGATCATATACATTGAAGGATTGGAAGCAATCTAAGAGTGCACCCAATGCTTATTTGGTGGTAAGCAATTCTTCATCTCTGCCACACCCAGTTCTAGAAGAAAATGAACTTGGTTTAAGCAATGTAGGGTCCTTGGCCATGTCTGATGTGACCCTTCTTGATGACAGACTCGGCCCATGTTTTGTGAATTGTTGCTTTTTAGTTTCCTTACAATTTGATTCTCAACAAAAAGTAAGAGTTGCATTCAGGGGTATCATGGCTTTGATTCTGGTATCATGTTTTTGATTCTGATTCTTGATATTTAATCAGGCTTTACCCTATAACCATGTTCTGCTTGTGCTTTTGGCAGGGGCTTTCGAATAATTGCTTTTTAAGTGGAGTATCTGGCATTAAAAGTCACCGGGGCACTAGGCTTTTAAATTGAGTGATTTGATTCACAATGAGGTCCTCAATGCTGTTATGCAATTGTTCAAAGGACCAATTCAGATTCGAGGAGGTGCCTCAGTCCCCGATGTCCCTGGCTACGAAAGATTTCTCGGTTAGTGCAATTTCTTCTTCCAGAACTGGTGATGCCGACTCTATATTTGATGAGGGTGGCTTCGAAGAGGCAGAGTCCTCCTTGAGAGAAGCGCTTTCTCTCAACTATGAGGTTTGTTCAGATTGCTTTAATCTAAATTCTTTGGGTGGTGATCTGAATTAGGTCAGTCAGTTCATTGCAGAATTAATAGTAGTTGTTTTAAAATTTGTAAGTTGGGTTCGAGAATTAGTAATAGTTGTTTTAAATTTGGAAGGTAGGATAGAGTGAGTTAGATACTTGTGGAAGTGGGGCCACTTTTACCACATGACCAGTCAGGCGAAGTAATACTCAACTAATACACCAAAAACTATCAGGTGCAACTGCTATGCAATAAATCCAAGAAAATGCAACTTACATTTCCTTTCGTTGGTCCAAAGTCTTGTGGACATTAATAAAATCAATTTCATTTCATTAGAAAGTGGTGCTATCATTTCTTGGGTTTCTTTATTAGTCATCTGTTAATTGTATATCGATATCAAATTAGAATCTTTATTGACCATGCAACTTCCAAAGTAGTGCAGCTTTTGCCTTCAACACAAACACTTTGGATTGCTGGTAAATACATTCACCCCTGAAGTTCGTGTTACATGAAGACTTACTTGGCTTCCTTGCTCACATTCCTGCATTAATTCCTGAGACCCGACCGCTCTGTCATTCAACATGTCCTCCTCCTAACACCCACTACTGTTCCTGATGATGTTATTGGACTTTCCAAAACTCAGTGGGCAGATCCTAATGATTCAATTCAATCTTTACTCTTCTTGTTCCCTGCATGTAGAGGTAGGTCTTCACTCTTTCGCTCCTTTCTCTTTTCTTCAGGTATTCCTCTCCTTAGTTTTCATCTTCACAGTTTTTAGGTAATCTTTTTGCAGCATAGCATGCATTCCATGCTCTTCTTCATAATTTTCTAAGCAGACAACAAATTGGCATGCATTTTTCAAACTACACAATAGTCATATCAATATTTTCAAACTGTCAAGAACCAGAATGGACTGTCTACTATCAATGATGACAAAACCTTGAATCCTGCTTATATTTTTTCCAACCGTTTGTTTTCATATGCATTAACATTTTTTCATTTTTAATCTTTTTGCTCTATAGTCTAATGTAAAGTGGGAAGTAGTAATATATTTAATTACTGCCTAAATATTGTCAAAATGGTTGTATTTAAGCAGTATTTAGACATTTCTGAAAAAAGTTGTAAAGGGCTGCAATTTTGTACTTCTAAAACTCATCAATACCATAGGTTTTGTTTTGCTGATCATAAACAAATGCACTGGTGTTAAACCCAGCATATATTAATTGCATATTTATGTGCCAACTTCATGATAGCAGATAGTTGTGGAAACATCAAGAGTCTACACCTTCAATTAGTTTCTTACCAAAAAACAAAGAGTATAAAATCTAGCAATCACCTTGCAGAATATGATCTAGCAATTCAGAAAATAAGTGAAATTTAACGAGTAGAAGAGGATTTGTGTCGTAAGACTTGCCTTTCTAATTGTATAATGCTAAGAATCATTATGTGAAGGACTCTTACAATGTGGCTATATAGAGTTTCATAATTTGCAAGACTGGTTGGATAAACTGCACTTGGCCAGCCAACATTGACTACTGATTGGTCCAAAGACTAATTTTTCAAAGTATCCCATTTTTTGACTGAACAGTATTTATAAATCAGAGAAACAGTGAGACATTTCTGCAGCAATCTGACCTTTTAGCTCTTAGAAA
Organism: Wollemia nobilis; assembly: GCA_028583015.1. NCBI lineage: Eukaryota > Viridiplantae > Streptophyta > Pinopsida > Araucariales > Araucariaceae > Wollemia > Wollemia nobilis. The sequence continues at coordinate 2,420,210 of JAQPPZ010016930.1, forward strand.
GAAGGGTCAAGATCAGTTGCCTGCCTTCTCTTGACCTCAAAAGGTGGGGCACATTTTTTTCAGAAACAAACATTATCCTTGCTCATGGCTGCAAAGTTATTGCTTAGCAAAAGCGAGTTCATTGCATCATTCATGTGACAGATCACATAACAAGATTCCCATTTCAATTCAAAATGAATTATACATATATATTTTTCAGTTAATCTGAAGACAAAACATATGATAAGTCAAACAACCATAATCCTTCTTGATAATCAAACAATCAAATACATTACTTGGAAAACAAGATAAAAAATTAACTTCTTTTTACTATTAGAATGCTAGTTTACAATCTTGAGCCAATAAGGAAGTTCCATACATTTTAGCTATACAATATGCACTAGTATCAATTTATTGATTCTCAAAGTATGAGCAATTCAATCATCCCAATATCGAACAAGATGCAGGACCCTTCTTGGCAGAGCTTGATGTAAAATTAAGTGCAGAACTCAATGCAGTTGTGACCTTAACCTTAAACAAAGCAACATAGTTTTGGAATACAAGTAGCATGAACAAATGGTAATGTGGACTTCCAGAACACTATGTTACAATCTTGAGCTTCAATACGAAATATGAGTAGTATTACAAAGTATATTAATGGCAGACACAATGCCCCTTGACAAATGAGCATCCCAGTTTCTTGGAGCAAGAGCAAGATTCATCAAGTTATGATTGGTGCACCAAGAGAGCAATATAATGAACATCATCCAATTTGAACCTCAACTTTCAATATGGAATGACAACTAAGTAGCAACAAATGCAGGTGAATCCCTTGTAAGCAAGAAGTGCAAGTGCATTTAGCTAATGAAAATACAAGTGCACACCATTATTCTTAATCAGTCCTTTTTACATGAGAATTGCCAATTCGATACAAAATGGTATTGTCCACTTTTTGCCCCCTAAAACTTACACATGAGCTTCCATATTTATACATTATTGCCTTCTGTACACAAACAATTGAAGAATCTGAATGCATATATCAGCCTTGCATCATTTATTGCCTCTATTGAAGAATCTGAATGATATATCTCCTATGATGGCAGGTACAGCAAATCAAAGTATACTGGAATATACCTTTTCGTTTAACCTCCCTAACAGAACTAAGGCCAGTTAAGATACATCAGTTTATATTCAAGACCTCAGTAATTGTAGAAATGGAATACAAGACACTGCAATACAGTTCCATCACCACTTAGATAAACAAAACATGCAATAGGAATAACTTACAAATACAAATGGATACACTGCACATTCAGCATGTATCCTGCACAACAACTATCTGCAATACACCATACGTGGACGAACCATCAACAACACACTTCAGACAACAACAAAATGCACACACACCTCTCCCATCTCTCACATAGATGCATACTTATAGACATAATGGGTTCAGTAGGTGTTGGCAACTACTCAACTCCCTCCGAAGTACTTGTTTACATAAAACAGTAAAAATACCCCCATAATTTACATTATTACAAACACTTTGCATGTGCGCATTATTACAAACACTTTGCACGTGCACATTATTACAAACACTTTGCACGTGCACATTATTACAAACACTTGTCACTTGAAACAATATGGCAATATTCTGCCATTTAACACAATATGGTGACATAATGACAAACACTTTGTGTGCACACATTTGCACATATACATTCCTACGCTCAAACATTCATTCATTATGCAGACATGTCAATTTGTCTGCCTATAGTAATTGCAAAGGATGATAATCAGTGAACCCATTTGGAGCACAGTTCCATATGATTGTAAGTGGAGTCAATCAATGTACATTGAGCACACCAAGTAATGATCTCGACCTTAATAATATCAACGAAGCTTGTCATAGAATACGAAACACACTAGTTCATACATACAACCTCTATCACATTAATAAGACCAGTCTGGACATAGTTGTTATATGCATGTATATGTATGTAGTAACGAAACCTCTCCACTCTATTTGGTCCCATTTAATCTAGATGCCTTTCTTATGGCCTTCATTACAACATTAAGGCCCACCTCCACCATATGCTCATACCTTAATGACAGCAGTGAGGCTACTAGAGCCTTTCTAATCTTATTGAACTCAGTTCAATACTCAGTGGATAGCAAGAGTTTGTCCCAAACAATTCACAAGAACTAATCACATCACTCAATACAGTAGCTATGCTATTGTGTATAGGCTAAAACATTCATGCCAAAACAAAGTATGAAGACAAATCACTCCTGAAACAGAGCCTTTATGGCTATATATGCAAAACTACAAACATTCAATGCTAAAGCAAAGCATGGAACAAGCATCAAATAGACCATGAGCCAACAACCATATTTTCATGGTTGCTACTGAACCCAAAAGACCCATATCTTCTTCTTTCCATCTAAACCATATGAGACAGCAAAAGAACATGGACCAACTTGTCGTAGTATCAAAATCCCCTAAAGACACCACAAATAGGTCCTACAGAGCATGGAAAAATAGCATTTTGCAAGCATTTAGCAATAACACTTTTAAGTAAAAGAGTTAACAATGCTAGGGCACAATACTGTTCTTTTTTAAATTTATCTTTTATTTATTTTTTATTTTTTTAATAACTAGTAGACCTCTCGTATTGGAGAAGATGATAAATATTTCTTCGACTGTAATCTTTTCTTATATATAAATATATATTGTGTATCCCAATCTGGGTCCATAGCCCACATTACACAAGGAACCCCTTTTTCCCTTCTACCAGAACACAGATGAGGTACTTCCTTGCAAATAAAATCCAATGAACCTCAAATCACAATCAAGCTAAATTTTAGAAAGGATTAAATGCATAGATATTCCTATGCTTTCACATACACAACCACAAGCAAAATTCCAAATTTGTATACAACCATTGCATAGCTCAGATTGAGTGCACATCCACTGCTTTTGTTTGAAAGCATAGATTTTATCAATGTGAACAATTCCACCTCCTGTTAATCATATAATCACAAAGACAATCCATGCAATGCAACAACACAACAAATAACCAAGTACAATAGGGACAATATTACCTCTATAGGAGCCCATGGGGTTGAAGCCTGACTAGAAAGAATGACTGGCTCACAAAGAGACCACTGAGTTTCAATTCCCATGGGATAAGACGGGTTGTTGTAAGGCCATTATGTTGCTCATTGACATACCAGAGTAACATGGTCATGATGTAATATGGGTGAGCCTGTTTCAATTCCACATATGCAATTTGTTAAAAAAAAAAAATACCTCTACAAGAAATGACAACCTTAAACCTGATTCATTTATCTCGCCTTCTATTTGTTCCACCCTTTCTCTTTTCCATGTTCCATTTGCTACAGAGATGGACCCATTTATACCTGTTAGGAGCAACCTCCAGGCCTGATTTTTCTTCTATCTTCCCTAATTTCTAGAGGTGCAAAGTGAGAGAAAACTCTAGGAGTGGGGGTGAGGTGTAGGAGTACAACATTAATGACAGAGTGGTTCCAGTTATGGCAG